>OZ024908.1:27954307-29301807 GCA_964017125.1 Flabesymbios commensalis
GCCCGCACAGCCAACAAAGACACAGTGTTATATGTGCACACCGGGATGTCCTACTGCACACATGTATGACAGACAGCTGGAAAACAAGACTAATGCCTTGTACAGGAGGTAAAAACAACACAAAGGTGACAACAACCACAAAGCTCTCACTGTCTACTCTACATATACATGTTAACGGGGCTATAAAGCCGAGAAACACTAGATTCCTGGTGGCTTACACATAGACAGAGTGTCATCGTAGCGCAAAATAATGTACAACAACGTGCAGTGACCCCTCACGTTAGATGGTAAACATTGGTAACATGTCGACTAGCGTGGGTGACTGAGTGATCATTGCAGGCCCTGGTAATAACACTATTTGGGTGTTCATATAGACATAGGGGTCAGGAGCATCAGTATATGTGACCCCTCTCCACTATGTAGATAGAGGTGGCACGAGCCACTTTATGCCTCTGTCTCTTTGATCTCTGATATGTGGCTACACTCTCACCTTTCACTTTTAGTCCATCAGGACCAGGTGAATTATCTGCTTGGTATATCTTCACATTGGTACACTAATAAACACAGCAGTCAGGCCCAGAATAACACTCAGTAAGTATATATACTCATACACTCAGGCTGATATACTTGTGGATAAGTACATGTAGGTATCCCCACGCTGGCGGTGTGCTACTTGTCGCTTCTACATCCAGCTAGGCCAAATCCATCTTCAGGCTTTTTTTTTAAATCACTTGCAATTGTTATTCTTACTTGCAATAATTAGACATAAAACTGGTAGTATACTCTCAGAATTGTGGCTCAATTAAATTTCAGTGGACATAAAACTAGTAGTATCCTCTTAGAATTGTGGTTCAATTAAATTTCAATGCGTTTCCAGAGGGCTGAACAGTCACATGTAGAATATTACGATAGTCATAGCTGCAGGCCAATCCACATTGTTATACTTAACAATACATATCCTCAGCCTGATTTGTAGTCGTTCTGTTCAATCCACATTTTCTTGCGTGACAATCTCCGTCTGAACATAACTGTTATGATTGATTGCAATACATGTGAATTAGGAGTGTGGAGAATAGGCAGACACACGGTGCGAGATTCATCTGATGTCTGTTCATTGTTCAGTGAACAGTATGCTCTAGTGTTTTAGTGGATATGATCACCTATAGTCTCTATCTGTACGAGATGAGTGGTGTATAGTGGACGGGTGAGGTGACACTGCTAATTGTCACCGTGTCAATGCGGGACCATTCAGAGTGTACATCACAACATTATCTGACAATCCAGGCAGCCATGCACTAGGTCACAGCATCGGCCCAATCAGATTATCATCCTGAAATGCTATCTCACCAACCAGCTGTCCATAATATCCACTAGTCCGTAACATCACTATATACATGCACCTCCATAATTATAGAACTCTTTCATATATTAGTTCACTTGCTCAAAATATGAAAATTCCAATAGTCATTCTAGCTAAAAATTAAATATGTTTCATTCTTTTGCAGCTGGAAATTGCGTTAGCAATTCCAGTTTCAAATGATGAAAAATACAAACTAACATTTAACTTGATAAAGATGACGGTGTGTGGCTGCCATGTGTCTCCTGGTAATCTATGCCTTCATATGATCCCTGATAAGGACGATGTCACTCCCCTATTATCCAGACACACAATCCTATCTTATCCCATAGCGTGTCCACCTAGCATTAATCCGTGCGCAGTGACACATTCCTGTCAGAAAAATGACGCGTCAAGCCAAAACTCACTGCTGGCATAATCAGCCAAATTCGCTGAAGCGAGATTTTGTTGATATTTATCTATTAGTCTGAATGGAGCTGCACGGGTCTCCACTCCACCACACACAGGTGAACGCTCGGTGAACTGGCGAGCATAGATTATCCAGCGTTCAGGCAGCTATGCTATATGTGGACTCCTGGGGCAGGTAATCCTGTAGGCTAGTGTGTAGATAGAGCCAGCTGTGACAGGCTCACGCACACAGATCAACAGCTGTAACACAGATGGTCGTGTGGACTCTTCTCTCTGTCGCCTTTAACATGCAGCCACCATCAGGTGATGTGATGTAGTCTGGGCTGCTGAAGATAAATAACAATAATCTGATCCAAACACAAAACATTTTTATAACATTTGTACAACGTCGGCCCAACGTCTTCGACGTTGGTCCAACATTGTACAAATGTTATAAAAATGCTTTGTGTTTACTGGGTAGTATCACACACATACCCACTGATTGACATGTGCAGAATACTGCTGTTCAGTACCAGTCATCACATAGTATCCAGACTGCAGTACTCCTAGCCAGACTAACTGATACTTAACGGCTGATTTTCACCAGCAGTTAAAGGAGGTGATTCAGTTAACAGGTTGAGATTGTAGTTTTACGACAGGTATGGCGTGTCGCAGGCGGAACTGATGTCACACCCCCTCGTCTCCTTTCACGGAGTAACACAACAGGTGACAATCTGCAAATAGTTGAGTTTTAGTGTGTTGGGGGCTGGGTGCGCTGACACAGTGACGGGGTACTAAGGTACATGCATGCCATAGGCAGAGTACTCAGCCAGGCGTGCTAGTCACACACTACCCACCAAATACAACACACGAGTCCAATTATGGATTAATGTTAGGCCGACATCGTAGACGGCGGGCCAACATTACCCTACCACTGTTTCAACGTTTCGTATTTGTTGGGTACTCACTTTAAACGTATCAGCGTCACCTAATGTTGTATCAATGTTGGGCCAGCATTGAAACAAAAAATACACTAATCTGAATTTTTCACCATTTTCTTCTCCAAATTTCAGCGAAAATTATAATGAATCCATTTGAATTACCATGATTGGTACCTCATTGAAAAAAAAATTGAATTTTAATAATTGCAGACGTTTTAAGTTGTCATAACACTGAAAGCGTTTGCAAATAGTATGATGGAGCTATAAGGGTTCGAATTACGACTGATTATTACTCAATTCAGCAGATAATATATCCAATTTTCATAAGTCTATTGATCCTTCATGATAATCCTGCAGACTTGACTACACACGCTCACTACTGAGAGTCCTCTCTCTCTTCGTCGTTCTGACTACCAACTAAATGCCTATGTACCATTTAATTAGGCTAATTTCCCGGACTGTTAGCTCTCGTGATAATGCATGCCTCCTTCACCATGTTCACGCAGCGCCAATTCGTCCATCAACACGTTCGCCCGTCAGTGGGTAAATATGCCACCGCACAAAAAATAGTATAGTATTTGATTTCTGGGCTAACAGGTAAAAAAATGCCTGGCTTGTTTCCCGACCTTAAGCAAGCATGTGATAGAATGTGAGTTTGTCACGGCCTTTTACGGAGGCTACCCGGGCAGGCAGGCTGGCGGGCAGGCAGGCTGGCGGGCAGGCAGGCTGTTTCTTTGCAAACACGAGACATGACCAATGTTGGGTTACAGTTGGGCCATCGTCTGCGACGCTGGCCTAACAGTAACACAACATTGGTTCAATGCATCCTGTAGTCAGCAGGCCTCGGGTACTAATTATACTGGACGGCACATACTGTGATCTGGCTCACTGATTGCCGTCTTGGGTCTGCCATTAAAGTCTCCACTCATAATAATTATATATCACATGGGTCCGCCATTAAAGTCTCCACTATATTAATTATATATCACAAGATGCTGCCTGCGGTATGTCCTCGCCGCATCACCACGTGGCCGTGTATACAACCAACAAAATAGTATTCCTATACAGGACGCTCAGGTATAAATGCAGGTATTTAAGTACGTATACTGCTATGTGAAATATGCTGATGACGATTTGGCTGTCTGCCCATCTGATTGGCAGTACAGCGTCTTATGTAGGTACATGTAGGGTCTACAAACCCAGATGCTCTGATGTCTCTCAACATTGCCTTCTGTTGACCATACCGCAGTCACAGTATCTCCATACTCTACCCAGGCTACTTAAACTAGTACTGAATAACAAAGTCAAAATACCAAGTTTCTAGAATACCTCCTTCAATTTTATGTCTCACCATATATCAATTCTGCAGATATAATCTTCGAAAACCTCTGATGAAACGCCAGAAACCGAACAGAGATTAAAATTAAATAACCATGCAAATGATAATATCTCCAAAATCGTGATCTTTAGTTTTATGTTTTGTTAATATGAATTTAAAATTTAATTTGCAAACCAACTACACATTATTAAAACTAAAATTATTATTGTTCAGGAAAAAATATTCGTATATCAATGAAACTGAATTTGAATAATTAATGTTTTTTATTTATTTATTTATTGCAATTTAAAAATAAAGATATAATGTGAGTGGTTATTATTTTTCGTCGTAGGCCTACATAACTTGATCCAAGCTTTCACCATTATGTATGACTCAGAATGAGTCTCTCACTCCCTGGTACCACTACATGTACATATAATAAGGGTTGTAAGTGGAGATAACTGTGGGGATTGTTCATCATCATCATGTGATGCTATTGATGCTGATCGGCATTTAACATCATAATCCAGCAACACGGTACAGATCAGTACAGGACACGCACACACACTGACAAACAAACATCATGTGGTGCACACTTATTGAATTTTTATTCAAATACATCACACAGCCCTCATGTATGCTTTCATCGACAAATCGGACCTATATATTATACCAAGTACTCTTACAACGCTGCAATATGTTTGTACAAGCCATGGAGACCAAAGGTTTCTTTTCAATTTGAAATCATCATAACATGTCTTAGCTATCTCGTTCTGATTCATTTGAATACCTATGTTATGGGTCTATGGCCATTAGAAATATTTTAATTCTTACAGTGTGGAGACCGTCTATATACGTCAGAATCTGCCGTCTACAGCAGATTCTGACGTATAAAGACGGTCCCCGCACTGTAAGGGTTGATGACTAAAGTATAACTTATTCTTTTAATTATTTTTAATAAATACCAAATTATTATGGTAATACGAATGCAACGAGATACATAATATACTTCATTAAACTGATTATATTTGAAAGCCGATGAGAGCAACCTGTATATTGAAAATATTGGAATATATTGGAAGATTAAACGCAATCGCATGAAGTCCTTTATGATACACAACATAAAATCACTATGATGCCTCTAGAATGACAAAAATGTCAGAGTACCACTGCATCATTTAAAACCCAATATTGTATTTGTATTGTTCAATAATAAAATCGACGATCCTTTCAACAACCATTGTACGAGAAAATGGTGCATCGATAATCGATTCGACTAACACTGTATAGATGAGAATAAAATGTGAGGCAGAACAAGCGGATATCATCTTGTATTTAGTCCGCAGCCCAGCCAATGACATTACTACGTGACTTCCCAGTAAACACAAAACATTTGTATAACATTTGTACATTGTTGGACCAACGTCGAAGACGTTGGGCCGACGTTTGCTGGTTTCTGGCTACAGTAACAGTTACTGTACGATCCACCTCTTACAAATCAACGTTATGCTTTGAGTAACAATTCTTGTGTCACTCAGTTAAAGTGCAAAATCAGGATTATAAGATTTATTTGATATTTATGAAATATAAATATATTTCAGGAAACAAATATCAGCCAAATAAAATGTAAACAAGATACACCTTTGTCTCCATACAAGTTATGTCGTGGATCGACAAGAGGCTATCACAAGAGGCCCGCGCTCAGAAGCGCGATATTCAGAAACAATGAGCAGTTTCACAGAAAGCAATGCGGTTTTAACATGTTCAATACTGGTCCATAGTCTTCTTCGACGCTGGCCCAACATTAAAATCATCACGGGGGTGTACAGTGAGAAACAAGCTCAGAAAAAACTGACTAACATACAATGTTCTAAACAAATACGATGATCACGACGCAGATTTTTATAAAGTTAATTAATCAATCAAACAATCAATTATATAACTCAGGATCCTCAGTAAAATCGAGCTCAGAGGCAAGACTAATTCATAATCAATAGCATGCATGTCCAGGTTTAGAGCAAGGTAGTCAACGAGACGCTTGTTCGCCGATGTTTGCAGAAAAGCCGGATCGAATATATGTAGTTGTGTTTTTAATTGTCGGACAATTGCCAAAAAAATAATAATATTTTTATAACCAATAAATCGTGTTATGAAATGAGTTGAGCGTGAATTATCCACATGGCCCACATATAGCAAACCAATAACATATGTGATGTCAGACATAAAATATGCCAAGACCAAATATATGAAGCGGAAACCTGCCAAGCGCATTGATTAGCTGGCATTACTGAGAAATATATTCAATCCCCAGAGCGCGTGTTCTTAAAGGCCCCATCAGCATACATTAGCCCTTTAACTACCGTTCTTATCTTCACTACTATTTTTCATTCATTTGAAGCTGGAATTGCTGACGCAATTACCAGCTTCAAATGGATGAAAAATACTATTTTTAGACAAACCATTTTTTCTAAACAAAGGAAAATAATATAATATTACTACGGATAACATGAGAAATGTTCAATTTTGAAAAAAAATATTCCCTAGTATGAACCATATATAAATGACTATGGGAGAACAAGGGTTGAAATCCAATGACCTGTGAGCTATTATTAGTGGGTGCTTGCAGGGTGAGGTTTAGTTATTTTTAATTGTTATAATAGCCCTACATTTCCGCACAGCTTACCCGCGCTCTGGTAACGTCAGATTGAGCATGAACTACATCACAGTCTGGTATAATTGAATATAGATATTTGTCATTGTATAATTATCGTGTCCACCCATATAAATTACACCTCACCTTACACCGCTTAGCACGACTAAAGTCATTTTTAATCCGTTTTAGTAGCCGATTAAATCACTGTTATTGGGAATGAAATAAGCGTTTAAACATATGTTTGGTGTCGAGAATTAAACAAATGTGAGAGATTTTCACCAACTTGAAGTTCTGGGTCGCGGTAGCGAGACACAACTTCAAGTGGGTGAACATTTAAATTATTTAATTTAGCCCTTTAATAGTTAATTGACTTCATCTTTATTGACTTCCAATTCATTAATATATTTCATGATATAAGTAAACTGTGGATAACATTACTTTATAATAATCTTATGATGAAATTTGTGATCAATACAGATTGCTGATTGAAGGTATTTCAGTACACAAAAATGCATTCACAAAATATGCTAAATGTTCAATAAGCCAATGCATTCACAAAATGTGTTAAATTTTCTATAAGCTCTGCTTGATCACAATTTTATTTATTTTTTATTATAGCATCACGACTATAGCTTCAATAAGACATACATTGTTCGCATAGCAGGGAAAGCTTTTCTTATTTGCTTCATCGCAAACAAAATATTCTAAGTACAAATTATTAACCGATGCAATATTTTAAGTACAAATAACCGACGCTACATACTTCTATCTATACGTTATATCAGGAATAAATAATATAAAATTCTTGGTTATACACAGTCAGTGGTTTATGTATGGCTAAGGACCTCTTTGATACAACCCAGTCAGAAAACAGCACATATTGAGATCTACAAACAAGCAGCACATTGCAAAATCAATGTATCACACGCTGACACCGTAGCAAAACAACGTTTGATCAATATGTGTAATCTGTTTTTGTTGTTAAGACTGAATGTAGATAGATAGTTGATGCAGTTATAAATCAATCGTTTGTTACTATTTTTCTTACATTTGAAGCTACGAAAAATTCAAGAATCTCGCGAAAATTGTCCTTGGTACAAGGGGGTTTGACCGGATGAATTGATGCCAGTCGCTTTTATCACTACGAAGCTTCATCAGATTTTTGTACGGAAGCTCATTAAGAGTAAATGCAAATCTGTCACAGCACATGGCACAGATCAGCTGAGGGGGCGTCATATCTGGCACATGTTTATCCACTCACTATTATCAGCTAAGCAGCATGGTGTAATAAAAAATGGGCCATCATTCAATCCGAGGGGTGGGGGAGGGGGGGGGCTGGAGGTTTTTTTCGCTGACAATTTTTTTTATTTTAACCCGGCTCTGCAGCGCGCTGAAAATTTTAATTTTTACTACATGTTCATATAGAAGAATTATTGAAGTAAATTATTTATATCATGCGGAATAAATTATTTACTAAAAAAACCCTCTTAAGCCTCCCCCCCCCCCCGCTAACCAGGCTAACAAGAGACATTGACCAAAGTTGTTTCAATGTTGGGCCAACGTCTTCCACGGGGGTTATGCATTGACACATCATGAGATCAACGTCTTCTGCTGTCCGCGATGCAAAAATAAAGCAATGCCCAGCAAACACGATACGTTGACCCAATGTTGGCTCAATGTTTGCCTGCTGTCTACAGCGTTGGCCCAAAATTGAACCAGAATTGGTTCAACGCATCGTGTTTGCTGGGTGACCGCCTGGTATACTTACTGTATATTAATCCTAAAGCTATGAGATATGTTTATATAGGCCTAGGCCATAAATGTCTTCATGTTTCTTCCGTTTCATTTGAATAGGCCTGTGCGGGGATCGTCTTTAGACTTCAGATCCTGACGTTAAGAGTCGATCCCCACAGTATAAGAGTAAAAATATTTATAATCGCCTTAGACCCATACATGTAGCACAGGTATTCAAATGAAGCAGAAAGTGCTAGCTAAGACATTTAAAATGATTCCAAATTGTAACACGAGCGCTGACGCTAACGATATCCCCCGCCATTAATTAAAGTCAATAATGGCCTCAGAGTCAAAGGTTGAAAAGTAGGTCAGAGGTCATAACCCCCGAAAAGGCACATCTACACCCCTCTGAGGGATGTGTCTGTGCAATATGAAAATTATCCAGCAAACGCTTTCCGAGATATTGTCCTGAAACTGAACTTATCATCCGCCATCAATTAAAATCGCCTCTAAAATGGATGGTCAAAAATGAGGTCATAGGTCATAATCCCCAAAAGGCACATCTACACCCCCTAGGGCATGTGTTTGTGCAACATGAAAACAATCCAGTGCATGCTTTCCGAGATATCGTCCGGAAACTGAACTTATCATCGGTCATCAATTATTGTCAATACTCGCCCAAAAATCAAAGGTAAAAAATTAGGACAAATGTCATAACCCCCAAAGGGCACATCTACACCCCATGAGGGATGTGTGTATGCCATATGAAAACAATCCAGCAAACGCTTTCCGAGATATCTTCCTGAAACTGAATTTATCATCCCCCATCAATAAAGTCAATAACTGCCTCAAAATCCAAGGTCGAAAATTAGGTCAAAGGTCATAACCCCCAAAAGGCACATCTAGAGGGTGCACATGGGTTAAAAACGAATCAAACGAACGGCCTGTTCTTGGGGTCCGAACATCGAGGATTTCAGCTTATAAATAGTTTTAAAAAGAACCTAAAAATGTATATCTATTCTTATCTATAGGCCTATTTATATCATTTTTCCCTTATAAAAAGTGATAAGCGAGGGAAAAATGGGTGAAAAGTGAACTGGGAAGAATTAATGATTTCCGGGACCCATGTGCACCCTCATCTACACCCCCCAAAGGGATGTGTGTATGCAATATGAAAACAATCCAGCAAACGCTATCCGAGATATCGTCCGGAAACTGAACTTATCATCTACCACCAAATAAAGTCAATAATCGCCTCAAAATCAAAGATAACAAATTAGGTAAAGGTCATAACCCCCAAAAGGCAAATCTACACCCCTATTAGGAAGGTGTGTAGGCAAAAAGAAAACCATCCGGCTAACGGTTTCCGAAATATCGTCCGGAAACGAAACACCGACGCAGAGACGCACGGCCAGACACAGCGATGACTTCGTGGGCGGGGGATAAAAGACCCTTTGTTGTCCATGGTTTATACAAAAAAATGTCAGCGCTTTAAGAATTAATGGCCATAAATTCAACATACAGATAATTCCAGCATTAGACCATTATCGGGCCAGAGCCCTCCTCGCCGAGCCAGGGGATGTACGACAATGCATGCATGTGTCACGGGAGTGACCAAACTGAAAAGTGAGGATGGGACAGAGCTGGATATTTTGAGCATCACAGGCGTGCTGATCCATTCATCTGTGATGTACCAATTGACCTGAGACTGTCACCTACATTATTCAGCTGTCCCCGCAAAAGAGATTTGGCGATAGTGTCCAGTTTGACCAGTGCTGGACAAAAGCTCTGTGTTCGTTTCAGGACAAAGCGTTACAAGATGTAATGGATATGACATTGTTTGGGCCACTTTCATCCATATTCGTGACAAATTGAGTTTGACATCTGTTCAGATAATGCTAATGTACTGTATGTAGATTGTACAGTTTCGCTCATGAACGAATATTCGTAGGCATGAACGAATATTCGTAGGCATGATTGTATTGTTGATTTTAATGGCAGGTGATATAAATAAACATGCTTTAATATGCAATAAATGCAAACAGTGCTTTGATTTTGGATATCTAGATGGGGTTTTTTTGTAGATACAATGTTAAGTACGCAGAGGACTGTGTTGTCTGTTAATACTGTCAAAACTGATCGGTTGGCTTGTATTCTACTGGCCTGGGGCCGGCTAAAAATGGATTTGAGAAACAAATACCCATTGTTATTATCAACGACCTTATGTACGTGTGAGAGTAAGACAGGAATTCGTGACAAGAATGTAATACAAACTACTTTTGTGAATTGTCAATTCCACTTTCTATGATAATAGCTAAATTATCGATATCGTAGCTAGGTGATCTAGGAATTTGTAATCAAAAACTATAATGCTGTGAACCCAAAAAAAAGACGTATCGTCAAACCTTGTGAATGTGTTCCTATACACGGAAACCTAGTATTGATATAACACTTTCTAGTCCAACAGGAATGGCATATAGGCCTAATGATTGTCAGCGAACAAAACAGCAGACCCACCCCCTCCCCACCGATGGTTTTTAGATAAATATCTCATTTGTTAAGGTTGTGTTAAAAAAGGTAAAATAGCAAATGGTATATGCTCCCCGAGGCGTTGAATCTGATCATTAAAAAGTAGGTAACGACGTAAGTGGATCAATATAATAGCCGGCTGATTAGTCTCCTGACTTGATCAGTTTGTCGATAGCAGACTAAAAACTCCACATACATCTCTGTATGGCTGGATAGTGACACTAAGTTAGCTGATCATTTTTTTTGTTGTATTGGGGAATCACCATGATTATAGACCATTTATCTTTGCCAATGTAATCGAGCAGGTTAAGTTGTACTGGCCCAGTACCTTCCTTGTGAGAATTATAATATTTTCATAGAATATAGAATTCACAAACAGTTTGACCTTGGTCACTGTAACCTGGCCTCCGTCAAAACCGTAAGCTAATATTATCATTGACATCGGCCTATACAGCTGATCTGGGAGTTATGACACCGGGAGCACGACTCCGTGCAACCTAAGTAAACCAAGAGGTGTCAAATGAGAATAATAATATGTGAGCTGAGTACACAGAGTATCCAGAGTATACTGGAGTGTGACTCTATTTAACTGAGACTTGTGAAAATAAGCGGTGGCTTTGTAAAAACATATAGCTATTTAGATGAATGGATTTTTACCATAAAAAATTCAATTCACTTTAACCCAAGGCAATATAGGTACCATTCAATTGGAATACAGCTATTTTCTATATAGTAAATGTCGGCTTTGCTGTACACAACTGGGCTGACCATTGTGTATAACATTTATACGACGTGGGCCCAACGTCTCCGACGCTGGCCCAACATTGTCTAAATATTAAACAAATGTTTTGTGGGACGTCATCTTTGTATGTGGGATGCATGAATCACATAGTTGTGGTATTTGGTAATGACTATAACATGCCATAATATTATTAGTTATTAATAGTCTTGTATACATAAGGCGTGGAAATAAATCTATATCTCAATTAAATACACATAAATAATATATACAGTGGTGAATTTTATATGGAAAACACGATCATGGCCATACGCAGTAAACACATTTGTATAACACTTATACACCGTCGGCCCAACGTCTTAGACGTTGATCCAGCATTGTATAAGTATTATACAAATGTTTTGTGTATACTGATCATTTGGCCAATATCTCATGTCTACTGCCAGGTAATGCACTTAAATAAAGGCGGTGTGGCTGAGGTCATCGGGGCTGCAAAGACAGTGGCATATCCTCTAAAGGTACATGTATGCAATAACTCAATCTACCAGATCAAATTTTAACCTTAATTATTACGCGCATTTGTAGTGTTCGCCTTCTACGAATTGCAATGGAGAAATATCGCGTCACTAATCCAAAATCGAACATTGTAACGTACATACATTAATATAAACTTAATGTAGTGCGATGTAATGTAATAGGTACTTGTATGCAAAATGACTAATACACAAACGTTTATCGATACTAAATTAAACTATTTAAAAAGAAATATTGGAATCCAAATTTCGGCGTAAATAACGAGATCCTTAACATAACATTCTAGAGACCAGCTCTGTAGTAGCATAATAGGTTGCGTGATAATCTGCAAGCTGACAGTCAGAACATTCGTTTGTGTGACATATATACTGCTTTAAGAAGAGCCAAAAGACAGTATCTGTTTACTTGCAAGTAAAAGCCTTTTGGCTTTGCATGGCAATATAGCTACACCCACACACACTGCTTATCTTCATCACACAACTAATAATTATTTGAAGTATAAAACAGCTCAGGCTGCTCAGCACTGTGATATATTATTTCAACAATAGAATAGCATCGCAACAAATCACACGCAAATATAAGTCTCAAGCAATCTGAACAATATCTGTTTAAAAAGGCCACTCAGTTACATTAGCCAGCACGACCGTCAGATATTGGGCTAACGCTTCAGATGTTATTAGACTTATTAGAAGTGGCATAGCAGAAGGGCATGATATAATTCGTATAATGCAGTTACCAAAATATACCTAATATCAGAAATAGATAAAGAGAGCTTTATCTATTTCTGCTAATATCTACATGCTGTCCTTTTCAAATTAAAAATACTACTCAAATACCATTTTAAAGCAGTACTCTACAATTGAACTATAAGATCTAATATAGTAGCCGTTTCTAGAAAGGAGACGATAAAGGGAGTGCAATCACTTCATATCCATGTATTTAACTGTATAACTTAGTTTTACTGTACATATATTTGATTGATATTTAGCATGTACCTGGTATAAAAAGCGGTTGTATATCCTACAATCTATGACAAGATTGGAATAAAGTGACTGCCATAGCTGGGCAATAGTCTAGTTTGTACTGAATACAGTCATTACTTTATTAATACCTTTCAAATATAGACATAAGAAAAGTTACGGGTGTGGTATGTATGATTCAAAGGCAATACATTACTTATTCCCAAATAGAAACTCAGGCTGTGTCATTGAATAGACACTGTTAATTCTATACTTTTCTGTCAAGGATATAGGCTGACCCAGCAAACACTAAACGTTGACCCAATGTTGGATTATTGTTGGATCACCGTCGTAGACGATGAGCCAATATTAACAAAAGATTGATTAAAAGGTTTCATGTTTTTGAGAACTTCAGATAAACGAATTTCGCTTGAATGCGAAACTCGCTCAAGTAAAGCGTTAGCAGAAAATGTGATAATATTCCAGCAACACAGGACGTTGACCCAATGCTGGGTTAATGTTGGGCCGCCGTCTACGACGTCGGCCCAACATTAACACAGCATTGGGTCAACGTCTCGTGTTTTCTGGGTATGGGAGGTTTGACGCGGGGACATTCCACACAGTCAATTATGTCACTTATTCTTGCGTGAATGTTATTCATAGCCACTTAGTGCGGATCACATTTCTCTTCAAACACGACCATCGTACACCCACAGCACTATACAAGTCACCTCAGACAATACCTTTTGTGTATAGCAGAAGGAGCCTTACCTGAGAAACTTAATTATTAAGGTTCCAATATGGTGAAAACAAATGCAACCCAAGATAAACGAAAGCTATACTCATGAGTGCAGATAATGACGATTTCTGATCAATGGTTTACTTAGAGCCAAACAGAAGCACACTTTATATGTGGTCAAGTTGCTTTCTCAATTTCTCGGCCCAGACGGTGCAAAAATGTGACCATAAATATTCATTTTTTTCAATCATTTGTAACAATCCTTGAAAGGCAGTCACATTACAAGTTCAATCTCAATTGATGAAAAAATTAGACGCGTGTAAATGTTCAGCATCCAGATGAAAAAGCAAAAGATGAAATGTGAACATTGTGAGCATATAAATCGCCTGGTGTATACGTGTTCTCTAGGACAGTGTATAGCATTGTGACAGGGGGTTGGCCAACCTTGGACGAAAATACATAATTAGCGTTGTTGTCCCGCTCAGCGATACAGTATACCAAAGCAAAATTAAATTGAAATCAGGCCACCAGTTACATATATGGTTCGATGCCAAGTCGAAAAAGAAAAGGTTATATTATTGCAATAATAACTAGAAAAGCTGTTTGAGAGCTATAGACAAAAAATCAGTGTATTGGTCTTCCCCGTGGGCCAGAATCCGAAATGTCCAGGATATAATTAAGGAAAGAACCGAGGAGACAAGTTAAAATATATTTTCGACGTGTATTCCTTCCACCACCATCGCCAGTGCTGGCCAACATTCATTCAATACTTGCCTACGGTGTACCTGGTACAAAGGATGTAGGCCCACCCACCAAATTGCAGTTCAATGTTGGGCCAGCGTTGCAGCCCATTGCTGGTTCAATGCCGGTCAATTGTCTACGACGCTGGCACAACACTAATCTATCACCGGGTCTGTTGTATACTTTGCGCAAACACCAATGCTGTTTCAATGTTGACCCATAGTCTTCGACGCTGGCCCGTCATTGAAACCGCATTGGGTGATTGTACTGTGTTTTCTGACTGCTACATTATGCTGGTGACGCTTTAACATCCCGGCGCCAGAAACACCAGATAACACAATAAATTGGCCCAATGCTGATGTAATGCTGAGCCACCGTCTGGTGGAGAAATGAGGGAGAAATGAATCACCATTGAAATATTGATAATAAGGTACAGCAAAATTATTATTATATATTCAAATTACGAGCTACGGTTTTACAATTTCAACATGATAGTTTCTTTATTCAGATAGTGTCTTACGATGACCTCGATGTCGGCCTAACCAGCCACATTATAAAGTGATGGATACCAGCAAACACGAGGTGTTGAACCAATGTTGGGCTGACGTCGGCCTATCGTCTACGACGCTGGTCCAACATCATCCCAATATTGGGCCAACGCGTCATGTTTGCTGGGATGTAATATAGGTCATCCTATAGGTCATTGCTCAATAGACTATGCAGACTAACACTTCTGGGGCGCATTATATACGTCCAAATAGTGAATTAATCACCCACCAAACGCATGACTGCAGTAAATGCTGGTTGTTTCCTCATAGTTAGCAGGAACAACAATTTACTGAACAAATAGTTATGTTACCTCATATGACACTGGGAAACTGCCAAAATGCTAGGGACATTTTACACGCTAAAATATTATTTAGTAAGCTGGGTTTTCAGTTCTGAGTGACGAAAAAAGTGGAGTATTTAGCAGTCTATCTTGTTACACAGTATCAGACTATGAAGTCATACAACACACAACAAGACATTAGCTGACTTTACATTTCACCCTCTGGTCACTGGACATGTTTATTCGTGTGTAATTTTAACTCCCTGGATAGCATACAGACCCCACATCATTTAGGCGCTGGAAATTATCAACACCATTTTCATCCTACCACATCTACCAGGAGGGAATAATATGCCCTCGCTTGTATCAAGCTTTTATTGAGAGAAAAAGCGATATTTATATTGGAGATGTGTCATCTCAAGGCATCGTGTGAAATCAACTTTTTCGGTACAAATATTATGCAATATTGAATACCCTTGAAGCTTTTATACATCATGATTCATAATTTACGGCCAATAAATAGTTGCTTCGGATACATTTACTTTAATATTGGATCATACGGGAAGCTATTAAACAGTAATTTATCCTCAAAAGCGTTATAAATAAGCACTGAAACAAAGAATTTGATCGTCATAATACAATTCATGTGTAATAATAATCGATGATTAACATGTTATTGCTGGCGGTGAAATCTGAGCAAGACACTTTGAGATCATCAGGATTTTGGTGAGACAAAATTATACAGTGAAATACAAAATTATACAGTGAAAATCGATTCAAACATTCACACATTACATGACTTCATATTTAAAAATGGGATTGTGTTTAAATATGTTTATCCTACACTGCTCTGCAAAGCCAAAAGGTAATGTCTGCTTACATGTAAAGTAAGCAGATACTACCATTTGGCTTTGCACGGCAGTAGATTGCAACCTTGATTGCCTTCTCTAAACCGAAATATTTTATCGAATTATTATTGAATCATACTCATTTAAATGTTGTTTCTCAAAAACTGTGTTAAATCAATAAGAACTATTGAAGTCATTAGTAGCGAGAACAGGAGTTCCTGAACTCCGAGGCCCGGCTTTAGTCTGTTTGAGTGCTATAGACGAAAAGCGGCTTACTATTTTCTAAACATAAGTGTATTGGTCTTCCTCATGGGCCAGAATCCTAAATGAGAGATTGTTCATTACTAAAATATCTGATATAATTAAGGAAAGAACCAAGGAGACAAGTTAAAATATATCTTCAACGTGTATTTCTTCCACCACCAAAATCGGTGCTGGCCAAAATTCATTAGGATGTAGGCCTACCTACCAAATTCCTACCATTGCTGGATCAATGCCGGTCCATTGTCTACGACGCTGGCCCAACAGTAATTCATCACTGGGTCTGCTGCAAACCTTGCGCAAACACGTGGCATTCACTCAATGCTGTTTCAATGTTGACCCAGTCTTCGATGCTGGCCCGAACTTGAAACAGCATTGAGTGATTGTACCGAGTTTTCTGACTGCAGCATGCCAGTGACTATCCGGGAGACGCTTTCCAATACGGTGTAACAGTTTCAGATTACCCCCCTGTTCAGGTTACCCCCGGGGGTAATCTGAAACTAGTTTCAAGTTGCCCCCTCTAGTTTCAAATTACCCCCTCAGTTTTACCGGTTGACTTTCAATGATAACACCTATTATATTTTTTATTTTCCTCACATGACATTGGGACACCATAATCATAACCCTTTGATCTCTAGGTCAACTAATAAAAAAACATGTTAGCATATCGTCCCCTTGGATATGAAAGGGTGTATCTGCCACTTTATAAAGTGGCAGATACACCCTTTCATATCCAAGGTGACGATATAATCACTGATAATAACCATCTATGCCAACTAGAGGCACTTTAATCTCCGTATAACCCTTACATTTCTATGCAAACTAGTGAAAAAAAGTTTTGGCACGATAGCTGGAAACATTTGAATCTCCCTATAACTTTGTGATCGCTAGGGTTAACTAATGAAAAAAATAGTCTCGCGCTGTTTTTGATAATTTTCGTTATTATCTGTCGATTTATCTATGGTAGGTGTAACGTTGGCCATGTTTCAGCACCTGTTTTGAAGACTGTGCCAACTGTCTTCGCAGGCCTATATACATTTGTTATTATTTTCAGTGATCAAAACAAAAAAAAAAGAAGGCCTACCCTGCCAACATGCTTACCTCACACACATTACCAGTCATTTATACATCAAACCAACTTCATGGTGCATAAAAAATAGAACGCACGTGTCAGAAACTGTAAGGTTAACCCATTACCGCCGTTCCCGATTATATTCATTTCTCCATTTTTGTATTTGCACACTAAATAGGCCTAACAGCTGTTGAACATGTTTTAAGGATAAAACGTGACATCTAACAACCAGATTTCATTGACCTACAAATCTGAATAATTTTCGCTCACTTGAAGTTGTGGATCGCGTCGACGAGACACAACTTCAAGTAGGTGAAAATTCCAATTAAATAATTTGGCGGTTAAAAGGTTAAACTCTGACCTTGCTTGGACCACAATGTCAAATACACCTGCCGCATTGTACCAAGTAGATGTGTACTTAGCGACTCGTGGTGACCCATCTTCGTTCTAATTTAGGTCTAACGGTACTTAAAAGGTCAGCAATAATCAGATTTGATGTGTAGGGGTAAATTAAAAGGAGATTTTTTTTCAGTTTTAAAATACCGGGGGGTACTTTGAAACTAATTTCAACGTACCCCCCGGTACGCTGAACCTAGTGACAACGTAGTGCTCCCCCCCTCCCCGGTACACTGAAACTGGTTTCAACGTACCTCCCGGGGGTAATCTGAAACTAGGGGAGGTAACTTGAAACTGGGCTTTTTCTAGTTTAAGCGTACCGGGGGGTACCCCCCGGTACGCTGAAACTAGTTTCAACGTACCCCCCGGTGTGCTGCAAGGGGGTACGTTGAAACTGCTACACCGGCGCCAGAAACATCAGATAACACGATACATTGGCACAATGCTGATGCAATGCTGGGCCACAGTCTGCGACGCTGGGCCAACAATATTCCAACCAAAACCCTTTAAGGTCTATTATTCACTATATTTAATTGTAAAGGTATATTTTTTCTAAGCAATTTTTAGAGACGAAATTACTTAACCTAGGGACCTCAAGCGTTATATTTGACATGTTCATAAGGACTTGTGTACAGAAAAGTGAACCGCATCCCACACACAGCAGCCCTATATAGGACACAAACTCAGGCAAAATAAACTTAATAGGCTACCGGCCGCAGGCCGTGCCTAATAACTTTTTTGTCTGAAAATTGGAACGAGTATCGTAATGGTCAGAGCTTTAACCATGCAGGCAACGGCACGAGACGTAGTGGAGTGGGGTTACGCTTTGACCATTACGATCAGAGTTCCAATTTATAGACAACGATGTATTATTATGTTTAATAAACATTTGAACAACCATGACAAACGTAACAGGCCTTAGCCTGTGGACTAGAAATTGGGTCAGTCAGTGCTGGAAATATTTTTCACACAAGTGACAACAAAAGCACACACATTGTGAGCAATTGTAGGCCTAATTGCGACACTGTAAAACAATCAGTATTATACCACCCAGAAGACTAACAACCCACATACACATACACATCACCGGTAAAAAACATTTAATGGGAAACTTTCAGCTCATAATTACAGAAAAAATAGGCCTAATATCACTATGCCAAATAAAATGTTTTAACATTACGACAAGATACCATTATAGTAAAGAGATGCAGGTCTAATTTCTGGGATGTGGGCAGAAAACATCTTAATGAGCGAGCATAGATGATTCAGTTAGGTTTGTCTATCGTGATACCTGGTAGTAATCTGCTTTAGTTCGTGTCTCCATCACTAATGAGTGCAGATCCAGCGACAGCAAAACGTCGCTTATAGAAAGAAATATTTGCCTTGATGTGACTAATGAATGGAATAATATCATAATAAGTGTAGATGAAGTAGGGAAGTAACAGAAAAATAGCATCGCATTGCATCGCATGTTTATAAATGGTTTATTTGTCTAGCATTGATGAAGTCTGCTTTATGTGGCTTAAAGTGTACAAGATAAAAAGTGGTCCATACTCGGCGGGATTTTACATTTGTAGGTTATCCGTAAAAGCAAATGAGATACCAGAACCGAGTGCTCAGTCCCTGATAGGATAACTGTGTCTACCGGGACAGAGGGTAGAAGCGAAAACACGAGGACTTCAACTAATGCTGATGTGGACCAACATGAAACCAACATTTGGTCGATGACTCGTTATTGCTGGGAAATACTTGGGAAGTAAAAGGTTTTCCTCTCAATCCCATCAAAAAACCAGACGTTGGTTTGCTTAACCGTCACAGCGCCGACAGATTTTTTTTTAAATCCAATTTAAAAATCATAATAAATGGCTTAAGCTCTTTCCGCTTCATTTGAATAACTATGTTATTATGGGTCTACGGCCATTATAAATTGTTTACACTTCCAGTGAGGGAATCGACTTTAGACGTCAGATTCTGACGTCTAAAGTCGGGCCCCGCACTGAAAGGGTTAATGTGATTCACCGTCTTCGACACCACCCCAACAATTCTCATGGTAAAACGCCTAGTATTTGTTGGGTTGTAACGTCAAAACCACCTCTGAAAATACATTGGACAATCGTCCAGTATCAACTGAGTGTAAACACAGAGTTAAAATATGAATATTTAACTGACTAATATTTTAACTGACGTATTACTGTTATAATTATAGATATCTTGTAATGGCATTAGAACACTTACATGCCAATACTAGTAAACAGGCTAAATTACAACATCTATCGGCACATCATGCCTGATTAAGAGCAGAATATTTGGTTTCACATAGAAACGTTGAAAACTATGAACTTTTCCATTGAACCTCAGACACATCCTATCACGAGACGTTGAACCAATGTTTGCTTGATATTGGCCCACCCTCTGCGATGCAGGCCCAACAATAAACCAGCACTAGGTCCATGCCTGGCGTTTAATGTTCAGGGAGAGTATTCAGCAGGAGCACAGTGGTATCTGTGGCATTTCTCAGTCACAAATCAACACCTAGCCGCTTTGTCATCAAATGACAGTGACCACGGTCATGGGAACACAAAACCACAGGGGTCTGAAATCTTTACCTTTACAGCGCGGGGATCGACTTTAGACGTCAGATTCTTACGTCTGAAGTCGATCACGGCATTGAAAGGGCACAATATTTATAATGGCCGTACACCCATAACCGAGGTATTCAAATGAAGCAAAAAGAGGTGATTAATACATTTATGATGATTTCAAATTGAAAAAACATTTGTTCTCTTGGTTTATATAAAAAAAATATTTTCAGCGCTTTAAGGGTCAACAGCACTATATACTGCCCTGCAAAGGCAACCAGGAGTAAGTATTTACACGAATAGTAAGCACTTACTGCTGGTCGCCTTTGTACGGCAGAATAGGCATCTCCAAGAAACAACGAAGGCTCAGGGCAATCAAACCCACTCATTCTGACTTTATTACAAGAAAAATGTGTTGATCTGTTAATTGACATTTTAAAGATGATCTTAAATTTAAGGAGTACTCAGTTTGGAAATCATCAATCTCAAAAAATAAACGTGTGTCCACATTAATGTAGTGGTGCGCTGTGTTATGTCATCTTCACAAGGAGGGTAGGCCTATACCCAGAAAGCTCAGCAAGGATTACAGAGACAGAAATATACGCGCCACCTGGTGAATAACTAATATCATTATAAACTATGACTGGAATATTAGAGAGGACCTCTAGGTGGTTTAACCCTTTCACCACTGAAGCCCGTTTTTATGTGCTGAATGCTATGGCATTCCGCACATAAAAACGGGCTTCAGTGGTGAAAGGGTTAAACCTTACAACGCTGACATATTTTTCTTTAACCCTTTAACCGCCGGTGCCGCATATCTTCGGGTTTAATTTTTTATTAGCACATTAAGTACCACCTTTTAAACATGTTAAATATAATATGAGACATCAACCAGCAATATTTGAAAAAAGTTGACCTCCATTTTGTCAAATCTGATTAATTTTCACTCACTTGAAGTTGTGGATCGCGTCAACGAGTGGGCTAAAATTCAGATTGAATAATTTGGCGGTTAAAGGGTTAAACCATGAAGAGCAAAGGGCTTTTTCAATTTGAAATCATCATAAATGCATTCGTTAGCTCTTTCTGTTTCATTTGAATACCTACGTCATGGGTCTACACTCGCCGGCCATTATATTTTTGTGATTGCGCTAATTATCGTTTAACTAAACTTCATTGGTGAAACAGGGGCTCTGGGATTGTTACTTGAATGTGTGGGAACCCGGCATTGAGTATTGTATTTCGGGTCATTTTCTCAAAAATTTTGTGGTGGAAAAACGCCTAGATTGGTTGAAAATAAAAATGTCAGATTTGCATAGAAGGAATTGGAAAATAACATCATCTTGTCGACGGAGTCGGACCTAAGATTCAACAGAATCCACGAATCTATACGAATCCATCACAATTATGTATAACATATTTGTCATATATACACGCGTTTCAATTTAATGATTCCTTTTCTGGATGGCTTATAATATCACGAGATTACACATCAATCTTCTGACTCATCGGTTCGTAGAATTAAAATGAGGGTCATTAGAAATGCTGTATATTATAATAACTGTAAGCTGGCAACCAGCTATGCAGGCTCGCGATCGGTACTTTGCTATCGATATTGGTAGAAAATTATATAATTCCACAATAACTAATAGACAAGACTACATAAGTCCAGGAGCTCCCGCTCCGAATTAGAATTTGATTTAAGCAATTTTGTATAGGGTTATTAATGTTGTCCTAGTCTAGGTCAAAAATCAAGACGCAAGACAACTAGGTCTAAGAAACCCAGTCTAAGAGTACGATAAGAACTAGACAGTCTGTCAGAGATTGCAAACCTCCATTGAAATTAATGATCCTAATCAGTATCCCAGTAATGGTCTACCTATCTGGCACGGTTTACCCGATATCAGGCCAATCGAGTTAACTAATAGCTGATTTACGGTCATTTTGAATTCGATATAAATTAGTTAAAAACTTAGGGTGCATTCTCCCCCCGAAACCTCAAATTTTGTTTTATAGTTATGGACTAACATCTAACACAGTTTGCAAAATATTGGGCATGTGAAAGTAAATAATGGCCGATAGGGGGCCATTTTGAATTTGATCGAGTCAGAATTTTTCAAGATGCATCCTCAGCTGAAATCTCACATTTCATTCTATAGTAATCGTCTACCTATCTGGCACGGTTTACCCGATATCAGGCCAATCGAGTTAACTAATAGCTGATTTACGGTCATTTTGAATTCGATATAAATTAGTTAAAAACTTAGGGTGCATTCTCCCCCCGAAACCTCAAATTTTGTTTTATAGTTATGGACTAACATCTAACACAGTTTGCAAAATATTGGGCATGTGAAAGTAAATAATGGCCGATAGGGGGCCATTTTGAATTTGATCGAATCAGAATTTTTCAAGATGCATCCTCAGCTGAAATCTCACATTTCATTCTATAGTAATCGTCTAGCTATCTAGCACGGCTTACCAGATATCGGCCATGTGAAAGTGAATAATGGCCTAAAGGCGGCCATTTTGAATTTGATCAAGTCAAAATTTTCCAAGATGCATCCTCAGCTGAGATCTCACATTTCATTCTATAGTAATGGTCTAGCCATCTAGCACGGTTTACCAAATATCGCCCATGTGAAAGTGAATAATGGCCGATAGGAGGCCATTTTAAATTTGATCAAGTCAAAAATTGTCAAGATGCATCCTCTCCTGAAATCTCACATTTTGTTTTATAGTAATGGTCTAGTCATCTAGTACGGTTACCAAAAACCGGCTATGTGAAAGTGAATAATGGCCGATAGGCGACCATTTTGAAATTGATCGAGTCAATTTTTTTCAAGATGCATCCTCTCTTGTAATCTCACATTTTGTTTTATAGTAATGGTCCAGCTATCTAACACGGTTTACCAAATATCAGCAATGTGAAAGTAAATAGTGGCCGATAGGCGGCCATTTTGAATTCGATTAAGTCGAAAGTTTTTAAAAGGCATCCTCTCTCGAAACGTCACATTTTGTTTTATAGTAATGGTCTAGCTATCTAGCACGGTTTACCTGATATCAGGCCTATCGAGGTAAATAATGCTGATTGTCGGCCATTTTGAATTCGTAAGTTAAAAATTTTCAGGGTGCATCCTCCCCCGAAAACTCACACTTTGTTTTATAGTAATCAGGTGATGGTCTAGCCATCTAGCACGGTTTACCAAATATCAGCCATGTGAAAATGAATAATGACCGAAAAGGCGGCCATTTTAAATTTGATCAAGTCAAATTTTTTCAAGATGCATCCTCATCTGAAATCTCACATTTTGTTTTACAGTAATGGTCTTGCCATCTAGCACGGTTGACCAAATAACGGCCATGTGAAAGTGAATAATGGCCGATAAGCAGCCATTTTGAATTTTATCGAGTCGAATTTTTTCAAGATGTATCCTCTCCTGAAATCACACATTTTGTTTTATAGTAATGGTCTAGCCATCTAGTACGGTTTACCAAATAACGGCCATGTGAAAGTGAATAATGGCCGATTGGCTGCCATTTTGAACTTGGACGAGTTGATTTTTTTCAAAATGCATCCTCTCCTGAAGCCTTACAATTTGTTTTACAGTAATGGTGTAGATATCTTGAGCGGTTTTCATGATATTCCACAATATCAGGCCTGCCGAGGTGAATAATGGCTGATAGGCGGCCATTTTGAATTTTATCAACTTCAAATTTTTCAAGATGCATCCTCTCCTGAAACCTTACAATTTATTTGATATTAATGGTGTAGCTATCTTGAGCGGTTTTCATGATATTCCGCAATATCAAGCCTGTCGAGGTGAATAATGGCCGATAGGCGGCCATTTTTAATTTTATCGACTTGAAATTTTTCAAGATGCATCCTCTCCTGAAACCTCACCATTTGTTTTATAGTAATGGTGTAGCTATCTTGAGCGGTTTTCATGATATTCCGCAAAATCTTTCAGTCGTATTTACCGATGTTATAAATGAGGTCAAAGTGCTGGGTCAACTTCAAGGTCAAGGTCCAAAAACCTGAAAAGGCACAACTAGGGACCTTAGAGAACATGTATGTGCAATATGGCCCAGTACTTTTCAAGATCTGCTCCGGAAACGAAGTGCGCGTCAAAACGTCTAAATAGGTCATAATTCTGAACCAGAAGTAGGTCAAAGTTCAAATACCCCAAAAGGCACAACTAGACCACCTAGGGGTGTTGTGTGTAAAATTTGAAGACAATAGGACAAGTACTTTCAGAGATATGCTCCGGAAACGAATTGTTTACGGTCGGCCCAACGGCCCAACGCCGTAACATCATCATTTTCTCCTCTGCAACCTTGCGTATTGAATTCAGATTAAAAATATTTTAACCTGTCCATTAGCCACCTGGAAGTAGCCCACATACCAAAAATTGTTATCCTAGCTTATTTTCTTACAAAGTTATAGGCAAAAGAAGAGGCCAAAAAAAACGGAGGTAGAATCCTTAGCTCCCTCCGTCTCACCTACGGTGACGGCGGGAGCTAATAGCTAACAGATCGGGTAAGACATCTTTCCTATGCATGGATCTCATTCGAGCCCTGGCGGTCTGAGGCCGAGCACGCTACCTCTCGGTCACGGATGCTCCCCACAATAATGAGTTTCACACGTGGATAGGGAAGAAACATGTTTGTTTCTTTCAAACCGCCGAGACCGGGAACCGAACCCCGGACTCTTAGAGTGAAAGGCAGCAGTGCTAACCACTACCCTAGGGCCCCCGCCCAGACCGATATGGTATTACAGAGTCAAAATAGTCTGGCACGAGTTGGTAAAAAGGCTACAGGCGGGATGCATAATGTTATGCAGGGAATACATTAGCTAAATTCTGACCATATCTTCTTGACAGGCTGGTATATTATTAACCTGCTAGAACATGTTGCCGTTTTGTCTGAGCCAGGCGGCTAACGATTTACTGCTTAAAATATTACTTATAAACCTTCGTGAATTATATGAAGGGTTTTTTATAATTGGGAAATAAAACTTAAATTAATTATCTCAAAATTCTGATATGATATTATTTATGTCACCCATAGACATCAGGAGCTTGACATATTGGCAAACTATTATGACTGATAAAGGTACATATGCCAGCTACGTGCATTGTGATTTCCGAATATTTATATTTTATATTGACATTTGAAATAACACTTTTTGAAGGTAACGGATATTCAACTAGTAGTATTGTAAAAAAAACCGTGATTCACCTTCTCGAAGTTGTGGTAGCATTATAGATTGGTGAAGATAATTATATAGGTCCCCATGTGACGTGATACTCACGAAATCAGGCGGAATGGCGGCTATTATGAAAAATAAAAAAAATTATCAACACTAGTAATCTAAAATGTACATTCTTTTATTTTTAGTTTTCAAGCGATTTTGCTGCGATATTACATTGTCTTTTGACAAGAAAACTGAAAAATGCGAAAAAAATTGTTGTATCCACATTACTGGTGTATTACACTTCGGATCTGTGTAAATAAAGAGGGAAAAAAGCTATTTTATAGATTTTATTTGTGATTTAAAAAAATATTTTGCCGAAAGGGAACGTTTTTCCACACTTCGTAGCTAATCTGCTTATTGCGAAATAAAGCTAGTTCAAAATGACGGTAAAATCAGAAACTGTCAGAGGTGAAAGGTGAAGTTATGAGCTCTCATGTACGGCATCTTCACGCAAAACTTATATTTTGAATTACAAAGGCAGTTATCATTTTATTTAGCTCTAGCTCCGTATAGTATTGTACCGATTTTCATAAAATTTGTACAAAATTATCAGCAAACAAAAACACAAATAAAATTGCCGCCGTCCGCGTGATATCGGGGTGTCACGTCACATACATTCGATTTGGTGCAACTAGAGACAGTATCACAAGCACACGTAAATGTAGACTTAAAAGGATGAGATCACATGTGGAAGCGTAGGTCAACAGAGCTAAATGCCCTGTCCATGACGTCAAGGTAATGCAGCTTATTCACCTCGCGGCAAACATAAGACATTGGACCAATGTTGGATTAATGTTGGTCCAGCGTCGTAGACGGTGGACCACATTAAACCAACATTGGTTCGATGTCTTGTGTTTGCTGGGAATTGTGTCTCACCAGATAACACAGCAGCAGCACACATGACCAAAAGCGTTGCCGATCTGTGGGCCCTATCTCTTCTCTGGTGTTTTCTCTGTTTAGATTATCTAAATATAAAAATCACCGATAATCGCACACGGTTAAACCTCACTTGCAATAGACCCGCAGTCTTATATTTGACCCAATGCTATAGCAATGTAGGACGAGCGTCAGAGACGGTGTTGTGTGGGCTAACATTTAACCAGCTGTGGGCAAATAATAAGTTATATTTTGATTACAGCAATGCTACAGTTATGGGTGACTATTAAAAAGTCCAGAACGGTTTTTTGCTCGTATGGCCTAGATTCCCGATCCATATTTATATTTTCAATACGAAGATATTTCATTAATCCTCTCAGCACGGGGACCGTCTTTATACGTCAGAATGTGACGTCTGTAGACGTCACATTCTGACGTATAAAGACGGTCCCCGCACTTAAAGAAGTAAAACATTTATATATGACCGTAAACCCACAACATAGGTATTCAAATGACTCAGAAAGAGCTAACTAAACCATTTATGATGATTTCAAATGATTTCAGACCCTATGGTCTCCATGGTTTGTAAAAAACTATTTAAGCGTTGTAGGGTTAACTAACAAATTATGTGAGTCTGATGTACGTGCTGCCGGGATAGCTCATTTGTAATGTTTGTCTGACTATTGTCCCGTACATGCTATGCCTGAGACACAAAGTGGAAAAAGTACTTGCACACTTCTCAAGACAGCCTAGATATAGCAGTAATATCCTCCACCTGGTGAATAAAAACTTAATAACACGGGGTGTACTCACCAGGTGGCTCTACAGATTGATATCACTTGATAGGCCTACATGGAACCAAGGAGGTTCTTGATAGAACTAAACACCCGGCAATGTTTAATTTTACGCTGTGACGCTAGCTCAAATAAGTCTGTATTTTGTTTAAAATAGAGTTTTAATAGCGGGAGTGTTTGATCGGCATATTTTAGGATATTGGGATCATTTTACTCGATCCAAAAGTAGTGAGCGTGAGAAAATAAATCATAAACTGAATGGTTTTAGTACAATAAATCTTCAAATATGTCGACCACAGTCGGGCAAACGCGCTGGAATGGCGAGACAAAACTACAACAGCGACAGCTTCTGGCCAAAGTCATATTGACTCGGTTTCCATTTTGTGGAAATTTGATCTGGTTGATCTACATTCATACGAAGACGTTGATCCGGTAGGCCTACTGCTTTAATGTGTATATTTTAACCCTTTAAGCCATCACGATGCATTAAAGCATCATTTTAAATCCCTGAAAACAGACTCAATTTTCCTATAATTAGAGGTTTTAGAATGAATATTTCCATGCAACTGGTCTACCAATACATGACAATTTTCTTTAATTTCTCACCCACATCAAATCATCTTCATACACTACAATTGCGACAGCAATTCGCGGCTTGTAGTGGATGAAGATGACAATGGTAAATTCAGGCTTGAAAGGGTTAAGTCTTCATTTCCGCTAATAAATGATAATAAGTGTACTCAATTTTTTATGAAAATTCACAGAATTATCACTGTGACATATACTTACATATATATTATTTCGTAAAAGTGAAATCACGCTAGATGACCTTCGTTCTTCAAATGACACAGTGACAAAGCTAATTTAACAAGCGTCGATCAGCAGATTTAATTAGGATTGGTTATTTTATTGTCAATTGCATTAAAAAAACAGCTAACAAGTATATAAAATATTAGCAATATAAGTAATGTACAGCATTAAAACAAAAACAAAATTGCCTTGATGTAAAGCTGGTAGAATGAGTATAAGAATACAGGTGAGTAGAAGAGTAATGTTCTGCAGTTGAGCTGTATACCCAGTGTGGTTTACTGTTGGTCCAGCGTCGCAGACGGTGGACCAACAGTAAACCAACATTGGGCAGACGGCTTCTACATTGTTTTCAAAGAGATGACAATAAATAAATATTGTTATCTTTGTAACAACATAATAGTGATCATCACATGTCGAATTTTTTGCACAATATCATCACTTTCGTTACTCTATTTAATGTATTTTAACCCTTAAAGAGCTAAATGGAATATTTAAGTTTTTTACCACTCGACATTGTGTCTCGCTACCGCGATCCACAACTTCCAATGGACAAAAATTACTCACATTTGCTTAATATGAGACAGAAAAAAGCAAATCTTGACGTTTAAACGCTTATTTCTTTCCCAATAACAGTGATTTGTTCGCCTAATAAAATAGATCGAAACCACTATAGCCGTGAGCAGGTTAAGAGCCTAACAAATACTTCTTTTATCCCTAAAAAAAAGATATATTCACAGCATTGACAAAACAATTTTAAAATAGTAAAATATATTATTCAATAAGAGGTAACAGACCACAAATAGAGCAGTTTCTTATTATAATACATGTAAGTGATTGTGCGCAGAATGCAGTTGGGTACAAGTTCTCGCCTCGGAGCTAAATGATCGTATCAGCCACTCTAACGAGTGTCAGATAGGATCCTTTAGCTCCGAGGCGACGAAGTGTTATCAGTTAAATCTTCTCTAGATGACCCTTGACTTTGTAAATAGCCAAATGATAATCATAAACGTTATGTGATTTTTATGGTTCAGCTTGAAATTCATTAGCAATACAAAATAACGCAGTCACAACTAACAATGATATTACAGGTAAACACATAGAGCCCACATTACAAGAAGCTATTTTTTATGTGGATTCACATTTCCAAAACAAATCTGCATAATTAAATGAAATTATTCTAATTTATATGAATAAGAGGCATTTCGATGAAAGTATTTATATATATTGATTATTAACACCCTTATAAGAATATAATACAATAGTACTACCTCCTCGGAGAGCACGAGACATTGAGCATATGTTGGATAATAGTTGAGACAACGTCGTCGACGGTGGGCCAACATTAAACAAACATAGGCTGAATGTCTCACTGTTTTCTGGATGTCATAAAGGTTGTATTTTGCAGCTGTTTAGTTTCAACAATTTGCAACCATTAAATTCACCATATTTTATATGTACTGCTATAAGTCATCAAAACGGCAGTATCGCGAGACGCGCTGCATGTAAACAATTCAGTCATGTAGGCAGTATAGTGAAAATAAATGGGCAAATAAATAATCTAACGCATAAAATTGAAACAAATCATAAACGCTGTTTAACTCAATGATGTAGTTTACTTGCTACATATTTACATAATCTGATAATAGCAGAAATACATAAGATGTTTTATGTATTTCTGATACTAGCTGATATACTTGGCAAAGATCGCCATTTCGGCGTGGCTAATTCTGAGGTGGAATTGGCGTATCTTATTCAACTGCTCGTAAAAACACTGTTTTGCAAATACAAAAGGCAGTTAGTGAATGTAATTTGACTCTACACGACAGAATAAGCAGAATAAGCCGTCTGGATTATCAGTCGGTTTTGTGGGCCTAATTTTTCGGCGCGGTAATATAGACACAGTAGTCTATGTTGTGTCGTTGTTATTCCTGTTCACTTTTTTTTTATCTACGGCATAGTAGGCCTAACCTTTCTCGTGATGTAGGCGCATTCGAACATAAGATTAACTTAATGAGTAGTGATTAGTTAGCTTACAGCCAGACAAAAAATTAAGAGTACCAGTACGCAGATCAAAATTGTGCTTTAAGATATATTCAGTCATGAAAACGTGTTGTTGGTTTAAGCTTAAAATTGAGCATAACAGCACCGGGTGAATTAATATCATCCTTGTATGTAAGTTTACTCAAAATGAAATAGTTGTAATATACACCAGAGTATGAATCTCGGTGATAAAATCAGAATATGATGTAGATTTGAAGCAACATCTAAGTGCAAGTTAACACATTCCCCAGCAAACACAAAATATTTGCATAACATTTATACAATGTCGGACCAGCGTAGAAGACGCTGGGCCGACGTTGTATAAATGTTATGCAAATCTTTAGTGTATGCTGGGTCACTGAGTATTAATCAAATGGTATGTGTATAAAGAATGTAGGTGAGAAGAATACACAAAAACATGAAAAAATTAAAATGAGTAAATAATTAAAATAAGTAAATACACATTTACAGTATACAGATATATTACATATTACAATCTTACCAGTAAGACAACTGCAGGTAGTGGTGCACCAAACAGCATCATTTCCCGCGTAACCCAAATAAACAAGGACCAGTAGAGTTTGGATTAACGCCTCTTGTTCGCTAGGAATTATTTGCACATACAATGTATCAATACATACCTCGTGAGGTGGAAATTATAGTTTTTTTCTGGCATTGATTAAGGTTGCATATAAAGCATGTTAGTCATGAAATGATATTTTGTGCTCGAGTCCATAATTACACTTTTTCAATATATATATACTAGTAGTTATAAATATAAAATACATTAAACTTTGAAACGTTATTATAACGTGACATTTTGAATCCCGCGAGGAGCTGAATTGTTCCTTATTAGGCCCTAATCATGATTATTTAAAGCTGCAGTTTATAACGTGATTTACAGCTTCATGAGATGAAAACTTAACTATCAAAATCGTCAAAAGTTTAAATTGTTCGATTTGATGAACACTTTACATATCAATTAACGGGGTACGCTGTATTGACAGAACACGGATATCCAGCAAACACGAGACGTTGACCCAATGTTGGATTAATATTGACCCGCCGTCTTCGACGTCGGCCAAACATTAACCCAACATTGAGTGAATGTCTCGTGTTTGCTGGGTATACATTAAATCCGTCCCCAATATTCAATATGGTCATATTTAGCAATATGTGAATTAATAATGTCTGTAATTTATTATATAAAAATAAATGTTGTGTTTCCCTGTGTGGGAGGTCTAGACTGATTTTTAAATTACAGTGACAACTATACCACATGAACACTCCGGAATTATAATATCATGCAACAAACCACCACAACAACAAAGGCTTAAATCAGGCGCCTGGGATATACCAGAAAACCACGAAGCTGATGCCAGCAAATATAAACAGGCATGAGACATTTATCCGATGTCGGCCTAGTGTTGTGACTGAAACAACATTAAATCAACATTTTATTTGATCAATGTTTCGTGCTTGCTGGAATTTTCACATTGTTTCAAGTATTTGTTGCTACATTTCGGTGGTGTGAAATTGGTTTAAAAGTTCATAATATCAATATTGTAATAAAAGAGTGACCTAAAAATTATGATGCTAAATAAACAACAAATGATACTCTTTACAGCATTAATTTTATCAATGTTAAATGTCCATATTTGTGCGTCCATATATTCAAGTGTTTCAGAGACATTAGTATAGATTCACATTAACATTAATAAACAATGTTTGGCTTTCAGAGTCAGGTAATTAGTGAAGCGGGGTATAGCTAGCACCAGGTATGTAATACGTGGCGAAAAATAAAAAAACAACAATGACGTGATATAGATATGATGTATATATTAATAGAATGTTTAAAAAGTTTAAATTACATCTTAACCTTTATCCTGCTGATCACGACTATTGTCGTTTTTAATTGGTTTGCTTTGTTGACCAAATCACTGATATTGGGAAGAAAATGTATGTTTAAACATCAGGATTTGCAACGGAGAGATCTCAAATTAAACAAAATTGATTAATTTTCACCCGATTGAAGTTGTGGATCGCGGTAGCGAGACACAACGTCAAGTGGGTGGAAATTTAAATACATTAACTTAGCAGGATAAGGGTTAACTTTAAATTGAGAATGTGTGTAGTATATTGGCCTAGTCCCCAACAGTATTTTGTTTTCCAGGACAGCTGTACCCCAGTGAAGCACAATGGGAATACTAGTGCTCAGCGATACAAGCGTTATCTTGCTTCATATAAATCTGGGTAGATTTTTGGAATGTGGAGCTGTTTAGAAATGTAAGCTGAGGGAAGTTACACGAGAATAGTTGGTATAATTCATGTCTGTGTTGTAATGAGTAGTGTAGAAAAGTGGAATATAAGAACGCTTTCAGTGTGGTTTCCATATGCTCTATATGTACACGAGATGTGGATGACATTCCTGTTGAAACATCACATAGGTCAGCTATAATTGCTGGCCTATTTCTTTACAGTGGCTAGAGATAAGGTGTTTATAGAGAGTTTCACTTTGTAGCGAGGACGTGTGACAATAGATACACCACTGTCACCGGGGATATAGTCTGTAGGGATCGGAGGAACAGAAGTAGTGATTGTATCAGGAGAGCTGTTCACAGTGATCACTGGACATGGCGGTGTAGCTCCCTCTACACCCCGCTGTACACCCCATTGTACACCCTGCTGTACACCATGCTGTACATCATCCTGTACACAGTTAGCAGCAGGCGTCGTGTTACAGACGGTTGTATATTTAGAGACGCCTGTATCGCCACCTGGTGAGTCAACATCAGACTGCGGGGCATCACACTGCGGATCATCCACCTGCAACTCACCATGAGAAACCATGGCTGCAACTACTTACTCAACCACCTACACCCTGCAACTCACCATGAGAAACCATGGCTCCAACTACTCACTCAACCACTCACACCCTGCAACTCACCATGAGAAACCATGGCTCCAACTACTCACTCAACCACTCACACCCTGCAACTCACCATGAGAAGCCATGGCTCCAACTACTCACTCAACCACTCACACCCTGCAACTCACCATGAGAAAACATGGCTGCAACTACTCACTCGACCACCCACACCTTGCAACTCACAATGAAAACCATGGCTCCAACTACTCACTCAACCACCCACCCTGCGACTCACCATGCGAAACCATGGCTGCAACTACTCACTCAACCACCCACCCTGCAACTCACAATGAGAAACTATGGCTGCAACTACTCACTCAACCACTCACACCCTGCAACTCAACATGAGAAACCATGGCTCCAACTACTCACTCAACCACCTACACCCTGCAACTCACCATGAGAAACCATGGCTGCAACTACTCACTCAACCACCAACCCTGCAACTCACCATGACAAACCATGGCTCCAACTACTCACTCAACCACCTACACCTTGCAACTCACCATGAGAAACCATGGCTGCGACTACTCACTCAACCACCCACCCTGCAACTCACCATGACAAACCATGGCTCCAACTACTCACTCAACCACTCACACCATGCAACTCACCATGAGAAACCATGGCTGCAACTACTCACTCAACCACTCACATCCTGCAACTCACCATGAAAAACCATGGCTGCGACTATTCACTCAACCACCCACTCTGCGACTCACCATGACAAACCATGGCTGCAACTACTCACTCAACCACTCACACCCTGCAACTCACCATGAGAAACCATGGCTGCAACTACTCACTCAACCTCCCACCCTGCGACTCACCATGATAAACCATGGCTGCAACTAATCACTCAACCACTCACAACCTGCAACTCACCATGACAAACCATGGCTCCAACTACTCACTCAACCACTCACACCCTGCAACTCACCATGAGAAACCATGGCTCCAACCAATCACTCAACCACTCACACCCTGCAACTCACCATGAGAAAACATGGCTGCAACTACTCACTCAACCACCCACACCCTGCAACTCACAATGAAAACCATGGCTCCAACTACTCACTCAACCACCCACCCTGCGACTCACCATGCGAAACCATGGCTGCAACTACTCACTCAACCACCCACCCTGCGACTCACCATGACAAACCATGGCTCCAACTACTCACTCAACCACTCACACCCTGCAACTCACCATGAAAACCATGGCTCCAACTACTCACTCAACCACCTACACCTTGCAACTCACCATGAGAAACTATGGCTGCAACTACTCACTCAACCACCTACACCTTGCAACTCACCATGAGAAACCATGGCTGCAACTACTCACTCAACCACCCACCCTGCAACTCACCATGACAAACCATGGCTCCAACTACTCACTCAACCACCTACACCTTGCAACTCACCATGAGAAACCATGGCCGCGACTACTCACTCAACCACCCACCCTGCAACTCACCATGACAAACCATGGCTCCAACTACTCACTCAACCACTCACACCCTGCAACTCACCATGAGAAACCATGGCTGCAACTACTCACTCAACCACTCACATCCTGCAACTCACCATGAAAAACCATGGCTGCGACTATTCACTCAACCACCCACTCTGCGACTCACCATGACAAACCATGGCTGCAACTACTCACTCAACCACTCTTACCCTGCAACTCACCATGAGAAACCATGGCTGCAACTACTCACTCAACCTCCCACCCTGCGACTCACCATGATAAACCATGGCTGCAACTAATCACTCAACCACTCACAACCTGCAACTCACCATGACAAACCATGGCTCCAACTACTCACTCAACCACCTACACCTTGCAACTCACCATGACAAACCATGGCTCCAACTACTCACTCAACCACCTACACCTTGCAACTCACCATGACAAACCATGGCTCCAACTACTTGAGCACTCAACCACCCACACACTCCACACCAACATATCACCACGTAAACATAAGATGTTCAGTTTTTGTTGATTTAATGTTAGTCGAACATTAACCCAACATTGGCTCAACATTTTGTTTTGTCCTGTTTATTTGTTTGCTACTATTTTTGTATTCATTTGTTGAAAAATATTTCCAGTGATGAAAAATCCACATCACACATAACTAACTGTAAATAACTGTGCATCTACCATAGCCCATATTATTCCTTTTGAGGACAGTTTACTTGAACACGTAATATTCTACCTAGCATGACAGGGGTTAAGCATTGTCCTGCTGGGCCGTATATATGCGTTTCCATCAATCTTCAAACAAAATAGATGCTCAGTTAATCAAATAATTCAATTTGAGGGATGTCTATTTTTCATAAATGGAGTATTTTTTCAGCATTTGAAACTGAAAATTGCGTTGGAAATTCCAGCTTTCGATGAATCAAAATCGAAACAACCAATTAGGCAGGAGAAAGATTAGACATTGGTTATTCACCCAGAAAAGGGGGTTGTACTCTCTCAACATTATTGAGAAAATATAACTCAAAACTGGTCATTGCACGTTCAGGATTCAAAGAACATCGTAACGTAATTTATTGTCGATTAATAAACATATTAAATTTCTTCACTTTCACAAGGCAGTCAAATATTTCAATCTGTCTAAATCAGAAATTCTACTTTTACTTTTAATGGTTGTTCGACGGAGCTAGAATACCCAGACACTGCTAATTAATTTTCAGACAGATTGAGGCAGTGTGGAATATCGAGTAAATTTACTACTCAAATTGAGTGATAATAAATGGTTTACATTATACAAATGACACAAACCTTTTAAAAGCAGCAAAATGTTGCCATATTGCGAAGCTGACTGAGATTACTTAGCATCCACTCACTAAGTTATTTAAAAACCGTTTTGACCAGTTTCATTATCTTAGATTTTGAAATGTTGAGAGAGTATTTGTTTCTTCATACATACTGACAAAAATAAACAACATAATCTAAGTCAATCTAAACAAAAGAGAGGTAAAATTAGATAAAAGCAAAGCACATTCGAGTTAGTAGTTATACTATTTAACAAGCATTATTTCAATCAAAGATGAGCTTATAAAATTACAAAAAACACGTGCAATATATATTATATATTCAACAGCAAAAATAAGGTATGCATCACACATTCAACTTTTGTTTCAGACGTAGGCAGTATTAAAAGAAAGGTGACCATTGGGGAGAAAATAGTTTCTGTAACGTCAAAAACTTAGGATTCAAGTTTTGGCTTTAACAGTCAAGTATTGGTTGGTGTTGATGTGTGCTTCTTTTGCTGTTGAACATCAAATATGTCCCAAATACCATATACAGTCAACAAACATGCAGAAAAACACACCATAGATCTTAGAAGTAAGCTCATGTACAATGAGATGTATGCATGTTGTTTTATAATAATATATTGTAGAATAATTTTTTGCTGAAAAATGCACTGCTATCCACGACAATCGTATGTGCATTGTGTAAATATGGAATGAAACATTGTCCTTTCGTAATCGCTTTTAATTAAATCGTGTTTTTATCGTCTGGAGAATATATTAATTTGTGAACAAATGTGAACAAATAAGCGTACAGCATGCTGAAGGGCTGGGATAGCTATACTAAGTAAGCTCTCCCTGCCTTACTGCTGCCTTACACTTCATAGAGCTGAAATATGCTTGTATAGACCATGGAGACCAGAGGTTTTTTGTTAAATTTGAAATCATCATAAATGTCTTAGTTGGCACTTTCTGCTTCATTTGAATACCTATTATATTATGGGACTACGGTCAATATAATTTTTTACTCTTTTTAGTGCGAGGATCTACTTTAGACGTCAGATTATGACGTGGAAAGTCGGTACCCGCACTCAAGGGGTTAAGAACAGTTCTGACATGACCTATCCTTATATTCACAAATGACCCGTATATAAATATGACTCAATTTTATTTAATGTAAGGATCTGTTAAAATGAGGTATGCAACCGAGAGCGTCATCAGGTGAGTTTAGAACAACTGCACATCTTGGTTAAAGTGGTGCTCTACGCACCAACGCACCGAAAAATGATAATTGTATTTGGCTGTCATGTTCTTCTGTTTTTCTCTAGAGGCCTATTCATTGGATAATGATCAAATTATTATTACGCTTTTACTTTCCATGTATTATTAATCCGTTCTGTATATAATGACTGACAAAACTACAAATCACCATAATTTTAAGTTTAGTAGCTGAGTTTGAATGATGATATCAAAGATTTAAAAAGTTTTCGAGACCAATGTTCAAAATAATCCACAAATTACATTTAGCACACTGATGTAGCTGTCTTCCCAATCTGCAGTTTGTGATGTCGGTCCAACATAAAAATCAACAATAGATAAACCAGAACGTGTTTGGTGGGTTATTCTATTACAGTCAACAGTTGGAAGGAAGTGCAAATGCATATCTGTGCTGATTGAGGTGATTGGACTATTATTGTCGTCCACACACTGCCTGCCTGAGGGTATCAGTCTGCAGTAATCATTGTTTTATCACAGCAGGCGACACACAGAGACAGGGCGCCCATAATGCACGTCTGGGGCCCAATTATCTGTCCTGCCCAATAAATAGCTGCGTCTTTATTAGCGGCAATCAAGTGCTCCGTTGATAGTGTACACCATAAACCATGCAGAAGGCAGGACATGGGCACCGCCACATCACAGTATGGTGCAATATGGGCTCCACACTCCATACCAACATCGTGTTCTCTGTATCCTCTGGACGAGAGGAAAGGCGATTTGAAAAAAAACATAGTTCGCTCAAAGATTGTGAATTGAAGAAATGCTCGCCTGAACTACAGGCCTAGTTCTCTAAAGCAGTTACGTCATCGTGATTACAAGTGTCTGGTTGTGGGCCCACCTGTACGGAAAACCTTTGTGGAAGTGGGAATATGAGTGTAAATAGTATGATTATCGACAAGCCACGTAATGCGTCTTCGTGTCCCGGCGCGGGTGAGTTGTGGTGCCGTAGTTAGCATTTTGGCCCGGGCTCAGGGATCACCTAGATACTCATGTACGTCCCATATCGTCGACAACATCTCTCAGTTTAGGGGTTATTCGTAGCATGGCCTTACATGTAGGTTGCATGACATAAACCCTGATTAATCATCGAATCATATACATTATCACTGTGGGCAATCTCATTTGTGGCTGATTTGTAGTAAGTCGCGTTCGTTTCCTGGTTTTATTTCAGCATGTATATACGTAACGTACATTGTACCTGACGCTGGCTGTGATCATGGCCCGTATTCTCGTACAAATTACGATATATCATAGGCTTTGGATTGATCGAGATGGCTATCTTGACCAGTCCGAAGCCTACGATATATCGTAACTTGTAGGAGATTGCGGGCCCTGTGTTGTATTTCTGTTGGGTCTATTGAATTGTGTACATACCAACCGTGTCAAACAACAAGGGTAGGCCCTATTGTCCACTAGTCTGACCTCTAACACAGGCCTGTGATTGGTCGAGATCAGGATTTCGACCAATCACAGACCAATAATCTAGGTCAAACTCACACAGAACACGAGAATAGAGGATATCTATTTCTTCTCAGGTTAGACATCACGTCGACATGTGATCATCGCATGGTGGAACTAATAACGTTTAAGTACAACCCCCCTCAAGGGGCCTCCCCCCAACAGACACACGAAGTTGAGCCAATGCTGTTTTAATGTTGGACCACCGTCTACGACGCTGGGCCAACATTAAAACAACATTGGGTCAAGGTCTTGTGTCTGTTGGGCCTTGGCCTCCCAGCAAACACGAGAAGTTCACCCAATGTAGTTTTTATGTTGGTCCACTGTCTACGACGCTGGACCAGCATAAAAACAACACTGAGTGGACGCCTCGTGTTTGTTGGCCTGTCATAACATTGGTGGCTGACGCATACACACCTGTGTACGACATCATGTCAACGGCTGTCTACTCATGTTTTCGCACTTGTATAATTATGATAATTATATGTACAGGTAATTATAACTAACCCAGTAAACAGAGACGTTTTAACACAATGCAGGTGAATTCTATGGCCAGCGTCGCAGACAATGGGTCAACATTAAACCAGCTTTGTTGAGTCTGTTTCAAGGTCGCGTGCTTGCTGGGAAATAGTCCTAGGCTGTTTCTCCAAGTTCCATGTCCAATCAAAACGTTGAAATAAAATTCATCAAAAAAGTCGTAGGCCTATATATAAGTCATTCACCAATGAGCACTCAATAATGCTGAGCAAATGAAGAGGAGGGAGCTAGTTTGATTTTGTGAAAAAATGAATCTGAACCCACCCGATAATCCTGGCTTCTCTTTATAATACAGTCGTTGTGGTAAAACTGTCAGCACCTACCACCAAGGGCGATATCACAGAGACTGGCAAATAACATGCCTCATTTATAGAAGCCTACAAAAACCCATATCATACGGAACAATGTAAATGGAAATTTAAAGTCACTTTATGTGTGCCATTATCGCACTAATGTCGGCATGTGTTTGTCGGTCAGTGTTTATATAAACGTCCGACACAGGGCTCGTATTCTCGTACGTACAAGTTATCATTTGTCGTAGGCTCCGGATTGGTCGAGATGGCCTTCTGTCTGGACCAACCCGGAGCCTATGATATATCGTATCTTTTACGAGAATTGGGCATAATACGAAGTTTATAGTAAACGGACAATATGATGAAATAGTTATCATTGTAATATAATGCAGTCTGAGAATGCGTGTGATCAGCCTAGCATACACGAGACACTGCTGGTTTAATGTTGGACTAGCGTCGCAGGCGGTGGCACAACAGTAAAACGTCTTTCGGCATCGGGTCAATGTCTCGTGTTTACTGAGAGCTCCATCAATCACGTCATCTTCTCAAGTGATGTATTGAGACGGGGGTTACTACTCGTGAACATTCCCACAATCCAGCAAGTAATTAAATCATAGAATAGAGGACAAAGATCTCCTGTGTGAACGACACATATGAATGTATGGAACACTGAACCCATGCGAGTTAGGGTTGATCAAGAGATGACTGAACAAATTAGCTTCCACAAGCAAATGATTATGTTGATCAATTTAGCAGATATTTCCATGTTAAGAGTAGTATGATAGATTCATTATACCGAAAACGCCAATACTAATACTAATACTATTAGGGTTTGTTAACCGTTGTCAGGTTAAGGAGTTAATTAATGTATCTCACAGAAATTATGGACATTTTATTTTAGTGAATACGCTTTGTACAAAAATAGATGTAGAGAGGAAAACCTAACATCTTGGTGAAGAGAGATTTTCGTATCGACATTGTATTGTCACAATACAGTTCATTTTTTATACACACTTTCATCTCCAAGGATACGATATCCAAAATTGCAGTCAAGTAATTGTACCAGAATAATGCACCAATAACTCATTTCATGCAAAGACAATAATTATACTCGTATAATTGCAGATGTATAAGTATCATATTTTCCAGCCATACAAATCAGAAAAATGCATCATAGTAAATTACATCATACTTTATTCCTAGAAAAAGTGATGCAATTTGAAAAATAACTATGGTTCGGCTGATATATGTACCTCTATGACAGAAGTGGTTGATAAAGCGCATAACAGACTCAATATAAATAGATACAGCATAAAAATTATAAGATAGACACATTTAAGACAGAACTTGAGTCCGTGTTAAGCATCAGCTCGCCGTTCGCTGTACACTTGAGACTGACTTAAGTTTTATCTTGAACGTTGTTTTAACTGGCCGTTGATCCATACTTTACTAGGCAGCAGCTGAATATTCTACTTTAGCTTCACGCCAACTTAAGCTAGATGTCATTCAAGAGGCAAAATTGCAGAATATCTATGAAGTATTCATGCAATAACAAATGAAAAATGCACATGAAAAGAACATTGGCAAAGACTCCTTCAAACAGGAAAATGAGAAATCTGCATCAAATTTTCTAGATTGGCATTAGTTTTGATTCATATTGTATGGGGCCTATCCGAAGCCCTCACTTGAACGTCCAATCGGTAGTAGCGACGGGCGGTGTGTACAAAGAGCAGGGTTTTGGGTCACGGTAGCGAAGCACAACTTCAAGTTGGTAAAAAAATTAAATTAATTTGCATTATATTCATTTATAATACAGCACCTTAAAGATTAAAATGCTTAACATCAATGTACGGATATCATTATATCATGAATTATCTAAAAAAAAAAAATGGCAGGGCGGAGTAAAGGCTATACTATCTTGTTAATTTGGTGAGATTGGTGATTTTATATTCAGTTTTTAACAGAACTCATAATTGTATAATCCTGGCAGTTGTGTGTTGTAACCATAACAAATATATGACTCCCAGTGCATTGCATTGTAAAGTGCAGCAGTTACAGTGATTAAATTATAATAACCATTTGCCTGTCGCGAGGAAATGAAAATCTGTGTCAAAGCAATTCATGCATTCTTTTAGAAAACCCATCAGGTTGGAGGTTTAGGCATTGTATTCCATGAATTATGAGTACCAAAATGTGGGGTTCAGGGACAAGCAGCACCTGTCTGCTGTTAACCCTTTAGGCGCTAAGTTATGGAATTTAAATTCTCAACATGCTCAACCACTTAAGTTGTTTCGACGTCGCGACCAGAATCTTCAAGTGGGTAAAAATTACTCCCATTTGTTAACCCTTGTCCTGCTAGACCCGTATATCTACGGGTTAAGGCTGTTTTAGATTAATAAAAAGATCACTTAATTTGATAAAATAGTTTTTGGTAGATGCTTAGTTGATCCAATAATTTAAGATCGGACATGTCTATTTTTCATAAATAGTAATATTTTTCGTCATTTGAAGCTGGAAATTGCGTTAGCAATTCCAGCTTCAAATGACGAAAAATACAATTGAAACAATTCAGCAGGACAAGGGTTAAATTTAAAAGTGATTTTATTGGGTAATAAAACTAATTAAAGCTGTTCGTCATCAACCAGAAAATAAAGTGATGTTGTAAAATTCATTGTGTGGAAATGTATAATTTGATTCGCCATTTTCTGCTACCATAGCAATTGCAATTAACATCTGCTGTTAGATGTCAGTGGTGTTCACAATGACAGAGCATTTTTTTCACGATTGACATCTTCATCTTAGATACCACTGATAGATATATAACGTAACCTAAAAATAATTGAGCTTACTATAGTTTGATGTCTTAAGGTTTTTTTTATATGGATGTCATTCATAGACAAAACTGGCACATAGTCAGTCATCTGATCATACAATTCATACTATCATTTACTCACCGATACAGAATTAGATGTCTGTCGACTCTTCAATAACCGGTTACATAACAACACCATCTTAAATGAATGCTGTAAATAGAAAGAACATGATACAGGTTTAGCAAAGATATATCAAAAGAGGCCAATGAAATTCAGTTATATATATATATGGCATGCCTATAACTAAGCATTCTAATGTTTAAAACTAAGCATTTTACTACCCGGTGAAGCATAAGCATCATCGGGAGCAATTTGTGAGCATTCTTTTTTAATGTGTCTGTTTTTTTTGTTAAATATAATGGAAATGTTCAATAACATGTATTATCATTTCATTGTGTGTAACCAAACTTGGGAGATTTGGGGTTATCAAAGATCCCAAATAAACATGCCATCAAGTGGCCTTTAACCCTTATGCTCCCGGTTTTATTCAGACTATTTTTCATTCATTTGAAGCTGAAATTGCTAACGCAATTTCCAGCTCCAAAAGACAAAAAATAATTATAAAAAAATAGACATCTTCAAAATGTAATTATTAGATTGACTAAGCATCTGCCACAACACATTGTGGCAATTCGAGTTGAATTTACCTGTCTGAAATTATCTTGAAACGGATATATACGGTCCCGGCAGCATACAGGTTAAAAGTGTATCCTACAATTGGTGTGTAAATATGATACAGGTTGAACACTTAGTCTATAACTGTTATCAGCTTTTTTATTGTTCCTTCAAACAAGAAATTTGAAGAAGAAATTTGCCAGATTGGCATGTGTTTTGATTCAAATTTCACATAATGTATAATTAATCTGTGTGCTGCTGAATTGTTTGTGAGTATTTTTCATTCATTTGAAGCTGAAATTGCTAACGCAATTTCCAGCTTCAAATGTAGTATTTTTCATTTATTTGAAGCTGGAATTGCTAACGCAATTTCCAGCTTCAAATAAATGAAAAATAAAGCTGGGTATAGCATTTGATCTACCAGTAATCCCGACACCCTAAAGCTAACAATATTATACCCAACAGTGATCGAAATCTAGTTCTAGACGAATATCTGAATGGGCAGAGACACACAATTTCATAGTCATGCCATGGTGGGATGAAAATGATTATATTCACAATAGGGATGCTTTAGGGAAATCGATTACAATAGTAGTGAAAATGTGTTCTTATTTGATTAGGCTTTACCTTCCATCTTTGACGTGCAAGGAATGAGCGTAGTTTCTCTGTGTTAATAACAGAAGATCGCCTGCTGATCTTGTGCTTTTTTTGAATTGGCTGTAAACCATAAAACATATACAAGATGAACAAATATTCATATTTTAAAGTATGATTTGTAAAATATTCAGAAGAATTATTGCATACTGCCTACATTATTTGGAATAAAAAAAGTAATTACAAAGTAAATTGCTGTCATCTATTTTAAATGAGGTATATAAAAGTAAAGTTCTGACCTCGATCCAAGAGTGTTCTAAACACTCAATAGCTGAAGCTCTCTTGCTGCAAAATAACCAAAAGAATATCTCCACTTATAAAATATAAATATGTATGTAGTTATTATATAGCCATTAAAAACATTATACGCAATCAGTTGGTAACTATAGTCGGATTCACATTAACCGTGGTGAATGATTTTCGCCGGTTTCTCAGTCAATTCTCAACCAATCTTCATGAAATTTTACACACACTATTTTCCATTCATGTCGTGACCACCCTGAAATTTTCGCGCAGTATTTAAGGATTTAGCCATTTGACATATGGTAAATAAATAAAAATGTTGCCCTCTATAAACCCATTAGTTTCGTCTCGGAATTTTATTACATGTCAAATAGTCTAACTTCTAAAATTTACAGGGTAGTCACGATGTGAATGGAAAATAGTGTGTAAAATTTCATGAAAATTGGTTGAGAACCGACTGAGAAATCCGCGAAATTAAATAATCCTGGTTGATGAATTTTAATGTGAATCTGACTATAATGGAATAATAAAAAAAAAACTATAAACTGTTTCCGTAGTTCCTACCTCACAGTGAATGAAAAATTATCAATTTTATAAAATACACTCGAGTGAAATACACTCGCCCCCTTGGATATGAAAGGTTGTATCTGCCACTTTGCATAGTAGCAGATACACTCTTTTATACCAAGGGGGAAGACATGTAATATCAAATTGAAGCAGCAAACTTCCTGCTTTGTTAGGACAAACATCTTTTTTATTGAAACAAGATATGTCAGATGACGCATATATAGCAGTGATTAGCATGTAAAGTGAAGACATCAGAACTCTCGGTAATGATGTTTAGGCTAGGTGGCCTTTGAAATGTACACAACACTCTCCAAGCAAACAAGATACACCAACCCAATGTTTCTCCAATGTTGGGCCAGCGTCGTAGACGGTGGACCAACATTGGAGCAACATTGGGTTGATGTATCGTGTTTGCTGGGCCACTGCTGTGAAACGCTAGCTGACTTCCAATCAGAAAGGCCGCTGTGTTTATTGACATGCCATTTCTCACACACCATGTCTATTACATGGGCGATAATAATATATAATCCATCATACTGTGTATAAAAATAATCATTGGTACTGCTCACAAACACTGACGTGTCTTCACATTGTCAGGATATACTTCCTACAATACACATGTTTATATTGATAACGACCAATATCAAAAATTATAAATAGCTAGATTCAATATAATAGTGCCTTCTCCAGTTCCAGAGGAAGCAATGACAAGTCAATTTAAAACCAATCGTACAATCGTTGTTTTTGGCTGACTTGTGAGGTGTAAATAATTGCACTATTATTATTACCACTGCGAAAATTACATCGTTAAAATATTTTAATAAACCAATCTATAATCATTTAGAATTTAAGTAGCCTTAGGTGACAAATATGACAGCCTTCAACCATGTCTATATTGAAAAAATACCTCTTTTATTATGATAGCTGATTATGTGATACTAAAATAGAAAAGCTCTTAGTGAGACCTTTCGTTGCATAACCTAATTTGCACAGATGGACAGACAGACGAGCAGCAAAACAGTTGGGACAGCTGAACAGACGGTGAGACGGACAATCCACTAATTTCTATGGCAGCAGGCTGGTAAGGCAGATACATTATGACATAACTTACAGTGGGTCCCTGATGAGTAGACGACTAATAAAATCTTTGGCAAGATCACTGGTATGTGCAAAATATTCCTCATCAAACTGATAAGATACTGAGGTAACGTTACTGAACGTCTCCTGTTTATCATCCCCCAGGAATGGTGAGCAGCCACTTAGTCTGAAACAGACAACAAGGTAACAATCAGAACACAGTCACAGAGAGGGTGTACTTCTAAAACACAGACAGCAAGGTAGCAATCACAACACAGTCACAGTGAGGGTGTACTTCTAAAAAACATAGACAGTATAGTAAAAATCAGAACACAGTCAGTGTGTACTATTATTAGCCCTTATAATGCTGATCACGACTACATACCCAGCAAACACGAGACGTTGGGCCAATGTTGGTTTGATGTTGGGCCAACGTCGTAGACGGTGGGCCAACATCAAACCAACATTGGCCCAGCATCTCGTGTTTGATGGTTATTGTCGTTTTTAATCTGTTTAATTAGTGGACCACATCACTGTCATTGGGAATGAAATGAGTGTCTAAACATCAAAATTCACAAATATTTGTTCGTCTAATTAAACAAATATGATTAATTTTCAGCCACTTGAAGTTGTGGGTCGCGGCAGCGAGACACAACTTCAAGTGGATGAAAATTGAAATAAATCCACTTAGCAGGATAAGGGTTAGTATACTATTATTAGTGTTTTCACAAATGCTACTGCATATTATAAAAAACAATACCACTAAAGCAAAAATAATCACTGAAATCATTCGAGTTGCCACTTACAATATATACGTTATAACTCCTATACTCCACATATCAGTAGGGCATGTTAGCGGATCATAGTTGATTATTTCAGGAGCTAAACAAAATAAACACAGATTATAGTATCACACTGAGAAGGGGAAGATATCTTGGATTTGAAACTTTTCATTATTGCTAACAAATTAAGTTCAAATCTATACTGTTCACAGTTGAAAACTGTTCTATTGAAATTTCACAAATTGCTTTGTTTGAAGCTAGGTGTAGCGACAGTAAATGCAGCTTTAAAAACATGAAAACACAAAAATATAGCCTCAGTAGCGAATGTGTCAATATCAATTGAGAATATTACAAATATATACATTATTAAGCACATTTAGTACCCACCAACAAATTCAGGGGTTCCAATCATTTCCCGATAATCTTCCCCTTTCTTTAAATGGCGTGATAAACCAAAGTCTATGATTTTAATTCTGCTGCTTTTGTGGCTGAGCAGCATGAGATTCTCCGGCTGAAACAGACAATAATGCAACATTTATTTAAAGTAGTGGTTAACTATGCTGTACCATTATCACCATAAGGATACACCCAGAAAGCATCGCGCGGAGTACAGTGATAAGTCACGTGCAGATTACAGAGAGTAAGTGCCACCTGGTGAATAACTATGACCTTAGCAGCAGAAACGTTTACACCCGTAATAGATTAGCTATTATTGCGGCTGATAATATCCGGAAACAGCAGGGTATTACATTTCTGTTTAGAACTATCCTGACTCAGTACCACACAAGTATGTATCTAAAACAACACAGACAAGAGGCATTGGCTCAGATATGTCACAGTGTTGGCCCAGAGTATGCAAAAATGGTACAACATTGAAAGATGGTTGAAACAAAGTCTCGACTCTCTTTACCAACGGAGAAGGACTCATTATACATGTAGCCTATACATGAAATGTTGCTGCCGTTTCGTTTTAAACAAGCAGCAAGAGCAGAAAAATATTTTCATACAAAACATAAAAACTGTAAAATGAGTCGATTTAAATTAATTGGTATTAAATGTGGTTGTGCACTAAAACAACCTCGCCTTCAAACAGAGATAGTATTCTAAAATATAGGGTCTGCATAAAAAAATGCAAAAACAGTACGAGCACAGATTGTACTGACGTTTTGTGATTTGACACATAGGGATTGCACTGTCTTCTTAAAATACATGTACCCCTTTGTATTAATTTCTTCCCTAGTTTGTCATACTGTGTTTGTGGTAATATTTTAAGGTTAAAATGTGAGTTTTGGCCGTAAGTTAGTATTTCATTTTAATACCTAAAAATCAGTCTTGTTATAACTGACTTACATGTATGTCATGCAATCTAATCTATTATACTGTAACTTATACTGTAACTTCTTGATTAAGTCATTTTACTCTTCCAAATTCGGTGTGTTACATGTATATTATGAGTAAGCAACCTTTTCCTCTGTGTAAAGACGTAATTTCAAGTGTCATATTTATTTAATGGTTTATATTTTACTAGTAGAACAAACATGATTTTTATGGATTGTTTTAGAATCTCTGGGTTCCCCCCACAAACAGGACATGCATTTGAGAGAGACAACTGAGGACGGTTCGCGCCTAACGCGGACCGCCCAGTATAAAAAGGATACTGTGTATTTGGACGAGAGAGTGAGTACCAGACAGATAGAAGCGATTGAGATGAACATGCAGATAGATAGATGCAGATAGTCAGTACCAGATAGACAGAAAGATATCTAGTCACAGTCAGACAGATTCAGAGAGATGAGTTGCGAATGTGAATGTAATATGAATAAAGTAAACCATCAGTCTACCATGTTTTGAGTTGTAGATCCCCGAACGTTAATAGCACAGTCCGTTGATAGCACAGTCACCTTGTCACTATGTTCATACGGGTCATTGAATAGCGTTCATACGGGTCATTGTACGGCGTTCATACGGGCCATTGTATGGCGTTCATACGGGTCATTGTATGGCGTTCATACGGGTCATTGTACGGCGTTCATACGGGTCACTGTACGGCGTTCATACGGGTCATTGTATGGCGTTCATACGGGTCATTGTACGGCGTTCATACCGGTCATTGTACGACTCTTACGGGTCAATGTACGGCGTCCATACGGGTCACTGTACTGTGTTCATGCATGTCATTGTGCGGCCTTCATACGGGTCATTGTACTGCGTTCATACGGGTCATTGTACGGCGTTCATACGGGTAATTGTACGGCGCTCATACGGGTCACTGTACGGCGTTCATACGGGTCATTGTACGGCATTCATACGGGTCACTGTACTGTGTTCATACATGTCATTGTGCGGCCTTCATACGGGTCATTGTACTGCGTTCATATGGGTCATTGTACGGCGTTCAGTTCATACGGGTCATTGTACGGCGTTCATACAGGTCACTGTACGGCGTTCATACGGGTCATTGTACGGCATTAAGACGGGTCATTGTACGGCGTTCATACGGGTCACTGTACGGCGTTCATACGGGTCATTGTGACCCGAGGCATTACGAAGTTATTGTTTATGTCATTGTGCGGCGTTCATACGGGTCATTGTATGGCATTCATAGGGTCATTGTGTGGCGTCCAATGGGTCATTGTATGGCCTTCTTACGGGTCATTGTACGACGTTCTTACGGGTCATTGTACGGCGTTCATACGGGTCACTGTACGGCGTTCATACATGTCATTGTACGGCGTTCATACGGGTCATTGTATGGCGTTCATGGGGTCATTGTCCGGCGTTCATACGGGTCATTGTACGGCGTTCATATGGGTTATTGTACGGCATTCATACGGGTCATTGTACGGCGTTCATACGGGTCATTGTACGGCGTTCATACGGGTCATTGTACGGCGTTCATATGAGTTATTGTACGGCATTCATACGGGTCATTGTACGGCGCTCATACGGGTCATTGTACGGCGCTCATACGGGTCACTGTACGGCGTTCATACCGTGTCATTGTACAGCGTTCATACGGGTTTTGTACGGCGTTCATACGGGTTATTGTATGGCGTTAATACGGGTCATTGTACGGCGTCCATATGGTCTCACCACCCTAAATAAGCCGAAATCACGGCAGGTGTATACTAATGATGGAATCATCACACAAAATATTTTCAATGCGGCTGTTTCAACCTCTGTTAAATTAAAAACAAATACAAAGAAGTTATATTTCTGTGAATATTTAATAAGTACATGATGTCTCCTTCATCTCGGATATCAGATATGACTGTTTCGTGATAATCTGACAGGGATACAGTGGGTTAAAAGGGTGTATGTCTGGTCTGTGAAAGTGGGTATGAATTTAAGCGTAATTTGAACTATAGTGACCTTTTTGCACACTAGGGGGCCTAGCTCAAAATCTGTCTGGGTAGCAACCCCTTATCGGAGCTGTTTTTGAAAATGCACAGTCCAGGCTTCATTATGATATGCGGCACTAGATAGGGGGGAGGGAAAAAAGAAGTAAAATCGGCCCGTGGAATTGAGGCATTTTACATGTATTTCAATGGGACTGGTATTTGGGGTGGTGAGACCATGAGTATGCAGAAGGCCATTCAGGTTTTCTTGGTTTAATTGACATATTCTGACTGGTTAATAAAAAAATGGAGCTTTAAACCTATATTTAATGGATGTTTATCGTCGCTGCAATTAAAAAATTCAACAATTTTGATTAGAAAGTGTATAATTGAGAATATGGGGGAATAACTAAGCCTAAAAGAGATCTGTGAAGGTCGTGTTTTGAGGATAATTCATAAATAAAATACTTGATTTGTAATTTGAGAGTCATATGGGAGAAAATAAAAAATCAAATATAACGAATTTGAGAGCGCATAATAATAAAAACAGTTCACCCTAAAGTATATGTCCTCTTTCATCAACAATTTTTTAAATAAAAAGTAACCATGACAAATTTTTATGACGAAATAGTGGCGGGAATAGTCACTCTATTTAAATTTTGTATGCACCGCGACATTTACGAAAAACAGACTGATTTTCAGTACATCTAAGATTTTTCAAAGTGCTGCCAGGGCAACAGTTTTTACAAGATCTACTTAATTCAAAAAATATATTGCTCAGAACAACTTGAAGCTTTATCCCAGGCCGAAAAAAAATTAACAGCTACATATACATTTCTATATATGGTCTCACCACCCTAAATAAGCCGAAATCACGGCAGGTGTATACTAATGATGGAATCATCACACAAAATATTTTCAATGCGGCTGTTTCAACCTCTGTTAAATTAAAAACAAATACAAAGAAGTTATATTTCTGTGAATTTTTAATAAGTACATGATGTCTCCTTCATCTCGGATATCAGATATGACTGTTTCGTGATAATCTGACAGGGATACAGTGGGTTAAAAGGGTGTATGTCTGGTCTGTGAAAGTGGGTATGAATTTAAGCGTAATTTGAACTATAGTGACCTTTTTGCACACTAGGGGGCCTAGCTCAAAATCTGTCTGGGTAGCAACCCCTTATCGGAGCTGTTTTTGAAAATGCACAGTCCAGGCTTCATTATGATATGCGGCACTAGATAGGGGGGAGGGAAAAAAGAAGTAAAATCGGCCCGTGGAATTGAGGCATTTTACATGTATTTCAATGGGACTGGTATTTGGGGTGGTGAGACCATATGGGTCATTGAATGGCGTTCATACGGGTCATTGTATGGCGTGCATACGGGTCATTGTATGGCGTGCATACGGGTCATTGTATGGCGTGCATACGGGTCATTGTACGGCGCTCATACGGGTCATTGTGACCCGAGGCATTACGAAGTTATTGTTTAGTAACGTACGGTATACGAAGTAACATTCTATCATAGAACTACATGTACAGCTAAAAATGTAACTTCAGACATGTAGTTTAATATGTGTTAACATGTATATCGTAGTGCGCAAACACTCGACATGATTCGACTAATTTCCGAATGAATATGTCCACACTCATTATAGTCATCAGTCCCTAATGACTATAAGGGCATAGCTTCTATGTCAAATATAGAAGAATTAGGAGTATTGGGCATACAATTGGATAGAACAGGTTATATTATTGTACTGTGAATAAATATTATTTGTAATTAGTACTTGACTGGAATGATCATGGTGATACAGCCACTGAAGCATGTGAAAGTTAAATACTGTTTGTACATGGCATTGGCCTTCATCGTGGTTGCCATAAATGTAAAGAGAAATATACATGTAACAGTGAAAGTGGGTGATAAACATATACAGGTATGCGAGTTAGGGACATGAGGGCTTTGAATATTTTTTTAGAAATATTTGTTGTGATGAATATATCATAATGGACCCGCACCATTGTCACCGTATATTACGGAAATACTTTGCACCTGAACCTTTAAATCGTCGCCAGCTGCGATGTTATGACGACTATCTGGTCTCACTAAGCTCAATGTGATTCACATAGCTCCAGATGTTCACAACTAACAACTTTTGAAGTCACACAATATTCTAACCTGTGTGATACAATTCAAATACATTGTTCCAAATTTAATACAGAAGCATCATCAAGCTATCCGATATGGTGTAGTAGTACAGAATTCAGGCATACTACACGTAGTTATTATATGACAAACACATGTATTTATAGATATATACCCATTACATGGGTGTGACATTGATATCCATCTAATACAGTGTTATTGATATAAAACGTGAGTTTTGACCTTGGCATTGACCTTAAGCAGTTAAAGCAATGCAAACTATCAGTAATGAGTACTAGTAGCTGAATGTCCAGTCCAGTCCATTTCCTGCTCATTCTCTGTTAATGATTGGCATTGTTTCTGTAAAATAACATACGTACATGTCTGTCTTTTAATACATAATCTAACGAATTTCATATTTCACATAATTATTTGACAGCTCGCGATACACATATCAGCACCATATGCAGAAATCAGATTATTAAATATGAGGCGAGGTAAATGCTGCCATAAGGAACTTTTTATTGGTAACATTTCACATGACATATACACAGTACATCACTGCCAGTAGAACTATCAATAACAAACCTTAAGTTTAACAGAACATCAGTGAGAGGAATTCTGACATTAACCAGGCTCAGCATATTCGTTTCTATCTCGTATTTTTCCCTAACTAATTCTATTTCTAGATATCCAAATGTGGCAGCAGGTGCGACAACTTGAAAATTATAAATGAATAAAAAAGCTGCTGTGTCAGTGATGCGACAGGTCGAGCTGATATAGAAGCAACGGTAAGACCGGACAACGGCGGGTACCACAGATGACAGTACCTGGGATGCTGTACCAACATTGCGCTGAGGTCGGATAACACTGCTGTGTGAGGTGCACTTGAGAGGAGAGCAAACAGGTGGTGCGCAGACGACAGTAGTAACATGGTGTCTACATCGTGTTAAATGGAAGGCTGCACAATCTCACCGTGATTGACAACATGTACACTGTCCAAATTTAGGATCAGTTCGTCACCCAGGTAATAAAGCATCATATTTGCCACTTTGCAAAGTGGCAAATATGATCCTTCAATACCAAGGTGATCAGTTGTAAAGGTGAATATAAATAATTTAAAAAAAATGTATCGACGGGGAACTACCAATATAGTACAGGTGTTAAAGCTTCCATCATTTGATCATAATTACTAGCAGATGAAATCCAAGCTGAAAATATATAATCGCTGGCATCACCACATATACTTCCAGGCGCCACACTATGCCTTTGATAACACATCTACATATACTTTGTGGTCCATTCATTAGACTCATTTTACATACTTCAAATTATTGTACGATGCACTTTTCGATGGGTATCTCGAAAACCCCCTCGACCCCCTCGCTCCTCGACCCACGACCCTCGACCCACGAACCCCGACTTAATTTTAAAAACAGTTTTTGTTTGTTTATATAATTATAACTTTTGTATAATAATACCATTCGGGAAATTTATATAGGCCTACTGTGATGCTAACCTGGCTATCAAGTGATGTTGGCTGACCGTCTGCTACGCTGGTCCAGCATTCACCCGACGTTGGTTTAATGTCTCTTGTTTAATGGGTGGCTATCGATTATAGTTTTATCAATACACGTAGGTCTACAGTACTGTTCAGGACGCTTTTCTAACTTTAACTGTTATGTATATTAACCCAAGTATGGGCTTGACTGCCTCTTGTTTTTTGGGTGCGCAAAAAAACACTTGCCAGTCATATCACCGGCATGTCACTCATATCGTCAGTTTCATTCAGTCACACGCTTTGGCACCGGCATAGCAAGCGGTGGGCCAGCGTTACAGACGTTGGGCCAGCAATAATCCATTACTGGTTCAATGCTTAGTGTTTGCTGTGCTTAGCTATCATTGGACTGGAACACTGTTTGGCCAGCGTTAATGTATTGTAGGACAGTGGTGGAACTCAGATGGCAATCTATTATACGCCTAATCAAGTGCCCGCATATATTGCGTATCGTGCCTCTCCCCAAAATATACATGAGGCGTTCAGCCAATGTTAGGCCAGCGTCGCGGACAGTTAGCCAACCTTGACCTTGTTTAACGAATTTTATAAATAGAATATCCAAAATAAACAATGAAAAAATTAAAGTCGAGGGTCGAGGGTCGTGTGTCGTGGGGGGTCGAGGGGGTTTTCGAGATATCCCTTTTCGATCGTCTTCGTCGCTGGCTCAACAGTTGAACAACACTATATCAACGTCTCTTGTATGCATGGCAATATACCCGACAAACACGAGACGTTGCCCCAATGTTGGTTTAATGTTAGTCCACTGTCTGTATACTTTTAGTATGACTACCCAGCAGAAACAAATCATTTGCATAACATTTATACAAAGTCGGCCCAACGTCTTCGACGTTGGCCCAACATTGTATAAATGTTATACAAATGTTTTGCGTTTGCTGGGATAAACCCATCTTCCACAGGCCAGACGCTGACCAGAGGGGAGATGACTAGACTGTGACGTGACTGACCTTCAGATCCAGATGTACGATATCCCTGGAATGTAGATGAGCCACACCACACAGGATCTGTTTGAGAAAGGCCACCGCCTCATCCTCACTCACCGTGTCACGCTCTGATAAATAGTCAAATAACTCACCGCCAGATACCCTGAAAATATAGCAGAACCACAATGATTCACCAGAAAAATAGGGCAAAATAGGAGACCTGTCTATGACTTCACATGCTGATTACGTAATAAATATTACAGTGCGTTGTTCAAGTTTGGTTTTACCCAGATTCACGCGGCTGAAAAAAGTGCATACGTGGGTTGTGATGAAAGTGTCGATACATTGTAGTCTTGGAACTAAAAGGGTGTCTTAGCTGCCACTCATCACAGTTTTCTATTAGGGTGATATGTGGACCCCTTTATTACATACGGATTTGCATTACGGAATATCATCTGACGTGTATCAATAAAGCACTGTGTGGGTTACGTAGTCTGGAAATGCCGAGCACAATATGAATCAAAGACTTGAGACATTTTCCAACTCATTTTCAAACATTCTAACGATTAAATTATTGCTTGAAAACCTGCATTAAATCTGCATTAACTCACTCAAATACAATAATAAAGCCAGAATAAACTATCAAGAAATATTCAGAATATTTGATATCGTTAATGTTAGAGTCCTCTTTCGTAAAATGAGTGTACATATAGCTCGGAATAACAGGTAACAGGATGACAGATAACCCTAGCGAACACGAGACATTGAGACAATGTTAGATTAATGTTGGGCCAACGTCGTAGACGGCGGGCCAACATTGGCTTAATTTCTCGTGTTTATAACATGTATGTATCTAACGTTGATCCAAAATTGAAACAGCATTGTGAGCAGTGTCTTCGGCTATTCATGGCGCATGTAATTAGGTTAACAAATCAAACTAGGTCACTACATAAGCAGGATTATATTCCATATACAAATCCAAATACCACTCAGTTTAAGTATATATATATGTACATCTGGGTTCAGAAATCATAGGTTAAATATAGATATGGCCAATAAATATGTTTTATTAGGTCGTTTCCACTAGCCATGTTGACTAGTAGCTTGTTTTGTTCTTGATTTTGATTATTTCGTAATAGAAAAAGTCTCAACGTATTTGTAGAGATCAACTTTTAATCCTCCACATCATGCAATACATCATTTGAACGGAAATTCAATCAACTTTTATTTTATTTTATAGCTATATTGCATGTGTAGAATGAGAAACTAGAACAGCAACGACATACGTTTGCGTAACCATACTCCCTGTTTTAGACAGGTTCGGGGGTACCCCCATATAAGCGGTCAAACATCAAAATATGTTTTCTAGACACCATACGGGTTTTAAAAGTATTTTGTCCTGCCACACTAACAGACATGGGTATATTTTGATATCAGGCCCACCTTCTTGGTAGCATTTCAAATAACTGAGACTGAGAATACTTGAAAGCATTTCAAATATTTAATATTAACGGAATCATCAAGTGCACTTCCACCAACATTTTCAAGCAATAACTCTAAGTTGTCTTAATGTCTCTCTTATCGACCGTGGAGTTTATCATGGTGTGTGGGGTGGATGTGAGCGAAATCTATGTGTAAAGTAAAGGTAGTTTAGGTGTCAGGCAATTAGCGACATTGAGACAGACCGAGCAAACACGAGACGTTGAACCAATCTTTGTTTATTGTTGGCCCATTGTCTACATTGGTTCAAAATATCGTGTTTTCTTGGGAAGTTTTGTTTAATGTTAGTGAATTGAACACTGGTTCGATACCTGTATGTACTAGTGAGTTACCAGCACTGATGATAGTAGATCTAATTAGCAGATTAGGGGGACCATTCATGAGCAATAGCTTTCAGGGTAGCTAGCACGATAGTTATATTAATCCAATATTAACTAAATGATGGCTACGATACGCGTTTTGGTCTCCTAGATATGAAGAGTTGTTCAAACAATATATGTACATATAAAACGCGTCTCGTCAGGCACGCTACAAATGACCAATCATTCCAACAACTCTTGAGGCAAATCCTTGTGGAAGAAAGATGTTTTTCACCATTATCATTTATTTTCTTGATACTCAGAGCGCTACACAACAAATTTAATCAAGACGAACACTTCAATAATCGAGGTCAGGGGGTCAGCCAATATCTAGTCGTGCCATGAGAATGAGGCACGTTACTTGAGATAGATGGTAACATTTGAAAAAAACCTACTATACAATCAACTGGCACTACTAATCGGAATGAAGAGGGGGGGGGGGTAAAAAAACAATGTAGTGTCCTTAATTACTTCGTAAGTGACACTGGCAATTTATCCGCTTGTCTTGCTATAAGAAAGTAGAATATTTAATTAACCCTTTAAGCCCCCACGATGCATTAAAGCATCATTTTACATCCCTAAACACATACTTAATTTTCCTACAACTAAGGGTTTTAGAACGAAAATTTCCATGAAATTGGTTTACCAATACGTGGTAATTTTCTTTAATTTTTAAACCACATCAAATCATCTTCATCCACTACAAGTCGAGAATTGCGGTAGCAATTCGCGGCTTGTAGTGGGTGAAGATGACTATGGTAAATTCGGGATTGAAAGGGTTAAATGATGAAAAAGATTACCAGGACAACGCACGGGTAACTAAACCTGTCCATGAAGGACCACCCGCCAAGATGTAGTGGTGTTCCTTCAACTGTTCAAGCTGCAAATCAAAAGATCTAAACGTTTGAAGTGTTATTTATTTATTTAAGTGGTGGATATACTCAAGCTAGGTTCAGACACACTTTCAATTTCATGAGAAAAAAACATTCTTTAAAATGTAAACATCTGAATGTAGGCTTACGTTTTTAATGACAAAGACTTTGTTTAGTAGTCTACGCATTGTGAAGACACAACCCACATTATAAAACTTATATAATACGTGATCTGCTTATCCTAAAACATATCTGAAAGTGATATAATTATGGAAAGTTAGCAAAGTTAGGTCTGCTATGCATGTATTAAGTGAATAGTGGTCGTTTTGTCACATTCTATTGCATGCTATCAGTCAGCCACATACCACTATCATGTACACGAACAGTAACCACAGGACATGAAGGCAGCCTTATCATCAGCACAGACCTGTTGTTGAGTAATTTGATCAATACAGCGCACAAATGTTAGTGGTGCTATCAAACAATATAAGAAATACCAGAATCTGCCGCTTTTTATAGGCGATTATAACATTACAATCAGGAGAATAGTATAGTTTAGATTGTGGCTATGCTAACAAGAAACAAGTAATTTATTCTGATGGTTTTCTTTAATAGTAGAAACTGGGGCAGTGGTTAAAGCTGCCTGCTTGCAAAGTCGGAGATCACGGGTTCGAACCCCACCCTGGCCTTCAAGTTTTGTTTCTTCCCCGCTCACTCGTAAAGATTCAATATTGTGGGGAGCCTCTGTGACCGAGAGGTAGCGTGCTCGGCCTCAGATCGTCAGGGCTTGAATTTCGAATCATGTGGCTGGAGGACAGTGTCATCTCATTCATCTCACCATCCTGAAGAGGTTCTCCTGGCGCAGCTTGGCATATATTTGTACAAAAGTGGCCTAAAACCCCAGATCAATGAGTATAGCAGACAAACAAAATACGTACAATAAGTATGTGTATTGTCACTCACGTGCCACACGTATATAAACCCCTATTATATATAAACCATAATAACTATATTAGTTATAGGTAAAACATAAGCTCCATAGTATTTTTTAAAAGGTAATTATAATGATTTGTCGGCCTATTGTTTCTGAGCTATCCCGTACAGTCACCGTGTGTGTTCTGTAAACAAACCAGCAAACACGGGACATTCACCCGGTGATGGTCCTGTGCTGGCCCAGCGTCGCAGACGATGGGCCAACATTAGACCAGAATCGGGTCAACGCCTCTTGTTTGCTGACTATATGCCAACTAGATTTATTATCCTGATAAATTTGACACCCCTCGTCCACTGCAACAACTCGCAACTTGGTGTAACAGCAGGGGGATATTTACTATAACTCTGTTACGGCTCAGAAACTACACGATATGTGTGTCTGTGAGGAACGCTATAGATGCTGTCAACAACCCTCAAAGCGCCACAATACAAATTCAAATTTTCACCAACTTGAAGTTGTGTCTCGCTACCGCGACCCACAACTTCAAGTGGGTGAAAATTACTCGTATTTGTTTTTTTGGGACCAAACATTTGCAAATCTTGTGTTTGTAAACGCGAACGACTTTAGTCGACGTCAGATTCTGACGACTAAAGTCGACCCCCCCACTGTAAGAGTAAAAATATTTCTAATGTTATGGCCGTAATAACCCATAACATAAGTAGGCCTATTCAAATTAATCGAAAGAGCTGACTAAGACATTTATGATGATTTCAAATTGAAAAACTTTTTGGCCGCCAAGGTTTTCATAAAAATAATTCAGCGCTTCAAGGGTTAAGCATACCATATCACTGTTGTGTGTGTTTGCCGTACAATTAGCTAAAGTAAAGGACAATGTCAGACAGACATGAGTACACATAGAAGGTCGCTACTTCAGTGTTATATAGACTTACGTTCCGATTCATCACACACAGACGTTCATGACGTAAGTCTGAATTTGTGTTTTACAAAACCTTAAGTACACGTTTCTTGTTAAGTGTATTGCAGGTTTCGTTGAACAAAAGGATGACCAGATCCGTTAAATTTACCTATAATTAGTGACTGAGTAAATATCGTGAGAACAGTCTGACAACATAAAGATACCTTGGTAATATCAACAAGTTGAAGGATTTTTTTAGAACGGAACTAGTTAAAGATGCAGAATGTCAGAGCTTTCATGAGAATTTAAAACTTGGAGCATAATCCAGATCACGCTCGCTGACAAATCATAGGCTGTATCCAATCGACACACTGCCGATAGTTTTAGCTGTTGTACATACGGAGCTATATTTCCTTTAACCCTTTAATCGCCAAATTATTCAATCTGAATTTCCACCCACTTGAAGTTGTGTCTCGCTGACGCGACACACAACTTCAAGTGAGTGAAAATTATTCACATTTGACAAAATGGAGGTCAACTGTTTTCAAATATTACTGATTGATGTCACATTTTATATTTAACAAATTTAAAAGGTGGTACTTAATGTGTTAATAAAAAATGAAAACCCGAATATATATGCGGCACCGGCGATTAAAGGGTTAATATCTGTGAGTGTGAAGATTTGTTATGTACCTGCCACTGTTGATTACAAACAAATTAGAATTGGAATCAGCTAACGATGTAATCAGGTAACAACACGATTCCTGTGAAAACATCTTCTCAAGATCATTTAACCTGTTTATACGGTTATGCATAGAAATACGAATTTGCGGATTATCTTCTTAGAGATTAGAATTTACCATATCTACGAGCCTGCTTACTACCATGACTACAGAGATCAAACTTTAAGATTGTGAGGCATCCATGTACATATAACAAAAAAAGCGAGTCAAAACGACGTCATATCTTTCAGTGAGACATATTCAAAAAAGACTGAGCTTACATGTATATAGAAATGAGTACTTTAACGACAACATAACCCTATGTAGCAAGAGCAAAACATTTGTATAACATCTATACAATGGTCCAACATTGCATAAATGTTATACAAAATGTTTTGTTCTTACTGGGTATGTAGGTACCGCCACTAACATGCCACAAAGCTATGCATCTGCTATGCACAGTTGGTGATTGCTTTGCTGAATTCACCACATTAAAATGAAATGAGACCACCTGTTCCCAGCTATATCATGTATATAGATCACATAGAAAAGTGGCACAAGTCCTTTGTGTATTACACTGAGTTAGGGAGCTAATATCGGCGTCTGTTGCTTTAATGTAATTAATCGAATCCAAGCCGGAGTCAGGCATATTGCCCTCGAGTAAAACTTGGAATGAGTTACAATCATTGAAATGCCAACAAGGCGTAGTTTGTCATTGCTTGTTATTGATTATTCAAAAATATCATAATACATATATACACGTATTTATCCTCTAAGAGGGAAACCACACACCACTGTATGCTTACATTTGCTATATAATATGAATGTGTGTTTGTAAGCATGATAATGATATTGTTTTACGTCGCTTTCTACATGTATATGCCCTACTTTTACCGAATGACCTAAAATATTTCTTACAGCGCACAGTAATAAAGGCGGCAGAAATTAGATTGTTGTCCAAGCCATATTAGCTCAGAGATTTAGGTAAAAAAGTAGGTCAAAGATAATAACGGTTAAACCCGAAAAGGCACATGTAGCTACACCCCCAACTTTTCACGCTAAGTAATGTATGTGTGCAATATGAAAGACGGAAATGAGACTGTTAAGTCACTAAGCTGTTTTTGCTAAGAGATGTAGGTAAAAAAGAACGTTAAAGGTCAAAACACCCGAAAGTTGGTCCAACATTGTACAAATGTTATATAAATGTATTGTGTTGGCTGGGATCTTTTTATATGTGATTAAATGTGTTCCATATGTTTGGATTCACCTAATTATACTAATTGAAATACTGGGAACTTTGTTGATATTTATTGGTGATAAATACATTTAAGCAATGTGGTTAAGTGTGAAGAAAGGTCTACTATTGCTTCACACTGAATCAGATGGGCTCTTCACACTGAATGATACTGATTGATACTGATTAAAAATCATAGAATAATATAGAGAAGCGTAGCAGCGTAGATGAACGTTAAAAATCGTATCTGCTACTACCAAATGGCAGATGTTGGTATCTCTGATATATGTATGTACATTCTATATGTTTCTAACACCCCCCAACACTACAGACAACAACAATGTCGACCACACCAGAACATACAAACTACATGTATCATTGTATGGCATAATTAAAAGCGCAAACATTTAGCAATTTATTGTACTAGTAATAATTTATATATCGTTCTAATAGCAGATAATAATTTTTACAATCACGTATTTTAGAAACAACGGCTAAATAAAGATTTTACTTTACTGAGTAATCATTCTAAACCAATATACGATGTCATCGGCCAAACGGGTGACGTAAGTAAGAAACGCTTTATGTCTGCTGTCTATCTATTATACATAGGCTACCATTACACTATTCATAAATACATATAAATCGTTATATATGTCTGTCTGATAAGTCTGATCATATCAGTGTATGCCTTCTGCCAAGCCTGACGGGCAGTGTTTGATGACAATATACATATATACACAACACCGACTTATGCAGCCATGAGTACACCTGACTGCTCATTTAATGATAGTTATAATGTGATATCGTTAATAAAAATGCATACACCGTTTAACCAGCATCGCAAATGTTCACCAGAGAGCAGCTAGCTAATGACACAAAGTGCGCCAATGCTGACATAATAACTATTAAATGAATAGAAGGACATAATTTTATTGATGTTTCAGAGCGATTGTTATGATATTATCATGTATATATATATAGCACGGTTTGCAGTTACTTACAGTAACCGTAAAGCAGATGAATTTTGTGGCCTAATTTCGAGGTTAAGTGACCGGCAGATAATACAAATGCTCAGCAATTTTACAAGCGTTTGTAAAGCATACAAGTTACATGTAGAACCGTTTGTAACGTATACAAAAACTCCCAAAAAGTTTCGAGCTCAGAAGTTCATAGCACATCTTAGACCCATACCAGGTTGAGTATTATTTCGTCATATTAGTCACCGAATCATCGACGGGCCAAAAGGCAAGAACGAATACATGACTGTGTATTTATAGAGAAGATGTAACGGCCTCATCATTCATTATTGTAAAAGGACATAGTCCTGCTATATAGAACGGGTCCTTTTCGTTTTTACCGGAGGACTAAAATGTCGTTTGGAGCCAGATTTATAAATAAGTTGACGTAGTTTACGGTTATATAATGGGGGTTTACGGCATATAATGGGGGTTTTCTGTAATTCAGTACAGTTAGGAAGGGAGTGAGAGAGGGACATGGCGCAATGGTTAGAGCGTGGCGCTCTGCCGATGTCGCTGCCTGCCGTGCGGTTTCGAATCCCGGTTAGTGCAGGATTTTCAGAGAAATATCATGTTTCTCCCCTCTCAATCTTGGTACATCGTTAAAATGTTGTGTCCTTGGGCAAGGCACTTCACCCTCAAATGCTTCACTCGACTCAGGTGAAAATGAGTACCTAGTAGGACAGAGATGGCAATGTGTACGATGAGTGCAATGTGCCGAAACGGCTGCAAGACTGTATGCTCTCCGTGGAGTTGAAATGGCACACGAATGAACAGGTCCAGTGACCAGGGGGTAAGATTTATAGTCGGATGATAGGTCTTCGGACTTGATATCAGACTATAAACCTGCACCTTTACCTTTACCTTTAGAATTATTACTAACAGCAAGCAATTAGTTTACAATAACCAGTTCCCTCTGGTTAAAATAAAAACTTGAATAAATATATGACAATAGTCATTGCATTATTCCCTGTATTTAGATAATCTTAAATCTGATGTAAAATCATTCACAACATTTGGTTAATTACTTCTACTATCACAACATTTTTTCAAAAGAAATATTCACTTAACGGTGATGCATGACAAAGCTGCTAATAAGGCAGGTATTAATGGTGACTTTATCAAAACGAGCTATTGACTGAATAAGTCATGTTGTCCGTGCTAAATAGTCACGCTCATAACACACTGACAGATTGATGATAAATCTACCGCGACCAATAATCAACCTGTGACGTTATTCAGCAAGCCAAACCATTTGTATTTACTGCCTCGAGGAAGCCTTCATGGCGCACGCAACATCAACACTTTAAATATCACCGAGAAAAGAACATAATTTGTTTAAAACAGAAATTCGGAATACTTTTTGAAACATTTTTTCAGAAAAACGTGGTGAAGGCTTAAAAAACACAAAGAAGAAACATTTGTCTTACATGACAAAATGTGACAAAATTATCAGTGTTTATATGGATACTAAAATGCATATATTTAACATACCAGTAGGTCTACATAGCAGCCACATTATCCTATCCCAGCAAACACGAGCCATTGGACTAGAGTTGCTTTAATGTTGGTCGATCGTCTGCGATGCTGGCCGAACATTAAACCAACGCTTGTTCAATGAATGGTGTTGACTTGAGATATTAGCAGTATATAATTTATGATAACGGCCTCTGGAAATATTTGTTATTGACATTCCGGGACAAGTACGAAGCAAAAATCGTTCTTGCAACGGGTCTATATAATTATATTTTATACATGATATTATAAGAGTAACTTTAACTCTGAGCGTCCTCGCATTCGTAGGCCTGCCTAATACTAATATAGTGATCGAATATACCATTTTATACTTAATGACTGTTCTATACAAAATATGCGATATGGGGTATAAAAGTTAAATAGTACGTGTTGAAACAGGTAATAATGCACAAGATGTGTATTGATTTCTTTTGGATTTTATATTAATTAGGTACTACATGTATTTATTATTACATATGTACATATATTACTAGGACAAATAAGTCTGTAAAGACTTTTTATTTATGTCAATAAAGTATATGTCTGTCTTTCATCACTTATGTATTTTATGTCGTTTTTTATTAAAGTGATCGAATGTTTTATATGATAATATTTATATGTTTATTGTCATGTGCTTGCCAAAGCGCAGCGGGAAGCGAACACAGCACCCCCCTCCCCCCCCCATATATATTTTATAGTCAATATAGTCAGGCATACGGAAACAGGAGACGTCCAACCAGTGTTGTCTAAAGGCTGGTACACTTCAGCGACGCGGGACCAACATGTAGGCACGGTTAAACGATGCATGAATCTATTGTAGGTAAATTCAGTGGCGGATCTAGCATAGGGCGTACCCGGCGTACGCCCCCCCCCCCCCCGTTATAGGCGAAAATATTGAATTTTAATGCATTTTTTTAATAAAGTGAAGCTAACACCCCTTTTTTCAGCCAAAATGTGGCTTACACCCCCTCCTCTTGCACATTCTGGATCCGCCCCTGAAATTGTTGGTTCAGCGATGAAAAATAGCATTGTCCCAGTAAACGTAAACTGTTGAAACAATAATGGCTAAAAATTGAGCAATTTACCCTTTCGCGATAATGCAAGACGTTGGAGAAATTATGGCTAAGTTGAGAAACTGTCTGCGATAACTCCCCAACGCGCCAATTCTACTGATAATGTGTGTCACACTCATAGTCTTCACTGATCCAACTTCCGAATCCCACCTTCCAACTACCGGCTTCTGAATCCCACCTTTCAACTCCCAGCTTCCGAATCCCACCTTCCAACTCCCAGCTTCCGAATCCCACCTTCAAACTCCCAGCTTCCGAATCCAACCTTCCAACTCCCAGCTTCCGAATCCCACCTTCCAACTCTCAGCTTCCGAATCCCACCTTTCAACTCCCAGCTTCCGAATCCAACCTTCCAACTATCAGCTTCCGAATCCCACCTTCCAACTCCCAGCTTCCGAATCCCACCTTCCAACTATCAGCTTCCGAATCCCACCTTCTAACTCCCATTTTCCGATCCCACCTTCCAACTATCAGCTTCCGAATCCCACCTTCCAACTCCCAGCTTCCGAGTCCCACCTTCCAACGCCCAGCCTCCGAATCCCACCTTCAAACTCCCAGCTTCTGAATCCCACCTTCCAGCTCCCAGCCTCCGAATCCCACCTTCCAACTTTCAGCTTCCGACTGACACCTTCAAACTATCAGCTTCCGAATCCCACCTTTCAAATTTCAGCTTCCGAATCCCACCTTCCCCCTTCCAGCTTCCGAATCTCACCTTCCAACTCTCAGACTCCGAATCCCACCGTCCAGCTGTCAGCTTCCGAATCCCACCTTCCCACTCTCAGCTTCCGAATTCCACCTTCCAACTCTCAGCTTCCGAATCCTACCTTCCGACTCTCAGCCTCCGAATCCCACCTTCCAACTCCCAGCTTCTAAATCCCACCTTCCAACTCTCAGCTTTCGAATCCCACCTTCCGACTCTCAGCCTCCGAATCCCACCTTCCAGCTCCCAGCTTCTGAATCCCACCTTCCAACTCTCGGCTTCCGAATCCCACCTTCCAACTCTCAGCTTCCGAATCCCCCTTTCCAACTCTCAGCTTCTGAATCCCACCTTTCAACTCCCAGCATCCGAATCCCACCTTCCGAATCCCACCTTCCAACTCTCAGTTTCCGAATCCCACCTTCCGATTCTCAGCTTCCGACTCCCACCTTCCGAATCGCAGCTTTCAACTCTAAACTTACGAGTCCCACCTTCCAACTATCAGCTTCCGAATCCCACCTTCCAACTCTCAGTTTCCGAATCCCACCATCCAACTCTCAGCTTCCGAATCCCATTTTCCAACTCCCCGCTTCCGACTCACACCTAACAGCTACCACCTTTCCACATCCAGCTTCCGGCTCCCAGCTTCCGAGTTCCAACTGCCGACTTCCGATAAGTTTATTCACTTAAAAATTCAGATTTCTGACTTCCAATTTTCGAATTATATTTCCATTTTGTAGACAATATATTAACCGGAATATATATGCGTCTTGTGGCTCTTATAGTTTACAACTAAGAAGTGGGAAGTGGGAAATCGGAACTCAGAAGGTTGCAATTAGAAATCTGAAGGCCGAAACGGGCTTTTCTAATTAGGTCATATAGATTATTTTCATGAAATTTGTCTGTATAAATACTTCACTAGTACTAGGACTACTTTTCGTTTACCATGTTTACGATCACGTTTATGGGTATCATGACAAAATAATGACATCATCATATATGTGAAAGAATGACATTAATATCTATTATTTTGACAAGATTTTCAAAATGAAAACGATGTGATCACCAATGTCTAGATAACTATAATCATGACAATGCCTTCTATAAGTTTGGTGCCAGGCAGCAAATTACAATTTAGGGGTGATGCAAATGTGTTTTTATTAAATAAGAATAGCAAATAGTCACCTTGGCATTAAAGGGATACGCCGCTATTATACGACTCTTTAATAACCCAAGTACAATTTTGGTTCATTTAAGCCCACCCAAAGTTGTGGCTGGTGAGTTGCAACTTCAATGGTGAAAAACGGTAATTTTGTAATTTTGCGCTACAAAGAATAAATTGGTATGACCAGGAGATCACAACAACACAAACAGAAAATACAACTGGAAACCAGTGGCGGGTCACATCAAAAGGCTAGGGCCTGAACAGAGGGCAGGTGAAATCCACTGCTATTTCACCCGAGGCACGACAACCGGGGAAAAACTACAATAGCCCCGTTCCCGCAATTAGCCTATAAACGGAAAGTTTCATTCATGCACGGCTTATTTTTATGTCTATTTACTGAAATAATTTCCCTGCCAATGAGATACTGGGATATTTGTGGCATTCAGAGGATACCACTCAGCAAACGCAAAACAACATTTGCATAACATTTATACAACGTCGGCCCAACGTCTTCGACGTTGGCCCAACATTGAATAAATGTTATGCAAATGTTTTGTGTTTGCTGGGCAGTCACTGAGGTATCGTGTACGGGGACATTAGCGTCAGTTACCAGCAGATCACTGAGCCGTGAACACGCATGTAGAATTACAACCATGTGCTACTATTTTTGTCATCCGATATTATCACAGCAAACACGAGACGCTGAACCAATGTCGATTCAATGTTGGCCCATCGTCTCTGACTCTGGGCCAACATTAAATCAACATTGGTTCAAGGTCTCGTGTTTGCTATGATACACCGATAAAGCTCTTGAGATTCCAGTCATTGCTATAAAGTAGTGTGACCTGATATATAATTGTAAAAAAAATTATAAAAAAACTGAGCGCTGTATATTACTATACAAAAGAAAAAATTAAAGCAGCTCCTTGGGATGACATCAATTTTCGTTTTTTATTTTGTAATGAAGTAGTGTATCCCACAGATCATGATTTTATTTTTAACGGGATTTTTAGATTTTTTTAAATATTTTTTATTCACACTTTTATGAATCCGACTGTGCCCCAAACAAACTTTTTGTACACCTAAACACCTGCTAAAGGACGTTTGAATGTTCCTACAGCATTGGGCCACATGTTGATGCCGTCGGCCCAACGTTGAGCAGACATTCGGTGCTGCGGGGGAACCCCCCTGATCAATCCGTTCCCACAGCGATTAAGGACGGCAGCTATTGATGTAACTATGTGGTTACTTTGAACATGCCGTCAGCATTATATAGGTTATATAGCTTCATCATGTTCATATAAATTAAACTTTCAAAATTGACAAAATTGAAATTATCTCATCCCAAGGGGCAGCTTTAGCGGTTACCGGTATGCAAAATATCTAATTTCTCACGCCTCATAATCATGATAATAATCGTTACAGTATCCAGGTATCCCAGCCAACACGGGAAACTGATACTAGACAGTTGTTGTTCTAACCCTTTAAACCCTAAAGTCGCTTTAAATCTGTTTTATTTGCAGGTTAAATCACTGTTATTGGAAATGAAATGGGTGTTTAAACATCAATATTTGCACATGTTCGGTCTTAAATTAAACAAATATGAGTAATTTGCACTCACTTGAAGTTGTGAATCGCGGGGGAGCGACACAACTTCAAGTGGGTGCAAAAAATAAATGATGAAATTTAGCGCTTTAAAAGTAATGGTTAATGTTGGGCCAGCGTCGCTGACGGTGGACCAGCGTTAGAGCAGCATATAGGCCAACCGTCTGGTGTTTGTTGGCTGAGTATTAGGCAATTATTGAGTAAGTATTAGGTTATGTGACTTTTGGTCAGTTATATTATGTCATATCAGTGTCATATCGTCGAGAAAGATGGGTGCCGAGCTGAAGAGGGTCTGGGACTGTGGGTGGAAATGTGTATTTATAGATCCTATTACTTGCTTCCAGGGACTGAAAAATAGGGTGGTGTGGGCCCCTTAACCCTTGCCCCATGGATCCGCCAAGTGTTTGTATTATGTGTCAGTTGCTTTCTCATAAAGTATAATAACCGTGATAGCGACTGAACTAATTAATCCTATTTCGTACATCATCAGTAAAACATCATCGGGGTCAACGTCTCGTGTTTGCTGGGTATACACACAGGTTAATTGGAAGACTTCCCTAAGAATAATCAGAAGAGATCAAGATTCCTTGAGTAGATAGACGGAGACACAACCCTCCACATACAGGAATCCAACTCAGAGTTCTAGGCTCTCTGAGGACAGTGTTTTTGTTATCTAGCAGTAGCATTCATGGGGGCTCTTAATGGTGACACAGCTACAAAATTTCATAATCGTTAGGACCTTTTCATTAACTTTACATGTATTTGAAAAACGTATCTTGACCTTGTCTTGAAACTTTCCAGTCGAGGCATTTAATATTGTACATGTTGTAAGTATCTTCGTACTTCCACAAATGGTCATTGCGTTGCTTACATAAGTTATGGCAATAATTATATTATTCACCTACAGATCACAATTACAGTGTATGTGGGGATAAGGTTGTGCTACATGTAGTTTTTGGAGCAAATACTCATAGCCTAGCTGTGACGTCCTTTCCGAGGGCGTAAATTGAGCACTGAATTCGTTTTACCAGAAAAAATGAACGTTTTTCAATATGGCGATGACTGAGAGATCTCCCACGCCAAGGTCCAAAAAATATCCATAATTTTTTAATCACTGTGCGGAAATGAGCTAAGCATGCGATCTCGTAGTTGAAATGGTACTGATTCTAAAAATAAACTATTTTCGACCTGATCATTCTTAGTCTTAGATATGCTCTTCCAAAGAAATGTCCCATGCTTTTGTACGGGCTAAACCACTGGGGGTACTCCTAGACGAATTCAGAAATGGACACTTGCAACATGCTGTTAATACTGTTTGAGTGTTAGAATACATGATAGAAGAATATACATGTACTGTCCTAATCATAGACGTGTGTATGCATAGGTCGAATCATAATCATAAAATAATCACATAAACCAGACTGCAATTTGCAGGCATGTACAGTACATGGGTTATAATTTTAATTAATACCAGCGAGCAGGTATCAGTATTGTGCTACCCAGCTAACACAAAACATTTGTATAACATTTCTACAATGTTGGGTCAACGTCGAAGACGTTGGGCCGACGTTGTACTAATGTTATACAAATGTTTTGTGTTTGCTGGGTAGTGTGCTACGATCAACAATGCAATACAGTAAGCTGGTAACCCGGCAAAAACAACACGCATGCATGTTTTCATTCAAACCAATAATGCTATAATGTTGGGCTGGAGTTGGAAACGGTGGACCAACATTGAAACAATATTGAATCAACATCCCATATTTGCTGAAACTTTTTTTGCCGGCATCCTTTTACTTATCTACACTCTCCAGATAACTTTCAAGTCTGACTCATTATTCACCCCCTAATTTTGGAATCAATGTGTAAACGGTAAACCATTTTATTGCGAGTTCGCTGATATATCTCTGATCCAAGCTCTGTCTCTGATCTTATCATATGAAGATACACGCTAGGCGAAATCAGATGAGAGTTAATACAACTCACAAATGACAAAATATGCATGATGTAACAAAAGCATGCGGGACAAAGTAACAAGTATACGTGTAAGGTTACACAACAAAATAAACGGGGGTTAACCTGTGTGTGTAAATCGAAACAAGCTGTGAATACACATATACATTTGTACCCGTAAAATAATGTATCACTGTATATCTATGCTAAAAATGATGTGTAGAGCTCAACGCTAATACATGTACATGTACTCACCTTATCTGCAGCACTGGTACTCATGATACTAGTCTAACTATCTAGCAGAGTTAATCATTTCCCTCAGTAAAGGTACACTGTAAAAGGACCGGGCACATTTTTTCAAACATCACATTCTTAGCTCCCGCCATCACACAAGGCAGGCATTAAAATTAATGTCAGACAGTCGATATGTTCCATGCAAGTAAAACTGAGTAATGAAGCCTACAGTACACCAGGCAGGTCGAGTAGACGATTATATATTGACCGTTATATTGATGACATAACAATGCTTTAATACTTCAACCATAAATGCTGGCATGAAATAATATGGTCTGGTTGTCCTGTAAACATAGTCAACAATTTATCTAATTTTAATGGCTGTGGTCATAGGAGGGAGCTCTGTAATCATGTTATGTCTGCCTGACGGAACTTCTCATTTCTGTAGGTTGACATTGATAGTTGACACTAAATTTCCAGTGTCACATACTTGATTGGAGATTAGCCCCACTATCTGGCTGTCTGTCATTCTATTTCGATATCGCCGGAAACTAATGAATGAATGTGCACACATAGGCTAAACCGGACCAGGTGAACCTTCTCAGGATGGTGAGATGAATTAAATGACACTGCTCTCCAGACACAGGATTTAAAATTCGAGCACTGAGGCCAAACACTCTCGGTCACGCAGGCTCCCCACAATATTGGATCTTCACAACTGAGCGAGGAAGAAACATCATGTTTCTTTGAAATTTGAAGGCCAGAGTGAGCTTCGAACTCGCGATCTTCGACTTTCCAAGCAGGCAGTTTTAACCACTGCATCCCATCTCTGGAATTAAAGTGTAGTTGTCCGATTCCCTTGTTATCGGTAACAAAACACATCCATTGAGGTCTATTATACACACCCTCGACACAAACTCATGCCTAAAAGGACATCACATTGGGCTCACTTTACAGACCTGTCTCCCTTTCTATGGATCTGTAGACATGGGAATAAAATGCATACGGCTATAAATCAGTGATCGGTGGTAACAGAGATACATGTATATGAATAAGACCATTTTTTACAGCTGACATGTACATATGATTCACAACAACCCACTATTTTAGTCTCAATATCTCAGTAAAAGCAATGATAATTAAAGATTTCACATTTTGGCCGCGCCAATTTCTTACAATAATTTATACACACCATAGCTGACACAGCAAGTCTCTTACAAGTTTAGTACATGTCCAGAGGGATCCTGGGGCATGCCCCCCCCCCCCAATTCTAAGAAAAAAAATCTAAGGCTAGAAATGGGATATATTTTAGAGCACGTTTAGGCCAAATATGGTTGTTATTTTGTTGTTGGGACCCTGAATGGGGGGGGGGGGGGCACATACCCGGATTCGCCACTGCAGTCGTTTATATATTGTTTGTTGAATGGGGGGGCACACACCCGGATTTGCCACTGCAGTCGTTTTTATATTGTTTGTTCCCTTTTGTAAGTTATAGTCATTCCCAGACATTGCTGAAAATGTGTACACAATTAAATGAAAATATCTTGGAAACAGTTTCCTTAAACGCGTTAACAAATGTTTCTTCATAATTATTTGTAATAGTAATTAAAGGGTCGATTATTTGGGAATCAAAATATCATCGAACAAATTCCAGTGGTCAGTGTGGTAGGTAGGCCTACATGTAATGACTCTTTGGAATTAAATGAAAAAGCAGGAGTTCATTATAGGTTTATAGGTTTGTTGCTATTTGAAAATAAATATCAACTGTGGTGACAGCAGTGGACTACAACAGCCCTCTTGAAAAAAAAAAGAGGTTATATTTAACATGTTTAAAGGGAAATATCAAAGCCTCAACATTCCACAATTAGAAGTTGATTGCGAATTATGTATATGTAGTAGATATTTTATTGGGTGGTGTTTGTCGGCCATTTTTTATTTTGACAAACTTTGCTGGCCATGCTGAACATGCTGAATGTCATATCATGCATAGCATTATGACAATAAGTCATGGGTTCAAATTTCACTTATTTTCCGAAATGCTGTGTACAGTAACTTCTCGAAATATGACATTTTAAATTTGGTTGATCATTCTATTATGTAGCATTATCACCACACGGGCAAAATTTACCTCATTTTCAGCCTCAGGTACATGTATATCGATTCAAAGTATCAATCATTTTGAATTATGTCGTCTATTTTGGATTTTGCCAAAATTCTATGAATGGGGTGCTATTTATATGGATCTCCCTTATCCCCAAATTGCACCCTTTTTATCCTCAGCTATACCATATTGGAAATATTGGCCATTTTAAATTTAGTCCTAGACATTTTTCACAGAAAATTTGTCCAATATCGCGTAGCAAAAATCTGTACAATTCTTTAAATTTGGGAATCTAATTTATAACTGATAAGCAATTTTTTAAATACATCAATGATTTTTAAAACTTGGACCTGATGAGAGTCAAAGCTCCGAGGGGAAAAAAAGTAGGCAAAAATTTTCAAAAAAAAGGTTCCCTGAATTTTATATACCGTATATATATATAGGGCTATATCTAGTTCAATGCTCATGTTGAATGGCCTTTAAAATATTTCCGGGCCATTTCTTACGGGGCATTCAACATGAGCAATACTGTAGATATGCTGATGTCTGCCATGTACTGTCAACTTTGCCACCCCCAAGGCTATTTTGCCACCCCTTGTAAATTGATAAAATCTATGTTTTTCTTAAAATAAGGCCAAAAAAACCTGTTTCCAATTGCACTGCCACCCGAAACAGGGTCGGCAGGAATTTTTTTGGATTTTTTTTGGATTCCTGTTACATGGGTTCTCCAAAATAGGGTAGGTACATGTACTGATGTAGGGGAAGTGAGTGGCACCATTTACCATATCACGTGTGATAACGACATCCACCACACCTACATTTCACAGATGAAGAGACTTCAGTACCAGGTTTATAGTCTGAGCTAGAGATGACCTAACCTTGTTTTGTGACATATACAATGTTTTTTTGATGTTTCTTATAGATTTTTTTGTGCTGAATTCAAATCCAATGAGTGCCAGCTTGAAAAGTTTGAGCATTTTTGTAGATTAAAGGTCAAAGGTCAATCTCAAGGTCAAATATGATTTTTCAAGAAATGAAGCTAGGAACAAGTGTAATACCTCATTTCCATTTGATTTTCACTGGGCAATCCATTTCTGCTACTATTTTGATTATTTTAGGTCATCTTCAAGGTCAAAAGGTCAATTTCAAGGTCAAGGTAAAAGAAAATATAAGTTTTAACAAATAAAGCTAGGACAATATCTGATACCTCTTTTTCCTTGAGTTTTGACCGGAAAATCCATTTAAAGTATTATTTTGGGGATTCAAGGTCATGTGCGAGGTCAATTTCAACTCAAGGTCATATAAAAGTCAATCCCAAGGTCAAAAATGTGAAAATATGATTTTTTAGCAAATACAAATAGCAGAAGAAGTATGGTACGTCATTTTGATGTCATTTTGACTGAATAATCTATTTTGATGATAAAAGGTAATTTCAAGGTCATTGCGTCAATTTCAAGGTCAGGTAAGCAAAAATATGATTTATAACAAATAAAGCTAGAAACAAGTGTAATATCTCCTTTTTGTGTGATTTTTCCTGAAAAATCCTCTTCTGGTAATATTTTGGTGAATTTAGATGATCCTCCAAGTCAAAAGGTCGATTTCAAGGTCAAATATGATTCTAACATATCTGCTACAAATTGGAGCACGTATAATACATTGTTTTGGTGTGATTTTGACTGGATAATCTAATTCTAGTAGGGTTTTAATGAATAAACATCAGCAAATGAAATGATCAGGCGACTAGAAGTCATTAAAGGGTGGTGGAGAGGCGTTAAAGAGCGACAGGAAAGCTAAACATGTCAAAGGGCAATGGAGAGACGTTAAATGACAATGAGGGGGCATTGAAGGGCAATGAGGATGCGTTAAAGGGCAACCGGGAGGCGATAAGAGGTGAGGAAGAGGGTTTGTGTGCGACGGGATTCGCTAAAAGGTGACGGGGGGTCATTAAAGGACTATGGAACAGCGTTAGAAGGTGACAAAGAAGCGCTAAATAACGTTAACGGGCAATGGTGAGGCTTTAAAAGGAGATGGAATGGTCGTTTAAGGGCGAGGAGAAAGCGTTAAAAACAACAGAGAGTCACTAAATGGTGATGAAGAAACGTTAAATGGCGTCAGAAAAATGTTAAAGGCCGACGGAAAGGCGTTAGAAGGCGAAGAAAAAGAGTTAAAGGTCAATGGAGATGCATTAAAGGCGGTAAATGCGATGAGGAGGCGCTAAAAGCGTTAATGGTGATGGCAAAGCATTAAGGTCGATGAGGAGTTAAAGGGTGATGTATGGTATGCATTTAAGGGCGAGGAGAAAGCGTCAAAGGAAACGGGAAGGCATAAATGACGATGGAGAAGCGGTAAAGAGCAACGAAAAGGCCTTAAGTGGCGACGTAGAGGAACTAAGGATGACGGAAGGCATGGAGGGCAATGGAGAGGCACCGCATATGCGTAAAATTGCGAAGCTTAGGCGTTAAAATTTGATGGGGAGGCGTTAAATATTGATGGAGAGGTGTTAACCCTTTGGATCTTCACGATGCATAAATGCATCATTTTGCATCTCTGAAGAATCACTTTATTTCATACGCCAAGGGGTTTTAGAACATTTTCATAGAACTCTTTTAATAATAACGATATATTTTCCTGTATCTGTCACCCACTTCAAGTCATCTTTATCCACTTAAACCGAGAATTGCCACAGCAATTCACGACTTGTAGTTGATGAAGATGACAATGATAAATTCAGGCGTGAAAGCGTTAGGCCGATGGGAACTAGTCCCGGATATATTCGATATTTGGGAGTGCAACAGCAATTTATTGTGGTAGTCAATGGGTTACATGGCGAGGAAGAGGTGTTAAAGAGTAATGAATAAAGGGCGAAGAAGGGTCGTCAAAGGGCACGGAAAGGCTTTTAAATACAACAAAAAGTTAAATTAAAAGTACTTTCAAGGCGAAGAAGAGGCATTTAAGGGCAATGAAAATGCCTTCAATTGCATCAAAGAGGCGTTAAACTAAAAGTCCTACGAAAACGCATAAAAGACGACAACAAAATTGTGAAAGTGCGACGGCATTGTGTTTCCATCACCCTTTAATGCTGCTCCATTGCCCTTTAACGCATTCCCATTGTCATTTAATGCTTCATGGTAGCCTATTAACGCCTCTCCATAGCCCCTTAATATCCCCCAGCCACCTTGTAATACACCACGTCTCCCTTTAACGCCTCTCTGTCGCCCTTTAATGCCTCCTCATTGCCCTTTAATATGCATTTCCATTGTCCGTCAGTGCCTTCTCATTATCCTACAACACCTTCTTATTACCCTTTAACACCTCCTCATCAATGTTTAAGGTTTTCCCTCGCTCTCTAATGCCTCTCCGTTGCCCTGCCTTCTTGTCACCTGATCTTTTCACCATGAGCATGCTTAATCATTTAAACCCAACAGAATTAGATTATCCAAAAAAAATCACATCTAAGCTAGGTATTATACATAATGCAAAGTTTAGTATATACGCCAAAAATCATATTTGACCTTGAAATTGACCTTTTGACCTTGGCGGTGACCTCAAATGACCAACATAATGGAAGAAATGATTTTTTCAGTCAAACGAAAAAGAGGTATTGCACATGTTCCTAGCTGTATTTATTAAAAATTATATTTTCCTTCACTTGACCTTGAAATTTACATTTTGACCTTGAAGATGGCCTTGAAGATCAAAACAGTGTAAGAAATAGTTTATTTAATCACAATCACACGAAAAAGTGGTCAACATCACACGAAAAAGACCTATAAGATTTCTTACTATTTTTCTTTCTTAAAATTAATGTTTTTTACATTATGACCTTGGAATTGACCTAACGACCTTGAAGATGACCTTGTATCTCCAAAATAACACTATAAATGAATTTTCCAGTCAAAATACCACGAAAAAGAGGTATTACACATGTTCCTAGCGTTACTTGTTAAAAATGATATTTTAGCTTACTTGACCTTGAAATTGACATTTTGACCTTGAAGATGGCCTTGAATAATCAGAATAATTTCAGAAATGGATTGCCCAGTCAAAATCACATAAAAATGAGGTATTACACTTGTTCCTAGCTTCATTTGTTGAAAAAGCATATTTGACCTTGAAATTGACCTTTGACCTTGAATATACAAAAATGCTCAAATTTTTCAAGCTGGCACTCATCGGATTTGAATTCAGCAGAAAAAAATCTATAAGAAACATAAAAAAAAACATTGTATATAATATATAACAAAACAAGGTTAGGTCATTTTTAAATAAGCCCTAGCTTGGACTTTTTAAGGCACATTGCAAACTGGACAAAGTACTGGGCTAGGCGATATCACTGGAATGCCACCGGTCACAGTGTCTCCATGAACAGGTTCAAGGGAGAGACAGGATTGGAAGAGGCAAAAGGCATGCAAGGTGGAGGCGGCCATCCACATTACACAGGGCCCCTTTCATGAAAGAGTGCAGGGCTCAGTGTTCAGCACAGACAAGAAATAGGTGGGGACATTTGTCTCACTTCCCTGGAAATAAAGGGGACATTTGACCTCTAATTGCGTAGTTGACGCACAGTGTTCAGCACAGACAAGAAATAGGTGGGGACATTTGTCTCACTTCCCTGGAAATAAAGGGGACATTTGACCTCTAATTGCGTAGTTGACGCACAGTGTTCAGCACAGACAAGAAATAGGTGGGGACATTTGTCTCACTACCTTGGAAAAAAAGGAGACATTTGATCTCTAAGTGCGTAATTGACGCGATATCGCGGCCTGTGCTGAACACTGGGGCTACCAGCTGCCACCCATCTATGGTCAGATCATTCTGCGATCTGAGCCGAATCACCCCACTTGACCATTGCATGATCAAGATCTGCTAAAGGCAGGTTAACGTCACAATCATTTTGTTCCTAGTCCCAAAGTGAGTAAAATATAACCACTTTCATATTGAATTTTGGAACCATGAATAATAATATTCTCTACCAAAGGGATAAAGTTTAGAGAGCGAAGAGGTCAGTTGTAAACCCAATCATAAATTATTCATGGTCAAACTGTATGTAAAGTTTGATGTACCATATTTATTCTTCTACATGTAAACACCAATATTCCAATGCCCATCTCCATGATTTTAAAGGAAAATCTCTCCACTTATCGCTCAAACCCCTCCATGTCCAAAGTCTCTGCCAAATCACTCACTAGCCATTGTTTAGTCTTGAAAACGGCATCACCAAATTCATTCGAACCAGCTGGATCCAGCCCTACTGATCAAGTCACAGAACTTTATGATATTGTAGGCCTACTAGTGTGCATAGTGAATGTATAGCCTTGAAATTGTACGGAACGATTTTCAAGGTAGTTTCCCGTCATGACACAAAGACAGTAGCCAGAGGGGCATAATATGTCAATAGGTTCTCAAAATTTGACTCAGGCTTGACAAAAATATGAGCCCTACATGTAAACTGTAAATTATAAATGAATACAATTTTTTTTTATAAATTTAGAAGTTACTTACAATTCCAGAACCAGGATAACTTCCAGCCTATTCTCATACACTTCATACAGCTGTACGATATTCTCATGATTAATTTCAGTTAATATTGCAACTTCTCTTTCAATATCCTCCCGAAGAACTCCTCTTCTACTGGTTTGGGAACGTTTCTTCCTTATGAATTTTCCTGCATATTCATTGTCAGTAGTTTTACATTTACATTTTCGAACCACTGCAAACTGCCCACTGAAATTAAAAGAAATCAAAACATAATATGAGATACATACATGTACAGAGTCATGGATGTGACACATTTGAAAACGTCACCATTTAACTGATCCCCTAAAGATTAGCCTACAAAAACATTGTAGCAGCTTAACCCTTACAGCCCGGGGATCTAATTTAGTAGTCAGAATATGACGAATGTAGACGTCAGATCCTGACCACTAAAGTTGATCCCCGCACTGTAAGAGTAGAAATATTTCTAATGGCTGTAGACCCCTAACATAGGTACTCAAATGAATCGGAAAAAGCTAACTAAGACATATGATGATTTCAAGGTAAAAAACCCTTTGGCTGCAATGTTTTTTTACAAATTAATTCAGCGCTTTAAGCAGGCCTGCTTTAAGGCTAAAAGATTCACATTTTGACAGTGCTCCAGATGAGGTGTGTAAATTGCGTAATCAATATTTGTATCAGTTTTTTTTTTAATATGCCGTGATAAATGAATTTGGGTGACAAGCATGCACAAGTTCCTTGGATTTTCACACACAGACTATTTGTGTGTGTAACTTTACATGCCATGTTTTTGGTTCTCATGCTGTTACTTTGACCAGCGTGATTTTGTCGAGTCATGCCTATTTTTTTACTGGTGGTCTTCAGCTTATTTCACTGAGCTTGTATATTCATAACATACTGGTACATGTTATGAATACACCAATCAAATTCACATGTGAGCTTCTAAAACCTTGAAATTGATGATTATAATAATCATAGATTTGTTTTTGATAAACTGTGGCTTTCATTGCTAGTTCATAGTTTCAGCACACTTGATTATTTTAACAAGAGCGCTGACGCTAGCGATATTCCCGTCATTAAAAAAAGTCAATGGCCTTAAAGTAAAAAATAAGGTCATAACCCCCAAAAAGGCACATCTACACCCCCTAAGGGATATGTGCACGTGCAACATAAAAACAATCTGAGATATCGTCCGGACACTGAACTTATCATCTGCCATCAGCTTAGGTCATTATTTGCCTAAAAATCGCCGGTCAAAAATTAGGTCAAAGATCACAACGTTCAAAAGGCACATCTACACCACTTGAGGAATGTGTGTACGCAATATGAAAACAATCCAGCAAATGCTTTCCGAGATATCGTCCGGAAACTGAACTTATCATCCTCCACCAATTAAAGTCAATAATGGCCTCAAAAGCAAAGGTCAAAAGTCATAACCCCTAAAAAGAACATCTACACGGGTCCCCTAAGGGATGTGTGTTTCAATATGAAAACAATCCAGCAAACACTTTTCAATATATTGTCCGGAAACTGAACTTATCATCTGACATCAATTAAAGTCAATAATAGCCTCAAAATCTGAGGTCAAAAATTAAAAAAAGGTCATAACCCCAAAAGGCACATCTACACCCTCTAAGGAATATGTGTATGCAATATGAAAATAATACAGCACACGCTTTGAGAGATATTGTCTGGAATCTGACTTTATCATCAGCGATTAATTTAAGTCAATTATTGCCTCAAAATTACAGGTCAAAAATTAGGTCAAAGTCCCACAAAGCACATATACAGCCCCTAAGGGATGTGTGTTTTTACATGCAATATGAAAACAATCCGACCAACGGTTTCCGAGATATTCCCAGAATCGAGGCACGAATAAACAGACGCACGGCCAGACATGGTGATGACAATATCCCCAGCCCCTACTTCGCGGACGGGAAATAAAAAGTAAAATATTTGAAGACGTATTAGCATACCATACTTGCAAGCAATGCCATAGGTTTACGCATCGTTTCCAAAAAGCGGGACTGAAAAATAAATCAGACTAGAAGGTTATCTGTCAGAGCGCTGCACCTTGTCTAATTCTTTGATGTCATGCAGGCAAAATTTAGTTTTTAAATTATTGATTTTCAATTTTCCTCTTCAAGCTCTGACCCGAATTCACCATTATCTTCGTTGTATAAATATTTGGCTAACATCAAATTCAAATTTGATTAGCAAATGGCCAGAATTGCATAGCATTTTGTTACGCGATACTAAATATGCTAAACAATTTCTCTGTCTACCACTACCAAAATGCTACAGCTACAGTGTAGTTAAATAATGCAATTAATTAGTCTTCAATTAATCAATTGTCAGAGCATCACCATGTCTGGCCTTTCGACTGTTCATTCTTGCTTTGATTCCGGAAATATCTCGGAAACTGTTGGTCGGATTGTTTTCATATTGCATGTAAAAACACACATCCCTTAGGGGCTGTATATGTGTTTTTTGGAACTTCATAACTGCCAACATGATAAAAGATATATTTGACCACATTCCACAGTTTTCACTGAGCAAGAAAAATGCTGCGCTAGATCAAAATCTGAGCTAAATTATAAAAACATCCAAAAGTTGTGACCTCGAATGTCAGGAGGGATACAGAATCCAAAACATCACCCAGACATTGAACTTTTCGAAGCAGCTTAAGAAAACTACTGAGATGAAGGTTCCTGAGAGTTTTAGTTCTTAGATACATCAGGGCACCCAATGACTGCCCTGATGCCTCGTACAATGTACAGATACAAAGGCAACACTTAGTGGAGTGCAAATCACATCCTTGATCACACTCATTTTCCACAAACCACCAGCACTGTAGCCTCCGGCCCCTGGTTATCTTTTTTTCCACAAGGGAAAGAAGAAAAATTTGGGTGGATTTTCATCCTTCTGGCAAAGAAACTTCGGTGTACCGGTACCCCATGAGGAAGCGTAGGGCCGGCAAACAAAACTTCACCCAGGTTTTACCGGGTATTTCAATTCTTAGAGATGCCAACATTGTTCTGTCCAAACGGCCTTGATAATGTTCTCCAGAACTTTCTCATAGGGTAGTGGACATCAATAGTCTATTTTCATTTTTTGCACGTACCTCTTCAAGCACTTGTTGCAACAATTACGGGATTAAAGGCGAGAGCTGGCACCATTTTTTGTAATTGCGAGAAATCTAATGATGTTGGGAACCCCCGGTAGGCTAAAGGTGATAAAACTAAAAGTGCCATTCAAAACAAATAACTTTTAAAATTCTACAATGACGGCTTTATTTCTACCAGTAGGTCCTAATCAATGAGCAAATAACAAACAGACAGAGAATAATATATCTTTTATAATGCAGTGACCAGTCCAGTGGCAGTGTAATACTAATAATATTAATAACACTAGTATTAACAGCGGTACAACCGGTCTTTATGAATACCGAAAACAACCAATAACAACAAAACTACCGAAAACAACCGAAAACAACCTGAAAATACCGAAAACAACTTCATTTTTTCATCTTAAGACTGTGTTTATAGTGCCCCAATACATATGTGCAAATATATAATAATATTTTATACCTGTAATAGGCTGTATATAGCCTAAATATATTGTTTTCGATGATTTTGCAGTTGTTTTCGGTATTCATAACCTGTAGGCGTAGCGAAAACAGCATCGAGACTGCGAATGTCACTGTTACAGTGCAAGGCCACTACGATGTACGGCAAGCGCCAGTTGAGTTGTTTTCGGTATAGCTCGTTGCCGTAGCTTCGATACTAGACTATATATTAATTGTTATATCGATATTGTTGCTGTATTTTTTGTTAATCAATTTCTTATTACTGTATCATAATATCTTGTTTTCGGTACCGTGAAAGCATATATAGGCTTATGTCTGTATTTGGCAATATGATGTCAGAGTGACGGAGTGAATTGGACAGCCAGAGTGCGCAGAACGCTTAAATAGCGAAAACAACCGGTAACACAGAAATCTAGCATACAGTTTTAAAACTATAAGAATGATCATTTTTTATAAAATGGAAATACTGTTTCACTGAGAAAGTAGTAAATAATTATATTCGAAGTGTGTTTTGTTTTCCCTAGCAAAGATGTGAAGTGTGTTGTTTTCGGTATTCATATCTTCACCACTACATGGTAAGTAACGTAACGTAAATAGCGAAAACAACCAACGCTACCGGTACCACAGAAATCTAGCCTACAGTTTCACAACTAGAGGAATGATAAATTATTATAAAACGTATTACTGTTTCTCTGAGAAAGTAGTAAATAATTATATTTGTAGTGTGTTTTTTTCCCTGATGACAAATGATTAGAACTACTCCAGCGAACGAAGTGTGACTGACGACAACTCCTCCTAACGTGGAGGAGGGGGGGGGTGAGTGGGGGTGACGACGCAATGGGCCCTCTTTGTACACTTGCAATAAAACAACAATTAAAATATGTACAAAAAGAATGGTTAATTATAATAATATCTATTATTACTTTTTTATCCGTGTCTAGCTATCTAAGCTGAAGTATATTATAAATTAAAATATGCAATCGTTATGCTAATCCCGTAATTTCTTTTGTTATATTTAATTTCTTCATACGTCTTATTGACTTATACATCAGTATATCACTCCAATAAAATACATGGTTTAAAATACGGTATAAAATACTGTATAATATTATTCATCCAGTCGCATCAGTCAAATGATTATTATATTTTAAACTACAAACATAAAGCGATTGTTATCAGGCCACCACGTGACAACAGAACGCATTAAGATAATATAAGTGAATCTTCAAAATATACCTATTGGATACGGTATAGAAAATAAATACATTTCCTATCAAATTAAAGAGTATTGAACTAATTTGCGGCTGGATGTTGACATTGTGAGCAGATATTAGTAAATCTTAGATCACAGCTTGCATGGTCACTCATCACAAACACCTTACGCTGGGAGCAGTTCAGCTACTCATTATTGTGCGAGATGAAATGCTCCTAGCGCAGTCGATGGCAGTTGAACAGCAGCGGAGCAACATTGGACGGGGGGGGGGGGGGGTTAGGTCATGACACGCTGTGAGTTGTGGAGAGTTACACGAAGCAGCGGTTGACCTGTGTTTTAATCCCAAACATAAAGACATTGAAATAACATAATATAATTTATTCAATAATGTACATAACATTCATACATAACAAAACATGTAAATTAATAACATAATTTAGGCTACATAGCATACATACATAATATTTCATTAACATTAATGAACATATAAATAAATGTTTAATAAATGTCTAATATATATATCCATGACTTTAACCATTACTCTGGGTACTTAATAAGTTGATGAAAGGATTAACACCTTTTAAGGCTAATAACCATTTATATATTGCCAATATTTCCATCATATTAACTGATATATCATAGGACGATAATAAGCTATGTTATGTGAATAAGGATATTTATACTATTAAGAATATATGATATACATAGATATGTGTACAATGCGAGTAAGTATAGTTCGCTGCGGGACTGGAAGGGTTGATCAGCCACCGGCGACGCATCTCGTTAGGCGACTGACTGCTATGATAACAATTCAGAGTGGTGCACGACTATGATGACGTAATAATTGTACTTCTAAGCGACACAATCAGGCTAAAATCAATCGTGAGAAAACGACACCTGACAAAATTTCTAAACACCAAACAACGACTGAACAACAGAGCAGTAACTTCGGGTGACAGTGGCCTTGTCGTGATGCGATCGGGTAGCGACGGCCGCAAACCCAACCAGCAGAAAAGGAATTGTGATTGTGACTCTGGGATATATAGGCCCTAATATGTCATTGAGACTGGACATGTAGGCCCCTATTATGGCATACAATTTGTATTATTATATGGTCATCATTTGACATTAAAATTAATCTCTGTTACGTTATATCGTAACAGAAACTGATTCTAATGTCAAAGGATTAGGCCTATGTATGTTTATATACGAATGTCTTGCATTTACCAATAATAAAAACATACATGTACATAATTATATTGTGTTGTTCCTATTTTTGTTTGATAAAGAGCTTTGCGGGAGAGGTAATCTACCTCGTGGGCCGAGAAGGTGCCATTTATTACGTGAGTGCTGAACAAACAAACAGACATTCACACTTGCTTGACTATAGTCGTATTTTAATCCGTTTTATTAGCAAATGGTTCACCTCAAACTAAACAACTTTCAACCAATTTAAATTGTGGGTCGCGGTAGCGAGACACAACTTCAAGTCGGTAAAAAGTAATAATGGTTAATGACCTAACCATGAGACATTGGCCCAGTGTCGGGTTAATTTTGGCCCGCTGATGCCTCATGGTTGCTGGGCTGCCATCCAGGTTGTTTTCACGTTATGAATACCGAAAACAACTTCTCCACGGCTGTGTTTGCATTCTTGTATAGGCATACATTTCTTCCATCAAGTTTATCTCCAATACTTGAACATACCTACAACGTACATGTAGCCTATAATAATAACATCGCTACAGGCCTGTAATTCTTAAGATAGTAATATATTTTATGATAATAAGTTATAGCGTCGCGTTGGTTGTGTAAGAAATAGACATGACACGCTAGTCTGACATGTAGGCATATGTCCTTTCCTCTACAACGTTTACGGCGACGGGTTATGAATGCCGGCTGTGTTGACATTTCATCCTTATTATCTGTAATATAAAGAATTGACATATATTAGTAAACAGCGGTATAAACTAATTTATAACTTTGATAATAACTGCTGCCGTATGCCTTACACTTGCTACGACAACGAGCTATGAATACCGAAAACAACTGGCGCTTGCCGTACATCGTAGTGGCCTTGCACTGTAACAGTGACAGCCGCAGTCTCGATGCTGTTTTCGCTACGCCTACGGGTTATGAATACCGAAAACAACAGCAAAATAATCGAAAACAACATAATTAGGCTATATACAGCCTATTACAGGTATAAAATATTATTATATATTTGCACATATGTATTAGGGCACTATAAACACAGTCTTAAGATAAAAAAATGAAGTTGTTTTCGGTATTTTCAGGTTGTTTTCGGTAGTTTTGTTGTTATCGGTTGTTTTCGGTATTCATAAAGACCCTATTAACAGTGACAGTGCAATTAACAAATTCACATAAAACCTGAAAAAAACACGAAAAAACCCCATCAAAATGACTGATTGGAATGTACCTACTATTGGAAAGTTTAAAAAAATAAGATGTAGACTATCTAGCAGAAATCCAGAAAGTGATGTTACTTTTCTTGTTTACATTTCTGACATTTCAATGAATGATTTTATTTTTGACAGGCGGCATGTCGCTGAAAAAAAATCATGTTGGTTAGAGAAATAGAACTTACTTTCCGATGTCTTCACCGATTTCATAGAAATTTTCAAATGGTTCTTTTCTAAATTCCATATTTTCTATCGATAAAAAGTAGAATATATCTAACTTCCATTTCTGGCACCTAGATCAAAGGTAAAAACTTGCAATTATCATTTTTATTTTGTGAGCTCTGCTGTTTTTCGTCTGCGCCCGAGTTAGGCGGAAGTTAGCCACAGGAGCTCGAAAAGTTATTTCTAATATTAGGAATTTAGACCGTATACATACGGAAACCAATGTTACAAGCGCCACCTTGTGATTAAATCATATTCGACCATTAATATTACGGGTGATGAAATTATTTACTGACAGTGCCCACTGTTCCAGTAAACACACTAATCAGTGTAAAAATGTAGGCCTGAATAAATTTCATTTAAAGAGAGTTTTTATTTCAGTGTGGGCCTATGCCAACGTAGGCCTAGCTATTAGTCTATATATTTATAAAGATTATAAAATTCAATTCTTATTTTAGCAAGCACGAGGACGATAATTATATTTTTCTTGCAGCTGAATATCTATTTCAATGTAGTCTAGGTGATTATTGGCGACACACTACAATATGGATGGGCAGTGTCGGTGAGTGAGCGACTGGTAGGCCTACTGCACGTGGGAGTGATTGCGAGATGCTGCAGGTGTATGCATACCATTTCAAAGCTTAGCCTATGTGTCACTTTAAAAGCGAAAAAAACAAAAATTACTAAAAAAAGGTTAACAATGCACCGATAATCGTGATCGCGTAACGTTAGTAGTTTGATGGTGATAAATATGCCATTATGAAAAACACCTGACCTTCACAAACTGATTAAAACTATTTTGATTTGATTTATTTCACTAAAACAGCGGGCCTAGCTACATGATTATAAATAATCAGGGCACCATAGCCTACTGGTCACCTGGGATAAAAAAAATGCTATAAATGGACCGGTGACTGTTTTTTTCTATAACATGTAGACTAGATGGCGTCTGGCAAGGTTTTAAAAAACAAATTTACATTGTAAGTAGGCCTAGGCCTACTTGTAAAAAGTTTATATGAAATGAATTATAAATTAGCCCATTTTCCATGACTACAACATACAGTTTTAGTCATAACATTATCGTATAATGACTAGTCTGGAATAAGCATACACATTATTGTAATTTAAATACAACAAAAAGTATAGAAAGTCTGAGTTGTTTTCGTTCACCAGTTTGTCCATAAGGTGACGTCTTACAGCTTGTTTAAAATATGATAATGAGTTCAATTTCTTAATTGTCAAAGGCGGTGTATTCCAAGATTTATTGCTAAGATACTTAGACGTCTTAGGTCCGTTGTCCCAGTGGATGGCAGGGATACAGACAACGTTTTATGTCTCGTCTCAATATCATGCACATGACTAACTATTCCAAATCTCCGGGTAGGATAACATGGAGCTACTCAATGGACAATCCTGTGAATGATGTTGGGATTTAATTGCTTACCTTTGACATCCACTGGGAGCCACTGCATATTTAAAAAATACATGATGTCTAAATGTGTCAGCTGTACATTTACGATCAATAGTATAAAAAAAGGTTAAATCATAAAAAATAAAAAAATATCTTACACATATGTTATCTTCTTACTTTCAGGATAGAAATTTTAATTATTATTATTCATAAATTAATAAGAAAAAAATCATTAAAAAAACACAAAGAAAATGCTGTGTTGCATTCTTTAGATTAGATTTATTCAGTAACCATTGACATAGGACAAAAACATGATCAATAGTGCAAATACATAAAAATCATGGGTCGCCAATCATGGTCACCAGGGAATAAAACACCGAAAAGTTTCCTGGTGAGAATACTTATTTCCACGGCGGTCCCTTGATAGTGATCCATGATGGCGATGGCAAGAAATAATTTAGTCAATATAAATAATTGGTCTAACTGACCACACCAGAAATTGAAATATCACAGTAATTCGATAACAAGTCTACTCTTGCGAAGAGAAAACCACGCCGGAGAACAGAGAAAGGCTTACAACATGCAAACACAATGGAAGCCCATCCCACGTCCCCCTGCAGTAGGCCTACACCTCCGCTAGAGTAGAATAAATACCTATATAAATATAGAAAATATGTTATAATATAATAACGGTTACTATGCTAATTTTAGACTTATACTAGTCTAAAATCATTTAAAATACTGAATATAAATAAAGTGAAAAGCTAGTAGTAAATATATACTCCATCTTCATGTCTTTGTAACTCTGTCCACATGTGTTTTCTGACAGCATGTTTAAAAGTTAAAAAGTTTTCTTGCATTCTGAGATGTACCGGTAGACGATTCCACATTTTACTGGCTGAGTAACGAAAAGACTTGGCACCCGCAGACTTTACATGTGGTAGGACCAGGGATTGCACACTTGTTCTAGTGTATCTGTCATGTTCTTGACTGACCATGAAAAATGAATTTCGTAAATATTTTGGGGCTGTTCCATGAATTATTCTAAACATGTTGTTAAGTTTAATTTGTTTAACGCGTTCCAAAACAGGTATCCAATTGATAATTTTGAATTCATTGAAACCAATATGCGTCCTTGGGGAGCAGTTCAGGACAAATCTGATAGTTTTATTTTGAAGAATTTGAAGTTTTTGTTGGTAAATTTTCTAAAGACCACTAAACCATGCGGAGCATGCATAATCAAAATGACATTGAATTAGAGCTGATGCCAAAAGTTTCCTTGAATTTGTGTTTAAAAATTTTGCATGTCTCCATAAGAATTTGAGTCGTGAGTTGCCTTTCTTAAGAATATTTTCCGCAATATAATTACCATCTAAAGACTGGTCCAGATCTACTCCCAAATATCTCACACTCTTTGTAGAGGCTACCATGGTCTCACCACATGTAACATTCATTTCTGAAGTAATACCAAGTCTTTTCTTTGTACCAAAAAGTATTGATTCTGTCTTCCCTAAATGGATGGATAGTCTATTATCGAACAACCATCCATTCAGAGAAGAAAGTTCATTGCCAAGTTGTTGCTCAATTTTGTTGACATCCTTGCCAGAAACTAAAAGGGTTGAGTCGTCAGCATAAAGAATAAGTTGACATGAGACAGCAGCCTCCATGTCATTAATATATAATAAAAATAGCAATGGCCCCAGAATGGATCCCTACGGTACTCCGCAAGGAACCACTCTGGGGTCAGAAAAAATACCATTAATTTCAGTTTTTTGATTCCTGCCTTTCAAGTATGATTCAAACCATTTAATGGCCAGAGGATCAAAACCCAGAGCCTTCAATTGAAGCAAGATATCATGATCGACTGTATCAAATGCTTTTTGCAAGTCGATCATGACCATGCCAGTATAAAAACCTCTGTCCATTTGAAAGCGAATCTGATCTGTCAGGTGTGTCAGACAAGTGTCAGTTGAAAAAGAGCTCCTGAAACCAGATTGAAAAGAATAAAATAAATTTTCTGATTTCATATATGATTCAATTTGATTGTATGTAACCCTTTCTAAAATTTTAGAGACAATGGTAAGAATGGACACTGGACGATAGTTCCCAGGGTCAGTTTTAGATTTCTTTTTGTAAAGGGGTATAACCCTCGCCGTTTTCATTTCATCCGGAACACAGCCTAAACGTAAAGATAAATTTATAATGTGTGAAAGAGGTGAAGAAATTACACTCTCACCATCTTTTAGAAACCTTGCTGACAAACCATCAAGACCGGTTGCTTTAGAATGGACAGATTCCCTATAAGTTTTGAAATTACATCTTCACTTACCGGTGAAAAAATAAAAGCATTAGACTTTACACCCTTATTCTGGTAATAATTGTCAATAAAAGAGCCTCCAAAACCACCTGAAATATCAGGCAGTTTACAAACCAGGTTTTCTGCAATAGTGGTAAAAAAATTGTTAAAAGTATTCGCCACTGTTTTTTAATCAAAAGAAATTTCGTTTTCTATTTCTAAGCCACTGATAATTATTGTTTTATTATATCTTGTAATAATTTTGCCTATTTGATGTAATTGTAATTTGATAGAAGGCTTTTACCGTGTGCCTATTTTGGGCACACAGCGTATGTTATTGTTTGTCTATTGGTGCAGAATAATCACACTTGTTAATAATTTATTTTCTTATCACATTATTTTTTCTTCTCGAGTGAGCACGGCTGTGTTGAGCTTTCGCTCTTGAATTTTCTTTGAGTTCTGTCATTAAACATCACGATCTCATCATGTCAGCTGTACACTTACTAATTTCAATAATAAATATGGACATGTGAATAAGTTTCTTCCAAGTTGAACTGAGCTGCCGGCGCCTACTTTCTACCATAACCGCCTATTCTTCTTCTGTCGTTTTTGACATATTTGTATTCACCGGAAGTCCGGTAGGGCACCATCCTTCTCTTAAATCACCCTTTCTGAGTGCTACCATTTACACACGTTGAAACTAGCACCATTTCGGCTAATACCAAGATTAGTGAATTCCATTATGCTTAGTGTCATTCTCAGGATTATGACATCTGGATGGATGTCCCATTTGAGAATATGACAGATGACACACTCCAGTTATTGTTACAAAGTCTGTCTTCTTTGTTTAAATGCTATGGATATAAATTTGACTAAAGATCGAGTACAATTTTGCATAAAAAACTTATTTTTTATTATCGTTACGGTCTCCATTAATAGTACAGATCATAGGACCTAATAAATTACAATTGTTCTCTTTCTCTTGAATCTTTAATACAGTGAGAAACAAACGCATATCATCTTCAAGAACATCTGAGTTACAGAATATATAATATTCATCATTAATCAACTGTCTCCGAAATCTATCCGTTTCCATTCTCAAGAGAATAATTCCACATCTCAATTGTGCTAATAAGTACCATTGGTGATTTTATTGTGGCTTCTTAATATGATGTAAACATGTCCAAAGACTAGAGCTGCAAAAGTTTTAATTTTTTTGTGCTGGGCATTTACCATTTATTTAGCGAGATATAGAGACAAAATTCACGTCTTTTTTATTTTGGACATGCATATCCGAAATAAGAAATCCGGAATTTCGTCTCTATATCTAGCCTAACTGGTAAATGCTGGTATATATTATACTATGTTTAATCCCTGTAGAATATCAGTTTTCAATGTTGCTTACAATGCCGTGAATTAAGAGTTATAATAGGGCGTAACAGTAGGCCAACATAACCTTATCTGTGCTACTCTCACGAATAATAAACTCATTTACGTTTTTTCACCTCCTATCTCGTGCAATGATAGTTAAAAACAGCACAGATTTATTCAGTTTATATCAGTTTGTCCCAGTTTTTGTACAATAAAAACAATCAAGCTGCAGTTGCATTGCGTAGCTATCCTGTGTGCATCTTGTGACAGATGCAACTCAATACAAGAAAACATTTTTTGACCAATAGCAGACATTAACCAATCTGGATTTAAAGTAGGTCTGACAGTAGTACTGTACTGTTGTTGATCCGCCATGTACAACGTCAGCCCACTGGGTATGCCCTGCATAAACGTCCCGTATGAAAGTGTATGCCGGGCTTAATATTAAATTACTAAGTACTGCTTATTAAAATTTAGGGCCTTTGACTACTACACGGTGGTGTAATAAAATAACATTATAAGAAAGGATATGCCTACATGCCGGGGCCAGCTAAATAAAATGTAGTACAGTCAGCACGCCACTGTGAATTTAGTGTAGACATTCCTTAAAATTGTAGTGGTGTATGCTATGTGGATAATTATATTATTTTTTCTTAGGCTCAATCTTCAGAAAAAAATGAAATATTTGTTCTTATATAAGCACCTGTATATTTGCATTAGAAAGTTAAAATAATTGCTTATATAAATGTACTGGTTAGGATGAACCTCAATATCAGACAATCAAAATCGTCAGGACAGCCCCTCATATCAGTCATTTAGTAAATTTTAGAGCCAGACAAGCATAAACCATGCATTATCATAATAATATAGCAATCTGGAATACTCTTATCTAAAATTAACAAATAAACCTATCAGAATCAAAAGTTACGTCACAGGAGCACTTTGTGTGCTATCGCCCCACGTTTGTGATTTTGGGACTCTTTTGAAGTCTAGAATTCGCGAATTATCGATTTTGATGATAGGTAGTGCTCAATAATAATTTTCGCAAGATTCCTAAATTCTCGAATTTGTCCTCCTCGCGAAATTCGCGAAAATAAAACCTCGCGAATAGTACCAGGTCTACAGTATTGTAAAAGTAAAAAAATCAACTTAGCTGTCAACCTATGATCTCTAAATATTGCTTATCGACAGAGGTGGTCTTACACAGGCAGTAAGTACAGCCCTTCATTTGCGTGCCTGTTCTGACATGCAAATTTTAGTTGCCGTTTTCTCCAATCTAAGGCTAGATATATATATATAATATCAATTTTACATACTTTTAGCTGAAAAGAAACAATGATGCATTCTAAATCGATAGAAATTTATAATAACCAGATATAATTTTGACAGGCAGACAAGAACTTTCAAATATTACGTAATTACACTGCGAGTAGTCGCTGAGCCTGAGCCAGCTCCCCCCCCCCCCCAACTCTCATCTATTGTCCATAACGGGTAGCTCAACATTTTAGTTGGCTCAATGCTGGGCCGATGAACAAAATGGTGTTACAGCTTTGAAACAAAATTGGGTTAGTCTGTATGTGACCGGAGCGCCCCCCCCCCCCTCTTGACACTCACACATCCGTGCACAATGCTTTTGAAATAGACGTGGTTCAACTGTGGGCTAATGTTGGGCCAGTGAAGTATGTGGTTTTCCAGCAGTGAAACAACATTGGATTAGTATATCCTGATCCCCACTAACCCGACTTCTCACTACCAATATTGTTTTGTGGGATGATAGCTTATCACGGACAACACATGCAGTCTAGACACGCCATAGTGGGAGGTTACACAAGACGCTGATCTAATGTCAGGTTAACGTCGGCCCAATGTATTCGACTCTGGACCAATATAAGCACAACATTGGGTCAGCGTCTGTGTTTTCTGGGCCTTCTCATTTAAGTTGGTGACAGTAAATCTTGACTCACAAAATTGATCGTTATTTCGTCAATATCGGGGCTAAGGAAGTATGTAATATATCAATCTTGGGTAGTATAAGCTGAAAAAACGACTATGTATTAGAATCTTGGAATATTTACAATTGAATAAATTGATTTCAGCAATGAGTTTAGCAGTGAGGTATGCAGTTTATTACATAATCGCAGCTGGTTCGGGGGGGGGGGGGCACGTGGTGTGGGTAGGCCTATACTGCCATGTATCAGAGGGTATATCTGCTCACATTACAAGTAAGTAGATACTGTCTTTCAGTTATGCAGCGATATCTGCCTACTTTACAAGTGAGCATATACTATATTTTGGCTCGCGCCTTCAGTGGAGTCATTGACTCAAGAACAGTTCAATGCTTGGCCATTGTCTCTGAACCTACCACAACATTTACGCCACACTGCTTACCCAGTAAAGTTACTGCCTTTCTGCTTTGTGAGTCACAGCTACCCAGTAAACAGGAGACATTGACCCAATGTTGGCCTAATAGTGGCCCACCGTCTATAACTCCATGACAACAGCATTGGTCAGCCAGGATACAAGATAAACTTTCACCCAATGCTAGCTTAATGCTGGCCATCCTCTACGACCGTCGCTCAGCAGTAAAACAGCATTGGCGCAACGTCTCGTTTTTGCCTGGAGAAACCGGCAAATTTAAGTCAATACACTGAGCCTATGTTAGATCAATGTTGAAACTGCATCATATATCGTCCCCTTAGATTAATAAGGAGTTAAAAGCCCCTCCGAAAGTGGTGTGTTGGTGTAATAACCAGCTCAATGAATCCAGGTGTTTTTTAAACTAATTAAATATTATCTAGCTACGTTATAAAACCAGTTCAATTGGGTTAGCGCGTTTCATGTTCAGTTCAATCAATTTATATGCTTTTTATGTTTAGTGTAAAAACCAGTTCAATCAATTTATATGATTTCTTGAGTGACAACAAATGTCCTAACTTTAGTATCATAGGCAGCTCAATCAGTATACCTACTATTCTGTTTAGTATAATAACCAGTTCAATCAATTTGTATCCCTTTAGCTCTTACTCGATTAGCATAACTACTTTTCTATTTAGTGTAATAACTAGTTAAATCAATTTAGGTCCCTGTTTCTTTTAATGTATATGGTTTGTCTTTCAATTTAAAAACAATTAACTTTTGCTTCTTTCTCCACCAAATGCATGTTTTTTGCTGTGTCATGCTGCATTGACATCCTTATTACTCAGAGGGGACGATATGATGACACAACATTTAACAACCATTGGGTCAGTGCATAATGTTGACCGACTAGAAACAGCATGATCTAGAAGGCTGCTGCACACAGCTGAAAGCAAGTATCTGCTTATTTTACAAGTGTGCAGATATTATCTATTGAAAGCGCTGTTACACACACGAAGGAGGCAGTGATGCCAGCGAAAAGAAAGTATCTATTTGATTTACAAGTGAGCGAATACAACTTTGTGGCAGCACTGTTGCACACAGGAAGAGACGCGGATGCCAGTGAAAAATCAGTAAATGCTTAATTTACCAGGGAGCAGATAATGCCCTTCGATTTTGCACAGGCAGAGCTAAGATACCAGAGGTTACCGACGGACATTTGTGTGAAAAGTAAATTAATAGCTTGTTTGTCGACAAGTAAAAAATGACTATGTATTTGTAATCTTGAGATATTTGCAAAATAAATAGATCGATCTCGGCAGAGGTTAGCAGTGAGGTCTGCAGTGTTACATAATCACAGATGATACAGGGGACATGTGGCGTGGGTAGGCCTATATGCTGACATGCATATAAAGAATAGTTATATCAAGGTTGAAACAGCGTCATAGATGATGGCACAACATTTAACCAACATTGGGTCAGTACATCAAGTTAACTGCCTAGAAACAGCATGATCTAGAAGGCTGCTGCACGCAGTGGAAAGCAATTATCTGCTTATATTACAGGTGTGCAGTTATACTGTCTATTGAAAGTGCAGTTACACACAAGAAGGAGGCAGCGACACCAGCGAAAAGGAAGTATCTACTTAATTTACAAGTGAACAAATACGCCAGTAAAAAAAAAATTAAATGCTTAAAGGCCCATACCGAAGTTAAAAAGTTTAAAATTGTGTTATATAGGCAGACACGGATCCAGGGGGGTTCACAAAGGTTCACGTGAACCGGTCAGCCATCTACACATTCACATTTATTTTCAAAATTTTCACGACATCAAAATCTCGATTTCGGTAAGTGTGTATTTCAGAATGATTATACAATTGAAGGCCCATACCCAAGTGCCTTAAACTTCAAAAGTTTCAAAATTTAAAATTGTATCAGTAAGGTATATATCATCGTAAATCTTACCCTGATGACATCGCAAGGCTCTGACACACTGAAAGCCATGTTTTAGCGGGCTTGGCTCCACTGTGATCACCAGAGCGCGCTAGCTGACTAGGGCCAACACAGCTACCGTCTTATCGGTAGGCAGAGTCACTGTCTTTTTTACACGGGCAGCTGTGGAAAAATGGTCGTCAGTGCGGCCGAGCTCCACGCAATGTGAGTAGCTTGGCTTAGCCGGGTACGTAAATCTATATTATCGTTCCCCACCCTACATTTGAAAGAGATATGTACCCAATAAGTGTGTATTTCAAAATGGTAATACAATTAATAACAACCATCTCTTTATTATAATGGCTTTGACCAAGCCGCTGAGGGTCTAAATGAAAAGTCCGATGTTGATTTGTTTTTTCTTTGAAAGGAAAATCCCTTTCTTTTTGTTACTACACCAAGCCACAAACATTCCATGAATAATTACCTGTGTATTTTGGTAATGTTCACGATGTCCTGCAAATATGTAAAACATGTCAATTGGCCGAGTTTAGAAGTGTCGAGCCTTCGTGTTTGTAAATATGAGACCCGTAGAAAAAGCGCCGTCAAGCTGTGGTTTTCCGATGACATTGTAATTAAACTAACAACGTCTTTGACGATGTGATACATCTGAGACACTTACACACTTATCATAATAAGAGCTAAAACAAAGACATGCTATTTGCCTGGGTATGGGCCATTAATATACCAGGGAGCAGATAATGCCTTTTGACTTTGCACAGGCAGAACGGAGAGACCAGAGGTTAACGACGGGCATTTGTTTAAAAAGTAAACTAAGAGCTTGTCTGTCGACAAGCTAAAAAAATGTTGCTAATCATAGAAACTAACCTATTCCAGAGTATTCATATAATATTTATTTAAGACGATACTTTGTAGGTAACCACCCTATATTACCCTTAATGTTTCACCACACAAATCCATTTATGCATATTATTATAAAGTTTGAAAATAAGAGAGTTAAAACCTTTTTCAAATCTTTTTTTAATTGTGGGTCTTTCTAAAAGCCTTTGAGGTAAAGATTTCATATTATATGACATTTTGATACCAATTGAAATCGATTTTGCAATGAATTTTTGTTGCAAAATCATAGTAATTAGAAAATATATAGATAACACGTAGTCCCTACGCTGTCATTAAAAAGGCCTATACCACCGTTTTTAGATGTCACTATTTTGATGTGCTTAGGGCAGGGTGGGGCACGATTTTACTCACGATTTTGTGCAAAATAAAAAAACATGCAGCTTCGCACCACTTTTAAATAAATTTACAGAAAGATAGAACAAAGTTAGTCATTTGGTATGTTTATTACAACCGGTTTCGGTGATCAGCTTTCATCAGGTACAGAGTGTTATTCAATGCTTCTATTTATGCTCTTTCATCCGGCCGGAAGTATTGAGTTATACCATTCTAGGACTGTTACTAGGCAACGAGATATTATGTCATCATATATTCAGGTCAGATAAGTAGAGCTGAGTGGTAGGTTATGTGGCCTGTAGGTTAATTTTTGTCTGGCAGGAAATTTGTATTTTTTCCATTCAGTCATGGACACGTGCCGGACAAATAGAGAGATTTTGAACTGTATTTGTTGTCTGGGTGTTAAGGAAGTGGTAATTGTTGTTGACTTGTATGTCCTGAGTCCTACATTCAAATTGATAACTGAAAAAATAAAAACATATATAAGAGGGTATATTGTACAAATTTTGTGTGAATACATGTGTGTATGGTGTATTTAAATAGACACATGTATGAGCAGCCTTTAAACCAGATATGGGACTTGATTTTGTTACAGACTTCATTAGAATAATTTAAAACTAAAAGCTTTTTGAAATTGATGTCTTGCTTCCTAGATTTAATCTAACGTCCGTATCAGATGGAAGATATAGATATCATAATAAATAGTAAACAAGCATATTAACAACAAAAGATAAATATCAAATAACAATAGTAGGCTTACACGAGAGTGTACATAAACAGTTTTGTAATGAAATTACAAACTTCCATGATGATATCACTGTCCGTATTTCCAACTGAAGCAATAAATATTTCTATTGTAAATAATTTATTAAAATTTATGTTTTATCCTTTTTAAACAATTCACTTTTTGTATCATCCAATATATGACAGATCATCATCAACATCTTGTTGTCATCTATTACATATTATTTGCTCTCTTGGACTTAGAGTCTAATAGCAATTCATAAAGAATTTTTCTGGACTTCTCAAAAGTACACTAGATGATTGATCACAACATCTTGATAAAAAAGGTGGAATTTTATGGCGGACGTCTCTGGTGGTCCAGAAAAACTGTTTAAATAATATGGAGCTAGAAAAAAAGTAATACAGTGGAGACCCGGTATCGGACCGCCTCACAAAGCGGACCATCCCGGAATACGGACCACCTTTAGCCAGTCCCAAATTTTTCCCCATTCACATAATGTATTATCAGATTCAAAAAGCGGATCGACCCGCGATTCGGGACACGGACACCTTTTTTTCAGTCCCAAATCATAAAAGGAATAAAAAAAAACACCCTAAAAAGATCACACTTTTACAGTCTAATGGGAGAGACATTGTCATCATCTGAGGGACCAGCTGCGGCTGGATTCATTAATGGGATCAGCTGTAACTGGTTCCACTGATGGGACAGGCTGAATCTCCTAATAGGAGCAGCTGTGACTGGATCTACTAATAGGACCAGTTTTCGCTGGATCCACTAATGGGACCAGTACTGCATGATCCACCAGGGACCAGCACTGGCATAATTCACTAAATGGACCAGCCCTGGCTGGATCTAATAAAGAGACCAGCTCTGGTTGAATTTACCAAGGGGACTAGTTGGCTGGATCCACTAAGAGGACCAGAGCTGGCTGGATACACAAAAGTCGCAAGCGCTGGCTGGATCCACTAAGCACAGACTGGATGACGTAAAGGATTAGCGCTGATGGAGTAAATCATACAATGTTAATTCAACATTTTAAACATTGTCATTAGTGCAAATTGCAATGACATATCATGTCCCTTCCTTGAGTCGCGCCTCTTTGGTTGGTTGTGTTCTCAAAGGTGTAGTGTTTTAGCTCCTACGACAGTTCTTTTTGTTAATACAGTTCAAATTAATCAATAGAGCGCGAACTTACAATCATAGCTTAGTGTGAAAATGTATGTTGCCAAGACAATTTAAGTCTAACTTCTTATATTTAATAATTTTTTTAAATTATAGGAAGATATATTAGCACTGTTATAGCAATAGTTCAGCTAGTGGTCTATAGGAACCACAAGGTTAAACAAAGACGCTTTTGATTTTCCACCAGCTGACAAAAAAAGCATTTGGCGTGCAACAATCATTTAATCACGCAGATATGTGAGGTCTGTGTGTGTTTAATACAGATAGGCCTATAGCATATAAATATATACTGAAATAGGAAACAATTAATACAAGCGACATAAACAAACAGATTGTCATATTTATAATATAATCATAATTCGAGAAGATTATAATTCCCTGGGCAGTTTTTTGTCTACTTGATTTGTCATGTGTCATCTATTACATATTATTTGCTCTCTTGGACTTAGAGTCTAATAGCAATTCATAAAGAATTTTTCTGGACTTCTCAAAAGTACACTAGATGATTGATCACAACATCTTGATAAAAAAGGTGGAATTTTATGGCGGACGTCTCTGGTGGTCCAGAAAAACTGTTTAAATAATATGGAGCTAGAAAAAAAGTAATACAGTGGAGACCCGGTATCGGACCGCCTCACAAAGCGGACCATCCCGGAATACGGACCACCTTTAGCCAGTCCCAAATTTTTCCCCATTCACATAATGTATTATCAGATTCAAAAAGCGGATCGACCCGCGATTCGGGACACGGACACCTTTTTTTCAGTCCCAAATCATAAAAGGAATAAAAAAAAACACCCTAAAAAGATCACACTTTTACAGTCTAATGGGAGAGACATTGTCATCATCTGAGGGACCAGCTGCGGCTGGATTCATTAATGGGATCAGCTGTAACTGGTTCCACTGATGGGACAGGCTGAATCTCCTAATAGGAGCAGCTGTGACTGGATCTACTAATAGGACCAGTTTTCGCTGGATCCACTAATGGGACCAGTACTGCATGATCCACCAGGGACCAGCACTGGCATAATTCACTAAATGGACCAGCCCTGGCTGGATCTAATAAAGAGACCAGCTCTGGTTGAATTTACCAAGGGGACTAGTTGGCTGGATCCACTAAGAGGACCAGAGCTGGCTGGATACACAAAAGTCGCAAGCGCTGGCTGGATCCACTAAGCACAGACTGGATGACGTAAAGGATTAGCGCTGATGGAGTAAATCATACAATGTTAATTCAACATTTTAAACATTGTCATTAGTGCAAATTGCAATGACATATCATGTCCCTTCCTTGAGTCGCGCCTCTTTGGTTGGTTGTGTTCTCAAAGGTGTAGTGTTTTAGCTCCTACGACCGTTCTTTTTGTTAATACAGTTCAAATTAATCAATAGAGCGCGAACTTACAATCATAGCTTAGTGTGAAAATGTATGTTGGCAAGACAATTTAAGTCTAACTTCTTATATTTAATAATTTTTTTAAATTATAGGAAGATATATTAGCACTGTTATAGCAATAGTTCAGCTAGTGGTCTATAGGAACCACAAGGTTAAACAAAGACGCTTTTGATTTTCCACCAGCTGACAAAAAAAGCATTTGGCGTGCAACAATCATTTAATCACGCAGATATGTGAGGTCTGTGTGTGTTTAATACAGATAGGCCTATAGCATATAAATATATACTGAAATAGGAAACAATTAATACAAGCGACATAAACAAACAGATTGTCATATTTATAATATAATCATAATTCGAGAAGATTATAATTCCCTGGGCAGTTTTTTGTCTACTTGATTTGTCATGTATGAGAGGCCCTAGCGTACAGAAGGATCATCACCTGTATAGCGTGATTACACCTTTGCGATCCCAGAAGACTTACAAATTGTTATGTAAAATCATATAGTGAAACAAAGCATAATAATTCCGTCATGATTTTCTGTATTAGTTTCGCATATTTAACGGAATAATTATTAGATGTATTTTTTACGCGAGGATGTATACATTATATCCAGTTAATTGACTGTAAGCTACATAGGGTTAACCACTTCTGATCGATTTCCAGTTCACAGCTGCCATCACCCTAAACAAACGATACTCTCACATTATGAACGTAGGCCTAATGAAACAATTTTTTTTTACTCCAATTGATCGTAATGACTCCGTGTATGACTCCCGAGTTTAAATAAAATAAGAAGCATGACATCTAATTTGAACACCGCTAATATAATTATTATATAATTATAACTAATCATATTACTGCTGTATTCACAAATATTATAAATGGATAAATGTTCGAAATCAATTATTTCGCAGTCTTTTATATAAAAGCAATATCAAACAATATTGACAGTCATAATAAGAGACTAATTTGGGTGTCATAGGATTATTCACGGCTGATCGACTTTCAGATTACAGACTTTTTACAGAAATAAATATATGTATAATATTTTTTTCATATATATTTTTATATGCATTCAATACAAGTTTTGTTTAATTGTGTGTTGTTTTATATTACATCATGACGTCATATTCAATACATTAGTTTATAATCGACCTTGATATCAACACTAACAAGGCATATCTATAAACTAGTTTGGACAAACTCCACAAACACAAACACAGTGTGATAGGTATGGCCATCGTTCAGCTATTGCTAACTACTATAAACAGACTGACTAGTATCTCTCCATTCAAAATTGGCTGGTTTCACAAATCGAACCGATTCCAAAATGGGACCACTTTCAGTCAGTCCCATAGGTGGTCCGATTTCCGGGTCTCCACTGTACATGGTTCAAACTCAATACATTGTCTTTAAATATTCCTAAGACAAAATTATGTATATGTAAGATATCAATTCCGAAAATACAGTTATTAGCTACACAAAGTGGTATTTTTTTTATGATTAAGATTAGATGAGAAATTAAATTGGAACGATCATATAGATAAGCTATCATGAAAACTTTCACGAACCCTCGGAATTATAAATAAACTGAAATATGTAATTCTCAGGAATGTTTTGCTCAAGTTGTATAATTCACTATTTTCGACACATGTTAGAATTGGACAGACGAGCTGCATTGACTGCTGACAGTCAGCCATGTCAAGCTGTCAACACCATAACATCACTTGCTTCGCTCAAACCAGTTGAGACCAGTGACACTATACAAATTATTGGAAAATCATGTGGTTTAGACTCTGTGCCCACATGGCTAATTAAGCAGCTTCCTGTCACAATGGTCCATCATCGCAGACATAATTAACAAATCTATCGCACTATCATCTGTCCCTGATTCCTTAGAGGAGGCCTGGGTTGTCTCTAATGTTGAAAAAAACCTTCATTTGACCCCGATAAAACTGACAAGTTTCAGTCTGCATACAGACCAGCCCATAGCACCGGAACTGCTATGCTATGTATCACGAACGACATGCTACTTAGTGTGGATTATGGATACGTCGGATGTCTTGTACTATTAGGACCGCTTTCGATGACATTGATCTCAGTATCCTTAACAAACATGTCAATGCCGTTTGCAGTGCTGCTTCTCTGCACATCACTTTGGAAATATTTGTCATCATCTCTCTCAATCTATCACCGGAAAGTTGGTATATGCCTTCATCACTGCTCGCCTGGACTATTGTAACAGCATCCTGCACGGCCTCCGTATTCAGCATTTACAGCGTATCTGAGTTAGTTTAAAGCTACACACCAAGCAGAAGCCTTCGCTCATCATCAAAAAATCTTCTTTGTCGGCGCAAGACTAAACTCCTACAGTACAGTGGCAGAATTTTTTCAGTGCAGCGCCAAAGCTGTGAAGGTCCCGGATTCAGTACAGAAGTGTAAATCCTTAGATGTCTTCAAAAGCGCCTTAAAGAAACCGCTTTTCTGTAATGCCTTTCTTTAATTGTTTGCAAAGCGCACAGAGCACTGTATGTGCGCTATGGAAGAACTTTTTATTATTATTGGTATACCCGTAAATATTTCATTAAAATGTATCAGCCCCAATGTCAACTAAAAATTAGTATGTATGCAATCAATGACATTCTAAAACAAATTTATTATATTTTGTCATGTGAAGTCACGAGTCGGGTATCTAATTTCAGAATCATTAAATGGGCTCATTTGCAAACCTGAAATGTCCGCATATGGTAGCCGTGGAGTTGCACATATTTTTTTTGCACTATGATAATATATATTATATATAAATCTTCCGATACCATGATATCAGCAGTCTTGAGATCGGGTGCGCCACTTCGGCGCTGGGTCGTGCGCCGATGTTGCCCGGCCTCATGTGAGGTTTGCTGGCTAACCTGCAGATAAAAAAAATTGTGGGTTGACCTGAGGACGGCGTAACCTATGTCTATCTATTTATATTTTGGTTTTGTTAAATTTTGCTTATTAATATTCTGGTGGCTCGCATGATTGCAATTAACATTTTAATCTTGATGCGAGTCTCCAATCTCCATGCTAACTTCATCTTTAATAATCTTTATATCCTAATACGTGACTTGTGAAAAAGGCAAATAAATGATTCTGAGCTCTTAGTTCTGAGCTCTGACACTTCTTTAATATACCTGCCTGATCAATTTCGCTTTGGAATGGATCAGCCGATCGTGATATATTGCTCCATAAATTAAAAGCTCTTAGTTTTGATCCACTGGCCATAAAATGGTTTAAATCTTACTTGAAAAAAAAAAGAAATAAAAAAAACTGAAATTAATAGTATTTGTTTGACCCACGAGTGGTTTCTTGCAGACAGCCGCATAATTACATTCTGGGGCCATTGCACTTTTTCTGTAGATCTGGTGATATTCGCGAGGTATTAATTTTCTCAAGAAGGAGGACAAATTCGTGAATTATATAATATAGCAAAAATTATTATTATTATAGCTCTACTATCATTGAAATTAATAATTCGTGAATTCTAGACTTCACGAAAAGTCCCAAAATCACAAATTCTCGAAAATCTAAACACATGAAAATTACCAGTTCTACAGTATTAGTTACATGAAGGCTGCAGTCTCATGTCAACTCTTTATTTATGCTGACCACTCAACCCTTTTCATTTCTGGCAAGAATACCAACAAAATTATAGATCAGTTCGGCAGTAAATTTTCCTTTCTGAATGGATCGTCAGTCGGTTATTCATCTATTTAGAGAACACAAAAGACTTGGTATAGACTTGGTATTTCTTCAGAAATGAGTGTTATATGTGGCAAGACCATGGTAGCATCTACGAAAAGTGTGTGATATTTGGGAGTAGATCTGGACCGATCTTTAGATAGTAATTATATCGCAGAAAATATCCTTGAGAAAAGCAACTCACTCAAATTTTGAACTAATACTTTACAGATAGATTAATTATATTATTTTGTTTGTGTAGTCTATATATATACCAAAGTTTCTTTCATCAGACCTTAGAATTTTACAGGTCTATGACGCTTAGCCCGATGATAGCCCTGAATACAAGACTTCCCGCTGCCCGAGCTGCATATAGCCTCGAAGTGAGCCTATTGGCCAATACTTCATTCTACTCACGGATTAGTGGCGGATCTAGAAATTGACAGACGGGGGGCAATATTTGCAAAAAAATATATACACCACAGTTGGCACTTATACGCTCTAAAGGGGTCCAGGGCCCCCAGAAAAATTTGATATCTAAGGCCTCAAATGACGCATTCTAGACCATATTTCGGCCGAAATATAGTCGTAGTTTTGGGACCCTGGACGGGGGACCCTGAACTCTGGATCTGTCACTGCGGATTCTATGAATAATGTATTTTTTTTTAGTATTTAATTCAAGCAAAACAGGCAGGATTTTTTCACGGAATCGGTTGGATGCAGCGGAAATTTTGTTGTGATCCATTGGATTGGAATCTATCTGCAAATGGTACTAACAGTAACAGTCTAACATATTAAAATCGCGATCAAACATCCAAAATGATAACCAAAAGGCCTCCATATCCTAGCATAAATAGCTCTAAAATACATTAGATCTAACAAAAAGAAGAAACTCAGAGGTGGACAAAAGATTACATGGTTAAAACTATAGAGAATGATTTAAATTATCAAAAAAAAGTTTAATGAAGTTCAAGCTGGATGGCACAAATTAAATTTAAATTAAACATTTCTATTTCGTTGATAATCACTAGGTGTGGTTGGACATCACTATGATCACGGTTACGGTCACTGACTACGGCTACAAATTATTAATTAATCAGTCTATTGCTGGCGCACATAGTTATGAACCGTTAGGCCGATATCTATGTCAATTTCCCACATGACCTAATGGTTAAGACGAAAGGCTCATGATCGATCAAATTCCACAGTGCCACGATAATTGTGATTAAGATTAAACTGTATGATATGTCCTAATTGGTTGTTCACAGTTCAGATGACCCGACATAAGGAGACAAGTGAGAGTGAAGTGGGTTGTGTAATATTAAAAAAAACAAAAAAAAAAAAAACTCTTTTCTACACTTCACCAACGTTGTGCCAAGAATTGTTGCCAATGCTGGCACGTTCCAATCATCCAACGTTGGGCCAACAATTGATGCCAATGTTGGCAAGTTCCAATTATTCAACGTTGAGCCAACATGGATGCCAATGATGGCACGTTCCGATCATCCAACGTTTGGCCACTAATCAAATGTATATTGGCTCAACACCGGTTGCCAATGCTGACCATTGAGAACTAGTGGCCCAACTATGGACCAACAGAGTAATGTTTACTGGACTATGGCTCGCCTCAATGCTATGCAGCGCGGGCAGCGGAATATATACATGTATGCCTATAATTCAAGGCCAGTATGTGAAGGCTAGGGAGGAACTAGCTCCAACGTGGCTGAAATAGAATTTGAACACGGCTAGAGAGGAACACCACACAAAGTGTGAGTTCTTACTTTGTTTATTACTTAAAAATGTTTTTTTTTACTATGTATTTTATTTTTTGCTCTCTACTAAATAGGGCACCAGGGAAGTACAGAATGGCACATCACTTATAAATTCCGCGACATTTATTTCAAGTCCATTTTAGAGTTAGGCCTAGCCGAAATATATATTTCAAATAATTATTTATTTCACATGAACTCAGTCCTAAAATAATATCCCAGAAATACTTCAGCTGTCCCTCCTGGTATTAAATTGAATGAGTGCCCCCCCCCCCCCTTCTCAACATATTCCCTATTGCTATTTATAAATAAAACTGATTGATTCTGTGAAACGCTCTTTTTGAATGGCTTCTCGGTGAAAAAAATGTTATGTAAGTCCCCCTCCTCCATACTTCATTCTATAAGATTGCTGGGTGAAAACATTGCAGGTCAAGGTTAGGCTATTGAGCTTCACACAGAATTATGATGATCGTAGTGCTATACACTGCAGTGGTATTGAACTGTTTTGCACTTGCTGACCTCATGACCTGTAAGCTTAGACTAGAAATCTAACTGACTGATTGATTGATAGTACACTCAGTCAGGGCACCGCTTGATGCATGCGGGGCGAAGGTTCATCAGTTCAATGAATCTTATTCACTACAATCACTGTTAAATTGTTAGATATAAATTAAGCCTAAAGGTACATTAAAACTAAAAAATATATTTGAATTAGTCTACTAGTCTAGCCTAGATGATGCCTAACGTTAGAACTCGAGTAACGTTAGAAGTTTGTTTGGTTTAGCCTACTTTGTCTTTAGGCTTTAGCTAGCCTGCATGCAGGCTGCCCGGGCCTTCCGACAATATTGATCAGTAGCCTCTAGGCCTAGCTGCGAAGGCTAGTCTAAGGCACTATCTTTAGGCCTATTGCATGTTTTTCGTCGATTTCTCCGTTAGTCTAAATTCTGAACCGATTTTCTTTAAATTTTGCACAGGATATTTCTAAGTCACGTCCTAATAATGCAACACACACCAACAGGCTACACTCAGGCTAACGTTACAGTCAAATCAAATCAAATCATGTTTATTTTAAATCTTTTTTTGTGAAAATACAAACATTAGCCAAAGGCTATTCTCCCGATTTGTAAGGTAAAAATCATAACAACAGACATTCAAGTCACACTGTATTGTATTGTTGGCAAAAACCCGGGTAATATTAATATTACCCGGCCCACCCGGGCAATAATGGGCAATATGGATAAATACGGGTTTTAATGGGCAATAATGGGCAATATTGGACGGCTGCCTATATTCCCCATTTCATACATTTTTTTAATTCAGACCCCCTGATCCCTATGTTTGCTTTATTTAAATTAAAAATAATTATTTAATATCAATCACGATGTCATTTTATTTTTAGTATATATATATAATTGATATAAACTGTTGGTGGGGATATAAGTGGTTTATGGCGTAAATTACCTCAACAACATGTTGTTTTCATGTGTGCACACACTGCAGCTGATGAACCCTTTGAGGCTGGTATTCTCTGTTTTTATAATTAATATAATTTCTTATCTAATTTAATTTCTTATCAAATATAATTTATTATTAGATAAAGAAATAGGCCCAAACTGCCGCTAATAACTATCTTGTCAAATTCAATTTAGAAGAAAATCAGTATTTGTTATAAACTGGGAAAGGAGGAACACAACGACAGGCTTTTAAGTACTATAAATACGAACCCTAGACAACAAACGCTAATTTCCGTGTCACATGTCGCCTTCTGAGATCAAAGCTGCATGGTCATCGTGGACAATGGTTGTTTATTTTCCTTACAAACACGATACATTAAATCAACATCGACTTAACGATGTTCCAAAGTCTGCGATGCTGGCGGGACAATTAAACAGCATTGGATCAAAAGTGCACAGTGGGTATTCACCCAATGCCGGCCGAAATAGGTGTTTTTCAGGCGTGCTGCAATCACACCTCTAGTCAATAGAAAGTTTAACGTCTGGAGACGTCTACACAATACGTAACCATAAGTTGCGGAGATGACGTCTCTCTGATTGCGTAACCTACTGCAGTACATCGCTGACTGTTTTTTCTTGTCTAAATAATATCCGTTAGGGTTTTTTAAATATTTATTTGTAAGTTTCACTAAAAGGCACTGTAAATCGATACCAAATATCTAAATTCAGCACTAAAACTAGCGAATTACATATTTAGAACCCAAATGATTTCATGGTACAAGCAGTCGTGCATGGCACACATTGTATTCAGTGCCCAAGGGACCATTTATTGTTGAGATTATCAAGTAAAATAATATCATTAATTACCTTTTTCACGATAGATTTGTACATTTCACTGAAAGGCACTATAGATCAATACCAAAAAATTAAATATAGCACTAAAACTGACAAATTGCACATTTAGAACCCAAATGGTGTAAAGTGTTACGAAATGAAATGAACAATGAAAAGAGAATTATAAGTTATGAATATTTATAGATAAATGTTTGCTTATAATAAATAAAATCAACAATGAAATGAGAATAATAAGTTATGAATATTTATAAATAAAGTTTGCTTATGATAAAAAATATAAAATGAAAGTTTTGTTTTTAGTTATTTCTTCTTCATTTAAATATTACACTTTATTGCCCAATTTGACTGCCACACTTAGTCATTTATTTTTTGTTTATCACTTTTCTTTTACAATTTGCTAATATTATTGCCTCTTATTATTTGCTTTGACAATATTATTTTAACTTTTCACTTTGTGATATTCCAGTATTTTTTTTATTATTGCCCATTATTGCCCATTATTGCCCACTTTGGCTAAAAAAGCATTATTGCCCAGCCCGGGTTTTCCCGGGGTGGGAAAACCCGGGCCGGGTAATATTGCCAACCCTGATAGTATTGTACGGTTGAGCCGTCCCAGCGGCTCCGGAGCCGGCGGAGGACCCGGGTGGCCCTGGTTGAGCTAGATGTTGGAGGTCGTGAATGGTCTGGGGGGACTCAAAATTTTTTACCTCCAACCCGGTGTCATCCCCGTGGGCCCGGTTGTTCCGGGGCTGATCCTGGTATCATCCCGGGTGAAAATGTTCCGTAGGACCCCGTTGTCTGGTTGTGGATGTACTGCGTCTGAGTGAGTTTCATTTCAAAATGTATGTCTGCATTGAGAACCTGCTCGCTGCACCTCCCAAAAGAAATGATCTGGTCTTTACTTAGGGGGTGGGGGCCCTGTTGCGGTGGTTAAAGCTGCCTGCTTCAAAAGTCGGATTTAGTAGGTTTTAACCCCGCACTGGTATTCAAGTTTCAAAGAAACAAAATGTTTCTTCCTTGCTCACTAGTAAAGATTTCATATTGTGTTGAGCTTCTGTCCCGAGAGGTAGCAAGCCTCAGACTGCCAGGTTTCGAAATTTCGAATTCTGTGTCTGGAGGGCAGTGTCATCTGATTCATCTCACCATCATCAAGAGGTACTCTTGGCCCAGTTTAGACTATAGATATGTAGGTCCGATGTGGTTGGGTATTTTGCCGGACCTACCTCTGCTTTACCGGACATGCCCGGTCGGTACGACGTTGTTGGGTAAGACTGTGGTTCAGAGATTTTTAACCACCACCAGACACCCCAATGTACAGCCCTATGTATAAAAAGACATAATCGGACAAACTTGGAGAAGCTGATAATAGTAGACCTAGTAAAGTGTGCTTGTTAAATGAATGATTTAGAACTCTTGTTCTCTAAGCTTACTTGTTCTATAATTGGGTTTAAAATTTCAACCAATAAACTAGTAAATTTTTTCTACTTATGGATAAGAAATTTTGAGATGGTCCTGATTGGGTTTCTTTTTAATTTAATTTGAATGCAGAATAATCACATGAAGAAAGAGTGTTCATAGAAATTGCTGAATAGAGAAAGTTTAAAAGTGTTTAAATTGTTCTTTATCCTCAGTGCATCATTTACTTTGACAGGGGTTTAAACAAGGTCAATATGGCAGAGTCTCTGAGTCCTTTTGTCTATTGGGGACAAAATAAGGATCGTGTGTACCTGAAAGTGGAACTTCGGGAGATTACTGTAAGTAAACTATTAAAAATAAACTTGTATATGTTGGAAAATAGATACATGTGTATTTGCTTTTTAAGGTTAGAAAAAGTTGTATTCTAGACTATTTTTGATTTAACCTATGATAGTTATACATTATTCATAATTTAATGAGCACAGTGAATTATGCTGAGGATTGATTTGTTGCCTTATATTTATTGATCTATTGATCTGCTTGGTTTTATTTGCGAGTTTTCTTTTCTGTTCAGTTCTTCAAAAAGATATACTCTTATTTGTTCACAGAATCCTCAAGTTGACTTGGAAGATGATCACTTGAATTTCACAGCAGAAGGATGTGGAGGTCGTGGTCGCAACACATATCACTTTGACGTAAACTTTTACCTTGATATAAAATCTAAGGTTTGTGAGCGCAAGATATAGGAAGATATATACATGTATATATATATAGATAGATCCCATGGGATGCATGTTTTCGCCATAGTTCAGTGATTTTCAAGAACATGATATCTTGAAAAGCATTTATTGTGAATTACTTGTGATTATTGTACAGGCGTTGTGAATGCAGTACCCGCCTGGCCAAAAAATAAAAAAATTTCAGTGATTTTCATCATGTTCATGGAAAACGATGGTCATTTCGAATTTTTGAATTATTTTGTCAGGAAGACAATTTCAGTAAATTCTGTTGTGCTCTGAAAACTATCACTATGATTTAATTTTAAAATAATGAAACGATGGCAACCACCATAAAAAAATTATCATAAACAAAACAGATCAATTTAGTTTTAAAACACTGAAGCAATGTCAACCATCATACAAAATATAGTTATTTATTTTTATTTTTATTCACCAAAACTTTTTTCTGTACAGGATAGCATATACAGAGTAACAGACAGATTTGTGGAGTTTCAGCTGAAGAAAGCTGGTTCTGGGGAAACATGGCCCCGACTTACCTACGACCAGAAAAAACCTCCATGGCTCAAGATTGACTTCGATCACTTCTGTTTTGCAGATGACTCTGAACCAGATGATGACTTGTTAATGGTAAAACTATAATTGTTATCACAATTTTATCACAATTTCATTCAAGGTATGGTTAGTTGCATTTAAAACTCTAAAATATCCTGTTGTTGCATGGACTGGTATTAAATACTTTTGTAGGGATAGGTACCTTTCAAAAATCATTATTGAGTGTTGGTTTTACTATAATTCATAAGCACTTATACTTCCTCGAAATAGCCATAAAAATGTTTTTAAGAAATTACATGTTCATCAAATATTGAATGATTTTTCAAATCATTTCTTTTTGCTGGATATCCAAATGTCAAGAGCGGTAAAATTGAAAGGTACTAAGCCACACAGATATTTTTAATATTTTTAATATATAATAATATAATATATTTTTAATATTCCTGAATCAACTTAATAAAAAAATACTTTTATGGATATTGTAAGTGATTTTTTTGAAAGATCTGATGTCTGTGCTAATTGTTAATTCTTGGGATTTTAGATGCAGGAGGACGAATTAATGAGGAAGCTGGAGACTGATATGAAGGCTGCGGAAGAATCATGTATGTAGAATTACACAGATACTGAAAGTATTCTACCTCCCTATTTAATATTTTGGCCATACTCCTGAGAAATAGTGTTGGAATCTTCATGTAATACAGTTCCAATTGTTCACTACTACTGTATCATATTATTTTGTAATCCAGTCATCTGCAAATCACTCCATCAAAATAAAATAATTTGGATACATTTAAAATTATTGAATTGCTTGCTATTTTTCATTCATTTAATGCTAGAATTCCTATAGCAATATTCAACTTCAATTGTTTTTGACAAATAGACATACAAGTATTGCAAATTGAATTATTTAATGAGCATCTATCTAGCATGTTAAGTGTTTGTATTTCTTTAGTTGAATGTGCCCGACATTCATGTTGTTTAATGAACAAGTTTCCAGTTTATGTACACTTCGAAATTAATAGATTGTTTATGACACAAAAAATACATTTGAAGAAATTAATTTTTTAGGCCTTTTGTGGATTTTTTTATTTCATGAAAAAATAAATCAAGTATAAGTTGACTGAAGGAGATGTTCAGGTAATAATTATCTAAATTTTGGTGTTAAGTATAGTCATAGTCATATTGATCTATTGATTGTTTCAGCTAAAGTTGATTTCCTGATGGTGTACATGTTCATGTACAATATGTTTCAATGGATCGGATTCTGTTATATATTACTGAGACTTTCTTTTGAATATATGCGTCATGGGGAAGGTTAGTTTTGTGTAATAACATTTACTGACAAATAAATATAACATTATATCCAATGATGGTTCTTCATATCAATTTTTTTTGAATGACTGACATTGATTTTTTCATAAAGAAATTGTATATTTTTCAGTTAGCATAATCTTTCTTTTTTACTTTTGTGTATATAGGCTACTACATGTACATCATTATCTACTAAGTATCTCACAGTGTGATATTAACTCATGCAAGGCTTTCCTCTAAGTTCATACATATTCCTGTGGGCGGGACATTTAAAAAAAAACCTATAATATCACAAAAAAACATCTGCAATGCGCTAACTTTAAGGCGCTAAGTTTTAAAATTGTAATTTTTACTCACTTGAATTTGTGTCTCTCTAATAATTTCTCCTTCAAATTATCTGCTTTGAACGATGAATGAAAAGGCTAAAAACGGCCATAGATGTGATACGCACTCTAACCCCTAAAGCGCTGACAATTTTTGTATAAACCTTGGAGACCAAAGGGTTTTTTTCAACTTGAAATTGTCGTAAATGTCTTAGTTAGCTCTTTCCGATTCATTTGAATACCTATGTTATAGGTCTACGGCCATTAGAAATATTTGTACTCTCACAGTGTGGGGGTAGAATTTAGTCGTCAGAATCTGATGTCTACAGACGTCTAAAGTTGATCCCCGCGCTGTAAGGGTTAACCCTTTCAGTGCGGGTACCGACTTCAACTTTTTTTTTTAGACATAAGATTTTGACGTCTAAAGTCGAATCTGCACTGAAAAGTAAAACATGATATAGGGGGAAAAGCTAACTAAGGCATTTATGATGATTTCAAATAGAAAAAGACCAATTGGTGAATTTGTGTCTATGGTTTATACAAAAATATTTCATAGCTGTAGTGAGAAAGTATAATAATTGTAGTAAAGAATATAACACTTCTGTTACAGAATCAAAAACTCGTGCATTTGAATTGGTCGGTGACCAGGTCGCTATTTGTCAGTTAGCAGCTTTTATGGAGATTGTACACCCTTTATTTGGCTGGGTAAAATCTGGTGCAATGCAAACAGCGATACAGGTACATGTAATCAGTGTCCCTTTTATCCATTAGTGACTTATAAGCTTATCTGAAGCAAAAATGAAATTATGACTAACAATTACATTGATTTTCAACAGGTTTGTGGCAGAAATTTGATTCTTTTAATGTTGATTGCGCCAGAGCCGTCTCTACAGAAGCAGCCTGTGGTCTGGTGGTTGTTCATTTCCTGGGCTGCAATAGAAATAATAAGGTTAGAAATGAACTATTTACCATTAGTCCTGTGTATCAATTGCTATCTAATATGAGCGTGCTTTGCAGAAGTATGAGATGTGTCTCCGTTACATGTTTGTAGCTAAACTTGATATACAGTATGCCTGATCAGTGTGTAGAATAAATATGTAAAATTCTCAAACATCCATATCAATCAGGGTTTCCAGACACATTAATAACCTGAAAAGTCAGGAATTTTCATTGTCATGAAAAACATCTTATTTTATAGAAATTAGCCGGTCAGGAAAAAGTCAAGAATTTTGCTTTAATTCCCCTAAATTGACCTAAATTTAACCAAACCCTTAGCAACCCATCTTCTTCACATCCTAATATTTTCACTCTGGTCAAGAAAAGTCAGTTAAAAATCTTTGAAATTGTTGGCAATCCTGATCAAGTGAAAGCACTTCAGACAACAAGAAAATGTGCAGCATACATGTTTTCAATTTCACATCTCAAATGTGTCTATTTTCCTTACTTAAGGGATCAGACCAAAAACACAATAAAAAAACTTACCGGTAGTTCTTTAAATAAGATATTTTACTTTTGTCATTTTCATCCACTACAAGCCGCTTTTAAATTGCTGTCACAATTATTGACTTGTGGTGGATGACTTGGAGTGGGTGGTAAATGAAAACATATATTGTTATTATTAAAACAGTTCCATGATATTTTCACTCTAAAACCCCTAGATGTGGATGTAGGGGCCTAAACCTTTCAGCACGGGGATCAACTTTAGACTAAAATATTTCAGCGCTTCAAGGGTTAAAAGTTTGAGTAGCTGATTAGGATCTGTCAATATTGATATTGCTATATTTCATGATCATGAAACAGGGTTTCCGCCACGGGGGAGGGGTCCGGGGGGTTGGACATCCCCCCACCTACTCAGCATCTATTAAGGGGGGATATCCCTCCTTAGTTGGTAAAGAAAATAAAAGTATTTTCCATATGTTATTTCAGTTAAAATAGGCCATTATAAGCACTAAAATTTTAAACTCAGATTTTTTTTTTCCCTGGCGAAGGACCCCCAGACTCCGACCCCTTTTGAACAGAAACCCTGTAACAGGGTTGGGGTCAATTACAAACATCAATTACAATTATAAATATAGTCAATTACAATTATAATTACAGTTATGATTTGCGAAAAAAATCAATTATAATTATAATTACAATTATTTGTTTATAAAAAGGTCGATTAGAATTACACTTATGATTATTTTCATCAATTACAATTACAATTATTTCAATATTTTCACCAATTATCTTGTAGCTATCAAATTTATATCCAATTACATTTTCAATTATATAATCCCCACTATAAATAATGTGGTGTCATGTATAATACTAAAATAGCTCAGTATATTACTATGTATATAGGCCTAATACTAAAATTTAAAGTCTCTGATGCCATGATGAACGTCGACATCGCACTCTCAGGAGACACAATTTGCTGATTGCGGGCCATCACTATTAAGGTCCGGCAGTCACTTGTCATTGAATCACTCACACACTGGAACAATGTTGTTTTAATGTTGGGCAAGCATCGCAGACGGTGGTACAACATTAAAGCACCATTGTCTCAGTCTCTATTATTTGTTGGGAGTTGCCCAGTAAACACCAATGTTGACTCAATGTTGAGCCAGCGCCGTAGACGATGGACCGCCATTGACACAATATTGCTGGTGGGAATATGATTTTCTGAGGCCTACACGTCTAAAATTGTCAACAGGAAAAGAAATCTAGCTGTTGTAGGCCTATATCGTCGATGCCCTTCTATCATTCTGATGCATCCTAATAATTTAATGTCATTTTCAGTGCCCAATAAAAACACCACACTCATGTGAAAGGCGAACTTGGATTAAATGATTATTAAAGATATGAGTTAGTTGAAGACTAATCGCGTCGTTCATTGACCCTTGGTTGTAAAAGGTGTCATCCCTGCCACGCCTTGCAATGTGGCGGGGACGTGAGAGTGGGGGGGGGGGGGGTTTGTGGCGCTTGCAGTCACAACAGACACCCTACACCCTGCCCTACACTAATATTTATCTTTTTCTCGTCTTTATATTATACCTTTCAAGCAATGTACTTGTAATTTGTGTTTATAATGGTCATAAGGGCTCTTTATTAGCATACAAAATCAAGAGAATATCGTGTAAATGCATTGAAGAATGAAGCAACAACGCTGATATGCTCATTAGTTGGGAAATGGGATTAACCTGAATCTTATTCTTCAGAGCCTAAATTATTACACAATAGCCAGACGGTCAAGATAGGAAGATACGCGATGAACATAGGCAACAAAGGCACTAGAAATGGAGGGGACACATACATACTGTAGATCTGGTAATATTCGCGAGGTTTTAATTTAGGCGAATTTTGTGAGGACAAATTCGCGAATTTAGGAATCTCGCAAATATTATTATTATAATAGCGCTATTAAAGAAAAATGAAGATTCGTGAATTTTAAACTTCGTGAAAAATTTCAAAATCGGAAATTCGCGAAAATATAAACGCCTGAAAATTACCAGATCTACATTAATTAGCAAAAAACGAAATATTGGCCCAAAGTTGTTTTAATGCTGGGCCATATACGCAGACGTTGGCCCAACTTTAAGCTGTGATTGTGGCAATGCCTCGTGCTTAGTGGGTAGGATCTTTCATACTACAATGTATAAATATATATATAAAAGGTAGAATTGAAAGGTGTAATAAAACTAAACCGGGCCCGGGAGCATGTCAGCGGTGATTGTGAAAAATTCCAAAATCCGAAATTCGCGAAAATATAAACGCCTGAAAATTACCAAATCTACATTAATTAACAAAAAACGAAATTTTGCCCCAAGGTTGTTTTAATGCTGGGCCATATACGCAGACGTTGGCCCAACTTTAAGCTGTGATTGTGGCAATGCCTCGTGCACAGGGGGTAGGATCTTTCATCCTACAATGTATATATATATATATATAAAAGGTAGAATTGAAAGGTGTAATAAAACTAAACCGGGCCTGGGAGCATGTCAGCGGTGATTGTGGGTTGGGAGGATCAAACGCCCACCCCACCAACGGTGATTAACACAGGCATAGAATGACAAACTGATCGTGACACTTGACTTGCTGATAAACATGTTTTATTTCTTTAATTCAGTATCTGTTAAGTATTGTTAAGGTTTGATCATGGCGCCATGTTATGTGATAGTTTGACATTCTCAAATAATTCATAATTATGAATAATTGTACTATATCCAGTAAATTATTAAAAAGTGCTTAAAGTTGATCAGGTATTAAACATAGTTATTACATAGTATATATACATCTGCCACCATTATTGTTAAAAAAATTGTTAAAAAATGTTCAATAATCAATTTAAGGACAACAATTTAAAGACACAAATAAATATGTAATTGAGCTGTAATTGAAATATAATTGACCAATTACAGACATTTTTTTTCAATTACAATCATAGTTACAATTATACATATTTATAAAAAACGATTATAATAATAATTACAATTATAATTGACATATTTTCTTCAATTACAATTACGCCTTCAATTACACAAAAAATGGCTCAATTATAATTATTTACAATTATAATTGACCCCAACCCTGCCCTGTAAAAACATATAACATTATTCTGAAATCAGCAGTTCTTAGCCAAGTTTAGCTACAATCTTGCCCCTGACTCCAAGTCAGCAAATGTTGGGAATTTATCCACTTCAATGTTTCTTTTGCACTGTAACTCCAAAGTAACCTGAAAGAATATGGGATATTGATGTTTGTACCATGTAAAAAGTAATGCCCTTATGTTCAAAGGTACCCTTACTACATGCTCAACACAGTTCATAAAGAGGTCCACATGATAACCTGGCTCAGATATACAGTGTGGATTCCACTGTATCCACTCGGCTTTATATTAGAAGGTACGTTTAGGCATCGCTCTTCCTAGCCACCACAGAGCAGTGTTGTTTTAACCTGCTGCTAAATTGTTTGTGTATATTTTTCATTCATTTGAAGCTGGAATTGCTGAAGCAATTTCCAGCTGCAAATGAATGAAAAATAATATCATTTAGAAAAAATAGAAATCTCTCAAATTGAATTATTTGATTACCTGAGCATCTGCCACAATATATATTACAAATTTTAGTGGTATTTCATTTAGTCTGAAATTTGCTTGAAACCGTATTTATAATATTATACGGTGTTAGCAGCACAAGGGTTAATGTAGGGTCAGCATTAAAACACCACTGGTTCAATGTATCGTGTTTGCTGCTAAACCCATATATATATATATATATATATACGTTTTATGGAAGTTTCAAACCAAATAAAATGCCATTGAAATTGAAAAGTATGTTTTGATAGATGCTCAAATAATCAAATTTTTCAATTTCAGAGTTTTATATCAATTTTCGTTAAAATGTGATATAATTTTTTTTCACCATTTAAACTCTTCCTTTACCAATTTTGCATTTATGCGAAAACTACCTTTCTTCACCAAATACGCATTTATGCGAAATACACCTGTGTACATGCATTAATTGCAATGGGGATATTTCATTATATGCATGGTTGATCATTGCCAACCAGAATGGTCAGTGACGTGGACGCAATGTTCTCTTGCATTTTTAATTTGTGCCATGTACGCATGCTCATATCTATAAACTGTATTGTGCCCATGGATTACCTCAGGGGTCATCATTAAAACAGAAGTCGGATTCTGGGGGTAGTTTCATTAGGGGGAAGTCTGTGGAGGAAGAGTTAAAGCCTGAAATTGTGTTTGTTATTTTGCAATTATAGTTTAAGATAAGTAACTTGTTCGCTCTGCTTTAGATTGGATATGTATTTATAGATTATTTATCTTTTGAATTTTAGGAATTGTGATGATGTTATCTTTACCACTGTTTGACCGTTCAGGGAAATGGAGCCTTGAATTACCCAATTCATGGAATATGGCATTTCAATTTACTCTTTTTCTGAAGATTTATATGTTTGCCTATTTCCCAGGTTTGTAATAGTATATAGTGTATATTGCAATATTATATAATATATTTTGTATGATGCCGTAATCTTTCCATAATGTTTACTTTCTATGTAACAAATAAGAAGATATTAAATCACATAGACAGGTCACACTGCAATTTTTATATTTATGTTTTCATTTCCTCCATGGACTCTGTATATGCTCCACAAAATTGGTGGACATGTTGCTAGAATGAGCATTTGGTATACAAATTTTATACTGGTTTGAAAAGTCTCCAGATAAATCTAAATAGACAAAATCATTGTTTCTACAATTTTTACTTTCTTAAGTTTATGCCGTGATATTTATAACAACACATTTAGTGTTATTCATGAATATGTTACGCTTTGTTATTTAATTGTAAGTACTGTTAGTTGCAAAATCTTCTCATGAAATGCTACATGCTTTCATATGGATCGTTTTATTCTTTTCTATAGAAGATTTTGAAAGCAATTTTTTTTCAGTTGCATGCTGCAGCGAAATGGTTCAAACTTTAACCATTTTGTTTTGAACGGGGTAGTTTATTTACAGAGCATCCTGATAATTATGTGTGTTTTCTGCTGCTGAAGCCCATTTCACAACAATTAAAAGAATTCTGAAATGCGTTGTTTAAAGAAATTATTCATAATTGTCCAATATATCTATGAGTGAAATATTGACTTTCACACAATTGTTATTTCTTTCAGGTATGTATTTGTTAATGAAGAGAATGTATGAACAAAGGAAGAAGAAACTAAAGATAAAATCACCAGTCATCAAAAAGGGAGTGAAAGTGAAGAAATCCTAGTCATTTGTTACAGATAGGTTGATGGAAAGAATGAAATTTATATCAAGAGTGAATGAATTATCCGTACTGGGTTACATATGCATGGAATAAATGTTTTTTATGGCTTTACACTATTGCACAATTTTGTGAAAATGTGATGTACATATATTTTTTATTTTTGGAGGATGATTGATTATGTTATGAATTAATTATTTAAATGTTGTTTGATAATGGTGCATTTCATTTTTAACATAATATTATCGGGTATGATAGTCTGAGAAAAGAAATGTGAATTCTAGTCTTTTTGTATCTTGAAATCTCAAATTATGTAAGTTTGATCAAGAAGACCAATGTGGCTTTTGTTCTTTGACATTATAAACAGTGAATCCTATTCTTACTGTACATATATTCCGAATGTTCCTATAGCTCTTGACACTCTATTTACGAAAAAATAAACCTGCGAAATACTTGTATTTAAGGGGTCATCACAAAAGTTTGCAATGTCCCAAAATATTAAAACAGTTTGAATTCGATTTGACCAGCCACCTACCCCTGAATCTGAATGACCTGCACACGAGAAACCACCCCAGTAATAAATGTTTAATATAATACTATGAATTCTGGTTATTACCTTCTTAGTATTGACGTTCTGATATTGAAAAATACACTTGTTAAAAAACGTCAATACAAAAGGGGTAACAACCCCCCACCCACCATTAAGTATTTTTGGAACTTTTGCGATGACCCCCAAGGTGTCATGAGAGATTTATTTCGTTTTAAACCATTTCTTATTCAATCTTAATTCGCTCATTTCCCTACAATATAAAGTATGTCTGATATACAACGTCAATTTCTTTACTTATGAGCTTCTACACATTTTATAATTTTATATTAATTCCTTTTGTATCATGTGAGAATATGCAATTGTAATATATCGGGTAAAATCAAGTGATGCAACTAGAATTTAGACATGACATAGCAAGTTTATTACAGCTGTTTTTTTTCGAATTGTGTTACTTTTTATGTTTTACGTTCATGTGCTCTCTTCATCAATAATATAGACAATTTTGTTTCAGAATCTGGGTCATCTGATAATAATCCAAATACAGAATATTTTATTATAATTATAAATATAGAATAAACATTATTTATTTATTCAATTATAATTTACCTAGAACCAATACTAATATAATTTTAATGACTTATTTTTGCCTAGTAGTGGTTCTCAGAAAAAAATGTTCAGTATCACATAGCATTTTGCTATGCAATTCTGCCCATTTGCTAATCCAATTTGTAATTGATTAGCAAAATATTTATACGTGAATATGAAGGATGTCTAGCAAGTTACAACCTGGAAGTGAAATTTGAAATTTTTCCACAGTTCTGCAATTTTTTGTTGCAAAGTATCCATGTCTTTGTTTTGTATGAATGAAAGAATGTTAAAGTCAATGTGAATAATAAATTATTCAAAATGTTTGTTTTCAGTTTTTAATAACATAAGTTATTGACTTTCATTTGATTTGAAAGAAACTTGGCCAATGTTTCAAGATACAAACCCCAAGATGAATATAATAATGACCACCGCTGGGACATGAACAGATTTTTCTTGTTAATTATGGTGGAGGGATTGACTCGTGTATTTGTATTTGATTTTTCTGAAACTTGGCCGATGTGTTCAACATTTTGTTGCGATATTGCCATGATTGTGCACTCGCTCTGAAATTTTGGACCTGTGCGCACAACAATGTTGCAGGATGTGTTCGAAATTGACAACGATCTGATTCGAAATGGGATCCACTCGGACATTTTTAATTTTTTTTTGCAACTGATGTGATTGACTAGCTGATTTATTTTACAATTTATAATAAATAAACGAGGTATTTGACACTGGGGACTATTCCCATCTCTAACGGCGTATTTTTTCTTTTGTGTCACGTTATCCTAAGGACCAGACCACAAAGATTATCTAGTTTCCATTGGAAAGTTAGATCGATCTCAAACGTCCGAATCTATGACTTCCCACCACAAATTAGATAGGCCTATTCAAAACGACCCAAAAATATCATTATCCCTATCTCAATTTCTCATGGTATAACAATCTTTGTGTCCAGCTAAATTTTTAGTATAAAAGAAAATATTGAAAATATGTATCATACTAAATCATTAAAATGACTATTTGTAACATTCACACTGCACTGTACATGGCAAACAAATTTAGCTGTTACGTCGTAACGACAGTTGACGATCAGCTAAATTGCCACGTGTCACCAGACACTATCAATGATTTGTTACATATATGGACGATTCCGTTCTTAACTCTGGCTTGAGGTAAACCCGAGTTGAACTGAGCTTTTTCATAATAGGCCTATTGGTTAGCTCAGCTCTCAAGCCTTTCTCTGACGAGTCGTTATCAATTCAAAGTACTTGCTGTGTAGTAGGGAATTACAATAGTCCAGTTTACTAGTAACTAATGCAACTGCAATCTGTTTAGCAAGAGCCAGAGGTAAACTTTTCCTAATGCATCAAATAGCCCCAATATGATGGAAACAAGTACTATACATTCTTGAGATGTACCAATATGTTAAATTTATTCTTGTCAAATAGGACTCCCAGGTTTCTGGCCTAGTTGCTGAATTTGTTCAGTTATCAAGAAATTGAAGTTGGAAAAGTTTTTCCGTTGAAATTCTGATCCAATTGGAAGAAAATTGATTTTTATTTGAGATTGCTTTGCAATTCTCTACTCCTACAATGGGGGTGGCTTAATGTATTTTAATGTCGATTGATTCCAGGACAATAACGTTAAACTCGTTGAACTGAGAACATATCCAACACCATGTGTCTGTCAAAAAGAACTTTTTTCAATGCACTATGGACGAATATTTTGAGGTTCGTATTTGGATGCTCAGCTAAACACGGTTAAATATCAGTTTTTCTGTTAAACAATGGCAGCCATTCAACACGTTACAGCATATATATAGCTCTGCCTACCTCCTCTACCGGTTGATAAGTGGGTCATGAGGTCAGTTCGGTGACGTCACGTCTGGCGCGTGACCTTAGAAGCACACGTTGACCTTATCATGCGGCAAAGGCTAGATCTCTATAGCGTGGTCCGGGCCCATACTTACATGATTGGGGAGGTGCTTGTCAGTATATTGTGGACTTTAATTAACCTGAGACAGCCCTCGAATTGGCCGTTTCTGTAAGGGGGGGGGGGGGGAATTGAAAAATACACAATAAATAGGCCTATCGCATTCTGGCGACATATATTTACACAAAATTCAGTAATCAAGCAACTGAGGACAAAATATGATGTAGCCTTATCACTATTGACAGAAGACATTTTTCACGTCTTCAGAGACTTAAATTATTAATTCATATAATACTTAGCTTCGCATTTAAAGGCTTGGGCGAGGAAATACTGTATTTCACAGGGGCGCAATATTTATTGCTGAAGCGGTGATCATGCAATCTGTCTGACTAAATGATCACTGAGCAAGTGCAATGAACAGTCACTTTTGTTGAAAACAAACCTGACAGCTAATGTCTGTCTGACACGACTCAACTGCAGCCTACTCAATACAGGTGCCGACGTTATGTGTGAAAAATAGCTGTGACAGATCAAGGCTTACCATGTGTACGCTATGGCCCTGTTAATGTGTCACACACATTACACTCTAACTCAACGCGAACCACTTGTATTAATCGATAATACGATTGCCAAATAAGAATTAAAAAGCAAATAATATGGATGTATTCTCATTGAAATATTATTCACTCTCAGACTGCGTGTTTCTTAAAACAGATGATCACCAAATCCTACAGGTTGAAAGTAGGCCCCATCAACTTGCATGTATATTGTAGGCCCTACAATGTTAATAGTTTGGTGGGACTGTAAGAATCGTTTTCACCTAGACTGTGGTGTTTTTTATTTACCCAACAAACAAAGGGTGTTATTCAATGGCTGCTGTTTTCTTGTCCAGACTTGTCCTCGTAAAATAAACGATCCCATGTTTAATATATCAAGTTAGTTTCTCAAATACCATAAAAAGGAACTAACAATCACATTGAGAACGATATATTATTCTATTCAGAGGGGCGGAAAATCTTCGCCATCCCTGCTCAAGATTGCGACCTTGTATCTTTTCGCTAATTATCTCAGGTGTCATCCATGGTTTTGGAGGTTTAGCAGACATTTTTTTAGTCTGAATTGGGGCATGTTTTTCATGCAATAGTTGTTGTTATTTCGGGCAAATCAGGCTTAACAATATGAATATCTGAAGTAACAGTAAGATGATCAGATATATCATCCATTGGACAAGCTGATTTTATGCGATCAGATGAGGATTTAGTAATAAGTTAAGAAGATCAAGCCAATGACCATGAATATGTGAAAGAAAATTTACGTGCTGTTTGAGACCAAAATATTTTTAAATGTCATTAAATTGTGTATTACCTGAGGGGAAATTTAGATATAAGTCCCCTAGTAGGCCCCTATATATATATACATTTGCCATTAGTCGATGTTTTTCTAATTTCCTTCATTATGTTGCTCTTCCATATTAAAGCCTGGCCATCATCACCCTGAAAAGTGAAAAAAATCAGTTGCCACCTCTGTCATTTATTTTTGTTAGAATTTGTATTCACCAGGTGACTCAGCTTCTAAATTTTTCACCTAGGCACCTGGTGAATGGATCATCGACTCCTTCCTAGCAAACATTATCCCAATGCTGCTAATAATACAGCCAAATATGCTACTTGTCAAGATCAAGGAGGTTACTCTTTTTACCCTCCTTGTCAAAACCAAAACGTGCTAATACAAGCCTACTTTAGAAAACGTGTACATGTATATATGCAGCTTTGGCGTTGTTTTTACCCTCGCAGAAGTCTTGAAAATGGTTGAGGTAATTCAAGTGATAACGTCAGTTTCATGGCTGAGAGAAAAGTCTCTGAATTTAGAGCATCAGCCACAACGAAAATTAAAATTAATATTTTGAACATCAAAAGTCATTTTTTAGCGTATATATTTTTCTAATTAAGCGCAAAACATACCAAAGAGAAAAATTCCCCTGCGAAAATTATCAAACCCACTAATTGATCATTGTCTGTCGTCGGGTCTCACGTCGCGTGCATATTCTCTCTCGCGTTGGTGTGTTTTGCACTTGAATGGTATTTTAAACAGACCATTGCATTATCAGATTACAATAATTCCTCTGGATCAAGGTTATGTTACAATTCACTTTGTTACAAGAACGGGGCTTTCGGAGAAATTCATTATTCAAGCTAGAATATTACAACAAACCGGTGTCACGTTAGGCCTATATATGCACAAGCATAATATTATTTTCCTGATCGACCGTTGATTTTCATTAATCTACCGCACAAAACAATACAGTAGATAAGCAATGTTAAAGTACATATATTACTACAAAGGAGATATTTTACGTTTTTCTACGTCATCCGATTTGAATGTTACAGTATTTTGAAAATCAAAGTTGGTCATCATTTTAAATCTCAATAAAATTTTAAAAAAAATCACCAAATGTCAAAAATGAAAAGCTTACGCAATTTATACAGTTCATCTCGTATACACAGGGATTCTATAATTTTAGGTATCAGTGAAGATATTTTTCTTAAAATGTGGTATTATCTGAATATTGTGAAAAATGTAAACATAATTATATTAACTTAGCTTTGTATTTTGAGATAGCGTGTGTTTATTTTTATCAATTTGAAGTTTTATCACCGTTATGGAGTGACTAATTTACCGTTATGGAGTGACCAGTAATCTTCATATCTAAATTTCTTAGTGACCCTTCTACAAAAGCAAAACATATTTTTAACAGGTTGTTTAACATTACTATTATAATGCTGACCACGCAATTTAGAAAGAATCATTTTATGACAATAACCCTGAAATTATGAAATAATATCTCTCCGTAACTACAATTATTTTCGTGATGGAGGGTAATAATAACGAATAGTGTCTCTCCATCACGACCATAAGCGCTTTAACCGTCAAGCAGCGTTTTTGTTTATTGGCAGGTGTTATGTTCGCGACTAGGCCTACACAGTGGAACACATCTTGTTTCCTGACGCGTAGTACACCCCAGCACGCCTCTATCTTATAACCAAAATACATTCAGAAAATGTTGTTTTAGATAGGCATATAGGTGCTTAAATCGTAATATCAGAATATTTAAATATACAGGATAGGCTTGCTATTCTTCTTCTACGTGAGAATATTTCTGGATATGTGTCAATAATGTCAATATAATACAAGGATCTATTTGAATATAAGCTGCTTATGTTTGCTAATTTGTTTGATAGCGACAAACATTGACAGCAAATACGGTGATATGACAATACACGCTTGCGTTATTCATTTTCGGGACATCCAATGACGGTGTAGAATAAACATACATACTTTAGTTTAGCTGAGTAGGCCAGTGGGACACTACAATAAAACGCTTGAAGAATTTTACTCATTGAAATATAAGACTTGCGCAATAACTTTGAATATTAGATTTAAAATATACTCGAGATTTTTCTACAATTAGATTAAATTAACAAGTGTAATTATGATATATAATATGTCACTGAATATATTAGTCTTGAGCAGTTTTAAAGATAAAATACAATTTATAAGATGGTAGGCCCTACTTGCCACATTTAGGCCTAATACAAAATGAGCCCTACTTTGTTATTTTTTGTAAGATATTATTTCGAATATGCTCATAATCTGCCAGTAATACCGTTACTACAGACCATAAATAGCATACACCTGTCATGGCATATCCAGTTGTGACACGCACAGACCTACACCCTCTCTGCACTGGTCCTATACTATTATAGTAAACGTATTACAGAGGTTGGCGGCAGTTATTGTATTTATGCAAATTGTAGAGAAGAACTGCTTTTACGCAGACACACTACATATTGTAAGCCTATGCATTTTTGAAAACCAATTACAGCGCATTGTAGTATTTTAGGATTATATTTCACTTAATAGTATAATATGCGCACCTATTTGAAAAAATGTTACAAAATATTATTTAAATACCCTACAAACTATATTTTCTGTGGTAGGTAACCTACACCTGATGCTGTGGACAATAGGAAGGGCCAAACATACATTAACTGACCTGTAATGCGAAACCTGTCAACAAAATGCTAAATGTAGGGCATGACAATAACGCTATGCTACTCATCTCACCACCTTTCCTCTCGGTGACACAGCCGACATGAGTAGCTGTTAACCCAATGTTGGTTTAACGACGGCACACCGTCTGCGACGCTGTCCCAGCACTAAAACCACAATGTCCCAAAGTGTCGTGTTTGCTTGAGAGGAGTGTCATGACGTCATTTAATATTGTGGGGAGCCTCCGTGACCGAGAGGTAGCGTGTTTGGCCTCAGACCACCAGGGGCCAGTTTCTGTATCGTACTTAAGTAAAAAGTGTCAGCTTTGTACTTGAGTACGTTACAGAAACCGGCCCCTGGGATCAAATTTAGAATCCTGTGTCATGAGGACAGAGTCGATTAAAACGATCCTCAAGTGGTTCTCCTCGCCCAGCTTAGCCTACATGTGCACGCATGTGGCCAAAATACCCCCAATTATTCATTCATTCATTCATTCATTCATTCCTTCATTCATTCATTCATTCATTCATTCATTCATTCATTTATTCATTCATTCATTCATTCATTCATTCATTTATTAATGCATACCTTCATTCATTGTGTCATGGCGTATATGATCAGGCTGTGGTTTTATTCTATTTTTCACTCTGAACAAGGGTGAAATTAACTTATGTATACATGAGTCAAAAATCAAATGGATTAAATTTGTTGAGAATTGCCATAGATGAGTTAAAAATAAAATTCATTGAACTTGCTTAGAATTAACAGAATTACCACCTAAGCACATGGCCATCTGTTACGGAATCAAAAAATCAACTAGTTTGAGTCTAACAACATAGTATGACAACGAATATCTTTGAAAGGAATAAAATATACACCTACTGAAAAATATAAAATATTTGTGAGCTGTTTCTGTATAGTTCTATGTTTATTTAACCATTCTAACTAAATATTTGAAAATACTTACATTTTTTGTAAATATATGTATAATATGTATATAGTTGCTGCCTGGCTTGTAGAGGTTTTTATAAGCCTATTCTAGAGCAGCACGACCAATCTTCTATGTTGTATATAATATTGACATAAGGTTTAAATTTATGTATATGTGTCAAATATATGCATTGGTCAAAAGCTAGATAAAATAAAATGTCACTCCATGTGAAAATCGCGGCAAAATGACGTGGATTTAAATATCAGGAAGACACGATCGTATTTAAGTCCCGGTGGTAGGTACACATCGTCCAGTCATGTCGGTTGTCATAGATGACACAGAGAAAGTTCTTGCCCAGAGTTAGCAGCATCTCAGCATACCGAAGACGTTGACCCAATGTTGTTTTAATGTTGGCCCACCGTCGAGACAGTGGGCCAACCTTAAAGCAACATTGGTTCAACGTCTTGTTATTGGGTCTATAGGTAATGACCACACACTGAGACGACGGGGGTCAGTGTGATCTCACAAAGTGCTGTTTGTTGACAACACACTAGTTCAAGTACGGCACTCAGAAATTGTCGAGAACTTTCATGTGATGTCCTTGTTATGTAGCGCGCGGGCGGGCGACATAGCTTCAGATGCTCCTCAGCCCGGCAAATACAAGATGTTCACCTTATGCTGGTTTAATGTTGGGCCAGCGTCGTAGACGATGGTCTGGCATTACGCCAGCTTTAGGTCAACCACGCATGAAGTATCTGATAACAAGCTGTGATGTGGTAGAAAGTCCTTGGATAGATGAAGGAGCTGAATTCTGAATGTCAGGTGTCACCAACTAAACTTTAGTGCTCTTTCCTTCATTCATTGGCAGTCACTTCAGCTCTTTATTCCCATCCTCTCTTCTTCATTTGGCAATACCAGTGTAAATATTTAGGCTAATTAGTCTATCAACCTCAAAATATTTGAACATCCTAAAATTGTACGTAATTGAACGTCCACATCAAAGCGACGTCGCTTGTGCCGCCAATTAAAATAATTGACTGCAATCCATTGAGCACACACAGAAGTCGGCCGGTGACGAGACATACGTATTCGCGACGACGTAGGCCTTTTTTAGTGATCTCTGAACTTCGCAGGATCTTTATTATATATGCCTTTAGCCCCAGATGGTTAAGTCATCAGAGGTCATGTCATAAGTGTTGAGGTCACATGGCGTGTTATATGAGAAATACTAACCCCGACCTGTCATCATTCATTTAACACTCCACCTCAATGGTGGCCTTGAAGAATCAAGAGAGGTGAACATGAAGACCCAAGAGAGGTAAACCAGTGAGCTGATGAGCCAATGTTGTTTTAATGTTGGGACATCGTCGCAGACGATGGCCCAACATTAAAACAACATTAGGTGGGAGGTAAACCAGACAGACTCGTCTGAAACCATCAGATAATCACCAGCGGATTTTAATGTCTGAATATTCTCATATGTAGCAAATGTAACTAATATTCACACACACATAACACAAGAAGGAGCGAGACATGAATGCCAAATTATGTAATGGTATTTATTACCGGAATACAATTGGCTTTAACAGATTATTTTATCCTATTAACATTGACATGCGAGAGGGATCTGAACATCTTATTGGTGATTTATATAGCTCAATAGTTTTTAAATGTATTCTGGATGTGAGATAAAAGTACACGACTTTAGTTATCCACGTTAGTGATTCATATAAAGAAAATGTATGTTTTAAATATATAAGGCGGCCACCATTCAAAATCCAGGGGGGGGCTGGAGTTTTTGTCGCGGGCAAATTATTTATTTCACCCGGGCTCTGCGGCGCGCTGAAAATTTCACATTTTGTTACAAGTTGATATAGAACAGTTCTTGAAGTAAATTATTAATTTCACGCAAAGTCCGCCCGAAATTATTTATTTCAAAAAAACTCCAGCCCCCCCCCTCCCCCCTGGAAATCGAATGGTGGCCCCCTAATATAATATTGCGGGGATAATTGTTCCATATAATTATTATGAATCATGACGTGTAATTTAAACGACAATGTGCCAGGAACAAAGTGAAATAATATGTTTTGACAGAATATATAGTTTATTCATAGAGATGCATATGACGCGAAATAAAGTAAATTCCTTAAATTTAAATGGAAAATACCAATAGCAACAGGAACACCTACACATTAAACAACAATCATTTGTCCTCTGTTGTCTCAATGTTAGGGCACCGTCTGTGATGCTGATCCAGCATTGAAACAGCTCAGGGACAAAGTATCGTGAAATGTTTAGTTTGCTAAGTAGCTACAACCACACTATAAACAAGTAATAGGTAATAGATAAGTAGGCCTATACCCTAGTACTCCAAGCGTCATCAGTCGGGTGAATGCATGGTCGAATAACAGACGATATTTGTGTAATGTCTGTCACCGGCTTGTGTGATAACAAAGAAAATACGACACCCAATGCTGGGTTAATGTTGGGTCAGCGTCGCAGACTGTGGACCAACGTTAACTCAGCATTGGGAGAACGCCTGTTGTTTGCTGTGAACAGCAGATTGGTGTTTGCTTGTCACGTATTCACGTCAGTATCACTCTGTCAAGAACACCCTTCAAGTACCACAATATTAATTAAATAATTCACTCTTAAAATCAAATTATATTCTCAGTTGGGGAACGTTAATTTGGCTGTAGCTGAATGTATTAAATATAAATATATTTTTTGCCGAAATTGGTAATTCATACTTCACTTTATTCGTGAGAAAGAACATGTTAGTTTAGGGGTGCAGGGTATTACAAGTCCAAAAAAAACATTCCATCGATCTACATTCTAAGCTATTTACAATTCGCAATGTAAAACTATAAAATATAATTGTACGGCCATATTTCGCAATTCCGTGTGAAATTGTTTGCTCAATTAATCAAGATGTATTTAAAAATTAATTTGCTGTAAATAAACCATAGGGCCTACTTGTTTCTCATTTGTGTCTCATTATAGATGCTTACGTTCATGCCAAGTACTTGGGTATCAATAACCTACCATGAAACGCAAAGGCAATTACAATCAGAATTGATGAATATTTGATAATAGGCCTAATATGAGATATTAAATTATTGATGTTTGCATGAAATACAGCTTCAGTATAATATTCCATACGATGCACAGTATAGCCTATGCTTGGTTACCCGAATTAATATAAATCATTGTTCAATACAAATACTGACATGGACGTTACTATACATAGTATCAGAAATACATAATACACAGTATTATGTATTTCTGATAGTATCAAGTTTGAGCCGCTGCTAGTTTTCCATTACATTACATTGATAGACGATAGTAACGTTACTAGACAAACATCGGATTGGAAGAATACTCTGCTCTGCCCCGTCACGCTAGACTATTATATAGATAAATACTTAATCTTGGCAAATAAATCAAGGGTGACGGTATGCGGAATGTGTGTATAACTTTCACGTCTACATGTACATGTATTCTCCGTGGCACACGCGAGAGCAGGCTAATCTGCACAGAAAACAAAACGACTTCTCTCTACTGGGCGTTTTCACCAGATTATCCAATGCATCCATGCTGGCAACCCAAAAGCTCGTATCACAGCACCTTTATCTGTTTATAACTAGAAGGGTCTAGTTTTTTGTGAGCAAAAAACTGGAGATGTCTCTCTTCCAGCGGCATAATCATAAAAGTTGATAGATAATGGTTGTAATGTCAATGGCTTTTGTTATTAATGTTATCAAATGGCTCTTGTGGACAGTAGAGGCTATGTATTAGGCGGAATTTACTATTCCGTTTTGATGCGAAACATAATGTGGCTTGTCAACACTCCCAGCAAACACGACGTTGATCCAGCACTGGTTCAACGCCTCCTGTTTGCTGGGCTGCGTTCAATAGCAGCTGGTCTGGTATTACTTACTGCTGGCGGCGATTACAAGCCGACACCGATCCAATGTCTGTTAAATGTTGGGCCAGCGTCGTCGGTGCTGGCCAGTATCCATTCAGTACCTATCCTAGTCAGTACTTCATGACCGGCATGCTGCCGGTACGGGCACGATGCTTTGAACCAAAGCTGGGGTAATGTTGGCCCACATTCAGCGTGGCGACAAACATGACACGGTAACCCAATACTGGGCTAATGTTGGCTCAGCGTCGTAGACGGTGGGCCAACATCAGCCCAGCATTGGGTCTACGTCTCATGTTTGACCACCTGCACGATAGAAAGCGCTGGACAGAAGCACAGAAATGAATGGGACATACAAACGTAGAGAACACACAGACACAAACTATGCGGACAAAGTGAGAGGACAGAGGTAAACCAACATGTCCCCACCTCTTCAGAGGGGGAGACATAATAATGGTACGAAATTTGCCAAGAGTGAATTTTTAATCACCCCCGAGTGAATCAGTGACTGTAGGTTGAACTGCTCTTATTGATTCATTCTCGTGGGGATTCAAGTGCAGGGAGTATGAATTACTTATTTTTGAATACAAATCAAGTTAAAATGACTCCTTGGGATGACATGAATTTTGTTATTTTGCTTTGCATGAAGCAGTGTATCCCGCAGATCATGATTTCATTTTTTTGCTTGTGCACATAATGCTTTAACCCTTACAGTGCGGGGATCGTATTTAGTCGACAGAATCTGACGTCTGTACACGTCAGATTCTGACGACTAAAGTCGATCTTTGCACTGTAAGAATAAACATATTTCTAATGCCTGGAAACTCATAACATAAGTATTCAAATGAATCAGAAAAAGCTAACTAAGACATTTATGATGATTTCAAATTAAAAAAAACATTGGGTTGTGATGTTCTTTTACAAATTAATTCAGCGCTGTAAAGATTAAAAATCAATTGACTTAATCTGAGATACTGATATGATGTAGGCCCCCTACATAGGGCCTGAGACTGGTCTGTGATGGAGCAACAATAATATACGCTTGTAGCACTGTTTCACCATTTTAAGAACAATATAAATAATTACGTTTCAAGCACGCATGGTAATGATTGGTGAACATAAATTATAGCGCTATACATGACATATTAGTGTCATGACAGGGGTTTGAACCTTGCACGTCTACCACAAAAAGCAATCCCAGAAGCATTCACTACACAGCCCAAAAACACGGATACTTGAGCGGATACAAGAGCGGAGTGTAGAAAGTTAGATATGTATATCCACCACATTGCAATTGCAAAGAGAACTGTGTTGTGCATTGTGCAGTGTATTACAATTGAAGCGGCCATTTTTTCTTTGTTGATTTTTATATTTTTTTATCAATGCCAATGAATCAATTGGCACATTGTACATAGCCGCGCAAAGCCAATAGGCAGTAACTGCTCACATTTCAAGTAAGCAGTTACTGACATTTGGCTTTTAGCCTTGCAGAGCAGTAAAACAGTCAGTAGGCCTGTATATATAGGGGGCTATGTGAATTTTTATAGTGATATGAAGGTGTGACCTGTCTGGTACTACAGCCTGAATTTCTATAAGCATGTATGGTAGGCCTATGTATGGACTGTGGGCGCTAGAGGGTTTAGAAAAGGAGGAACCACGATATACATGTTCCATTGTTGAATTAATATTGGACCATCTTTCACGACGCTGGACCAATATTCAATTAACAGTAGGCCAACATCTCGTGTTCGCCGGGCAATTCCTTTCCACTGTCAATATATGAATAGAACACCATGATCAAAAGGTGTGTCAATATGTGTACTATGGCGAGGAGAGGGTGTGACAGTATGAAATCTCTCAGATTTAAGTGACGACAAATGACGCCGTGGCGATCAGAGGGTGTTACAGTATGGGGCCCTGTCGTCACAGCAAATATGAGACATTGAACCAAGGATGATTCAATGTTGTGCCGTTGTCGTAGGCGGCGGCCCAACATTGAACCAGCATGAGTTAAATTTCTCGTGTTTGCCGGGGTGCCCTGTCCACTGTCAATGCATGGCGAGCAGTGTGGAATTCTTTGCTTGACAACTGGAGCGCGGCGGCGGGAGGGGTGTGAGGGAGGGGTGCTGAGGGAGGGGGTGTAAGGGGAGGGGTACAGCCTGGCAGACCAACACATAGCACCCAGCACCTCTTGTTTACAGCGCATACTGCGACCAGATCAGATAGGTGGACGCAAACTGGAATAATTCTGGGAAAGCAGGGATTTAACAGCGGATAAGTCACCCGCCCTGATACACCATTGATCCCGGTGAGTGAATTGTACATCTTTATAACCTGACACCCACTTAACAAACTAAAAGCATCTCTTTCGCTCTGCTGTGGTTTTCGTGTTGTCCGCTTTTTAAAATCCAGCACTGTACCCGTGATTCTGACCGGCGTATACATGTACACTCAACATGTACGCTGGGTGTAGCCCACATGTACGTGCCGGTCAGATAGAGATAGAGAGAGCACCACAATATATAATATATATCTAGATACGCCGTGCAAAGCCAAAAGGCAGTATCTGCTTACTTTACAAGTAAGCAGATGCTGCCTTTTAGCTTTGCAGAACACCTGTGATTTGGCGTTCTAAATGAATGGTAATTATTCCACCCCTCCTCTCCGTGGTGACATCGCAGGTGATATATGCATATCTTACGTGAGGATGATGCAAAATTTTACTGCACCCTTAGCGTACCATGACGCCCAAAACACCTGGTTGACAAAAACATATAGATAGATATTATAGAAACTGTATTTATGGAAGGGATTGATTCAAGAGCACCTGAATTTAGGCTAATAATTGCCACCACAATGATTAACAAAATAAATAAATGCACACCTATCATTTATTTCCTAATTATGTGCAGCTAGAGATTTGGATAGATTTCTTACCGGAGGATATCTGCAATTATCATGATTATCATGATTATCATGATTATAGCGGTACATCTATAGACCTCCCTCAATACCACGTTATTCATTAATCACTGCATCATTAAACAATTAATTTACGTCATTAGTTCCACTTAAGTGTAATTATCTTTTGTAGATCACTGGACGCGCCCGTCTCTGATGTCCAAGCTAGGTGTTTATGGTGTATATATCACCGATAACTTTATCAAGAAATATAAAGTGTTACTATCTAATATAGATATTGTGATGTGTATGTTGCAAATGGCATACATATTATGACTATACGCATATCTATACCATAGAGGGAAAACTACTTTCAAATACTAAAGTATACTTATAATAATAATAATACTTACTTCATCCAGGGAAAATAGAATCTGATTCTATTTCCCTTGCTTCATCTAATGAGCCTCATATATATCTGTATCATAATATACTGATATATAGAGTACTATTAACAATATGTTTTATATAGCTTTTTTGAGAGCGTTATTCGACTCATTCTACAGCTAAAAAGATAATTATATACTCTCTCTGACTACTACAATGAAATAGTACAACGTTCCTCTATATGGCTCCACAGTGGCCGTGCTGTGGCCCATCACACTGGGAATCTTAACTCTTAAACTCAAAGTGCTAAATTAAATAATTTATATTTTCACACACTTGAAGTTGCGTCTGGCTACCGCGACCCACAACCCCAAGCGGGTGAAAATTACCCATATTTTGTTCAATTTGTGACAAAACATTTGCAAATCTTGATGTTTAAACACACATTTCGCTCACAATAACAGTGATTTAAGCTACAAATAAAACAAATTAAACAAGACTACAGTCGTACTTATAGCGCTTTAAGTTTTAACATTGTCCTTATCTTACGTTTCTCTCATTTCAATAAGAACAGTTAAAACCAGTCTTTAACTTTTGTAATGGGAGACTAGTTATAAGATCAGTCTTGAGATTTTCAGTTGTATCACCCCTTCCTCTCCCCTCTGATCGGTTATATCCCAGCAAGCACGAGACGTTAATATAAATCAATGTTGTTTTAATGTTGGACATCGTCGCAGACGGTGGCCCAACATTAAAACAACATTGATTTAACGACTTATGTTTACCGCTTCTCGAGCTTGATCACAGATCTTGCCTTCACAAGGGTGATCATTGTATTTACAGTGACGTGGGGTGCAGAGGGTTAGTCGCTAATAACGAGGGTGAATTCATCGACACGGAGATCAAAATATAGAGTAGGCCCATTATCATCCAAGTAACCACATGACGCCACATCACATGGTAAATCATGTGGTATATCTTGACGTTTTGATGAGTAAATGGATATAACCGCTATTTATCAGAATTAATATCACCTCATGTTAATATCATAAATAGGCCTATATAAAATTATGCTAATCTGTTGTGACCGTACTACAAACGTCGCATTGTTTGCAAAACAGCTCACTGATATATTTATATTATATAATAGAAGAACGGTGAGCCATTTTGCAAGATATCCGACATTTTTAGTGTATTTAAAGTCGAAGAAAAAACTTAATTACTTTAGAGTCGTATACATATCTGAAGCTATACTCTCCGCTGCGCGTGTCGTACAATCGAATCTACGAATCTAACCATTTTTCTTTTACATTTTTCTTTGTAGTACCGTATTTACTTTTCCAATAACATTACTTTTTTTAATTTTCAGATAGCACCTAATTTATGGGTTAGGGCCCGATATCATATTTTAAGCAGATTGAAAGCTTACTTCTTTATCCAGCAAACACGAGATATTCAACCAATGTCATTTCAAAGTTGGGACAGCGTCTGCAACATTAAAACAACATCGGGTCGACGTCTCTTGCCTGTTGCGTATCTGGCTATAGCCTAATTTCTGACATTACCCCAGCAAACTCGAGATATTGAAACAATGTTGGTTGAACGCTGGCTCACGCCTGCGACGCTGATCCAACATTAAATCAGCTTTGTCTCAGTGTTCGGTGTTTTCCTGGATTTCGCCTCACATATGTCGCCGACTACGGCACGTATAGCATTTACAACGGATGATGTATAATTCATGCGGAGTCACAAATGCTCCGACATACACGAAACACAGAACCAATGTTGATTTTATGTTGTGCCAGCGTCGCAGACGCTGGGCCAACATAAAATCAACATTGGCTCTGTGTTTCGTGTGTGCTGGGGTATCGGCGTAACAGTGTGTGTTTCAGGACAAAGAGATCAACAGATCAGCCTGGCGCTTAGGACGATAGTCTCGCCGTTGTCACAAGTTCACCACGGCTTTTTTTCGTTTGTTTCCATTGATTCCATTCCCAGGTTTACTCACCCTTCTACTCGTGCGCGAGTCTGTGAGCAGTGAACCGCCGCCGCACCCCTTGATGTTCCGCAACACGCACCCCAGCGATCTGACCCAGAACACGCAACGTTGGCTAAACGCTTGTTGAACACCGGGGAAGCTGGATCAAAGTGCGAACGGCGTTTGACTGATATCTTTAACGTGGTTAACGCTCGCATAATTTATCAAAGCTTGCGATGGATATAATATTAGTAATTTTCACTTTTCATTCCTTTTAATATTATTTTGAGGGGGACAATAATTATTCTCACAGTTTGGGCGTAAGGTGTACACAATGACGGATGTAACTGTTTTATGCACTATTATATGGTTCTAGTAAAAGTGTGAATAATCAGAGTGAGACCTCTGTTTATCCGCGTATATAAATGGGAGAAAGATATCCATTATATTCATGTGAAATTCTGTGAAATTGAACATTACTGTATGTGATCTTCACACTCCAATTTGAGCATCAATATTTCGTGCCAAAGTATGCTTTTATATTACATTTTTTTCATTGTCCTTTAGCCATATATTAGGACCAGTCCGCCATATACTATGTACTAACCCAATGCTGGTTTAATGTTGGGTCAGCGTCGCAGACGATGGCTCAACATGAAAATAACATGGTGTATCGTTTTGACTGTGTGGAACATTGTTCGGATTTTAAATGTTGCATAGACAATGGGCACACATGTAAAAAAGCCAAAAACAGTAACTGCTCAGTTGTAAAGTAAGCAGCTACTGTCTTTTGGCTTTGCGCGGCAGTACATTATCATTGTACATTATGCCCACAGGCGTCGCTCTATTGTTTCACCATGACGTAACCTAAGTGATTAAGTAGGTCTCGGTGTCCTAGGACTTCGTAAATCTGTCATAATTTCTTCAGATGTTGGAGGTTGTTGTGGATCAGTTGACAGATTTATAACGCCCGGGAAGCCACGCGTGCCATATAATGTATGTAACCCTTTTAAACCGGAATAAACCACTGTAATCCCCTACAAGACGCGAATCGACTTGTAGTGGATGAAGATGACTTGATGTTGATGGCAAATTATGGCGAATTTGAAAAGCATTGTTAACAGCATGCATTTTCATTCTAATTCCTTTATATTAGTGGTAGGTGTAGTAAATTAGATCCGTTGCCAAAGGATGCAAAATGCTGCTTTGAGGCATCATGGTGGTTTAAAAGGGTTAAATACCCCACCGCAACAGGAAGTAATGATAATATCGACCCTATACATTTTGTAGTCACGAGATATATATAACTGTTTGGATTATTAACTCTATGGATTGATGTAATAAATCTCAAAATTACAGCGACCATGTGTGGCAAACATATTTTACAGATGTGTTTGATATACTTTAATTTGTATGTATCAAGTCTCCTTGTATGTATATAAAGACTCGGTATCCGCATGACTCAATAATTTTGAGTTTGGATGCTGTGCAATTATATGACAAGTGCTTCCACGTTATAACAAACATGACAAATCGAGGAATGCCAATTGTCAACAGTGGTTTAAATAATTGCGAAAGCGGCGAGGTACATAATAGCGGCAATGATTTTATCAGATTTTACAGGATATCTCGAAAACCCCCTCGACCCCCTCGACCCCTCGTCCCTTGACCCACGACCCTCGACCCACGACCCTCGACCCTCTACCCTCGACTTTAATTTTTTTTTATAGGTTTAATTATAAAATTTGGGAACCAATATTAGGTCACTGTTGGCTCACCGTCTGCTTCGCTGACCTAACATTGGCTGAACGACGCGTGCATGTATAGGGGAGCGGCACTATACGCAATATAATTATTCCAGCACTTGATCAAGTTGTTGATTCTACCGTCCGACTCCCATAGGCCCTAACACCACTGTCTTACATTCGTGGTGGTTCAATGTTGGGCCATCGCCTGCGACATTGTACCAATCCAGGGATTGCTAATCACAGCCAGCACGAAGCCTTGAACTAATGTTGGGATAAAGCTGGCCCAACGTCTGTTACGCTGGCCCACCGCTTGCTATGCCGGTGCTACCAATGCGTTTGACTGGATGAAGCTCAGGTGAGTAACATGCTGTGAAAGGGCAAGTGTTTTTTTACGCGCAAAAAAGCAAGTCATTCAATACCATGGTTGGGTTAACATTGGGGGAACGTCGTAAACAGTGACCCAACATTGAAATGTGTTTGGCCAGCTGTATTATGCGATCTAAATTTAATTATTATTATTAATATTATCTAATGCCGGGTGAATACTGGACCAGCTTAGCAGACGGTCAGCCGACATTGACCTGCCATTGGTTCAACATCACTTACGCGGTTAGCCAGGTCAGCATCACAGTATATGAGTTTCCCGAATGTTATTATTATACAAAAGTTATAATTAAATAAACAAACAAAAAACTTTTTAAAAATTAAGTCGAAGGTCGAGGGTCGTGGGTCGAGGGTCGTGGGTCGAGGGTCGTGGGTCGAGGGGCGAGGTGGTCGAGGGGGTTTTCGAGATACCCGATTTTACAAGGGTCACTTGCACTAAATCACATAACCCCACTTCTATTTTATCTATGAAATCATCATAAAGTACCTCAATCCCAAATTCCCTCTATTTGGCACGCCGATATATTTTATCACTGCATATAGTTGTTGATAAAGCTTGTTACTGATTCAATTCCACCAAATTTATTGAAGCAATGCTCGGTTTTCTGAATCTTTTTATCTGAATTTTATCATGAGGTTGTGAATGACAGTAACGATTTGGGGTTCGAAAGTTTAATAAATTTCAGATATATACACTATTCAACCACTAAGCTATATACACCCATCGTAACACCACATCAAACACGGGAAATTCTACTTGGCCAATGTTGGGTCATCGTCTGTGACTCTGGCCCAACATCGGTCCAACATATCTGAATGTCTTATATTTGCTGTGATGTTCTTACTGAGTGACTTACAACAGGCGGTCTTTGTCCACAGCCACATCACCTCAAACCATGCCTATATAGTATTATCAGAATGGTTATGTATTTCTGGTATTATGTATCATTATTTATATAAATTCCACATCACGTCATGTTATTATGTGAGGTATTAGTATAATTATTTAGTGGTCATATAATGCGATACAGGGAATATCTCGGCAACATGAGTCATTGAACCAATGTTGTTCTAATGTTGGCCCGCCGTCTACGACGTCGGCCCAACATTAAAACAACATTGGCTCAATGCCTCGTGTTTACTGGGATATCCTGGGAAAATTACATATTACATATTACACAACCCGGGTACTTTGTGTATTATCTTCTTGTGAGATACTGCTGCTATCTGATTATATATTTTCTCACTGTAAAACGGAACTTATACAGATTTGTATACAATAAATACTTACAAAATCTCTCTCTACATCTCTTTATCCCCCCCCCCTCACACAAAGCCTGTTACTGTGTTTGTTGTTATAACAATTCATTCACATCGCCCTACATGTTTGATGTACACGTATATTTCTAATAATACTGTGCCTCATCGCCATTAGGCCTCTATGTGCATGTTTATGTATGTATACGCAAATACATAATTATGTCAATGATATACTAGTAATAAATAAAGTCTTACTATTCGGCACATTAGTCTCAGTTCATTGTACGTGCGTATGCTATAATGCTGCCAAATCAAATTAGTAGCGGAAGTCGTTGGCCTTTCACTGTGCCAAGTGATTTTATTAGCATCGTTTCCATTCATTCATTCATTCATTCATTCATTTATTCATTCATTCATTCATTCATTCATTCATTCATTCATTCATTCATTCATTCATTCATTCATTCATTCATTCATTCATTCATTCATTCATCCATTCATTCATTCATTCATTCATTCATTCATTCATTCATTCATTCAACAAAGGAGGTTAAAAAGAGGTATTTTTAACCTCCTTGATTCAACATTTTATAGAGCGAATTTGCATCCGAAAAGCTCATTTCAAAATGTTCTCCACAAAAACCAATAATCCTGGCTGCATAGCATTCCTGCCGACTTCCACCTCCAGAAGCGAGGGCTCGATACCCCCCCCCCCCCTCCCCCCTACCTGGTTTCATAAAGCACTGTACACAGTCTGTGAGATTCATGGAAAAGAAGAGACATACAGTACACAAATAACATTGACATTGACAGACGTTAAACCGTAAGAACGGGGAATAAACAGATAGGGGATAAGTCAGGTGTATAGTTTTACCCATAGGACGCCCTCTTGACCTCCCTGACCCTATATTATTTATTATACTTATTCTCTGCTACTGGGGGGAGGAGGGGGGGGGGGGGGGGTTCACCCCAAAATTTGGTTACTCTCCCCCCCCCCAAAAAAAAAGTGCGCACGTTTTTCACTGTCCTCATTGTTTCTTCCTCTCGGTCCCCCCTCCCAAACTTCAAGAAGTCCTCCCTAAACCTCTTGAGCCTACAGGAAACCCTGGAAAAATGACTACACTGTTGCCAGCTGTTAAGGTCCATGCTAATTTATCTTGATGAGATCGTTACAAATATCCGTTTATCCCAATTCTCTACCCCATGTCGCGAGTGTACTTTAGCACTGGTATTAAATAATATCTCTAACCTTGCTCTAACCTGCTAACCATGTCGCGAGAGTACTTTAGCATGGAAATTCAATATATAATTGTACCTAAGCCAAGTATAAAACTGACTGTAGTGTTAGAGATTAATTTCTCTGTGAGAATGCACACTGGGGTATATCCAAGGAATCTATAGGGACCTATAGATTCCTTGGTATATCAGATGACCAGGCCCCACCAACAACATAACAATAGAATCCTCTGTCCACAGCTCCCAGTATACACAAGACCTTCAACCAATGTTGGCTTAATGTTGGCCCACCGTCTGCGACGGTGGGCCAACATTAAGCCAACATTGGTTCAACGTCTTGTGTTTGCTGCATCTACAGTGTGTCTCACCTTACACAGCAGTCACATCCAATGTTGATTTATTGTTGGGCCAGCGTCGTAGACGGTGGAACAAAATGAAATCAACATTGGCTCAATGTTTTGTGTTTGCTAGACCAGTGATAAACAGGGGTATTACATTCCGGTCATACAGAGTCTATCCTCAAGGGAAGGGTGTATTATTGTTTCTTCCTCTTAACAAGTATCATTGCTTTAAAATACAGGCTTGTATGAATCATGACATAACCATATATGTTTTATTTTTATAACATTGTTGTTTTTAATTGTTTCAGCTATAAAACCATCCCAGTAAACATGGCACATTGGTCCAATGTTGGATTCATGTAAGGCCAGTGTCGCAGACGGTGGGCCAAAATTGAACCACCATTGGATCAATGTGTCGTGGTTCTTGGGATAGGACTAAACAGAAGTATTTGCCAGTATTTTACTGTACTGTTTTACAGAAATAAATCAAATCAAAAACAACATTGGGTTCACGTCTCCTATTTACTTGGGTAATAATGATGGACTAATCCCGCTATAGCCCTATCCCCAGCAAACAAGAGACGTTGAACCAATGCTGGTTTTGGGTTGGGCCGACGTCGCAGACGGCGACCCAACCCTAAACCAGCACTGGTTCAACGTCTCTTGTTTGCTGGGGATCAGCTGTGGAAATAGACCCTTCCTGTAGATCACACCTGGTTGAACGCCTAACGTTTCGTTTGCTGGGAAGATTTCATTAAGATTTCCCACGCAATAATATTTTTCTTCTCTCAATCGGCCATTATATTTTCGACACAGCTGGCGTAGTGAGCCAGGGTCTCACTGTACAGTTTTTGCGTGCTGTGGTTCTAGTTTTTCGGTGTATAGCTCTGTCCATGCCGTGTTGTGAATTGGCGACGCGGAAAAATATAAATGTCTATTATCTATACTTTACTGAACATCTATCACAAATATTTTTTATCAATTTTAGTAAAACAAAATTGTTTTGAAACTTGCTTGTGAACGGACGTAGCATGACAAGGGCTACATCAAGCTCAGATGCAGTCCTTCCAGGTTACAATGTATATATTTACACTGGCAGGGAGTCAACTTCTCTAGATATGATCTCCATTCATCGTCATAATAAGATTATGATAAACTGGACATAGAGCAGAGGGGATTTATAGTTTTTTTGATCTGGAGCGGCGCGCAAATTGAACACTTTGATCGCTAAAGGCACATCCACTGGCTAATGATACCCACCAAACATTAGACGTTCACCAAATGTTGTTTTGATGCTGACCCAGCATTAAAACAACATTGGGTGAACATCTCGTGTTTACTGATACGTTTTTGTAGTAATCTACTTAAATTGTAATATTATATATTGTCCTACATTTATTTTTAATAAAATGAGTAAAAAATACATTCTTACTTTGTACCAGCTACGTGTTTTTCAGTCACGCTACGTTTTCAATTTATCCAGTATTCCAGTATGTAAAGTGTTAACTCTTACAGCGCGGGGATCGACTTTAAACGTCAGAATCTGACGTCTGTAGACGTCAGACTCCCAAATTCCCAGACTGTCAAAGTCGATCCCGCACTGACTAAAAAAGTAGACATGTTTATAATGGCCGTAGACCCATAATATGGGTATTCAAATGAAGCGGAAAGAGCTAGCTAAGATTTCAAAATGAGAAAACCCTTTGGTCCCCGTGGTTTATACAAAAATATTTCAGCGTTGTAAGGGTTAATAAACATGATAAAGTTTGAGTGAAAACTTTGCGTGCAGCGATGGTTTGGAATGGGATTACGGTATGACTGACCCTTCTCACCGCCACAGATGAGGTCAGTGTGTGTTTTGACCCCTGTCCACCCTGTGATCTGACCTTTAGACAGGCGGTCACCTTGATTTGACAGATCACCAGGTGTGGTGTGATATCTGATTTGATAGGTATACCACTGGCCTGTCATACTGCCGCGCAAAACCAAAAGGCTTTGCAGAGCACCATACTATGAGATGCGAAAAACAGTTTATTCCATCTCATTAACCCTTTAGCTCTCTCATCGCATTAAATCACCACACGGCATTTTTTGAAATATAAATTGTTGTATAATAAATCTTATTGCCCATCACAATAAGGACGATCTGAGCTTTAATTTGAGATATTAAATTTAAATATTTTATGAACTACGGTGATTTTTATCCATATTGAGGTGGGAATTGCGGCACGAAGACATTGACATTGATATTTGAAATGTATTATTTAGTATGCAGCGCCAACATATAGGCTTTCGTAGCAGGGGGGACCCTACCAATAGTACGCCTCACTGTCGAATGACAGATACCATGGCTTCTTGTTGAACGAATGTTTAATATCGTTGCAGATATATCTATGACATGTGAACAGTTCTCATTGATAGTGTCAGTATAACCAAGTTCTTGGTATAACCAAGGAGGTTATTCAGCTTGGTATAACGGTTCCAACATGTAAATGATCGTAAGCGAATAGTTTACTGCCTTCCTTGTGCAGCTGTAACGCATAGTTTTCATAAAATGAATTGATATAGTATCCCAGGGACAATGAAATACAGAATCAGATACAATTAATTTTCCTCCATCATATACTCTAATACCTGAATACAGGGGATATTTTGCAGTCTGGCCATATGGGAGCAGGGATGGTACATTACACGGTCACCGATAAGCTTAATACATTGGCCCAGCTATTGGCGTCGTGTCTTCGACGCTGGCCCATCATTAGGTCAATATACAATGTATCCATCCAACAACAAGCCAACATTGGTTGAGCATGTTCTGTTTGTCGGGATGGGTGGGATTGAGGGCGAGTCCGAGGGGGGGGGGGGGTATCAGGACCACACCTGTCGACCTGCCAGCTGACATCTCTCATTCCATGTCACATCCCAGAAAACACGAGACATTGACCCAATGCTGTTTTGATGTTGGGCCAGCGTGGTAGACGATGGGCCAACATTAGCTCAGCATTGGTTCATTGCACGTCGTGTGTTTGCTTGGATCTGATCAATCCTGATAGCAGGTGAAATAGAGACGACTTGAAACAATATCAATTAACCTTATAACATACATTCAAGCAGATTTAATTTCAAACTGTTGAGGATATTATTAAATTTGAACTTGTTCTGAACATAGGTTCATGCCCTTTGGTTTTCATGTATTTACTGTGTTGGTTTGATGTGGATGTTGGACCACAGTCTACGATGTCGGCCCTACATCGAACCAGCATTATCTTTGTCAACGTTTCGCGTTCACTAGGAACAAGGAGAAAAAGTTCAACATCTTACATCGTACCGTTACCAAATTTATTAAAATCTTTGAATTTGGCACTTATTAATAAGTTGTCAGGCCGCACCATGCTTACATTATTTAAAAAACTACTTCCGATGTCTTACCGGACATAGTTAGGGTAGATGTGTATTCCGGCCGCAGGAAGTATATGCCATCAACGTTTATGCAGCTCTTATCTTCCGTGTCAACTCTTTGTGAACTAGACCCTGGATAGATGCACCCAAACACAACCACCAGAGATACGACTTTGAAGCAACGGCGAAATTTAGCAAGCTAATCATATGTCGGAAGACCTAGGCCTATATCATTTCTAACTAAAGAATATTGTATACGAATATTTTGCATTTTATTAATTAAAAAAATTTAGACCTATGCCCTTAGCAACATTGATGTTAAGTGAATCCTGCTTTACTTAATAGCAGGACATTGCACCTAGAATATTTATATTGCTGAGATAATCTGAGGAGTTTCCGCACTTAGTGTGATTTTTAGATTCGTCTCAGCGGGAGCCCATGTCATGCCAGTGGTATATTTACTAATAATGAGACTTAGTTATTGAATAGAATCAGCAATTTTATTAAATTATAACTTATTATTTGTTTCATTTATTTAGGAAAGGTAAATTGCGTTTTAAATGTATCATTCATATAGACTGTAGTGTTTCCAGCTCAAATTGACATAAATAAATAAATATATAATTCTTCTAATCCTTAATATACTATCCCCCATTATTTTATAATTGAAATATAAAACGAAATAAAAAAAAAACAGCGAGGGCGTAATTGCAGTGTGTAGATCCAAACTATGTAAATCTATGATGTTACTAGTTTAATATCGATAAATCGAGATTAAATATAGATTTTGTAATTATTTATTTTTACAAAAACAGCTGGGCTAAGTATAGTCTACTCCTAAAAATGGCTTAACCCTTTAACTGCCAACTTATTCAATCCGAATTTTTACCCACTCGAAGTTGTGTCTCGCTGACGCGATCCACAACTTCAAGTGAGTGAAAATTATTTAGATTTGACAAAATGGAGGTCAACTGTTTTCAAATATTGCTTATTGATGTCACATTTTATCTTTAACATGTTTAAAAGGTGGTACTTAACGTGCTAATAAAAAATAAAAACCAAATATATCAAATAACCAGATATATGCGGCACCGGCGGTTAAAGGGTTAAGACATTACATGGTCACGTATTTATTGACATTTTGTTTTGAGATAATCAGTGCTTCAAGGGTGGCCGTGATATATACAGTAATGGGAGCAGAAGTGTTGATAACGGACAGCGTCCTGATTTCCAAGCCTTCTAGGACTCAGACGAACCTCAATGAACAATTATGGCTTAATGTTTATCTGAGATACTGGGCCAACGCTGAACGAATACATCCAAGATGGGCATTTGCCCGGGGATACAACTAGTTGAAAGTTTATTAAAGACTGTCACAGGAGGATGAGTCTGTCATATTTGTAAATTCCAGTAAATCTCCAACGAGAAATAACTAAAGTTGATTGTTAGGGCTAAGGCTGATGGTATAGACGCTGGCCTAACATTCAAATAATCTTTCGTGAATCACTGTGTGTCGGGTTCGATTCTCGCAACACTCACCAGCTCGTGAATATACAAATAACAGACTGGTCGCTCTATGAGAACTGTGGGACTGCTCTCTCAGAAAATTCTGGAAAAGTCACCGATGAATGAGACGAGCAACAAAAGACCCCACAAATTTTCCTTGATAGAATAGAGAGTGAAAATAATTTACTAGATGGTATGTTTGTGGATCAATGTTCACGGATCGTAGGATTCTGTTTCGTATTCACACTCTGAACAAGTAAGTGAGAAACTCAGTGCACTTACACTTAAATTTGTTTAAGATCAAACAACACAGAATGAATAAAGTAAAAACAGAAACCATACATCGATGGTCCCTGGTAAAACTGTGAATTAAATTATTTTTTGATTGACTGACATTTACGAGAGGGTTCAATGAGTTCACAATGTGCTCTGGATGAACCCCGTTTTATATTCAATGTATGTCAAGATGAAGTGACGTCATATATAGATACCTATCACCTGATCACCAGGTTAATTGATTTAGTGTTGGCACCTTACACTGTCATCTTAATATAATGAAGAAGGTAGTACCATAGAGTTATTAACTCTATGGTAGTATCAAAGAACTTAAATGGTACATTTGAGTTATTTTGTAGCACAGTAATTGTGTAGTAGCATATCAGTGCTTTTCACGTCTAGTGCTTTGTCTTTACGACCGTAGGAGACGAGGTTTCTATTTCTATTTAGCTGTCCTGTTGATGAGCTTTTTCATGTAATCAGACTCTCTGGAGATATAATCTCTGGGGTAGTCAGAGATCATACTTGTTGTATCCTGGGAGACTGAGAGTTCCTGGTACATGCGCGAAAAGTGCGGGATAATCTCCCTCATCCCCAACACTCGACATCCCCGTGTTTACAATATAAATAAGCCGTATATCATAAAGATACTGCTACAGCCATCCCAGCAAACACGATACGTTAAACCAATGCCGCTTTAATGCTGGGCCGACGTCGGAGACGGCGGGCCAACATTAAATCGGCATTGGCTTAACGTGTCGTGTTTGCCGGGATGTTGCTTCCACGTTGAATCAACGTTTTTTGACGTTGATTTAACGTGGAAACAACGTCGTACAGATGTTATTTATACCGCAGATTTTACAAATAATTCACTAATTTAACACGATTGAGAACCATCTTCATGATCTGGTGCCAGTTTATTCTGCAGTGTGGTTTGTCGATTAGTTTTGCGCACGAATCTGATTGTCGTTGTTTACCTAGACGGTTCAAGAGGTCAACGCTCTATTCAATATTTACAATTGAGGTGGGAGAGCGACTGTTTGCAGGTGAAATATTTTCACATGGTATCCTGTCATGGGAATAGTATATGTGTCTGCATAATCGGCATGGAGCCACATGCGATTTTTTATTTGTCATGGGGATGTGGCAGATAAAGTTAGGAATTCTGATATAAATGACGCTGAGATAATAATGACTGTAAGATTATTTGTCCACTTGTCATAGAGCGGAATTAACGTCGATACACTGGGCTCAACCTTATTACTCGACGAGACCGCCGGAAAAACCCAAGTAGATCAGCGGGTTTCGAGCCTGGACGATTGCATGGCTGACGAGGCAGGGGCTCTACCAATGCGCCACCTCTCCCTCTCTTTGTGATATTTTGTTTGCACAAGCCACTTTTATAGGCCACCAGTTGGTGGTGTGGTTGGGAATAGTTTGTTTTGACAGTGAGCTGTGAATTTAGGAGGCAGTTCACAGTTTGGTGAGATAGTTCATAGAAGTGTCTCCCGACTTTAAGGTCCAAGTGTGTCCAAGTAGTTCAGAAAGTTTAACCCTTTAACCGCCAAATTATTCAATCTGAATTTTTACCCACTTGAAATTGTGTCTCGCTGACGCGATTCACAACTTCAAGTGAGTGAAAATTATTCAGACTTGAAAAATTGGAGGTAAACTGTTTTCAAATATTGCTGACTGATGTCATATTTTATCTTTACCACGTTTGAAAGGTGGTACTTAATGTGCTAATAAAAAATGAAAACCCGCATATATGCGGCACCAGCGGTTACAGGGTTAAACACAACATTTATAGTGTAGTAGAAAATCTGAATGCTCGGATGCGATAATGGAGCGAGGTCAAGGTATGAACTTTAATAAAAACACTTAAGTTGTTAGACGTAACAAACATTTATGGATGCAGTGTTATTCTTGAAGTTTATTGTTGCAGAAAACCTGTATAACTTTCACCTATGGAATTGATGTATTGGGATATATAATATCTCTAACTTTGCTCTAACCTGCTAACTGTACATTTAATGATGAATAAATAATAAAACATTTACTACTTAGCAGCCATATGAATTTGCAAATAATACTAGACATTTAGTTTGAATCAGCTAGACATTGAAAACAATGCAGTGGAAATTATAATGACTTATTAAATTAGCATCTAACATTTTTTTTTATATAAATGCGAAATGGCTAGCAAAGGGAGTTTAAATAAGATATAGGCATAACATAGCTTTTATTTTACAAGGTTTTTTAGTATTATAATGTACCCTGTTGGACTTATAATGGGATGCTACGCTTGAGGGATGCCCTTGGGATATCAAACCTCTTTCTGATCACATGACAGGGGGGCGCCCCATGATAGGCTGTGCCAGATGCTACTGATTAAAGAGGCCCTCCGGAACCGTGATCAAAATAACCAGTTACATACTGCACTGTAACCTGTGTAATGCAGGAGAAGTAGGAAGAAAAGTACGTTCAGGTTTGTAATGACTATGTTAACCGTTATGCAATCACATGGCATTTGATGAATGGTATAAAATGAGAGATTTTGTAAGATATTTCTGTGAGTGCCAAATAGCTAAGCTATCATGTTGACGTACATATTGAAAATAGGCGTTCAAAATTAAATATCATAAGTATTATTTCAACACAACGAGTAGCGAAATATGTCTACATTATTTCATCATAAGCGGAATGTTTCTATGGCAACATAAATATGCAATCAAATGAACGATTAGGGTCCTTTATTATCAAGAGTTATTATCAAGATGACTGTGTATCTTGATACATTCCGCTGTTTATTTTCTTACACTTTAAATTGTGCAATGTTTATCAGATAGACGAGTAACATGAGTAAGCCAGGGCACTATAATTTATAATGTTGTCTCGAATTCTGATTTCACATTTAATTTTCGTTTGGTGATTTGTATACATGTCTCAAGTATTAATAATTGAATTCAATCAAGCAAGAGACACTGGCCCTGTGTTGGTTTAATATCGGGCCACCGTCTACGACGCAGGCCCGTTATTAAACCAACACAGGGCCACTGTATGGTACATGTCGGGATCACGATAACCATGATACCTCTGAGACTATCAGTGATTACATACACTATCCAGTGTCTATCCAGGGTGCAGGATTCCACAGAATGTTGCTTCCACGGTGTAGATTACTGTGGGAATGGAGAGAAACCAGAGTCAGAGTGGTTGTTTACTACAAGCATGACCTCCAGATAAGTGTGGATCACGCTTGTCCTGTATTTTCGTACAAGAAGTTACGATATATCGTAGGCTTCGGATTGGTCGAGATAGCCATCTGACCAATCCGAAGCCTACGATATATCGTAACTTGTACGAGCTGGTCATACTACCACGATACTATCAAACCACAGTGTGTAGAAAACAATCAGCTTATTATTATACAATGTATTGATGCAATGAAATAAAGCAGAACCCTCGTGCGTAATAATAACGTAACATATTCTATTAACATCACAAGGACCTGTTACTGATTGCAATCAAGTCTCTAGCTATACTAGAACATATTATACTCTTTCCAAATTGGGTCGACGGGGCAGAACATGCCTACAACAGTTTAGAACTTACAGTATACAATATCTGATAAGATCAGTGCAGAGTAGATTAGAATATAAAAATTATATTATAGGAGATGCGAGTAGAGCAATGCAGAGCTACCGTGAATAATGCAAATCAAAGATTTCTATACTTACTTCTTTGATGCAAATTAACTGAGTGGAAGAATCTCAAGAGAAAACAAATAGAACAGAAAAGAACATAACAGGACAGGACAGAACATGACATGACATGACATGACAGGACAGGACAGGACAGGACAGGACGAAAAAAACATGAGAGGGCAGGACAGAACGACAGAACAGAAACACAGGAGGAACAGAGGAGAAACAGAACAGAGCAGAACAGAAACAGAACAGAAACAGAACAGAACGGAACAGGACGGGACAGGACAGGACAGGACAGGACAGGACAGGACAGAACAGAACAGGACAGGACAGAGCAGGACAGGACAGGACAGGACAGGACAGGGCAGGACAGGGCAGGACAGGACAGGACAGGACAGGACAGGACAGGACAGGACAGGACAGGACAGGACAACATGAGAGGGTAGAACAAAACGTCAGAACACAAACAGAGGATAAGCAGAGAAGAAACAGAACTGAAACAGAACTGAAACAGAACTGAAATAGAACAGAAACAGAACAGAAACAAAACAGAACAGAAAAGGAAAAGAAACAGAACAGAAACAGAACAGAAACAGATGAAAATCAGAACTCGATAGAGCAAAATTGATAATGAGTTCGCACAAAATAATCACAATGATCACATTTTGATCCACTACGTTCACGATAAGGACAAATGTGGGTCCAAGTCTTGTATTCTACCGCCGACCAATCAAAGAGTGGCTCCGCCTGTCACATGACAAAAATCAGCTAATCACCACCGTCATTCAGTTGTTATTTAAAGTAGGGGGTAGAATACGAAACAACAGGAAGAGACACGCTTATTTGACCTCTGTTCTCGAGGTCAACTTATTCCTGTTGACGTGAGAATGCCATGTTTTGAAGAGGTCCAACAGTGTATGTGATGATATTCGTGATTGATTGAGCCCTACCGTATTTCAAACCCCTCTCTCCTCAACATGCTCAACACCAATGAGAACGTCAAGTGCAGAGGCATACCATAACCCGCGGCGGTGTACCAGGAAGCCAGGAAGCCATCAGCCAATGCTGGATACATGTTGTGCCAACGTTGACACGTTGGCCCAACCTGTATCCAGCATTGGGCCAAGGTCTTACGCGAGACCTTACTTCAAACGAACGTGTTTATTGGTGAATGCTTAACACAAAGCAGATATAATGAAGTGCCCGGCGGGGTGACTGGAAACGGCGTGTTTGATTACCCATAATGAGCCACTTTCATAGTTAGCAGTCATATTTTAGGCAATAAATGCATGGCTGGAACTGTTTGTAGAATTGTATGACTGGTTATATACATCATGTCTTGGACGTTGTGGTGCAGAACGTTTTCTCCATTTATTTTCAGAAAGCGATTGTTTTGCGTCGAGTAAATTCTTCATTAAAATGTTACCAATGAACCTGTCCTATGTTTTTGTCCAGTCCGTCGATTATCAGGTTTGGTCTATATGCTGATGCCATTGCGATCAAAACGTTTAAATTAAATGCGCTTTCTGTTTTTATTCTTGATATTTTTTACATAAAAAATACATCTAAAAGTTCCACCAATACTCAATAATCTGATCAGTATACCTAATTTCGTGCTTCGTACGACTAGTAAGTCATCTATACGTGCCTTTGGAAAGATCCTGTACATTGTCATATGTATCACGACATTATCTAAGGATAACAGCCGTTTTTTATAATCTGTAAAGAATGGTATTCTGTTATCTTCTCCAGACAGATAGAATAAAATGGTGTGATAACTGACATAGGCAAACACACCTTGTTATATCAACCAGGGAGCATAGGGAGAGACTGACAAAGATGAGATATAAAATGTGGATTTATGAGCTGTTTCTGCTCGCGATGTTTTCATAACAGACAGAAGTTTTGACTGAGGCTGAACGAAACGAGCTGTCGGATGACGTGTAGTACCAGCAGATACAAACGTTAACCCGATATTCGTTGGATGTTGTGCCAGCGTCGGAGACGCTGACACAACATCAAACCAACATCGAATCAACATCTCGGTTTGCTTAGCTAACACTTATTTGTACCAAGAAAATTAACTGTGGCTCTATTTTGCTTGTTGCTACTAATATGTGGTCTCCACATATTCCTTGTTTCTGCAAAGAGTATAGAAACTATAGAAACAATATATTATAATTAAGTAGCTCGACATTTACCATGTTTACCCGTCGTGATACATATTAATAATTTAGATATTCGTCAAGGTAAAATGTTATTATTATCATACTGTTTTTCAGTTGGTATGTTGCTGTAACATTGTCTATGTATATCTCAACAACCGACAAATGTGCTCTCTTTAATATTTGTCCGACGTCGCAGACGGTGGTCCAACATCAAAACAACACATGCACAACGTGTCTTGTCTTGCTGAAGTAGCACATCCATATCTCAAAGGAATGACGGATTTGGGTTGAACATGGTTTAAATGCTGGGCCAAAGCCATAGATGTTGTTCCAGCATCAAACCAACCTGTAAATATAGTGTTATATGGTCACATCAAACACGAGACACTCAATCTATGTTGGTTCAATGTTGTACCACCGTCTTCGACGTTGGTCCAACATTGAACCAACATAGGCTGAATGCCTCGTGTGTGTGAGGCTGTTTGGTATCCGCTGGTTTTCAAAGCCCATTTAGAGTCAACCGCTGTATCCATGGTATCCCTCCACGGGAATGTTATCTTGTGATAAGTGATACTAGTCTGCCATAACATCTATCCATGTTGTCTTTGACCATCCCATGGTACCACCCATGGTATACTGTACTTGGCGGTGACTCAGTATAGTGAGCGTTCGACACAAAAACATGCATAGCGTCCAAATTATCCATTTAAATACATTATTACCAGCATTGCTTCAATATTATAGAACACTCACTCAATGACATTATTGCACGGTGACTGATGTATTTGTTATTTTGCTTAGAAATGGATGATAAACCATCTCGCGCATTTCTATCCTTAGTTATTGAAATAACTAAACAACAATTACATTGGAATGACTAATGCATAACATACATTTCCTTTTGTGACTTGACTTGGGAATTAGTGTACTAATTTATTACAATATCAACAACTTGTTGAGAACATTTGCATTTTCAATTGAATGAAAATGTTATGATTTAAAATTAAAGGAGACGTAAATCTTATGTTTGCTCTGCTGTCGATACCACCGTCACGTGCCACATCACATTTATACTCAATGCATGATGCAATTAAAAAAGACGATGACAAATAAATTATATGGTTTTATGGGAGTCTGCCAATTGGCTGCCACCCAATGTTTTTTGCTGGTCCATCGTCTGCGATTCGTCATCGTCTCCGGCCCAACATTAAGATAGCATAATTTGCTGAAAGTGTCGTGTTTTCTGAGAAGTGATGATTGGTGTTTTACTTGCCTCAAGCCTTGCTTGCCTTTATCAGAGTAAACAGAGGAAGTACTGGTTTTGTGGTTCCGCTTGTGGTTAGCTATCCATAAACCACGGTTTGACGGAAGCATTCATTGCAGAGGAAATGGTCTGGCGTAACGCCAGTGACCAGGTGACCACCAGCCCTCAGGTCGCGGACTTTATCTTACACAAACAACATTTAGCACATGTTCTCACGAAATGTCTTCATCATGTCCAGACTACAGGATAACGTTACCGGACAATCCAACACGATGACCAGTGATCTCTCACAAACGAGGTTGTACTAAAGTACAACCTCGTTTGAGAGAGATCACTGGTCATGCTACAGTCCATGTGTCCGGCTCGCCTGATTATTGAAATCTTTTGATAAAATTTCGTTCCTTTGGAATCAAAAGGAACGAAATTTCATCAAAAGATTATCAGAAGAAATTGTATAATCATGGAGGAGTTTGTAGTGTCAAACGAATTATTTTATTATAACCACTAGCCATTTACTAACTATGAGAACAGTGCAACCTCTGAAACAGTGACGAGGTCATATTTGCGATATAATAACGTGGTAATATTGCATGCGCAGAAGTCATCGTGGACGAGGCTTCCGCTACTGAAACCTGGCCACGTGACAATAAGTCTGTACATATTACATAGTATTGGTGGTTTTGAATTGTAATGAATATATCACAATGTGCATATTACTAGAACAGTAGTTATATCAATATATTATGTCCTCCGATAGAACCTGTCGAGTCACAACCGCAATTACATAAAACAACTAATATATAAATATCATAGGTTCAGTAACTGGGGCAATATGACGGGAGAGCAGATACACGAGTACAAATTACTACAGTTCTAAAATATATCAAATGACAACACGAACTAGAGTTTTATCAGTAAACAGTACTTGAAGTAATGGATTGTCTACACTTACTAGAACAATAATATACGTTTAATGTACTGTATACGCCTTATCTGTTTATATCTATTGTACCATGTGTACTGCACAACATAGATTTATTATTTTCTTAACATACATATGTAATTAATCATTATGCAGAAAGATAAATCACCTTAACGAAATATCGTGGTCAGCTACAATCAAACCATCACGATTTCACCGATATAGTATCTTGCCAAGATAACATATCTCAGCACACACGAGCCATTTATCATATATATGGTGGCTTAATGTTGGGTCACGACGGCGCAAACAAAAAATCACCAAGCTTTCTGAGCACTTGAAATACAGTATTATACGTGGCTATGCAGGACATTTGAAAGTTCGATTTGGTGAGTTTGAATGTATGGTGGCTTTGTATTTATAAAATATATCAAGACATCATATTGTATGAATGATATAGGCTTATTCGACTTTAGATATGAACTAACATAACCGGAATATTATCTAGTATGTTTCGTACAAGGCTATGCAATAAATTATATCATGGATATTAAAATGCATGCTAGTGCGAGTCTTCAGATCTTTATAGCATCTTTTAATTTCCGGGGGGGGGGGGGGAAAACGAAATGTCTTTTTCCTACCACTTATCAAAAACGCCCAAGACGCTGGGCGAACTTGAGCCATGCATGGTGAGATTTCTCGGTGGTATGTTTTTTATTAATGCCCTGCAGCAGTATTATGTAGCTGTCATTTTACTGCGGTTGATGACTCACACCCCTTACTGTGACATACCTAGCTAAATAGCATGTGACAGGCGTATATAAAAGAAAAACTGATAGTTGTTAGATGATAGTTTATCATCCGTGACCCTCCTGTGTTGCTGTGTACTTTGTGGTATGTTGTATACCATGTATTAGGCTAGGTTCCAGTCACTAACGAAACTATTAATACTGAACAGATTTCATTTTTAATATTAAGCCCCTCAGCGCTGGAAGCGTCAGAATCTGACGTCTAAAGACGTCAGATTCTGCCGTTTAAAGAGTCAGATTCTGTTGTCTTTAGACGTCAGAATCTGACGTCTGAAGACGTCAGATTCTGACGTCTAAAGACGTTCCACACTGAAAGAATTAAATATTTCTAATGGTCGTAGGCCCTTATCATAGGTATTTTAATGAAGCGGATAGAGCTAACTAAGGCATTTATGATGCTTTAAAATTTAAAAAACAACATTTTTCTCCATGGGTTATACAAACATATTTCGGCGCTGTAATGGTTAACTTAAATAATATTTCCTTATGATTGTGTCTCTTTGATAATGCAGCCGGTGAATCAGATCACTTGTGTGAGCAAGTAATTTATAGGGACTTTTTTATATTCCTTGGTGTGAGTGACTGTGGGTACTGTTATAATCATAGGAGCGATATAATTGCATGTGAAGATTTGGCTGTGGACGTATATGTAGCATGTATTAGGCGAGAACAGGCGGCCCATTCATGCACACAGCAATAATAGACTTGTCACACTGCTACTAAATACTGACTAAACAAGATATTACCACATTCTGTGTAACATTCTCTATTTGGGTATGTCGCTCATTCAAACGTATCATAAGACACGATATGTTATGCAATCTGCAATTTGGTTTGCTTTATATTATGGACGTAATAGCAGAGGCCTATACGTTGGTGGCCAGCCACCACAGAAAGAGAATGGGACGTTGAGACAAGGTTGTGTTGTTGGCTGACCAATGTCTAAGCCATTGGCCCATCATTTGGACAAAACCGGGCTATAATTTTCATCAAGGTACTTAAATCAAGCGAGCCTAATAGTATGCATGTCGCTATGGAAATGAACACCCTTCTTCCATTGATGGCCACATAGTTATAATGAAGCGACCGTATTATGTAAGCAAAATAAACAAATATATTACTAATTATTAGTTTTATTTCATTTTGAAAAAATCTACCAACCCAATAATTGATACACTGTATCAATAGTAATATTATAATTATAATAGTAGGAAATTGCAGTAATTGATATAATAAACTTTTTACTAATGATGATGATCCTTGACTATACCAAAGAGTAATACTTGTATTAATTGAGCTGCAGTAATGATTACTGAAGCACAGTTATCCCTAGTCGTGCATTTTTCATTCATTTGAAGCTGGAGTTGCTAACACAATTTCCCGCTTTAAATGACGAAAAAAAATTATTTATGAGAAATGGACATTTTCCAAATTGTTTTTTTTGATTGATGAACCATTTACATTTTACAACATAATATTTTATCAATTTCTGTGGTATTTTATTTGGTTTGATCCTTGCTTGAAAAGGTGTAATACTATTTATATGCTATATAATATGATACCAGCAGCACAAGGGTTAACACTTAGAGCACTGATGTCGACTGCAGTGGTATTTATGTGGTTTTATTCCCACTTGTGTAACCAGTTTGAGAAAGTAAAAAACGCCTTTTATCTGATACTAGAACTGCAAAAGTTTTTTTATTTTTTGCGCTGCGCATTAACCAGTTAAGCGAGATATCGAGACGAAATTCCCGCTTTCTTATTTAGGATATGCATGTCCAAAATAAAAATAAAATTACCGATTATTGATGATTTTAGCCTGATTGTGTCGCTTTAATTTTGCACGTCCGAATAATTTTCAGTCACTTGAAGTCGTGGATCGCGGTAGCGATCCACAACTTCAAGTGACTGAAAATTTAAATTGAATAACTCATTGGCAAACTTATTTCCAAGTTGGTACAAAAAAGAGAAGTATACCTTCGGGCTGGTGACGAGGAATGAATGCTGATTATATTTGAGGTATGTTTGCTCGTCGACTTTGTACGTGGTATTTACCTCATTTTGTAGCACATTTTCAAGTCGCGGTGAAATGAGCGAAACCGTTTATTGAAAATTGCACTTCGGTGAATTACAATGGAAAGTATGTCGCATGAAGAGCATACCTAAAGCATACCCAAGAGAGGACTGAGTGGGTAATCCTTTGTAAAATGAACATGCTCCCCCGGGTAGACTGTGGGGCACACATTACTAAAGTTGCCCTGCTCAAGGCTCTCGTTCACAAAAGATGCAAAGTGCTCACGCTGTGTGAGCAATCACTTTTATCCAACAAATGCACAAGAGCTCAAATTTCTATTCAGCTATAAATCATGCGCAACAGCCATGCACACACGTGTATGCGTAATAATATAGACCCTGTGGGCACTCAAATAAAAAATTAACACCGTTTATGTTAAATCATTTTGTCTATTAAACATGTTATAGCAGCATCATACACGGACTTTTTTACATAAAAAAATGCGATAAAGCTGGTAATTTTGCTGCTTAATTGCCGAAACCCTACGCGAAATATTTCTAAGTGTTCCCATGGATGCATTTCTGTGCAAAAATGATTTTGAAAATGCTCAACACACTCGGACTTAGCGAGCAAAACCTCTGTCATAAAAGTTTTTTCTAATACAACTATTTGTTTAGTAACTGCTGCCCAGAATGAAATGTGTTTGCTAAGCTTCCATAAACCACTTTGTCATTAATGAGTCGGTTTTCAATTTATTAACTGGGGGTGTGGGGAGAGTGTGACCATCTTTAGGTCAATAAATGACTATGCAGTGAACAATGTCGGCGACACGAATGCTGTCTGGAATACACGGACGTATCTGCTTAGGCTTATTGAATTATAATGATCCGGGGAGTCTCATACTTGACATATATACATTCAGATTGGTCGAGATGGCCATAGCTTTTGTCATGTTAGTTGTGATAATTCATGTTGACGCGAATCCTGGATAAATACAAAAATGATTTCTCTTTTTAGTTGTTGAATGGCCGGAATGAGGAATCAGATGTTACACTTGTCTTTCGCGTATTTCATCTATACATATTGTCGTTATTTGTTGGTGTATGTCTGGTGTAACCCATCTGTCATCTATTATATATAATAATATATCTAGCCCCATGAGTACATATGGCTAAGACCTATGGCGGATTCATCCCTACCAAACTGGTAAGGTTGTGGGGTTACAATTCTCAAAGAGTTGTCTTTATGTTTTGGTACATTTTGGTACATTTTCTCATTACTAATAGCCTGTATGTAAAGCTGTTAAATGTGGGCAATGTACGTAAAGCTGTTAAATTTGGAAAATTTTAAGCTAATTTTTTTAACACTATTTACTTGTAAACCGTCAATTTTATTGATTTCTGAATGACATACAACCTGCAGAATGTCACAGCGTTTAGCTCCTTGTTTAGCTTCTATATTACGCTCTGTATGGAGAGAAGACATCTGGCCTGCCCTGTCTGCAATGTCTGTCAAATGTGTGGGTCAACACAGTGACCCAGCAAACACATGTTGAACCACTTTGACGCTGGCCCACCATTAAACGAGCATTGTATCAACATATCGTGCTTACCCAGCGAACAGGGGACGTCCAGCCAAGGTTGTTTCAATGTTTGGCCAGCGTCGCAGACGGTGGCCTAACATTGAAACAACTTCGGGTGAATGTCTCGTGTTTGCTGGGTACTGAGGACATAGAAAAGAGCCATTGTTTTACCACTCAGTGTCACCCTCATGACGATGAAAACGGCATACTAAAGTAAAATATATCTACTTGTAACTATAACCTCAGTTTCAACACGAGTGTGGAGATAATGGCTTTCTGTCAGACATAAGATGTTCTTTCTAAATAGATTCTGATATTTTACTTTGGTATATGTAAAACAACATTTAAAACACGTGTATGCATACATAGTGAAACATTTTAAAACGTTAGCAAATATGACTAATGTTTAGATAAACAAAATCTGACACCGGATCTAAATTTTAAAGGCATTTTGAAAATAAAAAATAGGGACAAAATGTGTTCTCTCTTGACAAATTTTGATTTGTTTTAAACCGGATTGAAATATACATATTTATTTATAATCTTTCATTTTGTTTACCATCCGTCTCGTGCTGTGATAAATCAGAAATCTATCTATAGCTAATGATGTGTGAATGGTGATGGACAGTAATGATTTACATGAAGCGGGAAATCTAAGCAATTAATGAATATTTCATTTATATCTAGATTTCATTAGCCTTTTGTTTAGGGTGCTAAATTAAATAATTTAAATTTTCACCCACCTGAATTTGTGTCTCGCTCTACCGCGACCCACATTGAATTATAACTCAGCTTCTGCCTCTAAATATTTTATAAATTTTAGTGGCATTATTTGATTTGAAAACACATATAAATGTATATATACGGACCCAGAGGGGAAAGGGTTAACCATTTTAAAGCATCAGGTATCAGGCCTGTGTCCCATCCATCAACATTGACAGGTACAGGGTGGCGCAGCATTAATAAAGTGAATAATCACACCATTATCCTATTATATTACGTGTCTAGAATATAATGTCGCCAAAAATATTTGTTAAGGGAAATTATCTGTCATTATATTCGTGCGCACTGGGGCGTTGTAAAGCTTCCTACATACATTATGTGATGTGAATAGCTTTTCTGGACATTAAGCTATACGGAGCGGTCAATAGATCAATGCCAAAACGATGTGCTCAATTTCGTTTGTAATAAATGAAATGTTTGTCAGATTGTCAAGGGAAAATTGTCAATCATTTTTACCTCAATCTCCAGTTTTTATACGCTATTCGCATTTTAAAAGGTTTCCGTTCTTCTGCTCTGTTTTAAGTCTAAGATCAGCATCAAGCAGAAGTTAAGACTACATTTCTTATCAGAGAAATCTTTATTCTTTTGTAGTTTGAGATACACCTTGATCCTACATGTCGGTATACTGTTGTGCATAGTCAAAAGCAGTATCTACTCACTTGTAAAGTACGCAGATACTGCCTTTTGGCTCTGCAGAGCAGTGTGTATGATGTATACCATCTATATAACCTCCTTGGTCACATCAAGGACAACTTTCACCACTCGCTATTTACTCCTCATTATTTACACTCTGAATAATTAATTCACATTAAAAATGCACCCCTTCTTTATGATGTACAGCATGACTAATTAATATTCCAGCATTGCGACAGGTTTGTTAGAAGGGATATTTAGCTGAATGACGTGACCAAACAGCCGTAATACCTACATCATCGCCACTCTGGGAAATAGCCAAATGGTGTCATTAATATTCAATATTTACTCTGGTCTGTAGTCTGTGCATTGTTTATATAAAATATACACTAGCGGGCCCTAAAGGGTGGAGACGAGCACTATTCAGATTGACCGCTCATCTACATAATTAACGTCATTAATTAACCAGGGTCATTTGAATGGAGCATATGTCGTCGGGGCTCAGCATGTAGGCGACTGTGTGCCAAAAATAAACAAACGGTTACCATAATGATTCATCAACTGGAAAATTTCGCAATCCAAGGTGTAAATTGACACTGTACATTGTATTCTAATGTGTAGAAATAAGAATTATACATGGCGTCATAATCTATACCCAAAGTAATGTGAAATTCGCAAATTGTAAAAATTCAGGAAATTATAGAATAAATATATTATTGTTGTACATCCGAGCCGCTGACCCAATGTTGGGGTAATGTTGGGCCAGCGCCTGCGACGCTGGCCCAACATTAACCCAACATTTGTTTAACGTTTCGTTTTTGTCACACGGCGGCTTCAGTGTCCACACTTCACCCCAGGGACGCCATCAAGGACCCCTGGGACGGTTGACCCATTGTTCCCACTTGCCCCACCCTGATCAACCACTGAGATATCTCGTCCATATTTCATATAATGACATTTCATATTAAGCCAATCAACAACGGCCAAACAATGGCGCACCGTGATTGGACATTTATATTTCGCAGGACCATATCACGTTTCTCTATATGGATTGTAGACAGAGGGATACATCTGTGTATTTTCATCTTAGTTTTAATACATGAAGTTGTGTTTTTGCATAACAATGTAGAAAGACAATGTTTATTCGAATTTTACATTTGTGAATAATGCAGAATAACAGGTTTAATTGCTTTTTTACGATTATGTATGAGCTATAATAGGACAGCTGTTAGGATTATATTATTGTCACAAATCTCATTAAAACTAAAATATGATCAGTGTGGAACAGATATTTCTTGCGTGTATGCAGGTGTGTTATAGATATTAATCGATAGACATGTACGAGCGGGACATTTAGCATTGTATAGACAGTGGTCGTATAATTTTTTGTGAGCGTTATATATATACAGCGATTTTAAAAAAGGACACATTTTTAATAGATTGAGTAATTGATGGGAAATAGAATCAGATTATACTTGCTTTAACAAACCTGGTTCCAATGGGAAGGGTTGATACCCCTGCCCGCCATGCACTAGAGGAGCAGCCGTCGCCACCTTTCAGGGGGCTGCTCAGTGCTGCCACCTTTCACCTGTCTCGGCTGATTAGAGAAATCTGCATCAGCCCACCAGGGGGTGTCACCATACAGGGGTAACCTGGCAACCTGAGTGCTGGCACTTAATACCACTACTGCACCAGGTAGTTAACCCTGTAAGTACAAGGCTATTTAAACTGACAGTTTGAGCAACAGTAATATACAAATCGCTGGTACGATTCACAAATTGACGTGATAGAATTAACTGGTACATTACTGAAATAAAAAATCGGGAAAATTTATTTGAGTTATAAAACTGGTTATTTTGAAAATGGGCTGGTTGGACAATTAATACGTCCATAATACTCTGGATAGTTAAATGACAGCTTACTGACAGTATAGCATCGATAACACGATATATCAGCTCATCTAAAGCCATGAGATCGTGTCATTTACTTTAAATAGCTGGATCATCTTGTCATATAAATAATACATAATCTCTTTAAATACCAGATCAATCAGTTTTAGTCAATATCGTTTATGTCGTTGGCAGTTAGCCTGATAATAACCCTAAACTGTAACATACTCTGGCCTATCGAAATATTGATATCATGATGTCAGTATTATGCCACTATTTGATGTCTTGATATCTAGAAAAAAATATAGGCCCGCAGAAAGCATCGTAATACCGGTAATGATTTTAAATATTTTCTATTTGAATTCAGCCAATAATATTTAAATAGCCAATAATATTTATGAATAAGTTTTCATTATAATATTTATTAACCATGTTAACGCTCGTCCTGGGTGTCATAACGTGCAGATTTATGCCCGTATACTTGTGACAGAGTAGTACTCAGTGCAGTACTCAATGGAGTACTCTGTGAGTTATTTAACACCGTCAATTCGTGGCACGTTCCATGGTCGTCACTGACGACTGGTATGTCGAGCTGATCTTGACAATGCTGCTCTGCAAAGCCAAAGGCAGTAACTGCTCATTTTTCAAGTAAGCAGTTACTGCCTTCTGGCTTTGCACGGTGTCATGCATGTCTCTGTGTTTTTGCCATTCCTCGGCTTTTATGTGACAAACTAGTATACCCTGAGCATTTGTCAATTCACGTGTACGAACAGGCATCCTTTAGAAATATTATACTGGGATTTTAGCAAGCAGGAAATGTTGATCCAATGTAGATTCAATGTTGAGTTATTATGGCAGACGGTTAAGCCTGTATACATTGGTTCAACTCCTCGAGTTTGCTGGGCACAGCTACTATATATGATATTATGTAGTTAACACGTTTAACCATTCTACTAGTAGTAGCTGTTGTTTTTCAGTCGTGTATAGAAATATTTACCTACATTTCACAACGCATAGCATGTTCAACATTATATAAATAATAATATGTGTAGGCGTAGTAATTTTTGCTAAATTATTATCATGATTATTGACCAAGTAATAGATTTTTTTAAGACATGTCTCACATTATGTTTTACTTTCATAGTTACAGAAAACTTTATGCATTCCATCAATCGCTGGGGTGCTTTGATCATGATAATGATCCTGCCAGTATCCAGGGTATAGCCTTCAAACTAAAAGTTTCTCCCGTCCTGACTCTTTGAAACAATAGATATTCTGATTATGATTTTCTTGATGTCCACGAACAAAACAACATAAACATATAAATATGCGTCACGCTTATAAGGATAATACCGTAATCCTTTCTCTATTGTGTGTCGCCGTGGTTCCCCAGTTGGCTTTATGTTGTACCACTTTCTACGATACTGGCCCAACATAAATCCAATATTTGCGCATTTATAAGTACTTTCATCAAAAATAATTACAGTTTTCATTGTACTTGATTTGAGCGTCTTCCATTGCCAGCCGCAGCAGCTAGTCTTGACGTAGGAATGTGCTTGTGGAGAGAATGCCAGCATACAGGAGAATTTGATTCAATGCTGGTGTAATGTTGGCCCACCGTCTGCGAAGGTGGCCCAATATTAATCAACCATAGGATCGACCTCTCGGAATGTTGGTGCTATGATGCATATCAAGGTATGTGGAGGTTGGAATCAGGGTGTGTACCCCCCCCCCCCCCCCCCGCCTACCCGCTATACACCCAACAAACACGAGATATTGAACCAATGTTGGTTTAATGTTGGGCCACCGTCTGCGACGCTGGCCCAACATCAAACCAACATCGGTTCAGTGTTTCTTTTTGCTGGGGTGTTGGATCACCATGTGTAATATCCGATAAGATCAACCAACACGTTTCTGCAGCTAATTACGACCTGCAAATATGCAAGGCCGGCATTTTTCAAGCGGTTGATCCAGATTTTAGCAATGTGATTGGTCGAGAGATGGCCATCTCGACCAATCTCATTCCAAAAATCTTGATCAGTCTTTTTGAGAATTCCGACCGTGCTATCTAATGAGCCTGTGTAATTAACATACCATACATCTGGTAATGATGCCAATGAAACTTCATAGGTACTGTGGTATGTATAATGAGCTTTTGAGAAGAAATTATATGCATACAATAGTAAAATTGGCCTACTAATATACCATTCGAAAAAAGTAGCGGTTATAAAAATTAATAAGACATCATCAAATAATTCTCCATTAGTTAGTACAAGATTCGTTGGTTTGAAGGATTAAAGTTCTTGATCCTACCAAGAACTTTCTATAAAGTTCTTGGTGGGATTGTTGAATTTGAACCTGTGAGTACTGGATTAGATGCGATCGATCCCGTTTCTTCTGTGCTCACAAAATAAACCTAGCTCTCAACTGTTGAAATGCATAGGATAATATCAACCGCAAGAAATACCGTACAATAAATATTTAAATGGGGAGAAATAACAACAATGTCGAAGATGACATCATGTGAATTAATCAAAAACTTTTATTATTAATAAATAAGTACATACGTCCAACATAATCGTCCTTTTGACCTGAAAGGGTGTAGCCGCCACTTTGTAAAGTGGCGGCTACACCCTTTCAATGCTAAGGGACGAGATATTACAGATTCAGAATAGTAAACATCTCTAACTTAGATGGGCACATAACTGTATAATGTTACAACAGAATGATTATCCTTGCGCAGATTTAACCCTTTCAAGCCTGAATTTACCATTGTCATCTTTATCCACTACAAGCCGCAAATTGCTATCGCAATTTTCGACTTGTAGCGGATGAAGATGATTTGATGTGGGTGAAAAAGTAAAGAAAATTGCCATGTATCTATTGGTAAACCAGTTTCATGGAAATTTTCATTCTAAAACCCCTAGTTGTAGGAAAATTTAAGTCTATTTTCAGGGATTTAAAATGATGCTTTAATGCATCGTGAGGACTTAACAGACCAATGACACCCTCAACTCCCTGTTTTTTCTAACACTCAATATGGTACCGTGGCGCTCTGATGTCTATTTTCACGGACGATTAACCTCCTGCTATTTCTGATTCTATATTTAGCAGCTGTGACATGAGTAACACAGATTTATAAGTGTAACCTTCTTATGGACACCAGTTAATTAGGTGTGTTATTGGATTTACGGTCACTCTGGTAGGTGACCCCTGATGCTGGAGGGGTCACAGGACAAGCTGGCCGTAAATCTAAACCTTATCTAACAGAATAGCCATACTGTTGATCAGCAGATTAAGTCTGCTGAATATATACTTCAGTACTGGCCAAGTGAAATATATTATGAAATTACTCAGTATATTTTTCCATGAACACCTGAAAGTCACATTAAACTTTGCTATCATTCCTCATGAATCATGATGAGTTAGCACTTTGATAAATTTGCGCGCCAAGTTTCGAATAATTACCAAATTGTCTATATTGAGATTTTACAGTTTACTTATTTTTAATTAACTAAATTCGAGTTTATAACAGTTACTATTAGAAAGAACCAATTCCCAGAGCTGTTTGCACGTACATGTATAATATGGAGTGTGTTGTTTTGTTTCAGATAATGCAGTGACAAGCTGTATCTGATGGCCAGCCTTGGTGGGCGGGCGGGGTGTGACCTCGCCATGCAGGGGGTAGGTCAGGGATGACAGGGTATAGCAGACCCCCTCTCCTTGTTACAGCACAGCGTCATGTACCAGTACGATAACGGTGGCTATCAGCAGTACACCGGTCCCGGGGGCACGGAGAAGGCGTCCTATCAGAGGCAGACATCTGACGTGAGGCCGGGGGACGCGTACTACCACCCCGTGAACCACCAGGTGAACCACAGGAGATCCGGCAGTACAGGTACCAACAGGTATTCAGCTCACACCTCACAGAACACCAGCAGCAGCAGAAGTAAGAGTTATGACAACGACTCTGTGTTTGACGGCTCTGATCACAACCACAACACGTATGCTGCTAGAGGTACCATGCAGCATTACCCTTCATCCTCATCAAGGAAGCCTGGGACGTACACCAACGGTACCGGTGTCAGGGGGAGAGCGGGGTACCCCACTACCAGAGAGCTATCTCCCACATCCACCAGGTACATAAAGGGAGAGAGGGAGATCCCTCCAAGTGGTGAATCACCCCCAAAAGGATTCAATATCCGTGGATACCCTCGCCTCTCACAGAGAGATGTACCCTCTTACGAACTGCAGAGGATACCACGTGCAGTAGTGGGAGCGAACCCCGATCTCTTGGAAGGTAGTCGTGGTGTGATGGACAGGGATAGAGAAGATGGGGATCAGAGTACTTTATCCAGTGGTCGAGATCCCAATAAGAGTACTGGATCAAGCCGGGACGAGCTGGATATGAACAGAAACATACCGAGCCGTGATCCCAGCCCGGATCATAAAGGGCGGCGTAGTGAGAGTTATCTCCGCCACAGGACTAGTGCTGATCCCGGTAAGGGGACGTCTAACTCTCCCAGAGATGGTACCACACAGAGTGTGCTCTCCTCCTCAGGCAGCAATGAAGACGCCAATACACGTGGTCTGCTGGCACAAAAGGCACTCATGGACACCAATCCGGATCTATCCCGTCTGGATCCTAACAGGAGTATTATGAGTGGTGAGTACAGGGTGAACCGCCCTGTATCCTCAGGACAACTCACACTGTACTCATCAGCCATCCTGGACGCCAATAAATCCAGTGGACTCAGGGATTACTGCCCGGATCAGACTGGTATGGGATCCCTTAAGAGGGATCCTGTCACTCATCGCAAAATCCCCACTCATCAGCAGAACGGTACTGCCCGCCATTTACGTGATCTGGGACCTGGTACTACCTCATCCAGACGCAGCCTCAGTTCCTCACATTACAGCCTCACCAGGAACCCCTCCAGACTCACCCTGTACGGACGAGGATTCGGAATCCATAACAGTCTGATCAGCTTGGTAGCGCTAGCGCTACTTTCCCTGCTACTTGTAGCAATAGGACTACAGATGGTGTACAGGCTGAACGTCAGGGAAACGACAGAAGGATATTTTTCAGAATCTTTACTCAGTAGTAGCGCGTACACACACGTGAAGGAGGTGTGTATAGGATTTAGTACATTTGTGGTGATGCTGGATCTATGCTGCTTTTTCGTATGTTCTCTTCAATTCTTCTTGGCGGCGAAGCTCGTCAAATGTCCACAAGGCAACGAGAGGTGAGTTGGAAACATACCAAAAACTTACTGATCATTATATTGTACATGTATATTACACAGGCTGGAAAGATACATGCTACATATTACATAGGCTGAGAAAGATGTATGTTACATATTAACAGGCTGGGAGAGATGTATGTTACATATTACACAGGCTGGGAAAGATGCATGTTAAATATTACACAGGCTGGGAAAGATGCATGTTAAATATTACACAGGCTGGGAAAGATGCATGTTACATAATACACAGGCTGGGAAAGATGCATGTTAAATATTACACAGGCTGGGAAAGATGCATGTTAAATATTACACAGGCTGGGAAAGATGCATGTTACATAATACACAGGCTGGGAAAGATGCATGTTAAATATTACACAGGCTGGGAAAGATGCATGTTACATAATACACAGGCTGGGAAAGATGCATGTTACATATTACACAGGCTGAGAAAGATACATGTTACATATTAACAGGCTGGGAAAGATGCATGTTACAAATAAACAGGCTCGGAAAGATGTATGTTACATATTAACAGGCTGGGAAAGATGCATGTTAAATATTACACAGGCTGGGAAAGATGCATGTTAAATATTACACAGGCTGGGAAAGATGCATGTTAAATATTACACAGGCTGGGAAAGATGCATGTTACATAATACACAGGCTGGGAAAGATGCATGTTACATATTACACAGGCTGAGAAAGATACATGTTACATATTAACAGGCTGGGAAAGATGCATGTTACATATTACACAGGCTGAGAAAGATACGTGTTACATATCACACATGCTGGGAAAGATGCATGTTACAAATAAACAGGCTCGGAAAGATGTATGTTACATAATAACAGGCTGGGAAAGATACGTGTTCATATTACACAGGCTGGGAAAGATGCATGTTACATATTACACAGGCTGGGAAAGATACATGTTACATATTACACAGGCTGAAAAGATACATGTTACATATTAACAGGCTGGGAAAGATGCATGTTACATATAAACAGACTGGGAAAGATACATGTTACATATTACACATGCTGGAAAGATACTTGTCACATATTACACAGGCTGAGAAAGATGCATGTTACATATTACATAGGCTGGGAAAGATACATGTTACATATAAACAGGCTGGGAAAGATACATGTTACATATTACACATGCTGGCAAGATACTTGTTACATATTACACAGTCTGAGAAAGATGCATGTTACAAATAAACAGGCTCGGAAAGATGTATGTTACATAATAACAGGCTGGGAAAGATACGTGTTCATATTACACAGGCTGGGAAAGATACATGTTACATATTAACAGGCTGGGAAAGATGCATGTTACATATTACACAGGCTGAAAAGATACATGTTACATATTAACAGGCTGGGAAAGATGCATGTTACATATAAACAGACTGGGAAAGATACATGTTACCTATTACACATGCTGGAAAGATACTTGTCACATATTACACAGGCTGAGAAAGATGCATGTTACATATTACACAGGCTGGGAAAGATACATGTTACATATAAACAGGCTGGGAAAGATACATGTTACATATAAACAGGCTGGGAAAGATGCATGTTACATATTACACAGTCTGAGAAAGATGCATGCTACATATAAACAGGCTGGGAAAGATACATGTTAAATATTACACAGGCTGGAAAGATACTTGTTACATAATACACAGACAGGGAAAGATGCATGTTACATATTACACAGGCTGGAAAGATGCATGTTACATATTACACAGGCTGGAAAGATGCATGTTACATATTACACAGGCTGAGAAAGATGTATGTTACATATTAACAGGCTGGGAAAGATACGTGTTTCTTATTACACAGGCTGAGAAAGATACATGTTACATATTACACAGGCTGGAAAGATGCATGTTACATATTACACAGGCTGAGAAAGATGTATGTTACATATTAACAGGCTGGGAAAGATACAGGTTTCTTATTACACAGGCTGAGAAAGATACATGTTACATATCACACAGGCTGGAAAAGATGCATGTTACATATAAGCAGGCTGGGAAAGATACATGTTACTTATAAGCAGGCTGGGGAAGATGCATGTTACATATTACACAGGCTGAGAAAGATACATGTTACATATTACACAGGCTGAGAAAGATGTATGTTACATATTACAAAGGCTGAGAAAGATACATGTTACATATAAGCAGGCTGGGAAAAATGCATGTTAGATATAAGCAGGCTGGGAAAGATACATGTTACATATTACACAGGCTGGAAAGATACTTGTTACATAATACACAGGCTGAGAAAGATGCATGTTACATATTACACAGGCTGGAAAAGATGCATGTTACATATAAGCAGGCTGGGAAAGATACATGTTACTTATAAGCAGGCTGGGGAAGATGCATGTTACATATTACACAGGCTGAGAAAGATACATGTTACATATTACACAGGCTGAGAAAGATGTATGTTACATATTACACAGGCTGAGAAAGATACATGTTACATATTACACAGGCTGGAAAAGATACATGTTACATATTACACAGGCTGAGAAAGATACATGTTACATATTACACAGGCTGGGAAAGATACATGTTACATATTACACAGACTGGGAAAGATACATGTTACATATAACACAGGCTGGGAAAGATGCATGTTACATATAAACAGGCTGGGAAAGATGCATGTTACATATTACACAGGCTGGGAAGATACATGTTACATATTACACAGGCTAGGAAAGATGCATGTTACATATAAACAGACTGGGAAAGATGCATGTTACATATTACACAGGCTGGAAAGATACTTGTTACATATTACACAGGCTGGAAAGATACATGTTACATATTACACATGCTGGGAAAGATGCATGTTATATATAAACATGCTGGGAAAGATACATGTTAAATATTACACAGGCTGGAAAGATGCATGTTACATATTACACAGGCTGAGAAAGATGTATGTTACATATTAACAGGCTGGAAAGATACATGTTACATATTACACAGGCTGGGAAAGATGCATGTTACATATAAACAGGCTGGTAAAGATGCATGTTACATATTACACAGGCTGGAATAGATTACATATTACACAGGCTAGGAAAGATGCATGTTACATATTACACAGGCTGGGAAAGATGCATGTTACATATAAACAGGCTTGAAAAGATGCATGTTACATATTACACAGGCTGGGAAAGAAGCATGTTACATATAAACAGGCTGGAAAAGATGCATGTTACATATTAACATGCTGGGAAAGAAGCATGTTACATAGTACACAGGCTGGGAAAGATACATGTTACATATTACACAGGCTGGGAAAGAAGCATGTTGCATAGTACACAGGCTGGGAAAGATGCATGTTACATATTAACAGCCTAAGAAAGATGCATGTTACATATAAACAGGCTGGGAAAGATACATGTTACATATAAGCAGGCTGGGAAAGATACATGTTACATATTACACAGGCTAAGAAAGATACATGTTACATATTACACAGGCTGGGAAAGATACATGTTACATATAAACAGGCTGGGAAAGATACATGTTACTTATAAGCAGGCTGGGGAAGATGCATGTTACATATTACACAGGCTGAGAAAGATGCATGTTACATATAAGCAGGCTGGGAAAGATACATGTTACATATTACACAGGCTAAGAAAGATACATGTTACATATTACACAGGCTGGGAAAGATACATGTTACATATAAACAGGCTGGGGAAGATGCATGTTACATATTAACAGGCTGGGAAAGATACTTGTCACATATCACACAGGCTGGAAAGATACATGTTACATATTACACAGGCTGAGAAAGATGTATGTTACATATTAACAGGCTGGGAATGATACGTGTTTCTTATTACACAGGCTGAGAAAGATGTATGTTACATATTAACAGGCTGGGAAAGATACGTGTTTCTTATTACACAGGCTGGGAAAGATACATGTTACATATTACACAGGCTGAGAAAGATACATGTTACATATTACACAGGCTGGGAAAGATACATGTTACATATTACACAGGCTGAGAAAGATACATGCTACATATTACACAGGCTGGGAAAGATACATGTTACATATTACACAGACTGGGAAGGATACATGTTACATATTACACAGGCTGGGAAAGATACATGTTACATATTACACAGACTGGGAAAGATACATGTTACATATTACACAGGCTGGGAAAGATGCATGTTACATATAAACAGGCTGGGAAAGATGCATGTTACATATTACACAGGCTGGGAAAGATGCATGTTATATATAAACAGGCTGGGAAAGATACATGTTAAATATTACACAGGCTGGAAAGATGCATGTTACATATTACACAGGCTGGGAAAGATGTCTGTTACATATAAACAGGCTGGGAAAGATGCATGTTACATATTACACAGGCTGGGAAAGATACATGTTACATATTACACAGGCTGGGAAAGATGCATGTTACATATAAACAGGCTGGGAAAGATGCATGTTACATATTACACAGGCTGGGAAAGATGCATGGTACATATTACACAGGCTGGGAAAGATGCATGTTACATATAAACAGGCTGGAAAAGATGCATGTTACATATTACACAGGCTGGGAAAGATACATGTTACATATAAACAGGCTGGGAAAGATGCATGTTACATATTACACAGGCTGAGAAAGATGCATGTTACATATAAATAGGCTGGGAAAGATACATGTTACATATTACACATGCTGTGAAAGAGATAAAAAATAATTATTATTATCATGATTATTGTATACATTGTACGGTTAGGAAGATGCAGGTTGCATTACATAGGGTGGGGCAGATGTTAACTTACGTTTTACAAAGTCTGGGAAGTGCATGGTGTCAAGAATACATAACTTGCATATGTATTCTTGGTGGAATGCATTACAGAGGCTGGGTAGTACATGGTATGTATTACAAGGGCTGGGAAATGCATGCCCGAGAAGTGTATATGTCTAAAATATTACTCATGATAAATGAAAAATAATAAACACACATCTACATATAACATGTATAAGGAATACTGGAATACCAACATATAAATATATAGAAGCTCCTAAGAAGTGTTCTGAGAAGAACTAAATCCATAGTCCTTTAACATGGTAAACGTAGACCATTGCAAACATTTCCCTTCAAATATATTTATTCTCTTGATAATTTCCCATGTGTATCTTTGCAATGTTTATTGTTCAGTTAATTTGATAATGTATTTTTTTATTAAAACACAAAAGGGTGCACTTGGCCAGAGGGTAGGCCTATTATTATTTGCGGCTGATACAGCGGACGGACATAGGCAAAATGAATTGATAACATCTTTTTAAATTTGGCGGTGCTGAAGCATAACAAATTATCAGTAAACTAGTGTAATTCAGCAGCTTTGATGTCGAAAAGTGCAGTGAACGTGCTTGTTATAATGTCTGATGTAGATTATTTCCGTCCTGTAATCATGGCTATCGCATGGGAAATCACCACAATCTATGAGAGGTCGCGAACTCTCCTAACATCCTCCTACACCAAGGCCAGGCTTCGCGACCTCGCGAAGCCTGGCCTTGCTGTAGGGAAGATGTGTATACCTGTATATACAGTAATATGTACTGTGTAGACAGTGTAGGTCATATATCCAGATATGTGTATCGCGAAGCTAAAAGTAATACTTGTTTATTGGGAAAGTAAGCAGTTACTGGCTATTAGCTTTGCAGGACAGCATGAGCCAATAGTCATGATCATAATGAAAGCATCTTCCCGCATCCGGTCTGACAGTCAGACCACTGGTCTGAGGCAGCAGACAACTTGATAGATGATAGTGACATAATATTTCCAAAATTGCATTTTTAAGACTGTGAAACATATATGAAAGCAGAGAACAAGCTATTATAACCCTTGAAACAAGACATACATCCAATCAATAATACGTCATGTATAACATCAGAAATGCATAATACATATTATGCATTTCAGATAACAAGTATAAGCCAAGAGTCTCCAAGTCTGCTATTGATGTATTCTTGATTTATTCTAATATTAGCTTATTTAATCTCCCAATGGAATATTTTATATCAACTAAGTATAGCATAATTTATACCGGTACTTACATTGAGATCTCGTGGCATCCAACATGGGAACATATGCTATCTACTGTCTACATAGGCCCTTATTTCACATGCTCTAAATCCATGAGATCGGAAGAGAAGAAGTTATCGTACTAAGTGGTGGTAATCATTTATCGTTGCCATAACCGCATCTATAAAACCAGTTTGTATGAACACGATGGAAAATATTGAAAAAAGTCATTTTTACACACAGTAAACGCACATATTTCCTTCAGTTAATTATCTGACGAACGGATAATTGTCGACCTGCAGCATAAACTGTATAATTATAAGTAGGTGTGCGCTGTAGCACTGAGAGGGTTCATAAGTGTGTGATGTCAGGCGACCTCACATTCCTGTGGTGTTGTTGAGGTCGCTGAGGGCGCCAACACCAGGTAGACCTTGCAATTGACCCAATGCTGTTTTAATGTTGGGCCAGCGTCGTAGACGCTGGACCAATATTAAAACATCATTGAGTCAATATGAGGTAGACCGTGGAATATACCTATATATTTGAAGACATGATGTATACACGTGCCAGCGATGTGTGACAGGCAGATTGGGGGGTACTGTTACACCGATTACAACATTATATTCTGGTCCAGAAACTCACCAGAAAACACCGTACACGAGGTGCAAAAACACAAAACATTTGTATAACATTTATCTGTTTATACAACGTGACTTCTTTCAACGTTTTTGACGTTGGTTCAAAATTGTATAAATATTGTACAAATGTTTTGTGTTTGCTGGGATGCGCGTTGTTCGTGTTGTTATTAACATGCAACACACAAGTATATAATTTTATATCGCAATAAGAGGGTAAAATGTGATTTGTAATAAACGAATTCAGCAGTAAACGACTTAGCAATAAGCGAAATTTAAATACATGTACTCCTATGGAAGATGATCCGTTCCTGAAAAATATTTTGTTATATCCGTAAATTTGCTCTAATCTAGTTCGCTATACTTAGAGAGACTCGACTGTATTATCATTCCTATTCATTTGGAGGTGTGAACTGGTGAATGAAACCTCACAATCATGTTCTCATTTTCATGGATTGTTTACATGTACCATTTATTACAAAGTATGATAAATGCGACAAGAGTGCTTAAAGTGTTAATGGATTACTGTTCCTAGATACATCCGCACAAGGAGAGGATGTCCATCGTGCATATATGGTGAATGGTAAAATCTCAGTTAACGAACATCTTGGCTAAAATTAATAAGCTGAAAATTACATATACATTTCTGGCACCGCAGTCGGTCTTTATGAACAGGCTAAGCATGACTTAACACTCATTACTGCCTAGTCCCAGCAAACACCAGACGTGGATCCAATGTTGCTTTAATGTTAGTCTATCGTTTACCACGCTGGCCCAGCATTAAAGCAACATTGGTTCAGCGTAATCCGTATCGTGTTTGCCAGGTAGTTGTTATGTCAAAAACTGTCAGTGACACAGTGCAAATATGTCAATTTACAGAAAAATAATACTTGCTGATAAACCTGGTAAATGCTGGCAATAGCACGCAGAACAGGAAATTATACGAGGTCATGCAAAGTGTGGTGTCCAGCGAAAATCTTTCATTTTAATGTTTTCGCTTCAAAATCGGTGCCACTTTCAACAAATGCACAAAAAGATCCAATGTCCTCTTGAGACGTACATATGGCGAAATTCACAGCAAACACGAAATGCTGCTCTTATGCTGTTTGAATACTGAGCCAGCGTGGACGACGCTGGCCCAATATTGAAACAGCATTAGACAAACCTTCTTTCTCTGTGGGGAGGGTTGCTTTGTGTAGGGAGAGAAATAGTTGTGTGTATATGTTTAGCTCATTAGGTTTTATTTTACACGGCTACCATCTGGTGTACACATAGACAGTTACGTATTTAAATTACAGATCTCGTAGAGAACCATATGGCAATGTGTTCTACTTCCTGTACCAAAGCTAGCAGTTTTTGTTTCATTAAAAACATACTTATTGTCTTAAAAAAGTGTTTACAGGATAATTTAATTATAAGTGCAAATTTTTGAATGCTCCTCATGAACAATGCTTTATTGGTTCATCGGTTCATTTTTTCTGTTGATGAAGATTCTTTTTGATTCGGGAAATTACATGTCAAATATAAGTTTATTATCAGCAAATAAAAGCCTATAGAGAAAAGCACATTATTCAAAAGGTAATGATAAACAAAGAATAGCAAACATGAATAATAACAAATCATTTTATCTCTAACAATATGAAAATGTATTGTTTAGTTATTTGAATAAGGAATATTAATTATTACCATGATTACAGTAATACTAATTATTTATGGAGAGAACGGAAATTAATCACTTATGCATATAATATCAGGTATTCTATAATATTATACAGTTATAAGACTGGAGGTATAAGGTTTTGGACGTCAAGTATTTATTAGGCGTGGACAGAATAAGTGATTCCAGCACACGCGAGACGTTCACCCAATGCTTATTTAATGTTGGGTCAGCGTCGCAGATTGCCATCGTTCCTCTGGCAATGCAGTCAAAATCCCTGAAGGTAGCCCCATCCGTGGCTGTTTTCGCGATAGCGAAACACTGCGTTCGCCCAGTGGATGAGGTTCTTAGCTACCCTGAAGGCAAATTGAATCCTGATGTGGTATTCTGTAGCACTGACCATACTGCCCTTAGGTCAGTCCTGTATCCCATTACACGGTCAAGGTGTATTTGGACAGGGCACTGCGTGCGTTTGCTTTGGCCGTTCCTTCATAAATAGGCGAACTATTTATTTATTTGATTAGTGGCCAGGAGTGGACGCTTTGGAATTCGGTCTTTAATCTTGAACACATAGTGGGACAAATGTTTCAATGGCAGACATGTTTCTATTATAATGTGAATATGCTGCATTTACGGCCAATTTAAGGGAACTGGGTCAATTACGTTTTAGAATGAGGAGGGTGGGTGGTTATGTCAATATTTCTATATCGTTCTTTCTACATGTGTGCTGTAGCCGGAAATGTTCAGATACCTCGTGTACATTCACAGTTGCCACTGGCACAAACTGATTGATCTCGCTGGCTAGTAACAAAGAGGATATATCATATAGGCTCTTTGCTAGTAACAAATGAATTGAGATTGAGATTCCTTAACCCTTTGACCGCCGGTGCCGAACATGTTCGGGTTTTCGTTTTTTTATTACCACATTAAGTACCACATTTAAACATGTTAAATATAAAATGTGACATTAAATCAGAAAGATTTTAAAATAGTTTACCTTCATTCTGCCAAATCTGAAGTTGTGGATCGCGTCAGCGGGACACAACTTCAAGTATGTGAAAATTCAAATTTAGTAATTTGGCGGTTAAAGGGTTAATGTCATTGAATCTTGGCATTGCTAAATGACTTTGTATTTTCATAGCCGCTTTTTTAGATGTAAAGGATTTATATTTTATGTATTTGTTTGATATGTTATTTATTTGAATGTTAATGATTTTTATTTGGGATTTGATTTTATTTGTTTATTACTGAAAGTTTAACTAATATGAATAAGATATGGCATACACTTTGAGCTATCAATATATCCCCACCTCGAAGTGATTGAGCTTTATCAAATGCCTAGTATAAAATATAAAATAAGAAAACTTCACTGGTCCTTAATTGGATGGATTGAATGGATATTTTTTGTGAAATAATTATGCTTCAAATTATGCTATTTGACCTTATAGCACTCAAGTGCTCATGATTTGACATAGCTGTTTAAATGCTTAACTACGCAATAATACATTGATTTTAAAGCACCTAAGTCATTCGTAGTCCGAGCTCAGAGGAGGTGTAGGCTATGGTGAATCCCAGGGATGGATCCAGAACTAAGGGAAATGGGGTTTGCCTGGCGCAGTTAAGTTTTATTTTGATTGAGACGTCTATTTAGCCAATTAACGTCCGAAAGTCAAGTTACAAGATTAGAGCGATTTGTGAACAATTCAGTTACCACATGAGGGGGGGGGGGGGGTCAAGATCCCCTAACTCCCTCTGGATCCGCCACTGTGGTCGGTAATAGCTGCTATGGTGTGGGTCTATCCTAGCAGACAATGTGCAAATAGTGACATAGAACAGACAAGTATCAAGGACGTTTATGGGAAGTCCCTAGTAGTGTAAAACACGATTATTATAACTGGAGGATAAGATCGACGGTTAATTCTCATAAGAGCGGTCAATGACATGGTTAGTGATCAATTATTGGACCAGCAGGACACGAGAATCTGGCACATTCCGGATGCCGAATGAGAAAGTTAGCCGTATGCCAAGTCCGCCGTACACATAGTAAATAATCTAAACATATCGTAAACAAATGCCAGCAAGGTCACACCAAAACGCGAGAGGGACAGAATGTTAGCGTGATGTCTCAGACGGTGGCCCAACATTACACCAACACGGATTCACCGTGTTGTGTTTACTGGGCGTATAATTACTGCGGATTCTATGTTGTCAATCCCGTCTTATATCAGGACCACGCCAGGGCTGTCTGCGACGCTGGCCCAACATTAAAACATCATTGGGTGAATGTCTCGTGTTTGCTGCATGCATTCTGTGTGTGTACAATGAAGACGTCTGGTTCTGACAATGCCAAACATGCTGTCCCCCAGGCTGTAATCAAGAGATGTAACATAAGACATCTCTGCACTTACCAGTTTACTTATGTTTCAGCCTTCCAGGCATAAATATATATTTTAACAGAAATTGTTTTGAACAAAGGAGTGCTTAACTACTGGCAAACAAATGATTACACCATAGCCACAATTGAAAATGATCAGTTTAAAAAATATTAAACAGGTAAAATGTTCGGGGAACGCTTTGACACTGACATGCATCGGTATACGGCGCCAAGTGCACCCGTGGGAGGTTAGAAGCTCAGCAGGTTAAAATGAAGGACGTATTTTGTTGTCGAACGAATTCTACTTTTTTTTTATATTTCTGCAACGCATGTAACATGTGAACATTGTCTCTTTGTATTGATAATGCCGACGTGGAGACTCCAACATGTAGGTGGTCGTTACATATATCTTATGCAATCGTAGTGAAGTAGGCTACTAGTTTACACTCCTAGCGCAGTGCCGCTCGTTCCTAAGCATGTCTCTCTCCCGTATGTGGCACCTATGAATCAGTGAAGGCCCAGTCGTGCTGATATTTCTCATGAAATGAATCTATAATCATGATAATGGCTGATAGTTATAGCGTATCTCTGTGTGGACTGAATGATATAAAGACGTCACTCTGGTGGCACACATCACCAACAAACATGAAATAATGCTCATTAACGTCCAGGACAGAACATTAGAACGACCGTAGATTTATTTGTTTGTCTTGCTGTTAACTTTGATCATCACATCCTGATGACTTGACGTGAAGTATCCATGCAGATGTGAAACACATGTCAAACAGACGTTAACGGTATCAAACCAGATCCATAGCTAATTCAGCAGTACATTTGCTGGCATGTCACTGACTTGGCAAAAACGAGACGTTTACCTAATGTTGGTTTAATGTTGGGCCACCGTCTACGACGGTGGCCCAACATTAAACCAACATCGGGTTAACATTTACTATTTTCGGGATGTGTATACACACGTGTTAATGAGGTGTGATAAACAGTGATCATCCAGTGAGACTGTTTGTTGTAACTTCATCCAGTAACCAGCTAACAACCCCCTGCGAGATATTACAGAACGACCCCTGCGAGATACCACAGAACGACCCCCTGCGAGGTATCACAGAACGACCCCCTGAGAGGTATCACAGAACGACCCCCTGCGAGGTATCACATAGATTTCTTGCAGATACAATCTAACCGCACCCTGTCGCTCTGTGACTTTCTGGGGGGTTTGGCGCCATATTGTTGTTCGCACCATTTGTTGAGGTTAAAGGCATATTTGTATTCTAATAACAAAATAATATTTTCACTTTAAAATACACAGGGTTCCTTTGTCCCACATGATGTATTCAAATGAGCGGTATCATTGTGTCCACATTATTAATGTTCTCAAGTATTTTTTCCATCACAATTTTACCTATATTCATTATTTAGTGCTTTATCGTGCAACCTCTCTGTTTTGTTCTCACATTTCTATTATTTCACTCTCAGATTCTACTTCACACTTGTGTCTCCGTACTCTTTTTGATAAAGGCTTCATAAATGCACTGTGGATAGAATATATCTGTTATTTCTGACATTTTACAACTCTCTATGAGCATTGCTTTCAACGTTGTCACAGCTCTCTTGTGTCGTGAGAACCCATCTTCATCTATCCAGCTTCCTGCTACCGACAGACCAGTGGTCTGACTGTCAGACCTGATGGGGCAAGATGTGAGAACTTTGCTGGGGCACAACAGAATAGAGACAGGCCTGATTTAAATCAGCTGTTTTTAATGCTGTGATTTAATGTGTTTGCCTTAGTGAAACATGTCTGACACAGAAAACTACAAGTAGCAGGCACAGATTCTGAGTTAAGTAATAACAGAATGATTAACTCATGAAGGAGACTCTTTCTGAAAGATGTGAAACATTCCTGTGAAATAGTACCAGTAATTATGACGATGTGAGGCCCCAGTATGCTCATGTGGTGGTGTGACAGATACCACTTTAATATGCATAAGATATATGCGTGCTAATCCATGCTGCGCTAAATTTGCTTTTCAAACCATGGAAACCGAAGGGGTTTTTCCCTTTGAAATAATCATAAATGGCTTAGCTTGCTCTTTCCGATTCATTTAAATACCTACATAATTATGTTATGGGTCTACGACCATTATAAATATTTTAATTCTTCCAGTGCGGAGATCGTCTTTAAACGTCAGAATCTGACGTCTACAGACGTCAGATTCTGACGTATAAAGACGGTCCCCGCGCTGAAAGAGTTAAGACCCCATACCAGGGGGCGGTCACACATGACCCAGAAAGACGAAGAAATAATCAAGTTGTTTAAGTGTAGTGTATGCCAAACTGTCAGTAACCAGTGAATAATTGTCTTTTAATTACATCTTCATTTGTCTAATTGCTTTGAATGTACAAAAGATGCACACTGTGCGGTTATTCGGTGTCAATTGGCCACAAACCTGGACGTAGCGCTTTTAAGTTGCTAACCAAGAAGCAATGACCCGGACAAGACGTGTCGTGTCGACTCAGTATTTATTATTATTAGCATTCTTCACATTCCAACCATTTATACATGTATGGCATGGCCAGGGGTGCGCGTGGGTGCAGCCCCCCAACCCCTCAAGGGGTATACGAAAAGAAGCATACTCTTCATGTTAACATGCTAAAATAATACAGAATAATGCGAAATAAATATTATGCAAAGTGCATTGTACCAGACGTAGTCATGGGAGAGTAGGTAGCGAAACATGTATGTATACACAAAGCGAATCAACGCATATAAGATAGGTTGATAGATACGTATTTTTGACAGAAAGTTATGCGCCATTGCAGTAAGCATATCAATACATTCGTTAACCCTTTAACCGCCAAATTATTCAATTGTAATTTTCACCCACTTGAAGTTGTGTCTCGCTGACGCGACACACAGCTTCAAGTGAGTGAAAATTATTCAGATTTCACAAAATGGGGGTCAACTCTTTTCGAATTGTTAATTCATGTCACATTTGATCTTTAAAATGTTTAAAAGAAAGTACTTAATGTGGTAGTAAAAAATGAAAAAAAACACGAATATAGTCGGTATCGGCGGTTAAAGGGTTAAGCAGTGTATCATGTGTATACTATAATAAAAAAATCTAGAGATGTGTGCGTAGTTGTGAGACGAAAATGAATGCATCTCCTGCGTTTTAATTGACGCAATATCTCAATTGTTATCTCGCCATTTTCTCGAAATCATTGAACCGCGACGAAAACCTTTTTATTTCGTGGTCAGGCAGGTAAATACCTACTTACAAAATTACGAACTATTTGGACTAGCGGTTCTTGAGATCATGCATCGGTCTTTTTATGAAAATCACCGAGCCGTGACGAAAACCTTGTAAAAGCAGCGCATGAGCAGGCAGCTCATGGCTTACATAGAAAATCACGAGTCATTCGGACCAGCGGTTCATGAGATATCGCGTTCTCGAAAAGTTTAAAATGGCCACCATTTTTATGAAAATCATTGAACTATGACGAATACATTTTCATTGCGTGGTCGGGCAGGTAAGAGAATAATACGAGATCACGAGCGATTCGGACCAGCGGTTCTTGAGATCATTGATCCGACACTGGCTATAGATGTATCGTATTTCCAGGGATCCACCGAGGATTTTTAAAAATGGCGCATGGCTATCATGGTTATGGTTATTAACATTCCATTGTGACATGTGTGATGTGAGAACTCACCCTGTTTATGACGATGACTTCTTTAATATCTCGCCGTACAGAATGGGACGTCATATTGCGATTAAATAAATGTTTCTGAATAATTTCAGTTTTGCAATAGCAAATAGTTGTGCCCTATTATCTGATTTACATCATCGTAGCGTTATCATACTTCTATAGTTAACATTTAGTGCGCTAAAAATGTTATATTTACTGTAAGTTATGACATATTATAGTAAGACATGTAGGTAAGGTGTGCCGTGTCCAATCCCTTTACGGATTACAGACATAGCTTCACAGTTTACATAGCAGCTTACAATGCTGATTGTCCAACCTCGAACCAGGCCCGCTGATCATTCATACAATGTTGGCCGATGGTTTTATAATGTGTGTAGTGACCAGCTGTGACCAGTGTGGCCTAATCTTGTCTCAGCTTACATTTATAGACTCGGGCAATGTCGGTCAAATGTCTACGATGTTGGCCCGTCATTAACTCAACTGTGTACGGGTTTTTTTTTCACAGCTTTTTACAACATTTATCAATTGAAAATGCGACAACCGATAGTCATGATAGTTACATGAATCAATTTGTGCAAACGCACAACAGACTTGTAGATATTTATAATACGCACATATACAGTGACATTTATGATCACAACATATCATTTTAACCTTTTACAGAAATTCATTTATTCAGCCTATATGTGCACAAAGGTGGCCTAAACCCCATTCTTTCATTCATTCATTCATTCATTCATTCATTCATTCATTCATTCATTCATTCATTCATTCATTCATTCATTCATTCATTCATTCATTCATTCATTCATTCATTCATTTATTCATTCAATCATTCATTCATTCATTCATTCATTCATTCATTCATTCATTCATTCATTTATTCATTCATTCATTCATTCATTCATTCATTCATTCATTCATTCATTCATTCATTCATTCATTCATTCATCCATTCATTCATTCGTTCGTTCGTTCGTTCGTTCGTTCGTTCGTTCGTTCGTTCGTTCGTTCGTTCGTTCGTTTATTCATTCATTCATTCATTCATTCATTCATTCATTCATTCATTCATTCATTCATTCTTCGTTCGTTCGTTCGTTCGTTCGTTCGTTCGTTCGTTCGTTCGTTCGTTCGTTCGTTCGTTCGTTCGTTCGTTTATCCATTCATTCATTCATAATTCCGGCACGAACATGAGCTAATTACGCTTTGTAAGGTCAATGTTCAGATGTTTGTCCAATGTTGCAAACGCAAATAATTCAAACAAAATAGGGTTCAAATCTCGAGTTGTTAGGATGGTCTGTGATCAGGTAATTGGTCTGATTGCACTTTTGCTTTGCCAATTTGTCAACCAATTTGTTCAGTCATGGAAATCAAATGGTTATGAACACATAAAGTGAAGTGGACAGGATGACGAGAAGCGCTTAATGAGAGATGACAGGTCAACTGAAGCCACCTGCTCCTCACAAAGGGAAACTTCTATTTTTTTATTACTGAGTTTTCTGACTTTCGTTTCGTTTCGTTCCGCTACTGCGACTCATGATTCTGCATGGACAAATTAATTGAGACGTTAATAATATGAACTTAGCAAGTATGTATTCCACTTGCCAAGCAGGCCTGTACGTTCTCTGATTTTCAAATTCCCATAAACTACAACCCGTAAAGTTAAATATGTATTTTCCTATGTTTCCCAAGAATATGCTCTTACGTTTACACATATTTGTTGCACTAACTTTTTGAAGCCTCAAATAGAAAGTAAAATTTGATTGGGTCATTTAGAGTTCACTGTTTAAGTTATATTTGCCCCTGAACTTGCCAAAAGCGTGTGTTACACTTGACAGAAGACAACGAGAAATAAATATCCGGTTAAGCGGCAGATAATTGATCCGGGATCCGGATGACCGGCGTTTGAAGATTGAGGCCTAGGTCTGACTACAGATACCGCCACACACCCACACCGATACTTCGTCCCACTGTTGGTTTGATGTTGGACCAACGTCTACGACGCTGGTCCAACATCAAACCAACAGTAGGTCAGTGTCTCCTATTTGCAGGGCGCATGCCATTGAGGGTTGCGTGTCATAAGAATACCTGTTGTTCTTAATGGTCGTTATTGTCAAAGTTAACCACATCTCAAACATCTGTGTGTGTGTGGAGGGGGGGGGGGGGATTAATTCTAAACATATACCGTAATATTACATTGTCTAGACTACCTACTACGATTCCAGTCTACAAAATAGCAAAAAAAAGCAAGTGGGCATACTATTTCATGTAATTTAATGAAATATCATACATTATAATGGTCAGCTTGCAACAATTGAAATGATTCTGACGACGTTATCATGGTTATTACCATTATATTAATGTTTGTGATATATGTATGAATATTATATAATGTAACACCTGTTTGCCACCTTGAACCGGAATATACAACCACACCATCTGGAGGATTTACACTTTCAATAGCTATGGGCGTACTAGTACATCATATTGTCGGCAATAGAACTCGGTTATTTTCTGAACACAGCTGCTTTATCGTATCATGTATCATTATGGTACAGAAATAAAACCTGATTTGCTTGATTATATATAAACTATCAAAGGTTTATATATATACGTGGTTTATTGTCAATCAATCAATCAATCAATCAATCAATCAATCAATCAATCAATCAATCAATCAATCAATCAATCAATCAATCAATCAATCAATCAATCAATCAATCAATCAATCAATCAATCAATCAATCAATCAATCAATCAATCAATCAATCAATCAATCAATCAATCAATCAATCAATCAATCAATCAATCAATCAATCAATCAATCAATCAATCAATTGTCATACGTTTGTATGAACATGATGAATGAATCGAGAATACTGACAATATTTCACGGTTGTCTGTCAATGCCACTTAAAATCTCGTTTCAATGGTTTCTTCTTTATATGGCTAACTAGAATAGAAATAGATAGCTAGTAACCATCCACGTCAAGCTGTGAGAACTTGATTTAAAAGATATTTATCACTCATGTCCTGATAGCATCTCATCAGTAACTTAGTGACGTGGCCATGTTCTCTCTGCTTCTACCTCATTGCTTCACGGACCAGATTATTCAAATAATTTTATTTTTCACAGTGGTACGGGTTGAACACATAACAACTTCAGTTACGTTGATCCACCATTGATACAGCGCTTTGTGCATATTGGGCGAATTTCGTCCTGTAAATGTCAGATACTTTTGCTGAAAATGAATTTAATTTGATATGACCAAATGCATAAAACCGTTTAAACACTACGTTCATAATAGCAATTTTCAATTATTTGAAGTTAGAATTGCTCACCCAATATTCAGTTTTCAATAATATATTGAGAAGATGTAACATATTATTGTCATGAATTTACACTTATATAAAAAAAAAATTCAACTTTAATTTCATTTTGCTCTGTTGTTTTAATTAAATTTGAAGGTAAAAATTATTGATTCCAAATTGAAATATGCGGAGTTGAATTTTATATGAAAGAAATAGACACCTTTGAATAGTGATACATTAACTGTTTACCTTGAACAAAAAGAAAACTGGGTATTTTGAGCATATTTCTGTGCATTCAGTATAACAGGTAGAGCGTACACATTATACACGACACATTGATACAATGCTGGTTTAATGCTGGGCCACCGTCGTAGACGGTGCCCCAGCATTAAACCAGCATTGGATCGATGCCTCGTGTTTGCTGGGTACCTTACCCGCCTGACGGGTGGTAAATTGGACAACAGAGAACTGGACACCTCGAGCAATAGATTCACTTATCAGTGGCTGTTATCATTATCCTAAGCTGACCCTTTATTAAGTGGATCTATTTGTAGTGAAGTGTTCACAGACCGGCAGCGTGTCTCATAAAACTGGCAAATAAACTGTTTTATCGTCAGCTCCCATTCCGATTCCTTTCTTCGCGTTCTGCTTGGCTCGACAATCAAAAAAGGGGATAATAGTTGATTTACCCAGCCTTCATTCTATTCATTATTAAGATGGCAACACTTCACCAACCACCCGTCGTTTACTCAACAGTGGCGTCTATGTGTATTTTTTCTTACTGTTTAACACTGTTAATATTTTATGGATTTTCTAATTATAGAAATAAAATTAGAATATCTACTGTTAATATTTTATGAATTATTGATGTGAGTAAAATTACAATATCTCTTTTGGTGCAGGGACTGTTTGAGACTAGAAGTTATCCCTGTATACAATGCAAATAAATCATAGCTCTTTAGCAAATACTGAGTACTCATCCCGTCATGGGCAATAGGCCCTATGTGAATTCCGATTTGAATTTGAGTATCTTTTCTCATTATACCCTCTTACTTATCCTGAACGATTATATTTTCAGGGCTTTCAAGTACCTCAAGGATTGCACCAGTATTCGTTTCATCGTCGTTGTTGGTTTCTTCGTCTCCATACCTGCTCTTCTAATTGGTAAGTCAGGATAATGTGTGGTACAATGTGTGGTACAAAATATTGCTAAAATAGACCTTAAAAGACCAATAACCATATTATCAAGTAAACCTAAAATTCATATTTTCACAAAATTGGTGATATATTCACACGGTAATCTGTCCCGTTCATTGAAATGAAAACAATTTTCCTAAAACTGAACTGAAATGTCTGACGTTGTGAACGTTTTTTCTGATCATAGTTCACAGTGTCTGATCAGAATAATCTGATGTCATCAGACAAATCAAACAAACAAATCAGACAAACATATGATAGTACTAACCGAGCTTAGTCCTTACAACGCTAAAATAGGTTTCTATACAAAATGCAGAACGAAGGTTTTTTTAATTTGAAATCATCATAAATGTCTTAGTTACCTATTTCTGCTTTATTTGAATACCTATGTTATGGGTCTACAGTCATTATGAAGGTTTTACTTTTTCAGTGCTGGGGACCGACTTTAGACATCAGAATCTGACGTCTACAGACGTCAGATTCTGATGTCTAAAGTCGATCCTCGCGCTAGGTTAACTCAATAGAGCCGTTCTCGGTGTAAAGTGTTCATCGATAGAAAGTACAAAAGTGTCAATCATGTCTGATGTTTAGATTTTAAATATGTTGTACTTTTAAATAAAGGGGACCGGCAAGCCTCATTCAGCACACTTGACACACATAAATGTAGGTGTATGCGCCTTAAATCTGAAAAATCTAATTGTTTACTCATTTGAAATAATGATAGCGATCCCCAATACACCTCAAACGTGCCAAATGAATGGATAGTTTATTTTGGTATTTCAGAAACTATTTACCGATATAAACTTTACTATAGTATTATGGTTGCTGCTCACTTTAGAATATCTCTGGAGCAGAAAGTGTTGACCCTAACACTGCTAAGCAGGATTTAAGTCGTTTCTATTAATCTGTTTTATTATATGGGTAGATCACTGTCATTGGGAATGAAATATGTGTTTAAACATCAAGATTTGCTAACGGTTGATCTCAAATGTGACAAAATATGAATAATTTTTCACCTACTTGAAGCGAGACACAACTTCGAGTAGGTGAAAATTTAAATTTTAGAATGTGGCGATGTGCGGGTTAACCCTTATCCCGTTAAGCTAATTTTTTTAAATATTCAAGCACTCAAGTGCCTGAAAATTACTCGTGTTTGTTTAATTTGAGACCAAAAATTTACAAATCTTGATGTTTAACCGCTAATTTCATTCCCAATTTCAGTGATTTGATCAATTAGTAAAGCAGATTGAAAACGACTATTGTCGTGATCAGCAGGCAAAGAGTTAACCCTTTAACCGCCAAATTATTCAATCTGAATTTCCACCCACTTGAAGTTGTGTCTCGCTGACGCGATCCACAACTTCAAGTGAGTGAAAATTCTTCGGATTTGACAAAATGGAGGTCAACTGTTTTTCAAATATTGCTGGTTGATGTCACATTTTATTTTTAACATATTTAAAATGTGGTACCTAATGTGCTAATAAAACACCCGAATATATGCGGCACCGGCGGTTAAAGGGTTAAGTTATATTCAGGGTGAGATACATGGGTGGACGCTTTGGTGAACAGGCGTCGTTCATTTGATTCCCGGTTCTGAAGTGTCATGAACAGACAGGTTGAGGTTCAGTTTGATTGTATCACACAGACACTATCTGCTTTCCAGGGGCATACAATATGGGCGTTGACCATTTAGCTGCTAAGACTTTTTTCAAAGCATTTTTTTTGTTTGAAACTGTAATTGCTGACGGAATTGTCAACTTCAAAATAATTAAAGAAAGAAAAGTATATCTATGAGAAAATGATATCTATTAAAATACCAGGGGGTGGTTCCAGAATTAAATAGGGTGTTTAATGAAGGTTTGGTTGGCCACCCGCTGAATAAAATATAAATTTAGGCGTCAAAAATGATTTTTTTTATATCTTCTCACCTAATAAATGAGGTTGGGTGGTTGAGGCACTGCCCTAGTAAATTTTGAGTATCATTTTTAAATTTTGTTCGTCATTTAGGTAACCTAGTTTTAGAAGGGGGGGGGGGGGTGTGAAAGGTCAGGATCCCCTTTGGATCCGCCACTGAATACTGAATGAAACCCGTTTCGGTTCCCATCTCACCTTCAGTAGCATTTTTGTTGTTAACGCGAGTCACTCAACAATTTTTTATGTTTCGCTCCAAATTTATACCAGATATCCATTTTAATAATAGCTCAGATGAGTTCGAAATTGGGCAAGATTCGGACAGAAACTAGGTCATGGCGGCCAAAAAGGCCGATTATCAGCCATTATTTTTTTAATATGCGTAATATCTGGAAAACCGGACCAGATAGCTAGACCATAACTATAGAACAAAATGTGCAGTTCCAGGTAGGGATATACCATGAAAAAATTAAACATGGAAAAATTCAAAATGGCCGACCTGCGGCCACTTCAGACTGTCAAATTTTCTCGTTAACGCGATTCACTCAGCAATTTTTTATGTTTCGCTCCAAAATTTATACCAGATATCCATTTCACTAATAGCTCGGATGAGTTCGAAATTGGGCAAGATTCGGACAGAAACTAGGTCATGGCGCCCAAAATGGCCAATTTTTTTTTTTAAATGCGTAATATCTGGAAAACCGGACCAGATAGCTAGACCATTACTATAGAACAAAATGTGCAGTTCCGGGTAGGGATATACCATGAAAAATTTCAACTTGATAAAATTTAAAATGGCCGACCTGCGGCCACTTCCGATCGTCAAATTTTCTCGTTAACGCGATCGACTCAACATTTTTTTATGTTTCGCTATTGTTGAATGTGCACTTGTTTAAAATTATTTTCACTTTTAAACGATGATTTGAGGCTGCGGCCTTTTTCCGTCGCCGACGGGCCTTGTTATATTTGGAGTAACCATTTAGTTTTTGAAATTCAATTTATTTCTCTAGCCAAACATTGTTTTGGAGTAATTAAAATATGTTACAGTGATATAATCACATGTTTTCATGGTTGTATTCCAAAGTGTAAAATAGGAACATAAATCATAGACAATTAATTCCGTTCACATAACGGTGCATTATCTTACTATAATAATACCGCTCTAGTGAATGATCTCAACCCAGCAAACACGAAACTATGAACCAACGTTGTTTTAATGTTTGGCCTGCGTCGCAGACGGTGGCCCAACAATTAAACAATTTTGTCGCATTGTCTTGTGAATAATACGGTTGAATAATACAAGTACGGTTAGTAGTGTAACCTTTTTTATTTATTTTATAGCAGCTTAATAACAGACGCGCTGGGAAGATACGATTTTAAAGAATGTATTATACATGTATACAAAGGACAATTCGGAAAAAAGACACTTTTATGGCTCACCACCGATCAATCACTCAATTCAGATACAGCTAGATTTACTCTCACAGCAGCGGCCTTCTTAACATGTCAAACCTGGTCCATTAAACCCCAAAAGAACTTCCCAAACCATGATGCTAGACATCTCCAGTGGTTCACTCTAGGCTATAAATTCATAGTCACACAATCGACCAGAGAAGTTAACAGTACATCCAATGAGTTTTGTACTGTCAATTTTTTTTAAAAAAATGTATTGTATTTGAGCTAAAAATAAAAATTGCCTCTGTTAAGAACAAACAAGCCACCCGATAAGCACGATAAAGGGGTTGGTTCACCTAAATTATGATTAATTTAGGTGAATTAATTGTTTATTTTAGGATGGTATTAATGCCATGCGTAATCTGCCGATTATTAATTATTTTTCAAGTAAACCACTTAAAATATTTAAAACCTACACGGACCAAGGTAAGAGTTTATTTTTAATTATTTATTTAATGCAAACACTAACATTTAATGAACTGATCAAATTATATTATATATACACCGAAACAGGTGTATATAATATGATTAGTTCATAAAAGGGTTTGCATTAAATAAATGTAAAATACAATTAAATCATTTAGCCCTGTAATATAAGTGCATTAGGTCTACCCGGTAAATGACTATACAGATAAATGGGAGTATAATAGTATTTAGAAAATATATGTTTTGCTTCGATCAGCCAAGTGTTCTTAAAGTTATCTTTTTCTAGTTCCAAGATTGTTTGGTTTTCTGTCAATTATATCGTATTAGGCCCTAAGGGGTCCAGCGGGGTGCTAAGGTGATTGATTGGAGAGCTGATTATGTGTGAGAAAGTTTTCTCACGACTTCACCAGTGTTCACGGGGCTTCTTTTCTTTTCATGTCTATTCATTTTAAGATCACTTACCATGTAAACTCCGTTAGATGTGTCATCTAGGGGGCGATAGTGTGTGTGTAGGGGGGGGGGGGGGTACACGGGGGGTGTACAATATGTTCACCCAATTCTGGATTAATTCTGGGCAGGCGTCGTAGACGACGGAGCAGAATTAATCCAATATTGGGTCAATGTCTCATATTTTCTTTGACACTTGACGACGATTTCTTCATTCATTAATGCTTTTATAGGCCTGTGATTATTACACAGCATACAGTGAAATCATACTTGCACCGTATAGGCCTAATCAGTATTATTATGCAACAATGACCTGCTAACAATGTTTGATCTAATATTTCCCCTATTTTTAAGGCAAGTGTATTAAATAGTATCAAAATAATGGTCATAAATGTATGTGACAAAATACTCAGTTGCTTTCTTATTTATGAATTTATCCAAATGAGTAAATAATGACTTTAGAAAAATAAAATTGAAAGACTTATTTTGCAAAAGCAGTATCTTCAATTTAAGGCCTGTATGTTTTTGGCGCTTTGTAGTTACATAGGCATGCAATACACATTGGAATATCAATAGGCCTACGTTTCGCCAGTGATTTTGTTTGAGCGGCGTCAAAAGATGACATTTGGTGACTAGGGGCACCTTTGGAGGTTTTATTTGAGAAGTATGTAACCTGTTATCTTGGGTCATGCTTTTGAGTGCCAAATTATACGTTACAGAACCAGAAATGACAAAAACGTCCAATCCTCAAAGGAGACCGGTGATGACAAGGGCGATCAACGCCTCATGCACTATACACAATACGTTAGCCCTGTGCTGGCCCAATGTTGAGCCAGCATCGTATTGTGTCTGATGGTGTGTCTTTGTTATCATCCTTTGAAAAATTATTATCATTTTTTTCTCTAAATAGTTTTGATGTTTTTCACCCTTAGAATTAACAGTAGTCGGTTTGTATTTTATTAGGTCAAGTCATATATCAAGTCTAATACTTGATGTGTTGCGTTTTTTTAAATTAGTTTTCTGTAATAATTAATTATACTGGACACCGTCCATCAAGTGTTAATTATAATTTATACCCTCCTTAGTCCGCCTGACTGCCCCAGATCAGACTGGTGAGGTGGGCACGTATAATTAACTGGTCATGCTATGCTGTCATTCATACTGCTCTGAAAAAAACAAAAGGCAGTAACTGCTTACTTGAAGGTTAGTAGTTACTGACATTTAGCATCGCACGTCAGAATAGCCAGCGTCCCAGCAGACACACAATGTTATACCAACGTTGATTCAACGTCTTGTGTCTGCTGGGGTACACGTCAATCGCATGACAAGTTTGCATTGAGCAGGGCTGGGTTTGGTCAAACAGGTTAACCCAGATCTTTGGCATGTGATTCGTCGAGATAAAGACCAATCACAGCCGTTAGATCTAAGTCAGTTTTTTAAATCGGCCGAGCGTAATCTCCCTAATGACTGCTTTGATCTTCAATGAAGATGCCGTCTAGGCCTACTCTTATATATTCTCCATTTTATCATACTATAAATAACGGTTTGTAAATATAAGGCAACCTATTTTTAAGGGGTTTCACATTTTATTTCCGAATAACCCTAATTTCCATCTGGTCATTTTTTCTCCGTGTACGAATAAAACCCCCAGTTTTTTCGATTCATTAAAACAGATATGTTACAACTCATAACTAGAAATAATGCACTGTAGCAATTGTAACTGTACAAAATACATTTTAAACAGAAACCGTAGAATCTATTATTGCATAACACAATTTCATTCCTCTAAGAGTCGACTCAACTTATAGATAAACGCATACCTCAGCGACATCTGGTGAATGGTTGATATAAATTGTACAAGTTGAAAAATGTTATACTGAAGCATACCACAGAGAATTTATACCGTATTGTAACTGACTCAATGGCAACTACCCAGCAAACACAAAACATTTGTATAACATTTATACAACGTCGGCCCCAACATTGTATAAATGTTATGGATTTGTTTGTGTTTGCTGGGTAGGCTTATATAAAAAAGTATCGCTAAATACTTATGGTTTGTAGGCCTACAGCAGGCGGATTAATACATCATAATAATAACCCTGGATTTATAGTAGAAACGAGGGATCCCCTCAGCTAGAATGACGTCACACGTCAGGTTGGCGTTCAGTCATCTGAACCTCCCTCATGTTTATCTGTTTATGTGTATGGCGCCCGTAAGGTGATCAGCTGTGAATTGTTTTAGTTACTAACTTATTTGTGAGTGTCAAATGAGTAATTGCTGTCCTTTATTATTGAAACAACGCTACTTTAATGTGCCGTATTGGTTTGTATGTATATATAGTCCTATGTTTGATAACTGATAATACTTACGGTATTTATGGTACAAAAACGGAACACAAAAAGGCTAATTTGTGTTTATTAAAAAAACACCAAATAATAAACAATAATTACTTGACAATCTGTTAACAGGATTACCAGTCAATGACAGATTAGATTACCCGTATGAACAGTCTGCCCAACTCGCTTCGCCGCAGACCCGGCCACACTGACCTCCATTTTATGTACGCAACAAACTGTGTAAAAACGACGCATACCGAAAAACTCGGGTGTCATGAAACTGAGACGATTTATTTGGATTCCTATTAACATTAGATCTTTTTCGGATTGCCAAATTTAGTGATCGTATTAGAACTAATCTACTGTATTTCCCATCAAGTTGGCGCCCATAATATTTGGCGAAATCAGTCCCACGGAATGTTAGCGTCCCTAAAATTTAGCAATCCTAAGTATGACAGCAGGTCATTTTGTGCAGTATGTACTAGTAGGCTATGTACTAGTGTATTAAAAAAATAGTTATAATATTAGCGGTAAAAAAGTCCAATCGCGAAATTAAATTGGACGCGAATATAAAGGGGTATATAGTATTTAAAAATGAAGGTATCTGTGTCAGAGCCTTGCGATGTCATCAGAGTAAGATTTAATAATAAACATAAGTGAGTTTGAGATATAGCTCTTTATGGATATTCAGATTAGAATGTTTATAAAAAAAATGCGGTGTTGTTCTATTTATACATGTATGATATCTAATTTATATAATCTACTGATGTTCAATTTGAATCTTGAATTTATTTTCATATTATTTGTGTTTCAGCATTGCTGCTATACATGCTGCTCGAGTTCGAGTCCATACCTGCCATCATTGGGGTGGTGATTTTCACCATAGGTGTGTGTTTCTGTTTGGCGGCGGTGATACCCACGGCTCACTACTGGCGCACCGAGAAGAAGAAAGCTGACCAGAACATACCGCCTTACGACAATAAAACCCCCACACCCACCACACCAGATCAAGCCGGAAGTGACCTGCCTGAGATGCCCCTCAGTCACAGTGAACTCTCAACCCTTGTATGACTAGATACCGTAGATACAAACTGACATATCTACAACTCCATACCTCGTCCTTTCACCGGCCCTGACGGCTGATTCGGCTCAGTTGTGACTTGAAATTCAGGGTCTGTATTCTCGTACAAGTTACGATATATCGTAGGCTTCGGATTGGTCGAGATGGCCATCTCGACCAATCCGAAGCCTACGATATATCGTAACTTGTACGAGAATACGACCAAGAGGTGTTACGCCTTCTGGATTTGAATCCCCACCTGACAGGATGCTGTCCACTTGGTTGAGTATGTATACACATAACAGTGCTCCAAACTGTTCAAAGGCCTGGAGTGTGCAGTGCTGCCTAGGGTACTGTGCACTATAAAGAACCCTTTAAGTCATTTGGGTTTCCTTCTGTCGCGATATTCCCACTGTGTGCAGAAAGCGACGTAAAGCAATACTCACCCTATTCACTTTGTCACATAGATATTAAAGGGTCCTGCCACCTTGTAAAGTGGCAGAAACGACCCTCTAACGGCAAGGTGGCGTCAATAGGCATACTCAGCGTCGCTCGAACAGTCATAGTGCTTTACACATGACATCAATTTCATTTTAATCCTTTTGTTTCGCCTTGGAATGTGATTTTTCAGTACTGGAGTATTTAGTGGTATTTTTAATCTATTTCAAACTGAAAATGTTAACACAATTACAAATTGAAAATGGAAGTACTGTTTCAACAAATTGAGATAATTATTTCCAAAATGGTTATTATCATACCAAACTTACAAATAATTAATGTTAATTTTTTTTTAGTTATTATATGCAATATCACAGTTCACTTTATCTAATTCAATTTTAAGGGGTACTTTATTAGTCCTCATACCTCCCTAATATCTCACAACGGCATTATGGGGCCAAAGGCTCGTATATGTTGAATCCTAGTATTCATGTGTGTCACATTTGACATTCTGGCTGCTAGGGGTTGATTTGCTACGAACCTGGTGCACTTGAGGAAAACACTCTCATCACTTGATACATATCAGTACATAAATACATATCATGACAGAATGGTACTTAGTGTAGGCATATCACAACTATTAAAAGTTTATTGCACTTTTAATACATACTTATACGTGTAAACGATATTTAATGATTACGTAAATATCTATCGGCATTGACAAAGAAAGCTCACTGGACGTCAGTGACTGGCAGCGAGTGAAAAGACAAATGGATGATGTGGAGCCCAAAACCACAAATGAAAATACTGTATTCTCTTCAATAAACGAATGTTGCCGTATGATATTTTTGGTGAATAAAACCAATCAGGAAATTGTAAATCGCGATTTCGCTTCTCGTATTTAGCAATTTACGTCTATGACAAGCTTGATCAATGCTGCCCATCTTGCCATATAATATTGTATCTTTATGTACATCTTTACGGAATCACAATGTAACACAATCATGGGATGTAAATTATTATGTTCTATTTTCTCACTAATTTTGTCACGTTCAAATGAAACACATTTTCACTTTATTGTGAAAAATACATAGTATCTAAAAGGTATGCTTACTAAAAAACATGACAAAATTCCTGTTACACGTCCATGTCGATTTTTCTCCTTTCTTGTACTTTTGATAATTTCGGATCCAATAGATCTAATCTATTATATCCAATCTAAAGATAAGGTCTTATGTGAATGAAAACAAAAGACGCGTTATCATTGTTGTTTTTCTATGTGTAATAATAGTGATCAATCGTATTTATCAATCGTGGAATCTCCGGAAACGAATCCTTCTTTATGGATAAAAATATGCTCATGGTTTATAATTCACGGATTTAAGTGGTAGCCGTACTCATGGATTTAACCATTACAACACTGAAATATTTCTACATAAACCATGGTTACCAAAGGGTTTTTTTCAATTGAAAACCTATGTTATGGGTCTTAGTCTACTGCCACTAGAAATATTTTAATTCTTTCAGTGCGGGGACCGTCTTTATACGTCAGAATCTGACGTCTACAGACGTCAGATTGTGACGTATAAAGACGGCCCCCGCACTGAAAGTGTCAAGCAGTACTCACGAATCGTAAATTCGTACTCACTGTTTTAAATCATCGTGGGTTTTTAAATGCATGTCCAAAAGTTTTTTTTAAAATTCATGTTTAAAGATTTTAACTCGCTCTCAACCTGCTCTCACTAATTCAAACAATCTAATAGTTTCGTGTTCACATTTATGAATACGGTACATAAAGACTATTTAAAACAGTGAGCACGATTTGGTCACGTATAATATTTATAATTAATACGTGCTCACGATTGTTAGCGGGTAGTTTTTAAACGTGCGTACGGATTTAATTTCTGTGAGGCAAATGATAATTATTTGATGTAGTAAGTAGCTTACTTTATCAGTTTATAATTATGTCAACTTTTACAGTGCTATGATCTAATAATATAATCCACCCATAAAGACTATGTTGATAATATTTATTATCCCACGAAGATGATACCATTATTATTTGTTGTTGTGCTTATTTAAAAAATGAACAGCGACCAACAAACACGAGACATTGACCAAGTCAGAGTGTTGTTTTAAAGTTGGGCTAGCGTCGTAGACGGTGGACCAATAGAAAAACACCACCGGTACAATGTGTCGTGTTTGCTGTGTGTGTATGATAGAACTATAAGTACTAGGCGTTCATCATGTTTAATACCGTGTTTATTATTTTTGTTGTTTATTGTTCGAGCTTACTGAAAACCAGTAGCCTATACATTAATGGAATTATTTAGGTGGATGATCTATGGATCATCGACTCGATCCTGGATCCCATCCGGACCCCAGTGTATGTCATAACCCAGTAAACACAAAATATTTGTATAACATTTATACAACGTCGGCCCAACGTCTTCGACGCTGGTCCAACATTGTATAAATGTTTTACAAATATTTTGCGTTTACTGGGTTTACAAGGAACATTTCCATTCTGTGTACTGGGGATCCATTATATTAAAACATTGCTGATATTATGTAATGAATTTGTTAACTGGTAATGCTTTCTCATAAAAAATAAAGGTAACCCTTGTCCATGAATGTGGTTTGATTTTATTGTGTTCACAATCCGTGTGTTAGCTAAAATAATTATAATTTAAAAATTACATTTTTTACGTATTTGAACGTATGTCTCGCAATAATAGTGACCCACAATCAAATGGGTAAAAGTAAAAATAATAATTAGTTTTCTTTGTTCATTTAACACAACTTTAACGTCCGAAAAAATCGTTGAAGATTAAAAACTATTGGATTGCCATTAACAATGTTTTATGTATCAATAAGGACGCTGATATTGTCTTTGTATTATAGATACACATTTAATTGTTCACTGCACGGAACCAGCATATAATATCGCAGGTGACATGCAAAACAACAAATCAAATTGATACAGGCAGTCATTGTCTTTTTGAATTATTATAATAATTTTTTTTGAATTATTATAATAATTTTTTTTTTTCAGATTTTTCTTGTTTTTCTTATCATGATTATTTCGGTTAACCTTTTAAGCTCTCACGATGCAATAAATCATCATTTTAAATCCCTGAAAACAGACTTATTTTCCTACAACTAAGAATGAATATTTCCATGATACTGGTTTACCAATACATGACAATTTTCTTTAATTTTTCACCCTCTTCAAATCATCTCCATCCACTACAAGTCGAGAATTGCGACAGCAATTCGCGGCTTGTAGTGAATGAAGATGACTATGTTAAATTCAGGCTTGAAAGGGTTAATAATGTTGATGCTATTTGATCAAAAAAAGACACGTTTGTAGTGCATACTTTCTGGTTGTTTTGTCAATGTAGGCCTGCACATGACAATGATTTCCAAATTAAAACTCGTCCCCTTCGGTATAAAAGGGTATTCTGTTCAGCACTATGTGATTATTTAATATAGATTTATTTATTCTGAGCTTTACAATTATGATGCATCCAATTGACTCAATTAAACAAAGCAATAATTATTTATGAGATATGTTATAGTTGGTAAATAGTCAGTTCTTCGATAATATAATCGACAAAGTATGCGGGTGGCTAGATGCGTTTATTAGATTGCCTTCAAGTAAACAGCTTGCCATAATGACCAATTAACTATGAACATATATATTTTAGTAGCTATTATAATTATAATATTGGGAAAGATGTCTATGATCTGATGATGTTACACCAACATTGAGCTAATGCTGTATGGTACCGCACTGTTCGCTGGGATAAGACAATCCCACTTAGATCAGGGTTAAAACAGTTGAGATCGCCACTGAAGATCGCTACTGAAATCCACAACTTCAAGACATACGGGTCCAAACCTTTTTTTAATCGAACGGATATAAAATGCATGGCACTTTCAACCTTCAGCTTTGTGATCATTTTTATCCACTTAAAAAGCCAATAAACTTTTATAAGCTAGATATTCTACAAACTGAATTGCACTAAGTTGTTATTGAGCATCTGTCACCGTTACTCCCATGTATATTACATGGTGTGTGTCAGTGTCATTTCACGAGCGTTGCACGCGGGTGATAACACATAATGCAATCGTGATCAAGGGCGATACAGCTGTTGCAATTAATATCAGTGCTTTGGTATTGCCCGAGGGCGATAACACTAATATAATCCCGACAACGCAGCCACAGTTTATTTTTTATCTATAATGTATAGGGTTTTTTTCTAGTGATGAGCATTGAACTTCTTCAACAAAATCCAAGATGGTTGGCAAAATCCTATGTCGCTCTCTAGAGCTTGAACTGCTTCATGGATTTATTTCATGCTTAGTTCAAAGGAAGAACCATACCCTGGTTGTGTGCTGATTAGTTTTTGGTGTGATTATAATAATAAAAACGTATATTTTTTTATGTTTTAGGATTTTTGGCTATTATCAAAATTTGGCAAAATAGTTATACAGCACAAATGTTATCTTTTAGCTATGCTCACTGGCCCTGATAAAATCACATGTTACTCTCAAGAGCTTGAAGTGCTTCATCGATTTGTTCCAAGGAAGCAACTTACCCTGAACATATGTTGATTAGATTTTGGTGTGATTTTGACATCACAGTTTTACGTGGTTTACATAAAAAAATTGGTGACAGTACTGTATTTTCCTATAATTAATGTATTTTGGTTGCTAAATCTATGTGGGGCGGGTGGAGACGCAAGCTTTACCCCTCAGGCAAATCTAGTTATTTATCATCTTTTTAGTATTCTCGTGGAAGTTACAAAGGGGCTTCGGATCTAGAAAAGTAATCCCCCCCCCCCCCCGATGGATAAAACATCCATAGATAACGAACGCTATTCTAATTCGTAGGCATATATCAATCCCTAATTTACAATGAACAAACCAAAAACATCGCAACTTATCGAATTGAAATACCAGATACACATAGTTGGTAGCATGAATCCCGGTGACTGTAGCAGGAGTCTTTGATATTTGTTCAATGTTTATAACTATAATGGAACATGTTGTGTTTTGATTACATAACCTATACTTAACAAACAAAGAAACGCAACACCACTTTATGGATACACTGTTCAAAATATTTCATAGACTTCAAGAAACTGAAATATACCATTCGTTAATTGTTTATTGAAGATGAGTATCTGCCAGTTTGTTTTCCGTGGGCCACCCACAGTAGTACATTTGACCCATGTGTACATGTGGCACTGCCAAAACAAGTTGACCACTCATTCTTCCATTGAGTGGAAGCGGGGGCTCTGATACAGTTGTTAAAGCTGCCTGCTTGGAAAGTCAAGTTTCCCCGCTCACTCGTAAAGATTCAATATTGTGGGGAGTCTCCGTGACATTTCATTCAGTTCTCCTGCCCCAGTCTATCCTACATGAGCACAAAGGTGGCCTGAAACACCATTCATTTCATTTCATTTTTCCATTGAGTGATGTCAGTCACTTGCGGCCGAATTTTTGTCCCGCCCAGGAATCTACAGCGCATCATTTGTTCTTTAGTCTTTGCTGTCGTGGCCTATCAGAGGTTATTCGATGCTTTGTAATCTGGTGTTAATTCTCAGTACTGCTAATCTGTTTTCTAGCAATTATAAATAGTAATATTTATTTATACATCCAGTAATACATCCGGTGTCACATACGGCCGATCATTGGACTGACTCATTAAGCAGCCATATGCATCAACAAAAATGGGTACTTGTTACCACTGATACTTAGCTAGAGCACGTGCGAAATACATAGACGTACAGTAAAAACAACATGTTATTTTGCAGGCGTTGTTTTTTTGTTCTGTATCACGTAAATGATGCTCATCAGAAGGCCGACGAGAACTGCAGCCAATTGTAGACTTCCCATAATCACGTAAGCAGGTTCATGGTCCCCATAGAACTCAGACACCAAACCTAGTCAAAAACATTGGCGAAATACAGAAGTCAACACACCAATACCTCACCCTTACAGCGCGGGGATCGACATTAGACGTCAGAATCTGACGTCTGTAGACGTCAGAATTTAACGTTTACAGACGTCAGATTCTGACGTCTAAAGTCGATGAAAGAGTAAACATATTTATAATGGACGTAGATCCATAACATAGGTATTCAAATGAAGCAAAAAGAGCTAACTAAGACGTTTAGGATATTTTAAAATTAAAAGAAACACTTTGGTTTCCATGGTTTATACAAAAATATTTCAGCGCTTTAATAATAATAATAATAATAATAATAATAATAATAATAATAATAATAATAATAATAATAATAATAATAATAATAATAATAATAATAATAATAATAATAATAATAATAATAATAATAATAATAACACATCTTAAACTTAATTTAACTTGCACTTTTTCCCATACTCTTGGTACATAAACACAGTATACAATGTGCAATTGAATAACTAAGTGCAGATGATACAGTTACAATGCATGATAAGTTAATTATCTAAACAGAAACAGGATAATAATATGTCTTCATAAACATACCCAACAATGGCTGGCCAACTAAGTAGGTCACCGCTAAAGTTGCACATCCGAAGGACATTAACGTCTGGATATATTTTGGACCAAAGAAATCTGTTAGAAGAACAGGCATCATTGCCACCAGATTACCTAAAAAAAGAAAGACAACTAAACATAAAAATAACAATATTCGTTGATATGCCTACTGAATTAGAAAGAAGCAAAATTTGGACAAACGAGGGCCAAAAATCATATTGAAAGACTGAATGATGTAGATGATATGTCGGCCAAAATCATATTGAAAGGCTGAATGATGTAGATGGTATGTCGGCCAAAATCATATTGAAAGACTGAATGATGTAGATGATATGTCGGCCAAAATCATATTGAAAGGCTGAATGATGTAGATGGTATGTCGGCCAAAATCATATTGAAAGGCTGAATGATGTAGATGATATGTCGGCCAAAATCATATTGAAAGGCTGAATGATGTAGATGGTACGTCGGCCAAAATCATATTGAAAGGCTGAATGATGTAGATGATATGTCGGCCAAAATCATATTGAAAGGCTGAATGATGTAGATGGTATGTCGGCCAAAATCATATTGAAAGACTGAATGATGTAGATGATATGTCGGCCAAAATCATATTGAAAGGCTGAATGATGTAGATGTTATGTCGGCCAAAATCATATTGAAAGGCTGAATGATGTAGATGGTATGTCGGCCAAAATCATATTGAAAGGCTGAATGATGTAGATGGTATGTCGGCCAAAATCATATTGAAAGGCTGAATGATGTAGATGGTATGTCGGCCAAAATCATATTGAAAGGCTGAATGATGTAGATGGTATGTCGGCCAAAATCATATTGAAAGGCTGAATGATGTAGATGATATGTCGGCCAAAATCATATTGAAAGGCTGAATGATGTAGATGATATGTCGGCCGAAATCATATTGAAAGGCTGAATGATGTAGATGGTATGTCGGCCAAAATCATATTGAAAGGCTGAATGATGTAGATGGTATGTCGGCCAAAATCATATTGAAAGACTGAATGATGTAGATGATATGTCGGCCAAAATCATATTGAAAGGCTGAATGATGTAGATGGTATGTCGGCCAAAATCATATTGAAAGGCTGAATGATGTAGATGGTATGTCGGCCAAAATCATATTGAAAGGCTGAATGATGTAGATGGTATGTCGGCCAAAATCATATTGAAAGGCTGAATGATGTAGATGGTATGTCGGCCAAAATCATATTGAAAGGCTGAATGATGTAGATGGTATGTCGGCCAAAATCATATTGAAAGGCTGAATGATGTAGATTGTAGCCTATGTCGGCCAAAATCATATTGAAAGGCTGAATGATGTAGATGGTACGTCGGCCATGTTGTAAAGACAGCGCAAACCATCTCAAATCATAACATTAAAAATTCACATATATTCAATTTGAAAAGAGCCGAAAAACAGAAACGTACGGTATTGATTAATAATGGTACGTGATGCCTCAAAACTCAGTCTCTAATTTCCACATTTCGTCCATAAAAAAATCTGGGAGCCGCATGTGTTTCTCATGCGATAGAGTGGCTTATTAAAAAAATAAACGTAACAGGATTAGTAAAACACGAGGTATAATTCTTACATTTAAATGTTGAGCTGTATCTCCTAGGGACATCACACTTTTAACGCTCACGAATTATAATGTTCCCAGATTCTATAATATATCATTCAATAAAATAGTCGTACTGAGGTGGTGATCAATGTGATGAATCCAGGTGCCGTATTCTCGTACAACTTACGATATATCGTAGGCTTCTGATTGATCGAGATATATCGTAACTTGTACGCGAATACGGCTGCTGTCGCTCTTGCAGAATGCATTTCAAATAATAAACAGACAAAATGGTAACCGTAACACCTATGTTCTTTGCCTAACCTATTTGCACTCTTTTGTTAGATATAATAGCGTTAGTGTTCTGCATGACCAAGTGTTACCAGTGCAGCCAAAGAGTTAACGCGTTAGTCATAGTGGTAATCACTCCAATCCGCCATACACACAAACACGGCTACAAAACCCATGTAGACTACTGCTGAGTGCAACTTTCAAAATAAAGTAAGGTGAAAAAAATATATATGGAATGAAGGCTTACGTACCTGTCGATGCACCAATGCACAGCGCATACAATATCAGGAGACCGTAAGAATTCCAGAGAGAGACTGCGCACGTCATTCCACCCCCAAGCAGTGTAGCTGAGATCATTGTAGTGGCACGGATACGCAAGCTGTAGTTTCCTGTTATACCACTAAAAATTCGTGATATAATATTAGAGATTCCAAACACCATGACCAAAACAGAGGACTGGTCGATATCACCTCCTTTATCTTTAACAAGTGAAGGTAGCAAGTTCGTAGGTCCAAGCATTCCGTTTACAGCCAGAGAGCAAAACAATAAAGATAAGGGGAACAGTGGATTCTTACAGATATTGGCACATATCCTCCTGATACCGAGATATTGTGTATTGTCTTCACTCGTATCCACGGTGTCTTTAACACCCGTGGTACCATATGTCCTGTCATCACTGTGCACGATGGATGTGACCAACGGTTCGAGGTCCTCCTCAACGTGGAAGTCCATGTTGATGATGATAACACATGGTACACACGCAGCTACGAACACCAGCTCTATCAGTAAACCATGCTGCCAACCGTAGCGTTGCATTGTCGCATTTCGCATTGTACTGAGAGCCATCACCCCAGCCCCACCACCTGTATTCAAAAAAACGTATTACTTTTCAACTAAGCCGATAAGCACAAAACATTTGTATGACATTTATACAATGTTGGACAGAAGTCCAGCTTCAGCCCAGGACTAATAAAATGAAGAGTCATGTATAATTCTTAAGAGTTAGTCCCAGAGCTAGGGGGGTTTTATTTGTGTTGAAAGGTCCATACGATCTAAGAGTTCCACCTATAGTGAAATTTTCTCAGGAATCCGAATCTGCGCGTCTTACGAAAATCATCCTGTCCAAAAGTACCGTAAAAATCCTTTAAACACTAGTACCATCAAAATCGCAAACCGCAATTCGAAATATTGCGTATGAAGTGATTGTTTGCTAAAATTGTGGTAATTTTCTATTTAAATAATTTTTTAATTATTTATTATCCTCACATATGACACAGGCTTTCACATGGATGTAAAATATTTTGTGTCTGATCAATAACAAATACACAATATAGCTTTAAGTTGGTATTTTACCACGTAATTTTACTCATTTTTCATACTTTTTCACTAAATAGACAAAATATTTTCTCTCAGCCGATTTTTGTATAGTATACATGTTTAGTTTTGATTCAAACATGTTTTAGAACTATTGTTGACTTGAAATCAACCCATTTGGAATAAAAATAATAAGTTATGTGAACATATTACTCGCTTTTTTCGTTAGACGTATAATTAGCTCGCTTTTCTTCAGGCTCGGGAAAATTGACCATATCTCACATTTTTGCCCACTGAGTAGTCAAATTTTGAGCTATATCAATATGTTTGATATCAATAGAAAGATACTGGCACATGCCTTCACATGGATGTAAAAAATGTTGTGTCTGATTATTCACAAATGCTGAAGAAAGCTTTAAGTTGGTATTTCAACCCTTCAATTTGACCTTTTTTCATTCTGTTTCAGTAAATAGTCAAAATACTTTTTTTCTCAGCTTTTGTATATAATAAATATTTAGTTTTGATTCAAACATGTTCTAGAACTATTGTTGACTTGAAATAAACCCATTTGGAATAAAAATAGTGAGTTATGTGAACATATTATATACTTTTTTGGTTAGACGTGAAATTTGCGTGCTTTTCTTTGGGCTCAGGAAAATTGTATGTATCTCACAGTTTTGCCGAATGAGTAGTCAAATTTTATGCTATATCAATATATTTGATATCAATAGAAAGCTACTGGCACAGGCCACGGATGTATAATATAATATGTCTAGTCTTTTGACAAATGCACAGGAGAGCTTGAAGTTGGTACTTTAACCCATTAATTTTACCTATTTTTCATACTTTTTCAGTACATAGTCAATATACTTTTTTCTCAACTGATTTTTGTGTATAATAAATATTTAGTTTTGATTCAAACATGTTCTAGAATTATTGTTGGCTTAAAAAAACCCATTTGGAATATAAAAAATAATGAGCTATTCGAACATATTACACACTTTTTGGGTTGGATGTAAAATTTGGGCACTTTTCTTCCAGCCCGGGGAAATTGACAGTGTTTCACATTTTTGTCCAATAAGTACCCGGTACCCAAAATAAAAAAATGTACCAACATCTTTGATATCAGTTAAAAGTAACTATCAGGGGCTTTTATGTGGATACATAATATTTTATTTCTGGTAAATTTGAAATGTACAATAATTAAGCGCTAACTTTGTATTTTATCCCTCCATTTGAACAATTTCCAGCGTTTTCTTAGTGAATACCAGCAAGCCTTCTCGCTCATGTTAACTTTATATGGTATAAATGTTTGTTATTACTTTTACATTCTCTGGAGCCATTTTTCAAAAGTTATCTTGACGACTGAAGAAGTGATCACAGCCATTTTTAAAGTTATCTCAGCCACTACAAAAGTTATCTTAGCCACTGAAGAAGTGATCATCACAAATTTAAACGTCATCTCAGCCACTACAAATGTGATCTTGGCCACTGAAGAAGTTATCACAGCGACTTTAAAAGTTATCTCAGTCACTACAAAAGTGATCTTGGCCACTGAAGAAGTGACTACAACCACTTTAAAAGTTACCTCAACCCCTACAAAAATTATCTTGGCCACTGAAGAAGTGAACACAGCGACTTTAAAAGTTATCTCAGCCCCTACAAAAGTGATCTTGGTCACTGATGAAATGATCACAGCAACTTAAAAAGTCATCTCGCCAATGCAACAGTTATCTTGGCGAGTGAAGAAGTTATCTCAGCTACTACAAAGGTGATCTTGGCCACTAACAAACTGGTGTCAGCCAATTTACAGGTTATCTAAGCCACTACAAAGTCATCTGGGCCACTGAAGAAGTGATCACAGCCACTTTTAAAAATATCTAAGCGACTACAAAAGTGATCTTGACCTGTGAAAAAGTGGTTACAATAACTTTGAAAGTTATCTCTGCCACTATAAAAATGATCTTGGCCACTGACGAAGTGCTCACAGCGACTTTAAAAGTGATCTCAGCCACTACAAAAGTGATCTTTACCACAAACAATCTTATGTCAGCCCGTAAAAGTGATCTTGGTCACAAAAAACTGATCTTGTTCACCGTAGAAGTGATCACATTCACTTTGAAAGTCATCTCAGCCGATACAAAAGTGATATTGGCCACTAATAATCTGATGTCAGTCCCTAAAAAAATGATCTAGGTCACTATAAAAGTGATCTTGACCACTTAAGAAGCCATCACATCCATTTTAAAAATCATCTCATCCGCCATAAAGCTGATCTTAGTCACAAACAAAATGATCTTGTCCACTAAAGAAGTGATCACAGCAAATTTGTAGTGGTTAAGATAACTTTTTAAGTGGCTGTGATCATTTCTTCAGTGGCCAACATCACTTTGTAGTGGCTTAGATAATTTTGTCAGTGGCTGACAACAGTTTGTTACTGACCAAGATCACTTTTGCAATGGCTGAGATAACCTCTAAAGTGGCTGTGATCACTTCTTCAGTAGCCAAGATCACTTTTGTAGTGGCTGAGATAACGTTTAAAGTGGCTATGATTACTTCTTCAGTGGCCAAGATCACTTTTGTAGTGGCTGAGATAACGTTTAAAGTTGCTATGATCACTTCTTCGATGGCTAAAATAACTTTTGTAGTGGCTGAGATAACTTTAAAAATTGCTGTGATCACTTCTTCTGTCGTCAAGATAACTTTTGAAAAATGGCTCCAGAGAATGTAAAAGTAATAATAAACATTTATACCATATAAAGTTAACATGAGCGAGAAGTCTTGATGGTATTGACCAAGAAAACGTTGGAAATTGTTCAAATGGAGGGATAAAATACAAAGTTAGCGCTTATTTGTTGTATATTTCGTATTTAACATAAATAAAATATTATGTATCCACGTTAAAGCCCTTGATAGCTACTTTAACGTGATATTAAAGATGTTTGTACATTTTTTTTAATTTGGGTAACCAGTACTCATTGGGCAAAAATGTGTCAATTTCCCCGGGGGGGGGGGGGGGGAGAAAAGTGCCCAAATTTTACATCCAACACAAAAAAGTGTGTAATATGTTCAAATAGCTCATCATTTTTTATTCCAAATGGGTTTATTTTAAGTCAACAATAATTCTAGAACATGTTTGTATCAAAACTAAATATTTATTATACACAAAAATCAGTTGAGAAAAAAGTATATTGACTATGTACTGAAAAAGTATGAAAAATTGGTAAAATTAAGTGTCAAATTACCAACTTCAAACTCTCTTGTGCATTTGTCAAAGATTAGACACAACATATTTCACATCCGTGGCCTGTGCCAGTAGCTTTCTATTGATATCAAATATATTGATATAGCTCAAAATTTGACTACTCATTGGGCAAAACTGTGAGATACATACAATTTTCCTGAGCCCATAGAAAAACGCGCAAATTTTACATGTAAACAAAAAAGCATGTAATATGTTTACATAACTCACTATTTTTATTTCAAATGGGTTAATTTTAAGTCAACAATAGTTCTAGAACATGTTCGAATGAAAACTAAATATTTATTATACACAAAAATTAGTTGAGAAAAAAGTATTCTGACTATTTACTGAAAAAGTATGAAAAAAGGTCAAATTAAGGGTTAAACTACCAACTTAAAGCTTCCTTGTGCATTTGTCAATGATAAGATACAAAATATTTTACATCCATGGGAAGGCCTGTGCCAGTAGCTTTCCATTGATATCAAATATATTGATATAGCTTGAAATTTGACTACTCAGTGGGCAAAAATGTGAGATATGGTCAATTTTCCCGAGCCTGAAGAAAAGCGAGCTAATTTTACGTCTAACGAAAAAAGCGAGTAATATGTTCACATAACTCATTATTTTTATTCCAAAAGGGTTAATTTTAAGTCAACAATAGTTCTAGAACATGTTTGAATCAAAACTAGACATTTGTACTATACAAAAATCGGCTGAGAGAAAAGTAATTTGTCTATTTAGTGAAAAAGTATGAAAAATAAGTAAAATTACGTGGTAAAATACCAGCTTAAAGCTATATTGTGTATTTGTCATTGATCAGACACAAAATATTTTACATCCATGTGAATGCCTGTGTCATATGTGAGGATAATAAATAATTAAAAAAAATTGTAAATAGAAAATTACCACAATTTTAGCAAACAATCACTTCATACGCAATATTTCAAATTGCGGTTTGCGATTTTGACGGTACTAATGTTTAAAGGGTTTTTACGGTACTTTTGGACAGGATGATTTTTGTAAGACGCGCAGATTCGGATTCCTGAGAAAATTTCACTATAGGTGGAACTCTTGGATCGTATGGACCTTTCAACACAAATAAAACCCCCCTAGCTCTGGGACTAAGTCTGTATAGCACTTGTGTCTGTATAGCACTTTTCACTACAATGTCCTGTATTTCATGATATACGAATAAAATATTTAAGACCATTTGACAGCCCACCAAACAATCACACTTTTGTACGATTAATGTCATGCGATGAACCCTGAATTATTCGAAGCTTGAGCCTTTTTATTCTCCATGCGTTTAAAAGAAGACAGAAATATTTGTATGGTAATATTGTTGAGCAGTTATAAAAAAATGACCATCGTATATCACATACTGTTATAATAATATTGTTGCTGAATGTTTTGAAAGGGACATTGGCCTCTCAAATAAAAACTACTACTGCTACTACTATAGTACGGTAGCACAAAGTTGCCAAACAACAAAGACATTTCTACCAACACAAATAAAGAACAAACTACAAATAAGAAAACTCCAACAACAATTTTTTTTAGTCCAACAACAAATTCTTTAGTCTACTAACAAATTATTTAGCCCAACAACAATTATTCAATCAAGCAACAAATATCAAAGTCCAACAACGAATTAAACTCAAACCATACATACTACTTAAGCAACACATTTAAAACTTAAACGACATTTTATTTACTGCAGCAACGAGTAGAAAATGCTGGCAACATTTATTTCACTGCAACAGCAAAATTAATGATAAATTCCTTTTGTTGGCTGTTTTTATGGGCGGGGGCCCTAGGGTAGTGGTTAGCACCGCTGCCTTTCACGCCAGAGTCCGGGGTTCGGTTCCCGGTCTCGGCGGTTTGAAAGAAACAAAAATGTTTCTTCCCCATCCACGTGTGAAAGTTAGTATTGTGAGGAGCCTCCGTGACCGAGAGGTAGCGTGCTCGGCCTCAGACCGCCAGGGTTCGAATTTCGAATCCTGTGTCTGGAGGACAGTGTCATCTCAATCATCTCACCATCCTCAGGAGGTTCTCCTGGCCCAGTTTAGCCTATATGTGCACAAAGGTGGCCTAAAGCCCGATTCATTTCATTTTGGCTGTTTTTATCTCAGCTTGCCTGCTACATTCCCAGCAAACACGGGACGTTCGATCAATGTTGTTTTGATGTTGGGCCAGCGTCGTAGACGCTGGGCCAACATCAAGACAACATTGGTTAAACGACCCGTATTTGCTGGGTGTATGCTTGTATGTGTGTTATGTGCCTTGTACTATGTATCTTTCTGCAGACAAAACATTTAAGTACAAAATACTTAAATATTAGGAGCTTATAATGTGCTAATCCCAGCAAACATGAGACGTTGGCCCAACGTTGGTTTACTGCTGGCCAACCATCGCCAACGTTTGACGTTTGTTTGCTGGGATGCTACTGTAAAAAAGTTAATGACACACATTTTTTTGGTAAATCTGTAGCGCATGTTTTTCGTCGATATCTCGTCAATACTAAACATATTTCCTTGAAATTTTGCACAAACCATTTTCAAGTCAAATCCTTCGCAAAAATATAATGAATATTTCAAAAGTTCGACTATTTGACATGTAATAATATTCCAGACTTAGTAGATAGATAGATATTTTATTTGACGGCAGGGAGTCTATGTAGACTTATGCGTCATTAAAAATAAACAGTATAAAATATACATGTCTATATACTACAGGATTGGTTCCATAAAATCACATGAAAATTATTATATGCATGATATGTAAGCTTAAAACCAAATGATATTACACACTAAAACAAGTACAGGGTAGTTAAAATATGCATCATAACAATTTAAAATACAATTGAACACTTAGTGTAATGGGTTTATAGAGGGATGTCATGATGATGATTTTATTTCACTAGATGTCAAATGGTCTAACTTTTGAAATAATGAAAAACATGGGCTACTGGTTCTAGTTCTGTCTCAATAGCTAGTTATTTTTACCTGCGGCAGCTATACCAGAGGCCAGTGGTCTGCTCCCCCTGAAGATCTCCTGTAGTCTGGATACAGCAGTCAGCCACACAATGCCTGTGCCAGCCCCTGAAACCAAAGGATTTCTACAAATAACCCTTTTAGCGCCAACCACAACTAGAATCGTTTTCAATCTGTTTTAACTGCTGTCTATGATACGGTGCACTATAAAGAACCCTTGAAGTCATTCGAAAAGAGTGGGGCATAGTTCCGATCTCGGGCTTCCTTCTTTCGCGATATTGTCATGATTGTGCAGAAAGCGACGTAAAGCATTATTCACTCACTTTCCACTTCAAGGAAGATAACTTGAATGAAACAGATTGCATCTATGGCGTCATAATTGCTCATCTACAGTGAAGTTTTTGCTACATAGCCACTTAATGAATGAATGCAATACTACTACTATATAGTCAGGGCCCATTTTCGAAATTTCTGACTTAGTAAGGCATTTTTTAGTAGAATTTGTCATGCGGTTGTTCTTACACAATTTGGGAACGCTGATTCCAAATCTGCCCCATGCCAAGCTATATTTTGTGTTTTTCCTACTCAAAATTCAAAAACAAAATGGCCGCCAAAATTAGTGAAAATGTCACAACATTACATCACGGCTTGGCTTACAATGAACATAAAAACATCATTTCGGTGTAATAACACCCACCTGAGCAGCATACTTAAAGTCCCCTGAATTTCACCTTGTGCGTTTGCCGCTAGAGGACAAAACACAAAATGGCCGCCACTGCAAGGCAATGTGCTATAACTTTGCTTCCAAATAACGTAGATATGTGTTTCTGGTGTCTACATATAGGTTTCTCACACCCGGGACACCAATTCAGAGCCGTGATAATATCTATTATCAATATTTCACAAAGTTATGGGGAGGGAAACAAAAGTTGCGCCAGGAAAACGACAGATCGTAGGCCAGTGTAATAATAATGATTCATTTAATAAAGTCATTATTTCACATTTAGTAGCCGAGGGAAACAAACTTAATATCCGGCATGTTGTAAAAATGTTTAGACTATTGACAAAAAATATTTTATGATTGTTAATCACTGTCCGGCACTAGTTAACCTGTCGCTCACCATATATTTTTATATGCCTATTAGTGTGTGGCCTATGTCATATCCACCTGGATCGTCTTTTTGCAGTACCGTAAGGAAGAAAGCAATAATTTAAATGTACGTTGGCCACGGGTGGCACCCTCCTGCCAAAACCCTGTACTAGAGTTAAGCAAAACATGAAGTTAATCCATCAAGGTGGTCTGCATAACCATGGCAATAATGACACACATGTTCCGTTCCTATTGAGACAAGCAGTCGTTTAAATTTAACAATTTATGATTCTAGTAACTAGGTATATTGTGCTGGTTAAAACGTGCAAATCCCATAAAAATTATGTTTCTCAATCGGATTGACAAGTTACATAATCATGATAATAGTATCATCTTAATTTTTATATTGTTGATCAAAATAGATACCGTACAAAAGCCTGGTAATGCGCTGATAACACAGTTGTTCAGACATAATGGAACGAATTAAGTCCCAACCATCGGCTCAGAGATCCACACAAAACCGTAATGTAGGGTACACATACCTCTTCTCCCCTAACTTGAATGAGATGATATCACCATCAATAATTATGATAAAATACAGCTACACGATATCGGAAATCTGTAATTTAGTGTAGGAGTTGACTTATATATGTTTTGGGCATAAGGATTGATGGTTGAGGACACGCTAGGGTAATGTTGAAAATACTGACGATGAATTTATTTTATAAATATAGTGTGAACATACACCATCTTCAAAAGATGTTAGTAACTAACCTAGTCTTGGCAACTAAATGTTATAGTGTCATGAACAAGTCACCAAAAATTATTGGGTACACTTTTGCAACAAGATATGATGCAGAATATGTGGTAATTGGGGCAATAATACCGTTTGTAGCACGATCAGGATGTTTTTATGAAGAAACACATAAAATACAGAAACTTTCTAGATGTGGTCCTGATATGGTAGAATGTATGAGGAATCAGTAGGTTCTGGTCATGCATGCTTCTAATCAGATATAAGCTCTCACTCTCGCATGATATACAATAACCCAACAGGTTCAGTTGTGTTTTGAAGTGGTATGAGAGCGGCAACCATATTTTGCAGGAAGAGGTATCAATGTTAAAGACAATAAGTCTTACCATATATAAAGTGATGAAATCATATGACGGACGTGAAGATATTTAGGTCCCTAATAACTGTATGTCTCCTCCAGATATAGTAGAATAATTATCATTCATACAGAGTATTTAGTACTTATGTACTATATTCTTTTGTAATAAACATTGATCATCTAATAATCTATGCAAGACACATGACTGTATCCTACATCAAAAACATTTCCATGCACACTGTGATGTTATCTCAGATGAATATATAACAGATAAAGGACAGAATCAGGGAGGCGGGCAATACAGTTTCAGTTCAATGTTCAAATTCACCACTTTTGGTAAAGAAGAATGCTATTCAACTATTCAATGAACACTGGTATTTAAGCGTGAAAAATACTGAGGTACATGATGGGACGTTGAATGTTATTACGGCAATCAAACAATGTGGTAGTCGTAGGAACTGATGTAACTTGATCATTCTGCTTTCGAAACGTTCTCATCATAGCAATGCCTAGCTACGTAAACCTAGAACTGGTGATATTTATCGTACCATTCAACCGTTTCAATGGCTTCCACAACAACAGCACATAAATTCTAAAAGAAAGACATTTAAATTAATTCATAAACACCCAGAACTAGAACTTGAGCCGATTGGAGTACTTCAATGTATCCTCTTCGTCAATAAACCCTGCCACAAAATGTAGATATTGTTTCCGTTGTATTTTATGCCTGTTTAGCAATAAATACAGCTCTGGCCAGATAACAATATTATAAACATGTATGAGATTGTGGTTGGAGCTTTATTGATGGACAACTGCAACTAGTTCTCGTGTAAAAGCTTCCTGCTCAACCTGAAGAACTATCACATTTGGTTTGAATAAGTGTGAATTAGGACCACGAGAAAGTAGCCAATGGCGTCCTATCAAGGAGTCGCTACATCAATTTCGAAGCTGCACAAATATATGATCAATATATTAATGAGGGCGACTATTCTGGCATTATCATTATGCAAGATAATGGCATTCATGCAAATCTGAGATATACACAGCAAGCCTGTGTAGCTACAGTGATGAAAGTAACACATGCTACTTTTGTGCAATTTCCTCATAGTTAATGACATGTTGTTTTTTAAATAATCATATTTTTTGCATTCCTCGTGACTACATGTAACATGGAAGTTGAGTTTGTTGATGATGTGTGATTTGTTTGTATCAGAAAACTATTTAAGCGCCAAAAATACCTTCCTACGACATTTAGAACCAGAGTGGCAATGACACAGAAGGGAATCCTTTATTAGCGCTAGTTGATTACAAATTAAAATTTCTGAAAATTCTATGCACAGGCACAAACTCTTTCAAATAAACCAAACAAAATTAAAATCGGATAATAATTGAGGATAAGAATTGAGGGAGAAAAAGCATTTCTTGTGAATTGTGGACAGAGTGCCCTAATTGGGTCCTATAAATTAGGTCATAAGGTGATTAATAATTACAATATCTGAAATCCGCGATGCAGTTTAATGCACAGGCCCTAACTCTTTCGAACAAACCAAACATAATTGAAATCGGATAAGAATTGAGGGGGGAGAAGCATTTCTTGTGAATTGTGGAAAGAGTGCCCTAATTGGGTCTTAATTAGGTCATAAGTTAATTAATAAATCAAATTTCTAAAATCCGTGAGGAGATTTAATGCACAGGCCCGAGCTCTTTCAAACAAACCAAACAGGATTGAAATCGGATGAGAATTGAGGGAGAAGAAGCATTTCTTGTGAATTGTGGACAGACGACAAACGACAGACGCAACACGATGGCATAAGTTCATCTTAGGCCTAAAGGCCGGATGGGCCAAAAATGGTTGTATAATTGGCGGCCATCTTGAATTTTTCCCTGAAACTACATTTAATATAAAAGTTAGAGGTTATTACTGTATTGTACTAGATTTATTGGTATTAAAAACCTATATTTGGCCACCAAAAACAACTTTCTATGACTCTTAGAAAAACTTTATGGTACTTTCTGTATTAGCGGCGGCCATCTTGGATTTTTTGCGTGATAGTTGACAAGGGCTTAAAACATGAAATTCCTCAGAACAAAAATGTTATTTTGAACACGAAAGGCAAATTTGTGTGTCCGCTGTGCACCCAGACATGATGTATAATCATGATAATTGAGACTTTATCCGCTATTTTGGCGGCCATTTTGTTTTGCAATTTTGAAAGGGAAAAACTAAAAATAAAACTTGGCATGGGGCAGATTTGGAATCAGCATATCCGAATTGTGTGAAAACAACTGCATGACAAATTCTACTAAGAAATGCCTTACAAACTTTAAGAATGCCTCTTTTTGAAAAATGGGCCCTGACTAATAGGTTTTAGGATCATTACGATTATTAATCTCCGCAGAGGTTTGCGGTCTCTGTACTGACTTACTGTGTTGATGTATATTCTCTTAGTGCAGCCCACACCTTCTATGGTGTCAATGGTAATCTTATCTGCTATTAAATTATAAAATTATAAGAGCGTTGCTCAATGTAACACTAAAAATAAATATAAATATCAGGTTCTACAGAGGATGACGAGTTCCTTGCCTAAAATGTACCTTTAATAGGTCTGGAGTTCTGTCATTATTTTAATGGATTAGAAAACGCTGAAACGGCTCTAGAACACTGAGAGCATTAAATTCGTTCTTGTAATAAATAACGTGAGTTTCTTTCTCAGCAAATACAAGCCATTGATCCAGTGTTGGTTTGATGTTGGACCACCGCCTCCGACGCTGGCCCAACATTAAACCAGCAATGAGTCAACGTCTCTGGCTTGCTTGGATTACGATCAGTATATTTCTGTGAACACCATCTGTACAAATTAGTAAAGTCAAAAATATTTTTCCGATGCGGTAACTTTAAAATGTCTTGTTTGTCACTCACCCACAAATCCACCGTACGTTAAAAATATAACGTAAAAAACATCACAGTAGGCGCTTGAAATAAGGCCAAGGGCCATCAAAAATATTCCAAAAAAGCATATTGTTCTGGAACTAAACCATCTCCGGAAAGGTTGAGCCATAAAACCTAATAATAAAAAACATTGTCATAAACATTATATATTTAACATAAAGATAAGAAATCGGCGAAAGAATATGTCATGACAGTATAGGTTGCATCCTCAAAAACACGAAACGTTGTCCCAATACTGATATAATATTGGCCCACCGTCTACGACGTTGGCCCAACATTGCTCCACCATTGGTTCAACGTCCCGTGTTTGCTGGGATATTTTTTTTCTTGTAATATATAACACCAGATATAAAATCACTGATAATACTCACCCGAACAGAAAGTTAGAGCGGCTTGTAACGATCCTATTAAAGCGACTTCAGATTCTGCGACGTCAAAGTACTCTTTCAAGAAATTTAGAAGAGTTCCAAATGTAAACACCACACCAACGACATATATCTGTATAACAAATGACGTGGCACATACCACCCACGGCCATCGTAGTATATCCATAGTAGGGTTGAACCCGTATCTCACGGCTACGTGCTTTCTTTGTCCCCTCCAACTTCCTGCAAGAAAATGGAAAAAGATACAGCAGGCCTACAGACTTCAGTTCATACAATTCAATGTAAGAATTCTTTAGTAACCTTATTATTTATAGTAGATTAAAGAATAGATCATTTAGGTACGAATGACACAAATACCGTACCCGTTCTAGTGAGATTTCCAGTGTTACCTTTTGAATGGATATATTATATCTCCAGAAGATTAGAACAGACGCGTGGTTCTAGAAGAGAATGAGGCGCACGTCATAGTGTGTCATATTGTAATTATGGTATTTCAATGCGGGTATTTTGTCTAATTAAGTTTTTGAATGATAGTGTGACTATGTCACGGTATGTGCAGGTAAAATAAGATTAATATGTCAATTGAGTATTCAGGTTTTTGCATCGTCCTGAACAACTATCCGGAGGAAAAATGTAGCCAAGCTTAGAATTCAATCTTGTGATTTTTAATGTTTTTTAAAGGTGATCTATCACCCCTTATATAGTATGAATAATTTTGTGCTGCACATGCGAGACGGTGAACCTACGTTGACATAAGTAACGTCACTGGACCATAATATTTACATTGCGGCCCCCAATCCTGTAGAAGTTGACCATGCTGCGCATGCGGGTGGGTTCACAATATGTACTCAGCGAATCATGACGATCGATCCACCTCCTTTTGGTCTACTACATTAATACAACGTGGGTTCAATGCCTCGGAAGCCGACAGTAAAGTGTTGATAACCCATCTGTTTCATCATTCTCAGAGTGTTATATAAGCTGCCAAACGACATGCCTAACGACACTGGGCCTTTTTTGTGCCATTACCGTTTTCAGCGCGGGGACCGTTTTTATACGTCAGAATCTGACGTCTGTAGACGTCAGATTCTGACGTATAAAAACGATCCCATCACTGAAATAATTAAAATATTTATAATGGCCCCGAACATAGGTATTCAAATGATGATTGCAAATGGAAGAAAACCCTTTGGACTCCATGGTTTATACAAAGATAAGGGTTAACCCTTACAGCGCGGGATCGACTTTAGTCGTCAAAATCTGACGCCTGTAGACGTCAGATTATGACGACTAAAGCCGACCCCAGCGCTGTAAGAGTAAACACATTTCTAATGGCCGTAAACCCATAACATAGGTATTCAAAAGAATCAGAAAGAGCTAACAAAGACATTTATGATGATTTCAAATCGATAGGACCCTTTGGTTTTCATGGTTTATATAAAAATAATTCAGCGCTCTAAGGGCTAAGCAATATTACGTTGTCTAGTCCCGCATGGTTGCTGCAACTGTCATATGCTTGGCCCTGGTCTGAATTGTTGAAAATTACCTAATATCGTGACATATCGCTTTTATTGTGTTAAAAAATATCTAGCACCATATCTTAACCCAGTAGAGACTAGCCTACTTATATAACAACGCTTCCATCAGTAATTGTAATCATCATAGTTCACCTGTGTTTATTACGAATAAAACGAGTCGGCACATTAAGGGTAGTGATCAAAATGTTACGACTAACATGCATGTATTATCCAATAAAGATTTAAATTCTATGTAAAAATCCATTTTTTACATTAGCTTCTGAGGCTTCATAATAAACCAACATTCTCCAATAAAAAATTCTCACAAACGGTCAGCATCCTGACCGGTTTCTGACTGTTGGCCCTCTTACTAAATGCGGATCCAATCTTGGTGAAATCAAATGTGTAGCAGGTCATTAAAATGCAAGTAGGGAAGACTAATCCTCATGGAAATAATATGAATGGGGTTTTGGGCCACTTTTGTGCACATGATAGGCTAAACTGGGCCTGGAGAACCTCCCGAGGGTTGTGAGATGACACTGCCTTCTGGACAAAAGTTTCGAAATTCGAGCCCTATCTATGATCATACGCTTAGGCTGAAAGATACTGTATTCGATCTTTTAGTTAATTAATTTGTATGGACATCCAGGAGAGTCCCCAGGTAATAGAATAATTGGTAAAAACATATAACTGGATGTTATATGAATACGTATGATACAGAGCATCACACTTCCTACAGGTGGCAGCCATTGGTATGATATAAGCAGTGAACAACAGTGTATTATATATTAAGCCCAGCCGACTTGAATCAATGTTGGTTTAACATTGGTCCATCGTCAACGACGATGGACCAACGTTAAACCAACATTGATTCGACGTCTTGTATCTGCTGGGAGGGTTTATTTGCCATTTATGCACCAAACACATACATATCAACCCTCTAATTACTGACATTTATACAAATGCCCTCAAAGAATATTTTCTATACAATCAGATATAACTGAAATCAGAATATAATGCGTATAACATTGAAACATTGAAACATTGAAGTTAAAGTAATCTGGTATTATCGTATTTAGCTGCACCGAAAATCATTCATACGTTTGTTCATATAAAACCCTCATAATATCTGTTTTGAGATGTCTTATATTTAGATTGAATTGATGTTTGGAGTTTGTTTTGACCTACAGTATTTTCTTTTTCATCATTTTTTTTAATTGTAAAAATGTCCAATGAGGCGGCATTCTCTCATACTTGTATTATCTTAATGTTCGCACTCTACATAACTAATGTTCGCACTGTAGAAAAAATTCCCGTTCGACCCAGAAAACCTTTGGACAATTTTTTGATAAAGTTAATGCGGGAGGAAAAAAAAAGAAATATATAGCTTGAACAATGCGTTTTTATTTCCTTAAAAGAACTGTGCGCGCTCATCTAGAACAGAGAAAAACATAGTGGCATCAGAAGTCGAACTGGAACGTTGAGGTTCTCTGGGGCGAACGTTAAGATTTCCTGGAGCGAACATTAACGTTCTGGACGTCTAACGTCTAGTATTCACCCAGCCAATGTAAGAGTGGCTCAGTCTGTCACAGGACAAGATCAGCCGATCCCCGCATCGTTCAGTTGTTATTTAAATTAGGGGGTAGAATACCATACTTGGGCCTACTTTTACTGGGGCGAACGCTAAAATTTTCTGGGGCGAACGTTAACGTTTTTTGTGGCAAATATTAGGGTTTTCTGGAGTGAACAATAAGATTTCTAGGGTGAACATTAAGATTTTCTGGGGTGAACACTAAGGTTTTCTGGGGCGAACATTAATGTGTCCCGGGGTGAACATTAAGATTTTCTGGGGTGAACATTAAGATTTTCTGGGGTGAACATTAAGATTTTTTTGGGGGAACATTAAGATTTTCTGGGGTGAACATTAAGATTTTCTGGGGTGAACATTAAGATTTTCTGGGGCGAACATTAATGTGTCCCAGGGTGAACATAAGGATTTTCTGGGGTGAACATTAAGATTTACTGGGGTGAACATTAAGATTTTCTGGGGCGAACATAAATGTGTCCCGGGGTGAACATTAAGATTTTCTGGGGTAAACATTAAGATTTTCTGGGGTGAACATTAAGATTTTCTGGGGTGAACATTAAGATTTTCTGGGGCGAACATAAATGTGTCCCGGGGTAAACATTAAGATTTTCTGGGGTGAACATTAAGATTTTCTGGGGTGAACATTAAGATTTTCTGGGGTGAACATTAAGATTTTCTGGGGTCAACATTAAGATTTTCTGGGGCAAACATTAATGTGTCCCGGGGTGAACATTAAGATTTTCTGGGGTGAACATTAAGGTTTTCTGGGGCGAACATTAATGTGTCCCGGGGTGAACATTAGGATTTTCTGGGGTGAACATTAAGATTTTCTGGGGTGAACATTAAGATTTTTTGGGGCGAACATTAATGTGTCCCGGGGTGAACATTAAGATTTTCTGGGGTGAACATTAAGATTTTCTGGGGTGAACATTAAGGTTTTCTGGGGCGAACATTAATGTGTCCCGGGGTGAACATTAGGATTTTCTGGGGTGAACATTAAGATTTTCTGGGGTGAACATTAAGATTTTCTGGGGCGAACATAAATGTGTCCCGGGGTGAACATTAGGATTTTCTGGGGTGAACATTAAGATTTTCTGGGGTGAACATTAAGATTTTTTGGGGAGAACATTAAGATTTTCTGGGGTGAACATTAAGATTTTCTGGGGTGAACATTAAGGTTTTCTGGGGCGAACATTAATGTGTCCCGGGGTGAACATTAGGTTTTTCTGGGGTGAACATTAAGATTTTCTGGGGTGAACATTAAGATTTTCTGGGGTGAACATTAAGGTTTTCTGGGACCAACGGGAAAAAGTTTTCTAGAGTGCTAACATTAAACTGATACAAGAACGAGAGAATGTCCCTTTTGAGCTTCCATTTTTGTTAGAATGCATTTATATACATACTACCATGGTGCATTGCTATGCAACTCGACCTCAGATGACAATTATTTTTAAATATTTTTTTAGTATTATTACTTGATACATGGAAATCATTGGCCATCGATGTAAATACGTCTGCAATAAGTAACTGTAGTATTTTAGGGGCAGATTTAGACCGGATAGATAGAGCTCCAGAAACCTGTCAGCATTTTCAAAGCGATCGGATTACATTCACAGGGTTTAAGACATAAAAAACGGTCGGGCTAAATGTTAATTACCCATACCATATACTTTTTTGTGTCTAACTTATGTTGTCCCTCGTCAATCATTGACCCAGCATCTGAACCGAATACTTGCTGATATATTACAAAATAAAAAACAAGTTGAAATAATTGTATTGTATGGTTCAGAAAACATAGACCACCATACCAACCACTTACTATTTAAAATATTGCACGATTTCATATATTGCTGTGGCAGATTTTCATAACCATCTTTAATATTACATCATCATCACAACCTTTTATAGTAGCAGCTCATATATTTTATCATCTCATTGTATAATCTTTTTTCATGTATTTTTTCCCATGTTTGACTCAGCTATATATTTTGTGTTACCTACTTTGTCAAGTAGTGCAGCTTGTCGCAATTGCTCTTTGTAATCCTTTTATAAAATAAATTATTTTTAAACCAATTAAGGCAACAAGTATTATTTAAAAGGATTCATAAGTCCAATCGTTGGCGCTGTAAGGTGTGGAGGGGGTCGGTTGCAGTTATAATATTAGTGGCCACGCCTCTTTTATAGACAATGGGTCATTCGAAATGGGGGCGCCGTGACTATTACATGACATTTACACCACCCCTTGTGTCCTAGGACCTACATAAATAATACAAGGCGATTTACACATTCAAATTGTAAATTTGATCTTATCTTGATTATTTCCTGTTTGACCATTCACATATATCATGTGTATTCAAAATTAGGATATCAGGCTTGTAATATAGTAGTATCATCGACGTTGAGCATCAGAAGGTGACCCAAGAGTTGTTTATCTGGGGTCAGCTCGTTATTCCGACAGGTTAATATTCCGACAGGTCGATATATCGACATGTCGATATTCCGAGAGACCGTTATAGTCCAGGAGCAGGGACACACACAAAAAATTCGTTCAACCGGCGGACTATCTTGATTCTGAATTGACAGAATGGTAGAATGAACCGTCGGCAACAACCCCAGGTAGTATGTACAAACAAATTATGGTATCAGTTTTTTTGTACAGCCCATTTTCTAACATAGGGGGTGTTTTTCGCTATGTTAGTCAAAGTGAAGGTCAAGCTCGCAAAATAGCCATATCTTTGCAATGAATGGACCAATTCTTACACTTTTGGTATCACTACACTCAGTATTAACTTATCAAACTTTTGGGTCTATCTGGCCTTAGGAAAGATTGTGTATTGTGAGAATATACCAATTTACATCAAGTCACATCTCAATAGTAAATACGCTATGGATTATTTTTTTAAATCTTTAGAAGAAATGAAACAGAAATTATACTAAGCGTATTGGCTAAAAATGTACTATATTATCAAAATAAACAATGCTTCGGGAAAAAATAACATCAAATTTGATTCAATGGGTGTAATTTTAATGTGACTGAGCTCACTTCATGCTTCGTACGGTCCTGGTGATTATTGGTATATTCTAGTGGTCATTGAGACTACCCCAACCTGTTTAGATTTAGGGGGTAGAGTTACGTAAACGTCTGTCGCTGCTGTTCTAGTTTATCTATGTACACATGGGAATTCAATTCCCGTTACAATGATATATCGCATGTTGCAGTGGAGTAAATAGTCATCTCTCCACATACGTTGAAACATATTTTTTTATTACACAAGAATAGACATAAGCAACAAAACAAAATAGTCAACATGGTCAGTGAAAGCGTCTAAATAAAACATAATTATTTGACATATCGATATTTGGCCTATGTTTTCTAAACGAAATATATGTATGCTTAAAAAAGAGTGTTATTTATATTATAAATATCACATATATTTTTTTGATGGAAGAATATTGCAGCCTTTTATGAAAATGTGTGTGTTCAGTCAAGACTGAAATCTGAAATATTGAGCGTTGGTCGGTATTTTAGTGTATATTTTTTAATTCACTTGTTTTTACATAATTTGGGTGTGCTGAATTCGAGTTTCTCGGATAATACTCTATATTTTGCGACCTTCACCTTCAAATTAGCAAAACATAAAATGGCCGCCAAAATATTAATAAAACCCCGTATTTTCTATGGTTTATCGCACATGAAAACACAATTTATGGTTTCTGGAAGATTTTTATTCGAGACATTTATATCGAGTGTCTGTGGAAAGAAATGACCTTTATTTGACCTTCAAATTCAATACGTCCGCCGATGTTTATTTATCATCGTCTGACCTAGATTGTATTGTAAAATCCAAGATGGCCGTTATTTTGCATATTTACCATTAAAATCATGACGTCATTCTAAATACGGAGCACATCAAAGCATGTTAGAATATAATGTCTTTAAACTTAGTTTTGAATGCCTTGTAAGTTAATTTGTCGCATTAATCAGTCTTTTTTTAAATTTTCAATAAATAATGTTGTTTTCTTATATTATAGTTTAGATGCAAAAAAGCGCTATAATTTTGTGCTGGTGGTTATCATTTTGAATTTGAAGATCAAAGAAAGGTTATTTTGAACAAAAAACCTGAGACATACATTCTCAACTCTAAATCATGCAGAAACTAGAAATTGTACATTTTTTTTTGGAAAAAAAGTAGAATATATGTGGTTTTGGCGGCCAGTTTTTGTTTTGCAAATTTGCAGGTGAAGGACACTAAATATAGAACGTTATCCGACTGATTCGAATTCAGCACACCCAAATTATATTTAACAAAAGTGGTTAACAAATTATATACTTATTTTGCCGAGCAAAGTTCAATGTTTCAAATTTCAGCCCAGTTTGAATACAGACAATTTCATAACATGCTACTATATTCTTAAATTAAAAAAATATATCAACATTTATAGATCTAAATACCAGTCGGTTTTAAACAAATACATAATCTTGCTTCAGAAAACATCGGCCACATAGAGATATGGGCAATAATTATGTTTTATTTAGTCGCTTTCATTGACCATGTTGAGTATTTTGTTTTGTGACTGATTTCTATTCTTGTGTAATACAAAATTATGTTTAAACGTATGTGGAAAGATGACTACTTACTCCACTGCAACATGCAATATATCATTGTAACGGAAATTAAATTTCCATGTGTACATTGGTAAATTAAAACAGCAGCGACAGACGTTTACGTAACTCTACTCCCTAAATCTAAACAGGTTTGGGTGGTCTCAATGACCACTAGAATATATCAATAATCACCAGGACCGTACGCAGCATGAAGTGAGCTCGGTCCCATTAAAGTTACACCTATGGAATCAAATTTGCTCTTAATTTTTTCCCGGAGCATTGTTTATTTTGGTCATATAATGCATTTTTAGCCAATACGTTTAGTATAATTTCCCTTTCATTTCTTGTAAAGATTTAGGAAAAAATCCATAGCGTATTCACAATTGAGATGTAACTTGATGTAAGTTGTTATATTCTCACAATACACAATCTGATCTATGGCCAGACGGACCCAAAAGTTAGATAAGGTAATACTGAGTGTAGTGATACTAAAAGTGTAAGAATTGGTCCATTCATAGCAAAGATATGGCTATTTTTCTAACTTGACCTCCACTTTGACGAACATAGCGAAAAACACCCCATATGTTAAAAAATGGGCTGTACAAAAAAACTGATACCACAATTTGTTTGTACATACTACCTGGGGTTGTTGCCGAAGGTCCATTCTACCATTCTGTCAATTCAGATTGTAGATACTAGGCCTGTTGAACGAACTCACTAAATAGAGCCCCTACAAAAACTAGCTCCTGGACTATTATTCTGACAGGTCCTTGAGGTAATGATGATTAACCTCTTTATATTATATATACGCTCAGACTTCACTTCAACGAAACGAGCACGGGATAGGGGCTTATATCATTATTATTATTAACCACATTAACCAGCCACGTTTTCTCCCCACTACACGAAACAAACAATAATCTGAGCGGGTCATTAATCATAAACATTTCTTAACTAACATAAAATAACACAAATAAACGCACTTATTATTTGTTGAAATTGCTAAATTGTAGACCACCAGCAATATGTATTTTGGACTGCATTGGGACAGTAAAGAGATCGCAGGAGGTCGTAGGAAGAATCATAATTGTATAAATATGCAATTATGCAATTGCAAATAAAATTGTGTACATAAAGATATCAGCTACCGGTGGCCAACACCCTTACTACGTTTGATATCCAGAATACAATTTATGTACTTTATAATTACACATAAAATTACGTTAAAGTGAAAATGATAATAGACAAAGCAAGGCATCAAATAATTCCATAAATAAAAACTCTCATCAATTTTGCGTTACCAGGTTACAGTTCCAAATTCCAATCGCTTCAATTGTATTTTTCGTCATTCGAAGCTGGAATTGCTAACGCAATTTCCAGCTTCAAATGACGAAAAATATTACTATTTATGAAATAAATACATGTCTAAAATTAAATTATTGGATCAACTAAGCATCTACTAAAAAGTATTTTATCAAAATTAAGTGATATTTTTATTGATCCAAAACATCCTTAACCCCGTATATATCCGGGCACAGCAGGACAAGGGTTAAAAGATTAACGCTTTAAAGGTAAACTGTACTGTTTATCATTGCAGGGGCTACACTGCCAGCTGCGCAGCTCAGCGCCGTGCCGCCCCGTGCCGCGCCGCGAAATGAAAGCTGGGAATAGTTTATCTTTCTGTTTTTTTCGGCGTTGCTCTGTGGCCAATCACAGTAGCCAGAAGAGTCATGTGTCGCAAAAAACCCTCTATGCATAAGCAGCATTCACGCGCCGCGCTGCTCTTGGTGGGGCCACATTTGCTGGTCAATACTAGGGGCGGATCCAGACAAAAATCTGACTGGGTTGCAATTTACAATATATATAATAATAATATATTTATAAACATATACATATTTAATATAATATCAACGTCTGGTGTATGTTGTGTTTTTACATGTAAACATAAGGCGATATCAGTTGTGTATTCAGACATAAAATCCAATTAAATAGACGGGTTAAATATGCATTTTTATATAAATATAATATATATATATGTATATTGTAAATTGCAACCCGGTCAGATTTTTGTCTGAATCCGCCCCTAGTATTGACCATAATAAGAACTAATTATAAACCAGTTATTAGCATGATTAACAGCTACCAGTAGACTATGTGAGCTTATTATAAATCGATAGATATGCGTGCGCTGACAGTTCAAGTACGACAGCCCGGTGGGGCCTTCCTACTTCGGACTTCCCACTTCCCACGTCCGGCTTCCCACTTCCGATTTCCGACTTTCCACTTCCCACTTCTGATTCCCACTTCCGATTTCCCACTTCCGATTTCCCACTTCCCACTTCCGACTTCCCACTTCTCACTTCCCACTCAAGTCTTCGAATTTCTTGATTATTGTTTTAGATTCACGTAATCAATATAATTTATTTTTAATAATTCAATATTTCAAATAATTGGAAGAAATGTATTTTTTTCTTGTTTGAATATAAGTGTATGCACTTATTTTCGAACACTAATTATGTGAACCTTTAAATATAAGTACATGCAGGTAAAAGAGCAGGGATACGGTACTCAAATACATCTGATAACTATGTCCTATTTTGTGGGATTTGATGCATCGGAAACAACATTAATGCAGTCTTATCTAATCCTAATATAAAATCTCCAATCCGTGGCGCTGTTGTGACGCCAACACGACTATGCCGACGGCGATGGACGAGTTATAAAACTAAGATTCCAGATTCACTAAACATAAACTCATTTCTCTTGGCCGAACGTCGTGTTTATTTTCTGCGTCTGTGTAGAACACATAGAATATAAATATACATTTCACATAGGCCTTTTACACTTCCTAACCATTACAGAAAACCACGTGGGTTATAGCTTAATTGGTTCAAGAGTAGAGCGCGCACCACTCTCCACGCCGACGTTCGTCCCTTCTATGCATTCCTAGCCATCCAACATAATCATACATAATCATAATCACAACATTGATTCAACATAAATTCAGCTCTTAATAGCGAATCCAGTACTGTGTCAATAAACCAAAGCTCTTCCGACAGTTCCGAAATAGGAACTAACGAAAACTTAGCCGTAGACAGTGATGTTGGGCAGGTCAGCGATAATTCGGGAGAGACAGATGTGCCAACAGTCGCACCTCCTACACCCGTGCCGAGACCTCGTAGGCCCCAGCGAGACCGCAGACCACCGGACAGGTATAAACCAGAGGATTTTGCCATATTTTCACAACAGCCTACACAAAACTCACTTAATACGCATGATAAAGAAAATAAAACTGAATTTGTTGCCGCTCTGGCAATGCATTAATCATTTTCTCTTCTTCCTGCTGATATCAGGATGGGAATCTTTCAAGTTATTTTGAATCAATGATTTATATAATTAATGTGGCTTATAAAATGTTTTCCTTGACGTAATGACGAGGACGTCATTTTGAAAGCAGGGGAAATTGTAACAGGATCAATTTTATTCATTTGTCTGTCCGTTCCGAATATTATATTGTTCATCACATAGCAGTCAAAGACCATATCGTCACGGTTTAGTAATTGTATGAAGTTAACATGAATATTATTATTTGTTGTCAAATCCTTGCTCTGCGTGCAATAATTTGCATTTATCCCGGCAGGCTTTATTTGCCACGTCTACCAGAAAGACGTATTCATTTTCTATTTGCCTGTGTGGCGGACATGTTCGTCCCCACGATAATCACGATAATAACTGCTGTATTCGTTCATATGTTCACGTATGTGTGACTGTTCACGCTGTTAAAACTATTTTTTATACTGTTTAATTACAAACATGTTATGGCTAGGTCAGTAGTGTACTCGTGTACTGATTCATGGTGAACGAAGAGTACGAATTTGTTCAGAATAATTTTCTGTATTAAATCTGTAGAGCGGTTCGAATGTGCTAAATTTGTAAAATAGTAAGCATGGATAATTCTATTATAGATATCAAATTGATTGTAGTCACATTATTCCGATCAGTTATTTTATTAAAACAGATTCATATTGCATTTAAAGTGTTACGATTGTCGAATGTTTGACATGTAATTTCTCTATTTTTCATTTCTATTCATAACGTATCTAGTTTAAAGATAAATGTACTGGTCAGCTGTTATTGTATTATACTGGTACGTGGGTGAACCTGTAATTTGCCCACTGACGCGTGAAGCATAAACATTGTATTTTTATGATTTCATTATTTTGCCTAATTCACTGTTACAAACGATAATAAAATTAATTACAGATTTGGATGCATCATATCTACTTATTACAGAGTTGATTTAAATGCTGCTGGACCGTGTTACTGGCAGGGTAGGTTATCTGAATCACTATATTAAAAGTTGTAATAATAAACGAGTGAGGTTATGCAGTATTGATCAATGTTATACTGGTTCTAAATGGGTTAGAGAAATACGTAGTATCTGACCGGTTTCTGAGAAGTTTTACATCAACGGAATACATGTTGAAATGATTAAAATGTATGTAACATGCCGATATTATTAAATGATGATAATATTAAATAAGTTTAAATGCATTTTAGGCGATACATTTCTGACAACTCAATTATTTATCATTTCACTAAATCCGTCATTACTGTGATACTCATTACTGTTTTTATACTTGTTTTCAGGGGTTTTGTTTTGATCATGATGATTGGATGAATAAAATTGAAAAGACAGTTTTGTTTGATCCACACATTATTTGTGGCTCACACGTCGCCCCTCCGGTCACATTTACACGATTAGGCTTCCCTAGGCCTGCTCTCGCGACAGATGACCCAGGCCTTGAGAACAAGGTCCGCGGGCACCAGTCACTCTGAGTGAGCAGCCTATTTTGATGGCTCTGCTGACCCCTAGCAGAATATCCCAGACAGTCTGGATTACAGCCTGGATTATAAAGGAGCAATCCATTGTAACTGACCAATCCAATCCAGAATCCAATCATAAACTAATCCGTAACGCGGTACACAAAAGTGATTAACAAAAGAAGGCTCCTAGGTTATTGCAAAATTGTGTCTATATCTGTCACCGTTATGACACTGGAATGATGCATCCAAAACTTAAAGTGCTCACAAATATTTGAATGTGCGAGCTGGTAGATTTTTTTGTGTTTAGGATCAGCACAAATTTTAGTTATACAATCATGTCATCATTATCATGATTATATATTAGATAATGGGTGAAGCATTCGACATTATGAGAGGTAAAGACCGAGGGCGAATGTACAACGTCTTAGAGCTGGATGTGTTGCTCTCTCAAACACTTGACGTTGCGGGAAATAAAGAGAATAGGAACAAAATAAATATTATTTCTCAATTACCATTATTTTTATACCTGGGTGACGGCAAATTTATACCTCAAGAGATATTATCTCAGGTTTTTGAAAAAAATCGGTAAGAAATACAGGGTTTGTTTTTTCTATTCCCAAAAATTTATTATTTTAAAATGTTTGGGCATAGACTACATGTTATTTTAAATTGTCTTACTTCTCTTAGTGCAATTTCCCAGTAACAGTCTCTGACACGAATAAATTCAAATACAGTTGGGTGTCAGAAAATACGCAGTGAAATGGTTCACAAAATGACCACTGAAATAATATTCGAAGGCATTTGGAGTACCAACCAATATAATTAAACATAAATATCTGGTAGAAGTGATTACGATCTGGAAGCAAATAATTATTTGCATCTAAAAATATATTAACGTTGTCATACGGCTATTATTACTCGAATTAAGGTCGATAACGGTATAATAAAATTATAGTTCTATAGACAAATACATATATTAGCACTTGTGATGCTGGGACCGTATATATACGGTTACAAGCAAATGTTGAACTAAATTAAATGGTACTGCTATTAATAAAATAGTTCAGAACAGATGCTCAGTTGATCAAATAATACATTTTAGGAGATGTCTATTTTTCATACATAGTAATAATTTTCATCATTCGTAGCTGGAATTTGCGTTAGCAATTCCAGCTTCAAATGAATGAAAAATAGAAACAAACAATTCAGCAGTAGAAGGGCTAGGATACTTACGTTTTCAGTCACTGGGGTTGTAAATGGTGATGCGCCGTCATTCAAAAGAATAATATAATACGAAACTTGATCCTATTTATTATGGTGTTAGATTATGACAAGTTGTGTAATGGTATGAATAGCATGCCAATCGAACAGCAATATCCAACAAAGATAGCGAATTAAATGAATAATCCACATGTATGGATAAGCCTGCATCACATTGATAGACACTGCCTATCTACATGATTACCCGATAATGAGCTGTATTTATTCTGCAACGCAAATTATATGTAGGAATCATATGACTTTTTAATGTCATTATGCTGAAGGCATTGGTCATCATAAGGGCTTGATCTGTAACTACACCTTAAGTAATAGTCACAAACAGTTCAATGCCCGCACGTGAACATGTTAACACTATCATATAGCTGAATGGTTAAATTATTCTGAAGCTAGTCAGTTTGAAATCTATTTTAGTCCAAACAAGTGTTTGAATCCTTTAGAAATACTGTCTGTTTTTTCGGCAGTAGGCCTAATAATTTATTGATCAGCACGAATAAATACGTTTAATTACACTGCAGAATCAAAAAAGACGCCTATTGGCGCAAAGTTAACGCTTCTTGGCGAAGGATGAACGCTTCTCGGCGCAAAACGGCGATTTAGAGCACTGACGGCTCACAAAATGTGTAAAAAAATACATTAGGTTCAATCACTTAGTGTAATGATCCTATCCACGGAACATTAGATTGTATAAGGACAACGCTGGTGTTTATTTAACTCGTATAGCGACTGTAGTTTGTTCAGACGAATGAAAACAGTTGGCTACCCATCCTGATATTCGGAATTTATAGTGCTTTTCTAACCTATATTTTGCTGGTAATTAGCTATATTAACGTCATAATATAATCTAATGGTAGAGATTAGAGTCCAGACTGTACAACTAAACTACTGGAGAGCAAACTGGTAGCTTTATTTTGTAAATATTCGCCAAAACTAAAGTTCTTGTCTTGTTGAACGCCTATTGGAGCAATGTGCACACGCCTAACGGTGCAAATAAAATTTACCGTAATAGAAAGCATGTTATTTTAAAACATTTTTCAGTGGCGGATCCACGTTCTGGATAAAGAGGGGGACACAGGAGGTTTCTCCCCCCCCCCCTCCCCCAAGATGTTTTTTGTTATATTGCCTACACTGTTTTTATCACGTATTATCGATAATGCCTAGGCCTATTCAACGTTATATTGATAAAACTAGTCATATACGTTTACCAACACATTTAGATGATTAGGCCTATGTTAATTATCAAATCCCCACAGCCCACACTTTCTATTAGAAACATTTGCTTCAAAAAATAAGATGGAGGAAGTCTTGTTTATACATTTATTTGTAATTTAAATAATATTTATCACTATAACCATGGTAATAAGGTACGATGGGGATTATCAGATGTCAGCTATATCAAATAAAATCAGGCCTAAATAAAGCTATTTTGGCCAAGGGAAGTTCATGTAGCGTCACGTCCGGAGTGATGCATAATGGGGGCGGGGGCAGGCCTAACATCTGCCCCCAACCTAGCTTGTTGGGCAGGGAGATAATATTCAAAAGCGCAGAAGAATACTAAACTAACGTAAGTTTAATTTCTAATGTCTAGGCCTATATTGCCGTATAAAAAAGATCCGGGTTAATTTAAAAATAATAATAAAAATTAGAATAAGTAAACAGAAGCGGATCCAAGGGGTGTGGTTTGGTCGAAAAATATATAATCTTATTTAGGGGTTTCCTTATGAACTGGTTCCGCACTCACTGAGGGACAAGCAGTGCCCAATGTGCCTTAGATTACAGGAAAAAGCCTTTGAAAATCAAAGACCCCGCCCTGCTGTGAAATATTCCTTTGTTTTATCCCCCCCCCCTCCCGTCAGTGAAAAGCTAGATCCGCCCCTGACTAACAAGATCTATGCCTACAACGACTTGTGCTAACTAGCCAGGACTGTCGTACCCAGCAAACATTAGGTTTACTGTTGAGCCAACGTCGTAGACGATAGGCTAACGGTAAACCAACGTTGGGCCAACGTCTCAAGTTTGCTGGGTGGTGAAAGTGTTAAGGTCATAATGCCTATGCGTAATGAAAAGATTTAGACCAAATGTATAGCCTTGTGTGGGCTACATATTAACCTCATCCTTGTCTTCCCATCTCCCAATTCATACATGTGAACTACATCGTGCACTCTACATGTGACCTTGTGGACCCTATAGTACACTTGGGTGACACAATAAGCAAGGGCTAAGTATAGTCCAAACGTGGCTGAAACACAAACTTGAAATTGAAGATTTCAACCACAGATGGCTTCCAATAAAACATGTGTTAACCTACTTTTCATTTTACCTTCATAATTATGAAAGACCAGGATTGGGCTCGATAAATCAGGTTGTTAGAATCAGTGACATTACAGCTAGGCCCTACATCCCATGCTCAGCTCAAACATTAAAAGTTATGAAGGCCTACTCTATCTTGAGTTGAAGTCGAGATCGCTCTCAGCCACCATATGATGCAACCCCGGGGTACCGTTGTACCCCGGGGTACCGCATGATTTGCAGCGCCACCTGGTTAATTCGACAGGTTCCGACATTGAAAGGTGTTTTACCAATAGTCCTTAGTGAAGAAAATTCCCCCAAAACAAAAATATTTTGAAAAATAAGAACGTTTCACATCTATTTTTGCCCTCTTTTAAAATTATTCAATTTTTTTGGTACCCAGGGTACAGCCTTGAAAAATAAATTAAATAATTAAACAAAATGGCGGATTCCTATTTGGTACCCCAGGGTACCGCGTGGTGCATCAATTTATTATGTTAAAAAACTTTCATTTTCTTGGATAAAAGGAGCACAACAATCCATGCTCCACGCCTTTACGGTGTAGTAAATCGCAGGTCTGGACTAATATCAGACCACCATGCCTCGTGTAGACCTATAGGCATACCTATCAACAGATCAATGGCTGAGCAGTGATAGGACCAGTGGACATAGTGTAGTACTGTCTTTAACTAGAAAGAGTGTTGTTCGGAAACGAACACGAAAGCAGCCCTCTGTTATCGCGAGTCCGCCATTTCAAATTTGATATGGATCAGCAAACTTTCTCAAGTTTTATTTTATATCACCGCTTTAGCTATTATGCAAGATTTCCGGGATAATGAGAAAAAAACAATTAAAAGTGACCGCCAGTTGGATATTTTGGATTTGATTTCTGCGAAATTTGTCATGGGTTATTTTTGTGTGAGTCCTCACATATTGTTCTATATGCATGGTCCAGCTTTTTTGCTTTGTTTTTGAGTTACGTGAATATCACAAAATTTCTCAAATTCAACATGGCCTCTAAACGGCCATTTTAAAATCGTTTGCTCCCAAAAGGTAATCATGGCATTAGCTGACATTGCTGTGCATATTAGCCAAATAAATAAAGATCCGCTGGAACCTTTACCTGAAACGCGCTAAACAGTATTTCTTTGTTAGTGGTTCTAGTAATTAAAGGGTTGATTATTAGGGAATTAAAAATGTAATAAAAAAATATTCGGTGGTATGTGATGGATATGTGAAGTATGAGAGAGCAGAAGTTCTTAGATCAGCTATCATGCAAGATTTCCGAGAAAATAAGAAAAAAAAATTGTAATGGCCGACTGGCGGCCATTTTAGATTTTATTAGTGCGAAATTTGTCATGGTTTATCATTGTGGGAGACCTTCCATCTTGTTTTATATTCATGGTCCAGCTATTTTGCATTTTTTTGTGTCACTAAAATATCACAAAATTACTTAAATTCAAAATGGCCGCTAAACGGCCATTTTTAAATTTTTGCTCCCAAAAGGGAATCAGGTCATTGGCTGACATAGCTGAGCATATTTGCCATATTAAAAGAAGATATGTTTCCTGAAACGCGCTAACGAGCATTTCTTCGTCAGTGGACATAGTAATTAAAGGGTTGATGATATGGAGATCAAATGTCACCAAAACAATTTGCTAGTGGTATGGGGAAGCTATGTGAAGTATAGATAGATTATATTGATAGATTGAAAACAAATAACTGCGCTGGCGGCGGAGGCTGCTTAACTATTAACGCACATTTTATTAGGCTATAAGCTAGACTATCAGGTTATATTATAAATATCATTTAAATGTATTTATTCTAGCCGTAGGCTACATAGCACAATGATCTTAAGGCCTATCGTTAAAGAAAAAAGCCGTAGATTATAAAACAAATTCGTACCCAATATAGCCATATAATAATAATAATAATAATAATAATAATAATAATAATAATAATAATAAGTTCTTCTTATTATTATAAGTTCGTTCAACAGCTTTGGCGCTGCACTGAAAAAAACTTCTGCATCCGTACTGCGCCGACAGAACAGGTTTTTTGATGATGAGCGAAGGCTTTTGCTTGGAGTGTATGGCGGGGGCCCTAGGGTAGTGGTTAGCACCGCTGCCTTTCACGCCAGAGTTTGGGGCTCGGTTCCCGGTCTCGGCGGTTTGAAAGAAACAAAAAATGTTTCTTCCCCATCCACGTGTGAAAGTCAGTATTGCGGGGAGCCTCTGTGACTGAGAGGTAGCGTGCTCGGCCTCAGACCGCCAGGGCTCGAATTTCGAGTCCTGTGTCTGGAGGACAGTGTCATCTCAATCATCTCACCATCCTCAGGAGGTTCTCCTGGCCCAGTTTAGCCTATATGTGCACAAAGTTGGCCTAAAGCCCGATTCATTTCATTTCATTTTGCTTGGAGTGTAGCTTGAAACTAACTCAGATAAATATGATGGCGCGCTGCCATGGATAGTTTTGTACGTGAGCAGCAGTATCTTGAACATGATTCGCTCTTGCACTGGTAGCCAATGGAGGCCTTTAAGCACTGGTGTTATATGATAATCTCGATTGGTGCGCGTCACCAGACGTGCTGCGGTGTTCTGAATACGCTGTAAACGCTGAATAAGCCTCTTGGGGAGGCCATACAGGATGCTGGTACAATAGTCCAGTCGAGCAGTGATAAAGGCATGTACCAACTTTTCAGTGATAGATTGAGTCAGAAGATGACGAATCTTTCCAATGTTTCTGATGTGCAGAGAAGCAGCACTGCAAACGGCACTGCCATGTTTGTTAAGGGTCAGACAGCTGTCCAGTGTCACTCAAAGACTCTTCACATTCTCTGCAGGAAGAATGTTCATTCCACCAATTTGTAATGGTCTCAGAAAATGTTTGGACGAAAATCCAGCCTTGTATGTGTAGAGGACCTCTGTCTTCTCCCCATTTTGTTTTAGTCTGTTTTTTACCTCCATATATCTATGTCACGAATGCAAGCTTCCAGTCGCTGCATGAATGTTTCCGCATCTGTGAGCGAGAAAGAAATGTACAATTGTGTGTCGTCTGCATACATGTGATAACTTAGTCCGTGTTTCTTGATGATTTCACCTAAATCAGCTGTATACAGTGTGAAAAGCAGTTTGAAATTACTGAATGTCTCATCTCCGATCACCACCTTCTGGTACCGGTCTTCTAGGTACGATGCAAACCAATGGACTGCAGACTTCGATAGATGTAATCGTGATGACAGCTTCTGCAAGAGAATACGGTGATCGATGGTATCGAACGCGGCGCTAAGGTCCAAGAGTAAAGACATCCGACTTGTCCATCATCCACAGCAAGTAACAGGTCGTTCGTAATACGTAGCATAGCAGTTTCGGTGCTATTGGCTGGTCTGTATGCAGACTGAAACTTGTCATGAAGGCTATAGGTCTTCACATGATCCTGTAGTTGGGATGACACTACCTTCTCAAGTGTTTCGGCAAGAAAAGGAAGATTAGAGATGGGCCTGAAATTTTTACAGTTCTCGGGGTCCAATGAAGGTTTTTTCAAGATTGGAGTCACCCAGGCCTCCTTTAAGGAAGCAGGGACAGCTTATAGTGCGATGGATCTGTTGATTATGTCGGCGATGATAGGCGCCATTGTGCCAGGAAGTTTCTTTATTATCTATGTGGGCACAGGGTCTGAACCACATGTCTTGTTTGGTGATTTTCAAATAATTTTTATAATGTCAATGGGCTGAACTGGTTTGAGCGAAGCAAGTGATGTTATGGAGTTGACAGCTTGACATGACTGACTGTCAGCAGCCAATGCAGCGCGCCTGTCCAGTTCTATACGAATCTTAGAAATTTTGTCCTGAAAGAATATGCCAAAAGAGTCGCAGAGATGCTTTAGAGAATCATGCGTCGGCAGAGATGTTTCTTGAGATGAATGTAGCAGTTTATCCACAATCTGGAACAGCGCCTTCTGGTCAGTCTCTGCAGCACACACCTTCTCAGAGTAATAATCAGACTTTGCTTGAGTCACCATCCCCCGTACAGCTTTGCTCTGATTAGCAAAACGGTCGTAGTCCATTGCAAGTTTTGATTTCCTCCATCGTTGCTCTAGTCTCCGGCGTTTGGTCTTAGCCTCATGTATATCAGAAGAGTACCACTCTGTGTTTGGTCTAACAATAACTTTTTCCTTATAGGCGCATGTTTATCCAGAAGTTTTCCCAGCACCGTATTATACTGGTCAACTCGGGCAGTTAGAGATGTGGCAGGGTTTTTCACGCCAGTTGCACCAATAGGCGTCTTCACATTGCTCCAATAGGCGCGCAACACTGATTTTACAACGTTTTAACGGTTTATTGTCTACGCAGGTCATTAGACAAATAAATGAGATATCAGTGGCGTAGAACAGACTTAATGGGCCATAATCTATCACATTATAGAAGATTTATATGCAAATAGATTTTAAAAAAATAACAATATAATTTAATTGTCTACTGTTTTGAGGTAGGTTACAAAAACTGTTTTCACTAGTCTGAGAAATGTATTAAACTTTTCCATGTATATTTCATGTGTGGAGGTCCGTAAGGTGTACTATTATTCCGTGTACACCTTTATTTAACATAAATTGAACATTTTGACCTTTTTCAGACGATATTTTGAAAGATTTCCGAAAAAGTTGGCAATTTGGCGCCGAGAAGCGTTGCACTTCGCCAATAGGCGTCTTTTTGATTTTGCAGTGTGTTAATGGTGTATGTCTTGAGAACTGCAGTATCAGTTTTATTTTCGAATGACAACAGCCTATCACGTCACCTTAAAAGGTATTGATATATCCTTGACACATTTTGGTATAATAGATACTTTCACGATAGACTGACATATTTGAGATGTTTCTTTTACCGCCAATAGCGGGAGATGTTAAATGTCTAATTACCATGCAATTGTTAATGTTAGCATGATGAATTAAGTGTATGTATTCATGTTGTCATGTCAATACAATGCAATCTAATACAGTTTTGTTTCAACAGTTCTAATAATATGCACATTTTCGCCGTCATTGGCGGGAAATGTAAAGTTTGTAATAACCACTCGACTGTAAATGATGAATTAAGTGTCTATACCCATAGTTTTACTGTTATAGTTACGTGTATAACACAATATTGGACATGTAAGGTGACGTTCATCACTTGTTGATCCATGCACCTCTTCAGTCGGGTATTCAACCTGGACCATGGTTTATAACATTCTGAGAGTCACTAGTCCACAACATCCACACATTTGAATATTTATTAACCCTTGAAAATATGAATTATTGTTGTATAAACCATGGAAACCAAAGTGTGTTTTTAATTTAAAATTATCATAAATGTCCTAGTTAGCTCTTTCTGCTTCATTTGAATACCTATGTTATGGGTCTACGGCCAGCAGAAATATTTAAATTCTTTTACTGCAGGATCGTCTTTATGACGTCTACAGACGTCAGATTTTGACGTACAAAGAAGGTCCCCACGCTGAAAGAGTTGACTGTATCGCTTTTTATATAGATATGATAATTCCGAATATGCTGTAGAGGTCCGGAACACACAAAATTCTAAGACATCGAATTGATAAAATAGACAACTGGGTATGTGTTATAAAATCAACAATTTCTGATTTCTGTAATTTAATTAATCTGTCGCGATCGAAATTAAATTAAAATAGAAAAAGGAAAATGCATGTAACCACACAATCAGGAACTGCACAGCAACGAATAAGATGTTTCTATGGAGCCATATATTAACGATATTATAATTCACCACTTTTAATACACATTACCTATAGGCCCTGTGAAGTGATTCCAGTTCATCAATATAATTAAAGTATATATCACAATAAACTATATTCTAACTCAGCAGATTATTTTAATCAGTTACTCAAAATGTGCACATTTTCTAGGCTGGGCGGATCTCACAACTCATGACTTCACACACAAAAACCGCCCATTATTGAATCTGAATAAACAATGAAACTGCATCGGGTATATGTTTCATATTTCTTGTATTTGTACATGAGCTGAACCAGATTTCAATTCATTTCAATACTTTGAACTTCGAATTGGTACTCCAGCAGCACCTCCTATTTAGAGTATCAGGCTGGAGGGGGAAAGGGCTGGTAGACTTAGTCTACCAGCTGACTCTTGAACGCTGCCACAGTTTTTGATTCTATGGCAGCTGCAGGAAGAGAAATCCAATTAGGGATAGTTCGATGCCAAAAAGAATTTTGTCCCAGTGTGGTGTTAGCTCTAAAATGTTTATAGGCCTGATTGTGCACACCACGTGTTCTTCTGTCCGCTGGGATTAAACGGTCATTGATAGGATTGTCGACTAGCTCATTTAAAATTTTAAACATGCTTACAAGTCTAGAATTTGTACGTCTTGTTTTCAAGTCAGTCCAGCCCAGGTTCTGAATGAAAGATGTCACACTGGCTGTTTGTCTATAATCTTGCTGCTTATCAATAACTTTTTGTCTAAAGGGGTCCCAAACTGCTGAAGAGTATTCTAAGGATGATCTGACCAGGGAGAAATAGGCAGTCCCCCTTAGTTTAGGGGGACATGCCTTCAGGTTCCTCCGAAAGAAGCCCAGAGTGGAATTTGCTTTACTTGTAATTTTGTTAATGTGGGCCTCCCATTCCAGGGTCTCGCTAAGGCAAACACAAGATATGGTGCTGATGAGACGTTTGCCAGTGTTTCGCCTTTAATGGTGTACTCAAATCCCAGGTTTTTTTATTTTGGCCTGGACACCCTCAGGACCGAGCATTTCGAGGGATTAAAACACATCCCCCATTGATCTGCTCAGCCCTGTAACGCACATGGGTCTCTCTGCAGCTGCGCCGTATCTGATCGACATTTTATCGGGCGATACAGGAGGCAGTCATCTGCAAAGAGACGAACCTGTGAGGAGACCGTGGAAGGGAGGTCATTAATATAGGTAAAAAAAGTAGGGGTCCGAGAACAGTACCCTGGGGCACACCGGACCTCACGCGAGCTGATTCTGAAGAGCTGTCATCATCTACTACTTTTTGGGTTCTATTGGTCAGAAAACTTTAAATACAATTAAGAGTTGTTCCCCGAGTTCCATAGTGGTCAAGTTTGTGCAAGAGGCGTTGGTGAGGGACAACGTCAAAAGCCTTACTAAAATCCAAGACAACAACATCTGTTTGTGTCTTGCTTTCAAGATTTTGAATAAATTCATCAGTTGTAATCAAAAGCTGGCTTTCGCATGAGTGTTTTGATCGAAAGCCATGCTGTACAGGTGTTAAAATTTTGTTTTTCCGAGAAATGGGACATAATTTGTTTACAAATGATGTGTTCGAGTAATTTGGCACAAACACATGGGAGGGATATCGGCCTGTAGTTTGCCAGAGAATGCCGATCTCCTTTTTTGAAGACTGGGGCGACATCAGCCTCTACCCAGTCATCTGGTAATTTGCCCGTCTGTGAAGATTGGTCGAAAATAATTTTAAGAAAGGGAGATATTTCGTTGGCAGCATTCTTCAGAATCAAGTTCAGGAGCTCGTCCGGTCCGGATGCCTTTCCGTCGTTTAAACCCTAAAGTAATTTAGTTACACCTTGAACAGTAATTTCGAATTTAGGCATTTCAGTATTCGGTGGTTCTGGTAATTTAGGTATATTCGTGGTGTCTTCCTAGGTAAAAACTGAGCAAAATTGGTTGTTTAGTATTCCGGCCTTACGTCTGCTATCTGAATGCAGCTGGCCGTTTTCCTTCAAGGGAGAGACACCATTTCCATCCTGACGTTTAGATTTAATATAAGACCAGATTGGTTTTGAATTTTTTTGTTCTAAATATTTAGAAAGTTTGTTTTTCAAAAAAGACCACCTGGCAGACCTGCTGGCATGCTGGGTCTGCCATTTACATAATTTATATTTTGCCCAAAGGTCAGCTTTATTCGTACGCTTGGCTTTCCTATATAAGGATGTTTTTTTTCCGAATAGATGCAAGGAGTGATTTGGATAGCCTAGGTAGATTTTCCCGAGGGGAAGTCATTTTAGTTGGTATAAATTTGTCCAGGCATTGATTTAGGATGGATTTAAGTTTCAACCAATTTTCATTAACAAAACGGCTGGGACTGTTTTCTGAAAAAGAGGTCCAGCAGCTCCTAATTTGTTGCCTGATAGCTTCCCAATTAGCCTTTTTGAACTGACGCACTGGGAGGGGTTTTGTACGACGGTAAGGTGGGTCAATATCCAGTTCGGTCACAACAGCACAGTGATCCGAGATTCCAGATGAGAAGATTTTATCAATACGCCGGCATCGACAGGGTGAACTGGGGGTAAGTGAATGCTAGACGCTGGTCAGGAGCGGTTGCGGTGATGGCCAGCAATTCTACTGCTGCACCTGCATTCAGGCAGCGTTGGACCGGCGTCCCGTGTTGACTTAGGTCAGTTTTATAAAATCATACAATACATCATCAGGTACATGTATATGTACATTTATTATAACCAGCCAAGCATGTCTCCATCTTGGGACGTAACGAGTTAGCTCGGCCCCCTACTATTGCATTTGAGAAAATCATTCCCAGTGGTTTAAAAATGGGAGCTGAGCACTGTAATATTTATAAAGTCATCTAAAATAGTATGAAATATGAAATTGTGCAGAGAAGGTCTGGGGACTTTAAATTAACTAATTATATGTAATAATAATGGAATGAATTTGTTTGAAAAAAACACGTGACAGCATGTCACAAGAGCCATATCTTTGTTTAAAATATCTATATGGTAGTATTCTCTGATCACCATGGAAGTTATATTGTAATGTAAATAATTAGGTTATTTCATGACAGTCTGACATTAAAAAAGACAATTGTATGATTGGTTTGCGATTGATCAATGGGTAGAAGGGGGGAGGTGTGTGGCTTATCGTGTTTATCTGTGCAAACAAAATGTTTATGTCCGTAAACAAAAACAGTCAGCCCAAAGTGTATTATTATTGACCAGTTTTTGACTGCCTCATATACGCCTTTGTCTGATATGACACATAACGATTTACTTGAGTCTCACTAAAATGGGTCTCATCGTCTGATAAGACCTATCTAAGCTTACTAATTAGTGATAAAGCGATATGATGAAATAATAACTCATCAGACACGAGACCTTGACCCATTGTCAGTAATGTTGTTTACATAAACCAACTGTAAATATTACATAGCCTAATCACACTTCTGAATTCTTTGTCAACACAATTCTTTCTGGGAAAATATTTAAAACAATATTATATGACGCAGATATTAAGAGCAGGCGCTCGGTCAATGTAAACTGACACTCTTTTGATTTGTGCTCAAGATCGAGTTGAAATAAACGAAGTGTATATTGGCCTATAACATCAAGGCCAGAGTAGATTACAAATGTCATCGTGTTTCGTGTGTGTGACTCACGCCCACAAAAGCTGTTGACAAATAACACTTGCCCCAGCCGCGGTACCGGTGTGAAGGCTCATACCAGTCGCACATATACAATCGCTTATTTTAAACAGAAAAATATGTCCTAAATTTATTTTGACTAAATTTCGACAAATCCAACCAAAATTCTGCACTTTAAGCCCTGTATCGTTTGAAACACGCCTCAAATAAATAAAAATTAAATTTCGCTCTTCAGAGCTCCTAGGGTTAAGCTGCAGAAATAACACAGTCACAGCCTGTTGCTCAAACGCTGGGCGTGCAGCCGGCGTATAGCCAGCGTTTTTTTTTAATGAGCTAACTGTAAATATTACATAGTCTGTGTTTTTTCAATTTCACCATTTGACGCTTCTCCGTCTCCCTTTAGCAATGCTTTGTTGTCTTTAACGCTTTCTCCTCACCCCACACGCCTATCCATCACACATTAAGTCATCCCCCATTGCTCTGTAGCACTTTTCCATTGTCGTTTAATATTTTATGGTCGCCCTTTAACGACTCCTCATCACCCTTCACCGCCTTCCCATCCCATTTACCGCCTCACTATCGCCCTTTAACACATTCACATCGCCATTTAACAAATCTGCAGCGCCTCTCCATCACACTTTAATGCATCTACATCTCGTTTAATATTTTTTTTCGCCATTTAACGCCTTTCCGTCTCTCTTTGACAACGCTCCGTCACCATTTAACGCTCCTCCGTTGCCCTTTAGCGATTCTCCATCGTCTTTACCGCTTTCTCATCGCCTTTACAATCCTACCCATCACCCCTTAGCACCTCCCAATCACCTCTTAACATACTGCCACTGTCATTTAACGCTTGTCACCGTTCCAGACCTTGCATGCCAACCTGCCACTTTTAACACATCCCGTCGCTCTTTAACGCCCCTTTTTGCCCCTTAACACCTCTTTATTGCCTTTCAACGCCTCCTCATTGCCCTTCAACGCCTCCTCATTCCCCTTTAACGACTAATCATTTTTTTAACCCTTTTTAGTCGCTCTCTAGCACCTCTGGGACGCCTTTTAGCAACTCATCGATGCACTTGATTGAATCCCCATTGTCTTTTCTTTTCCCTGTCGCCTTTTAGCGCCTCTCCATTGATCCTCTATATATCTCTAGATTCATAAAATCTATGGCCGTCAAATAAGGGTGCAAATTTTGTCTGGATTGTAAAATGAATGTCATAAATTACCATAGCACACTCAACAACACCCTACTTGACATATTGCGCACAATATGTATGTCAAACAAGTCAAAAGTTGTTTATGACCCTAAATCCAAGATGGTCGCGGCCGCCATCTTAGATTACTGAAGATTCTCCATGTTGCAGGTTTAGCAACTAAGCTAATTTTGGTCTCAAGGGCACATAAGAGCCATTTCTGCAAAATTTGTTTTACAGGAATGACAATTGCAAGGTCTTCCTTTGGTAACTCGACAAATAGACTTAGCGTCTTTAATAAATCTCTATCCCTCTATTTATCCAACGACTCTTTTAATCAATTTAGTACACATGGTTCTTTACCTGTTTACAGTTATCTGAGACATTGCGACTGCAATAGCATTGATCAGTATATCCTTCTATAAAATTAGTCTTACACTAATTAATAAACAAGACATTTTAGAAAGTAATTATATATTTATTTACCCTGTAAACACGTTTCGTTGTAAACATAATTATAAAATACAATACAATGCAATACAAAGTCGATTTTCTAGTAAATAATTAAAATTTAGTCTGCTCGAATAAACGTCAACTAAAATGATCAATGACACGTACTAGTTTCTTTTATTTGTTTTATAAATTATTAGAAAACTCGATAGTAAACGTAACAAAGCGATAGTAAACATAAATTTGATAGTAGTAGGTTTATGCTGACAATTAAAATTTCGAAGAAATAAATGTACAAAGTGTTATTAGAAGTACATGTGTGTCTCTGTAGATATATCAATATATATATCCCTGGCAGCCTATGATAATATATAATAACGTAAGCACCCATTTTTTTTATTCATAGCGCCGCATGATCTCCTTTGGTAGTAGGCCTTTATCAGGCGCAGCTCGTCTAATGTGCGGTAGAATGATTCTGTTTCACATGTTACGTCTTTAATGCCCTCATCTCTCCATCAACACCGCAGCTAACCCTTATCCTGCTAAGTGAATTTACTTAAATTTTCAACTACTTGAGGTTGTGTCTCGCTACCGCGATCCACAACCTCAAGTGGCTGAAAATTACCCATACTTGTTCAATTTGAGACAAAACATTTGCAAATATTGATGTTTAAACACACTTTTAGTTTCCAATAGCAGTGATTTCATCGCCAAAAAATAACTAAAGAGAAACGACAATAGTCGTCACTGATCAGGAGGAAAAGGTTAATAGTTAGCGTGAGTTGTCAGGTAACTTGACCATCACCTGCAAAAATAGTAGAGTATAATATATAATACGACCAAACAGTACCTGCATAGTCACCACTGAGACTATTGAAGTAAACACGATTCGATTCCCGGCAAACACGAGCCGTTTACCAATGTTGTGTTAAAGTTTTGACGACGTGGAAAACGATGGCCCAACATTAACATTCAGTCAACGTCCCGTGTTTGCCAAGGTGGGCGAAATACGCTTGATATAAAAAGATATAAAGTACGTTATTTCCAGACATATAGCTTTTCACCAGTTTGAGTAGAGATAAAATACCGCAGCACAGTTTTATTACATATCATGACGTAGGCTAATAACAACAGCGATCGGTCCTATCAATTTAAGCAATCAAAAAGATTTTTGTTCTAAATAAATATAGGATAGTTTGTAATTGTGATTCGTGAAAGAAATGTAATGATCTGTAAATATATCCAACTTAATACACCATAAACAAACAGACCTAAAACCAATACGTGAATGTAATAAAAAATTTCACATGTAATATTATCATCATGCGGAGGGGGGGGGGGGGCGATATTCACACATGCATGTTATGTCACTAATTTGTTGGCCTAAAATTAAAGATCAGCGGCAGGGCGCCGCCTAGAATTTGAGCACTGCTTGTCATGCCAGTCAGTCGTTGAAAGCTATGTTGCATGTGGTAATAATAATAATATAATAATAATAATAATAGTAGTAATCTTGGTAATAGCGTGTTTTGGTGGCACAATGTGTTAACTGAGGCCCTCCTTGTAAGATTTGATCACGTAGTCATCGGCTCCCCCCTCAGGATCAAATGGTAGGGCTCAAATCTCCCAAGTCTGGCCTCAAATGATCACATTGCGCTACAAGCACGCACTATTCTTAGATTGACAAAATTGTGCAGGTATAAGTAATTTTCACCCACTTGAAGCTGTGGGTCGCGGTAGCGAGACACGACTTTAAGCGGGTAAAAAATTAAAATGTATAATCGAATAATGTAGCTCTAGCGCTTTAAGGTTCAAATAAGATAATAATTTGCCCATTCTCACCGCTTTGGTCGCACAGTACTCCTCCACTCCAGCCATTCCCCTGCAAGCAGAATACATTTGTCAAGTGTTAAGCATGTTAAGTAGTACCAGCTACGGTATAACTTCAACTTACCATCAACTAGGCCCTACTGAAAAATTATATATATTGTTATCGGCAAACGTTAATTATATAACTCGGAATATTCCCGTATTTCATATTTTGGACATGCATGTCCGACATAAGAAATCGAGAATTCCGTCTCTATATCTCGCTTAAATGGTAAAGGCGAGGCACGATTTTTTTGCGGTTCCAGTCTATGGACATGTTTACAGCATATGGTCATATTAAGAAGCCAAAATAAAATTACCGATTTTTGGATGATTTTAGCCTGATTGTGTCGCTTTAATAATTCCAGAACTATTTCGAAACCATTGCATACATTTTAGGATGAGCAACCTTTGGATTGTGCACCTCAAATCCTCCTCGCAAATATTACAGCTTTCATATTATGTTATACATTTAAGTCGATTAAAGTTTTTACAGGAATATATAGCTTAACAAATAGCTTCTTTTTTTCAAATATTAAAAAGATTGTTAAAACGATAGGACCCACCTTTCAAATATACCTATTTTAGCTGCATATACATTCTGAATGCTAAACATAAAATGTTTTCTAAACTTATGTCATTCATGTATTATGATATGCACATCGCATGTGCATATCATAATACATTTAGTAGTTTAATTATCAGATTTTGCGCTCCATAAGTATATCTTAAAATATAAGTTATCAATTGTATATAGGGCACAAAAACGTTTAAATATATAATGACCATCCCCTATTGCGTCATACAAGCAGAATGACTGCAGCAGTATCTGTCATAGCAACATACATATATTACTTTAATCTTTTTCACCCCCATGGGTGATCTGTCACTATATACATGCACACTAATTAACAATAAAAGACAAAACAAGACAAATGTATTACGTTGGTTCAAAAAGAACATGCGTAATTGCCAGGGATTTTCCCAACAATCTATATATACAATTGCATCAAATTTTAACTTAATTTTTGATATTTTGAACATTTTAAAACATATCATGTATACACTATGAAATCATACATAGATTTATAGAACATTTTTATAATATCACTTAGATATTTGCGAAGTGGTAGTAAAGAATTAGTTGGATTCATAGTTTTTTTAAAGTAAGCGTTGGTGGATTGATAAATTAACGACATTTCAGATACAATAACCTGTCTTTAAAAAAGTGTTTACATTGCAGTGAGTAGTGGAATTCATCTCCCATTTACTTCCGTCGTTCATGTTCTGAGTACCGGGTATTCTGGGAATATTTTCCCTGGCACCCCTTTCCACAGGAAAGTTGTTATTTTGGCATTTAAATCTAGAATAAGCAAATCTGAGGTAATTAGAAAGTTCAGTTAGGTATTTTTCGAAGGTTAAATTAATTTTATACATTATGCAGGCTACGCACTTGTTGTTATTATGCATATCAGCAGATCATGACAGAAAAAACTGGTCCTTTAACTCTTTCAGCGCCGGGACCGACTTTATTCGTCAGAATCTGACGTCTGACGACTAAAGTCGATCCCCGCACTGTAAGAGTAGAAATATTTCTAATGGCGGTAGACAAATAACATATGATTGTATTCAAATGAATCAGAAAGAGCTGACTAAGATATTTATGGTGGTTTCAAAATGAAAAAAACACTTTGGTCTCCATGGATTTTACAAAAAGAATTCAGCGCTTTAAGGGTTAAACCGCAAGTTCAATAAAGATTTAAAATAATATAAATTCCCCGGTATGTTTTGTTAATCCCAAAATACTGGGAAGCCACACTCACATACAGTTTTTTCAATATACATCAACCATTCGTTGTGGTAGAAATTACTAACATGCAACAACAAACACATCTGTGGGTCTATTATTAAAAATAGATCAGAATTTATCCCAGCAAATACGAGAAATTGATCCAATGTTAGGTTAATGTTGGACCAGCGTCGAAGACGTTGGGCCAACATTAGCCCAGCATTAGAGCAATGTCTCGTGATCTGCGTACACGGTGAAAAAGAGATGTTGAGCCGATGGACCATGGTCCACCCTCGCGGAAACTTTCCCAACATTTACACAACATTGTGTCAATGTATATGTTTGATAGGACAATTAACAACTGAAAACGAATTAAATGCACCTACACTCAAACTTAGACCTGCTACATCTCGCAATAATGGTTAATTAAGATATGACCCCGCAAATTATGTAATACATACCCGCATACCTACATGTATTGACTTAGTTTATATATAATATGCAATTAATTCACCAAAAGTAAGATATCAGTCGTCAGGGTATGATGTAAAATTATCAGGGTATGCATAATCATTATAACTGTAATAAAAGCACGCCATGTGATGTTTTTTTGCAGGATGTGGTGGAAATTATAGGATGTGTTCTTCAGGGGATATTTGGGCGTGCCAATCACTCCCAGATACCCTTCCAGCCAGAGCAGTGGTCGGCCAATGTTCCATATTCCGATCCTGTGTCAAGGAATCATATCACACGAGAAGCCGTGGAAAACAATTTGAATAATATTGTCAACATGGACACTCCAAATATCAACATAAGCACTTGGTCTTTTTTTTCCGATATAAACTAAATAAATTTAGAGTTAGTTTTTTTATAACCCAGGAAAATTACATCTAGCTTAGACATGTTTAGGGGAGCGAAAGTGCCTTTTAAAAAAACTGAATACACATTTAATAGAGGCAAATGAATTATACTATTTGATATAGCCCCGATACATTCATGTATAATCGAGTTTAACCCTTTAAGCTACCTCGTCGTAAAAATGGACCACGTGATATTTTTAAAATAAAAATGATTGAATACAAATGGCACAGGACATCATAGTAAGTTCTGACCTTTCATTTTTTGACGTTTTGACCTTTTGAGATAATTATAATTGGGTATTTAATAAAATCAGGACATTATTGACCTTCAGGTTGGAATTGCGACAGCAATTCTCACCTGAAGGTCAATAAAAATGAGATTAATTAGAGGATCCTGGGATGGTTAAAGGAGGTCGGCACTCGGTGCTGCTGCGCGCAGCGGTCAGAGAATCTCCCTTGTTTACATTCATCTACACTGATGTCTGCTTTGAGTACAATCGATTTCCCACCCGTAGCGTAAACATACTCCCAAATTATCAGTCTGACTGCGCGCACGCGGTGTAGTCAGTGTCTACTATCTTTAGTTGTCATTAGGAGAGAGAGTTAATGATGATATATGCTCAGGGGTACTCACAATTCTTTGCCTATTCCAGACATCTTGAATCCACCGACAGGCGACTGTGGGTGTACCATCTGGTAGCAGTTCACCCTGAAAACATACAACACAATCTGCATTTCCTTAACCCTTTAACCGCCAAATTATTCAATCTGAATATTCACTCACTTGAAGTTGTGTATCGCTGACGCGATCCACAACTTAAAGTGAGTGAAAATTATTCAGCTTTGACAAAATGGAGGTCAACTGTTTTCAAATATTGCTGATTGTCATATTTTATCTTTAACATGTTTAAAAGGTGGTACTTAATGTGCTAATAAAAAATAAAAACCCGAATATATGCGACACCGGCGGTTAAAGAGTTAATAAAAAACACAATGAAGTGATCTACCGAGCTGATAATGGTAGTACGTTTCGATCTTAATGTTTAGATTTCACAAGGATTTTAGCGATGGAGATGAAAAACCCCATTCTTATTGCTATTTTTTCATATTCATTACAAATGCTTCCCAGATTAGAAAATAGAGAATTGGCTGTATCTTGGCTATCTGCTGATCAAAGATGACGGGCTCAAAAGGAATATCTTATGGCCCAAGTGTCAATCAATCATTAACAGTTAAAATTGAATTTGTTGAGGCCTAAAATAATTGATGTACTTTCATATACAAATATACAAATATTATATGCCTACCTATAGATATAACACCAATGAATGACGAACATTTTGTTGAAATACATGTTCCAACTAATTCCTGGCTCACACGATAGCGGATCAAGCACGATTCAAGGGCGGATACATTTTTTTTATGCGGTTGTTGTCGGACACCAATTCTGAAAGCTATTCATGGCCTAGCACAGATGTAACACCGATGTCCCCGTATCATTGCAACACGGATGTCAGTTGTTTCGAAACCCTTATAACACAGATGCCAGATTGTGTTCTATATCCTTGTAACACGGATGTAACACAGTGTTCTAGTGTTCCAATATCCTTGTAACCCAGATGTCACATGGTGTTCCTGTATCATTGTAACACGGATGTCACATGGTGTTCCCATATCATTGTAACATGGGTGTCACACGGTGTTTCGTATCATTGTAACACGGATGTCACATAGTGTTCTCCTATCATTGTAATATGGATGTCACACGGTGTTCCGTATCATTGTCACACGAATGTCACACGGTGTTCTTATAGCATTGTAACACGGATGTCAGATGGTGTTCCTGTGTCATTGTAACACAGATGTCACATGGTGTTCCCGTATCATTGTAACGCGGATGTCACATGGTGTTCCCGTATTATTGTAACGCGGATGTCACATGGCCTTCCCGTATCATTGTAACACGGATGTCACACAGTGTTCCCGTATCATTGTAACACGGATGTCACATAGTGTTCCCATATCATTGTAATATGGATGTCACACGGTGTTCCGTATCATTGTCACACGAATGTCACACGGTGTTCTTATAGCATTGTAACACGGATGTCAGATGGTGTTCCTGTGTCATTGTAACACAGATGTCACATGGTGTTCCCGTATCATTGTAACGCGGATGTCACATGGTGTTCCCGTATCATTGTAACACGGATGTCACACAGTGTTCCCGTATCATTGTAACACGGATGTCACACAGTGTTCCCGTATCATTGTAACACAGATGTCACACTGTGTTCTTATAGCATTGTAACACAGATGTCACATGGTGTTCCCGTATCATTGTAACACGAATGTCACATGGCGTTCCCATATCATTGTAACACGGATGTCACATGGCGTTCCCGTATCATTGTAACACGGATGTCACACAGTGTTCCCGTATCATTGTAACACGGATGTCACATGGTGTTCCCATGTCATTGTAACACGGATGTCACATGGTGTTCCCATATCATTGTAACACGGATGTCACATGGTGTTCCCGTATCATTGTAACATGAATGTCACATGGTGTTCCCGTATCATTGTAACACGAATGTCACATGGTGTTCCCGTATCATTGTAACACGAATGTCACATGGTTTTCCATAGCATTGTAATACAGATGAATAACAGATGAATAACAAGGATGTCACATGGTGTTCCCATAGCATTGTAACACAGCTGTCACACGGTGTTCCCATATCATTGTAACACGGATGTCACATGGTGTTCCTGTATCATTGTTATATGGATGTCACATGGTGTTCCCATAGCATTGTAACACAGCTGTCACACGGTGTTCCCATATCATTGTAACACGGGTGTCACATGGTGTTCCTGTATCATTGTTATATGGATGTCACATGGTGTTCCCATATAATTGTAACAGGGATGTCACATGGTGTTCCTGTATCATTGTGACACGTTGTCACACGGTTTTCCATATCATTGTAATACAGATGTCACATGACGTTCACGTATCATTGTAACACGGATGTCACATGGTGTTCCCGTATCATTGTAACATGATTGTCACATGGTGTTCCCATATCATTGTAACACAGATGTCACATGGTGTTCCCATATCATTGTAACACGAATGTCACATGGTTTTCCATAGCATTGTAATACAGATGAATAACAGATAAATAACAAGGATGTCACATGGTGTTCCCATAGCATTGTAACACGGATGTCACATGGTGTTCCCATATCATTGTAACACAGATGTCACATGGTGTTCCCATATCATTGTAACACGGATGTCACATGGTGTTCCCGTATCATTGTAAATGGATGTCACATGGTGTTCCCATATCATTGTAACAGGGATGTCACATGGTGTTCCTGTATCATTGTGACACGATGTCACATGGTGTTCCCATATCATTGTAACACGGATGTCACATGGCGTTCCCGTATCATTGTAACACGGATGTCACATGGCGTTCCCGTATCATTGTAACATGAATGTCACATGGTGTTCCCATATCATTGTAACACGGATGTCACATGGTGTTCCCATATCATTGTAACACAGATGTCACATGGCGTTCCCGTATCATTGTAACACAGATTTCACATGGCTTTCCCATAGCATTGTAACACGGATGTCACATGGCGTTCCCGTATCATTGTAACACGGATGTCACATGGTGTTCCCGTATCATTGTAACATGAATGGCACATGGTGTTCCCATATCATTGTAACAGGGATGTCACATGGTGTCCCTGTATCATTGTGACACGATGTCACATGGTGTTCCCGTATAATAGTAACACGGATGGCACATGGTGCTCGCGCTGAATCGTATTAAAACCTATATCGTTTTTTAGAGAGCTTTAATAACTAGGAATAATTTGACAAATAACTATTGCCTCGAATGTTATACTGATTTCATTTTCACAGATTTTAAATGCTATCAAGTTCTATCATTTTTTCATGCAGGGATCAATAAAAGACACATATTATTTCAATTGTTTTACTTGTTTTGTGTGTGGTAGATATTGCGTGTTTGAGTTCATGGGGGATAAACACCCTTACCAAACTGTGCCGGCTTGGAGACTATTAGCTATTGTGATAGCTTTGTTAATATCGTTCGTGAAAACAGCAGCAGCAAGTCCATAATCTGTCTTATTGGCTTTTTGCACAACATCTTCTATTGTCTTGAATTTGTATATCGATTGAACTGGCCCAAATATCTGAAACAGGTTGGGTCATCTTAAAAATACATGTACAATAGGCTATTGATAATCGATAGGCTATTGATAGGCCCACAGCCTAAACATGTATGAAGAATTTGTATCTAAATTAGGAAATGGATGATTTTACCTGTAAATATGAGCATGCTTATACTTTATATGATAATATTAAAAAAAAAAAAGTTGAAGCAGCTTCCCATATTGATGCCACCCACCTCTTCCTGCGCGATACGCATCGCACTGTCCACATTGGAGAAAACGGTAGGTTCAACAAAATAGCCTTTGTTTCCTTTACGTCGTCCACCACATTCCAGCTTTGCTCCCTGTGATATCCCTGAATTGATCATTTCCAGCACCTTATCCAGCTGCTCCTGGCTCACCTGGACAAAATAGAAACTTATATTAGTATTATACGTCTATTTGAACAGTAATCCTATAAGCGATGAATTTTTTTTTGAAAACCTTGGAGGCCAAAGGATTTTTTTCAATTTGAAATCATCATAACTGTCTTAGTTAGCTCTTTCCGATTCGTTTGAATAGCTATGTTATGGGTCTACGGCCAGTTTAAAATATGTTTACTCTTACAGTGCGGGGATAGACTTTAGTCGTCAAAATCTGACGCCTACAGACGTCAGATTCTGACGTCTAAAGTCGATCCCCGCGCTGTAAGGGCTCAAGGTGCTAATCACGCTTTAGCTATTTTAGCCTTTTTCTTCAAACATGCAAATTTTAAGGTAAAATAAACATTAGTTTTCCAATATTGGCATCTATTTAAATTTTAAATTTCATAATTTAGCGTTATAAGGATATAAAAATACTCCGAGTTGAATCCAGATGGGTTTCCATGCTATGCTAAGACTGTCAAACTTTATGTGGTTTATTGTCCGTAATTTACATGAAAGGGGAGCAGTAATGACATAAAATTTACCTAAAATCATAATTGTTCTCGTTCATTCACAAGTTTAAGTATATGATGAGCACAATTTTATTGATTCAAATATATATATAGGTTCGAAACCTGGCGATAATTGATCATTCTTATTCAAGGAATGTTTTTTCAAGAGTGGTATCACATGTGCACTGAAAGAAATACACCATCTTTCAATGATTTATTAACAATTTGAATGATTGGAATTATCAATGAACCAATACAAAATTTCAGCAATGTCGTTGGAATAGGATAAAGTTTGTAAGTACTATTTTGAAGAAGGCATACATTTTTACCTTATCTCGAGTAACTGAGTATGAAGATTACTGTATATAATAAATTTAAGATGTGATGTATGACCCCATGATGTCCCCGGACGTATGCCTACTCTGACTGTCATAATTTAATTATTATGATTACTCATTGAATCTCACTTTGATTGGTTCGTTATCATTCGCATAAAAAATGAATTGGCCTATTTTTATATCAATAAATATTTAATTATATTTAAAGTGCGAAACTTTTCATGACTTGATATCGCACACCGGTATACACTAACTGTATATAATTATTATCTAGATAGCAGAGCGAGGGAAGGTTACAACCATTGATTGACTTTCCATAATATGTAAAGGATCAGACGGAAAAATTGACCGGATTGTTTATATTTTGCTACCAAGGTATTAAACAAATGAGTTTCGAATTCTGTGTCTGGAGGACAGTGTCGTCGCGCCATCCTCAAGAGGTTCTCCTGGCCCAGCTTAGCAAAATTAATGCGTACAAATGTGGCTTGAAATCATTCATTCATTCATTCATTCATTCATGGCCTTCATTCATTCATTCATTCATTCATTCATTCAATAAACTTGCCAATGTTTAGGCCACTTTGTTTAATTTCTCTGTTTTAGATCAGAAAAAATCCAAAATCTAATGAGGGAGGGCGAAAAAAATTATTTAGGAGAAAAAAAACATTGAATATATTTTTGGAAAAGTTAATGAGGGCGAGAAAAAAAAAACATTGGACATATTTCTGGAAAAGTTAATGAGGGCGACAAAATAAAAAAACCTTTTGACTTATTTAAAAAAAAGTCACTGAGGGCGACGAAAAAAACAAGCAAGAAAAAATATAGCCGGACAAATATTTTTTCTATTTCTCGAAATGAACTTGTTTTTTTCGAAATGTTTTTTTTTCTGTCCCGAAATTAACTGTTTTTCTCGGAAATCAGCAACAATCTAATGCGCGCGCTGGGCAGAAAAAAACACATTTTTTTTGGTAATGCACGGCCTAAATCTGATGCGCGCGCGATCTAAAACAGAGAAAAAAACATAGTGGCCTTACCTGTGCTCCAGCCTCATTTGCTGATTCGCACGGGTTGCCAACGGTTCTTTTCTTGGCTCGTTCAACACTCCTTTTCAAGAATTCGTCGTAGATTTCTTCCTGTACGTATGTTCTTGACCCGGCCGTACACACCTGACCCATGTTATACATTACTGCCATATGTGCCATTTCCACAGCGTATTCCACTGTACGTCAGGTTAACAAATAAATACAAATTAACAAAATAAAACCAAACTAACGTATTCTTCAGCAGTTAGATTTTGAATGGGCATCGCAACCTTGTCCTCCGGATATGAGGGATTCTATTATTTCAAGCACCAGCACTGTCCGCACCTTGTAATATTTATTATTGAATATTCCATTACATAAATGTAATGAATGACCTTTATTTTATAATATAGCAATATTAAAACTCAAACAATTCTAACATAAATGTGTTTTCTGAAAGAATATTATGTAAATTTGGCCAATTTTAGCCAAAAAGTCTTGTCCCACATTCTAAATCCCACATAAACAGGTGATTTATTGTAGACTTTCTGTGTTATATATTATATTTGTTTCTGATTTTATGTTAGTGGAGGATTATACACAAATTTTAAGTTGTTAGATGTTTAGATGTTAGTGTGAGATTATACACAAATTTTTAAAAATAAGTTTATTATTATACCACTTTTTATGCAATTTATTTCTGTCCCACGTTGCAGTGACTCTCCGTAACGCTTATAGTTTTCAGGTATTTTCTATACTTTTTCTGACCAAAATATCACTTGTCTGGTGCAAAACAGTTGCGCGAGACCTTCATGGAGTGAATCGTTAAAAAAAGTATAAAAATGTGTTTTAGTTTAGAGATAATGTAAGGTTTGTGCATGTATGTGGGTGAGTATTTTTATTCAACGTCTCTCCATAACGGGATTTTTTTCACATAAATACTGCAAAAAAACTTGTAAGCACCCTACAACATTCAAGCCTACTACAACCCCATTTGAAAAAACAACAAAAATAATCATACTATAGCTTAATACATAGATGCTATGCACGATTTAGTTAAAAAAAACGTCTCTCCATAACGCGTATTTTCTGTCACTCCATAACAAAAATAAAAAGAGAAAAAGTAGTCACAAATTACCCTTTTATTGCTTTAAAAATAACTATAAACTTTTATGAATTTGACATTTCATCAAACAAGTGACACTTGTTGAAATAGTAATTTTCTTTTTATCATTTGTTTTTTTTGTCACTCCATAACAGAAATAATTGTCGTGATGGAGAGACAATGTTCGTTATTATTACTCTCCATAACGACACTAATCGTAACGGAGAGTAATTCTTATTTCATTGTTTAAGGGTTATTGTCATAAAGTGATTCTTTCTAAATTAAGTGATCAACATCATAATAGCGATGTTTAACTACCTGTTAAATAAATTTTACTTAAAAGGGATGCTGAGAAATTTAAAGATTACTTCGTAACATAAATTAGTCTCTCCATAACAGTGAGAAAAAATTAAAATGATAAAAATAAGCATTTAAAATTGAAAATAAGCTCTGCTGACAACGGTATGTCAATAAACAAAGCTATGTTGATATATATGTGTTTCACTTTTTTGACAATATTAAGCGAATATCATATTTCAAGGAAAATATCATCACTGGTGCCTAAAATTATAGAATCCCTCATATACATTTTCAAAGGTTAATAGGTTTAACCCTTTAACCACCGATCCAGATTAAATTCGTTTTTTTACATTTTTATATTTTATATTAGCACATCAAATATCAACTTTTAATCACGTTAAAGATAAAAACTGACAGAAATAAGCAAGATTTGAAAATAGTTGTCACAACTTCAAGTGAGTGAAAAATCAAATTAAATAATTTGATGGTTAAAGTGTTAATTGACATGTCTTTATAGTTCTACTTTAAACCAAATACTGTGAAATATCCTGTGCCTCGTGGTAGAACACATTATTATGTGTCTCAGATTTTTTAGGCTCCACGAAAAGTTGAAATGGCACATGACCAAAGACGTCCCGCGATAAGACGATAAAGTCAGCAGAATGGCGATATCAGACTATGAACTGATGCTGGATCAATGTTGGACCACCGTCTGCGACGCTGGCACAATATTGATACAGCATGCACCATGTGACACATTCCAAATAACATTAATTTTATAGAAATTGTACAGTTTTATAATTATGCCGACGATATGAACATTTCAATACAGTGATGTCTAATTTAATACTGGCATACTAACTGTCCACATCGGCCAGAACAATGTTTGGACTTTTGCCTCCCAGCTCCAGCGAGACCTTCTTCAGATTGCTGTCACCGGATGCCTTCATGATCAATTTACCAACCTGGATAACAAGCAATGCTAATATATCCGTGAAACAACTTGATCCGTGAAAGTAAACAAGAGATTGTGCTCCAAATAAGAATGATTGATAGCAATTTATCTTCATTGGCATGATCTGCCGATCTAAATTGTACTTTTACCCATCTGAAGTTTGGGTCGCGGGGTACGGCGAGATGGGTTGATCTCAGCACTCGCTACCACAACAAGTCCTCGCCTAAAGGCTCCGGGTGGATCTCACAGTGACCTGTCTGCTCGTCTTCCCAACGATGCCGTTTAATACCACCACACATAGAACCCGATGTTGGTTGAATATTAGCCCACCTTCTGCGACGCTGGCCCAGCATTCAACTAGCATTGACACAGATTATCTAGTGTTTTTTTCTGGGATAACCAGCAAACACAAAACGTTCACCCAATGTTGGATCACTGTTGGTCCAGCGTCTACGACGCTTGCCCAACAGTGAGCCGACATTGGGTGAATGCCACGCTTGCCGAGTGCGGCGGCCTCACCTCTGTGGATCCAGTAAAGGCTATCTTCTGGATGCCCATGTGATGAGCTAGCGCTGCCCCAGCCGTCTCTCCATAACCCGGTACTACATTCACAACTCCTGGTGGGAAACCAGCCTAAAACATCACACCATGCCATATTATCAATATAACAGTAATTTTACAATCAAAGACACCGATATATCTATCCAATCCTACTCAGATTAAAGCAGGGCACCAACTACCTTGATTAAATGATCTTCAAAGTGGAGGTTAATAAATACATACATACATACACATACCATTTAAATACATTTGCATCGTTCGGTGATAGCTAATTTTCCGTGATATTGACATTTAACGTAAATTTGTATATAGTACATGACTTGGGGTTGTGTTTTGCCTATCAAGTACACCAAGGATTATTCGGGCAAATTTTCAAAGGAGGTTTTTCCAGAGAATTTTTACATTTTTACAGCTCGGTGGTAGCTAATTTCCCGTGATATCGACATCCAGCGTAAATTTGTATGCAGTTCCTGACATGGGGCTGTATTTTGCCTATCAATACTCCACAAAAGGATTATTCGGACAGATTTTTAAAGGAGATTTTCCAGAGAGTTTACACAGGGTGCTCAATTTTTGTCTGGCAATAAATTCCCCTGATTTTTCTGTGATTTCCCTGACTCTTTGTTCCACATCTCCCTGATCAGAGAACCAATATTTTCAGATAAAATCCTTGTATCATTGCATTAATATATATACCTAGATATTCACTTTCAATTTAGCTACACCGAAATTTAGCTCTGCAAACATCTATGCACACTGTCATAAACTTATTACTGCTATTTTTCAAATGGCCTCATTTTACTGCTGTGGTATTGTGATATTGATTCACCTATGTTATATTGTCATGCATCATTTCCATCTTAAGACTGCCTTCACTAAAATCAGTCTAAAATATGTTTTACAAGAAGACTGAAGGACCAAGGAAAAATGAAATGAATGGGGTTTTAGGCCATCTTTGGCCACATATAGGCTAAACTGGGCCAGGAGAACCTACTGAAAGTGAATGAAATTACACCGCGCTCCAAACACAAAATTCGGAATTCGTGCCTTGGCGGTCTGAGGTCGAGCACGCTACCTCTATTTCGATGGCGATAGAACGATTATGTTCTCGGTCGAGGAGTAAATAGTCTGAATCTAACGGATTCAATAAATCGTCACACTGGATATGATCTGCCACTTATAAAGTAACAAATGCAAGGTAACGAAATTTTCCGTTTGCCATGTTTTTAAGAGGGGGGGGGACAAAACCCATTAGGCTGTTGCTAGATATATTTTTGATGCAATTAACTGAGGAACACGCCCATTTCCGGATGATAAAATATCCACACCCAGTGCGTGATAAATAGGGGCCGCATGCGTCTAAAGACGTACGTCACCTGTGAACAACAGTTTTCTGTACTCAATTTATGTTGACTTAACGAGAGTGCGATATACAGCCACTACAAATGTGATCTTGGCTACTGTAGAAGTGATCACAGCCACTTAAAAACTTATCTCAGTCACTACAAACGTCATCGGGGCCACTGAATCAGTGTTTTATTTCCATGGTCAATTTTTTCTGCTTGTCACATGACAAATACATGGCCAATATCACCAATCACATCAACACCTAAAACAAAACGTGGCTGCATTTGTTCCCATTAATCACTATATTTACATGAGCAGCAACCAAATGATCATCTATTATACTACAAGAACAGGCATAAATGTTATGCTATGCAGAACACCCTATTATGGATGGGTCAACGACAAATTTGGCACAATCATCTAGGCCTTGGCCCGGAGGATTTCCATTGGGCATTGCAATTTTAATTTCCAAAATGTATTTGCCCTAATTAGCCTTATTGACCCCCCCCCCCCCCTAATTAGGACCAATAAATCCATTGTAAAAACACCATACGTGCCTACATGATAAGTAAAGAGAAGGCTTCCGAGCAGACATATGGTGAGTGACAGGTTATCTAACATTTACCAAGTCACGATGTCAATAATTATGTTCTAATGTCACACTGAGCCATATTTGTACTGGTGGGGGAAACTATCTTGAGCAGCTCGACTGCACCACATGTTTAAGTGAATATATGTCAGAAACGTAATAAATGGCGGCGATTTTGGATTTTAGCCCCACAAAGATAACATTTTTATGCTAATTAAAACATATGTATTCTCTGATCATAAAAATACAGGATTGAAAGTGAAGATAATGCAGAAAATAAGATTCACCATGTGATCTCGGCGGCCATTTTGAAAAATGCTAATTTAGGCCCTTTTTCCACGGAAATTTTTGGCAAACTTTTTTCTCTGTAAAATACATGCCCTAATGATTTCAAATTTGCTAAAAAACCATATGAAGTAATTTTGTTGACCCTGAGATCTTTAATGACTGGACTAATATCGGACAATCATCACTAATCAACGAGATTTATCAATCGAAATTGTGAAGATATCTAAGCATGGACATAGGTCCTATTTGTTCGATTCTCATCATTAAATGCACATTTATTAAAATATAAACAATTTCTATCATCTCATGCGTATCTTGTATGGAATGAACTATGATAGCATGTCGCCTTCTAAAATACAGAGTGTCACATGTGCTACTCCCTTGAGTGGCACATGTGACACTCTGGCTGGAGGGCCACATATATCATAGAGCACAGTTTGACTGCAAGACAACATAATATTAAATCAAAACAATGGTCAAAATGGATGAGAAAGTTATGCTGGTATGCATCACTATTAAACCCTTATAACGCTGCAATATTTTTGTAGAAACCATGGGAAGCAGAGGGTTTTTTTTCAGTTTGAATACCTATGTTTTGGGTCTACGGCCATTGTAAATATTTTTCAGCCCGCGGATCAACATTAGACGTCAGGATCTGACGTATATAATAGTCAGATTCTGACCTCTAAGGTCGCCCCCTGCACTGGAAGGGTAAATGTGTTTTTTTACGGTTTATCGTCATACTTGGTAGATAATAAATACCATCATTATTTCAAGACGCAGGTTTGAAATTTTTAATATGTTCAGCCAATTTCAGGCGTGGGCCCTATATCCACCACCTTCCTGTTTCTACGCTTTTTTGTTGGAATAACAATATTTTTTCAGATCAAAATGTTGTATAGAAAGTAGAATTGGATCTATATGTAATATTATCTGAGGAAAGTATTTTAACTGTAGTTTCAACTGGGCTTCAATTTTAGTTGGGTCTTTTGGTGGCTCTATGGACAATTCATGTAAAACCGACTCAAGATGGTTTTCATTATTTATTCCTAAATCAACAACAAATAGACAGGCATGTCAGAAGAGAGCACTAGTCTCGACGTAGCAAACACGACACGTTAACCCAATGCTGAGCAAATGTTGGCCCAGCGTTGTAGACGGTGGGCCAACATTAAGCGAGCATTAGATTAACGTCTCGTGTTTGTTAAGAGTCATAATGCTGATTTGAGTGAACATATAATAATACAATATTTTATGATATAATCTGCGCTGTATTATTCTCTAGGCTAAATTAGGTGTATCTTGAGCTGGTTTTCATTTCATTATCGTCCATTTCTTGTATTCTATAATATATAGTTGCCTGTTAAATGTGACCTGTGATGTAAAAATGGTGGCTGGTTTTTCAAAAGGTGTCCATGCAAATTGAAATTAAACACTTGTTTGCACCAACGAAGCTGCCAATTATTTATTTTAAATCATGTGTATTAAATACTAACGTTAAATTAAATACTTATGTTACTGCTTCGTATTTATGAATTACACAAATAGCACACTTTTGGAGATATTTAAATGAATATTTGGCTTCAATCATCTGAGACACGTCGACTCAAATTTGTTGTAATGCTGGTCCAACATTAAATCACCATTGGGTGGACATGTGTTAACTGCGTTTGTTACGTTATCTCTTTGATAAGGGCGGCCACGTAGAGGGCTGATCAGGGGGCCGACGTCTGTTCTGACATGTTGTGTTTGTTATGTTACCTCTTTGATAAGGGCGGTCATGTAGAGGGCTGATAAGCTTGGTCTGTTCTGACATGTTGCGTTTGTTACGTTACCTCTTTGATAAGGGCGGCCATGTAGAGGGCTGATAAGAGGGTCGACGTCTGTTCTGACATGTTATGTTTGTTATGTTACTACTTTGAAAAGGGCGGCCACGTAAGGGCTGCTAAGGGGACTGACGTCTGTTCTGACAGGTTGTGTTTGTTATGTTACCTCTTTGATAAGGGCAGTCATGTAGAGGGCTGATAAGTGGGTCTGCTCTGACATGTTGCGTTTGTTACGCTACCTTTTTGATAAGGACGGCCATATAGAGGGCTGATAAGCGGTCGACGTCTGTTCTGACATGTTGTGTTTGTTATGTTATACCTCTTTGATAAGGGCGGTCATGGAGAGGGCTGATAAGGGGGTCTGTTCTGACATGTTGTGTTTGTTACGTTACCTCTTTGATAAGGGCGCCATGTAGAGGGCTGATAAGGGGGTCTGTTCTGACATGTTGTGTTTGGTGTATTACATCTTTGATAAGGGCGGTCATGTAGAGGGCTGATAAGGGGGTTTGTTTTGACATGTTGCGTTTGTTACGTTACCACTTTGATAAGGGCGGTCATGTAGAGGGCTGATAAGGGGGTCTGTTCTGACATGTTGTGTTTGTTGCGTTACTTCTTTGATAAGGGCGGTCATGTATAGGGCTGATAAGGGGGTCTGTTCTGATATGTTGTGTTTGTTGCGTTACTTCTTTAATAAGGGCGGTCATGTATAGGGCTGATAAGGGGGTCTGCTCTGATATGTTGTGTTTGTGACGTTACCTCTTTGATAAAGGCGGCCATGTAGAGAGCTGATGAGGGGGTCTGTTCTGACATGTTGTCTTTGCTACTCTACCTCTTTGACGAGGGCGGCCACGTAGAGGACTGATAAGGGGGTCTGTTCTGATATGTTGTGTTTGTCGCGTTACTTCTTTAATAAGGGCGGTCATGTATAGGGCTAATAAGGGGGTCTGTTCTGACATGTTGTGTTCGTTACGTTACCTCTTTGATAAGGGCGGCCATGTAGAGGGCTGATAAGGGGGTCTGTTCTGACATGTTGTGTTTGTTACGTTACCTCTTTGATGAGGGCGGCCATGTAGAGGACTGATAAGGGGGTCTGTTCTGACATGTTGTGTTTGTTACGTTACCTCTTTGATGAGGGCGGCCATGTAGAGGACTGATAAGGGGGTCTGTTCTGACATGTTGTGTTTGTTACGTTACCTCTTTGATGAGGGCGGCCATGTAGAGGGCTGATAAGGGGGTCTGTTCTGACATGTTATGTTGTTACGTTACCTGTTTGATGAGGGCGGTCATGTAGAAGGCTGATAAGGGGGTCTGTTCTGACATGTTACCTCTTTGATAAGGGCGGCCATGTAGAGGGCTGATAAGGGGGTCTGTTCTGACATGTTATGTTGTTACGTTACCTCTTTGATGAGGGCGGTCATGGAGAAGGCTGATAAGGGGGTCTGTTCTGACATGTTACCTCTTTGATAAGGGCGGCCATGTAGAGGGCTGATAAGGGGGTCTGTTCTGACATGTTGTGTTTGTTACGTTACCTCTTTGATAAGGGCGGCCATGTAGAGGGCTGATCTTAAGGGGGTATGTTCTGTCATGTTGTGTTTGTTACGTTACCTCTTTGATAAGGGCGGACATGTAGAGGGCTGATAAGGGGGTCTGTTCTGACATGTTATGTTGTTACGTTACCTCTTTGATAAGGGCGGCCATGTAGAAGGCTGATAAGGAGGTCTGTTCTGACATGTTACCTCTTTGATAAGGGCGGCCATGTAGAGGGCTGATAAGGGGGTCTGTTCTGACATGTTGTGTTTGTTACGTTACCTCTTTGATAAGGGCGGCCATGTAGAGGGCTGATTAGGGGTTTTTTTCTGACATGTTGTGTTTGTTACGTTACCTCTTTGATAAGGGCGGCCATGTAGAGGGCTGATGAGGGGGTATGTTCTGACATGTTGTGTTTGTTACGTTACCACTTTGATAAGGGCGGCCATGTAGAGGGCTGATAAGGGGGTCTGTTCTGACATGTTATGTTGTTACATTACCTCTTTGATAAGAGCGGTCATGTAGAGGGCTGATAAGTGGGTCTGTTCTGACATGTTATGTTGTTACGTTACCTCTTTGATGAGGGCGGTCATGTAGAGGGCTGATAAGAGGGTCTGTTCTGACATGGTACCTCTTTGATAAGGGCGGCCATGTAGAGAGCTGATAAGGGGGTCTGTTCTGACATGTTATGTTGTTACATTACCTCTTTGATAAGGGCGGTCATGTAGAAGGCTGATAAGGGGGTCTGTTCTGACATGTTACCTCTTTGATTAGGGCGGCCATGTAGAGGGCTGATAAGGGGGTCTGTTCTGACATGTTATGTTGTTACATTACCTCTTTGATGAGGGCGGCCATGTAGAGGGCTGATAAGGGGGTTTGTTCTGACATGTTATGTTGTTACATTACCTCTTTGATAAGGGCGGCCATGTAGAGGGCTGATAAGGGGGTCTGTTCTGACATGTTATGTTGTTGCATTACCTCTTTGATGAGGGCGGTCATGTAGAAGGCTGATAAGGGGGTCTGTTCTGACATGTTATGTTGTTACGTTACCTCTTTGATAAGGGCGGCCATGTAGAGGGCTGATAAGGGGGTTTGTTCTGACATGTTGTGTTTGTTACGTTACCTCTTTGATAAGGGCGGCCATGTAGAGGGCTGATGAGGGGGTATGTTCTGACATGTTGTGTTTGATACGTTACCTCTTTGATAAGGGCGGCCATGTAGAGGGTTGATAAGGAGGTCTGTTCTGACATGTTACCTCTTTGATAAGGGCGGCCCTGTAGAGGGCTGATAAGGGGGTCTGTTCTGATATGTTGTGTTTGTTACGTTACCTCTTTGATAAGGGCGGCCATGTAGAGGGCTGATAAGGGGGTTTGTTCTGACATGTTGTGTTTGTTACGTTACCTCTTTGATAAGGGCGGCCATGTAGAGGGCTGATGAGGGGGTATGTTCTGACATGTTGTGTTTGTTACGTTACCTCTTTGATAAAGGCGGCCATGTAGAGGGCTGATAAGGTGGTCTGTTCTGACATGTTATGTTGTTACATTACCTCTTTGATAAGGGCGGCCATGTAGAAGGCTGATAAGGGGGTCTGTTCTGACATGTTATTTTGTTACATTACCTCTTTGATAAGGGCGGCCATGTAGAGGGCTGATAAGGGGGTCTGTTCTGACATGTTATGTTGTTACATTACCTGTTTGATAAGGGCGGCCATGTAGAGGGCTGATAAGGGGGTCTGTTCTGACATGTTACCTCTTTGATAAGGGCGGCCATGTAGAGGGCTGATAAGGGGGTCAGTTCTGACATGTTATGTTGTTACATTACCTCTTTGATAAGGGCGGCCATGTAGAAGGCTGATAAGGAGGTCTGTTCTCATATGTTATGTTGTCACATTACCTCTTTGATAAGGGCAGCCATGTAGAGGGCTGATAAGGGGGTCTGTTCTGACATGTTGTGTTTGTTACGTTACCTCTTTGATGAGGGCGGCCATGTAGAGGGCTGATAAGGGGGTCTGTTCTGACATGTTGTGTTTGTTACGTTACCTCTTTGATGAGGGCGGCCATGTAGAGGGCTGATAAGGTGGTCTGTTCTGACATGTTCTGTTTGTTACGTTACCTCTTTGATAAGGACGGCCACGTAGAAGGCTGATAAGGTGGTCTGTTCTGACATGTTATGTTGTTACATTACCTCTTTGATAAGGGCGGCCATGTAGAGGGCTGATAAGGGGTTCTGTATTGACATGCTATGTTGTTACGTTACCTCTTTGATAAAGGCTGCCATGTGGAGAGCTGATGAGGGGGTCTGTTCTGACATGTTGTGTTTGTTACGTTACCTCTTTGATGAGGGCGGCCATGTAGAGGGCTGATAAGGGGGTCTGCTCTGACATGTTGTGTTTGTTACGTTACCTCTTTGATAAGAGCGGTCATGTAGAGGGCTGATAAGGGGGTCTGTTCTGACATGTTATGTTGTTACGTTACCTCTTTGATGAGGGCGGTCATGTAGAAGGCTGATAAGGGGGTCTGTTCTGACATGTTACCTCTTTGATAAGGGCGGCCATGTAGAGGGCTGATAAGGGGGTCTGTTCTGACATGTTATGTTGTTACATTACCTCTTTGATAAGGGCGGCCATGTAGAAGGCTGATAAGGAGGTTTGTTCTCATATGTTATGTTGTCACATTACCTCTTTGATAAGGGCGGCCATGTAGAGGGCTGATAAGGGGGTCTGTTCTAACATGTTGTGTTTGTTACGTTACCTCTTTGATGAGGGCGGCCATGTAGAGGGCTGATAAGGTGGTCTGTTCTGACATGTTGTGTTTGTTACGTTCCCTCTTTGATAAGGGCGGCCATGTAGAGGGCTGATAAGGTGGTCTGTTCTGACATGTTGTGTTTGTTACGTTACCTCTTTGATAAGGGCGGCCATGTAGAGGGCTGATAAGGGGGTCTGTTCTGACATGTTGTGTTTGATACGTTACCTCTTTGATGAGGGCGGCCATGTAGAGGGCTGATAAGGTGGTCTGTTCTGACATGTTGTGTTTGTTACGTTACCTCTTTGATAAGGGCGGCCATGTAGAGGGCTGATAAGGGGGTCTGTTCTGACATGTTGTGTTTGTTGCGTTACTTCTTTAATAAGGGCGGTCATGTATAGGGCTGATAAGGGGGTCTGCTCTGATATGTTGTGTTTGTGACGTTACCTCTTTGATAAAGGCGGCCATGTAGAGAGCTGATGAGGGGGTCTGTTCTGACATGTTGTCTTTGCTACTCTACCTCTTTGACGAGGGCGGCCACGTAGAGGACTGATAAGGGGGTCTGTTCTGATATGTTGTGTTTGTCGCGTTACTTCTTTAATAAGGGCGGTCATGTATAGGGCTAATAAGGGGGTCTGTTCTGACATGTTGTGTTCGTTACGTTACCTCTTTGATAAGGGCGGCCATGTAGAGGGCTGATAAGGGGGTCTGTTCTGACATGTTGTGTTTGTTACGTTACCTCTTTGATGAGGGCGGCCATGTAGAGGACTGATAAGGGGGTCTGTTCTGACATGTTGTGTTTGTTACGTTACCTCTTTGATGAGGGCGGCCATGTAGAGGACTGATAAGGGGGTCTGTTCTGACATGTTGTGTTTGTTACGTTACCTCTTTGATGAGGGCGGCCATGTAGAGGGCTGATAAGGGGGTCTGTTCTGACATGTTATGTTGTTACGTTACCTGTTTGATGAGGGCGGTCATGTAGAAGGCTGATAAGGGGGTCTGTTCTGACATGTTACCTCTTTGATAAGGGCGGCCATGTAGAGGGCTGATAAGGGGGTCTGTTCTGACATGTTATGTTGTTACGTTACCTCTTTGATGAGGGCGGTCATGGAGAAGGCTGATAAGGGGGTCTGTTCTGACATGTTACCTCTTTGATAAGGGCGGCCATGTAGAGGGCTGATAAGGGGGTCTGTTCTGACATGTTGTGTTTGTTACGTTACCTCTTTGATAAGGGCGGCCATGTAGAGGGCTGATCTTAAGGGGGTATGTTCTGTCATGTTGTGTTTGTTACGTTACCTCTTTGATAAGGGCGGACATGTAGAGGGCTGATAAGGGGGTCTGTTCTGACATGTTATGTTGTTACGTTACCTCTTTGATAAGGGCGGCCATGTAGAAGGCTGATAAGGAGGTCTGTTCTGACATGTTACCTCTTTGATAAGGGCGGCCATGTAGAGGGCTGATAAGGGGGTCTGTTCTGACATGTTGTGTTTGTTACGTTACCTCTTTGATAAGGGCGGCCATGTAGAGGGCTGATTAGGGGTTTTTTTCTGACATGTTGTGTTTGTTACGTTACCTCTTTGATAAGGGCGGCCATGTAGAGGGCTGATGAGGGGGTATGTTCTGACATGTTGTGTTTGTTACGTTACCACTTTGATAAGGGCGGCCATGTAGAGGGCTGATAAGGGGGTCTGTTCTGACATGTTATGTTGTTACATTACCTCTTTGATAAGAGCGGTCATGTAGAGGGCTGATAAGTGGGTCTGTTCTGACATGTTATGTTGTTACGTTACCTCTTTGATGAGGGCGGTCATGTAGAGGGCTGATAAGAGGGTCTGTTCTGACATGGTACCTCTTTGATAAGGGCGGCCATGTAGAGAGCTGATAAGGGGGTCTGTTCTGACATGTTATGTTGTTACATTACCTCTTTGATAAGGGCGGTCATGTAGAAGGCTGATAAGGGGGTCTGTTCTGACATGTTACCTCTTTGATTAGGGCGGCCATGTAGAGGGCTGATAAGGGGGTCTGTTCTGACATGTTATGTTGTTACATTACCTCTTTGATGAGGGCGGCCATGTAGAGGGCTGATAAGGGGGTTTGTTCTGACATGTTATGTTGTTACATTACCTCTTTGATAAGGGCGGCCATGTAGAGGGCTGATAAGGGGGTCTGTTCTGACATGTTATGTTGTTGCATTACCTCTTTGATGAGGGCGGTCATGTAGAAGGCTGATAAGGGGGTCTGTTCTGACATGTTATGTTGTTACGTTACCTCTTTGATAAGGGCGGCCATGTAGAGGGCTGATAAGGGGGTTTGTTCTGACATGTTGTGTTTGTTACGTTACCTCTTTGATAAGGGCGGCCATGTAGAGGGCTGATGAGGGGGTATGTTCTGACATGTTGTGTTTGATACGTTACCTCTTTGATAAGGGCGGCCATGTAGAGGGTTGATAAGGAGGTCTGTTCTGACATGTTACCTCTTTGATAAGGGCGGCCCTGTAGAGGGCTGATAAGGGGGTCTGTTCTGATATGTTGTGTTTGTTACGTTACCTCTTTGATAAGGGCGGCCATGTAGAGGGCTGATAAGGGGGTTTGTTCTGACATGTTGTGTTTGTTACGTTACCTCTTTGATAAGGGCGGCCATGTAGAGGGCTGATGAGGGGGTATGTTCTGACATGTTGTGTTTGTTACGTTACCTCTTTGATAAAGGCGGCCATGTAGAGGGCTGATAAGGTGGTCTGTTCTGACATGTTATGTTGTTACATTACCTCTTTGATAAGGGCGGCCATGTAGAAGGCTGATAAGGGGGTCTGTTCTGACATGTTATTTTGTTACATTACCTCTTTGATAAGGGCGGCCATGTAGAGGGCTGATAAGGGGGTCTGTTCTGACATGTTATGTTGTTACATTACCTGTTTGATAAGGGCGGCCATGTAGAGGGCTGATAAGGGGGTCTGTTCTGACATGTTACCTCTTTGATAAGGGCGGCCATGTAGAGGGCTGATAAGGGGGTCAGTTCTGACATGTTATGTTGTTACATTACCTCTTTGATAAGGGCGGCCATGTAGAAGGCTGATAAGGAGGTCTGTTCTCATATGTTATGTTGTCACATTACCTCTTTGATAAGGGCAGCCATGTAGAGGGCTGATAAGGGGGTCTGTTCTGACATGTTGTGTTTGTTACGTTACCTCTTTGATGAGGGCGGCCATGTAGAGGGCTGATAAGGGGGTCTGTTCTGACATGTTGTGTTTGTTACGTTACCTCTTTGATGAGGGCGGCCATGTAGAGGGCTGATAAGGTGGTCTGTTCTGACATGTTCTGTTTGTTACGTTACCTCTTTGATAAGGACGGCCACGTAGAAGGCTGATAAGGTGGTCTGTTCTGACATGTTATGTTGTTACATTACCTCTTTGATAAGGGCGGCCATGTAGAGGGCTGATAAGGGGTTCTGTATTGACATGCTATGTTGTTACGTTACCTCTTTGATAAAGGCTGCCATGTGGAGAGCTGATGAGGGGGTCTGTTCTGACATGTTGTGTTTGTTACGTTACCTCTTTGATGAGGGCGGCCATGTAGAGGGCTGATAAGGGGGTCTGCTCTGACATGTTGTGTTTGTTACGTTACCTCTTTGATAAGAGCGGTCATGTAGAGGGCTGATAAGGGGGTCTGTTCTGACATGTTATGTTGTTACGTTACCTCTTTGATGAGGGCGGTCATGTAGAAGGCTGATAAGGGGGTCTGTTCTGACATGTTACCTCTTTGATAAGGGCGGCCATGTAGAGGGCTGATAAGGGGGTCTGTTCTGACATGTTATGTTGTTACATTACCTCTTTGATAAGGGCGGCCATGTAGAAGGCTGATAAGGAGGTTTGTTCTCATATGTTATGTTGTCACATTACCTCTTTGATAAGGGCGGCCATGTAGAGGGCTGATAAGGGGGTCTGTTCTAACATGTTGTGTTTGTTACGTTACCTCTTTGATGAGGGCGGCCATGTAGAGGGCTGATAAGGTGGTCTGTTCTGACATGTTGTGTTTGTTACGTTCCCTCTTTGATAAGGGCGGCCATGTAGAGGGCTGATAAGGTGGTCTGTTCTGACATGTTGTGTTTGTTACGTTACCTCTTTGATAAGGGCGGCCATGTAGAGGGCTGATAAGGGGGTCTGTTCTGACATGTTGTGTTTGATACGTTACCTCTTTGATGAGGGCGGCCATGTAGAGGGCTGATAAGGTGGTCTGTTCTGACATGTTGTGTTTGTTACGTTACCTCTTTGATAAGGGCGGCCATGTAGAGGGCTGATAAGGGGGTCTGTTCTGACATGTTGTGTTTGTTATGTTACCTCTTTGATAAGGGCGGCCATGTAGAGGGCTGATAAGGGTGTCTGTTCTGCAGGTTTCAGGACACATGTACATCCGGCGGCCAGGGCAGGTCCTATCTTCCAGATCATCATGACCACAGGGAAGTTCCACTGCAATGACATCATTTCAAATTAATGAAAAATATCTAACGTTGAACAATATGATATGAAAGACTGACAATATAAACCTGGATACCATATTCAGGACTGATATTATAGTAATGAATAATTGAAACCTTTTAACCTCAAACCGTCCTATATATAATTATGTTTAATTATGTTTTTCAGTACACCCTACCAGGAGGTTTTGGAGATGAACCATCTCGTTAATATATAAAGAAATGACAAATTATACGTCTTACATTGAACTAATGTGAACTATATTACCCATAAGATTAATTGCGTCGAGATTTACAAAATTTGCCTGAGAATTGGTCATAAGCAAGAGAAAATCAGTGTCCCTTTTCGCATTTATCTACCACATTTTGAATACAAAATGATAGACCATAAACAGGACATTCAAATCTTTTATTCGATATATCTTGCTTACGTTTTTTTTTATTTAGGTAATTTTCGTCTACCTTGAGCAATTCACAGGTGAAGGGGAATGAATATGAGAATAAATAAATAAGTGTCAAGATTGTTTAAAACCAGAGTAATTATATAACAAGTTTGATCGGATACCACGCGTAGTTTACAGATAAATGTAGACAACATTGACACACAAATGTGATCAAATTAATGATCAGCTTTTATAAATCGTTTTTTATTTTCAAATGACAGCCTACACGAACTAATTATTTGCGACTCACAGTATCCTGGAAGCATTGAAATATACACGTAACATGGAAATGACTGCTATGGATTTACAATAAGTACAATAAGTACCAATCATGCTGTAATATTTTTACGGTAAAAGAATGGAGAATCGAGTAGCTGATTCAAATTTACCCATTCTGACATCATCAGCGATATACGTCCCACTCAGTGGAACGTATACCGCTGATGCTGTCGGTATGAAATTACAGCGCCTCTGAGCTCGGGATATCGAGTATTTCTATTCTATTTATTCTATACGACAATGATTGTATGACTGGAATATATCGGGTTTTAGAGCAAGTATAAATATGTTATTATTTTTGTAATAGGTATAAAATCTTATACTGAGGAGAAATGTGTCATCTCAAAATGTCTTATGAAAGTTGTCACTTTGAAGATTTTAAAATACGATTGTCATAAGAGATATATGTAATGTAATACATTGGACACACCTTGGAATGAAAGTTTTAACCTCATTTTTTGTAGTTGTTATCTTTGTAATTTTTTTAAGCACTTAATTATGTACGGAACAGTCATCGATAAAGCACCATCCCTGCAAATAAGAGACTTTAAACCAATGGTGTATTAAAGTTGGGCCAACGTCGCAGATGGTCGTAGAACTTTAAACCAGCATTGATTCAGCGTCTCGTGTTTTGTGGGGATGTACTTACTTATTGATGGTTGGCTATAAACATTTACTATAAATAAAACTGTGAATTATGAGATATTTGAGTCATAAAAATATAATCGATGGAATTAAATAAAGTAATATTGTTTTTACTGGCGTTGTAATGCTGGTCATTTACATGAGTAGCACGGTAGATGAAATAATTACCCCCCCCCCCCTTCATGGCAGGCCCGAGACGCTGACCCAATATTGTTCCGATGTCGGACCACCGTCGCAAACGGTGCGCTAACATTGAACCAACATTCGGTCAATGTCCGGTGTCTGCTGGTCATGTGTGTCCATTCAACAATTATATAGGGCTGCAGTTGTAATATTCCTATAAAAAAATGAATATTATTTCTCACAACATATGTATTATCGGGTCATGTAAAATCCTCTATATTACATCATGTTGTTCAGTAGCAATTGAGAGATTTAAGACTATTTTCAGCAGTTGCTCCAAAAATAATTTTATTTTGATTAAGTATGGATGATTCTTTTCTGCTTTAAATGCTTAGTAATGCATTTTTTAATGTGTAAATATGTGTTTGAAACTAGTAAACTTGTCTTCTAAAAAATTCACAAATCCGGGAGATCGAATTGTGTTTGACTGCCAAACTTTTCATGGTGTGTACGCCCAGAAAACACGAGACGTTGAACCAATGGTGGATTAATGTTGGGCCACCGTCTGCGACGCTGGCCCAACATTAAACCACTATTGGTTCAACTTCTTGTGTATTTAAAGCTTTAATTGCTAACGCAAAAATATTTCAAAATAGGAAAAATAGACATTTTTCAAATTATAGTCTGGATTTAACACTACAGTCTTCATTCACTAACGGTACACGCCGCGAATTGCAACAGCAATTCTCGACGTGTAGTCGATGAAGATGATTTACAGTGGATGAAGATGACTTGTAGTGGGTAACAAATTAAAGAAAATTGTCATATATTGTTAAAAATGTTTCATGAGAATTTTCGTTCTAAAACCCTTTGGTGTAGTAAATTAACCGTTGAATCGCTTAATTAAATAATTTATATTTTCAGCCACTTGAAGTTGTGTCTCGCTACCGCGACCCACAACTTCAAGTGGCTGAAAATTACTCTCATTGTTGAGACCAAACATTTGCAAATCCTGATGTTTAAACACTCATTTCATTCCCAATAACAGTGATTTGATCGGCTAATAAAATGGATTAAAAACGACTGTAATCGCTCTTAGCGGTTTAAGGGTTAGGTCAGGCTACTGGGATGCAAAATGACGCTTTGAGATCATGAGGGTTTAAAGGGTCAACCCTTCGTATTGTTAACATCGGTGCTTAAAAGTGCACTTTCAAACCGTATCCAACTCAACAAACACGAGACATTGAGCCGATGTTGTTTTACATAAAAACAACATCGGCTCAATGTTTCGTGTTTGTTGGGAAGATGTCTCAACCCTTACAGCGCGGAGATCAACTTTAGACGTCTAAGATCTATCCCCGCACTATAAAAGCAAAAACATTTACCCACAACATAAGTATTTAAATGAATCAGAAAAAGTAACTAAGACATTCATGATGATGTCAAATTGAAAAAATCGTAGGTCTCCATGGTATATACAAAAATATTTCAGCATTGTAATGGTTGAGCAAGAAGAGGTTTAAATTCTTACCGGTATAATTTGTCCACATACTCCTATAGGCTCCTTCCTGGTGTAGCTGAAGTAGTCACCATCTGTGTAGATAGTCAGGTGGAAGAAAAATAAGAAATAACTACTTACTCATTGTATTACCTTTATATGCAAAATAGCGTGGAAATAGCTATGATAGCATGTTTGCTTTGCTTAGCACCTTTTATCTCCAAGGGGACGATACATGTATTTCCATTCTCTATGAGCTGTGCTTTGCTACATAAAATGAATTAACCCTGTAAGCGCTAAGCACAACTATTGTCGTTTTTAACTTGTTTTATTAGTCGATCAAATAATCACTGTTATTGGGGATGAGAGTGTTTGAATATTAGGACTTTTGGTCTCAAATGAAACAAATAAGAGTGATTTTCAACCACTTGAGGTTGTGGTTCGCGGTAGCGAGGCACAACCTCAAGTGGTTGAAAATTTAAAGCTCTAAGTACGCTACTGAGCACAACTATGGACGTTGTAATCTGTTTTATTATCATGATTATCAGTTTAAGTCACTGTCATTGGGCATGAAATGAAACAACAAGATTTTCAAATGTCTGGTCTCAAATTAAACAAAATTAATATGATTAACTTTCGCCCACTTGAAGTTGTGGGTCGCGGTAGCGAGACACAATTATTTTTTTAAATTAATTTTATTGCGCCATTAGCAAGTAAAAAGTTAGCAGAGAAAAGCAAGATGAACTATATATATAATCTCAACAAACACAAGACATTGAACCAATGTTGGTTTAGTGTTGGGCCAGCGTCGTATGATAATATGAACACATTTATGTGCAGCACCTGACTGCAAATGAAATGAATCGAGCTTTAGGCCACTTTTGTGCACATATAGGCTAAACTGGGCCAGGAAAAACCTCCTGAGGATGGTGAGATGATTGAGATGACACTGTCCTCCAGACACAGGATTCGAAATTCGAGCCCTGGCGGTCTGAGGCCGAGCACGCTACCTCTCGGTCACGGAGGCTCCCCACAATACTAACTTTCACACGTGGATGGGGAAGAAACATTTTTGTTTCTTTGAAACCGCCGAGACCGGGAACCGAACCCCGAACTCTGGCGTGAAAGGCAGCGGTGCTAACCACTACCCTAGGGCCCCCGCCCCCCCTGACTGCAACAAAACATAAACCTACGAAACTGACGGACAACAGGAATAGGCTGAATAAGTTATAAATAGGCTATGAATAATAGGCTTTAAACGTTATTAGGAAAAAAAGACGCCCGACGTAACAAACCATTTAATTCAGGACATTCCTATTAATATCTTTTCTTAACAAAATCGTCCTTCGAGCAATTTTGCACCGAATAAATCTATAGAGCCGCATCACATACTGGACGAAAAAACACACCTTGAATTAAAAAAAAAGAACATGTTTGAAATATCAGACATTACTATCTGATCGGCTGGAGTATAGGCCTAACTGTGTTCACCTCGCGGTTCGTCCCACCTATCAATGTTCATGTTTCAAAGAAACTAATGCTTCTCCCTCGACTACCCCTGGAGATTCCATATGACATTTGCAGGGAACATAATGTGGAGCCACGGTTCAAAATTATAATCCTGTGTCAGGAGAGCATTGATATATTATGTAATTTATTTCACCATCTTGCCAGGGAGGCTCTGTATGTGAACAAAAGTGCATAACCCAATGCTTTCATTCATTCATTCATTCATTCATTCATTCATTCATTCATTCATTCATTCATTCATTCATTCATTCATTCATTCATTCATTCATTCATTCATTCATTTATTCATTCATTCATTCATTCATTCATTCATTTATTCATTCATTCATTCATTCATTCATTCATTCATTCATTTATTTATTCATTCATTATTTCATTCCTTCATTCCTTCATTCATTCATTCATTCATTCATTCATTCATTCATTCATTCATTCATTCATTCATTCATTCATTCATTTATTTATTCATTCATTCATTCATTCATTCATTCATTCATTTATTCATTCATTCATTCACTCATTCATTCATTCATTTATTCATTCATTCATTCATTCATTCATTCATTCATTCATTCATTCATTCATTCATTCATTCATTCATTCATTCATTTATTCATTCATTCATTAATTCATTCATTCATTCATTCATTCATTCATTCATTCATTCATTCATTCATTCATTCATTAATCCATCCTGCCGACCCAACTCACCCATTCACCCACGCAGACCCATATGGGGGGAGGGGGCCACGCGAATTCCGATATTTACGTGTAGAACTAAAACTAAAATTTGAGGACTCGCCCGGCAACGAGAAACGCTATCAATAATACTTAAAATGATAAAGAGGTAAATATGTGGGATAATAAACGATTCAAATATTTGTCTCGTTTGGCCTGCAGATGCGAGGATTTTATGAACTGGCTATTTTACTAAGTGCTCGAACTTTGAACTTACCCACTGGCAGTGTCTGGCCGGTGATTTTATCTGCCGCTCCAGAGAAGAAGCGCAGGCATTTAATTGAGTGTTCCAAGTCCATGTTGTAGCTCTCTGTGTATGGTTTACCAACGTCCATAGTCTCCAGGCTCTGACACAAAAAAAGTCAGATATGATCACAAATGTACAAAGCGCTGTGTGTGCTCAAATAATGAACAACGAGGCCAAGACAAATGTAGGTCTATGTTTTAATAAAATACGCATGCATTTTTATAATTCGTACTGTTCACACATATAATAAGTACTTATACCCCACACCACACAATTGTAGTCTCTTGGCTCACAAGCGGTCAGAAGATTGACGTATTTCAATTTTTCTATAATGAAGAAAAATATACCTGCGCTTAAAAACTATACTTACATTTAGCTTATCAAAGCTATTTGGGATGATTTGATTATTTAGCGAATGAATGGGGTTTCAAATATAGGCTAAACTGGAACAGGAGACCCTCTGAGTATGGTGAAATGAATTAGATGACACATACGGCCCTCCAGACACAGAATTCGAAATTCGAGCCGTGCACGCTACCGCTTAGTCCCAGAGGCTCCCCACAATACTGGGTCTTTACAAGTGAGCAGGGAAGAAACAGTTTTTTTTTAATTCTGTATGCCAGAGCGGAGGACGAGCCCCGACTTTCCAGGCAGGCACCACACCTCCAGTCCTTTATTATTTAAAATACAGGCTACCTCAGTCAATCTAACTCAGGATGAATGAGTGAGACCCAAGGAACTGAAAAAATACAAAATATAAAGGAGACGCCCAGCATGCCAGCTATATTCAACCATAGACCTGTTCTAATTCTCTAATTCAACTAATGTTGTATTAATGTTGGGCCACTTTAACTTTAATCCAACAATGGCTGAATATATCGTGTTCAGTGAATGTTTGATCCACTAATCCAATGCCGGTTCAATGCTGGTCCAACGTCTTCGACGTTGGCACAGCATTGAACCGGCATTGGCTCAATATGTTTGTTGGGTGGTTATACTCACGGCTATGTAGCAGCGGTCCCGCTCCATGAGATCGGCGAGCTTGTAGATGAGCTTGGCTCTTTCTGAGGCATCAGCTCGTCTCCATGGTGATCCCTGCTGGAACGCTCTGGTTGCTGCCTGCACCGCCACATCTATGTCAGCCTGAAAATAAAACGAACAAAATTAAAACTTGAGGAATTTAGAAAACTTCAAGTTATCACAATCTTTTCAATCACAAAAAGAACGTGAAAAATGCATCCCAATTTGAAATAAAGATGTTGGGCCTAATAATGATTGCATCAAAAATTGGTGACTCAAATAAGTGCGATATCTCACTAATCCATTGTGACACGGAGACGAGGTTGAAAACAATTAGCTAATTTAAATTGAAGCTTAAGTGAGGAAAATTATTACTATTTATGAAAAATAAACATCGCCAAAATGACACGATTTGATTAACTGAGCTTTAACATTATTTTAATTTTAGTCCCATTTATATTCCAATCAGTTATATGCGTTTCTATTTACATGTCACCATGGTAGCAGTTGCTTATTACAAGCAGGAAATATTCATTCAGTGGAAAAATTCTAACGATAAAATATGTTTGAATGTTCACCTTATCTCCTTCCTGAACGTCGCAGATTTTCTCGCATGTTGCCGGGTTCAGAGTGGAGAACGTCTTGCCGCTCAGGGAATTCACAAACTCATTATTTATGAAAATCTGAAAAAAATAATTTTGATGAAATATCAAAAACATAGTTATAAATATTGTTGTTGGGGCCTATCTCGGTATTTTCATTAACTAGTTCAATACGAGCGGTGCTTTTGAGTGTATTCAAACTGGTTTAAAAAAATATATTGATAAAAATGTATTATCCCTCAGATTACTGAGCTATTCAATTTAAATTTTCAGTCACTTGTAGTTGTGTCTCGCTACCGCGACACCCAACTTCAAGTGACTGAAAATGTATGTTTTTTTTGAAATTTAGGTCCCAATATAATCAGTGTTTCAATATCGAAGGCATATTTTACTGTGAACAGCTCGTTATAAGGGGTTATACAGGCGCTAATAAAAACACATACTGCCTACTGCAGTCGACATCAGTGCTCTAGGGGTTAAATGTTCACATGCAGATTTCGAGTAAAGCAGTATTTGCGGGTTGTCACACTTGGCGGAATGGGCCAGGCGGACAAGGAGTGGTGGATATTCGTCAAGCCGTTGGTGTTCGTTTTATATCCTTTTGTTCCCAGTAAGCACAAAAAAATTGTATAACATTTATATAACGTTGGACCGACGTCGAAGACGTTGGGCCGACGTTGTATAAATGTTATACAAATGTTTTGTGTTTGCTGGGTTGTCCAGTATGTATACGTTTCATGTTCGATGATGTTTGTTAGGTCAGAAAGTTTTAAGCATCTTCGTGAGGAATGAATAAAAATGTGAATAGGTATGACTAACCTGTTTGTATTTGACTTCAGGGTTTACGATAGGTGATGGAATACTCATGGCTGGTATTTTTGAATCGCGATATCTTAAAAGTAGACTTGTTCAACGGTGGAGTCAAATATTTCAGAAGCTACCTCGTGCTATTTCGATGATTTCTTTGTAACTGCTTACTTGAGCGCAACTCTTAGCGTTTTCAGTGTTTGTACAATGTAACGTTGGTTCAAAGGTCTATAACCAATTGAAAAAGGGTCCAAGGATCTCACTCTTCAATTCTTAAATAATACGCCTGCAATGTCGGTATACAAACACTAACGTTATTTGTTTACCTCCACTGCTCGATCTGTCCTTTCCCTCTCGGCTAAAGTGCATGTGTTACACTTCTTTCATTTGATTTTAATCATTTCATTTGCATTCCCATACTAAAAAACTATTATCAGAGAGACCATGACTTGTATCCTTTTTATAGACGAAATGGTATCAGATTGTGTTGTGTTACATCTAAGCAGGCGTACTGGAAACATTATATGGCAAGACCTATCCCAGCAAACACGACGCGTTGACACAACGCTAAGTCAACGTTCGGCAAGCATTTACCATCCTGTATACTTTTATGTAGACTTTCACATAAAACGGTAGTTCGTAAAATATAAGGCCTAACAAAGAACATGGAAGAAACAGACCTTTCATACATGTTGTATATGATTAATCTGTGCTGTGAAGTCTACGTCCTGTTACGTCATAACCCAGCAGACACAAAACATTTGTATAACATTTATACAACGTCGGCCCAACGTCTTCGACGTTGTACCAACATTGTATAAATGTTATACAAATGTTTTGTGTTTGCTGGGAAGACCTCAATTAAGTCTGGGGATTAGCTGAATTTACCACATAGTTCGGCAGATTCGATCCTTATTTGGTTACTGGTATAGTCTTCGACACTCGGGCTGAAATTTATATTGATACTAAACCGCAACTTTTAGAGATAGTTATAAAATAACAATATGACATATTGACTTTAAAACTAAAGTACCAAAACAATAATTTTTGATATTGTTGAAGTATAAGGGGTGATTACAATTCATCCTTTATTAGCTACTTGAGATACTGCAGATACCAAATCGTTCTTTTATATTCTTAGATAACGGTTGATTGGTTCCCAATGGAGGATGATAGTAATCAATCTGGTTCATCGCATGTTCTGATTGCATCACCAATCATATCTGCATACTGATTAATCAAACTGTCAAACGAAAAAACAGCCCCTAGCAATGGTCCCAAACTAGTTTGTGCGGCGTTCATGCGTTCTGTGCGCTTCTATTTTCTCCGCGTAGAAATAAGTTCACATCAGCTATGTGCGCTTCTATTTGCTCCGCACAGAAATAAGTTTACACCAGCTCTGTGAGCCTCTATTTGCTCCGCGCAGAAATAAATTTACACCAGCTCTGTGTGTGCTTCTATTTACTCTGCGTGGAAATAAGTTTACACCAGCTCTGTGCGCTTCTATTTGTATCGTTTATAAATAAGTTTACAACATTTCTGTGCACTTTTATTTGCTCCGCGTGGAAATAAGTTTACACCAGCTCTGTGCGCTTCTATTTGTATCGTCTATAAATAAGTTTACACCATTTCTGTGCGCTTCTATTTGCTCCGCGTGGAAATAAGTTTACACCAGCTCTGTGCGCTTCTATTTGTATCGTCTATAAATAAGTTTACACCATTTCTGTGCACTTCTATTTGCTCCGCGTGGAAATAAGTTTACACCAGCTCTGTGCGCTTCTATTTGTATCGTCTATGAATAAGTTTACACCATTTCTGTGCGCTTCTATTTACTCCGCGTGGAAATAAGTTCACACCAGCTATGTGCGCTTCTATTTGCTCTGCGTAGAAATAAGTTTACACCAGCTCTGTGCGCTGCTATTTGCTCCGCGCAGAAATAAGTTTGCACCAGCTCTGTGCGGCTCTATTTGCTCTGGGCAGAAATACATTTACACCAGCTCTGTGTGTGCTTCTATTTGCTCCGTGTTGAAATAAGTTTACACCAACTCTGTGCGCTTCTATTTGTATCGTCTATAAATAAGTTTACACCATTTCTGTGCGCTGCTATTTGCTCCACGTGGAAATAAGTTTACACCAGTTCTGTGCGCTTCTATTTGCTCCGCGCAGAAATAAGTTTACACCAGCTCTGTGCGCCTCTATTTGCTCTGGGCAGAAATACATTTACACCAGCTCTGTGTGTGCTTCTATTTGCTCCGTGTGAAAATAAGTTTACACCAACTCTGCGCGCTTCTATTTGTATCGTCTATAAATACGTTTACACCATTTCTGTGCGTTGCTATTTGCTCCGCCTGGAAATAAGTTTACACCAGTTCTGTGCGCTTCTATTTGCTCCGGGCAGAAATAAGTTTACACCATTTCTGTGCACTTCTATTTGCTCTACGTAGAAATAAGCTTACACCAGCTCTGTGTGTGCTTCTATTCACTCCGCGCAGAAATAAGTTTACACCAGTTCTGTGCGCTTCAATTCGCTTCGCGCAGAAATAAGCTTAAACCAGCTCTGTGTGCTTCTATCTGCTCCGCGTAGAAATAAGTTTACACCAGTTCTGTGTGCTTCTATTCACTTCGCGCAGAAGTAAGTTTACACCAGCTCTGATTGCGCTTCTATTCGCTCCGCGTAGAAATAAGTTTACACCAGTTCTGTGCGCTTCTATTCACTTCGCGCAGAAATAAGTTTACACCAGTTCTGATTACGCTTCTATTCGCTCCGCGCAGAAATAAGTTTACACCAGCTCTGATTGCGCTTCTATTCGCTCCGCGCAGAAATAGGTTTACACCAGTTCTGATTGCGCTTCTATTCGCTCCGCGCAGAAATAAGTTTACACCAGCCACGATTGCGCTTCTATTCGCTCCGCGCAGAAATAAGTTTACACCAATTCTGATTGCGCTTCTATTCGCTCCGCGCAGAAATAAGTTTACACCAGCTCTGATTGCGCTTCTATTCGCTCCGCGCAGAAATAAGTTTACACCAGCTCTGATTGCGCTTCTATTCGCTCCGCGCAGAAATAAGTTTACACCAGCTCTGATTGCGCTTTTATTCGCTCCGCGCAGAAATAAGTTTACACTAGCTCTGATTGCGCTTCTTCTTGCTCCGCGCAGAAATAAGTTTACAGCAGCTCTGTGCGGTTCTATTTGTACCGTCTATAAATAAGTTTACACCAGCTCTGTGCGCTTCTATTTGCTCTACGTAGAAATAAGTTTACAACAGCTCTGCACGCTTCTATTCGCTTCGCGCAGAAATAAGTTTACACCAGCTATGTGCGCTTATATTTGCTCCACGCAGAAATAACTTCACACCAGCTCTGTGCGCTTCTATTTGCTCTGCGTATAAATAAGTTTACACCAGCTCTGTATGCGCTGCTATTTACTCAGCGCATAAAGAACTTTGCACCAGCTCTGTGTTTCTATTTGCTCTGCGTAGAAATAAGTTTACACCAGCTCTGTGCGCTTCTATTTGTACCGTCTATAAATAAGTTTACACTAGCTCTGTGCGCTTCTACTTGTCCCGTCTATAGATAATTTTACACCAGCTCTGTGCGCTTCTATTCGCTTCGCGCAGAACTAAGTTTAGACAAGTTCTGTGCGCTTCTATTTGCTCCGCATAGAAATAAGTTCACACCAGTTTTGTGTACTTCTATTCGCTTCGCGCAGAAATAAGTTTACACTTGTGAGGACATGTATAGTAGGCGAGTCTATGCTATTGTATTTAACATGTTTCATTATTTGTTTCTTACGTTGAACTTGACCAGGAGTAATTCTTATTATGACGCATAAATTAAGGTTTGTTCAGGACAGTGTCACTGTATGTCCTATGTATATGGGAGAAGAGGAAGACGAGATCCACTTTATTATTAATTGTCCTGTTTATCACGATTTACGTTCAAAATACTTTGCTCTGTTTGATAGTCCACCAATTGTAAATACATTCCAATTGTTTTTACGTAGTGTGAATGAAAGCTTAATCAATAGTTTATGTCATATTTAAATTTAAACGCGGGGAACAATACTGTGATGTATGATGATTATCACTCTGAACATTATACGGTTGAATGAATTGTATTTTGTATCGTTTTGTACGGGGCAATGGCCTAACAAATACACTTTTTGTATTCGTATTCGAGTGAGCTTGAATACAAGCAATGCTGTTGAAAATGAGCTACATCACATAATAGTACATGTCAGTTGGCCTCTACAGTTTGTTTATGGGGCAATCAATCTATGAAATCTGCACAGGTGCATCAATGCCAGGACACACCCAGTTGCAAGAACGCGAACTGTGTATTGTAGGTTTGCATAATCATATATGTGTTACTCAACATTATTACTGACCAGTGGTTGTAAGTACGACTTAACATATTTCTTTATGACATAAACTGGGATGGTAACTCAAACCAAAAGGATATGACCCCTGCAAGCTCTGTTAAATATCCACCTCCACATTTTGTTTTATAGCACGGTTTTCAAGATATTACGAATATTTAAAAAATATTTGCAGATAGTCCGCCTTTTTGGCCGCCATGACCTAGTTTTTGATCGCTGCGCTCCCATTCTCAAACTCATCCGAGCTTTGGTGAAATTGATACATGGTATAATTTTTGGCGATACATAGAAAATTGTTGGTAGATTTGTTTTAACAAGAAAATTTGCCGTCGTAAAAAAACAAGGTCATAGAAGTTACAGAAAAGTCAAATATGAACTCAGTTAATATTTAGTCATAATTAACCAGTATATGATGTTTAATGTACATTCTAGTAACGTGAAACGAGTTATAGTATGAGAATGTAGGACCAAATGACGGACAGACGGGCATCCGTCAAAAGTTGGCTAAGGCCTAAAAGGATGTAATTATTTTTTAAATCTATTATGTATTTCATTCTTTTGTAATATAAGTATTGAAATGATTGATATTGAAAAATACATTACAATTTTTTCATGATTTTTTTGGAAAATAATATTAACGTTTTTTAAACATTAAAATTGAAAAAAATATTTACACCAACCGTTGTGCAAGTTGTCTTCGTCATAAAATGTATTTATATTGGTATATACAATTGCGCAAAGTACAACATTTTTTTATCTCCAGAGGGAGGAAATCGTGATATGGGATATGAAGGTGGTAAAATGTATCATAATAAAAGAGTCTTTTAATATTTATTTTATTCACACTACTTCAACGGTATAACATCCATACACAATAAATAACTACTTCACAAGATTCAAGATCACTGAGAAAATATACTCTAAAAGCTGTTAACTACAACCCATAGACATCGAGGGAATGGACGACCGACTTCAAATCTCACGACACTGATTGATGTGTATGAGCTTCCGTCTGCGAGAATTGGCGAGAAAAGGGATAGTTTAGCTCTGCTGTAAACTGTCAAAAACTAAGTGCTTTTTGATCGTTTTTTCATGGGTATGTAAAAATTGTGTTGATGACAATTTCAATCACAGTCAAATTAATTATTAACATCGATATCTTTCGAATCGTAACAAATATATTCGATAAATAAATACATTATAATAGTTCCTTCTGCTTCATTATCAGTATTTAAATATTACAACAAGAATAAAACATCCAAGCCCATAAAGTATCCTTCTCCCGTGAAAATATGTGGACATAAATCATAGACGTATACACACCATGTCCAATACACCTATAATTTGACGTCAATACATGTATTCAATTCAATATGACAATTGTCCGAATTAAGGTCTACTGACATGCTGGCTTAGTGACCCAGCATTCACCCAAAGCTGTTTCAATGTTGGCACACCATCTTCGACGCTGGCCCAACATTGAAACAGCAATGGGTGAATGCTCTGTGTTTGCTGGGTACACTACAATCAAGTTTGAAACAGCTTCACTTTGGCGTCTAATTTAAATTGTAAACCTTAATTGTCATTATTTTTAATATATATATTTAGCATAAACATAAAAAAATACATCATTTTGAACAATTAGTTGGTTCAGTAATTTAAATTATAGTGACAAAATAGCCCAAATTACTTGCCTATCGAGCCGATGAAAAACATAAATAGACAGCATGAAAGGTAGACCGGAAATCAGTTATCCCTTTTCCTAGCCGCACATGCGCGCGGTAAGTTCAAACACGACGATCTCGCGCCTGTTGGTTGTCCATATCTAGAGGTCTATGCTATAACCATAGTGATGTCGACAAAAATAGCATGTCAGAAATGCAAAATGTTTATTTTTCGTCCACTTCCACTTTAAAGCTTTTAAAAAGATCCGTTTAGTCTGTCGATTCACCATTGTTTCTATAGTGGTTGGTCGCACACAATAGCGGTGTGAGATGTCCTGTGCTCGGGTATATTTGTATAAATCGATATACTTTACAAGCTGTAAAACGTTTGTCCATTTATGCAATTCGTAATATTTTGTTTTACTGCTTTTTTTATAATTGTCTGCCTATAGAAATAAAGACTTTTATTAAATAATATATAACTCTTATATCAATAATTAATACTCCAGACCTTTGTTTAAAAATTCTGACGTATAAAGTCAGTCCCCGCACTGAAAGAATTAGAATATTTATAATTGCCGTAAACCAATAACATACCGGTAGGTATTCAAATGAAGCGGAAAGAGCTAACTAAGACCTTTAGGATGATTTCAGATTGTATAAAACACTTTGGTCCCCATGGTTTATACATGGCTTGAGGGTTTAACCTTTTTACTGCTGGGAGCGTATGTATACATTTCAGACCAAAATGGCACTGAAATGGATCAAGTAGTTACTGATGGAAGCTAACCAAATAATTCGATCATTTATTATGATAAATTATTTTCATCATTTGAAGCTGAAAATTGCGTTAGCAATTTCAACTTTAAATGATGAAAAATATTAGCAAACAATCAAGAAGTACAAGCCTAAAGTAGACACTATAAATGCTGATGTGTAATTACCCAAGCTATGTTGACAGGTAGTTGTGGATACCCGAGTGATGAGCTGTGGGTATATGGAAGAGCACTGCGTCTCAAACATGAGGGCCGCTTTAAATCGAAGGTCGGTTTGTGCGAGTGAATGTGGCTTGACGTCGTCTTCTCTTGCACTCTGTGGAAATATGGTGACAGGAGGCAGCTAAAAATATTATGAGGAGCTCTTTTACAGACACGTGGTGCACTCTCCTGGCCCAATTTAGCCTGAATGTGCTCAAAAGGTGGTCTAAAGACCATACATTCATCTTTAAACTCTTCAAAGAGTTATTTGCTTTGTGGAGTACAATCGATATCAGTTTACAATCCAGGCTTTGGAACGATTTCAAGCACAATAACTAAGTAAATCAACACCCACCCCAGCCTGGAATGGAGTCAAATTGAGTACAAAGTTCTTTATTTTATTATTATGCGCTGTTTCCACTCCACTCATGATCGGCTCGGTCATCAATTTCATCTTATAACAAATTTTGCTAATTTAAATTTACATATATCCTAATAGAAAGTTCATTGCTTTGTAAATTAAACCTTCAACCTACTTAAAATTACAAATACAACATACTGTTTGAAGCAGTTGATTGCACGGTAGATATATATTTATATTAAATTTCATTGATTTGTAGTTGTGTCACAACGCTCGGCACAAAAGTAAGTCAGTGAATCAGGCTTGCCTACGACGCATTTCACCAGCACGAGCCCCAGTAAACTATATTTCTGTTATTTATTAGGATTGTTCCAATTCTACTAGAGTACCACAGCAATCTTTAGGGTGGAGGAACATAACAGGCTTTCCATGTGCTCCTATCTTTGGTTCTTTTCCCAAGCAACGGATGTTGTTAGATTTCACTTGTTTGATGGCTTCTGTTATATCGTCTACCTGTAATCATAAAGGTTTGGAATATGATACACGAAGGGTGAAATGTACAACAAAATAGTTAAAGGTACCCACCTGACATTTTAAGTCTATCCCCGCACTGTAAAAGTACAAATATTTCTAAAGGCTGCAGACCCATAACATAGGTATTCAAATGAATCAGAAAGAGCTAACGAAGACATTTATAATGATTTTAAATTGAAACTAGGGCCAAAGGCCTCATGTAGCTGGGGCAAAGGTAAATACTACAAATTGTTCACTTATAAGGGTGTGTCATTCAGAATGGCATACTCGCTCATAATGGCATGCCCTTATATGGGTCATATCATCCAAAAATGTACAGTTGACAATTTGCCATACCTTTTTTTATACTGCCTATATCATAAATATGTTTCTTTTGCATAACACTTTACTGTCATTTTTAAATTCAGTGGATGAATCAGGCTCAGAAAATGTATATGGTTACATATGTTATCGACCTTTGAACATAAGTTACCAAGCATTGAATGTAGGTCTTTGGCCTAAAATTGCAGGATTTTGTCATTTACATACAAACTAATGGTTATACTCTTACAATATTTACTGTTAGCTGTCACACAACAGTGTTCTGTGAAAGTTATCTATATGGGGCAATGTTTTTTCAAGTATTGATGTACGAACAATTCACTGTTTTTTCTTACTCGCTCTATACTCATTCGCCTGTGATGTGCCTAATAAATATTCAATAATGCATACTTGCATAAAAAAATTGTTCGTAATTTTCAATGGGTACACAGATAGATAGACATTCAATATGTGATATTATTAGCAGAGAAAAAAAATGCGACACCATAGTTGAAGGTGAAACTGCCAGGGTTTTCCATTTTTATATACACATTTATTAGGCACATCACGTTTTTTATATAACCAGTTAGCGGAATAAATAAATTAAATCGTGTTAAATGAAGTGGCCTGGATGAATTGAACACTGAATAGTATCATAACTTACGAAAAATAACACCCATAAAAAACATTTATTTTATTATATTTTGTGAAATTGGAAATCATGATGTGCCTAATAAAATATGTCTCAAATACATTTTACCATTTTCTACCTGTATAAAGAAGAGACTGAGCCAACCGTTCTTACGACATTGTCTGCAACTTATTCCCAGATGTTTTTAAGATAAGTTTTATGTCCCTTTTACCGTCAGATAATCTTTTTTAGACGTAAACCAAACCAAGTAAGCAAAAAAAATCATAAAGTAGAATGTTCGACCTGAAGTAATTAATTATTAGCGATGAATATGTGCGAACAGATCTACAGTTATTGTCAGCAAGACCTCCTCCGACTCCATGGGCGAATAGATCATCTGCTCATGAATTGAAAGGTGGCATTTCTGTCAAACCTACACAGAATGTTATCGTGCATGATGTGCCTAATTTTTATTTTCTTACCCTCTTCTACCTTATGAAATTAGAGCTTTTACATTTTAAATTCAGATAGCGCTTTGTCATTTTATCTTCCTTTCATTCACCACCAACTATCAACGGGAAATTTATTCACATGCCAATGTTCAATTTTAAATTATGTAATTAGGCACATCATTGTGTCAACATTTAGGAAGAAAAACAATTCATGTTTGAAGCTGTTTTTTTACTTCGGCATTGATGTCTAAAAATATCAATGCTTAGTTATGTGCTCTTTGTCATATCCGGCTATTGTGCATGCCAATATTATTGAGATAGGCTATTTAGACGTTTTTATTAAGAAAAAATTAAAAAGTGAGATGATGTGCCTAACAAAAAAATAGGCACATCATACGAACATACATGTTTTTGCCTGGTTATCTCCTGTAATATTTCGTGAATTATAACTGCTTCATATTGTATTTTATTTGTCATACAATACTTAAAACATTTATTTGCACAGTCCGGCTAATTTATTCAGGTTTGCGAATCAACAATTAAAATTAGGCACATCACTTGAATTTTTAAAACTATTAAAAATGTGTCTGAAAAGCAATTATTTGCTTCGTGTCATGTGCCACCATATGCATTTGGTCACTTTCCACATATTCAAACATTTTTTATAAAATAATTAAGAATTTATTTTAAAACTTTTTTACCATGTTTGTTTTGTACATGTTTTCACAATATCCAATGGATGAAAACAAACTGTTTTGCATTAAAACTGTTAATAATACTATTACTTTTTCACTTGAAAAAAAAACAGAAAAGAATAATGCAAAAAAACAGCATTCTGAGAAAACGAAGGGAATCCGAAACAAACAGAAACACAACAAAAAATATCCATTTTCAGGTCATTTTGATGTAAATTTGTATTTATCACAAATGTGGCAATGTTCCAAATAAGCCAAAAGGACTATTTGAGGTCAAGTTTTGTGTAGTCAAGTGTTTAGCTAATGTATACATTAAAGTAATTGTTTTAAAAATGGCTTGTTGTAATTATGTTTGTGTTTCAAGGGTTAATTTGGAGATTGCATGATGTGCCTAATTCGAGTCATGATGTGCCTAATGATGTATTTTTGTGTGCTTGGTGCAATTGTTGAGGCAATGTTAATTAAAATTGTGTTTTTTATTCAGGAAATGAAAGGTTTTTGATTTTTTTAAATATTGACATACATTTTACAATAATGTGACATGTTAAGAACATGTTTCAGTATGTCTGCAAAATAACCACACAAAAGAGGTTTTAAAGAATTGTTCCTCTATGTTTAGCTGTGATTTCACTTGTCAACTCTCACGTTACCACTTCTGGTTTTCTAGTCAAACGTGACATCAAACTATGTATTTCAAAACTATTTGTTGTTTTATCGTACCACACTGAAACACACCTTTCTTCATTCGTTATTAACGATACACCTATTTTTACACTAGTTTTTCTCGGTGTGTTGCTTCAACTTGAAAATTCTTCTTCACTGTATAATTTTATTGTATTGATATATCTGCAGGCCCTTCAAGTTATTTATCCTAGACTATCTCTGTGCTAAACATAAAATTTGATTAAAAAATCAAAGTTGAAATCTACTGAGTAGTTTACTTCCTAAAAAATAGTTTTTAGTAAATAAAAGGCTTGTTTAGCGATAATTTAAAACACTGGTGTTTAGCCTATCCATTTCGTTAAAAATGATTTTTGCATACTAGCCTGAACTATTTATTAAAACTTTCTTATGTACTTATTTCTTGTTCTTTTTATTCTACCAGACTACCAATAAAAATAAGTGGTATTAATTAGGCACATCATGCTGAAAATGTTGCTTATTTTCAAATGTTAATAAAAATGACATTTCTTAAGATAGGTTGGTATAATTTACTGTTTAAGATAGTACAAAGTCACCTCTAATGAATAATTAACAACATTTAGCATTTTAGACAACTTTAAAATTTGCCCTGTATTTTAGGCAAATGTACATTTTTTGATGAAATGACCCATATGCGTATCAAATCTGTGATTTAGATAAAATTGTGATGTTTTACTGTTGATCGCAACACACGCCATGCAACGGCGACAACAGTCAATGAACAAGGAATGTTGTGTGCTTATTGTATCTATATCAAGACTGATATCAATGGATAATTAAATGATGCTCATCCTCTTGTCACAGCTTCACCTTGACTGAGGTTGGAAATGTCCCAATTTTAAGTTTGTCATGTCGGACCGGCAACAACTTAAATTTGGCAATTTATCATAGAGCTGAATTAAATCCCCAATTCTAGAGGTGTAGGCCTACTGCATGTGATGTTGTCAAAACCAGCACGGGTCGACTGTTACACAGTATGTGTTTTAGGCCTAACTTCATTGCCTAGGTAGAGTAGGTAGGCCCACATCACATCAAAATATTAGATTTGTCCACTATGCATGTAATTTGTAAATGAATGGCTAGACTACAATGAGCAGAAAATTATACCCCACAGTTATCAAGTAGCATGGCAAGGGGAGGCATGTCTTTAACATTATTTTTTTGCAAATATGGATACTTTACTATGCGATTATATCATTCATACATTCACTATATTAACCATAAACAGAATTATATGAAAACATTACCTCACTGAGAAAGACTCGGGGCACATTGAGACAGTTTTGGGGCACATTGAGACACCCTGACTGACCTCATATCTGATATTATTCATAGTTTTTGTGTGGGGTGTATTTGAAGCAAACCATTATACATAAGTGATAGCACAGGTGTACGATATCACAAAAATCATAGGGAAATCAAGTATTACGCGATCTATAGACACATATACTGATCATCCTAAAAAAGTAATTTTCATGTAAAAAATGGACCTAAGCTTAACCAGGGTGGAAATTGGTTAGTTTTGATACCATTGACCAGCTGGCGACCGAATCGCAATATATTTTCTGTAAAACAGACCTGTCTCAATGTGCCCGATGTCCCAAGGTGCCCCAGTCTCCCCTATACTTTACTTTGAGATTATACCATTCATGTATATATACATCTGCACCAGTCCAGTCTCAATTAATGCCGAGCGTAGCTCAACGCGTGCCACAAATCACATGGCAGAGTGAAGATGACATATATAGGGGGCCTACAGTAGGCCTATAATAAATATAATTAGGCTATATGACAATGTTATAAAGGATATTAAGCAGTCTGCATTGTACTTGAATTTCAAGTCTTAGTTGCAACTTCCATGGTAACACTGCTTTGACAGAAAACACAGTGACATAATTCAGCCTTTCAGGCAGGAACGCACCATTAGATATATGGGGGGGGGGGGGCTAGAGTTTTTGTTAGTTGCAAACTTTTTTTTACCTCCGCAAGAAAATTTTCTCTTTTTTTGTGATGAACGTCCGACAATTTTTTTCTGGTCAACAAATTTTTCATCATTCCGACAACAAACTTTTTTTCCTGACCACATTTTCAACAAACTTTTTTTTCTAGGCCCCCACCCCCCAGATATCAAATGGTGCGCCCCTCAGATGGCTTAGTATGTCAACCAGACTCTTTCCCCCTTCCACCTTGATAGGCCAGCCTACTCCAAATAAATGTGATGCAGGGGTAATTACAACTTATTTACAATGTATTATGTACTAGCGTCTGCGACATCGGACCAATATTGTATCGGCATTGGGTCAACGCATCGTGGTTGCTGGGTTGACCTGAAACCTTGCGGGATAACAATATTAATGGTAACTGAATACCACCACTCCCTCATTTCATCTGCAGTGGGGTGACGTGTTGTTGGCCCCTATGTACAGATAATTCTGACCTCAGAGGTTAGGTCAGCTATTGAGGTCAGACATGTTTTATAAATGATGTCATTGCTGGCCAATCAGCATGCAGTATGTCCCAGGAGGGGAAATCCTTGAGAGCAATAGGGCATACCATATTTGGAGATGGATGTCAGCTATTGTGTCACTTTTAAATGATGTCATCGCTGGCTAATCACTGATCAGGATACAAACCCTTCTCCCCAGAATAAGACTTGTTACCGGGCCCTGTAATTTGCATAAGTTACGCCCGATCAGAACATAGCTGATTGATCATGCTGGACAAGGGCCATTGCTGATCAGCCAATAAAATTTCTGTTTGGACAGACTTGAGTACAGCCCTACTACCAGTAGTTAAGGGACCGTCAACATCGAACAGTCTTGTTTTGTATCAAACTGATATAAGAAGCACCTGCTGATATGTATCTATTGATAGGGTCCCCGAAACTAAGGCCAATCGTCAGATTTATGAATGGAATTCAATCTATCAGTTTTATGAATGAAATGACGTCACTTTTTGTCCCAAATTCAGAGACTAGATTCTGATAATAATGTACCTGGGCTGACGCCCAGCTACAAAAAACCCTTTGATCTCCATGGTTTATGCAAAAATTGTCAGCGCTTTAAGGGTTAATACAGTTTTAAATTGATTTTCTTGTTTTAAACATGCTCAGTTTTATTTATATGAAATATTTGTATTTCTCCGTAAATGTGGTTCACAGATGAGTTTTGTAAATAAGGCTTTTCTATGTTGAACGTTAAAAGTTATATTTATACAAATGTTCATTTAATATGGTAACATTAAAAAGTACCATTTCACATTTACAGACCAATTTCTGATAATAATTGGATACACTGAAAATATTTTTCATACATGGGGCAGTTTGGAATTTTTTATATTCTGTAACGCTAAAATAGATACAGTTATAAAGCTCAAATGACATGTTCTGGCGCCCCACAGGTATGGCATTGTTAAATAATTCCTTTCCATCTACATCAATTAGGTCATTTTTGTATTATTAACACATTTATAAGTTATAGATATTGAATCAGTATAAGCTAATGTTATTTATTTATATTAAACTTGATCATGCAGCTCTGATTAGTATGATGTATGATCATTATTTTGGATGTCACATAAAGCGCATGGCTGAACCTGTGATGTTTTATGCTTATAAAGTAATAAACAATAATGTTGTACCTAGTTGGAAACTAGCTTGAAATATTATAAATTATATCCGGCTCTAGCAGCACAAGGGTTACCGGTAATTCACCAGGCATAAAGAGTAAAGGAATCACTTTACATGTGGGCTGCCCAACAGTTAGTCGAGAAATCACTTAAGCTCCACAGCAACTGTGGGGGCATAACAGTAAAAAATGTGACTGTAGATAGATAGGATTAGTAAAGTTACATGTATGACACTTTTTGGGAAACCCTGAACTGTCCTATGCTGCTGGGTAGAAATGCAATGAAGCACAATAGGAATACATTGCGACAACTACTATGCATTAAGGAGATTTCTTGCCAGGTGTGTGTAAGAACAATAGTTTTCGAAGAACTGTCACCAAATTCTTGAAATGAAAGAAAATATTATTATCACTCAGACATACCTCGATACATATGTGATGCATGCCGCCCATAGAATTTTTGTCTAGAAAATTCTGAATTGGACTGTTTTCTCCAAGTGGATGAAGCAACTGTAACACAATACAACTGTAACTTCAAAGATTTTATAACCATTTATGAAATTATTTTTTGCAAATATTTTATATTGTGATAAATATTTATATGATTCATTCTCCAACATGACATGAACAAACCTTGGCAGAATGCTAACTTGTTCTTTAAATTTTTGTTGACTAAAAACAGTCCAGTCTGTGTATCTATTAATGTAAGATAAAAGTAATACTAGTTTATGTACAGTTTATGTACTAGTTTATGTACAGACAGTCAGGACCAGTGCTAATAAAAGAGCACTAATAAAAAAGCATAACACATCCTGTATATGTATTCTGATTTATTTTTGATAAACAGAACTAACAGGTGCTATACTCTGCATGAGGGGTGAAGAGATATTACTCTAATAATATTCATTCTTAATAATGGGCTTTTGATTTCATCACACCTTAGCCCTTTCAATAATTTTACAATATCTTCATCCACTACAACCTGCAAAATAATGCTACTGTGATTCCAAAATTCAAGAGGTTATAAATTATTCATATTTGCCTAATTTGAGACCAAACATTTACAAATCTGTTTAAAATCCCATTTCATTCCTAATATCAGTGATTTGATTGACTAATAAAACAGGTAAAATATCACTCACTACAATAGTTGTGATCAGCAGGCAAAGGGTTAAGTTAGTTTGCTGGGATACAAATTGATGCTTCAACCTCACATTCTCATTTTGCTTGATGACAAACTTAAATTAAGGTTATTGATGATACCCCTACCTCTATCTTAGTGTCTCCCAGTTCAATGAAGACTGTGTATACACCATGCTCTGGTAAAGCCTACAACACAATAGGTGTATACAATAAATATAACAGAAATAGCTTCCATAGTCTATGATTGCATGTACCAATATCAGGCATGACAATGTCTATTTTAAAAAGAGATAGGAAAGAGATGAATGGCAGTGTAGCTCATGAAAAATGGGCTCTGATTTGTACAGAAAGCACAAAATTTCTGAAAAATGATCATGCCTGAGTACATGTACGGTACAGTAGATCCTGTCACCAACGACCTTGCGCCTGCCAGATAAAATAGTCTTTGGTAACAGGAAGTTGTTGGTCACAGGAATGGGTTTTGAGGTAAAATTTGAGAGTGCGGCAGCTGGCTCAATGTCGGGGACATTCACCCACCATTGACTGGTAGTTATTGTGAATCAAGACACATGGTTTTAGCAACATTGCAATTCCCGCCCGTTCAAATAGAAGTTAACCCTTTCATTACAACTCAGTCATTTTATTTAATTAATCACCCATTACCAATTGCCAGTCTCGTCAAACCCCCAATTGCAATTCACATCCAACACTCACAAAATGTGATGGCAGGTTCTGCTCAAATTAATATCACTCTCATGCCCTGGATTCCTCCTCCTATGGAAGACTGGACAAGGCAGATGAGAATACTATCACCTTCTATTGAGCAACTATTTGCACCCCCTATACTCATAGAATAACTGTCTCTTTAAAATCAATTTAGGATTACGTGTATCTTGAAAAGACAATGGCCAGGTGTTAATCAAAACGGCTGCTGGCTAGTATGCTAACCTCGCAAATGTTACAAGCTCACATAGTTTTTAACCCTTTACAGACATCATAGTATAAACACAGCAAAAAAAGGTATTACACTTGTTTCTAGCTTTATTTGTTGAACGGTCATGTACACAAACTGTGGTGTCAAATAGAATGGCGGCCATTTTTGATGTAGGCCCTATGCAAATTAGGTGTCCTTCCACCAAATGGATTTTAAATATGTTTTTATATTGATAATTCTGAGCTGATTGGTGAATAAAATAAAAATAAAAAGTTTTGCAATTTGTGGTGGGTCTTTTCATATTTTGACTGGTCTATACTTTCTCATGACTTACCTGTTTGGCACTGACTTTTGCAGCCAGCACATCTCTGTATAGAGCAGTGGCTTTATCAAGGTCAGGAACAGCGATGGCTACATGGTTCAACTTCCCTAGCTGCCACACCTTGCTAGGTACATCCTGAAAAGAAATTATTCATACTCGATGATGAGCACCACTATGTTTTTATACTACACATGTCTATATAGCCAAGGCGAGAATTCGTTGATTAATTGGTTCTCAAGACCGCGAGTCTCAATAATAGAAAAGCAATAAAAAAATGAATTGAAATATGATATTTTATTTATACTGCCTACCCGCTATTTAACAATATAAAGTGATACAATATTTTAATAATTATATGAATTATGCATATTTTTCATTAAAATAGAAAAATATACCTAAAAAAAGGTTGCTTTTTGTGTTAGCCTCCTATCTTAAATCGCTGTATGCATAACTTTACTGTTACAATTTTTGTATTTTTTAAATTTTTATTTGTATTTTTTCCGACTGCTTGCTTCGAATGTTGAATAAAAATTCTGGAGAACCAATTAATCAAAAGATTGTGGCCTAAGTTACTTCTCTACATTTCTTTTCTGCTGAAAAAATGTAAGGTTATAACAAGAGGCCAGCCGACGACCATTAAAATCTTTAAAACTCATATAATTTTTATTAAACTACCAGTAACAACCAACTTTTACACATGATTATCAACAAAAAACTTCTTGATATTACCAGACATGAGGGCAGGCCAATTTTGTTGTTTATCGGACCTTCGCATTTATTACTAGGTTTGGTCGGACGTGGATTTTATTGACTGCCATTATCCCCCGCCCGCATTTGTGATAGAAATGCTCTGGAAACGAAACGCGGACAGACTGACGGACCACTGGACGGGAATCCGAGGCGACACCAATACCTCCTGCCCCAGCTTCATAGAGTGGGTGATAAAAAATAAGTACCGTTACAGTGCCGGGATCGACTTTAGTCATCAGTCAGATTCTAACGACTAAAGTTGATCCCGGTAAGGGTTAAAGCTGTAAAGGTTAAAGCACCTGTGTTGTTTTGCTTCACTGAACCATAATATTTACATTGCGGTTAACCCACTAAGTACTGTGGACACAGGGAAAATTTTGATACATATTTTTGTTTAACTTCAAGTTCTGAAAATTTTGCACTTCATTCTTTTCATCCATGTATATCCATAAATTTCGCTAATCAAATTCAAATTTTAAAAGCAGATGACCAGAATCACATAGCTTTTCACTCAAACGTTGACTATCCCCAGCAAACACAAGAGGTTGAATCAATGTTGGTTTAACGATGGTCCAACGGTGGTCCAATGTTAAACCAACATTGCTTGTGTCTGCTGCATATGTGCATGCGTTGGCGCCCACAATGTTTATTCATGATGGCACCCACCTACTCCGATAAACCTGATTTGGCTAACACTAGACATCATAAGTACTTGTGTACCTGTATTTATATACCGGTAATATGTATAAGGTTCTATGAAGAGATATAGCTATAGCATAATTTTTATCATATTTGACTATAGGTCAAAATTGGAAAAGATAAAAAATAAGTATAATGTCAGGTTTCATGCATGCATATTATTAAGACCAGCAGCTCAAAGTGAGCAAAATGTCAGTAACCACAAGGCACAGAAAGCCAGAGTAAGGTTTGGTAGGAGAGTGAAGTACTGTCCTAGCATATTTCTAGGATGGAGAATAGTTATTGGCATCTTCTCTTGCTCGGTCTCCTCTATAATGCATTTGTGCGAGGCCTGATATGTGCTTTGCTGAATAATAAAAAATATCCGGTAGATAGAGAGTTTTAATTTGAAAGGAGCTCACCCAGAATTTTTAAAAAGGGCAACTGGGGAATATTAAAATTGATGTGTCAAACATTTTTTAAAAAAATCTTTCGCGCTACCAAGTAATAAACAGGGGTTGAGTCTATGAGAAACTGACACAGTAAATTGTGAGTGAAAAATACCAAATTTAATTCGATATTTTGGCAACTTAGTTTTTGGAAAGATCCCCACTTCCCCTGCTGCAATGCAGGCCCTAAACAAGAGTGTAGCTCGCTGCCATTATTATACTTGTCCGAGAACTGGTTAGTAGCAGCATGCAAAACAAATTTGAGCAGCTATACATGAAAAACTTGACAAGTTATCGTGCAAATAAGTAAATGGTAACGACGACGGTGACACTGGTGAACTTCAATTGCAATAGTAAACCAAACAAAAGTCACCGCAGACTAAAAATTAAATCTAAAAGGAAATATACCTGCTGTGCTGAAAGTGCTGCTGAACAGTGTATTCTTCTAACATACTTTCCAATGGGCTGAAAAGAAATTAAAATATTTAGTTACGGTAGTTATTCTCAATGAGTGAAAGCCATTTTTAATTAATGTATTATGCAATGTCCCTAATTTGCTTAATTACTCAATTAAAAAGTTCAATAAATCAGTTAAATTCAATGCATTGTGAAAGAATACTCGATTGAAATGATGATTCACTCTGATTGATTGCCTGCTTACTATACTCCAATTAAAAAAATAGCCACAGAATATTGGATTGTGACTTCTGAATTCTGAATCTGTGTTTTGGTGCAATGTTTTGATAAATTTAAAATGCTAAAAGTCTCAACTAAATACTGTGTACTGTGCAATAAAAATTGCAGTTTCTCATTGTCTTTTTGAGCATTCAAATATGTGAAAATAAGGGATCATGCTCAATTCACATTAAAAGCCTATATGTAGCACTGTATAGTTTTGTATGTAATATTGAATTGCAATAAAAAAAATGGAGCTCTGTTTTAAAATGAAAGTAGATATTTAATACATTATCTTAAAGAATCAGGAACTCTGTACAATCAGGACCTCTGTACAAACTACAGATCACATTGATATGGCTTAATTTTTACTAGATGACCTCTTGTAGTTCTATGATGAGAGATAAATAACTAGGATGTCGACCTTCACCGATACTTCATTATGGGTGAAAACATCAAACTGGATGACGGAAAGGTGCAATGGTCTTGGATTACTAGTAAACACCCTTTCTCCTAATTGCATATTGATGTGTGTCGGCCATTGCACATGTCAATAGTAGTAGTAGTACTGGTAGTAAATTAATGTTTGACGTCACTTTTCGGCACTGATGGTTGTAATACGATTGAACAGTGCAGTCCATTGAAGAGATGGATGATGTACAGATGATGTTGTTCACGAGAGTGTTTTCCCCAAAGCGTCTTAGCGCATCGGTACCGAGAGGCTTCCGTTTCGTCCCAGACGCTAAAAAACCCATTAATTCCTAATTTCTTTTGAATTGGCCACGAATTCAGCCACAAAACAGCATTTTTCAGAAAGCCGATACTCTTTGGACAAACCGTGGGGAAAACACTGGGGCATGGTGGGTTGTTGAGTGTTCTCCTGGGCATGTCTAAGGGATTTACCCCTAGGCATGCCCAGACATCCTTCAAAACATGGCTCTGCTATCCTTGGGTCGGAAAGTCCCCAGAGTAACAAACTCTGATGGTAACATCACACAAGAGAGACATATTGTCAAACACTCTATTGCCGGTTGTTTCAAGGCTACCACAGCCAGCATCAGTGCCTGCACTGTGATGACACTGCATTGGCAGTGCGCCTGCACTGATACGGGAGCTGCATTAACACCGCTGCTGAGCGGAAAAAACATTTTGTTCTACTTTTCACTCTCTAAACACTGTACAGTTACCTGCATATACCTTCCCAGTGCTGCCCCGTCACCAACCATCACAAGATCGGAGGTGTGGAAATAAACATGTGAAGGCAAGGAATAATTTGTCAAAAATTGTGTAGCTGTTTAGCAGCCACAAATGTGCAAAACTACTAATCTCCATGCCAAAAACTGTTACACCAACACATTATTGTGTAGTATATATATGCCCAAAATTGTATAGCAAACTGCTCTGCTACACCAGACAAATTATTCTCTGGAAGTCCATAAGGCGCTAGGCCGACACAATCTGCCCAATCAATATACAGAATATGGCGTTAGCTCATCGATGTCGGCTCAATCACTGAAGTTAAGCAATGCTGGGCCCAGTCCATAACAGGATGGGTGACCGCCTGGCACACACCAGGTGCTGTATACACCAGGACATGCGTGCAGCAATGCAGGGGTGGGCATGTGAAATGAGTCCTGTCGCCACAAATTGCTTTTTTCAGATGCTCTTAATGGTCAATTTTTAATATTTACATTACAGAGATTTTGCTTCTGTCGCCACATCGCCGGCGACCACTTGCCCACCTCTGCGATGTCGTGGGGCTCAGATAACCACGTAAATCATAGGGGCCAATATATCCACAAAAACTCTGGTAGCCATGTGGGCTCTTCAGATGCTCATTTTGGTCGCCCACATCAAAATATAGTAGCCCACTTAATCATGTATTTCTCCTATCAAAACCTGACCACTCATGACATTCAGAATGTACTGGTTTTGAGATTTTATAGGCTAATATTGGGAGCTAACAAAAAAGCTACAAATTTGACGAAATTAGACGAAGTTAGAAATGTTACTATAAGTTTTCGTGGGAAATGGCAATATCGAATGTTGATGAAAAGAGTACACTAAGATTTTATAAACAGTTCAAGAATGTATATGAAGTTGAAAAATATTAGCTTTTTTTAACTAGTAATTTCAAGTTAAGAAAAGTAATAACTAAACTAAGAATAAGTGCACATAATCTTCACATTAAAATGGGGCGATACAAAAGGCCTGAAAAATCCTTTAGACAGAATTTTTGTGTTTTGTAAAAATGAGAAAAACAAATCTGAAATAGAAGAAGGGTATGATCCATCATGTTTTAATGACATGTCCAAAATATAGAAACAAACATGAAGAAATTATAAATGAACTTCAAATATTATTGATATAGGCAATTTTTAGTCTTACTGATTTGTTCAACATGTTGTTGCAGTGTAAAGATTACGATATTGTAAATATATTTACTAAATCAAAAAATATATTGTTAAAATAACTTAATAAGAGGTAAAATTGATTTATATCACTGTTATATCATGTTTATTAAGATGCCTCAAGGTGAGAAGTTAATGACCCATTATCAGATTTGACCTTCAAGTTTTGTTATTTAAAAAAAGGAAGATTCTATAATTAGTTTGTTTGTAATAATTGTCTTTTGTTTGTTTTTTGTTGTTTCTGCTTGTTTCAATGTTTGTCATGTCAATTTGTTTTGTGTTGTATAAGAACAAAATATGAAGCCTACACATTTTTACATGAAATTCTCAATAAAGTTCAAAGTTCAGCCTATACTAGTATAGACCAGACCTACTAGGCTAGCCTATAGGCATATATATTTTTTAATAGTTCTAGCATTAGCCTTTACGAGATAGGGCTAATGTAGGCTTATTATCGCCCACAGTGAATTGTGAGTTAAGGTCGGACATCCCCGTTAATATTTATCGCACGTCATGTCATCTTGCAAAAACTTACGCCACTCCAAAAGGAATATATAAAAAATACATTAAAACGTATAACACAAGAGATAGTAAAAAAGAGTTGGTGTTATTACTGAATAAAAACCCCGGCAACCGAAAATTTGAGAAACAAATCTGCTGGCGGCCATTGTTTATAAATGCGGTGTAGCATATTGGAAACAAAGCTTACTTAACTTTTTATTAAAAGGCGAAGTTCTGTGTCTCTGTAGTCTACGGTACGTAGCCTACGTGAATACCCAGCAAACACGACACATCTCCCCAAAGTTTGGCCAATGTTGGCCTACCGTCTACGACGTTGGCCCAGCATTGGTCAAATATGCCAATATATGGGGTAGGCCTAGATGTGTTGTGATTGCTGGGAAGGCCTAAGTGATACAATAGGCCTACATGTATGTATGCAATATATGTTGATATATATAATGTTTCCCACTGAAATGAAATTTTCAAATCGTTATTCAGTTTTATTGACATTTAAAATTTGGAGTAGTTGAAGTATAAATAAAAACAACTTTTTTTCAGCGTGACTTGAGACGTGACGCATCGACTGCTTCGCCAATCATGCATGCGTCCCGGGTTCGAGCCCCGCTGATAGGCTACTGCTTGGTGTTTTTAGAGAAATATCATAGTTTCTCGCCTCTCGTCAAGTTAAGGTTGAAACCAGTATAAAGCCTATCGACGGTAATTTCGCGCAGGCTGGCGACCATGACCGGATCATCACTGTCAACACATTAGCTAACACATCAGAATTAAAGCGTCTCAATCAGACTAAAATCGTCAAAAAATCGGTGATTTTATTTTGGCTTCTTAATATGACAATGTTTGTAAAGGGTGGTGATGCAGAGTTGTGATTAGGCCGATATATTATATTCTTTCTGCTAGTAAATGCAAAGAAAACGTCTTTATTCTGTGCCTAATTGTATTCTTATAATCGATGCAGTAAATTAATTTGTAAAATTGTTAATAAAATATATATAATTCATGACTAGATGTGACAACTGTGAGATAAGAGGCGTGTTCGGGTGGTGATTCGTAGATATGATGCATTCCTATGGTACTTAAAGGTACACACTTCGAAGTAATGAGACTATAAAATTGGCTATATGGCCTGATTTATCTATTATTGATATTTATTTTGATAAATATCGCCGCCAAAACGACTTTAAAATGCAGTATAGTCATTCGACAATTCTCCAATGTGACCCACAAGTTGCGAGGCATTATCAATCAACAATAGAGCATGCATGTGTCATGTGCCGATCATGTGATCACTGGTGATGTGGCCGTGTCTATTTTTGACAGTTCAGTAAACAAACGAGCAATGGAATGGCTGAGCCGTTTTTCAAGTCAGAAGTGGCCTACACTAGACAGGGTTATTACGGTTAGATGATAATTGTGGCTTACTTTAACTGAGATGTTAACATATCTATAGTTTCAGAAGCCCGATGTGGGGTCGGTAGGCGATAGGCCTACCTGTGGGGTTATCTGCAGCTTGGTAGGCCTACTGTCATGACTGTTGGCAGATTCCCGCCTTGCGGCACAGACTGGCGGTAGCGCGCACCGGGCGAGGACGACCCTGCCCAACAACACGAGGAGTTCACCCGATGCTGTTTTAATGTTGGGCCAGCGTCGAAGACGGTGGACCAACATTGAAACAGAATTGGGTGAATGCCTCGTGTTTGCTGGGTGTGTATTGGCGCGTATTTTTCATACACATTACCACCATACAGCTGCCCACATGATAGCTGCACGCGGCGGGTATAAGCTGGCAAACTATCAAGCGTGTGTTCTCACTGGGTACAGCATCTCAAAATCTGAGATGACGATGAGTTTTTGTCAGGCATTTTTAAGTAAACTGTTAGGTAGGCCCTATATTTATTCTGTGAGAAAGGCGATCTCCCCCTATCTCCCCCTACAGGCTCGTGGGTGTGGCGCTGGTGACAGCATGAAGTGGTTGGTGTGTTTACAACTGAACTTTGTCAGACTCTCTCGGTTTGCGTACGCCACCTTCACGTGACCAAAATTAGCATATGGCGTGTTTACACAAAATTCAAATGGCGACAGTTTGAATATCATTCGGCCATACAATTTAAAACATCTTATATGAGAGTCCTGAATGATGCAGTATGGCCACGTGAACACGGCATTTTGTATCATAATTAAACTGAAAGTCATGTTTTGGAAACTCTATACCAGAATAGACTTCAATGTAGGAACCTTTAAATTTGTTGTATGGCTGAGATAAGTATGAAAATACGGAAAATTTAACACTTTGTAATGTTTTTAACCTTTTTTCTGATTGATATATTATTTTTCTTGATAATTCTAAATAATAAATAGTCACCATGACTACCTATTGTGATGAAATAGGAGTAAAAAAGTGCTACTTCATTCGACTGCGTTTCCCCACAATACTGACAATAGTCAGTATTGTGGGGAGCCTCCGTGACCGAGAGGTAGCGTGCTCGGCCTCAGACCGCCAGGGCTCAAATTTCGAATCCTGTGTCTGGAGGACAGTGTCATCTCAATCATCTCACCTGGCACAGTTTAGCCTATATGTGCACAAAGGTGGCCTTAAGCCCGATTCATTTCATTTCCCACAGTGCGCATTCGCGGAAATCAGGCCCATTTTCATGATATCAGTGCTTTTTGAAAGAGCTACCAAATTAACAACATCATTCGATGTATCCAAAAAAATAAGAAACTATTGCTCAAAACAACTTGCTGCTCCATTAGTGTTTAAAAAAAATAAACGAGAAAAAAATTCTATATATATAATGGTCTCACCACCCTAAATGAGCCGAAATCAAATGATAGTGCAAGAGCATTAGGGTTGAACCTGGAATAAAATTGCAGAAAGCTGATTTTTTCAGGAATGATACATGGACATCTCCCCAGACGAATTCCGAAGATGCCCCAAAAATTCCCCTTGTGCATTTTTTTTAATTCAAGATGGCCGCCACCATGTAACGCTATTTTCGAAAAAAACAGGGGTATACCATAATTCTTCACTTTTGCAGTTCGAAAAAATATTTAGGTGTCTCTACTTATGTTTGAGGCGAAGTTCTGTGTCTCTGTAGTCTACGGTACGTAGCCTACGTGAATACCCAGCAAACACGACACATCTCCCCAAAGTTTGGCCAATGTTGGCCTACCGTCTACGACGTTGGCCCAGCATTGGTCAAATATGCCAATATATGGGGTAGGCCTAGATGTGTTGTGATTGCTGGGAAGGCCTAAGTGATACAATAGGCCTACATGTATGTATGCAATATATGTTGATATATATAATGTTTCCCACTGAAATGAAATTTTCAAATCGTTATTCAGTTTTATTGACATTTAAAATTTGGAGTAGTTGAAGTATAAATAAAAACAACTTTTTTTCAGCGTGACTTGAGACGTGACGCATCGACTGCTTCGCCAATCATGCATGCGTCCCGGGTTCGAGCCCCGCTGATAGGCTACTGCTTGGTGTTTTTAGAGAAATATCATAGTTTCTCGCCTCTCGTCAAGTTAAGGTTGAAACCAGTATAAAGCCTATCGACGGTAATTTCGCGCAGGCTGGCGACCATGACCGGATCATCACTGTCAACACATTAGCTAACACATCAGAATTAAAGCGTCTCAATCAGACTAAAATCGTCAAAAAATCGGTGATTTTATTTTGGCTTCTTAATATGACAATGTTTGTAAAGGGTGGTGATGCAGAGTTGTGATTAGGCCGATATATTATATTCTTTCTGCTAGTAAATGCAAAGAAAACGTCTTTATTCTGTGCCTAATTGTATTCTTATAATCGATGCAGTAAATTAATTTGTAAAATTGTTAATAAAATATATATAATTCATGACTAGATGTGACAACTGTGAGATAAGAGGCGTGTTCGGGTGGTGATTCGTAGATATGATGCATTCCTATGGTACTTAAAGGTACACACTTCGAAGTAATGAGACTATAAAATTGGCTATATGGCCTGATTTATCTATTATTGATATTTATTTTGATAAATATCGCCGCCAAAACGACTTTAAAATGCAGTATAGTCATTCGACAATTCTCCAATGTGACCCACAAGTTGCGAGGCATTATCAATCAACAATAGAGCATGCATGTGTCATGTGCCGATCATGTGATCACTGGTGATGTGGCCGTGTCTATTTTTGACAGTTCAGTAAACAAACGAGCAATGGAATGGCTGAGCCGTTTTTCAAGTCAGAAGTGGCCTACACTAGACAGGGTTATTACGGTTAGATGATAATTGTGGCTTACTTTAACTGAGATGTTAACATATCTATAGTTTCAGAAGCCCGATGTGGGGTCGGTAGGCGATAGGCCTACCTGTGGGGTTATCTGCAGCTTGGTAGGCCTACTGTCATGACTGTTGGCAGATTCCCGCCTTGCGGCACAGACTGGCGGTAGCGCGCACCGGGCGAGGACGACCCTGCCCAACAACACGAGGAGTTCACCCGATGCTGTTTTAATGTTGGGCCAGCGTCGAAGACGGTGGACCAACATTGAAACAGAATTGGGTGAATGCCTCGTGTTTGCTGGGTGTGTATTGGCGCGTATTTTTCATACACATTACCACCATACAGCTGCCCACATGATAGCTGCACGCGGCGGGTATAAGCTGGCAAACTATCAAGCGTGTGTTCTCACTGGGTACAGCATCTCAAAATCTGAGATGACGATGAGTTTTTGTCAGGCATTTTTAAGTAAACTGTTAGGTAGGCCCTATATTTATTCTGTGAGAAAGGCGATCTCCCCCTATCTCCCCCTACAGGCTCGTGGGTGTGGCGCTGGTGACAGCATGAAGTGGTTGGTGTGTTTACAACTGAACTTTGTCAGACTCTCTCGGTTTGCGTACGCCACCTTCACGTGACCAAAATTAGCATATGGCGTGTTTACACAAAATTCAAATGGCGACAGTTTGAATATCATTCGGCCATACAATTTAAAACATCTTATATGAGAGTCCTGAATGATGCAGTATGGCCACGTGAACACGGCATTTTGTATCATAATTAAACTGAAAGTCATGTTTTGGAAACTCTATACCAGAATAGACTTCAATGTAGGAACCTTTAAATTTGTTGTATGGCTGAGATAAGTATGAAAATACGGAAAATTTAACACTTTGTAATGTTTTTAACCTTTTTTCTGATTGATATATTATTTTTCTTGATAATTCTAAATAATAAATAGTCACCATGACTACCTATTGTGATGAAATAGGAGTAAAAAAGTGCTACTTCATTCGACTGCGTTTCCCCACAATACTGACAATAGTCAGTATTGTGGCGAGCCTCCGTGACCGAGAGGTAGCGTGCTCGGCCTCAGACCGCCAAGGCTCAAATTTCGAATCCTGTGTCTGGAGGACAGTGTCATCTCAATCATCTCACCTGGCACAGTTTAGCCTATATGTGCACAAAGGTGGCCTTAAGCCCGATTCATTTCATTTCCCACAGTGCGCATTCGCGGAAATCAGGCCCATTTTCATGATATCAGTGCTTTTTAAAAGAGCTACCAAATTAACAACATCATTCGATGTATCCAAAAAAATAAGAAACTATTGCTCAAAACAACTTGCTGCTCCATTAGTGTTTAAAAAAAATAAACGAGAAAAAAATTCTATATATATAATGGTCTCACCACCCTAAATGAGCCGAAATCAAATGATAGTGCAAGAGCATTAGGGTTGAACCTGGAATAAAATTGCAGAAAGCTGATTTTTTCAGGAATGATACATGGACATCTCCCCAGACGAATTCCGAAGATGCCCCAAAAATTCCCCTTGTGCATTTTTTTAATTCAAGATGGCCGCCACCATGTAACGCTATTTTCGAAAAAAACAGGGGTATACCATAATTCTTCACTTTTGCAGTTCGAAAAAATATTTAGGTGTCTCTACTTATGTTTGAGGACACAAAGAGTTTATCCAAATGATCTGAAATGATATCAGTACTTTTCCCAATACCAAAAATCCAAGATGGCCGCCATATTGATATACTGAGTATGTTGAGCGATCTCTTAATTAAAAAAACGAAAATATGAGGTAACTATCTCGTTGTTGAGCCTAAAATGTATTTTTTGTCTAAACCCATGGAGTCTAGCACTTATTTAGATCACCAATACTTTATTATATTGAATTTATCAACATAAATCCCACATACCGGTAGTTTAATGTTATGCAACACCATATAACGTCATTTTTCCCCCAAAGAAAGGAATATACCACAATTCCTCACTTTTGCAGTTAAAAAAAAATATTTTGGTGCCTCTACACAAAAAGCTCATCAACAGGATCAGAAATGATATCATTCCTTTTCTTATCTCCACAAATCCAAGATGGCGACCATTATGTGAAGCGTCCCCCCCCCCCTCAGAAAATCACGTACATGCCATAATCATCATGTTGTTGAAACTTTTTTTTCAGGGCCATGGAATCTAGAATATATTTCCATCACCAATTTTTTAAATAGAATGTGCTTATCAACACAAAATCCAACATGGCTGCCATATTGGTTAGCTCTTTTAGCGCAGATGCCACGATTAAGCGATGTCCAACTGCTTTTTCACATGGGAATATAGATATAGATTGATCAAATTTACAAAATATCTTATGTCAGAAATCATTGATTAAAAATTCTAACATCTCTCATCTTTAAATATAAGTGTATTTTTCATTCATTTGAAGCTTGAGATAGCGTAAGAAATTCCAGTTTCAAACACAGCGACTAATTCCAATGTAGGTATTTTATATAGTAGGCCTATATAAAATGTTTTTCGATTTTGGTTAAGTATTAGTTGTGATTAATATTGTGAATGTACATAATAACAGAGCTAAGTACAATATTACACCAGATTGAGCACGTTTAACGTCAGGATATGATAGTTTTATGTCAGGATATATGAATAAGTTATCAGGATATGACACTTTAATATCATGATATGTAATATAATGTCCAAACATTGGTGTTTAATATAGCAAAATCACGTTATGATGGCTCAATACAGCTTTATAAAGGCAGTATATAGTGGCTAAACATCACGTTGCTGTATTAAAATGAAAAGATATACATCATATTATCACGAAATGCATTACAATTTCGTGATATATCATTTTAACATCACTATGACATTTTAATGTCAGGATATGACATTTGAATATAAGGATATGGTACTTGAATATTATGATGTGACTTTATACATTGATGAAATGACACATTGAGGTCACAATATAGCATTGTAATGTGATGGTGTGTCATTATAATGACAAACATGCTATTTAATATCGAATATTGTATAATAAACAGTTCGAAGTCAGGATCTGGCATATTTTTGCCAGGATATTGGATTGTAATTTATCAGAATATGACACTTTAACGTCATGATATTATAATGTCCAAATTTTGTCCTTTTATATCACACAATAAGATTTGAATGTCAAGATATTCATTTTTTTATGATAGGATATGACATTATCAAATCAAGATATGGCGGGCTTGGTGGCATTCTAATGTGACATTATAAGGACTGAATATGACACTACAATATTTTATTGTGACCATAGAATGTCAGGCTTTGTCACTTTGAAGTCTGGATATGGCATTTTAATGTCAGGATATTATATTGTCATGTCAAGGTATAACATTTCAATAACATTATATTGACAGACGCACATCACCATATGGTAATACAGAATCGACATAGAACATTCCAATATCAGGCTGGCACATGTCAGTTCAACATATATATCGCAATATAATTCAGTAAGTAAAGGCCTCTACATTGCTCGAATACCGGTACTCCAAAACTGCCAACAACAAAAGCACTTCGAAGATTCAATAAATGGAAAGTAATTAGATAGCGTTAAGACACATGCTCTTTGAACAGCATGTGTCCTTGCCCTCTTTTACTTTCATTTCCTCTTACACTAAAATGTCATATCGTGATGTTAATATGCTATATCATGATATTTAATATCGTGACAATACACTAAAAGATCCTGTCACTTGAATACCATTTCGTGATGCTTAACCACCATATCCTGCATTTATAAAGCTGTATCCAGACATTATAACGTCATTTTACTATAATAAAGAGCAATATTTAGACATTACAAAACCATATCATGACGTTAATGTTTCTTGTCCTCATATTATCGTGACATAAAGAGATCATATCCTGACGATAAACTGTGACATCAATTAATTTAATGTCATATTCCGATATTCTGATGTAAAATCATCTCATTACAACACCATACAATGCCATGACTTCATTACGAAATATATATATCCTAATATTCAAAATGTAATATCTTGATATTTAAATGATATATTTCATGGTATTAAACATATTGACATTCGCAGATCAAGGACAAAAGTAAGTATTTAAAAGAGCATTGTTACAGGACGATTATCAAAGATGTCATGTACATGTAACGTGTGAGGCGCAAGTCCTTATCTTGTAATTGATTTTTGCTAGAAAGCCTCCCTTCAACGTCACCTACTGCCCCAGCCAACACGGGGCATTAATCCAATTCTGTTTAATTTTTGTGCCAGCGTCGAAGACGGTCAGCCCATATTAAAACAGCATTGGATGAATGCCTCGTGTTTAAACTCCATTATGATACAGAGCATATTTCGCTGTACAGGATGGTGTGGAATCTACAGTCTGGGAGCGGATTTTATATCATGGTCGTTTGTAACCAACGCAAACTGAAAGAGCAGTCGCCCCAGAAAGAGTTCTAAAAAGAGTGAGTTGCGGGTGCAGAGTGGCTTGTCCAAAGGGGGGGGGGGATCTCACAAATCTAGACTATATTGTACAACGATGTGCTCTTTTTGTATTGGCCAAACATGTAGAAACTGTGACAGCTCGGATGATTGAAACGCAATAATTTCATTATTTACCTGAGATTAATTTGTTAACTTGACAAATCTCAATCTACATTTCTAGTGGGAAAGCAGTTCGCAAACACTCCAAAGCGTCACCCACCAAGGTGGCATTAACTATAACTACCATGTGGGATTCATGTCGATAAACAAAATATAATAAAATAAGTTTCAGACTCCATGGGTTCGGCTGAAAAATACATTTTAGTTTCAGCAACGAGATAGTTATCGCATATTTTCGGTTTTTTTAAGAGATTGCTTAACAAAATATTATGGCGGCCATCTTGAATTTGTGGTATTAAGAAAAGTACTGATATTATTTCTGATCATCTGGATAACCTCCTTGTACTTTAAAACATAGGTAGAGACACGAAAATCATTGTTTTAACTTCAAAAGTGGGGGATTGGGGTATAACCCTTTTTTTTTAAATGGCGTTACCTGGTGTTATTTTTAATAACTACTATGTGGGATTTATGTTGATAAATTCAATATAATAAAATAATGGTGATCTAAATAAGTGTTATATTCCATGGGTTTGGCCAAAAATACATTTTAGGTTCAACAACGAGATAGATATCTCATATTTTCGTGTGTTTTTAAGAGATCGCTTAACATAATCAGAACAATATGGCGGCCATCTTGGATTTTTGGTATTGAGAAAAGTGCTGATATCATTCCTGATCATCTGTAATCAACTCTTTGTGCCTTAACCCTTTCACCACTGAAGCCCGTTTTTATGTGCTGAATGCCATAGCATTCAGCATATAAAAACGGGCTTCAGTGGTGAAAGGGTTAAAACATAAGTAGAGACACCAAAATATTTTTTTCCTTACTACAAAGGTGAAGAATTAGGGTATACCCCTGTTTTTTGAAAGTGGCGTTACATGGTGGCGGCCATCTTGAATTAAAAAAAATGCACAAAGGGGATTTTTGGGGCATCTTCGGAATTCGTCTGGGGAGATGTCCAGGTATCATTCCTGAAAAAATCAGCTTTCTGCAATTTTATTCCAGGTTCCTGTGTTTTTTTCACTAATGCTCTTGCACTAATGAGGGTGGTTACCTACTGACTAGAGAGTGCGTACACAAATTACTGCTTTATATGGTTGTTCCTGCTTCTGGTGAATAAAAAACAATACGGGGATGTTGTAATTTTGTGTATAATTTGCAAGCACACATTGTTTTTTTTCATGCGTGACATAAGGTATAACTGTTGTGAGATTTTCGGATGGTTACAGGGGGTGAGAAGGATGTGTGTGTTTTCTGTGAATAGGCGTACTAAGAATATTTGGGGAGATCTGAGCAGGTTTGACCATTTTACCACCAAGGGAGAGTAGCTCAAAACGGTACTTGCTAGCATACCATTTTCGGACCTGTTTTTAAAAAAGGACAGCTGAGGCTTTATTATGGTATATAATAAAGGGACAAAAATGGTGAATTCGGCCCTTAGAATGTTGGCATTGTACATGTGTTTCAACGGGACTGGCATTTGGGGTGGTGAGACCATATGATGTAAACAACTCCATAGACTGCAAAAGTTTTTTTAATTTTTGTGCTGTGCATATACCAGTTAACTCATTTTAGACGGAGCCCGAGATATCTTGGGCAAGCTACTTCAACGCTACAGGACGGAGCGCGAGATAACTCGTGTTATATGACGTCATAAAAAGTAAACATTTGAAAAAGTCCCGTCCACAGAAACATGTGTGTACTGAAAGTGCCGTCTTGAATGAGTTGAGCGAGATGTAAAGACAAATCGGGCCAATAGCCTGTTCGTATTTGCCAAACAGCGAGCAGCAAAGGGTTATAGTGACCTCGATAGTCAGTATATAGTAGGGCCTAGTGTATACATTAGTATAGGTCTACTGGTAACATATATAATAGGGATATGCACAGACACTATCAATTTAACTTTGTGAAAATGTAAAAAAATAAAAAGGAATTGCAAGTGAAAAGACAGGTACATTAAACAGCGATGGGAAAGCATTGAAATAACGATGGGGAGGCGTTTAAGGAGGATGTGGAGGTGTTTGAGAGCGACAAGAAGGCATCACAACATGACACAGAGGCATTAAAGGGCAACGGAAAAGCATTAAAATATGATGGATAGGCGATGACTATGTGATAGAAAGGTGTCAGAAGGCCATGGAGAGGCGTTAAAATGGTGCTAAAAAATAACGAAGAGGCGTTAAAGGGCGATGGAGAATCAGAGCATGTTGAAGAGAGACTGGACAAATGAAAAGGTTGTGGGGAGGCTTTGATGAAGAAGCGTTGATGGGAAGACGTTAAAGGGTGATGAGAGAGGCATTAAAGAATGATTGGGAGGCAATAAAGGGTGCTGGAGAGGCATTAAAGGGCAACGAGGAAGCGTTAAAGGGTGACATAGAGGCTTTAAATGGCGATGAGAATGTATTAAGTGATGGGGGAGAGCGTTAAAGGACGATGGGGAGAAGATTAAGGCCCAATGAGAAGGCAAATGATATGTGCTAAAGGGCAATGAAGAAGTGATAAAGGCGGGGCGCTAAAGTGTGCTGTGGTGCGTTAAAAAGTGGGGGGGGGAGGCGTTAAAGGGCGATAGTAAAGCATTAAAGGGAGTCGGAAATGCGTTAAAAAGAGATGGAAAGAGTAATTAAAGTTCGATGGACAGGCGTTAGAAAGCTGACGGAGAGGCGCTAAAGGGAAACAGGGTAGAGTTAAAGAGCGGCGAGCGGTGCTTAAGGACGACAGAAAGGCATGAAAGAGCAACAAAGACACACTAAGGGCTACCAAAAGGTGTTAAATGATGATGAGGAGGCCCTTAAAGGCGACAGAGAATGGGGTTGGCACTAAAGCCGGTGGCGATACAGTGGGAGAGCACTGTAGGCTATCTAGTTTTTGTAAAATAATGCTTAACGTCACTTTCCATTTAATGTACATATGATGACGTGTGGGTGGGGCATGGTGTGTTATGGAGTGTTTTCTTCCAATTTTCTTTCATAGTGGATAGTAGCGAGAGTTATAAGTCAAAATAGTAATCTGACTCTAGAAATGAGTTCATCTTGATAAAATCATCAGTTAAAGTCGTATTACACATGTTTCCAGGTTGATTGGTTCAAATGTTATATATACGATATGGTTGATAAATATATGTATATAGGAACAAGGTCTATCGTCTTGTGACATTTCAAAACTAATCTCTCATAACTTTTATATTGCACTGTAATTATTCATTTTGTTCTTCATACACCGTCGGGCTTTTGATGGAGCCTCGTATCTGCATACATATAATGTATGCAGAAGGGAGGTTTTATCAGAGGGCCGACGACATGTATCATTATATAGAAGAATAAATTCGCGTCGATTTATATTGATCTGAACAATTTCATTATTATTATAATATTGTATGCCATTAAATTTGCTTAGTGTACTTATAAATGATTTAATCTTATTATCCTTTTGTATAAATAAATATATTAAATATAGTGATGTATTATCGCTATGTGTTTCATCCCTATAAAATATATATAAATCTGATGACTTGAACCCCATGGAACCACATTTCTCGAACATGTTACCATCAAATGTGTAACGCGTTTTTTGTAATGTATTTTTATTTCTATGACATATATTCACTCTTATCTCATCGTCTGTACATCATTCATTTTTCATATACAGTTTGCACCGTCTTAATGAATCAAAAAGTCAGGTACTCAATTAAGTGACGTTAAGCAACATTTTTTACTCTCATCACTGGCCGATATCATAATTATGTTTATTTTCTATATAATGTATGTCATTGTTTTTATTTGTTGTAGGGTGGCTCCTTTGATAGCGACATGTGTTAATGTCTTAAAAGGAGTCTCCCTCACCATATTTTATTTATATATTTTGGTGAAATAAAGTAATCTGTTTGTCTGTCTGTCTGATGGTGGCCATCTTCATAAATTGTGCCCACTGGTTGTTGTAAAAATACAATGCGATAACGAAATGGTATAAAATCGATAAAATGAGTAAGATTCTATGGCAATTATGAGTATTTGACGGCCATCTTGGATTGTCAAAAAAATATTTTTTGTCTTAGTGCAAGGTTACATCGAAAATCAACGGACTATTGAGAAACCATGGAAGGGTTCGCTTCACAACTCGGTTCCTGGAGCGGGATCAGATTATTCTGAACTGCCTCTAAAGTTTACAGTCTAAACTCATATACAGATGTCCAGACATTTAACGCAATTAAAGATTTAGTCAACTACTTATAAATTCTAGACAATAATTATACATCACGTCATTCAGTTTTGGTGTCGAGTACTACACTTGGGCCCAGTCCTTGTACAGTACCAGTACTTACACAAGACTAAAAAGAGCGGACAACACAATCATAGTCAAACTCAATTATTTTGCGAGCGATGCAAGTTTTGTTCGTCACATTTAGAAATCATCATGGATTTGAGGATGTAGTTTTAGATGAAATAAATCGGGTTCTAGGCCACCTTTGTGCATATATAGGCTAAACTGGGCCAGGAAAACCTCGTGAGGATGGTGAGATGAATGAGACGACACTGTCCTCCAGACACAGGATTCGAAATTCGAGCCCTGACGGTCTGAGGCCGAGCACGCTACATCTCGGTCACGGGGCTCCCCACCATACTGAGTTTTACACATGGATGGGGGAGAAATAAATTAGCAAAAAACAGGCTGTAGAATATAAACATCCCTTGCTAGGAAGACGATAGTTTGAAAGTAGTGAAACATCCAAACTAATTAGTGCTTATGAAAGTGGGAAAAGTTGTGTTTTCTGCAAAGTGAAGCCATACAACAAAAATAATGTCATTACCAGGCTGAGCATTCAGAAACCCAATGCAATTATATCATTGCTGGAGGAGGCAAAACAAACAACCAATGATGATAAATAAACACAATTATTTATTTGGACAAAGTAACTACAATGCTTGTATCTTCTCAAGGGAGACTTATGTCATTTTACAATGCCATTTTGCATATCAAATGTATTCCAACTACATAAATTTGCAGTCATCAGTTTAAGAATGCACTACTTCAGGATACTAGTAAACAGAACATTTTTTCTCACTCACTAAAAATCTTTCTGAGAACTACCTTGAGATATTTTCATTATTAAGCCTAATTAAATCTTGTTGTCATTGCTTTTTTTGTAAATATGAAGATAAAGTGGTCTTTCACATGTGCATCAAGTCTATTCGCTCTGATATTTCCTTTTCCAATACAGCCTGAAACAAAAGAAGCACAAAAATAAAATACAATGCAACATGAAAATTCCCATAGTGGGCACAAATTTTCAGTCACAGACTCACTTGAAGTTGTGTATCGTGGTAGCAAGACACAACTTCAAGTGACTGAAAAGTCCGCAGCCAGCCATAGTGAAATTTGCACTGGAATCTTCAAGCCCATGATCAGGTGAAATTAAACAACTGATACTTTTGCAAGCATGCCGAGCAAACCCATATAATCAAAAATGCATTTCTGATAAATGTAAAGTAAAATATCTCTCCAACTAGATGTTACATTTGCATGGCTAATATAAAAGTCTGCACCTTCCACAATTACTAAAAGTTTATTGCCAATGCAGTAATGATGGGGCTGAGTAAGATAAATGCCATGGCGGCCATCTTTGATATGCAAATTAGCTGAAAAAAATCAGAAAAAGTAATAGCGACTAGAGAGCATTTACGTCTTTGATATACAAATTAGCCAGTGGCGGCCATGTTGGATATGCTAATTAGCTAATTTTCGAACTCCAGTAGGATAATCTATCAGTGTTCAGAAAAAAAATTGCGAAGATCTGATAAATATTGGCGACAGCAGAGCGTTCACTTCTATCTTGAAAATCCAAAATACGGCCATGTTGGATATGCAAATTAGCTGCTTTTCGAACTTGACAAGGGTAATCCATCAGAGGGTGTTCAGAAAAAAATTTGCAAAGATCGGATAATTATTGGCGACTGGAGAGTGTTTATCTCAATCTTGAATATGCAAATTAGCCCATAGCAGCCATGTTTGATAATCAAATTAGTTGTTTTTCAACTCAAAAAAGATAATCCATTCTATACAAGAAGGACTGTAGCTACTGATATACATATGACAAATTATGTTACTACATGCTTACAGATCTAATCTACTCTGTAAATTACAGCAACAGTCAGTGGGATATTAAACATAAAAGTCAATATTAACCAGACCATAGCGCTTTAAGAGTTACCCTGGTTAAAGGCGCCATTCACAGTAATATTACTGCTCATGGTGCACACTTTGCTATGCATGACAGCCAGTTTAAACAATAAACTAGATGTTACATTTCCATGGCAAATATGAAAGCCTCCCACTTCCACAATTAAAAGTCTATTGCTAATGGAGTAACGATTAGGCTATATAATAATAGTGCCTTGTCAACCATCTTGGACATGCAAATTAGTTGTTTATTTTTTCAATTCGACTAGGGAAATCTATCAGTATAAAAAAAAAAACAGATTAATAGTGCTGACTGCAGAGCGTTTATGTTGATTTGTAAGGAAGAGCAGGGGAGGCCATCTTGGATATATGAAAATTAGCTGATTTTCAAACTCAACCTCGGTAATCCATCAAAGGGTATTGCCAACATTTTTTGTGAAGATCGGATGATATTGGCAACTTGAGAGCGTTTATGTTGTCGAATAATATTAATAACAACAATAGACAGCACTAAAACAATAAGTCTCCACCACATAGTGGGTGGAGAATTAATTAAGTCATGCATCATAGAGCAAGCCACCCATGGGCTGGAATGTGCAAAACAATAAAAAGGGTTCTGTACATATCCATATATCATACAATGTAGATGTCAATGTCGTCAGAATAAGTGTATGAGTGGGAGATAAACTCAGGAGCTCTGATGTGACAGGAAGCTTTAACTGCTACACCAGTGTATCTGCCCTCATTATTAATATGCCATAGTTTTGTATCTGTGTCTTATTACGAAGATATGATAACAAAGTAATTCCCCCTAATCATCTAACTCAAAACTATAGTGTTGTCGTTTTGTATTAGGTAGTCACATGATAATTTGAACACCAATCCTTTTAAAATTTCAGTCAGGGATTTGATTTACCATTAAAACTTGACTAATACAAATTATGGATAACATACCAGTTCTCTCTTTGTCTCCTCCAGTTTTATCTTGGCCAGTGAATAATCCTGAAAACAAAAAAACATTTTTTTTTTATTAAAGCTACAAAAATTTCACTCAAATTTATTTTTTCTGACATCAAAATGATCATTTAGTGGTCACAGATGCCATCTCCATCATATGCCACATTGGTATTTTCCTAATTCCTATAAATTCCTGCTCGTGCAATTCTCACTCAAAATAATTGTTGATAGCCCTCATGCACCACATGATATAGTATTGGAAATAAAATATTGAAATAAAAAATGTTATAATCAATCTAAATAAGAAGGCTCTAATTTCATTTGGAATATAATATTTTATAAAATCGAAACATTTAAATTCACATCGAGGTGAGAATTGTGACAAATCTCGACGTGAATGAAAATGAGAATGAATAGCTGAATGCTAGAAGGCTTAACCCTTAAAGCGCTGAATTAATTTGTGAAAAAAAACATCGCAACCAAAGGGTTTTTTCACCTTAAAATCATCATCAATATCTTAGTTAGCTCTTTCAGATTCATTTGAATACATATGTTAGGGGTCTACTGCCATTAGAAATATTTCTACTCTTACAGTGCGGGGATCGACTTTAGTCGTCAGAATCTGACGTCTACAAACGTCAGATTCTGACGACTAAAGTCGATACCTGCACTGTTAAGGGTAAAGAAGTATTGAACATTTTTCATGTGGTACCGCTATATCAATTTATCTGGAAAAGTCATTTGGAAGGACAAGATATGCAAGCAACACTCACTGGTGGAAGCTGATGGTAAGAATCTAATTTTGCTTTCAGAGGCTGTAGTTTTTCTTTTAATTCTTTCAAATCCTTAGAAAAAGTAAAAAAAACTATGATAACATATGATATCGATCATCACCACATTAGAATCAGCCACAATGTAGAAAGTCTCACACAACAACATAAACAATAAGTGGCAAAATAGACTTACCTAATAAATAAATGCTGAAAACATAGCATTGTTAGACATGGTATAAAAATAGATAAGAATAGGCATCATTTGTTTTGCATTGTAAGAATATGTTATTTCATTATAAATGTACTTTCAGCTAAGTTCTTTATATAAAAAAACACATATTGGTACTCTAATTATATCTTATTTAATTGATCTTTTAAATACTGCTAGATGCGTCCCAAAAATGAGGCATATATATATATATATATATATATATATACCTATACATGCATACCTATAATAGATTAAGTGTTTTTAGGCTGCGTCCTTTGTCATGTTCGTTGAACTTGAACAAACAGCTTTGACATTTAACCTGGGTTGTAAAGTATATAAGAATTTCTCGGGAGATGTTTTTGTGCTGTAATTTGCTTTTATTCAATGTTCATCACAATTTTGAGCTACTGTTTGTGTCCACTACAAATCAGCATGACACTAAGCCAATGCCGTTTCAATGCTGGGCAAGCGTTGCAGCAAATGGCCCAACATCGGTCCAGTGCATGCTAATGTTGGGAAAGCCTTGTAAAAGTTGCCCCACATTGATTAAACTAGCACTGTTTCAACCCGTGCAAATCTAGTATATATAAAATGATAGATACCTCTGCTTGTTTACATAGCGTGCTGTGATGAAGAGAAGAATCCACTCCACTGGATGTCAACTCTCTCTATAAGAAGTATGAAAAATAAGAAAAATATATTTCAACCATTTTAAGCAAATAACATACAGTACCCTCAGCAAAAAAAAAATACAAATGCCACACAAATTATATTAGTAGGAGAGCCTACTGGTACTTTGATCATGTTCAGTGAATTTTTTCAAAGTCCAAAATTCTAAAAGATTGCCCACATCCACAAGAAATGACCTTCCCATCTGAAATGTTTTTTCAACCTGGAGACATAATTTCAAATAAGTACATGTAATATCAAGAAGATGTAGAGGTCAAAAAGTGGGTCAAAGGGTATAACCCTCAAAAGACACCTATACATCGTACACCCCCTCAGTGCACAATATTAAAGGAATATTCCCATGGGTTTTCCAATATATGCTCAAGAAACGAAAATGCGAACAAGAATAGTCAGACATCCAGGTTGACGCCATAACCCCCCTGCCCCAACTTCGTTGCCGGGAGATAGAAAAAGCCCAACCTGCACTGCATCAATGTTTTTCAAAAGGGCTGTAGTTAATGAGGTACATTTTTGTCAATGGATTCTCCCCAAAAATCAGATCATGCAAAATAAAAATGACACTTATTTTTTTAAAAGAACATCCAACAAATGGTTCAAGGCATTGCATTCACAAGCTTAAAAGGTTGCATTTATTGTTGAAAGCATGACAAGTATGCTACCCTAGTTGCAACTTATCACTCTGAACTTGCAAATGGTGTCATATTGCTGTTCCCACACATATCCAACTATGCTAGTGAATGTGGTTACGAATAAAAATATTTAGGTTCTCTCAGGATTTGCTACATTTGCCGAGTATTTGTTGTGATGGTAACAAATTCGGAATATTCACAAGTCATTCTTCAGCTCCTTACAAATATTGATCAATTCAGGAAATGTCTCCTAAATTTCATCAAATGTTGTAAATGCTGTCATGTTATGAATGCAATTGATTTTTATAAGCATTCAAACAGGGATTTGGAAAGGTTTGCAACTATCTTAATGCATTTGCAAAGCGTTTGTAACGTTTACTGTGTCCAAAGAAAAAAATTCTTCAAGGACTCTAAAGTGGTGTATCGACCAAAGAACTTCCTCAAAATAATAAATGGCAGATAAATTAATATAAATGGGCACTTTACTATTTTTACATTACTTTGGCATTCACTAATAAATGTTGGAAAAATAAATTAAATTCAGTCAGTCCATCACTTTCTCTAATCAAGTCCCTTAAATATTCAAAAATGTTTTTTTTTTGGTTATGTTATTTTATATGATCAAAATTATTCTTTGTTTTTAATCTTCAAATTCAAAGGTGTTACTTCTCTCAAAGTCAGAGAAATAATGAGTTCAGTGGGGGATTCGCTCTGTATTTGTACCAATTACAGCCTTGTAATTTGCATTATTCGTAAGAAAATTGCAAGGCATTGGCAACAATAACTTATCATAACTCTTAACATTCACAACGTTTGTTGGCCATTCGTAAGGCATCGGCAAGCATTCGCAGTATATTTGCAATACATTGGCAAGGAAAGGTCGAGGATGACCGAGGTGAAAAAATTTGAACAAATGCAACGCAAAATTTAAAAATTAATATCCACAAGCATATTCTCATGTGTGAGAGCAGCATGATCACAATTAATGGATCAGATGACGAAGTAGCATTTTTTTTATGTAGTAAAATATAATTATATACATTTAATATAATATAATTTAATGTAATTAAATACATTTACATGTTAAGTATATATTTCAAAAAAAAAATTCAAAGAAATAAATTGACTTTCTACTGACGATTTTGGCTACTCTCCAATGTAGACCAGAGCTTAAATCAAACTCACTTGCAGATCCTTTATGTGCGATCGGTATTCACGTCCTTTGCTTTGTAAGAAACCAGCTTGCTTGGCCTTATTGTTGAGATCAGGACCTTGCTTCTTGTTTTCTTCCTCTAGAGTGTTGAGAGTTCTAAAAAGTATAAGGGCTATATAATTTAGAGACATTCTATCCTATTGAGATTCTAGTTAACCACTGTTATTGTGAATAAAATAAATGTTTAAACATCAATATCTGTAAATATTTGATCTCAAATTAAAATATACATGAGTAATTTCCAACATCTTCAGAAGGTGGATCGCAAGTGGTTGAAAATATAAAGAAATTAACTTAGCAGGATATGGGTTATTATCAATGAAAGTGTACTGAATTGATAACCCAAACATAAATATCTCAAATCAAAGCTACAACATGTATTTACTTGTCTACTGGATCACAACAATTTTGTATTGGTTCCCTTAAACAGAGCCCCAATATACATAAGGGGGTGAGTTGTGCATTAATGATTATGATAACATGCACCATTAAATTCATGAAAAAAAAGTATTGTACACTCAAAGCATTATTCATTTCAGTGTAATATATTATTTCAGTTCGGCCATTTACAAAAGTAAATAGGAAGAGAGGTGTACAAAATAGTCTCCTGGTGATAGCTTGGAGAGTATTCCACTCTCCATTAGTCTTCACACCTGGCGAGCGATTCTTGGGGCTATCAACAGGATTCTGCTGCCTTCTGGTCATCGCCAGCAGCGCTGTCAATTGTTCTCCTTGCACTAGATTAACCCTTTAACCGCCGGTGCCGCATATATTCTGGTTTTCATTTTTTATTAGCACATTAAGTACCACATTTTAAATATATTAAAGATAAAATGTGACATCAATCAGCAAAGTTTGAACAGGGTTGACCTCCATTTTGTCAAATCTGAATAATTTTTACTCACTTGAAGTTGTGGATCGCATCAGCGAGACACAACTTCAAGTGGGTGAAAATTCAAATTGAATAATTTGGCGGTTAAAGGGTTAAGGATAGTCTGCATAATCTTTTAAATCATGCAATAAAGTTCTAATGACGTTTATATATATATACATTTTCAGAAAATTTAGGGAGAAATGAGCATTCAATTTGCTGATTGGCATATCTTTTGATCCAGATCGTACATTATTCGAGTACTTTGTACCCACTTGAAGTTGTGGGTAGCTGTAATACAAATTTTAATTCTATATTGCAGTGCTTCAAGAGTTAAGATAATTTATTTAATGTTTTAAGTCACTTCATTGGGACAGCAGTGAACCTGTATTTTTTTACATAATCTGCTGATCATGTGAAAGTAGTGCACTATACAAACAGATTGCAATGAGTATTGTACTGTTGAAATCCCAAACTATGTTTTCTGATCTGCAGTAGATTGCATCAGATTTCATTAGTTATAAAATACACTGTTCCAGATATTAAAAAAAAAATCCAGTTGGCCCCAGGATCATACATATTTATTCATGGACAGATTGTGCAAATAATTTAAGATAAAAGTACAATAAAAAGCTGCTTAAATCTGCACTATTCAGAACTATCCGTTTTATTTTATTATTAGAGAAATTTATTAGTCAAATTTCAGCATGTTGGGAACGATCTCTAGCTTTAGATTTATTATGAAATGTCTGGTTTTGATTATATTTTCAAGAAACTTCAAGACTTCTGCTTGCCCATCTTCAAATTTATCATTTTAATCAGTAATATGCTGTGTGGTATATACCCGGTATGTCAGAGTAAGCACTCTATAGAGTAAGCACTCTCAAAAAATGTTGAATGCATCATGTTAACGAGAAAAGTTCATATTGTTAAAAAAAAATATCTTAACTTAGGTATGTTTGTATCAGTGAACAACTTAAACTGAGAGGGTTGATGCACTTCTATTCTCAAATAAATAAACAATATCAATACGTTGTGCTCTGTGAAATAAATGGCTGTGTTTGTCACATAGCAAAGTTACTAATATATATCTTTGACAGCAAGGCTAGGTCACATTTCTAAAAGTAAAACTCACTTAATCAGGTTTGAGTATCGAAGTAGAGCATTTTTTGTTTTTTCAAATAGTTTATTGGATATAGCATGCTCTCTCTTGCGAGCATCAGCAATAACCTCGGTCTTCTGGTTCAGCTCACTTAATCCAAGAAGCAAACTGAAGAGATAGAAAATGTAAAACAAATTTTATAGGGCCTCTGATTTACTTGGCATCCTCCTTCAGTTGACAATGGGTATTTAGCAATATTAGCCTACAAGACAAAATTTAAAAACACTGTATACATACACACTAGAGATTGACTAAAGTTAGTGAAACAGTATTTTATAGTATTTTAAAATACATACATAAAAAATAAAATAAAGGGTATGAATACAAAAAGTATTTCCTATTAAACGGTTTTAATAATACAGTAGAATCCTGTTATAGCGCGAATCATTACACCGCGATATCGGTTATAACGCGGTCCGCACATAGACCCCATTTTTTCGGGGTAAAATTTAACTAATCGGCTAATAGTGCGTATTTTTTATTCTTGATCATGCCAGTCTGGTTAAAACATCGCCCATTCACGTTCACGTGACGCTGTGCTGACCAGGCATGTATGCATGCAGTAATCATTGCACCCCTCCCCACCCCTCGTGGCCACACTGTTGGCAGGTGCGACCACGGACAACGCGTCAGATTAACCTTCTGACTGCTACTGTTCAAAAGAAAATAATAAGTAACATTTCTGTAACCGCGCTATATATGTTATACCGCGGTATATGGTGATCCAGTTACCGCGGTAAAAATTTAAAGAGGTTAATAAAAGATTCTGAGTTCTGATGGTACTGTTAGGCCTATACCGCGGTATATGGTGGTGATCAAGTTACCGCGGTATAAAATTAAAAGAGGTGAATAAATGATTCTGAGTTCTGATGATATGTTAGGCCTATACCGCGGTATAAGGTGATCCAGTTACCGCGGTATGGAAGAGTTCTGAGTGATGATACTGTTATGGACCATCGTGAAATAGTAATTATGTGAAATAGTAATTATCGTCTGGTATATGCTCATTTAAACAAAGGGGACTATTTAGCGCCAATAGCCTAATTTAGGAATGACACGTAATCTTTTGATCAGTGTTTATGATTGTTCCTGTCCAACAACTCGCCTGTGCGATGTTATGCTTGTGCACGATCACAGCAAGGAGGACAATAACAATTAGTTGCGTGTATGTAACACATTTAATAAGTACACCTTACTCTCATTAATCACCACTGGCACATTAACTGTCTGGCCGTCTGTGTACATTAACAGTACTGGAGCTTAACAGGTCTCCCTTTGTGACGACACGTTACGCAACATCTACAGCCCATTCTTTACTCTGTTTACACAAGGCAGATGAATACGGCACAATGCCGGGACAACGTCTCAAATAAAATAAACTTTATTCTAAGAGGGTATACCATTTAGGCTTTAGCGCTAGAGCAGTGGTTAGCAATGGGCAATCACAATGTTGATCCAGCATTGGAACAGTGTTGTTCTATAGTCACGCAATGATGCTATGCTATACCTATATCTATTGTGACCTTAAGAATAATGTACAGTATGGGAAACAATATAATTCTAGCAAATCGCGTCGATTCTCAAGGCCTCGTGAATATACGATACAAAGCCCACCCTCTCATAATACCTGCCAATCAAACTGTTCCAAAGCGTTGATTGGTGGTAGGAGAGCTCAGCCCATCCCTATCTCGCATAACACCGTGATGCCTGTGAGATAGTGCGAGGTTTTGTCCATGCACACGGGAATAATCAGTGATCTAGTCCACATTCATACAGTTTTCTAATTGTTGTGTCAACGCTGGCATAACATTTTCAATTTGGGCCAGTGGTGGCTAAGTTAAAAGAATATATATACACCTCATTTTTTGCATGAAACAGAAGAGTGTATTTGTTATAAAAACGTCTAGCCTAATCACGCCTTGTGTGATCCCATAGCATTCACAGGGTTGGTGTAGATCCCTTACACCTTTCTTTCACGCCTAAAGTCACACTTCAATCTGTTAACTACACATGGAGTGATTTCACGGAGCCCAAGATGTCATCATATCTCGCGAGTAGCCAAAAGGTTCTAATTGCGTTCAATTAGAAAAACATGAGACTAAATAACTTGCCCACCCTAGTGTTATATAAAGAGTGAATTTTCAAACGAACTGGCATATTTGCCTTGACCACGAAACAGACAGCATCGCTTCAAAAATATTGTACACAATTTATTTATTGAATTAATTTTGCCAATAAATGATAAATTAAATATTGTATATTTCCAATTAATTATTTATTCAGTTCATTTGTAATGAATTCATAGTTATATCTAGCACATAGCATCTACCACTGCCGCGTATAGCGTGTCCATATAGACGAATGTATTGACCATCAGCGGTAGAACGGTCGTCCCGCTATAGCACGATCCACTTATTACCGCGGTCCCGTTTTTTGGACCCCAACTACCGCGTTATATTGGGATTCTACTGTATTACAGTTACATGTATTATAATTTGTTCTAATCAGCACTCACATTCAAATCATCCCACCAATAAAAGCCTAAGTACTTACTTTGTTGTGGAGGCATCATGAACTTGTAGTAAACAACTAGTACTGACAAGTGACTTCAAGCTTACTGTCCCAGATTTAGATAATGTATCGGGTGTGAGCTGTAACCTTTCCAATATGGCGTGAATACGCTCAGCTTTATAAAAAGCAAGAAAAACATTCATTAAAACTTATTTTTTATGAGATGACATCCATATTTTTCAATAATATAACATTTTTATCAATCAAAATAATGTTCACTTCACTTGCACAAGTGATTTTGTAAGGGTATGTTGTTCCCTGGTGATATTGGCTGAGATTTAGAGATTGATATTTGCCTAGTTACAGCATGGTCAGCGTATATGTTTAAACTTGTTAGCAACATAGTTGATTGGGGAACTTATAGAATAGAAGGCATTTTTTTGTTTTCTTACTAATCATTTAAAATAAACCTTCTCTTAAAGGCCAGGGTGATAATTAGAACACATCCTGAGGCTACTAGGGAGGTGTGGGCTTAATAGAGATTTTATTCTAAGGTTGATCTAGCAAACACATAATTACCTGATTACTGGAAATGTGTTGTTTTACTGTATCCCAGTATATAATGCCATGTGTTTTAATCTATACGCATGTTTTTAAAAAAACTTTTAATTTTTTTCCCCTTAAATATGACAAGAGGTTTGATGTAACTAGAAGTAAGTGTTTACCATGTAAACACCCCCACACATTTTTTAAATAAAAATTATAAATTAATTATAATTTTATGAAATAATCAATCTGTACATGTATGTATTTATCAAGTATTATTAGGAGGCATAGGCTAGTAACTTTTGGGTGACAAGGTGCTATTTTGACCCAAAAAGATTAAAAATGGTTACAATAAGCATGTATACTTGTCTCTTAACTTACTGAAAAAAACTGATGCAATCTAAGAGTTAATATTCATTGGAATATGGGTGATCACAATAGAGTCTGTAGGTCTATAGTACTGGTCAGACTGCTGTAAATAACCAACCTTCAAAACAGTTTCGTTTATAACTGGAGCTAAAAAAAGTTAAAACAAAAATGCTCACTTTACTAATTTTCTTCTAATAAGATGTTTACCTTCAGCCGCATATTCTTCTGTTTTTTGGTTTCTATCTTCCAAGATCAATGCAGATTGTCGGTCAACAAGTCGATTTTTCAGCATTAAATCATGAAGAACACCAACAGTGAAGCTGCTTATCTCATATTGAGGTACAGGGTCACTACCAAAAACTTCCTGCAGCCAAGCACTAACCTAAAAGTGATGATAAATACATTAATGATTTCAATTTCACCCACTTTTGACCAATTACCTTTCAAGACATGCTAGAGCAACTTCAATGGCGTACATTAGCCAAGCGACGGTGCTGCCTACACCTTCATGACCTTAGGATGTTGTTTAAAATCTCCAACAATATTGTGGCAATATACTCCTTATTGCCAAGACCAATACATACCACCTCCAGAACAAATTCAATGTCTTTTTTTCCATACGGATCACATACACTAATGAATCATTCAAACATGCGTGCATATTTTCTTTGAATAATACCACTCTGGAATAATTTAAAAAACTATTTAGCACTTTTAATAAGGGCACAGGATTTTTCAGCTGAAATTACAAGCGCACACCTACATCCAGAGTAAGCAGCCTTCTTCTCAGACGTTATGCTCTGTCACACAAAGAAAAAAATTGCAGACTGTAAAAGACTCTTTTCAGAGTCAGAGTAGATCTATAGATTTGGTGCCACTGGCACTGGCATTGAGTCACATATGTATGTGAAGATTTTTTTATTGTTACAAAAGAAAAGAATGCTTATATTTAAGTTACAGGTAACTTATTTATTCCAATAAACGCCCACTCCCCTGATTTCGAGATAAAAATTGGTGATCCCAAGTACTCTAATAATTAAACGTCCCCTCTAACTTCTGAGTCAATCACCAGTCAGTTTGATGATGCACATGTGATTTGTTGACTTCGAAATAAGTATTTTAAAAGTTAGCCCATTTGACATGTAACGCAATTCTGAGAATAAACCGGAATGAAATTAAATGCAATGGGTTTATAGAGGGGCGACATAATTAATATATTTACATATGGTCTAACTTTTTAAATATTGATTATTTTTTTACTTTTAGGGTAGCGAAGAGGTCAGCATCACAAACTTGATTCGGCCCTAAATGTGCCTTTTTGGCTGTTTTGTCTAGACTCCCGTGCCCCTGGCATTCCACATTTTGTAATATCACTTATTTCATTGCATGTTTACTAAACAACATCTTAAAGATCTAAATGTAAAATTCTGGACAAAAAAAATATTGACAAAGTTACAAGTTCTTGAAAAAGTTATGTTCGTGTTTTTGGAGGTGCTATTATTTTTTGTCTTAATTTACGCCTAGCACCCATGCACCTCCAATTATATATCATTTTAAAACAAAGAATTTTTTTTTGAAAGAGATACAATTGCCATCATTTTGCAGGGATCGAAATAAGTGCTATCCCGCTATCCCGTGACTAATAAAAAAATGGTCGGGATAATCAGTCTGTATAGTCACTATCTCGTCGGGATAATGCGATTTGGGGTTCTTATTTTATCACACATTAGCTAGCTATACTACTAGTAGTTAGCACTAGTAGGCCTAGTAGTAGAAATCTGCTGTTTTGTGCAAGCGCTAAAATGGGCAAATCTACAGTGAAGTTGTGGTGAGCAGTCACAGTGATTCATGTTTTTAGCAAACGGGGACCATACTGGAGGGCGAGATCCTTCCAACTATGTTGATATGGTTCACGTGCCTGTTGTGTATAGTCTAGATCTGTGTAGACTGCATTAGTGTGTATACAGTATATGGGGCTATAGGCCTAGCACTGTATTGCAGGCACCACGTGCACAGCACGTGCCCCAGTCCCACGACGTCTCGTCCTTGGCGTCTAGCCAAGTAATGGGGCCTTCTATGAGTGGGGTATCAGTAGTCTAGGCTGAAGGTAATATGCAACGTTTTTGCAACATACACTTGAACTAGTTGAAGTACTTATAAAAAAAATTTCAGATTAGACTTGTTAATGATCTAGTCTAAAGGCATGTTGCATATAGACTATATATATGATAAAAAAACACAATGCTTTTTTAAATTTCACTTTGTCATTCTTCGTAAAATGTGTTACATCATCCTTTTTTAACTCACTTTGACATTCTTTGTAATATTTGTTGAAAATAAATTTACCCACGGGGATCCAACCTGACCACAAAATGAATCTCCTGGAAATGATCAAGATCATTGTCAACACTATACCCTGGGCCACATTGATTTTGGTAATTCTGTAGCGCATGTTTTTCGTTGATTTCTCTGTCAATTATGAACCAATTTCCTTGAAATTTAGCACAGCCAATTTCCAAGTCATATCATAATGTCGGTAAAAATTTCGCAAAATTATATTGAATATTTCAAATGTTGGACCATTTGACATGTAATAAAATTCTAGAATTAATTTAATGGGTTTTTACTACATGTCAAATGGTCTAACTTTTGAAATACTGAATATAATTTTACGAAATTTTCAGGGATATTAGGACTCTGATGAAATATGATTTTTACAAAATTTCATGAAAATTGGTCGATAATTGACGGAGAAATCAACGAAAAGCATGCACTACTGGTTGAATGTGGCCCAGGGTATAAAGTCATATCCGAAAATGATGTTAATGATAACATCATAACGATATGGAGTTAGATGAAGTCTTTTTGAATAGATATATATGATAGGATAGGCAAGGCACAGAAAGCCTATGCTATGTTCTGTGACATCCTCAATAACTGACTGTTCACTACTAAACTGATTTTTACAACACAACAAGATCACTTTAATATATTCTTAGCAATCTGGGTGGGGGAGGGGGGGTACTCGCCTTAGAAATGGGTAGGGGTGTGCCTCCGGCATTGTCAAAACCCGACCCTGTCGTCATTTACCTCATGGCTCAAAAGACACCCTGTCCCAATTTTTGAATAAACACTGAATTTAATTGATTGGTTTATGGTGTAAGTACTACCAATTTAATTCGTGTTTTAATGGTAGGCCTATTTTCCAGCTCTTTAATATTTTGTTCTGAAAAGTTGAGGCTATCTGCTGTAAGATTAGGAAATAGTGGTGGAATTCGGCTGAAAATGGCCTGAGACATCAGCAAAAAACATGCAAAAGCAGGTAAAAGGCATCCTGTGCCAATTCTGAAAGCTCAAAAACGACTGGAAGCACAAAAAGGCACCCTGTCCAGTGGAGTTTCCTCAGTAGGCCTACTCCCAAGTATAGGAGTAACCCCCCCCCCCCCCCTCCCCCCGGAGGCCTACCTGAGCTGTGAAGTTTTTTTTTAATTAGTGACTTTCAAATTTGACATAATCAATTGTAATTGCTTCATGTGTAACCATGGTAACAGTTGTTATCAATTTAGTAAACAGGATGTTACATTTCAAATTTAAAATATGTCGATTCAAATTTTGTGTGCTATGTGTCTGGCCTGTCAGATATCCCGGGGGATAGTTAAATCTCAATCTCACTATCCCCCTTGTCTAGTGTATCACATTGAGTTATTTCTACCCCTGGTACATTGTTTTAATATTTTAATCTGCATAAGTTGGCAAACAACAGTGTGTCTTTTTATTATTCAGTTAGTTGTTTTGCCTCCAACTCTTTTGTTGTATTTTGCCCTCCACCTAACATCCAAACTTTTACAACTCCTCATACCGATATTATTATTATTATACACATAAATTATATGGGTATACATGTAATAAAAAACATCCAGTATTATATACTCTTTTCACTATAATATATATTGTAACGCTAAATTGCTAAAGGCTAAAATCATCAAAAAATCAGTGATTTCATTTCGGGTTCTTAATATGACCATATGATGTAAACATGTACATAGACTAGAACTGCAAATTTTTATAATTTTTGTGCTGTGCATTCATCAGTTAGACTAGATATAGAAACGAAATTCCCGCGTTTCCTATTTTTGACATGGTTTTCAATAGGCTAATTAGAAATCAGGAATTTCGTCTCTATATCTAGCCTAACTGGTGAATGCGCAGCACAAAAATTAAAAAAATTTGCAGTTCTAGTCTATGTACATGTTCACATCATATGGTCATATTAAGGACCCAAAATAAAATCACCGATTTTTTATGATGTTAGCCTGGGCCAGTCCCTTTAAGTAGCCTAAAGAGTAGCTAGCCTAATGGTAAATGTCAGTTGAAAAATGTGAGTGACTAAGTGAGTAAGTCTAAGACTAAGTCTAAGTCTAATAAGAGACTAAGACCACGAGTGAATAGCTCCTCCACCAACCAGGGCTTCACGTTTAAGGAGCGTGATCGCGCTCGCGCTCCATCGCTCGCCTAAACTCAATTAAAGGAGCGCGAAAAACAGCGCACCTCGACGTAGGCCTACTGACTTGATCGTCATGATGATGCCTGATGGTGACCAACCCAGACTGTGGCCCTATGCTAACCCTAACATTACTTGAGGCTGCGGCATCATTCGCCTGTTCACGCGCTTCTGCAACGTTACTATCAGATCATTCAGCGCGTGTATCAAATCCGGCACTGTTATACAAATAACAGTACACACTGACCATAGGTATAGTGTATACCGTGACTGTGTGCATCTGCACTGGGTGTGTGTGGCCGTGCAACGGCGTAGCGTGGACATAGAGCTAAAAATAGAACAGCGGGAAAACTCACGTGCATCACCAAGCAGACACAAGACGTTGAGTCAATGTTGGTTTAACGTTGGTTCAGCGTCGTAGACGGTGGACCAACGTTGAACCAACATTGATTCAATGTCTTGTGTCTGCTGGGCAGCGTCACATAACTGACATCATTTTAGACCTGTATTATTTCAAGACAAGACTACAGCATCCACATACCCCATTAAGTTGGCGGCCAGAATATTTGGCGAAATCAGTCCCTCGCAATGTTAGCGTTCATAAAATTTAGAGAGCCCGAGTCTGACAGCAGGTTATTTCATACAGTATAGACTATGTTCTAGTGACGCAGGGCCTATGTCTACCATTAAATGATAAAATGTCCATTTTCAAAAGTCGCCAAATTAGCCTAAATGGGACGCCAACACATGTCAATGGGGTAAGCCTATACAGTATATTATCAGATTATAGGGACAGTGTCAGTGTAGCCGATTCAATTCATATTAGCAACTGTGACAACTGTAGTAGACTAGAGTGAATATTTCTAGTAGATCTAGGCCTATTTTTTTTATTTACTGTTCTGAGTTCTCTCCTATGATTTTAATGTTGCTCCCATTGACTGAACAAATTGAATAGCCTTTCTGTTTATAATGCAGTTTTAACATGTTTTATACATTAATGTTTAACTTTATAGACATTGTCATATATTTGTAACTAATTGTAGCAGAATAAATCTGAAGTTTTTCTTGTAGGCCTACTGTTTTCTTCACTCTTCTTTATTAGCTCTCTCTTATGAAATTAGGCCTAATGTTGTTAATACTCCCACTGACTGAAGTAATTATCCATTTCAATGCAAAAACAGTAAAACAACTACCCTAGCTAGCTCTAGGATAAACCCGCTAGACAATCCCCATTCATGGAGAGTGAATCACTCTCCAAGCAAATTGAGGAGAGCGATTTTTAGCTCTCGTGCATTTATCAAACGTGAAGCCCTGACCAACCACAGTCCTCTTTACTATAAACAGATATAGATATTATTTCTAATGACAAGAAAAAATAAAGGTTGTTAGGAAAGATCGGTGTACTTGACTGAGACTGAGTGAGTGACTCAGTCTCACGTCACTGGTCAATGCAGTCTCAGTACATGGTCATGGATGGTCATGGTCCATGGACATGGTCATGGGTGACATGGCGAGTGACGACGTAGGCCTACTTCACGATGTTTTTCGTTCATAGTTCACTTTAAAATCTGCGTTTAACAGCTGTCATAATGGATCAACTGTAGATCTACATGGTATTTGGTTTTGATATAGTCTAGAATTTAATATCTCTCTCTGGTATTTCGATGTCGGCATTTCTTGTTTGTGTTCATGGGCGATAATAAATGATTCCCGCCTATATCTTGATGTCCCATTCGAAAGGCACCAGCTGCATACATTTTTTCCAAAATAAAAAAACTGTTGTAACGCGTTAATGCCCCAGTCACACATTCACTGTAGGCGGTTGGGCCGTCCCGAGGACCTCGATGCCGAACCGGGGTGAACCTGGGTCAAATATTAGCCAAGGTCACCAAAACCTAATCAGCTCTAGAGACTATAACCTGATAGGATGCACCCGTTGTATAATCTTGGAGTGAGTGTCTTCACAGGTTCGGCCTGCAGGACCGACGCAACATTTTCGGTGGTGATCGATATGCCCTTTTCTTCTTCTTTGTGATAACAGCGATCACTCCTCAAATGGAGTATTGCACGGCGTAGTGTGTGTGGGGTGGTGCATTCAAAGATTGGTTTTGATGTGATTAAATATAACCCCTAAAAATAAAACAGGAAGTTATAATGAACAAAAAACTTGTGCAGTGAAAACAAAAGGTGAAGCCAAAAAACCTTGCGGTCTACATTTGCGTGAATTGACGATGGAAGGAGTCCAGGGTGGGGGAGGAGACAACGTGAGGCGGGAGGCCACTTCAAACGGGGACAGTGGAGGGCAGGAACGAGAATCTGTATGGGTCATTGGACGGGCTCAGTGGAATATACCTCCACGGATGAAACCCACGTGTTTGTCTAGTGGATGGCATCAGCCACCTCCGCCAGGCATCCACCGCAGATGCATGTGTAATCCTGCACGTCATATTGATTCCCATGCAATTGCGACGTATAGTGAGGGACTCCCATCCGAGGCGGCCAACCATCTCGCCAACACTGCTAGCACTGCGCCAGCAACTGCACACACACCCTGCAGCACGTCTCCGCACCATCCCCACTCCTTTGATGTCACCGGAAGTATGCGGGCTCCAATGCATGTGGTAGTTTCCAAACAGTAGGATATGACCTTGGATTTCATAGGTCAACAGTTAGCAGACTTATTACAAGGGTTACAATAAGCTTATGTCGGCTAAAAAAACCCAGATAGGCTTACATTCAATTCCCGAGATCACAAAATAACCTGCAACCAACTATTAAAGATTAATTCCACGCAATAGGCAGGAAGCGAAATGTAAATGGCGCTATAGATGGAACAATTTTTCAAATCACTGCGCCTACAGAACATGAACATTTGTATGTGAGCAGAAAAGGGGGCATAGCTGTCGCTCATTTTTGCAGGCATGCAATGAGGTTTAGGCACCACACGTAGTCGGTGAGTGTGGGACGATATCTGTGTAATCGCAGATCGCAAATCTGCGATAAGCCCGCACAATTTTATGCACCCGGCCCCAGGGTGTCAGGCGCGACCGACTGATGGCACATAATATTATTAAATCACACCTATTCCATTTGCCAGAGGGCGACACGTATTTATTTTGCAATGGTATATATATAGTGATATAGCTATGTTGGAGCAATAACATCTGTTTCACAAAAAAATTAGATTTATATCATTTATATCAACAGTTTAGAGAGATATAAGCAGACCCACATTCAACCTTCTAATCGATGTAGATGTGTATGTGTTGATCCCCGCAAACATTTGTTCTTTGGACAGTATTATTTTCAGTGTTTTGTCTCAATTTAAACATATAGGAGTAATGTTCACCCACTTGAAGTTGTGGATCGCGGTAGCGAGACACAACTTCAAGTGTGCAAAATAAATGTGAACATTAAAATGTTTGCGTTAATCGTTTCTCAGCAGGGACGATAGGGCCACTTTGTTTGATTTCTCTGTTTTAACTTTTAAATCAGAAAAAATCCAAAATCTAATGAGGGAAGGCGGAAAAAAACATCTAGGAAAAAACAAACATTGAACCTATTTTTGGAGAAGTTAATGAGGGTGACGAAATAAAAAAAAACATTAAACATATTTCTGGAAAGGTTAGTGAGGGCGACAAAATAAAAAAAAACTTTCGTCCTATTTTGAAAAAAAACAAGCAAAAAAAATTAGGCTGGACAAATATTTTATATCTCTCGAAATGAACTTTTTTTTTTTCGGAATACTTTTTTTATCTCCCAAATTGACTGCTTTTTCCCGAAATTCTAGTCTACGGACATGTTGACATATTATGGACATATCAAGGAGCCAAAATAAAAATGATGATTTTGGCCTGATTGAGTCGCACTGAGTGTACAAATAGTTTTTTTTCTAGATTCTCAGAAATGCTGATAAAAAAGTGTTTTTTTAAATAAAATTAACGTGTCTTCCTATAGAGCTCCTTTAATTGAAGAATGTGGGGTGTATTTCGTATATCCACACTAACTGCATGGAAGCGGCTTCTCATAAGGCTTTTGCAGGTCTCCTTTGCACTTTTATAATTATTTGTATACATGTATGTATGTTTCAAGCATAAATAAATAAACTGAATTGAATAATATATATGTAAAGCAAAAACTAAGAAAATTTGATATAAAAATGATAAAATCAGCAAAATATAAAACATGTGTCTGCTAATTGCCATGCATTAAACAAATAATTGTAGTGATCCTTGGTGGTTTTGATGGTGGTACATTTAATTATCTACCTTGAAAATAGCTGTTCTGTGAAGTTAGAAGATTACTACCCCACATGTCTAAAGAATTCATATACACCTTACCCAGCTAATACAAATGGAATAATAGTGTCAAACTGGATGTGACTGTTTTCGACACAAAAACATTAAAAGCGCCCCCGTTACATATTTTCAGATCAGCTCATCAAAAACATATACCACCCTCGCTAGAAAAAAACTTACTCAAACTTGGAGATTGTAAAAAAAATATAAGTAAAAAAACTACCCCAGCGGGTAATGTTTCTGAATATGTCCTTCGTCAGCCATCTTGTATTTAATGAATTATTCGCAAAAGTTAATCAGATCATCAAAAATACCCAAAGATCAACCACATCAAATTTGAATGTAATCCAACTAATGGTTCATAAGATATCGCACCCACAAGTTTTTTGTGTGTCTTTTTTCAAAATGTCCTCTGTCAGCCATATCGTTTTGAATGGATTCTTCCCAAAAGATAATCAGATCATTAGAAATACCCAGAGAACCACCACATCAAATTAGAATGTGATCCAACCAATGCTTTAGGAAGATATCTTGCCTACTAATTTTTTTTTCAAAATGTTCTCTGTCAGCCATCTTGTTTTTAATGAAGTCTTCCCAAAAGTTAATCAGATCATCAAAAATACCCAGAGAACCACCACGTCAAATTTGAATGTGATCCCACCAACAGTTTCTAAGATATCATGCCCACAACTTTTTCTGGAGGCCAATTTTTCAAAATGTCCTCGTCAACCATCTTTTTTTTAATGAATTCTTGCCAAAGGTTAATCAGATCATTAGAATTACCCAAAGAGCCACCCTATAAAATTTGAATGTGATTTATTCAATAATGGCTAATAAGATATCGTGCCCACAAGCTTTTTAGGCAGCCATCCTGGATAATGAACACTTACGACTTGGGGCCCCCCCAAAAAAATATATGGGAATTGCCCTGGCACATAGATCATGTCTGTAAAAAAAAATTCTCAGTTGACTTTTTAGTGACAGCTGAATCCCTGATACGCCCGCAGCGGCGGCGACGAAGACGGAATTTAATGCTAAGCATCCCTATATTATCGGGGATGCTTAAAATACTACTACTCAAAGAGCATGTGATATTTTCAAAAGGGTGTGTGAAATTTTTAAGGATGATAACAGGCCATGGAGGAAAAAGTGGAAACTACTAATCCGCAATAAATTCATCACAACAAGGGAGGAACCGTGAATCCATGGATGACAAAAAATTTGAAATCTGCATAATTTTATCATCCCTATATTTTCGTTTGACAAACATGTGATTATACTATGCATATAAAGAATTGGCTAAAACAACCCTTAAACATTTGGGTATTTCCCTTTGTACACTAATCCTTGGCTATGCTAAATTCAATTGTGAGAAAAGTGAGAATGCTAGTTATATTGGAAATTGTAGAATTGCATTACCTCACTCATGATTGACAAAAAACAATAAATATTCATCTCAATAGATCTAATCTATTTAATATTGAGCTAAGGTAGAAGAATAACGAAATGCATGCAACAGTCAATATTTATAATTCAAAATGAGCAGGTCAAGATATAGCATTTTGGAAGCATACATAGAAACAAGCCAAAATGTTTAAACAAAACACGAAATTGAACAATAAATAATTCCTTGTATGGATTCATACAAAGCAGTTTATGATTTCGTTATATTACCTCAACATACAAATGTTGAAATATGATGAACATTTTTTTCTACGTTTTCTACAATTATTCTGTGAAACGCAGTGACGTCACCGGAAACCGTTTTTGAATGGGAACTCGGTGAAAAGTTTATAAGACTCCCTCCACCATACTTCATTGTATTAGCCATCTCGGTGACAACAGAGGGGGTCAAGGCCATTGAGTTTCACAGAATAGTATTATATTAGTAGGGTTTATATCACCTGTAGCTTAACATGCATATACTTATGGCATTCACGTGATCGCCTACATCATGCTTTTAATATATTAGATTCTTCTATAAAACCGTAGAATAAATTGCACCAATTAAGACAATCAAGGTATACAAATTATCACCAGGCATTAATAGTTCGATTAATCAAGATGTAAAATAAGTGTTATAAGTGAAAAAATATATACAAGCATAGGGTCACAATAGACAGTTCATCATTGTTTTTATGCAACCACAACCATACAGAATATGATAATTTATTATTTTTGTCTGGATATATTTTATAACTTTATATTTAGCATTAATAATTCAAAACAACATTATTAATTTGTGAGTTATTATTGATATACATACATAAGACATTGTTGAATAAGCTGTAAATTATATACCTACATGTATTTTACTTCTGTCAACATTTCATTTGAAGATATACGAGATTGAAATTATTTTCATCATCTATAAAACATCATTTATCCAATCATTTCAAATTTTAAATGCATTGAAATGCAAATATTCTTACAACTTAATTAGCATATAAATATAAATAAAAGACCCAATTATACTACAATTTTTTTTCTTAAACGCAAACATTGTGGTCGTAGTAAAAAAACAAAGTATTTTCAAGAAAATCTCAACAGATTCACTGGTATGGCCAGTTGAATATTATAATGTGAAAAAGAGATACATTAAATTTAATGATGTCATGACTGATCAATTCAGTGGAAAAAAGTGATTCATGCAATGTTGACATTGTGACCTCGATATTTGAACAGTTTTAATAAGTTGCGATCTGTCTATTTATTAGCTTCTGAATTACAATACAATAAATAGACAATTTGTCACGTAAAAAAGCTTGTCCAGGAGTAAAACTTAATTTGACTCAATATCTATCTATGCACTGTATTTATTCTAATAAACCCCTATACTACAATAAACCTCCAGTCCCCGGATTTAAAAATGAAATCCACCATCATGAATCTGTATCTGTATATTACGTGGCAGTACGCACTATTGTGCTATCCGCCTCCGGAGTAACTTAGCAAGGCCTGTTATCATTCATGATATAATTTATGGCATTATATATGTGCCAAGTAGTCCACATTGTGGATTTTCTGAGGTCTCGCTGGAAGGAAACTGCGCCTACGTCCATTGAGGTTCTTTTACGTCCAACTCTAGGTCAGTCAGACTAGCCATCTGATTTACGTGGTTTTCTGAGCCCCACGAGTGTATACAGCACCTGGCAGTCCCAGGCGGTCACCCATCCAATTATGAAACAGGCGCGACTTGCTTAACTTCAGTGATAGAGCCAACACCGATAAGTTATCGCCGTATTCCGTATAGTACTCAAGGTACTCTATATAGCCATTAAAAGCTACTCTAAAAAGCGCCCACTCCCCCTGTAGACGCAGGGTATATTCTAATCAACTCTCAAGGCGTTTATTAGAATAAATACAGTACTTTAACTGTCGACGAATATGCAATGAGGAAAGTATATCCTTGAGGCTCGAAGTACTATATTTCACTGATGGGTGATATCATTACAATGATTTTATTTTTTCCAACCCAATGACTACTATAGTTTATCATATACATACACATATACTCAGCAACAAAACAAAACACAGCAGATTCACTTTGTGACTTCAAACCTTACCATTACTGAAAAAGATATGTTATCAATTGATATTAATAGCCCTCAAAGATATTGAAAAACTAGGGATTTCAGTATCTACTCGTAGCAACAATAAAACAATGGTTGGTTTGATGCTTGATGCTGGACAAAAAACATTTCTTTTTTTTCAGTGTATATTAAGTTATCTTTCTCGATGTAGGCTATATTATTATTTGAAAATATTAGACCAACCACAATAAAAGGTACACAGCTTTGCTAAGATGGAATATGATGTCATTTAAAGCAGCTGGGTCGTGACGCTTCTGCTACATAATTTTGTACACAGATCTTGTGACTTAGTGGCACAAAGACGTGTTACTTTGGCAATTTACATAGTTCAAGATGATTTTTATATTTATGGCCAAACACCCACAACAAGTGCCAATCGAAGAACATGCTTTAGCGACATTTGTAGGTTGTACCAACATATAACACATCATTTCTTGACAACAACAACACTGCTCCAGCGTTGTGATAAACAAACACATGCATAATCGTCATAACCCAAGTTCTTTAAACGATGACAGAACTAAAATTGAAAACCCCAATAAAATCACTGCTATAATTTCCACTATAATTCTAAATTTAGAAAACGTTGACATCACATATAATCTTGTGCGGTTGATCACATATTTAACTAAATCTCTTCCATCCTAGCTATGAGATCTCAAACTACCAATCCTTAGTTTAGATACCAAACAAAATAAAATAAAAATAATGAATAATAACCCTTTCAAAATGAAAAAAAATATTAACTTTACTATTATATACTACATACTTATCTAGCATGACAAATGAGGGCACAACAAATAAGATTTGTTCCAGAATAATGTTTCGAGAATCGATGCTTGATGTCTCATAAAATCAGCCTGCTGAAATATTGAGTCATTTCAAATAATATTTGATCCTGCTATTACCAACAATAAAATTACATTTGTTGCTTTGTTTTTATCAGTAACATAATCTGCAGGTGCACTATAATGTGGGATGAAAATGTCTTATAAAAATCTAAAATCACTTCCATACAAATTTATACTTGAGATGGAAGAAATGAATGTATTTCTCGGACAGTATAAATCAAGCAGTCACATTTTGTGTATCACATGAAGATGAAGAATATTTCACTTCCAATAAATCTTGTTTTTGATGATATTTTCATAATCGTTGACGGGAAATATGATTAGAACACAAAGCCATAAACTACATCACAGAAACATCTCCAGCACAAGAAGGTCCTTGAGGCTCTGCAGCTTTCAACTGTTCAACTATTTCAGGATTTGGCTCCATTGCATTGAACTTTGTATTCCAGAACTCTTTAAGATGTATCTGCAACAGAGATGTGGAAGGTATTAAAAACTTCGAATAAAATCAAATATTATCTGTTTTATTAGCCGATCAAATCACTGTTATTAAAAAATATAGGGATGAAATGCATGTTTAAACATCAAGATTTGTAACTGTTTGGTCTCAAATTTTAAGTAATATGCATTATTTTCTTTCACTTGGGGTTGTGGGTCGCGGTGGCAAGAAACAACCTCAAGTCAGTGTTTCATCTAGCTCTTTCTAACATGGCGCAGCACCATGTTGCCTTTTGTCAGCTCCATGTTGCCCTTCATCAGCTCCATGTTACCCTTCATGTGCGACATGTTGCCCTTCTAATATTCAGACAGTGAAATGCCTCTTTGAACCAGGCCATTGAAAATATTGCAACACAATATCATAATGAATAATTTTGGAGCTTTCACAATGTACGGAAAATTGTGAAACGCATATAAAATTTTTACCTTCAATTTTGAGTGAACTGTGCAAAATCAAAATGCCTAGCAATTCTTCCACTAGGTCAAATATAAAGCATTCCTTTAAAATAGCCTGTTTGATTTATCAAGTCTGTTTTAAAGAACAAAAAGCATGCATTTCAAAAATTGTAAAGCATTTAACACAATTATTAATCATGTTAATAGGAAGCAATTAGGTGGAAAGAAATATTTTGTGAGGTCTAGACTTGTTGTGAAATATTTAAATGCAGACTTGGATCACTGTGCACCCACACCATTCCATTATGTACATGTAGCCTGCCTATATGTATGTAGGCAATTTCTGCAGTCATTTCTTGTCGCGCTATATAACTCTTGCTCTGATGCACAGCATAGTGACACTGGGCCAGCCATGTGCTCAGATAGATTTTTCATTACATCCTGGACATTCATTTTACATAATATTTGGGACTGATACAATTTGAGACTGATAAAAAAATCTTTTGCATTTTATACACCAGGTGGTTTCAATAAGCTGAAGTTGAAACTGGTGTGTTTTATATTAGAATTATAAAGATGAACACATTGACATTAGTTTGGAGTTTACACTGTACCTGTATGTAAACATTAACTTCACCAGCTCTACTCAAGTAAGGGAAATTACCACCATCTTTGAGATGGGCTCGTCTTGCATCAGGGTAGCATTTATACATTTCTTCCTTCACTCCATGTGAAAGTGCACAAGGATCATATACCTAAACATTGAAAAGAAGTCATCACTGATTCATCACACATATAATGTCATATATAAAGTACTAAATTAACCAGAAGCAAACATAAATCACAGCTATAAAGATGCATGTGAAAGAAAAAGACCATAGAATTATTTTAAATATAAATCAAATTATCCAGACAAGTGGAATTTCTGTCTAAAGAGAAATTTCTGTCTAAATTAGTTTATTTCAAAAGTAATCATAGGTTTGTACATACATCCATTATAGTGATAGGAAGGCCTTGTAACATCTGTGGTTCAACATAGGCTGGCATACAGTTCAACGTAAGGCGTGACGCTAATTCTTGCTGATTCAGGCTATCGAGCTGTAAAAATTATTTGCCTTTTAGTCTTGATTTGGTTCAGACATTAGTGATGTGACCGATGATAGATTATCATTGATGATCTGACATTTGGTACACCAATTAGGATAAGAGATTATACATTAAATTGATAACCACTGAAAAATTGAATCCTGAGCTGATTCTCAGTCGCTCAAAAATTTGCTGACTGGGTTGTGATTATATTGCCAGCATTGATTCTCTGTAGTGATGAGAATTGGCTGGAATTTCAGAATCGATGATTGGTTTTAATTGTGATGATCACAGATAATTGGTTGCGTGAAATTGCCATGAGTTAGGCATACATATATATGTCAGTGTAAATTGAAAACAGCAACATATTTTTGTCTGAAAGTATGTCATCAAAACTTGAAATCCCAGCAAACACAACACATTGAAACAATGTTGGCTTAATGTTGGCCCACCATCTGCGAAACTGGACCAACATTGTCTAACTGTGTCGTGTTCAATGGGATATCTACACTACAATCATTGTGTTAAGAATATGGACACCTGGCAAGACAGTTGCTGTTATCTGCCTAAAAGGTTACATCATGTAAACATACAAAAATATCAGTTCGACTGTGCGTAGCATACGTGGCACAGGGAGTTTCTATCTTCTTTCTATAATCTAGTACATGTTTGCAACACAAAATTTCATAGAAAATTTGTGTATAGATAACATTTTGTAAAGGATTAGTGATACGTGTACACATGTATTGAAAATAAATCAATCTGGACTAAAATAGTAAGACAGTTGTGTTAACCCTTATCATGCTGAATTAAATAATTTAAATTTTCAGCTACTTGAAGTTGTGTCTCGCTACTGTGATCCACAACTTCAAGTGGCCGAAAATTACTGATATTTGTTTAATTTGACACCAAACAATTGCATATATTAATGTTTAAACACTCATTTCATTCCCAATAACAGTGATTTAATCGGCTGATAAAACAGATTAAAAACGACAAAAGTTGTGATCAGCAGGCAAAGGGTTAAATAAATAACATTTATACAAGTTATCTCAAAAACTGCTATGTTTATTACTATAAATTGCTAATCACATCTATGGCCATTTTCAGCCTTTATATTGACCTTTCAAACAAGAAAATGTGAAGGAAAAATGAGCATTAACCCTTATCCTGCTGTTTTTAATCTGTTTTATTAGTCGACCAAATTCATGTTGTATTGGTAAAGAAATGTGTGCCTAAACATCAATATTTGCAACTATTTGTGCTCAAATTAAACAAATAAGAGTAATATCCAGTCACATTAAGTTGTGGGTCGTAATAGCGACACACAACTTCAAGTGGGTGAAAATTTAAATAAATTGATAAGGATAAGGGTTAATTTTTTGTATAAATATGTTTTCATTGAAATTGTACATATGAATATTTTAACTACCTGAGCTTTTGGGTCACTATAGTGAGACAACTTAACATTTTCAATTCTATAACACAATGATCAGTATTGTCTGTCAGAAAAATTGTCAGCTAAATATACTTACAGATTGCACCATGAAATCTATGGATTCGGCTATATCTTTGTCAACGGGACCTTTGTCAAAACTTCCCATGACCATTTTCTTCAGAAGCAATGCAGGCATCATCCAAAATCTGTAGCATGATGACAATTAATTCTATCTGTACATCTTAATAGATGTGATATTTATGATGAGATACTATGTGATATTTATGTGTATTAATATTTCCATAATTTTCCATAATTTCCATAACTTTTGCATTAATTATTGTACTATGTACATCAAAATAAAGGGGCACACACTTAACAAACAAATTGTTAATATGTGTATGCCCTATATAAAAATATTTTATTAAATAAATAAATCAATTCTACATGATTAATCTTGATGTTTGTGTCGTACATGTATATATACCAGTACATCAGAACGACTTTCAAAGATATCCATACACATCAACCCATTATTGGGTAGAATTAATCTTTGAGAGCATGTCAATACACAGGACTAGTCAGTTAGGAAATTGCCATTTCTGAGTAAAGAAAAAAAATTGTACATGAACAGCCCATAAATTTGCTAGTTCCCTTGAATGACCTTTTATAAGTTTGCCATTCCTACATATTTTTTGGCCGTACCAGCCTAAAGGGATGGTGTTATTTCGAGGCCTGACATGTATAACGTTATTAATGTTTCATGTAGCTTGTAAATATATATGAAAATATTTATACATGACATGTTTATACAATTTATTAGGATGGTGGTGGACTTAACCCTTACAGTGCAGGGATAGTAGACAGATTCTGACGTCTAAAGTCCATCCTGCACTGTAAGACTGATAATATTTACAGTTACCATAGACCCAAAATATAGGTATTCAAATGCATTGGAAAGAGGTAACTGAGACATTTATGATGATCTCAAATTGAAAGAATCCTTTGGTCTCCATAGTTTATATAAAAATATTTCAGCACTTTAAGGGTTAAGGAAACACAATTCGTAATTTATCATATTGTATAAATGAAATTTAAAAATGGTTAAAATTAATTTTAAAAATGTTCGGTAAAAAACTAGTGATGAGTAACAATTTAATTTCAACTTACGTAGATGCAGAGTCAGATTGTTGAAACACATTGGTGTCAGCGAACGTATTGCAGAGAATTAATGATTGAACACGTGGGCTCAAATGGGTGTGTTCTGCAAATTTCTGAGCAAAAAAACCTCCCAAGGATGCACCAAGAACATGCACCTGTTAAAAATAAAATAGAGAATTTTGGACAAGTACAGTTTTGATTTGGACAAGTACACTTTATTAGTGACTTGTCCTATGGCCATGTTACCTATAATCCTTAATGACAAGGCCTCACTCATTTTCAAAGAACAGTTGACTAACTTACAGTAAATCATGGGAATGTTTTAATTAATTGCTTTCAAAACATATCTCATACATAAACATCATCTCAAAACCACAAAAGCATTATAAAAATACATCTCTATGATAGCCCAAATGGTGAAGGTCAATTTGAAATTTTGTATTATTTCCAACCTTGATATGAAGTCTTGAAATGATGTAAAATTTCACTCACAAATATGCAAGTAGTATGCAATTCTATGCAATTAAACGTAATTCTAATATATCGGAGGATAGGAGAAAAAGAGTTTTATTGGACATTCAATAAGTTTATACTACTTATAATACCTGAATACCGGGAGCTTATGCCTCAGATCAGAGCTTAATTTGAGAGTTAGGTAGTACACAGGTATACTCCTAGGATATGTTTAGGTTAGGTAGGGTTTAAAATGTGTCAAACCAGCATTTTTATCAAAGAGAAAAACTTATTGTCGCCTTGTGCTAGTAGCTGTTGAATTTTTTACTGGCTTAGATAATGAAAAGAAGAATATAAACAGACTGCATTGGGAAAGCTGACAGATCCTGATTGATTTGAAATCACTGCTGACAAATTGCAACAGCATTAAGACACAAATCCCACTGACCAGCATATACTACAGGGTAAAGAAAATCCCATTTCACAGCTTCTACTAGGGGGTGTACCTATGTATATAGATTGATTTTTGGGCAGGTGTTCACAAGATTGGCTAAGTTATGTTTCATGTGTTCCAGGCAAGTCAAGGAGTGTAAATATAGCTGTGAGTTTTGTTTGTCAAGCTTTGTATCTTACCTTATCTAGCTGGAGGTAGTCAAGTAACTTTCTGAAACCTTCACACCATTCTTTCACATGCCAGTAGACTGGGTAGTCAATCTTGGGAAGTGAAAAGAAATGTATACAAATATAATACAATATAATGTACATATTAAAAAATAACATGTCCAGTGGCGGCATCTTACCACACAAGGCCCGGCTTCTCTCAAGGTCTCCGTCTGCGACCTCGGAAGAAACGGAGCCCTGCGGTGGGAAGATGAGTGGCCATTCTCTAGGGTGACCCCCCTGGCTTCGCCACTGTTGGTTAGCATGATTATAAAAAATCAAAACAAACTTCTTGAAGCCATTTCAAATCATTTTTTGGCAATTTTAGACCATTAAAAATCAGTATTTACACATCACTTACCATCTAAGAAATCATATACCTGTTTACAATGTGTACATAAATTGGCTTCCTTGTGCTGAACAATATGTTTATGCCTACACTGGCCTGCAGCTGGAGACATTATCTAGCAGTACTGTCTGCAATATGTCTGTCTGGATAGACAAACTTGTTCTTTATGGACTGCTGGGACAATTTTTTTCATGTGGAGGTTTATTATTATAGGATGATATACTGGGGGTACATGTACATGTATTGTGATACTAGCATAAATGTAGTAGTTCACATTAGACCCTTTGATATTGAATTGTTTGTTTTTATTTATCATTCATCTAGCAGTGGAATTACTAACACAATATTCAGCTTCAAATAATGAAACATATTTCTATTTTTGAAAAGCAAAATTGAATATTTCGACCAACTGAGCATCATCTACTAGAATATATTTTCATAGGCATTTTATTTAGTTTGAATCCAGTTCTGTAAAATTTTAATATGCGAGACCAAGGGTCTATTCAAGTTATTAGCTCATAGCTTTGTGCTGAGGTTTATGCAACATTAACTAATACAGTAGCCGAGTATGAAAACTAATAGTTTTTCAAGGCATTTGAAATTTCCCATCTTTAATTCAACTGAGAAATAAATGTCACACATTTTTGTATAACATTAGACAGAACATCCGCAGCCTATACATTTTTGTCATACATTGTCAGGCATTCAGCTACATGTACCAACACATCACAGAATCTGGAAGGGAATCTGCGACAGCATGCATATGCTATTATGTTGCAGACTTTCACTATCACTTCCATGTTGGTGACACATTTCTCTACCAAAATTTCAATGCTTTTTCAGGTAAAAAAATTGATTTCAAATGATCTTTTCTTTTGCAGCATTCATACACTGCCTAGAAAACCTTGAAGAAGGTTTTTTAGGCAGCGTATGAATGCTGCAAAAAATATACTCACAGCTAAGACACGATAACCTTTGGAAGCTAAGGCAAGGAGCTGCTTGAAAAATACATCAGCTCGTCCACTGGCAGGAGGTAGACATACCAATGGGCATCGAACACAACGAGGGCCAGCATCATACAATATCCATGGCTTGTCTGAGTCGTCAACAACAATCTGAAAAAAAACACATATTATTGAAAGTGCAAAAAATAAGGGGCTACACTTTTGAATAATTACATCATTGCAAAAAATCATCAATATACTTTATAGTTCAGGAGCCAATATTCAAAAGAGGCTTATTTAAGGTTCTGGTTTACCCCCCTCCACACATTCAGTTTGTTGATTTCATGAGGTACGTTGGTACATGTGTGACATTACTAGACCTGTTGTAGTGCAAAATTGTGGTATCACTAATTATATAAAACACCTTTTAAGTACTAGGGGTGATATGTCAATATTTTTACAATGTTTAAAATTTTAAAACTAACATATATTTTTAAACCACTTTTAAGGTATACAGTGTATATATTATAATGAGTAATTCCTGAATAATATTTTTGTAATAATTCTAAGGAAAGTGTTTTTTCCAAGATGGCCGCCAATAAAACGAAATAACACTAAATCTTCATCGCCGTTTATTCGATTGTCCTCAAAATTGATTTGGTGAGACCTGTGACTGTGCGCAATATGGGGTGAAATTTTGATGAAAATTCATTGAAAACAACATGCGCCACAGTTGTCATTAAAAAACTCTCTCACCCCAAAGCAGTTGCCTTGTTGTGGTATTGAACCAGATTGGAGTAGATGGTCGGATTCGTTTTTTTTTGGGGGTATGTAGTCTTGTAAATAATTATTGTATACTATTTTTGTAAATATTCCAAGGACAGTGTTGTTTCCAAGATGGCCGCCAAAAAACGTAATAACATAATATATTCGTCACTGTTTGTCCGATTATCTTCAAAATTGATTGGGTGAGACCCGAGACAGTGTGCAATCTTTGGTATAATTTTGAAGAAAATCCATTGAAAAATAATGCGTCCAGGTTGTCATTAAAAAAATATATATTAGAGTCTAAATCAGTTTTCTAAGTGTGATACTGGACCGGGTGGGCGTAGCTGTTTGGATTAGTTTGTTCATGTTACATGAGCAAAAACGTTTTCGTAAACAAGCTGACTTCTGACTTCTTACATGTTATCCACGACAACCTGACATGATTCACTCAAATGCTCAGATACAGCCTCCACAGCCAACTTGCAGTCACGGATGTGTTCTGTGATACACGTCTGACCGGGTAAATGTATATCATTTCTGGAAGTTGAAATCCACTTACACAATTCTTGATATTGTATCCTGGATAGAGCTTCCATGACAAGTTTGTGACATCTTACTTCACGGTTGTATGTTCTACATGTACCTTTAAGCAAATGTGACGATGTGCTACATCCATAAATATCTGACTCAATTATGAGATCTAAAAGTCCTGAGTCTTTAAACATCTTGCCAATTACCGTAAGGTAGTCAAGGGCAATGTGGAATCCACCCATCCGGATTACTGTGTCATCAAACTCCTCTGGGTGACGCCATTGTATTTCCTTTGCTCTCATGTAAATCGCTATATCAAATGTTACAACCCTGTACTCCTGACCAAGACTTGACATCATTTGTTGTACTTGCTTCATGGATGTGTAAACCGTATTGTAATCAGTCGATGTACCACTGATTATTGGAAAATATTCTACTTCAGTGGTATATGGTGCTCCACAAGATACCACAGTATTGAATACACTCCAGCTCTGTATCTTCTGCTGATCAGTAGTCATAGGTCCAAGTTCAACCTCCAATAACAAACCTGTTAAAACCCAAGCCAAATCCAGCTTGTTCGCATCTTCATCTTCAAAAGTGTTGGCATGATACCAATCCTGTTTTATCTGGTTGAGGTATTGTATAACAGAAGGTTTTTTTTACCGTATATATGACAATTAAGCATTGTATGGCACGACACAGGTGTTTCTAATGTACGCTGTTTTTTGGAATGGTCACCACACAAGATTAGCTTTTGATTGAGCCAAATTGTCCTATTTGATACAAAACCACTGTTATGTTGTTGAATGGGTTGTGTGTTCGCCATCTAAAGTTACTTCATTGCTGTCATTATTATCCGCAGCAGCTTGTACAAATGCACCCAGAGAAATATTCGATGGTGTGATGACACCAAGATTATTATTGGAATGGGCAATCATCTCCCTCGCTATGCTTGAGTCAACAGCTTCCACATCTTCATATGATGAACAATGGCCAATTATGTTTAACATGGTTATTAGCTGTTATGAACCTGTTAAGTGGCGCACTTTCGTTCTTCACAACATAGGGATTTATATCTTTGCGAACAGCCCAATGCAAAAAACTTGTACAGACTGTCAGGCATCATCTCCCTTTGATCGACCCAGATTGATGTCTTCATGGCTGACTGGGTAAATATCAATACCTGTACAGTTTATAATAGCAAATTTTATCATCTGAGCTGCATGATATAAATTACCCTTTGCATGTTAGTATTATTAAAAAACAATGCAAAGTTAAATTAGCCTCACTTGCTGTATAAATTCACGACAGTTTGCTAAATAGACGTATTCGTATGTGGTCAAGTTTAGAAAAATGTATTTTGTCATGGTACTTGCACATAACATGCCTAAATTATAATTAATATATGTTATGTTATTACCCTATGAACACAGATTGTTATATAATGCCTACTTACAAATGCAGAGGTCACAAATGAAGATGAATCGATTTCCAGCCTCGTTAATATCTATATCATCCAAGTACATTGCATTTCTCCGTTACATATATATATATGTAATTATATTGATCTATTAGCCTCAATTATTTCAGTTTTTTTCATAATTCTAAAACGCTAAGAAAGGATACTAAGTCGTCACTTCAAAACATATGTCATGCCATGCCACACAAAACATTAATTGGTGTATATTTATTTATTAGAATATTCAACAAAAAAATCAATCAAACGTTGTTTGGCGGCTATTTTGGTTTTGAAATTGAAAAATAACCAGTTGCATTTCACTTTACTATATCCGATAACTTATGTACACCAAATTCTGGGCCATTTTTGGGTAATTTGATAAGTTTCGTGAAATCACGGTATATATATTTTTTATATTACTGCTTGGGTGGGTACATTTTCGATGGATGTTTTACATAAATTAATAGCATCTCTAGGACACTGTATGGTATCTCTGTTTTTATTTTTGTGTCAATTGGATAAATGATGCATGATTTATAGTGTTTACAATATTTTTGGCGGCCATCTTGGAAAACTGCATTCTTTTTGCACAGTGCCCAAACTATTACGTAGGAAATGTTACTATATACCATATGCCTAACAAAATTATATAAAATAATATATCGCAATTCAAGTTTTTTCATGATCAAAAAAATCAGAATCAGAATCAGAATCAGAAATGTTTTATTTGACCTAGATATTATATACATATTTCATACAATGTGTTTGGTATACAAGTGGTCAGGGAGACTCTCCTTAAGTCAGTAAATGACCGCTGACAGGAGGGCCACCCTTTAGAAAACTTAAAGATACAATATATATTTTCTCTTTGCTTTTACAAAAATAATATATAATAATAAAAATTGAACGGTAATTAACCATTTAACGGTATAGAATAGATTTAACAGTAATCAGAAGAGCAATATTGGTTTTATAATGACAGTCACGTGTATGTATCGTAGCTACAGACCTAGCAAACACGACACGTTGACCTAGCGCTGGGCCAATGCTGGCCCGGCGTCGTAGACGGGTCAACGTGTCGTGTCTGCTGGGCTATGAAAGCACAGACCAGCAAACACGAGACGCTATACCGAAACCGGTCCAATGTTGGGCCAGGGGTCACTGACTCTGGACCAACACCAGTACCGGCCAACGTAACATGTTCGCTGGGCATGCATGGTAAGTCGAATTACGGAGGCAATGACTAAATAAATACCTGTAAGAAGACTCGTTCACTCCGCGCTGGCCCAACGCTGGGCCAGTGTCATAGACAGTGGACCAGCACCGATCCAATGCAGAGCAAACAAGACTGTGTGTCGGGAAAACATGTGGGGCAAATTTATAGCTAGGCCTGTCCAGACAAATATAACAGTTATCAATATTACATTCATCTTTATAAGTATTCAAAATGCTATTTTTTATATATATTGCAAAACCGTGTAGGCTGTGAGTTGTAGTTTTATTTAGTATGATTTGATCAGTATTGTTTAATAAATATGGTAAACTGTTGCGAACACAAAGATTCGCATATTCATGTCTAACTCTATGTGTTATATAGTTTCTCTGTCTTGTATTATGTTCATGGTTTTCAAAATTAAAAACGAGATCCAATGAAGTAAAGTATTTGGGGGTTTGATTTTTAATTAACTTAGATAGAATTTGAGTTGTTGTATTTGATGTATATCTTTCATTTTAAGAAGCTTCAAATGTTTGAATAGGGGGTCAGTATGGGCATTATATTTACTTAATGAAATTATTCTGACTACTTTCTTTTGTATTTTAAATATTCTTTGATGGTTATATCCCCATGCCAGAATACAATAGTTAATGTGTGGAAGAAACATAGAATTATAAATAGTTAAGAGAATGTGCTGAGGTAGGAAGCATTTCAATTTATTTAGGATACCAACACATCTAGATAACTTGAGAGATATTTTGTCTGTATGACCATTCCAACTCAATTTTTTATCAATTGTAACTCCCAAAAAGTCAAAATTAGCTACACATTCTATGTTAGCATTATTTATATTTATTATTGGTATTTCTACTCTTTTTTGTGGAATATGAAATATAATAAATTTAGATTTAGTTGTATTTAGAGAAAGTTTATTTAATTTGAGCCATTTATCAATCTTACATAGTTCCTTATTTATATTACCATTAAGCACTGTTAAGGGTTTCATTTTGTGTTTTAGGTTTAAAAGCATTGAGCGTGCTACAAAGAGCTGTGTCGTCTGCATACATTAATAAACTAAAAATTGTGCTTGCTAAAGGGAAGTGATTTATATAGATGATGAAAAGTAATGGACCTAAAATTGAGCCTTGTGGCACCCCTGTTTTTATGTCTGTAAAATTAGATGTTGTATTTAAATATTCCACATATTGCTTGCGGTTTGATAGATAACTTTTAAAAAGTGATAAAGCAGTTTATTTTACCCCATAATAGCTTAATTTGTCCAAAAGTATATCATGATCGAGAGTATCAAACGCTTTTGAAAGATCTAGGAAAATTGAGATTGGTACGTCACCTGAGTCCATATGTTTTATGGTTTTGTCTACAAGTTCTAAAACTGCAGATTCTGTAGAATGTTTTTTTCTAAAACCGTATTGACTTTCAAAGTACAAATTGTGCAGATTAAAGTGATTATGTAATTGGTCAAAGATGACACGCTCAAATATTTTAGAAAAAACTGGAAGTAGTGATATGGGACGGTAATTGTCCAAAGTGTTGGGTCATTTTTCTTAAATATCGGCGCCATTTTTAACTTGTCTGGAAAAACTCCACTTGCAAGAGATTGATTTATAATGAATGCTATTGACTTTGTGATATATGGCGTGATTGTTTTTAGTAGTTTTGTAGTAATCTTATCAATACCACAGCTATTTTTTGAGGAAAGTTTGTCGATTATTTTTATTACATCGGCTTCTTCAACAGGTTTAAAGTTCAATACGTCAGAACACGGGTTATTCAAATAATTTTTAAATGAGCCATGCTCTATATTACCTATGTTATTTACTACATTGGGCCCAATGTTACAGAAAAATAGATTAAACTTATTTGCAATAGTCTCTTTATCGGAAACAGTACTCCCATCTATTTTAAAGTGTTCAGGAAAATTATGTTTATTATTACTTTTTTTGTTCAATATGTCTTTTATAGTTATCCAAGTATTTTTTAAGTCATTTTTATATTTAGTGAAACATGAGTAATAATATGTCTTCTTCGCATTTCGTATTAGTTTCTGTAGTATCTTGTTATAAGAACTAATATTATGTTTAACAGTTTGATATAAAATGGTATTGCGGGGGGTTGTCTTTAGTCTATGGTTTAGGTTATCTCTGAATTTTATTGACCTTATAATTCCGGCAATAATCCATTTTGTATTTTTATGTACCCGGTATGTGTTTGTTATACTTGACTAACTTGACTGGGAGATGTTTTTCATATTTCTCTTGAAGTTTGTCACTAATTATATTGTAGTTTTGATTTGGATCACCTACAGGGTTTAGATTAATTAAATTGTAGATATTCGCTTCAGCAACAGCATTAACAAATTTTTGAACAGATACTGGATCAGTTGTTTTTTTGAATATGAACTTTGGTTTTTCGGGGGGTGCTCGGATTGACTTAAATGTAATAAAATAAGGGTGGTGATCAGAAAGGGTATGAGATACAATACCTGCTGTGGCATCAGATATATTAGGAGTGCATAAATACACAAAGCATTATCAATCAGAGTACCCCTTCTGAGAGAAAATCTAGTAGGTAAAGTTATTTTAGGAAAAAAGTTGTGTGATATAATATTATCGAAATATTCACTGAATATTGGTCTCTCGTTTGTTTTAAGAAGATCTATGTTAAAATCACCTAAAATAGAGCATTCACAATTTTTATTATTGACGAATTCAAAAATAGGATTAAGTTCTTCGATAAATGTATGATAATTTGCATTTGTATCTCTCGGTGGTCTATAAATGTTGCCTATTATAATATTACGTTCCAGCTGAAGTATTGATCAAAATGCCCCTGGGACTTAAAATGTGCTTTAACTATTTAGTGATACCACAATTTGGATCTACATCAGGTCAGAAATTGTTCCAGACATGTCCCCAAAGATGTTACAATTCACTAAACAAATGTATGGAGGGGGGTAAACGAAAATGATTTTTTTTTCACTTGGCTCCTGGACTATTAAAAAAAATTATATAAACCATTGCATTTCATGAGCACTGCAACCAACCTAAAGCATTGCAGTCATTTTGCTTCACTGATTCATAATATTTACTTCTAATGGACCATACTTCTCATGATCATGCTGCACATGTGCATGATGTGGGCCTACAAACTATGTTCAGGAAAATGTTTTGGTCTGCCTACGATCCGCCTAACTTTGAAAGATTAGCCTAACTGGACTGTGACCTAACAGATGGTTAGTGACTATATGCAGGCCTTGCCATAAAAGGAGTGCGATCACACTCGTGCACCATCACACAGTCACTTATTTAAATAAACAAAATTCCTTAATTAACTTCTTAGTCCAACCTTAATTCATGATATGCCCGCGGCAGCGTAGGGCTCGAAATTGGACTAATTTTCCACTTGTCCAGGCAGACAACTGGCTAAAATATGACTAGTCTTCCCAAAAAATATCACTTGTCCTACCTAATTATTGTCTAGCAGGAACACTCGTCTGGAAGGACAAGCTCAGTGAAACTAAACTCGTACTTCCGAGATTTTTTGTTCATCTCGGACAATCGGACGGGGCCAATTTCGATCCCTGCGCTGAGATGGAATAATACTAAACACTATAGGCACCCCGATACTATCTGTGATGCTTAATCCACAATAACGCCGTGTTGGGTCGGACTACAGCAAGACAAGTTTCATTATCATTTGATACAAACAGCAACATGTTTTATCCAGTAAACATTTGTACAGGTAAGTTATGGGAGAATTATACAGATAAAAATAAGAACTAACTTACTTTCTTTTGAGAAACTGTGCTTCTGAAACTTTTGTATTCTGGAGACCTGGAAACTTCACCCATTGTAGCTGCTAAAATTAACAAAGCCCATCAAGGACGCCCCAATGTTTCTGAAAAATAAAACTTGAATCAAATGGTAGTTTGCATGGTAAATAAAAAATTCCATTAGCATTAATTGCAAACTGGAGATTAATAGCCAAGAGGTTAAGATAGATTAAAATTAAACAGACAGAGACTTTGTAAACTACAGTGGGGTATCAAAGTTTAAAATAATACAATGACCCAAATGTCACTTAATAAATGTACACATCACTACATATGTATACATTAATAGATAATATTCAGTCTACTTATTTTTATCATAGCTCTGTTTTCACTAGGTTATCCACACCAATTCTACCTATGTTAGTAATCTCATAGAATATATTTTGTTCAATATTAATACTTTGTCAATTATTTATCAGGTCAAATGCATATAAAACATGATGATTTTACCGGTATTAGTTTTCTTGAGGCCAACAGAGCATATATGCACATATGCAAGCAACACACCATGTGTTCGTGCTGGGCCAACATTAAAACAACATCTCATGTTTGCTGGGAGGCTAGGGCTAGTGAATCTGCGCGATGGCAGAAAAGAGACAGAAATCGTGAATAAGAAGATCTGGAACGGATTTCCCCAAAATTCCCAAAGTTGTAAAAAATATCTTTATTTTATTTTATTTTTTTTAAGAATTTTTGTGTTTTTGTGTGAACAAATTATCAGGGGTAATTTGGCAGGTCTTTTTTATTGCTCAGGGTGTTTATTACAATAAACACAGCAAGTTACAAGAGTTAGCAGTTAGTCACATTCAAGCCATTCTACAGCAGTTGTTCATCAGTGAAAGCCAAAACGGAAATGAAACGGAATTCAGTGTTGGCCGAAACGGTAAACAGTCGTTTTTTGAAACGGAAAATCACTGGCTCTAGGAGGCGTGTCATTTGGCTGCATTAATATATATCTGTTTATAGATACAGCTTAATGTGAGTGGAAAACAACACACTTTAATTATAATATTGATAGTCAATGAGGTGCTTGCAATTAAAATCTTAGTGCTTAACACTTACAACGCTGATATATTTCTGCGACTATGAAGACCTAAGGGTATTTTCAATTTAAAATCATCATAAAAGCCTTAGCTAGCTCATTCTGCTTCAATTGAATACACAAAAATATAAAAACTTACACAAATCTAGTCCATGGGCATGAATGTTTAAATCATATGGTCATATTAGGAAGCCAAAATAAAAATAATGAGTTTTTGATGACATTAGCCTGTTTGTGTCGCCCAAATTTATCAATAGTATCACCAAGTTGTCTGTACGGATCCCATACAGCAGGGCTAGAAATTATACTTTTTGAAGTGATGCCAACAGGGCACTCATTTACAAAATTTTAGGTGCCCTATATTTGAAAATAACATAAAAATTCAGAATTTTTATTTTATTTTTTAATTAATTTAGTTTGCCTAGACTATTAAGAGTGTGCACATAAAAGACTTCTGGAGTCCTGAAACCCAATAAACACCTGATTAAAACATCATCTAAATAATATTTGTTTCAGATAGGATACCTCAATTCATGAGTTTCAGTGGTGTAATAATTTTATGGCCATTTTTTTGGGTGCCAGTAGGGCACACATGCCAGTATTTTTGCATACCCGCAGCAAATTTAAGGTGCCACGGGCATGCAGGCACCCTTTAATTTCGAGCCCTTTACAGGATTGTAAGAGTATGGTACCGGTGTTCCAAAAGTGACTGAACCATTGGAAAATATGCAATCCCTTTTAATTTTGAGGGGCATCCCATTAAATTCCCAAGAACCACAGCGTGGAATTAGCCTTACTTGCAATTCTGAAAATGTGATCCCCCCCATTCCAGGTTCTCACTGATGGTAACAAGTAAGTTGAATTTGATACTTTGCCGAGTGTGACCCTTTTGAGCTGATAGTCTGAAGCAAAGGACATAGCCAGAGACCTGTCCAGCCGTCTTTTGGACGCCAGAACGTAGAAAAATATCGATCCACCAAATTGCATCGTGGGAGGACACCATGCAGACCCCGTCCTGGCCCAACAATTAGTAAATTTGGCCACCCTTTTATTATTTCCTAGCTAAGTCCTTGTTACCAGATTGCATACATATCACTGGCTACCTGACCGCAACTGTGAAATGGTCCCAGGACTCGGGCCTCATCACAGAATTTTTATTTGAAAATTATTCAGGGATCGACACTAACTGATCTCAAGTAGTAGCCCAAAGGGCCAGTAACTTCAAATAATTACTGGCCCTCAGCCTTGTCATTCTAGTCCTTAGTGTACACTGTATCAAGGGGAGTGAACTTTTTTCGTTAACACCCAGGGCCAGTACCTCAGGTGATTTACTGGCCCTTGGTGATCTCTACTGGCCTCAGGCCAACAGGCCAGTGTTAGTGTCGATCGCTGTTATTGATTAGCAATATTCTGAAGCTATCTTTTTATTTAGGCTTCATTCTGAGGGTAGAACATCTAGATGGGTTGAATTGCATGCCTCAAATGTCTGTCCAGCTCTTTAGGCTGTACCTTTTTGACATTCCTTAGATTTTAGGGCCATCAATATAGCATAGAAATAAAATCGGATGATCAAGTCACTTGTGTCAGACATGATTCCATACATATCCCTGGCTACCTGACCGCAATTGTGAATTGGTCCCAGGACTCAGCACAGAAAAAATTCTTTGAAAATTATTGATTAGCAATATTCTTATCCAAGTTTTAACTTGCTAGACCTTTTTATCATTGATGTATAAATACTTTGCTAATTAATTACAAATTTGATTAATAGCAAAAGGGCAGAATTGCATCTTATTTAGCTGTGTGATACTGAACAAATTTTTCCCTGCTCAGACAAGCCTAGGCTACGCCCTGGCTTAGCCTTTTTTTAAGGTTTTTACATTTTAGATTAAAGGCCTCAGGGCGTACACGCCGTTCAACAATTAGGCCTACAAGACTACGTAATGCTTTTTCGGACAATTTTTTACAACCCTTTATAACGCTTTTTAAAGCTACTTTGACTACGCTCCGGAGTGCATCACTAAACCCCCCTCCACAGAAAGACAGAAGTTAGAACTGGTTTGAACACAGATTCACAGAAGTTACACTGAAAAGACACTACCGGTACTAGTAATGTCAGTATCAATATCATACAGTCACTGACACGACTGAACAGTGTGACTGTGAGTCACTGATTAATTCAGCATTTGCTGAGACTGACTCACTGAGTAGAGTGAGGGATGAGCCTGAGGCCCTGACCTGTCACTCACTGCCTCAGTCTCACTGCTCAGTCACTGCCCTCAGCCTCTGCTCAGGCTCAGCTCAAGCTGGTGTCGTTGTGACTGAATTTCTGTCGTGATGAGTGATGGCTGAAGCAGTGAATGAGTGATGATGATTGATGGTGAAGTCTGCACCGACGGCGTGAACCTGAACTGGCTGGAGGCTGGACACACGGTCGGCTGCGTTTGATTGCGTGACTGTATGAATGTTTTTGATAATAGAGATATCCTGAACACCGTGCATTACAATTTATCTACAGTCTGTTTCAACATGTCCTGGGAGTAGCCTTTTACAGTTTGCTCGGTCGCTTTTCAAAATTTTTTAACAAAATTTTTCTAGGATCATTTTTTCATTTTCCCCTAACATCCCTGAAAATTCTGTGCAATTTTGCAGGGCTAGACACTATACCCGCCGTCAGATTAACTTGTATCGCATGTTTTTCGCCAATTTCTCAGTCAATTCTCAACCCATTTTAATGAAATTTTGCAAGGACTATTTTCGAGTCACCATGGTCACACGGCGACTACCGTGAAATTTTCATCGAAAAATATTATATATCTAAAAAGTTAGACCATCTGGCATGTAATGCAATCCAGGGCTAAAAACAAGCTTTATTTTAACCAGTTTAATGGGTTTATAGAGTGACGTTGTAATTTAAAAATTACTACATGTCAAATGGTCTAACTTTTGAACTGTATAATATTTTTGGATGAAAATCTCACGGAAGTGGCCTCGTGACTAGAAAACAGTCCTTGCAAAATTTCATCAAAATCGCTTTAGAATTGACTGAGTTATCGCCAAAAACATGCGATAGGCCTACAAGTTAATCTGACGATACAAGTTAATCTGATTGGACCTTCTTGCCCGAAGGGCAAGAAAAATTTTTGGGCACTTGCCCCCCAAATTTATCACTTGCCCGGCTTGCCACTAACATGCGTTGTCTGTTGAGACAGTCGATGAAATTTAAAACGCTGCAAATTGAAGCTATTGCCCAGGGGGGCACTGTCTGTAATTTTTTACTTGCCCCCACCTAAAATTGGTTGCCCCGCGCAATCGGGCAACCGTTAGTGTTGAGCCCTGTTTTGTTGAGTCTTTTGTAAGTTAGACCATTTGACATGTAATAGAATTCTTGTTTCACGTTAATGGTGTTAAAGAGAGCTATAATTTTGAAAATTTATTACATGCCAAATGGTCTAACTCCACAAATGAAATAGATCTATAGTCAGATTCACATTAAATTCATCAACCAGGATTATTGAATTTCGCCGATTTCTCCGTCAATTCTCAACCAATTTTCATGAAATTTTACACACACTATTTTCCATTCATGTCGTGACTACCCTAAAAATTTCGCGAGGTTTTGATAAATATTTTAGAAGTTAGACCATTTGACATGTAATAAAATTCTGAGACTAAGCTAATGGCTTTATAGAGGGCAACATTTTTATTTATTTACTACATGTCAAATGGTCTAACTTTTTTAATACTTATCAAAACTCCGCGAAACTTTCAGGGTAGTCACGACATAAATGGAAAATAGTGTGTGTAAAATTTCATGAAAATTGATTGAGAATTGACGGAGAAATCGGCGAAATTCATCCACCACGGTGAATGTGAATCGTGGTATAGTCTACACAAAAAAAATCCACCAAAGTCCAAATTTTCAGAAATGTTGGGGGAAGATGAAAAAATGACCCGAGCAAAATTTTAAGGCTACTCCCAGGATCTGGTTGAACAGACTGTAGAGTAGGGTCGCTGGACAGTGGACTGAACTTTTCTGAACTTGAAATTAAAATGAACTGAAGTCTGAAGTCAGTGAAGACAGTGAAGTGAAGACGTGAATGGACTCGAGTTGACCAGTCATTCAGTCAACGTTAGCGATGACGACCGAAGCTCTGACTATATACTAAATCTACTAAACTTACATTCTGCTTTAAAGTAATATATGATCTATTATTCTCGTCTTTTCATTCATATATTATCTTTATAACTGCTACAAACTTAACAAAGTTGAACCCAGTAAACTGAAAATGTTGACAGCGGAAGCAGATTAGCACGTGACTGCCAACTTCCTGTAAACAAAAGCACGTGGTCAAAATAAAGTGTTGACATGTGACGTCATAAGTGAACAATTGAAGTCCTGAGGCACCCAAGATATCCTAAATCTAGCTGCCGTATTTTTTGCAAATGCTGGCTGGTGTTGAAATAAAATTTAAGGACATAAACTTTTATTTAGTTTAGATAGTCTACATAGTCTATAACTTTACTTTTTTCTAAAACTACAAAAATCGGAATAATAAAAACATGTCTAAAGGAACTGCTATTATAGCTGCCAGAGAAAGAGGTATGAATATATTATATAGGTCACTATGTTTTTTCTCTGTTTAAGATCAGCGCGCATTAGGCCTTAATTAAATTTTAAGACCCCACATTTACCTGATTACCAGCGCACGCATCAGATTGCTGCCTATTTCCGAGAAAACCCACTTCATTTCTGGAACATTTCTGGCAATAAAAAGTATTTATGCAGCTATTGAGCTAAGATCTTTGTTTTAGTTTAATTTTGCTTTTTTATGTTATCCCCTCATTAAAGCGACACAATCAGGCTAAAATTATTTAAAAATCATTGGTTTTATTTTGGCTTCCTAATATGACCATTAATGGCATCCCATATCATCATATGATGTAAACATGTCCATAGACTAGAAGTAGAACTGCAAAAGTTTTTTAATTTTTGTGTTGCGCATTTACCATTTAAGCGAAATATAAAGACGAAATTCCCGATTTTTTATTTTGGACATGCATGTCCGAAATAAAGAAGAAATACATGATAAGAAATAGAGTCTAACTGATACATGCTAAGAACATATTCATACTAGGTCTACTTAGATGGCTAGGTCAAGTGCTGTAGACTGTGTAGTGTGGTAACGTTATATATAAATAAAATAAAATAATTATTTGATACTTAACTGAATGCATCACCTTGCCTTTTTTTTGGTAATGTGCTAACTGATATAATTATATAAGTGTGATCTGACGTTTTCTCAATTCTATGTAGGGCTTAACGTGAAAGCCTAAGAAGAGTCATAAAACTGGAAAGTTTTTTTTTACAAAATGTTTAATGCATTTGTTGAATGATTGCAGGTCCCGGTCCTGGAAGATATGGATTGCCGTCAACCTGTGGATTTGTCAAGCACGATCCAACCAAAAATACTAAACCAGCTTATTCATTTGGACAGCGACTCACAGAAATCGGTTAGCAAGAAAACTATCATCATAGGTCCTAATTGTGTTTATCTAATTATTTTCGTATTAATCATGTTAACCCTTTAAATGTGGTTTTCTTGTGGTCCTCTTACTCGTACACTGACGTATCAGTGAGTGCCACAGTACTTCAGAAGTAGATAGACTGGTGACACGAGTGAATCTTATTTGTGGTTCTTACGGTTTTATTAACCCCTAGAGGTTCAGCGAATTATACATTATCTGATAATAAGTTTATTTATTCTATGATGGTTTACTGAGAGTTGGGTGCTGTTCCCTTAGATGTTGCTATTAAATCACGTATGTTGACATATTGGACAAGGTTAATTGTGTTAATGAGATAAACACAATAGCTCTGATACATTCAACATTCACTATTAGTATTATACTTTAGGAGATATGAAAAAAATATTTAAATCTGAATTTATTGAAACTGTAAAACTACACGGAACTAAAGTGGGTTTTCTTGATTTTGGGCAAATCAAATTAAAAAAGCAGGAAGATATGTGGGAGTGGATGATTTTGCTTGCTTGATGGTGTAATCTTATTGAAGAGGGTTTGGACTGTTTTGCACCGATGAGATAGGAACACTTTTGTGATTTATTTTTTTGACACAAGGAAAACTAGTTATATTTTGAAATTCAAGGGTTTTATAATTATGTTACAATAATGACAAAAGTATTACGCTCAAATCTGTGTTTAAAGGGGTAGATTTTGCCATGTCAACTCATTTTGCATTGTTTTGACCATTATTTTTGTTATTAGCAGCACTGAGCGATGTCAACCCTTTAAGGACCATGCACAGCCAGTTCTGATATAAGCCCATTAACATTGACCCCTTTTACTGTGATACTTATGTGTAATGCGATACAGCGACGTGCCGTCTACATTCATATATATTTTATCTTTTAATTCCCATTTCTGCTTTATATGCGTGATAACAGCTAAAATATAAAAACACATTTTTATTGTAATGTGAACAATTGCGTATAAGATAAAGTATAAAATATAAAAATAGTACATGATACGACAAAGTGCTAAAGGACGGTTAAATGTTCCTACGGCATTGGGCCACATGGTGATGCCGTCGGCCCAGCGTTGGGCAGACAATAAGTGTTGCAGGTGTCTCACATCATGTCCTGGCTATAAGACACTAATCAGACACCAATTAGGGGCGATTGCTTTGATCTCCCCGTCCAAGACGTGGGAATATGTGGTTTGAAGTGCTGTATATTGCTGACTTGTTTTGTTTACATGGCAATATACGACCTGGAAATATAACTATTTCACTCTTTTTTCGGTGCTTTAAAATTGTTTTTTTGACTTTTTCGTATTTTCAGTTAAGATCAGTAGGCTGTATAGCTTCATATAAGTTAAATTTTCAAAATTGATAACATTGAAAATGTCTCATCCCAAGGGGTCCCTTTAACATAATTATGATATTTAAACTAATTTTAATATTTATAAAACATTTAAATATTATTTGTAAAATTACAATAAATCAATTATATCTCAGTGCAAAAATAAAGTGGCAAGAAGGAAACAAATCAGAATAATCATTTAAAATTACTTTGTAGCGTGGTGGTGTACTATTTCTAACAATACAATATCCTTAACATTCGCAGGTGACCATAGAGGTGAACATTTTTTTTAGAAGATTGCGTATGTGTGAAACATGGAGTTGAAACTTAACAGGAGATGAGGCACAAAACCTTATGGAACGGCTTATCATGCCTAATAAGGAATTTGCCTTAGCAGATATAGATTTAGTAGGTTTAGACCATGCTAATTTAGAAGTAGCAGTGACACAGAGGTCATAGTCCGGCAGCTATGAGTGGTGACCCAAAATTATCTGATATAGTTTTTTTCTCTGCTGATTATTTATCTTTGGGGTCTAAATAAAGATATCTAGGGTGGTGTGGAGGTGTCACCTTTGAGCAATTTTAATTATTCAAGATGGCCGCCATGGACTCGAAAAAGCTCAGAAAACGTCTCAGTTATGATGGACTCGACTATATAAAGGGCAAACACTCGGTTAATATGTCTTGTAATAATGTATGTTTGCCAAATTTTATTCACGTGAATCTGTCTTACATCTCCATAGTTTGAAAATAAAACAATGGACATCTTTTTTGAATCTAAAATGGCTGCCGTATGGCTAAAAGTTAAGTTATAATCAAATGAAACAAAATTATATATGGGCAAACGATAGCATTTAGGCGATGGGCTACGTACTGTGGCTACCATGCACCCCCCCCCCCCCCTGAATGTTATGCGTGCTGTAAAATTTCACACATAATACAAAATGGCCGCCATCTGTTTTTAAAAAAATATGTAATTTTGTGCATTTTACTTAACTCTGCATTGAGATAATCGAGATGAAGCAAAATTAGAGCTATGTTTTATAAAAAAGAAATAATATTATATGAAAAATAACAAAAAATGACAAAATACAAATTGGCCGCCGTCTGTTTGAAAAAAGTGATTTCGGCCAGTCAAAAAGTGATCACAGCTATTTAAAAAAAAGTATCTAAACCACTACAAACGGGATCTTGACCACTGAAAAAGTGCTTACAACCACAATTATAGTTATCTCAGCCACTACAAAAGTGATCTTGGCCACTGAAGAAGTGACCACAGCCAATTTAAAAGTTATCTCAGCCACTACAAAGGTGATCGTGGTCACTAACAAATTGGTCTCGGCCACTGATAAAGTTATCTAAGCCAGTTTGTCAGTGGCCAAGATCCCTTTTGTAGTGGTTTGGATACTTTTTAAAGTGGCTGTGATCAGTTCTTCAGTGACCAAGATGGTTTTTGTAGTGGCTGAGATAACTTTTAAAGTGATTGTAATGATTTGTCAGTGGTCAAGATCCCTTTTGTAGTGGTTTAGATCATTTTAAAGTGGCTGTGATCACTTCTTCAATGGTCAAGATCACCTTTGTAGTGGCTGAGATAACTGGTTGTAATCACTTCTTCATTGGTCAAGATCCCTTTTGTAGAGGTTTAGATCATTTTTAAAGTGGCTGTGGTCACTCCTTCAGTGGCCAAGATCACCCTGTAGTGGCTTGGATAACTTTTTTCAGTGGCTGACATCAGCTTGTTAGTGGCCCAAATCACATTTTTAGTGGCCGAGATAACGTTTAAGGTCGCTGTGATCACTCCTTCAATGGCCAAGATCACTTCATGGTGGCTTAGATAACTTTATTAGTGGCTGACACCAGTTTGTTAGTGGCCAAGATCATCTTTGTGGTGGTTGAGATAATTTTTAAAGTGGCTGTGGTCACTTCTTCAGTGGCCAAGATCACTTGTTTAGTGACTGAGATACTTTTTAAAGTGGCTGTGATCACTTCTTCAATGGTCAACATCACTTTTGTAGTGGTTTAGATAATTTTTCAAGTGGTTGTAATCACTTCTTTACTGGCCAAGATCACGTTGTAGTGGCTGAGATAATTTGTAAAGTTGCTGTGATATCTTCTTCATTGGCCAAGATCACATTGTGGTGGCTTAGATAACTTTATCAGTGGCTGACACCAGTTTGTTAGTGGCCATGATCACCTTTATAGTGGCTGAGATAACGCTTAATTTGGCTGTGGTCTCTTCTTCAGTGGTCAAGATCCCTTTTGTAGTGGTTTAGATACTTTTTAAAGTGGCTGTGATCAATTCTTTAGTGGCCAAGATCACTTTTGTAGTGGTTGAGACAACTTTTAAAGTGATTGTAATCACTTATTCAGTGGTCAAGATCCCTTTTTTTAGAGATTTAGATCATTTTTAAAGTGGCTTTAATCACTTTTTCAGTGGCCAAGATCATTTTTGTAGTGGCTGAGATAACTTTTAAAGTGATTGTAATCACTTCTCCAGCGGTCAAGATCCCTTCTATAGTGGTTTAGATCATTTGTAAAGTGGCTGTGATCACTTTTTCAATGGTCAACATCACTTTTGTAGTGGTTTAGTTAATGTTTAAAGTGGTTGTGGTCATTTCTTCATTGGCCAAGATCACTTTGTGGTGGCTTAGATGACATTGTCAGTGGATGACACCAGTTTGTTAGTGGCCAAGATCACCTATATAGTGGCTGAGATAACGTTTAAATTGGCTGTGGTCACTTCGTCAGTGGTCAAGATCCCTTATGTAGTGGTTTAGATACTTTTTAAAGTGGTTGTGATCACTTCAGGGGCCGAGATTACTTTTGTAGCGGCTGAGATAACTTTTTAAGTGATTGTAATCACTTCTTCAGTGGTCAAGATTACGTTTGCAGTGGTTTAGATCATTTTCAAAGTGGCTGTGATCACTTCTTCAGTAGCCAAGATCACTTTTGTAGTGGCTGAGATAACTTTTAAAGTGGTTGTAATCACTTCATCAGTGGTCATGATCACTTTTTTAGTTGCTGAAATAACTTTTAAAGTGGCTGTGATCACTTTTGAAAAATGGCACCAGAGACTGTAAAAATAATAACAAACATTTATACCATATACAATTTACATAAGCGAGAAGTCCTGCTTGTATTCACTAAAAACAAACGTTAGAAATAGTTCATATAGAGGGATAAAATACAAATGTAGTACTTTGTAGTATACATTTCGTATTTATTAGAAATAAAAGATTATATCCATGTAAAGCCCTTGATAGTAACTGTCAACTGATAGCAAAGATGCTGGTATATTTTTTTGCCTTGGGTTTTTCTTTTTTGTGTCGATATATACAATTTTTCAAAGAGACGGCGGCCATTTTGGATTTTGTCATTTTTTGTCATTTTTCATATAACATAATTTTTTTTTATATAAAACATAGCTCTAATTTTGCTTGATGTCCATTATTTCGATGCAGAGTCGAGTAAAACGCACAAAATTACATATTTGTTTTTAAACAGATGGCGGCCATTTTGTTTTTGTCTTTGAAATGTCAAAGCACACATAACATCCAGGCTTATTTATAAGCATATCTGGATTGAAAAACTGAGGCCCAAATGTGGATACATGTAAAAAACGTTTGATGAACGGGTTTTTGTTGTTGTGGATTTCGCTGATTTTTTAAATTAAATTATGTCCAGTTATACATGGAGCAATATTATTTATTATACTGCAATGATTTATATACCATAAGAAGCGGAATTCAATTGCCGTTCATATGTTATATAGCAGTTGCAGATCGGTTCACCAGAACAGGAATAACATACATTCAAGTAACCCTACCTCCTTATTTAAAATTGCGTGATGTTGTTAAAAACATATTTAGAGTACCTCTATATAAGTTGTCAAAATAGGGTTTGCATCCCTATATTTTCAATGTTAACAGTCGATTTAGTTCAGTATTTCCAAGGGCCCCAAAACACTTAGTTTTGTTGAGATGTTGGGGGGGGGGGGTGCATAGTAGCCATAAGTCTAAATGTTATCGTTTGCCCATATATATAATTTTGTTTCATTGATTATAGCTGTGATCACTTTTTGACTGGCCGAAATCACTTTTTTCAAACAGACGGCATCCAATTTGTTTTTTGTCATTTTTTGTTATTTTTCATATAATTTATTTCTTTTTTTATAAAACATAGCTCTAATTTTGCTTCATCTCGATTATCTCAATGCAGAGTTAAGTAAAATGCACAAAATTACATATTTTTTTAAAAACAGATGGCGGCCATTTTGTATTATGTGTGAAATTTTACAGCACGCATAACATTCAGGGGGGGGGGGGGCGGTGCATGGTAGCCACAGTACGTAGCCCATCGCCTAAATGCTATCGTTTGCCCATATATAATTTTGTTTCATTTGATTATAACTTAACTTTTAGCCATACGGCAGCCATTTTGGATTCCAAAATGGTCACCATTATTGCATTTTCAAACTATGTAGATGTAAAACAGATTTATATGAATAAAATTGAACAAACATACATCGTTACAAGACATATTAACCAAGTGTTTGCCCTTTATAAAGTCGAGTCCATCATAACTGAGGAGTTTCAGAGCTTTTTCGGGTCCATGGCGGACATCTTGAATAATTAAAATTGCTCAAAGGTGACACCTCCACACCACCCTAGATATTTTTATGTAGACCCCAAAGATAAATAATCAGCAGAGAAAAAAACTATATCAGGGAATTTTGGGTCAGGCCAATATTGGGCATTCTGCTGCAGGACTAATATTAATGGTTTCTACGCTCTCTAAAGTATTGTGGTCTAGCAGATATAGCTGACTATCAGTCCACGACATATTGATAATTGTGAACATTTCTTTACATTAAAATCCTGATTACATGGAAGTAATCTAAATCTCTTTCTAAAATAAGTGCAGCATTGATTGTTTTAATACGTCTATATAATTTTGCATCATCTGCGTAAAGACTAATAGCAGAAGAACAAACTTCACAAATGTCTTTTAAAAACAAAAAAAGCAACGTTCACATAATAGACCCCTGTGGTCATAAAAAAATAATGATTTAGCCAATTTAGAAGAGTACTATTAAAACGGAATGTTTGTAATTATTGGATCAACACATGATGCGGTACTCAATCGAAAGCTTTTGGGAAGTAAAAAAAAATAATGTCAGTGTGTGCTCCTGCGTCAAGAGTCTTGCCAATGCTAGAGTACATATCAATTAGCTAGCTTGTAGTTAAGCGATTTTCAATAAAGCCGTGCTGGGCTAGTTAATCATTGGGTAAACAGAATGGTATACATGGTTAAAAACGCCATTAAGCAGTAATGGGTCTGTAATTGCCAAAACAATAATTTGTAAATTTTTACAAAGAACTATGTGTATAGTATATCACGTGCTAACGCCTTCCTGGCAAAGCTATCTAGTCTTCAACTAAAGAAGACCACCAGAAGCTATACTTGTTGCATGTTGATTATGGTAAGCTTTCAGTCACTTGAATTTGTCGCTACCGTAATTCACAACATAAAGTGACTTTCCTACAAAATCAAATCCTTGATGATAGAAGGGAAATCTTAGATTTAAAAGCCCAGTAAAAGGGTGAATATACAATTTAAGGGGTCTTTCAATCTGTATTTTTGAAAAAAAATAAGTCGCTTCAAATTATATATACTAGGGTCAGATATTGAGGGTAGGGTCTATGTGATACACATTTAAAATATCAGAGCTTAATCTCAAACAGATTTCAAAAAAATATGTGTTCTTGTGAAGGACCGTAAAAATAAAATGTCAACTCAGCAACGAATTATATATATATATATTTGATCATTTTAAAATTTTAAAGATCATAAATTGGTCTGTATGATAGTTTATTGATATGGTAGTAGTTATAACACTTTTTGAAATAAAAATTGCTAAGACAGAACAGTGATTTTATTGTGAAATTATATAGTTGCTGAGTTGACATTATCGTTTCTGAGTTGATAAAGCACGATAATTGCACGTAAAAGGCATGTTTTAAGCGCATCTACGAGATCTCTAAACACTTGAGCTTCATTTTCTTAAAAAAAATTGGTTCATCATCATAAAGACAAAAAAGAAATGGGATCATAACAAGCCTAATTTAAAAATGTATTTCGGAGGCCATTGTACAATACATACATGCCAATATAATGAGGGTAAATTTGATTTAGAAATTTAACTAAGTGTTATTTGTAGTTTTATTTATGTAAGCAACTTCTAAAATACTCTCTCACTCTAATTCAATCAAAAGCAGCTTCTTTTCAACTGCATTTCACATTGACGGAGTTAAAATTTCAGTTTTAATTACAAAAAAGGGGACAGAAAGCAGAATTCAGTAAACTCAGCAACGTTTTTGTTTTCAACTCAGAAACGTTTTTTCATTGTTGTAAAAATGTCTACATAAGCGAATACTCTCTCAGTCTAATTTAATTAAAAACATATTTTTAAATTGCATTTTACATTTATAGAGTTACGTTATTAGTCTTATTTACATTAGTGAGACAGAAAGCTAAATTTGGTCAACTCAGCAACGTTTCTGAGTTGAGTGATCAACTCATAAACGTTGCTGAGTTGATCGAAATAATAATGTTGCTGAGTTGAATACGGTCAACATAAAACGATCTTTAATGTATTAAAAATAGATGTATCATTGCCCACCGATACGGTAGGGGGATGGCCATCATTATCAAGCACTTTGTTCAGTTTAACATGTTTTCAATGATTTTTTGCTAAATTATGAGCGTTTCTGAGTTGACACAGAAATTGAATACGCTTTAGGGGTGATTGTTTTGGTTATAAAATAGCAGTTCAGATTGAATGTTTACAAATATTTCACCTACCTCAAAATATTGGGACTTTGCAGCTGTCTCTGCATATGTCAAAGTAATTGAATGGTATCACACCACAATTTAAGGAGTGTAGATAACACTGGCGTTGCTGAGTTGACCGGTTTGCGTGAGACAGCTAAAACGCCTCAGTAAATGTATCCTTGGCAACTTTTTATATTGAGTTCATGTCTGTATATGAATAAATTCCGTTGAACATAACAATTGCGCTACAAAATAACTCGGGGTTAAGTTATTTCCAAGAGATCTTCCATGGTAAAACAGTCTATGTTTCAGGTGTTAGATATTGGGAGACATTGCATTTGTGTGCAAATTCGTGTATTTTAGCACATTGCATGTTGAATAAAAAAATATTCGTCAGAGATATTGAATTATTTTTTGTTCTCAGTTTATCGTATTGCCCATAGCACAATATTTTAAAAATTCGGACCCACACAATGCATAAATTCGCTCAGAAAAGCCAAAAGACATCAAATGACCCTTAAATTGTATATTCACCCAAAAATGAAAAGTTGCAATAAATTACATGAAATTTGCTAATTCGTTGTTTTCTTCTACAGCTGTGCGGGGGATAGACTGCAGTCCTGGTCCAGTATACTTTGTGAATCCATACATCACACGACATGGACGAGACGGCACTCCCATGTATTCCATTTTAGGAAGGCAGAATGATCCCAATTGCTTTAAGACACCATCACCTGGCACGTATTCTCCTGAGAAAGTGCACCCCCAGGGAGAACGCTACGCTCCAGCGTACTCCGTGGGTGCCAGAAGTCGCTACCGGAAGCGTGACGGCAATCCCGCACCCAATATTTACTGTCTGCCTCAGTTACTAGGACCCCGACAACCCAACCGCCTTACTGATCCAAGCCATTCCATGACAGGAAGAACTGATGTGGGCAGTTACTGTGAAGATCTGTCAAAGACTCCAGGTCCAGGACAATACAACGCAATAGAGCCTAACATCATCCGCACGAAAAGGCCGCAATATTCCATGCAAGGCCGTAGCTACATGCCAAGGGACAACACACAAAAACCGGGACCCGGTCAGCATAGCCCGGAAAAAGTCAATTTAAATAAACCTAATCCCCCAAAACCATCCCTTGGAATTCGGCACTCAGACTTTGTCACTCCACTTCTTTTACCAAGTACTTTACCTAAATGTAAAGTATCATGTATGTAAATGAATATGGCGAAAAAAATGATAATATCGTATCACATCGTAATATTAGGCCTACAGCATAATTATCCACTTCGGTACCGTGGTCCTTACTACGCCGCGACGACGATTTGGCGATTTAGTATGCAGATCATTCCATCGGCATAAGTTTATCACTAGTACATTTATGTACAGAATATAAGCTGAATAAAAATGACAGATAATGATTTAAATATTTTTGCTGTTGAAAACGCTTTGTTTAAAATTCACCTTACCAATAGAACAATCAATAAAAAGGCGTAGAATATGCTGGCAGATAGGTTTTAGTCATCTATATATATAATTATATACATGTCTATAATTTAATAGATCTGATATAATGTACCGGCATATATGAAGCTAATTTGGTGAATAATCATGATTTTATCATAAACAATCAGTGTAATAATAAGATCAGATGTCCTCAATGATATACATGTATGACATTAAATAAAACATATTTCTTAGTATAATGCATACATGTATTTAATTCGTGCATAGCTAGTAGATAAGGAGATCATGATTGTATAAAACGCCAGTATTTTGAACCAGTTGATGTGCAATAAAATATATCCGGTACTTGAGAATCATCTGTTTCTGTTATACTCCCGGGTTATACATTTATTAAGGTGTAGTATCATCCTGTTATTTATGGGGCTACCCTTTGATTTTCGTGGGGTGGGGGCATAAATATTTTATACAAATTATTTTTTCAACCAGTTTTAAAAAGATAATAATTTTTTTCAATTGACGAAGATTTTTTTCATTTATTTCAGAAAGTCATTTCAATTAGGCCTATTATATCACAAAGTGAATTTTATTCACGAGAATTTTTTCCGATTTACCTTTGATACAACGTGATGTTCCCCTATTTTTTTTATTTATTTGACTGATTGAGAGTGTCATTTGTGAATCCAGCCAATTTCGAGTGAGTTATATACAGGTATGTTTTTCTCCGTGTTGATATCAGGTCAATTATTAAAAGTGTCATGATATAAAAAAGACCCCACACAGGATGATCATCTGATCATTGGCAGTGGGTTAAACGAGAAATCAATCAGCCTTGATTAACCCTATGTAACATACAGCCCATTAACTGGATATAATTTATACTACCTCGCGTTTTATCACGCTGCATAGGGGAAAATCCGATTAGCGCTGGGCCCTGTCATATATTACAGGGGCGTGGTAAGCTATTTGTATTGTTCCGGCTCTTCCGCGTCTCCGATTTAAATTACAATACAGTTAGATTACCCATTAAAAAACCTTGATTAGGCTCAACCTTGGTCCGTCTTCAGTAAGTAAAAATCAAATGAATCGGGCTTTGGAAATAAATAATAGAGGATCAACATGTTTTCATAGAAACTGTTCCCCATTATATTGAATGCTATGATATCCGTGGGCATCATGAAACTTTTCTCATATGACGTCACACGACCGAGTAGAACAATACTCCAGAGCTTTATATAAATGTATTGTGACGTCAACAATACAGAACTTTCACCAAGGTACCTGTTGGTAGGCCTACTAGTAGGGGAGCTTAACCTCAGAAAATGGTCGAATCGTTCACTTCATTGCAAAAGTCGGAAATTTTTGTCACAGGCTGACATGACCTAGACATTTCAGAATCTGCCGACAGACAAGTGAAATGTGCCCCATAGCGGCCATATTGGACGATTCAAAATGGCTGCCACTAAAAACCTTGCGCAAGATAACTTTTCAACAAAAAATCACAGAATAACTTCTAATACCTCTATTTTGAGTTCTGAATGTCAATTATTAGACTATTTCGCCATAAGAATAATTTAAAAAATGGTCTTCAAGGGTGATAAACACGTTACCGCAGTAAAATAAATTCCAAAACTTTAAGAAACATGTCGCATCAGTACATTAATACGTAATACTAAAACAGTAAGAATGGATGATTTATAATTGACGCCACAGCCATTTATCTGAATACTTTTGCACATTTAAAATTTATTCTGTCAACTCTGCACACGAATAACATTGCAAACCAGTGCAACAAGAATATAGGCCTACACATGCCTTCAATGGCAGCAATGACTAATATTGCTGTCACTATTATTAGGCCTTTCCAAATAACCAGATAAAGTATCACAAAGTACAAAGCTTTACATGATAAAACCCCCCACTAAATTCAGGTTTTTTTTTACATGAACAATTGACAAAGGCGATGCAATACCAAAAAGAATAGATAATATGTAGTACCTTTTGAAAATTGAACTGTCTGTATAAATCGTATGTCATGGAATAAATACGAAATAATAAAAACAAATGAAAAACTAATAATAATTCATGAGCAAATAAAAGTATAGATGTTTTCAGTGCAATGAAGTGTTCAGTTACTGGCCAGCAGTTTCGTTATTCACACAACCTCCTTCACACTTGCATAATTATGGAGGTGCACCGTAAACCCGACTTACTAGCATCAGCTAGTTTCGTCCTGAATGACAACTATTACATTGCATCCCTATCCCCAATTGGAAGTCTGGTACCACCTGATGGCATGATTGCCTGCTTCCATATATAGGAAGCATATAGGAATGATATTTTGACGTGCTCAAACAGAGCTACATGTGTAAGGTATGTACTCAAGGGATCGTGAGGTCTATGTGCTGCTGTCTTGCTTCTTCAACATGTGAAACAATACAACTCTTACTATACATATGACATGTATAAGCACACAGAAACAAATCGCTTCATGTTGACAGACTCTGACTTGAGAGACCTAGGTTTGTCTAGAGTGCAATTAAATTTAGTCATTTAATGTATCTGAGAATCTAACATGTTCTGTTGGACAGCAAAGTGTCATATGGAGTTCTCTTTTTTTCGTTTACTTTGGGGGGGGGGGGGTGATGCAGTGGTTGTAAAGGGGTCCGCTTGAAAAGTCGGGAGATCACTGGTTCGTCCCCCGCTCTGGCATTCAGGTGTCAGAGAAACAAAGCTTTCTTTCCCGCTCACTCGTAAAGATCACTCGTAAGTATTGTGTGGAATACTGGAGCCTCCATGACTGAGAGCTAACGTACTCGGCCTCAGACCGCCAGGGCTCAAATTTCGAATCCTATGTCTGGAGGGCAGTGTGATCTTATTCATCTCATCATTCGCAGAGGGGGTGATTTGGCTCTTCGGGTAGGGCACTAGATCCATGTGTATGCAATCATTAAATGTTGCTGCACGAGCACATGGACTGAGTATGAGCATACCACGCACAGGAATGGTGACAAAATCTGACATATTTCCATTATTTCGGGATTGGTGAGACATAAACATAAGAAGTGTAGCATTTTGCATCATTATTTCTATATTCTTGGAATTGTGCTTGTACATCTGATAAGTTGCGTTGGTTTTGTACACTTTCAAATTAATCAATGAATGTTAGAAAATCAGGTGCAGCTAGCATGTACAATGCAATAGAATCAGTATCGCCATTCAGATCTGATAAGCAACCAGCAACACCAGCTTATACTACCGATTGCTGTGCTCATGAGACTGGTCCATCAAATGAAATTTATAAATAGACCGTTGAACAACGAACATATCAGAATGTACAGAAAACCACATCACAAAATCAATTACATGGCTCGGTGACCTTCTGAAAAAAATTGTGTTGTCAAACGCTAAGAACCAGCGACACAATAATTATCCATCCACGGCATTGAGCTCAAAATTAACATCTCTCAGAGAGTGCACAAATGAGAATTTCAACCTCGATAATAAGTGAACAGTACTTACATAGACGTCCCTCCCTCTACTGCTTGTCAAATCATTCTGACAAGTCTGTATTACTATAGGTATGCTCCTTGATGAAGGAGATAGAGGGCCACCAATGAAACTTGATGATCATACCGAGTGCGTTTAATCTGGTGGTCATCCAGCGTTGATATAGCTCTGCCAGAGGTGAACACACCATCCTCAGACATCACCCACTCCCCATCCAGAGCCACAGATAAAATGAGCTTTATCTTCAATATGAAGTCCGCCTATCAAAATTACGTACTTGACGTCACCAAGGATTGAAGAAAAGGATTTGTCAGGAAAGAGAGGTAAATTGTCAATTTCTGCTCGAGGTTTGATGGAGCTTTATTCTTTCATCCGAGAATGATAACCTGACCAGGTTGTCATAATGTTGTTATCAATCTCCTCTTTAGTTCGGAGTTCACAGACGTGCTTTATCCAAACTGTTTCTCTTATCTCAGACCAGGGGTCCTATAATATGACGGCCTTGCCACATGACCATCCTCAATTTTTGGCTGAGATTAACAGGAAGGGGTACAATGAGGAGGGTATATCATACGATACACTGAGGCCAAGGAGGTGAATGTGCCAAAAAGGCCTGGTGTTTGAGATGAGTATTATTGTGTAATTCAATACATATGTAAGCCTACAGTGGTTGGGAAGTTTCAGGCTCTCTACTGTGGCGTATTTGGACAGTGAACTGAGAGGGAGAGCCATATTTATTTGTATTTTATATTATCACCTCACCAACAACACACGCTACTTAAGGTCTCTAACCCATAACATTATCAGAGTTATAAAATTATTAAAAAACTACGGATATATTCATCTTTTTAAACATCGACCTATGAGAAAAACAGTAATACGCAAATTTTAAACGATTTTGCCCTTAGTGTGTCATTTAACCTTGACATTTCAACTTTTGATCGAAAATGACGTCATAATCGTCATCCTCGACCTCAAATACCCCAGAAAAGAGGTATTACATGTGGTTCTCTGATGATTAGTTAAAAAGTTAACATGAGTAATCCATTACAGTGGCGGCCATTTTGAAATTGCCCAAAATGCCCGCTAGAGGAAAAAAATCGCTTGTCTGTCGGCAGATTCTGAAATATTCATGATACTGAAATATACGAATTTATTCAGCTTTTTAAACATCGACCAATAAGGAAAACAATAATAGGCAAATTCTAAACGATTTTGACCTTTATAATGTTATTTGACCTTGACATTTCAAGTTTTGATCAAAAATGACGTCATAATCGTCATCCTCGACCTCAAATACCCCAGAAAAGAGGTATTACATGTGGTTCTCTGATGATTAGTTAAAAAGTTAGCATGTGTGATGCATTGCAGTGGCGGCCATTTTGAAATTGCCCAATATGGCCGCTAGAGGTGAAAGATCGCTTGTCTGTCTGCAGATTCTGAAATAGCCAGGTCATGTCAGCTTGTGACAAAAATTTCAGACTTTTGCAACGAAGTGAACGATTATTTGATGAGGCACCCCTACTATACCTATTTGACATGTTCCTAGTCTGTAGGCCTAGTAGACCTATCTGAGATCTTGTTGACAGGACTGTTCTGCCGTACAAAGCCAAAAGGACCAACGTCGAACATTGTACAACATTGTATAAGTGTTATACAAATATTTATTGTTTGCTAGGTAGGCCCTATTTAAAATATTGTGTACTACGCCGTGGCTGAGAAAAGCGTTTGTTATTAACCATGATCAGCCTTTCGCGCAGCTTCACAACGAATTTAGAAATGGCGACCATTTTAGTACAGCGTTATCAACTTTTGATTCTACGTTAGTAAGTAGCCTACAGTGCTCGTTATTGTTCATATGGTGACAAAATGTAGGGCATGCTCTTGTCACAATGTATATATTGTAGTATTTGTCGCTAATTCAAATCCCTTTTCTTGTGCTTGATAAAACACGGTGATATATTGTTTGGAGAGGTAACTTTAAACATGTTCAAAGTTACCCCACATGTTAAAGCTACTTTTTCTTAAGGAGACTCACCCCTTATTTTGGTGTTGAAAGTTACCACATACATATCTTCAACCATACCCTCCCCCCCAAAAAAAAACCCTTCTATTTTTACTTTTCAAAAATGGTAATTGGAAACTGAAATATCTTTAGATTCAACCACTTTCTTCGGTGTTCAAAGTTACCCCTCAGTAGTGGCAACATTGAACACAATACAATTTGTTGAAAAATTACCTGTTAACTACAGATATCAAATATTACACAATTTTATACAAGAATACACATTTCTTTCTCCCAATTTCCTTGCAAAAATACATATTTCTTGTATATTTCAGCATTTTTTGGCAATTAATGGATAGATCCGCAAAGTGTCCCCAGTTGACGGCACTGCGTTTTGGCTTTGTGACTGCTTGCGTTACATCCAGCAGATACAAGTAAGTGTATACTGTCTTTTGACTATGCGCGGTATCAAGGCAAATACACTATGTGTTTATTTCACCAATATGTGAATGTCAAATTTCCAATAAGTAAACTGGTGATCATACAATCACGTTAATGAGTATTAATCAAATCCCAATATTACTCTTTGAACATTCACCTTGATAAATGAAAAAAGAAGGTGGGTGTTGGGATTTTATCAGCTTTTTCAACTGTTATCGGTTTTTTATTTTACTTTTTCTTTTTATGGCATTGTACTATTTTGTGAAGTCATGAAATATCGGAATACCGTATTTTGACTATTCATGGCATCAAGGCTAATAAAGACAGTATGTGCTTATTTAACCAATATCTGAATGTCAAATTTTGAATGTTGAGTTTTTTTGAATATCCAATAAGTAACCAACTTCACTTGCGCATGTTGAAATAGCGAATGTCCGATATAAAAAAAACAGTCTAGATTTAGATTCAAATATTGCGTTTTGGGTTTGTTTCTGCCTGCGTTACATAGCCTATAGCAAATACAAGTAAGTAGATACCGTATTTTGACTTAGCATGGCATCAAGTCGAAATGCAGTATTTTCTTATTTCACCAATATCTAATTATTAAACTCTGAAAGTTTAATTTTCCGAATAACCAACTTCACAGGCGAATGTTAAATAGCGGATGTCGAATATAAAAGAACAGCCCAGATTCAAATACTGCGTTTACTTGTGGGTTTGTATCTGCTTGCGCTACTTACACCAGATACAACTAAGTGTATAGTGTCTTTAGACTATTCGCGACACTATGTGATTATTTCACCAATATGTGAATGTCAAATTTCAAATAAGTAGGCCTTACCAATTTTATTCAGCTAATAAATTATCTGGTGATTATAAAATACCGTTAATGAGTTTCAATCAATTATTACAGTATCACACTGCGAACAGGGTGTCGTGAAAGTCAGGTTTACCAGCACAGTGATATTATTTGCTAACTAGCGTAGGATATCTTAAAATCAAATTGTTGTTTTTTGACTGTTAATGGAAATACATTTGATAATGAGCACGAAATATCGTAGACATAGAGATTAAATGACATCTAACTTGACATCGCTAATTCAGAAATGTTGTTAGAATTCAATCCCCGAGTTGCTCATGTAATAATGCTGCTTCCTGTAATCGACGAAACGAAAAAAATGATGAGACTGTAATCGACATAACGAAACGAAACCAAGTGTATTCTAGAAAAGAGCCATAATAGAGGAAATCAGAACTTGTTATAAGTGTGGTTGACAGAAAAGCGGGGGAGGAGGAGGAGGGGGAGGAGGAGGAAGAGGAGGAGGAGGAGGAGAAGGAAGAGGAGCGAAAAGCACACAAAAAGATTGATAACGTATAAAAACAAACAAATGAATTAATGTCAGAAAATAAATGCAAAACAAACAGCCATCTCATGCTCACATAATCAGTCGATAAACTAATTGTGCAATTGGTTAATAAAAACAGGCACTATAAAAACTTAAACATAACCATGTTATGATAAATGGGCATTGATTGGGATGGGTGTAAGATAAATATCAGGTGGATAAGTATATCTTATTCTACCCTATTCTAAATAAAAATGTACATTTAACAAATAAACGTCAACACACATAATCAATTTCTGATTAATTGACCTCTCAGTCACGTGGCATTAACACATAGTACTCGATAAATTATCATAGTTTTTTAATTTGGTCCACTTTGCACTTTAATATCTATTCAGTTAAGCCTGTGGCGATGGCCAACAGTCTACTGTTTCGTCGGTCATATTGATGCTGTGTATGTCATAATGCTGGTATCAGGAAGTAATATATCCTTATCATGTATACAACAAACGGTATGTGATATGATATTTCTAGATAGCAATCTGCCATGTAAGGCAGACGTTTAAAACTATTTTCAGTAGCAACATCGTGACTAGTTTTACTTCAATGGAAACGGGAGTCTGTATTACTCATCCACACGTATATGGGCGATTCTCAATAGGTGCTTCAAACAATCGACGACATTGATGATTATGAGGCATATGATCTCACCACCCCAAATGCCAGTCCCATTGAAACACATGTAAACTGCCTCAATTCCGCAGGCCGATTTCACCATCAGGATAAAGCTTGAGATGTCCTTGTTCGAAAACAGGCCCGCTATGGGTATGGTTACCAGATAGATTTTGAGCTACGCCCCCTAGAGTGTAAAAAAGTCAATACTGTTAAAATTGGGCTATAATCCGTGCTCTCTTTCACAGAACAGACACACATCATTTTAACCCACTGTATCCCTGCGAGGTTATCATGAAACAGTTATATATGATATCCTTGACAAAGAAGATAACGTGGGCTTATTAAATATTCACAAAATTATTACTTCTTTGTATTTTATTTTGTTTCAATAGAGGTTGGAACAGCCGCATTAAAAATATTTCGTGTGATGATTCCATCATTAGTAGACACCTCCCTGGATTTCGGCTTATTTAGGGTGGTGAGACCATATGTAGAGATATAATTTTCTTTGATTATTTTATTTCGGCCTGGTATGATGCTTGAAGGTGTTCTGAACAATATAGTTTTTGAATTAGGCAAATATATTGAAAACTGTTGCCCTCGGAGCCCTTTGAATAATTATTGATATCATGAAAATCGGCCTGGTTCTCTTGAAAGTCGCATTGAATAAAACAGTTAAATGAAGTGGCTATTCCCGCCTCTATTTCGTCACACAAAGTCGTCATGGTTACCTTGTATTTCGAAAATTGTTGTTGAAATATGCCACACATATTAGAATGGACTGCTATTAGTAGCATCCATACTTAAATTCACTATTTTTTTATTTTTATTTGGGCCCATATGACAATCAAACTACCAACCAGGCATTTCATCTATGACTTATATCACCAAAACACGGCCTCTTCTGGTCTTTTCTAGACATGGTTATCACATTTATTCACCAATTATATACTTTCTAATCAAAACTATTACACTTAGATTGTTACAGCGATAGTAAAACTCAATAAAATATAGATATCAAGCTGCAGATTTTTTATCAAGCAGCTGGAATATGTCAAGAAAGGACCAGAACATGCAAACCCCTTGTGTCTACTGATGGTCTCACCACCCCAAATGCCAGTCCCATTGAAACACATGTAAACTGCCTCAATTCCGCAGGCCGATTTCACCATTTTTCACCCTATTAGATATTTAGTGTGACATATCAGGATAAAGCTTGAGATGTCCTTGTTCGAAAACAGGCCCGCTATGGGTATGGTTACCAGACAGATTTTGAGCTACGCCCCCTAGAGTGTAAAAAAGTCAATACTGTTAAAATTGGGCTATAATCCGTGCTCTCTTTCACCGAACAGACACACATCATTTTAACCCACTGTATCCCTGCGAGGTTATCATGAAACAGTTATATATGATATCCTTGACAAAGAAGATAACGTGGGCTTATTAAATATTCACAAAATTATTACTTCTTTGTATTTTATTTTGTTTCAATAGAGGTTGGAACAGCCGCATTAAAAATATTTTGTGTGATGATTCCATCATTAGTAGACACCTCCCTGGATTTCGGCTTATTTAGGGTGGTGAGACCATATATTTAAAGGTGGAAGCTGGAAGTTGATTGGAAATATTAAAAAATGCGTTTTGATAGCGCGGTTGCACAAATGACACTACGTTTTTAGTGTCCATGAGCTACCATTCATTTGTATTGTATTTCGTGTGTCCTATTTTACTAATAGCATTCGTGTCCTATGTCACGATTATTCATGTCCTATTTTACGACCATTCGTGTCATATGTTACGACCACTCGTCTCCTATGTTACGACCATTCGTGTTCTATGTTACGACCATTCGTGTCCTATGCTACGACCATTCGTGTCCTATAATACTACCATTCATGCCCTATGCTACGACCATTCGTATATTATGTTGTGTCTCCAGTTAATATCATAGGTATACATCATCAATTAACTTGTCGCCTTGTTGATCCATAAAGTCAGGATTTATTTAAATTTAGACTAGGTAAAATAATTATAAAATGTATAATTTTAAGCTCTTGTATTTAAATCTATGCACCACAATGTATACAGGCGATGTGCTAGTACGTTTAGCAGTGTGTTCTATGGTATGGTATGGTATTATTTATTCTGAGTGACATGGGTACATGATGTGTACATAGATAATTCAAAAATAGTACTACAGATTGTAATATATAAATGTTTAACATCTCATCCCCAGCCCCTTGGGCTTATATATATGTCTCTATACAACTGAAACAAAAATAATGTATGTAACATATGTGGTGTGTGATGGGTTCAAAAACGCCTCGTATTCATCAAATTGAGAAAGTATTATGGCGGTATATATCGTCCCACGAAGCCACTTTACAAAGTGGCAGCTCAGCACCCGCCAACCCCAAGAGGACGATACACACCTACTTAATTATACTACGTTGTTATATTATTACACAGGTAACATATGTCGTGTTTTTTTTAAATTTCATAAAAAAAATTGGTAGTTAAATCAATGTTTTCCTCTCTCATCAACACCTTTATTTTTGAGTAATCGCTTGTATATAAAAAGATCTGTCCATTTGCGGTTATACAGTTAAAGAAGTGTCAGCGCTCAGTCTTGTATAGGCTTAATGTACAAGAAAACACAAAATGTATTTCACTCTCCACTAAACCACTGACCATACATAATTTACATATCCGTTCTTCCTCTGGAATGCTGCGCCACCTACCGGTTTCGATCTCTAGTGGCAAAACACCACATCTAAATCAAAAAATTATAGAGCGAAGTTTTCTATTTGCTAATACCCGTGTGTATGGTTCAATACATGACACATCTTTGTAACATTTATACGTCCGAAGCTTCGGGCTATTCATTACAGTATTTTTCCAGTTAATACAGATAAGGTCATGCAATGTATCCCATGCTCTTACAGTACTGAAAGGCAAACGATTTTCAAAATTATCTACAGAATGCATTTTACAAAATATTTTCTTTATATCCGCTGACCAACTGTTTCTTCTATGAGCATAATCGAGCAATCTGAACATGCGATCACTCGTGCGTCATCCTCTATTGGGAACCAGTCAACCGTTACCTACAGCATAACATTGCAAAATAGCCTGTATATATATTGTGAATAAAAAGGCAACGGTCTGATCCATGAAGTATCACTAATACTCATTATACTTATGATGCATTTTAAGTACCACATCTTACAAAAAAGCACAACACCTTAACCTGATAACCACACGCATGTTACTTTAATTGTAAAGTCGTTATTAAGTCAGATCATTTTCAACAGATTAAGTGAATCTAAAGTAGGCTACCGGTATAATTATTCTTGATACGTTAGGGCTTGTTATCGATATAACTATCTAGTAAGTTTGCGGATACAATCGTGCATTACAGATTAAGTAAATGCAAATTAAGGAAAGACGTGGTACGTTATGTTTTTTATGTATTATGCGAACTACTAACTTGCTGGATGATTCATATAACCAATGTAGGCCTACACACGTTTTTTTGTTGATTCATATGCTAATAGGGTGAGTAACCGGGAGTGTCTTGTTAACTGGGAAGGGGGCAGATTGACGTGCCTGAGAACATGTATCTTGGTTATTTTGTTTAGCTTGCTTCCCCCTCCAGTTGCCCGATCACGACTTATAAGTATGTAAGATTTGTGATAAGATAGGTGTGGATCACAAATACACACCCGTTACCATAATACCTTTCATACGAGTGCAACTTCTGTATAGAGCTGGGACAGATATTCAGTAACATAAGTCTGATATAAGTGACCATGGCAGGATGGAATTTTGTGATGGTGGTGCTGGTGGTGATCATTTGTCAGCCACAAACTACAAATGCTCACGGTCGTTTGAGAACACCCCCCAGTAGAGTCTCCATGTGGAGAGATGGCTTTAACAATCCTATTGACTACACTGATAATCAATATAACTGTGGTGGATTAAAGGTGAGAAACTGCTATTCTAAATTAAAATATTTTTCTCTGCCATTTGCATCTTATCATTTTTGAGCTGAAATAACTGGTGGTCCAATTTGTAAAACTAGGTCCAATGCTACATGTAAGATATGAAAATGACACACCCATGAGAGAGTCCACCACTTTCGAAAAAAAATTGTCATCCTATAAATATCATTATTTCCCGCTTATGCTAACCAGCTAACACTGTTATGATAGTACTGCCACATATACCTGTCTAGGGCTCACATAAAATCTACTTTTAAACAAACACATTTTTTTTCGTTCATCAACAAACACAATTATATTTTAAACAAACACATTTTTGTTCTGTTTATCAACAAACAAAATTATAACAGCTTGAAATATAGGAAGGCCCTACTAGGTTGTTTGAGTGTATGGAATAGTAGCAATATGAAAACAATATAGAAGCATAAATATGACAATTTACAACATCTGTATTCTTAACTATTATCGAACAAACAAAGAGATTAAAAAAACATTTTTACTTTAAATCTCTCTGTACTTCATTCATATAATCTTGATTGGTAAACTGTTGATGTAATTTCCGGCTTCGTGTCACCAGTGCCTGTACTTCAGATTGTGACACTCACTAATAAGTCAGTGTAGTTCGATGGGAGAAGGCTGCTCATTTGAAAACAACAGGTCATATACCCTTATCGTTGATCACGTTTTTTGCTATTTAGAAATATTTGCTGACCGAAATTTATATTTGTGTACTTCAATTCAAAGTTGCAAGTCATGCGGTGATTATTGGTGACATTTCTCCGATAAAAAATACTTTACATTACCTGATCCTTTCCTAGGCATGTATGATGACTGCAGGACTGGTGCTAGTCATTCATCATCAGATCGGTGAGCGTTATAACAGACATCGTTATATATAATAAAGAACGGATTGTGCGAGTTGAAGTATTTTTCAAACAAAAATTATGCTCGGAGATCGCCGCACATTTTGGTGAGTTCAATGGAAGTCAAGAAATTAATTAGCCAGTAAATATATCAAATAACAAACAAACGTGGCTCGCGATATTGGGCGTACGTAGGACCTGTACTATTTTGTAAATTACATGAATGTTGCGGGTTTTCTAATGTTTTTTTTCAATTTTATGTAAAACATTTGATCATTGAAAAATAAGATATATTCCCCTGAGCTGAGAGATAACTGTTATTGCTTAGCACCAACATGAAGTGATGAATGGATTATGTGGTACATGTGGTGATCCCTACGATGGAGAAAGGACCAGTGAAGCTGGGGGTCTCTACGCCAATGGCATCATCGCAGCCAACTACACCATGGGAGACACCATTGAAGTTCAAGTAGAGATCACATCACTTCATCTGGGATACTTTGAATTCAGGTGAGAGGAAATAACAAATGAAATACAGAGAGAGTTTTTTTCCAGCATATACTGGCCACTAGCAAACAGGAACACAGCTTTTGATATTCTGATCAACTCTGACGTTAACCCTTTGACCGCCAAATTATTCAATTTGAATTTTCACCCACTTAAAGTTGTGTCTCGCTGACGCGATCCACAACTTTAAGTGAGTGAAAATTATTCAGATTTGACCAAATGGAGGTCAACTCTTTTCAAATCTAGCTGGTTGATGTCACATTTTATCTTTAACATATTTAAAAGGTGGTACTTAATATGCTAATAAATAGTGAAAACCCGAAAATATGCGGCACCGGTGGTTAGAGGGTTAAACCCTATACGATTGCGCCTAGCTCGGACTAGCCGTCTGCTTGTAGGCCTATATGTAGGCTTACAGGGCTCTAGCCAGCGTGAAATGTCAGCGTATCGGCGCAGGCGTCAGCCGAGCCGCGAAAAGTCGGCGAGGGGTCAGGGGGCCGCCTAGGCCCCCGGAAATTTTGTAGATACTAGTTGCTCTGAGATGCATTCTAAAGCATTTCCATACACTTTGATACTTGGCTCTCACGGGTCCTTATAACATATATCATCCTATATCGTGCAACCCGTGTGCCTTCAATGGCACGATGGTGTATCCACGTCCAGGTGGTGGCTGTCGCTTGGTTTTGTGTTTCAAACAGGTAAATGATATGTGGGTGGGACGGAGAGTAAGACTGACTGTCCAGTCAATGATTTTTTTCTATGGAGATTGGACAAAAATGTTAACAAAGCTTTCCCACCTGGTATTAGTTTATTATGTGTATGTTAGCTCACCAAATTCCCACTCGGTTTCACTTATGACAAATCTCCATTTTCAGGTCAAATTCAAAATAATCGCCATGTTAACGGTGGTTATGATATATGATTCATTATTATATTACATAAAAAAACACCTTAAAATTAACCAATTTACACAATTTCTCAAATCTGACCATACGCTGACAGTCGTCTTGAGTGTCTCCAGTTTACATGTAAATCAACGTATCTGACTGTTTGCCTGTCTCGCTATACTTCTGTCTGTCTGTCTGTCTGTCTGGCTATCTGGCTGTCTAACAGTATATATATAGCTTAAACGAATGAGCCAGTATACATGTATGTGATCTCAGTACTACCTTTTTTACGGTGATTTCAGATTATGCCCTGTGAATAATCATACAGTAAAAGCCACCGTGGAATGCCTGGACGCCAATCTGTTGGAGTCGCCCACAGGTGCTACCCAGCACAGGAGCGTGGCGCTGGGTTTCAACACGGTGTACCTAAATCTACCCCCAGCTATGGTGTGCTCCCAGTGTGTACTGCAATGGAAATATCGCGGAGGTGAGTCTTTCAGCATATTTATAAACGAGATATGACAGTTGAAAGTTTTTGTAATGTATTGTCAGTGCGGTTTTTGTGACCCCGCCGCACAGAGACGCTATTGGTCGGATCGCATGGGTGGAAACTGTTAAGACAACTCTGAACAAGTGTGGATTTTCTGGACTATGGTTGAATCAATCATTGCCTTGTTCTATCGGGGTATTCAAACATTCAGTGAAGATAAGATTAAAAGATAAGTTTATTCAAAAATGGCACGAAATTATATCACAAGGAGGAAAATGTACAGGTTAGCGTATTATTAAAACATCGTTTGGCTTTGAAAGTTATTTAAATAAATTACCAGACCTACTCAGGAAATATTTCACAAAGTTTAGATGTCAAAATCATCGCTTACCCATAGAAGCCGGTGTACGGTCAAAAGTCTTTCCTTTTGTGAAACAGATATTGGTGATGAATTCCATTATTTACTTTGTTGTCCTAATTTTAAAGAAGAACGTAAACATGTTATCAATTCAAAATATTACGTAAGACCTTCAATCTTTTACCTACATAAACTTTGTAAACAGACTAAGGGTGAAAACCTTAAAAGATGGCTATGTTTGTGAAAATAATAGTATGTAAATTTTAATATTGCAAAATGTGAATATTGTATATACTATGTCATGTGCCTTCCTGGCAACTCTGTCTTGTCTTCTACTAAAGAGGACCATCAGAATAAATTACTTGTTACTTGTTACTTGCTTAGAAAAAGCTATAGCACCCTACCTGACTAGCCTACCCAAAGACCATTTTGGTCAGATTTAAAGTCGATCACATCAACATTCAATGAGAAATAGATGCGCAAAAAACGGACGTAGAATGATAAAAATGAGAAAGTATCCACTTGAAAAACAAGAGTTTGAACGAGTCACGTCCAAACTAATAACTCATTCAGTTGGCCCTGTAGATGGGGTATGATCTATCGCAGCGTAGTGAGGGACGGTGGGGTGATAAATTGGTACATCTGGTAATAAGCACCCGAATTGGCGCAGAGGACGTTGAGATCATACTCTTCAATATTTTTGCTGGAACAATTAAAAATGGCCGCCGATCAAGACAGGACTATAGCATATCTCAGTGGTTTATTTTCTGATTTTTATGATCTTGATGTCATTTATGTTTTTTTAGCCCACTGAATTCATTGGCGTAGTCTACGAACTACTTTGAGGTCAACTTATCATATTATGGATTAAGGTCCTATGTTTCAGGTCATCATTAAACAGTGTATAAGTCATATAATGCCAAGAGTGGACGTACTCTCTTGTTCAACAGGTGCACAGTTCTTTAGCGAGCAAGAGTGCATGATCAAAAATATATTTTTGACATGCTAAGAAATAACAGAATAACAATGAGTGAAAAAAAACACAAAACGGTCACATGATCAAGTATGTGTTATCGTGAAACTCATCTAATCCACACCTGATTGTGGCAGTTTGACACACCAACAAGGTTTTTAATTTAAAGCCACCAGCTTGTATTATTATTCAGCATCTCAGTAGATTAACCATTACCATTATAAATTCTTGCCCATCAACCATTCGAGCCTGCTTCACAATCTAATGCATCAGCTAATTATTCTCCTCTCGGAAGAAAACCTGTGGATTTTCAATGATGAGTCAACGACCTACTTACATCCAGCTTCTGGATCTGCATCATCCACTGATCTATCCTTGTGTGGTCCCGATTTATATCTGGATTACACTTGGAGGGTCAATTATGTTCTATTTAGCAGTGATCATTTTCCAATATTGCTACAGGGTATAATAATATTGCTGAAGAAAGAGTACAACATTGTAAGTTTCACAGGGCAGATTGTAAGGCCGCCCAACAGTATTGTGAGGAGAGACTAACAATCTCTCAATTTGAGAGTGATGAAGAGGTTAATGACCCTATAGCGCTTTTTATAACAAAATTAAACAAAATAGCCGAAAAAAACATACCAAAAACCTGGACAGTTCCGAAAAAAATACTAGACCTTCGTTTGATGATAATTGCTAAAAGGCAATTGAGAAAAGGAAGAAGTCCTTCAATAAATTTAAAAGGCATCAAACTAGACAAAATCTTGACTGATATCAGCAGGATTATATGCTAAGGCTCGTCGCACTATCAGTGAGGACAAGCGTCATTCTTAGAAAACCTATGTCTCCACACTCAATCACAACACATCGGTGGAACAAACATGTCACATGTTTCAGTGGCAAAAGGAAAGATAAAAGTATCAAATACCTTGTCACTGATTCTGACACAAAAACTGATAAGACATATATTGCCGACACACTGGCAACATCATTTGCTGCAAAATTTATTAAATATATCGCTCAGGCAACGTTTTTCCAAGACGGATGGAGGGAGGCAACAGTAATCCCCAAAGCTAACAAAAGCTCTTTTAAATTATCTTTACAATATGCTGGTGCTATTATCAGGAATAATTTCCCCGACATTATAAGAAACATTGATACGCTTAATGTTTTTAAACACACATTGAAACAGTTTTTAACTAACTCAGAATAATGTTTTTATATAGTTTTGTTATACTATGCTTTTCCTTTTACAATTATACACTGCTTTGTATGTTACATGGAGGCCTAGTCAGCAATAATTATGTAAAAGATTAATGTTTTCATCATACTGTTTGTAATATTATAATTTTACTTTTACAAGTATGCACTGTTTCCCATGGTGCACAGATGCCTAGTCAGGGCAGTTATGTAAAATAGTGTTTTCGCTAATAATTCTACCCTGAATAAATATATTTTATTATTATTATTATTATTACTATTATTATTTGTCCCTAAACCCGGAAAAGACCAGACAGATCCCAATAATTACAGGCCAATTGTATTAACGAGTTGTCATGGAGCGCATGATTAATCATCGTCTCACATGGTTCTCGCAGGACAATAGCATTATTACTAAATATCAATGTGGTTTCCAGAAAGGTAAAAGTACCACAGACCATTTGGTCAGACTGGAGATTTATATGCGTCAAGGTTTTGTTCAAAATCAACATCTAGTTATTTACCTAGAAAAGGCCTATGATACCACATGGAAATGTGGTATCATGAAAGATCCACAAGAAATTGGCCTGAGATGCAGATTACGCCTAGTAATTGACAATCTTTTAAAGTGGAGAAAATTCAAGACTCGTTTGCACAACACCCAGTCCTCTCCAAATTCACAGGAGGAGGGTGCCAACTCTAGTTAATATTAAAATAAACAGCATAATTTCACGATAAGTCGGTGACTTGTGCTGACGAAAACAGATTTAATTTTTTTCCGACAAATGTGTGTGTGTAGATTTGTGCAACACAAATAGCTTACAGCCTGAGCCTAGTCTCAAACTATGTGGACCTATTGAAGAGAAGGTCAAATTCCTTGATCGTTTCTTCGACAGGAAGCTGAATATTATCCCATATATCAAGTATATATAAAAGACGAGTGTAGAAGGCATTACAACTACTACGGATCATATATTCAGCAAGGATTAGGGTGGTGACCGGACAACCTTATTGAGGATATACGGTCTTTAGAGACTCGATTGCCGGTTGAAGTTGAGACGGCAAGACTAATGAAACTAAAAGCTAATTCTGAGAACCGAGCATACTCGTGTGTTGTGAATCCTGAGATCCAGACACTGTTTAGAAACAAGCGAAGGACTATGCCTACTTTGGGTATTAGACTCCAACCCCATCTGGAGGACATGTAGGAGGAGCTGGACACAATTAACGTTGTGCCTCCACCCGAAGATTCACCTTCAACAGCCTAATATATACTTTTAAACCTCTCAGATCTCAGGAAGGGAGACCCTGTCCCCTTGTTTTCAGCGTATGTTGTTGGACTTATTTGATAGATAATTTTAGATATCCGCTGCACAGGTGTATGCTGACAGATCAAAGGAAGACAACAGGACAGGTGTGTCCTTTGTCTTCGATGAACATGAATTTGGTGCGAAACACTATGTGGCTTGTCAACACTCCCAGCAAGCACGAGACGTCGACCCAATGCTGGTCCGATGCTGGTCCAATGCTGGCGCACCGTCTTCGCCGCTGTCCCAGCATCAAACCAGCACTGGTTCAACGCCTCGTGATTCCTGGGCTGTGTGCTGGTATGCTAGTGGTTACTGCTGGCGGCAAGTACAAGCCTACACCGACACAATGTCTGTTAAATGCTGGGCCAGCGTAGCCGGGGCTGGGCAGTATCCATTCAGCCCTAGTCAGTACTCGATGCTGGCGGTACCGGCACGATGTTTTGAGCCAAATCTGGGTTATTGTTGGCCCGCCGTCTGTGACGCTGGCCCACATTGAGCGTGACACCAAAGACGACCCAGTAACTCAATACTGGGCTAATGTTGGGTCAGCGTCGTAGACGGTGGGCCAACATTAGCCTAGCATTGGGTCAACGTATCGTGTTTGACCGCCTGCACCAATAACTGGAAAAAGCCTTGGACATCGGACAGAAATGAATGGGACACACAGACAGAGATGCGACAGACAGACAGACAGAGCGGACAGAGCTAAACCAACATGTCCCCACCTCTGTGAGAGGGGAGACATGATAATGTGCCAATACTTGTATAGACACATATATTTTGAAATTTTATATTTAAAAAGTCACAAAGACGTTAGAATGACGGAATTATGCTGAAATGTGGACGAAGAAATGTTGAAATTAGCTAGACGATACATCGAAATTACCTCAAAATTCCAACGTTGCTTCCACGAACTGTTGTCAATTTACTTGGAACATGTTTTGTCTGCTGGTAACATTATACCAACTGGTCTACAGATTAGCCCTCCATGGCAAAAACATCATTGCTTACTTACTGATTCAGCAGGTCTACAGTGAAAATTGAAGCATATTTTTTTTATACGATTCAGAACCAACCACATCATTTGAAACACAACAACCTACTGTATAGGTGAAAAAATCAATCTATTATTGTATATGTAGAATAAACTGAAGTCCAGAGTCTTTATGTTTGCGATTAAGCAGAGTGGAAATGTCCCAGCTATGCAGAAATGAAGTCGCTAGAAAATAGGCGCTGTCCCAATTTACCCCTTGTGCTAAAAGATCTCAGCCTCCCCCCCCCCCCCACTACTTAAGATCAGTTGCACTTCATTTTGCTTCTCTACTTACTAACAAGCTGTGTAGCTTTCTAAATAGATGTCGTTTACCTTCAGGTTATTGAACTCGAAATTAACCCTTTAACCGCCAAATTATTCAATTTGAATTTTCACTCACTTGAAGTTGTGTCTCGCTGACGCGATCCACAACTTCAAGGGAGTGAAAATTATTCAGATAGACAAAATGGAAGTCAACCCTTTTCAAATCTTGCTGGTTGACGTCACATTTTATCTTTACCATATTTAAAATGTGGTACTTAATAGACTGATAAAAAATAAAAACCCGAATATATGCGGCTCCGGCGGTTAAAGGATTAACTATCATTCAAACACTGAATATTTATGGCCATGCTTGTGAATATTTATCCTGATGGTTTGGATAATTTCAAACAAATTATAATTATACGTAAATAATACTGGTTGCCACAATGCCTTTGTGGGACGTATTATTACCATCGTGCATCCGTTCAAGTGAAAGCAAGATATTTTCTTCATAATTGCTAGTAGGTTCGGTGTGTTGAAAAACATGTTTTTAGTTCAGCAGTAAGTAATCATCTGTTAATGAAACTAATCTATATATAAGATTTTGTTTCTAACTTACATAAATTAAACAATATAATTAAATACAGTCTGATAACTTCCCACATCACACAGATTTGTGATGAAAATGCATTTTAGATGGATCACGACTGTCGCCACGTCTCCAAACATCGACAACTACGTATAGTTCATGTTTTGTACACTTTGAACAATCCCAGTGGTATGTCGTCACTAACAGCGGTGAATATGTATGACTAATTGGATAAGTAGCTTCGGATCGGTAATTAATCCACAGTTCATTGCCATAATAATATCAATAGCAAAAAAATGTTTGTTTCAGGAAATAATTGGGGTTATTGTGAAGACGGAAGCGGGGCGCTTGGATGTGGTGATCAAGAGGAGTTCTACGCATGCGCGGATATCGCTATCACAAGCGATAACCATATTGACCCATCTATCACAACTACCAAAACTACGACAGCTACCCCAGCTACGATAACGACGCCAAATACGACAAATGCTGCAACTATGAAAACTACCCCAACTACGACAATTACTCCAACTACGACAACTGCCTCAACTACAACAACTACAACAACAAGGTCAAATACGACAACTACCCCAGCTACGCCAACTACTAAAACTAACCTAATAACGACAACTACTACAACTACCCCGAATACGACAACTACCCCAGCTACGGCAACCACCCCAACTATGACATCTGTCTCAACTACTCCAACTACGACAAGTACCCAAACAAGGACAACTCCGACAACTACCCTAAATACAACAGCTACGATAGCTACCCCAACTACGACAACTACCCGAACGTGTCACTCAGTAGGGATATGGAAAGCAGTTCCTACAATGGACGCTTGGTGTGACACTAACTGTAACAATGATCCCCCCTCCTGTCCACCCGATTATTGCGCCTGCGATTATATCACAACTACGACAACTACCCTAACAAAAACAACTATCCCAAATACGACAACTCCCCCAACCACAACAACTACTGCAACTAATACAAATACTCCAAATACGAGAAATATCTCAACTACGACAACTACCCCAACTATGACATCTGTCTCAACTGCCCCAACTACGACAACTACCCCAACTATGACATCTGTCTCAACTACTCGAACCACGGAAACTACTTCAACTACAACACCTGGCCCAACTACGACAACTACTCTAACAACGACAACTACATCAACCACGACAACTACCCCAGCTACTACAGCTATCCCAACAAGGACAAGTACCCCAAATACGACAACTACCCCAGCAACGACAATTCCGACAACTACCCCAACCACAAAAAATACTCTAGCTACAACAACTAGCCCAAATACGCCGACTACAACAACTACCCCAACAGCGACGACTCTGACAGCTATGACAACTACCCCAACTACGACAACTACCCTAAGAACGACAACTACCCCAAATCCGACAACCACCCCAACTACGACAACTACCCCAACCACGACAAATACCCCAACAACGACAACCACCCCAACAACGACAACCACCCCAACTACGACAACTACTCCAACAACGACATCTACTCAAACAACGATATCTACCCAAGCAACGACAACTACCCCAAGTACGACAACCACACCACCCACGACAACTACCCCAACTGGGACAACTACCCCAACAATGACAACTACCCCGTCAACGACAACCACCCTAACTACTCCAACTACGACAAATAACCCAACCACGACATCTACCCAAACAACGACAACTACCCCAAGTACGACAACCACACCGCCCACGACAACTACGACAACTACCCCAACGTGTCACTCTGTGGGGATATGGAGAACAGTTCCTACAATGGACGCCTGGTGTGACACTAACTGCAACCATGTTCCCCCCGCATGCCCAGGCAGCTATTGCGCCTGCGATTAGCTGGAATGGAGAAAACAAAAAATGGCCAAAAGGATGTAAATGCTTACTTGAAAAGTAAACTTCCGGCTATGCATTGTAGTATGAATAAACAACCTTAAAATATTATTACTATTTTACCATGTTTTACCTTGTGATGCGTTTCTAATATTGCATGACAAGATCAGCTAATCACCGCCGTCAATCAGTTGTTATTCGAAACAGGCGGTAGAATACCATCCCAGCAAGCACAAAACATTTGTATAACATTTGTACAATGCCGGCCCAACGTCGAAGACGTTGGGCCGGCCGGCGTTGTACAAATGTTATACAAATGTTTTGTATTTGCTAGGATCAGGCTAGATACCATTGGACTGAGATCAATCTGCAATATTTTGTGATAAATATAACAGTTTTATAGTGTAAAATGTGTTATCCAAATGATAGCTGCGATTTTCTAACGATGATCGCACGATTTCAGGTCTGATGGGAGCGAAAATATCAAGAATTTCGGCGATCAGTTAAGATATGATGAGATGTGTTAAGATAAAGTACAATGTTCTGGGAATAGGTAGTGTGGGGTCATATCTAGAGAAAAAGGGAGAAAGGAGGTAGGGGTGTAAATTGAACCGGGAGGTTTTTTTAGTTTTAACATACCGGGAGATACAGGGGTACTCTGAAAATTGTTTCAACACATGTAACGCGGCACGCTAAAACAAAGTTCAACAAACCCCTAGGTAGTAAGCTGAAACAAGTTTAAAAAAATCAACGGCATACTAAACTAGGTTTAAGGTACCCCTCGAAGGGGGGGGGGTAGTCTGAAACTGGAAGGGATCATTTGTTTTGATCAATAGTTTCAGCATACAAGTGGGATTGATGGATTGATAAATGTCATCTACAAAACTATCTTTTAAAATTATTGCCCACACCCACAGGGGCAGTTCGACTTCAATAAAAGTATTTATCCATGAAAAGTTTATTTATATTGTGAATTGAAAAAAAATATATTTAAATGGGTTAGATTTTAGTCACTCTCAGGGTTTATAGAGATTGTTTGTGATGCGGTCCCACATATTAATTCGGCACTTTGTTTTAAGCCACGTAATCAATTTTCATGAATAATTCTTAAGGCCCGGTCACACATACCATCACGCACGTCCAGCGCACCAAAAAAAAAAATGGTCAGTGCGTTGTGATTCGCTGGGCGTGCGTCAGAATCGTTGATGATTTGACGAGAACGTCGGATGAACGTTATCCATTTATCGTGCACGTCAACCTCTGCGCACATTTTCTGCATGTTAAAAAATGTGAGCGTTTTTCCACGTGTAAATGTAGACGGCAGAATTAAGAACGTCAGACCAGCGCCAGTCTAACGCTAAGCACAAGTAGAGTACAGGCTCTAAATTCGTTGTGTTCCCGTTGACCAAGGTTTGTCCCAGTGAAACATAAACGACTCACAGTCAACACATAAAAAAATCACAAATAACAATTTGAATCCAGATTGTGAAAAACGTCGCAAGCTGGTAGCGAATGCACAGCGTGTTCTCAACGTAAATGGCGAATAAAAAACGCTTTGCTAAGGCATTGGACGCATACAGTGCCCATTAAACCCTAAAATGCTAATGTCGACGAGTATAGTAAATTTTATCAGCTTGTTTGTAACATAATTATGTAGCTATTTTTAAAAGAAAAAATCTGTCCTACATTTATGATAACGTCATAAATTATGTTTGGACGTAATTTAGACAAATTGAAAACAAATTCTACACTTAAAGCCGTGTATCGTGTGAAAAACCATCTCAAATGATTAAAAATAAAATGTCGTTCTCCAGAGCTTCAAGGGTTAAGCTGCAGAAATAACATAGTCACAGCCTGTTGCTCGAGCGCTGGGTGAACTGTGGGCGTGTGCCCAGCGTTTGCTTCAAACGCTCATGCAGCGCAGGGCAGGCGCGTTGCCCCCGACTGTCCGGCGCCCTCAACGGGCAGCCATGTGATACAAAGCAAACGTATTTGGCGTTGATATAACGTTGTTCTAGCGCGCCCTACGTCTTGCTGGCGGTCTACTGGCGAGTACATTTATGCGTTCATATGCAATCAATATTTTAAACACACCCAACTTCACCGCGCACAAAAATATGCGGAGCGTTAGTGCAGCGCCCTCTACGAACCAGTATAGAGTGCTGACGCACGAAAGACGCTCTGACAAAAAATAATCAATTTTCAGTGCGTGGGTCGTTCGTCGACTATGTGTGACTGAGCCTTATGGTCAGAAAAAAACTGAAAAATGCCGGCACTGAGCGCGCATATAACGTCCATCCAACGTGTTCCTAACGCATGTCCAGCGAACATATAACGTATATGGGGCGTGCTTAATGCTTTCTGACTTATTCGTGCTAACGCGCAACCGGTGTCAAAACGCTGTGTATTCGCTGATTTACACACCTGATTTATCTGTGACACGCTGTATATTAATCTTAAACTTGCTAGCTCTTCTCATATCTTGACAAAATTCATGGACGCACAACGACGCACTGCTCTAATTTTTGTCAGGGCGTGGGCTGTGCGTCGTGTTTGTGGGCTTTGTGTACTCGACGCAGACGCACACGCAGACGCACACTCAGACGCACAATCAGACGCACAATCAGACGCAGACGAACGCTCCCATGATCGAAAGTCCCACGTTCCGATAACAATGATAAAGTACCTCTGTCGGTTTGACAGGCCTCCATATTTAGATGAACCTTGCAATTCGAGAAGTATTATGTTTTTTTTGCTCCAGAGGTATAATTGATATGTCTAGATTGTAAAACCACCGGGTGCAATTTGTTCACCATTAAGCATCTATTTTTATTTTTCGTGGCCATTGCTGAAAATCTTGTTTTTGCTCATAACAGTTTGTTACGGGAACTTCAAGCTCCGAAATTCTGAGAAAAAATGTTTCCCCAAATTAGAACACCTATTGACAGCACTGCCTCAGATGGCAGCCAATATCAGAATAATATAGGTCTAGGCCTAAGCATGCTAAATGTCGGCTATAGATCACTCTAATAATTTACACTAAAGTTAAAGTGATTAACATGATAAAGGAGATAGAAACTCAAACCCGATCAGACCGATATTGTTGTCACGAATCCCAGCTGACTCAAGACATTCATCCTATGCTGACTCAATGTTGGTCCACCGTCTGCGATGCGATGCTGGCATAATAGGGCCTACTGAATCAAAATAAAGTAAACTCATGCTTGCATATGTTTGTTGTTTTAATGTTGGTCCAGTGCCGTAAACGGTGGACCAACAAAAAAAAAATTGGTCAAAATGAAAATAGAACCAACAGGAAGGTCTGCTTCGAAAATTACGGATGTGAGAAATCCTCCCGTCCTCTCCGTCAAAGATAGCCTACATTGTATTCAAACAACGAGAGTCATTTGTTATATTAGGCCTAGGCCTAACCGCCTTGCCATACATGACATAGACTAATGACCCACATCCTACTTTCGCTGGGTCCGATGCTATCCCCACCACAATGTTGTTTTAACCTTGTCCCACCATTTACGACGCTGGCCCAGCATTAAATCAACATTCTGTATCAACAGATCCAGTACACAAAGCTCTGCGTCTGAGTCTGCGTGTGCGTCTGCGTGTGCGTCTGCGTCAAGTAAACAAAGCCTGCTTGTGTGACTGGGGTATTATCTTCCTGACCAATAACTAGCGGGATCTGGAAAAAATCGAAAAAAGTCTTTTACTGAATACATTCATTCAATTAGTAGCGTGAAACATTAAGAACAATTTTGATTTTATATGTAATTTTCATTCATGAACAGTTATGGAAAGGAGGATTTTTTATAACAAATAATTACTCGGTTTATTTAATGAATGTGCTCACAGTGGCCTATAGAATTAGACTTGTCCTACTGACAAACACGTCATGTTCCAGAACAATCGATTGTAAATTCATTTATGAATTTTGACCCTAAAATTTGTTGTTCTTCCTCTCAAGTGGATTTTATTTTTTGGAAAATAACAGACTTTGTGACCTTGAAAAACAAATTATCCAACATTGTGTGCATTATTTTACCTAATAATCACCTTGTATTACCAAGTTGCTACTATTGGAACAAACGAAAATATCATAAAATCCCATAATCCTGCTTTTTCATTTTATATCCAACATTTCCTGAATGATTATTTTCAACCACAATGCTCTTTTGGGTTGTCAAAAGTACAAGATATATAGCTTATGTTACAGTATTTTTTTCGGAAAACATGAAGCCACCTTTAGAGCACTAAAAGTCACTATTTTAACCTTACCCTACATAAGTTTATATTTTTTTCAGAAAACGTAAACAAATGCTTAGAGCGCGTGATAGGTGACTGTCCATTATCCCGAAAGCCCGTTATTCTGAAAAGCTATTAGTCTGAACGCCTATTATAGCATTAATCAGAAAACTTCAATAGTCCATAAGCCCAATAGTTTAAAAGACCATTGATTTGAAAGTTAAAACAACTATAAAACAGAATATCTCGTATCCAGCTGCTTCATAGCATAAATAATATTATTATTTTGAAAAAACAGGGTACATGTTTTAAAGTAGAATCATAATGTGTTTTAACACTACTCTAGTCATACACGTAATCTGTAATTTTGGTTGATATATTTCCATATATTTTAAAGCTATTAGATCATGCAACGCAAATGACTCGAGCAATATGTTTCACTGATAATAGTAATAGAATGTAATTATAACATGAATAATAAGCAAATTTCACATGGGATGCTTTAAGATTGTACCAGCGTCTTTAACGCTGGCCCAGCAACAGCCCAATGATGGCTCAACGTGATGAGTTACTTGCATGATCATGATCATGTGGACATGGTCACCGCCATGCGCCGCTATGCGGGTGGTGCCCCCCTCCCGGGGACGGCATTCCCCTCCCAGCTAGTCCCGCAAACAGACGTTGTCCCGGTATTGTTTTATTGCTGGACCAGCATCGTAGACGATGGACCGACATTAAAGCAGCTCTGGGTCAACCTATTTTGTCCGCTAGGAAGGGGCAATCCTTGGTTAACGAAGGCATATGTTACAGTCATTTAGATTAACTGGCTGTTCATTTAAATGCTGTTCAATTGTTTCACTTTTAAACCTGCTAACATAACCACTGGGGCGAAACTGGATTGGCTAACGCCGGCGTTAGCCTATCCAAGATTGATGCACCGAAAGTGGGTAAGCCAGTTTTCTGCTCTTCTGCGGTATTTTATCACAATTTTCGGGCTAGCCATTCACCCACCGTATTTATATGAATGTAAGGGATATTTAGGGAGCAGCGGGGTTGGTTAAAAACGTAAGAGGTTGCTAAATTTGACATCTGAAAAACGCGGAAAGATTGATTAACGCGATGTCTGGGATTGACTAACGGGAATTGTATTTCATTCAAAGATTGATTAACGCTTTGTGAGATTAGATAACGCATCAAAAGATTAGATAACGCTGACGCTGTAAGTAGCTGTTGTAGGCCTAGTATTTAAGAACTTATTTTATACCTCACTAATATTATTATTAGGCCTACTATTTGCCACCTCTATTCAACGTGTGCGATATAATTCATGTCCGGGAAACATGTACATCACCCCCTCAAAGGTTTTTGACTAGCTTTCCACAGAGATGATAATTATGAGGGTGGTTGCTACTTCATTGGTTAAGTAGTAGCTGGCAGCATTATGTGTTCTATAATTGAAACATGTTTCTCCGCGTCCCCATATTGAAAATTATTTATGCCATACATAGACCCATCTTCTTCAGTTCTAGTCCTACATGTTACAAGTCTTCAACTAAACCTGCAATAGGCTACCCAATTGACAGGGGTAAGTTAAATAATTTAATAAATATTAACTATGACATAAATATTGGAAGCATTTTTTCCATGTAGGCTATATAGTGTAGGCACTATATGTAAGCCCAGTGGTTGATGGGGAAATAGGCCTATACAAGCCTGACACAACATCGCTTGTAGCCTATAATTCTGCCTATATTTGAATAATGGCAGCACAATAGTTAACGTTAATATAATAACAATATTCACTTGGCGAAAATAGGCCTGTTCCACCATAGACTAGAAAAAATTGCTTGACTTCATTATTTCTGTGCCGAATCTCAGTGGGTACTTAGAACATTGCAAAGGATGCAGATTATATAATGACATCAAAGACGATAAAGTGTCACATTGACTTCTCGACCATAATGATTTGTAAATATGATCAAAATGTTGTCAAAATGTACTTATTTCAGCAGTACTATGTTAGTTTTCAGATAATTTTGTCAATGGGATATTTTAATAAATCTATAGCACAAGAAAGTGATTTTTGTAAAAAAAAATTAGAATTACAATTAAATCTGCTGAAATAACTGTGAACGATGAAGCAACCATAAAAATATTACAATTGAAAGACTGTAGATTGTATTTGTGATCAAACAAGGAGGTTTTTCAATGCTAAGTGTCAACGTTTCTGTTGACACTTTGTTATTGTCACTTTAGCAACAGTGTTACTGGAAGCTAGCTTCGCCGGGTAGAATGTTTCTGTACCCACTCAGAAAAAAGAGTTTGTATTGTTGGTTTTAAATTGTTGCATTGTAGAATGGCTGAAATAACTGTATTTCGATGGTTCTGAATAAACAGCAACATCTAACGTGACAGAAGTCAAGACACTTTACATCTGATTAATGTCAAGGATACAACATATTATACTAATAAAGAAATATAATTAAAATTAAAAGATGTAGGGACAACAAAGCAGCTTCAAGTGCAAATTAAAATACAGAGAATTCTATTTACGTGTATTTTGACATGTTGCTAGTGTCACGTTAGCAACAGTGCTAATAGAAGTCGCATCCTTGCCCAGAATTTATATGCAGAAATATTTACTTGAATGGCTGGTTTCAGATTGTTGCATTGTAGAATGGTTACGGGATTTTATTGTTGCTGTTTGGAATAAACATCAAGTGCTAACGTGACAGATGCCAATGACACTTCCCAAATTATTCTGTTGTTAAAGAACCTTTTCCAACCACTGATATAATAATGGATATGTAAACACAATTTAACTATACACAAATCTATGGATTTCACATTTAAGCAGCTTATTTTTGAGGGATGAGAAGAAGGATCTCACTCACCCTATAAATAACACTGTCACGTTGACAGTTCCAGTGTCACACAAAGTGTCACGTTAATATATGAATGAGGCAAAGGGCGTGTCAAGTATATTGTCACATTAGCAACAAAGGTGTTCAAATTTATCTCACGCTAGGACATATTTACGACTGCTGTGGCTCATATACTAATGTAGCCTATGTTCAGTGAATTGTGTGAATAGACCATGCATATTATTATGCAAAGCATCATAGTGTTTTATTATTTAATTGCACACCTAATAGTATGTTTACACTACTGTACCATGCTAGCGTTACAGCCTATAATAATACTGCCTTATTTGACCATACAAAAGCAGAGCAGGTAATTTCAACTATTAAACCTGCAACATTCATTTTCCCATCACCCATTTTTTCTGGCACCTTGCCATGATGATATATAGGTAGTCAGAAAAGAATAAACTTGTTCATATCTCAAAGCACTTATGAGATCTGAATGAATCTAGGGCCTGCCACTGTCACGATAGCATTGTAAGATATGCCATTTATATGAATATTCCACAAATATATAATATAAAAATATGTCATTTTTATATCAAAGTATGATACACTTTCAGACACATTGGAAACATTTGTTAAGTGTATTTCTGAGTTTTACCTTCGTGCTAGCGTGACCGAATGCATTGAAACTCAAATGTCTTTTTTTTGCACACCTGTGAACAGTTGGGACGAAAGTTATTTTTGTGATTCTGACATGAAAATTTCTTTAGGAAACCTTTCTACATGAAAATCGATATATAAAAACAAAGATCTTACAATGTCATGGTGCAGTTAAGTTAAATTTTTAACAACATGGGGGAAATTTGGGAAGATTCAGAACCGCAAATAGACACTTTTTGTGTGTTTTTTTCTAAATCAAATCCGATTTGAATATCGCTTAAATACAAAGCTTGGCCTACTATGTCTCCGTCCATCACTGAATGGATGAAACGTAACACATATTAGAGGCGATAGCATCATAACAGTCTATGATAGATTTAAAGCTGCCCCTTATAATGAGAATTTTCAATTTTGTCAATTTTGAAAGTTTAATTTATATGAAGCTATATAACCTACTGATCTCAAATAAAAATGTAAATAAACAATGTTAAGGCACTGAAAAAGACAAAACAATCTCTATTTCTAAGACATATACTGTCATGTAAACAAGTTTGTTAACAGCATACCACAATATAGACGATACTGACCATATCGGATGGCATGTTCAAAGTAACCACAAAGTTACATCAATAGCTGCCGCCCTCAATTGCTGTGGGAACGGACTGATCAGGGGGGTTCCCCCGCAGCACTGAATGTCTGCTCAACGCTGGGCCGACGGCATCAACATGTTGCCCAATGCTGTAGGAACATTCAAACGTCCTTAAGCAGGTGTTGAGGTATACAAAAAGTTTGTTTGGGTTACAGTCGGATTCATAAAATAGTGGATAAAAAACATTTTTAAAAATGTAAAAATCCCGTAAAAAATAAAATCATGATCTGTGGGATACACTACTTCATTACAAAATAAAAAAACGAAAATTGATGTCATCATAAGGAGCTGCTTTAACATTGCTAACATTACATTAGCACTATATCGTGTTTGATGTCATATGTAGCCTGGATGTTACCGTACTCTACAGATCTCTACCTGTATATACATTGATTGTCTGTATTAATTCTCCCGTCACTGCCTGTCATGTCCTGTGAGGTTGGGTGAAACCAGATGCACTCACCTAAAATCTCGGTGTTGCGCTCATAAATATTTTTGTTTAGGGGCGTTTTGCCACTAACGTTAACTGAAGTTTCAGGTGTTTGGTCGTGATGCGCAAGTGGGATATCAACTCTTTAGTCGTGTGCAGTATGTATCTTCATGTAACTAAATTTGGGAAACAAGTCAAAATATTTAAAAAATAGAATAACAAATAGCATATGCGCCCCCAATTCATTTTGTTCAAGGGCACATGCACCCGTAAATATTGGTCATTTAAATTGAGCCATGAGGCCTATGACACAATAGACCCTACAGAGAATTCAATTATATCTATCTAAAAATAACATTTAGGATAAATCATTAATACGGACCATATAGACGTCTACTGTCTATATAATTATAGTCTACTGTTTGATGTTAATACCTAGTTAATTCTGAACAATACCTAGTTAGCCTAATTCTTAGAAAAATCACCATACATATGCCTATTATATGTATTCAGGAATGAGATAAATTATAAGCGTTATCTAATCCTAGGGTACGTTAGTCAATCTCATCCATCCCGTTAGCCAATCTTTGTATTATTTATAAAATGCGTTAGTCAATCTTTCCGCGTTTTTTCGGATGTCAAATTTACCAAACTCTTACGTTGTTAACAAACCCCGATACTCCCTAAATATCCCTTACATTCATATAAATACGCTGAGTGAATGGCTGGCCCGAAGATTTTGATAAAAAGAGCAGAAAACTGACTTACCCACTTTTGGTGCGTCCATCTTGGATAGGCTAACGCCGGCGTTAGCTAATCCAGTTTCGCCCCAGTGATAACACTGTGTCGGCGCTTCCTGTTTGTTACTCTCATTCTAAGTGTTCTGTCTCCATGGGGGCAGTCTGCGACGCTGGCCAAACATTGAAACAACATTGGCTCCACGTCTCGTGTTTGCTGAGACCTGTTTGTGCACTCTATGCTCTCTTTACCTTTAGAGTGCTGGAATATTTCTGTATGAACCATGAAGACCAAAGGTTTTTTTTTAATTTGAAATCTTTATACATATGTCTTAGTTAGCTTTTCCCCTTTCATTTGAATACTTATGTTATAGGTCCACGACCATTATATATAGGCCTAGACTTATTTTAGTTCCTTCATTGCGGGGATCGTCAGAAGTCGATCTTTAAGCTGTAATGGTTAGTCTAGGAGACTAAGTGGCAAGAGGTGTAGTCCTGGCCGAGATATAGCGGTCAGCGTTGGCCCAACGTTCATTCATAATTGGTTAAATGTGTATGATTCTGGACCACACACCAGGCAGAAGCTGCGTACATGCATGCAGTAGCTGGCGAGACCCCCTGATCACTATTTAATAATCTGAGAGTTGTGAATATAATATATGTCTATACTATAACTTTATTAATAGTAGTAAGATAACACTGTTTTTTCACTAGTCAATGGATAACAATGTGCCAAGTTTTTATCACGATAATTAGGTACAACCTATTAAGGTTATTCGTTGAATGAATATTAATTACTATGTGGGATTAACAGTGTTAAAGGGAGTAAGATGACATCAGCGTCTATGTGGCCAAACTGTTAAGAGACCTTAAGATTACTAGGAATACTGTATTTGCCAATTTATCTGCGCTGCTAGCATTATAAAGCTACGCTAATAATGGATTAGTTGGGTGAATGACATGACTTTATATAATGTAAGGAATACAACACTAGTATCAATCATTGTCCCGGAGAGTAGATTAGACCAGTTTAAAGTCATTGTTGTTGAATTATTTATGCTCTAGCTTTGCAGGGTGTTAGCACGCATGGGGGTAGGCTACCATCATCCCTGTCATGCGCCCAGTTGGGAGAGAAGGGGGTAGCGGTGTATGTAGGTGTAGGCCTAGCCTATATGATATGTAGGCCTAATTCAAAAACATGTCATTTATTCGACACACCATTGGTCCGACACACCAATAGGCCGACACACCATTGGTCCGACAAACCTCAGGAGACCAAATATATCAGAATCTAACAAGGCTGACGTTGAACTTTTTTATAAACATCATTTTTATTAGGTAGGGCAACCTCTACCTTTTACAGTGATGTAAAACTGTCTGAACTGAATTATTAGTCCGAGCTAGAAATGACCTAACCTTGTGATAATATTAATAACAATCATAAATATAACAATAATAGGAATAATATTCGAGCTTCGACTGCTATCTGATAAAACACACACAGATATGTCATATGTTGTTTTTTGCTAAGGTTTTGAATGTTTTAGCAGAAATTTATGAATGAAAACATCAAATCATTATTTAGCTGAATGTCCCATGTGGTCCCGTGTGTGCTGTGATACGCCTACATAACACTGCGTGCAAAGCCAAAAGGCAATATCTAAGTAAGCAGATACTGCTGTTTCGGCTTTTTCGACTTTGCAGAGCTGTATCTCCAATTATCCAACAAACAAATGCTGGTATATTATAAGTTTATAATAATCATAATTGTAACAATAAACAGAGTAATATTTTACTTCAATTGCCATCTGATAGTATAACCATATAACCTTCCTTACATATACCCTTCAGAACATAGAAACTTCCGAGCATAGACACATGGCCAATAAAACATATATACCTATTATATCATTTAACTTAATTTATATGGTTGATTTATACTAGCGTAGATAATCCATAGGCATTAACTTGTAATAATAATAATAATAATAATAATAATAATAATAATAATAATAATAATAATAATAATAATAATAATAATAATAATAATAATAATAATAATAATAATAATAATAATAATAATAATAATAATAATAATAATAATAATTAATAATAATAATAATAATAATAATAAGTTCTTCTGTAGCGCACATACAGTGCTCTGTGCGCTTTACAGACAATTAAAGGTAGGCGTTACAGAAAAGATGCTTCTTCAAGGCGATATTGAAGACATCTGAGGATTCGCACTTCCGCACTGTACATTATAACATTAAAATACATTTAGCATGGTTGTACATGTAGATACGAAATCATGTGTCAATTAGGTCTTTAATTACTTTTAATTATGTCAGTAAAACAATACATCTAATACTGACTGATCGAAAACTGACTGACAGAGATAAGAATGAATAAGCATAGGCTTACACATACAGTGTATATAAATAAATAGAGCTAAGTATTGTTCGAATAACTAGATAGTAGTGGCCGATCCAGGGGGGGGGGGCGTGGTCACCCACCCTATTTTTTGCACAATTCTGAAAAAATCCGCTAAATTGACCCAAATAAGCAAATAAAAATCTTGGGACACACCCCGTATCGTGTTGGCTGGCTCCGTTGTTTGTAGATGCTGAGTCAACATTCAACCAATATTTGGTTGGTTGGTTGGTTGGTTGGTTGGTTGGTTGGTTGGTTGGTTGGTTCGTTGGTTGGCTGGATGGTTGGTTAGTTGGTTGGTTGCTTGGTTGGTTGGTTGGTTGGTTGGTTTGGTTGGTTGGTTTTGTGGTCAGGGTGAGAGTTAGGGTCCATGGTTTGGGACGTGTAAGGGTTCCAGTATCTGGTTCCCCATAACCCGGTATCAACCTGTCAACCGTACTCTCATCATACCCTATAGGGTCTGACTTTCGTCACCCCTTCAAGGGCATGCCTTTCCATGTTCCCAACCTAGTGCACTGACCGAGGAGAAGTATAGCCTGATTTATAAAAAGGAAAATAATCATACTAATTTATATAAATTATACCTCATCTAATGCATTTACTACTGTAGTCAGATCCTGACTTGAGTCGGATCCGGTAACCGTTGGGTTGTCCAGTGGGGCTTTCCCCAATCTACTTCTCACCAGGAGTTCACGTATATTTTGTCGCCTTTTAAATGCTGTTACACACCGTTTATACAGGATGTTTGGATGTTTTGGTTTAAGTTTATTGAAGGAAGTCTTCACTAATTTAGCTGCCTCCACCGCAGTTGAAGAGTAGGTAATAACAAAGGGGGTGACACCACTATCCTTAGGGGAAGGTACCGTATTTAAGCCAAATGGAGAATACGTTTTCAGGGCTAATTGCCACTCCCTTTCCGCTTCAAGTCGCCCAATCTTATTTAGAGTTATGTCTCCTGTATTTTTTAATACTTCAAGATACAACACTCTCAGATGGGTCGCCCTGCAGCTCCCGGAATGGTAGTGTGTGGCAACTGCCGTGTCCTTCTTAAGCCGTACATCCGAACGATGTATGTTTATCCTTTTCCTGAAGGAGAGCCCAGTTTCTCCCACATATATTTTTTTTGCATTTCGAGCAAACTATGCAGTAAATACCGCTAGTTGAATCACAATTTTGTGTGGTAGGAATTTGAATTTGATTCCCAGCATCCAGTACGCCCCCATGGTCTTACCACTCTCTACAACTACTTGTGTCGAACATAATTTATAGTTCCTAGTAGTGCATCTTTGAGAAGATCCCTTGTTCGGGTTTTTTCTCAACTCACACAATGTTTTATCTTTGATCTTTCGCAAAAAACGTTCCGAGTAACCTCTCCTAACTAGTGCTGCAAAGAGTTCCCTACACGCTATCATTACATCTTGTTTGTTATGACATATTCTAACATATCTAAGGATTTGTGACTTAATTAATCCCTTAAAAGTATGGTTTGGGTGATGTTATTTCTTGTGTAACAGTTCCAAAGTATCTGTTGGTTTAAAATGAGCTTTGTTATCAAATGTACCTGTCTCCTTAAATCTGTTTCCTTTGTAAACCACTGTGTCTAAAAAATGCATTGATTCCGAGCTCAACTCTGCCTTCACAGTAATCGAAGGGTGATGGGTCATCAAAATTTTCACAAATTTGTAAAAGTCTTCCTTGGAGTGTTCCCAGATCATAAAAATATCACCCTATTTTTTGCACAATTCTGTAAAAATCCGCTAAATTGACCCAAATAAGCAAATAAAAATATTGGGACACGCAACGCATCGTGTTGGCTGGCTCCGTTGTTTGTAGATGCTGAGTCAACATTCAACCAATATTTGGTTGGTTGGTTGGTTGGTTGGTTGGTTGGCTGGATGGTTGGTTGGTTGGTTGGTTGGTTGTTGGTTGGTTGGTTGGTTGGTTGGTTGGTTGGTTGGTTGGTTGGTTGGTTGGTTGGTTGGTTGGTTGGTTGGTTGGTTGGTTGGTTGGTTGGTTGGTTGGTTGGTTGGTTGGTTGGAGAAATGAAGGATAAATAAGCAGGAAGAATACGACAGAAAAAAAAGAAGAAATAGCTGGATGAAGCAGCATGAGAAAGAAGAAAAAAAACGATAGAAAATGACGAGGATGAAAAAGAAGGGGGAGAAAAATCAGAGGAAGAAGACGGCGGGAAGAAGAGAAAGAATCAATGAAGAACAGAGAAGAAGAAGGACGAATACCACAGAAGAGAGAGAGGAAGGACGAGGAATGAGGAGAGAGACGAAAAAGATGAGAAGGAAGAAAGAAGAAAGATGATAAAAAAAAGAAAGAACAGAAAAAAGATGGAAAAACGATGAAGAAGGAGAAGAAGAAAGAGGAGTAGAATGGAGGAAGAAAATGGGGGGGGGGGGGTCTATTTTGCTCATGTGAGATTTTAATAAGCTTTCGGACAAATGGACTTTCGGACCTATGGGTTTTCCGACCAATGAACTTTTGAACTAATGGTATAATTGGTATAATAATATAATAATGTAACCATTAGAAATAATTCGTTTAGTAGTTTTGTTGTCAAACGGTACATCTCATTTTTTTACGAATTTCCAGATTTACTGAGATAAGATAATATCACTACACGACAATTGTATATATTGGGAGATTTCATCTTACATCTAGACAATCCAACTGAAAAAAGACAAAAATTCAAAAAAATTCTCATATGTTTTGATTTCAAGCGGCATGTCAAATTGCTGACCCACGTTCATGGCCATTGATTGCAGCTTATCACCAAGCACATCTTTAATGTAATGCTATCATGTCAGCTTTTTAGTGGCGGTTATTTCACACCACCTTGCGGTCATATTAGAAATTGATAGTTGCAAGCCGAAATTGAGCAAGGCAACATTTTCGTTCCGAGATATCTTTGCGAAAAATAAACAAAATTGATTATCAATAGTTTCAATCAGACATCATTCTAAATTGGGATCATTTAAAGAAAGCATAGAAAGATCTGTCAGCATTTTGTGAACAGAACGATTATGTCTTTAGCTCTATTAGTAAAAATAGGCGATTAGCTTATATCGAAAAAGAGGCTTATAGAACACAGAATACAGAAATACCCGAAATCCGTTTGAGGGAACACGCTGAAATGACATCATCAAGATCATCACCATTTTACACATTTGGGTCAGTTTTGTCATCTTCGAAACGTAATGTAAATTTCAAATTATCAAATAAACCAAGAAATTTAGATATAACCTTTAAAAATAATGTTATAGCATAATTGTTCAGATAATTATTAATTGAAAAATTAGAACAAACATTTCTAATGCGCCGTCATTTCTCATTAGATTCATGGGCGCAGAAATGTACACGAGGCATCAAGGAGGCCACCATAATGCTTATTTCAATAAATGAATCTTCAAACTATATTTGAACTTTTTCGAATCTGTTATATTCCTTATTTCTGCAGACAGTGCATTCCACAGCAGCAAAGCATTCCACAGCAGCAGCAAAGGCCCGGTCGCCAAAGGTCTTAGTTCTCGTACGTGGCTGTATGAATGTTATCTGTCGTGATTATGGGGATTTTGCTATTTTTTGAAATTTCAACTGCACCCTTTGATCTCTAAAATGTCCAAATAAAACTTTCGGGAAAATTTTAGAGACTTGAAATTAAATTCCTCGTTTTGTACAAGATAAATAAGAATTAAGACAGTAGAATTTTTCAAAAGTATTTAAAAACAAAAGTATCTAACCTATTCAGAAAGACCTTAGATATTTTGTTCAATTCTAAAGCTAAAACCCTTTGATGCACTTAGACACTTTAAATACCAGTTTAAATTTTAAATCACGGCTGCATACATTTTGCAAAAAAATATTTAAAAAAAAAACAATTACTACACTATTGAGGGCGGGGGCCCTGGTGCAGTGGTTAAAGTTGCCTGCTTGGAATTTCGGAGATCGCGGTTTCGAACCCCGCTCTGGCAATCAAGTTTAAAAAAAAAGATGTTTTTCCCCACTCACTCGTAATTATTCAATATTGTGGGAAGCCTCCGTGACCGAGAGGTAGCTCGGCCTCAGACCGCCAGAGCTCGAATTTAGAATCCTGTGTCTGGAGGACAGCGTTATCTCATTCATCTTACCATCCTCAGGAAGTTCTCCTGGGCCAGTTTAGCCTATAATGTGCACAAAAGTGGCTTAAAATCCCACTCATTTCATTTTTACCACACTATTGGGATATGCATATTCAAGGAAAAATCTACACATTAAAATCATATTAACTAAACAAATTGCTTTAATAATAGCCGCTTGAGATAAAGATTTAAAAAAATCCAATTGTTTTAACCCTTTGGGGTCAAAAATTATTGTTTTAAATTTGTATTTGTTGCGATTAAAAGGCTGAATGCTGACTGTGTACGGAAGTTAAAATATTTTTAAAATATATTAAGGTGATAAGTAGGGATCCTCTCTTGATCTATTTAAACCTTTGGTCATAAAAACATGTTTTTTATTTGTCTGGTGATACGGTTGAATTTGTACGCAGGTACGACAAGGGTGGGCGTTTAGCTGTAAAATAATTTTGTTCTATGCTGGGCCAGAATTTCTACCAGAATGTACCTTCCTCTACACTGCCGTTCAAAGGCAGTATCTGCCCACTTTAAAAGTGGGAAGATACTGCTTCCGCCTTCGATGAGTAACGTTGGGATATGCGAAAACCCATCATTTTCCACAAAGCGATGGGACATTTATAAATATGTTTCGTGACAAATACGACCACGATGAATCATTTAAAATGTGTCTTTTATTAAAAACCGAAATGCTATCATGATTCACAATTCAAGGTGTATTTGAATATTATAAAATGATATAGGAAAGGTTGGAGCGGCCTTTTATTGCTAGATTGGATATTTTTATATATGTTTCAAAGAAGCAAAAAGTTCTGCTCACTTATTAAGATTCAATATTCTAGGGAGCCTCCGTGAGCAAGAGGTAGGATTATCGGCCTCAGACTGACAGGGCTTGAATTTTGAATACAGTATCTGAAGTTTCATCTCATTCATCTCACCATCTCCAGGAGGTTCTCTGGGCCCAGTTTAGCCTATGTGTTATCGCATTTATTCGCCTAAATGTTTAAAGCTATAGACCACTCTATGTACGGTTCTAGTTTTAGTTGTGCCTTAGTTGACTCTATATTGTCGTAATCAACTTGTATGATACACAAACTACATCATATACTATTAATAAATAGAGTAAGTGGGATATTCTATTCTATTAACTAGTGTATCTGTAGGATCCTGACGTCGTTCAGTTAATGTGGCGGTTATCCCCGGCTTCTCGGACGCGAGAGGTTGTGGACGACCGCCTTGTTTCCGTACCTTGGTGACGGGTGCACAAATTGCAATGTGTGCGGCCTTGGTATTTTTCCTGCACTTCAGGCGTTACACTCGGCGACTACGGACGTGCCGTAGTTCGCTCTCGCTAAGTCAGTTGGGACGTGCCGTGCGCGAAGGTTGTGCTTTGCTGTTGCCAAATGTTAAACGAATAAACATGATAAGAGGAGAAAGAGTTTTCTGATTTGTTTGGAACCGTCGACTCGACGAAGGAGGAGGAAGTTTGAGTTTAAATGGTGAGATTGGGCAGATTCCCTCGTCGGCCATTGTGACGCCATACTGGAGCCCCCGACGTAGGCCCATCTTCCTATACTGGTGACCCCTGACGACTAATCGTCTACGTAACAGTGTTTTCACCTAGACGCCAGTCGAAAACCGCTGTTTTCAAGGATAGTTTTCATTAATTTTAAGGGATTTTTTGAAAAAAATCAATAGCATGTTTTTCATCAGCTACGTGAAAACTGTAGGTCATTATTTACATGCCAGTTTAAATTAGTCAGAAAGAGTTATCAGAAGAGAAGCACGTTTCTTTACGTCGTAAATGGCGTAAATTTCTAAACTTTTGGACGAAATCCCACGTGTTTGGCGCCTTTTCAAGATGGCGACCTTGTCGGTTTCTCTAGAAGAATCCAGAAAATTATTCTCATAGACTTAGTCTATCATTTGTTTATTGTAAGAGTTTGTTTAATGCCTTCATCCTATTAATGCCACTGTAGGCGAGTAGGAAGTGGGTATTTTCGGTATCTCAATTTTTATCGTTGATTACCATAATTGGGTAACTCGATTTTAAAGTCCATAGACGAAATCTCGTCATTTTTTCCGATTTTTTCCTGCAAAATCGACAGAAATTTTAAATATCGCTTCGACTCGGGTAACCTTTAATAGGTTTAGGGCCAAAATAAATTGTTTCCCTAAATGAATGTCAATAAACGGTCTTATTTGGTCTGTTTAAAATATTCCCAGGACCGTAGGTCAATATTTTATTACTATTATCATATGTTATTTCAGAGAATGCTGAATATTGTACATGTATTTGGTAGGTGTGCGCCATTTTGGACGCTGGTTTCCCTAACTTAGCTCATCGCCCGCCGTGGGCATCCACGTGTTCCACCCTAACCGGCATGCATCTGGACAGTGAACCTGTGTCGCCACATCACATTAGCACAAAATAGGCCGCCATTTTGATTTGGTGGAGATCATTTTTCACGTGTTCAAATTTTACACGGACTGGTTGTAATAATTTTTTTAAATTGTTTATAAATCTTCTTTTTCAAAACGATTGAGGGAGAAGAAATGTAAATAAGTTGTTTCGAAAACAAATTCTGCTACTAATTGTGCGAGATTTTTGTTCACTTTGAAACGCCCTTCGGTGTTTGTAATCGTTCTAGGCTATTTAGCGCCTTATTTGGGCACGCAGTAGGTAATGAATATGCTAATGTGAGGCGAGACGGGGATGCTGACTATATACTATGTACATACCGCCCAAAGCTTGCCGTCACAGACTGTAAGCCACATGCTGCTTGCCGCACAGGCTGTAAGCACCGACAATACACCATGCACACACCCACCACAGACGACATAAACACAACCGCACCGAAGACAGTCGGCTTATACGTCAATCAATGAATTGATGCGAGCGATTGATTCGGAAGTTTATGAGAATGACTCGGTGATGAACGCATCAATATAAAAAAAAAAAAAGGGGAATGTTCATCACAGACATCATTTTTCAGCGAAATGATATACTATATCATTAATCAGCATAGACTACTGTCAGTCACGTTTTAAATATTATTCTTAAATCATAAATGTAACTGTTTTTCTTCGCAGTCACATTTAGCCTATCAGTTTGAGAACCAAATTTTCTCACGATAGTTTATATTCCGAAGTTTAAATTTTTCATAAATACAGAAATATTCGATTTGACAGTTGCGCTATTGCGAAACATTGCAAATATTTGAATGTGTTTTTCGACTTGTGTGAAATTTTTTTTTTTTTTTTTCACCCAGGTCGATTTACAAAATATTATTATCCTAGCTTAGCATAGCATGTCATAGTTGTATCTGGCATAATATTTTTTTATGTACCACTTCGACCTACGATTTTCACGGTACCATTTTGCATGTGTGTGACTAAGTGAAAACGTTTTATGTCAAATATAGACCTTTAGTTTTCACTTCAATCAATATATACCTTTGTGAATTAGTGCACAGCATTTAGGTGAAACTTCAACGACGCATTTTTTCAACTAATCTGCAACCCCCGTTTCTCTCAACATGCGACATAGCATGAACATTTTCTACAGTCTACAATTCTAAGCTTCAGCATATTACAGACATTTTTCATCTGATTTTCACGGCAACGCACAACCTATCCGCGCACGGCGCGTCAAAATAGTTGGCATGTGTTAATACGACATGCCATTTTAAATACATTTGGGATAGACGCAGAGCCAATAGGCCAGCTATCTCAGATGCTTCACTAGTTAGATAATTTAAAAACACTACTTCATAATGTCAAAGCAGTACGACAGTGAAGGCTTCATGTCAACGCCCCTAGAAGGTTCGGGTGCTAGACCTAAAGATGATTATCATCCCGACAGTCAGGACAATGAGGTTCGATTCCGAGAGGCGGATGAGGAATATCAACGCCTCAAAGCTGATTTCGCTAAACGTATGACTTCTCACTCTAGGAGCGACTCCTCAAGGAGTTCTTCACCGCTCGGTAGACAGTCGCAGAGACGTGCTACGAACTTACCAAAGTTCAGAATCGCCACTTTCTACGCCTCGGATGTTGAACTCTGGTTCAACTAAATTGAGACTCAGTTCGCTCTTCACCAGATCAATGATGATGATGAGAGGTACAGCTCAACCTGCGCTGCACTTTCGGGCGAGATCGCATCGGACGTGAGGGACGTGCTACTTCAGCCTTTCAGGTCCAACAAATACGACAGCCTGAAAGCGATCTTGATTAAGAGACGAGGTTTGACCACACCCGAAAGGGTCAACAAAGTTATCTCTGGCGAGAAGATTGGTAATGACATTCCCTCACGTTTCCTGCGGCGTCTGCAGAAGACTGCAGGTTTCGGCACCAAAGCTGTGGTTGGGAAAGCTGTAATTCGGCAAGCATTCATACGCCAGATGCCCGCTTCCATCAGAGCCCATTTGGCGACTCAACCCGACAGTGCCACCCTTGAAAGTTTGGCCGTTTTTGCCGACCGGGCACTGGCAGCCGAAGAGGACGTCGAAGAGAGTAAGCCGGGGGTCGCAGAGATTAAAGTCGAAGAAACCACCAAACTAGTTGGTTTGTTAGAGGATCTGTCTAGGCGAATCAAGAAATTAGAAACCGTGACTACATCAGAGAGGAAAAGAAATAAAGGACGTGGACGAGCAAATAACTATGCTCACGCGACTGCATTTGCTCCTAATGTTCAGGCCTCAGGTTTTGTTAGCAACCAACCTAGTCAGTATAGAAACGCAAAAGATAATGCTCGACCTTTCGCTCCGCCGACGAATTTGCAACCACTTGCTCGACCTTTCGTTCCGCTGCCGAACCCACAGAGAAATGACGCCGCTAAGACATTAGATTCGGCTAATGCACCTGTCTGCTATTTTCACCAGACTTTCGGAGATAAGGCACCCACGTGCAGGAGCCCCTGCGCTTTTTCTTTAAACTGCTAAGCCAGAGCAAGGTAGCGACTCTTGCATCTGGCGGTATAACTGAGACGCGATATGACTCCGCGGACGCTAGTTCTCCAAAGTTATCTCACTCTAAGTTATTATATGTCGCAGATAAAGGACACAAATGCAGATATTTAATCGACACGGGCGCAGCTGTCAGTGTTCTGCCGAAATCTTGCGCTAACGGGATTTCGGACGCTGGCAGTCTCCCCCTGGTGGCAGCTAATAACAGTACTATACATACTTACGGCAACTGTAAACGCGTCGTCGATTTCGGCTTAAAGCGCGAATATCCGTGGACGTTCATAGTGGCAGATGTGCAGCAACCCATAATCGGGGCTGATTTTTTAATCCACTATAATTTGCTCGTAGACTTGAGAAGCAGATGTCTCCGAGACATGCGTACAGGTCTAGCTATTGCCGCTTCACTGTCATCGATTAAACCTCTGTCATTGAACAGAGTTGACACCGTTCAGAATGAGTACACAAAACTCCTCGGCCAGTTCCCGGAACTGACACGCCCTACGACAAAGGGTGAGACCGTTAAACACGGTATAACACACAAGATTGTGACTAAAGGTCACCCGGTTTTTGCACGACCACGACGTTTAGCACCCGATAAGCTGGTTACCGCAAAACGCGAGTTTGACGAGATGATAAAACTAGGGGTCATTGAAACCAGCGACAGTGAGTGGTCCTCAGCGCTTCACATGGTGCCAAAGAAAAACGGCGATTGGAGACCATGCGGGGACTACCGTAGTTTGAATGCACAGACCGTACCAGACCGTTATCCGATTCCTCATATACAAGATTTCACGCAGCGGTTAGCCGGATCGAAATTTTTTTCGAAGATCGACTTGGTCAGGGCTTATTACCAAATTCCGGTGGAACCGTCCGACGTACACAAGACTGCCGTTACTACACCTTTTGGCTTGTTTAATTTCACTAGAACACCGTTTGGTCTAAGAAATTCCGGTCAAACGTTTCAGCGCTTTATAGACCACGTTACACGCGGACTTGATTTCGTTTTTGTTTATTTGGATGACCTACTGGTAACCAGCCCAGATCATAAAACGCATAAGAAACATCTACGAATTCTTTTTGCTCGACTATCTGAATACGGAATTATCATTGGTCCTGAAAAGTGTCAGTTCGGTACAACTGAATTAAGTTACCTAGGTCACCACGTTTGCGGCAAAGGAATTTCGCCGTTACCCAGCGCCGTTGACGCAATTGTTAATTTCGTTAAACCCGAAAAGCAACGAGCATTGCGTAGATATCTGGGAATGGTGAATTACTACCACCGTTTCATACCGCATTGCGCCGCGAAGTTGACACCACTCAACAATCTACTGACAGCTGCCAACGAAGGACATACCAGACTGTCACCGAAGTCAAATTTCGATTTGAAGTGGAATAAAAATGCAGAGTCAGCATTTTCTGAGTCAAAACAGATATTGGCAAAAGCTACGCTTCTGGTGCACCCAGATTCTACGGCCCAGCTTAACATCACGTGCGACGCTAGTGATGTCGCCGTTGGTGGCGTTTTGCAGCAATTTTTAAACGGTATGTGGCAGCCGCTTTCGTTTTTCAGCAAGAAGCTGAACCCAGCAGAGACACGCTACAGCGCGTTAGATCGTGAGCTTTTGGCAGTATACGCTACAATTAAACATTTCAGCAAAATTTAGAAGGACGAATTTTTTTCGTTAATACAGATCACAAACCGTTGACATTTGTAATGTCATCCGTGACTGAGCGCGCGTCCCTACGACAAACACGTCATTTAGCTTTCATCGCTGAATTCACCACCGATATTAGATATGTAAAAGGAGAGACAAATTTCGTCGCTGATGCGCTGTCACGACCATCAGTGTCAGCGATACATGATATCTACTGACTTGCGTCGACCGTTTTACACGTTGGCCCGAAGCTATACCTATGGTAGATATTAGAGCCGAAACGGTCGCCAATGCCTTCTTCAGCGGGTGGATAGCACGTTATGGTACCCCAGCCACTATCACCACTGATAGGGGCGCTCAATTCGAGTCCAAATTGTGGGATAGTTTGTGTAATCAATTCGGGATTATTTGGAATCGTACCACGAGTTATCACCCTCAGTCGAATGGCATGGTCGAACGTTTCCACCGTCAATTGAAAGTCGCCATTATGGCGCACGAGTCACCGAACCCGTGGACTATTACGTTACCTGCTGTACTTTTAGGAGATCGTTCAGCCGGTAAAGAGAGATTAGGCAGGTCAGCTGCCGAGATGATTTACGGGACAACCCTTAGACTCCCAGGAGAGTTTACTAAACAGTACACCGTCGACGCCAAAACTGATTTGGAGAATTATTCAGACAAGCTACGCGTGGCCATGTCGCGTCTCCGTCTATGTCCGCCACGTGACACACAACAACACAACATTTTCCAATTCAAGGAAATAGCTACATGTACTCATGTATTCTTGCGCCGAATCGCAATTGCGCCGCCTCTGACCGCCCCTTACGACGGGCCATATAAGGTCGTCGCGAGGAGATCGACGGCTACCAGGACATCTAGTAAGAATCCACAGGGTCCACCTAGACCTGGTAGTGCGGACACTCCGACGTCCAACGGGACGAGAGTTAAAACAAAAAAGTCGACGGCAGTCAGAAGCAGTCAAAATCGGCCACAGTCCCAAAGCAAATAGATGTTAAAGTCAACTTGTCTAACAGAGACAATACTTATGTAGCGCCGCATTCGCGAGCCCCCGCCGTGTCCCGCGCTAACGGGAACGGCGGTGATTTACGAACGTATTCCCGCATACCTTTACATTTACGGGGTAAAACCCCGGGTGCTGCTGACGCCGTAATCATTCGACAAAAAGCAAACATGCGAATATCGCTAATCGCGAAAAATTTTCGACCGACCAAACAGTGCAAAAAACTAGAGTCGGACGAATAATCCAGACTCCTGCCCGGTTCGTGCAGATGGTTCAGGCCATAGTTGCGCCTAACTACATCTATGGCGGGCCCAACCGCATACCTCGTATTAACAATGTTTTTAAATTGTAAATGAATATGCCAGGCCTGGCAGCATTGTGTACAGATATATAAATGTAAAGACATTTTTTTTAGCAAGTTCATTGCTAAATTACTAATAGAAAATATGTTAATTAAATGAATGGGTTAATCGCAGCTTGCAGCAAATGAATACATACATAAAGGACAGTTGGTGTTAAGAGGATGGGACAATTCATGTATAAATGCTGCGATTTCAACCACCCACGCTGTAACCACACTCGCTATATTTTTTTAAAAACTATGCTTAGTTATAAGAGGTTACATATTTTTACAACACCGCTACTTGCACAAAGCAGTCTCCTACACGTCAGTTGGGTCCTACGTTATCACTCACCCGGGGGTAATGTAGGATCCTGACGTCGTTCAGTTAATGTGGCGGTTATCCCCGGCTTCTCGGACGCGAGAGGTTGTGGACGACCGCCTCGTTTCCGTACCTTGGTGACGGGTGCACAAATTGCAATGTGTGCAGCCTTGGTATTTTTCCCGCACTTCAGGCGTTACACTCGGCGACTACGGACGTGCCGTAGTTCGCTCTTGCTAAGTCAGTTGGGACGTGCCGTGCGCGGAGGTTGTGCTTTGCTGTTGCCAAATGTTAAACGAATAAACATGATAAGAGGAGAAAGAGTTTTCTGATTTGTTTGGAACCGTCGACTCGACGAAGGAGGAGGAAGTTTGAGTTTAAATGGTGAGATTGGGCAGATTCCCTCGTCGGCCATTGTGACGCCATACTGGAGCCTCCGACGTAGGCCCATCTTCCCATATATCAACAAGTGGTATTACAATGTTTTGATAAAGCTATATATTGGCGTAATTTTTCTATTCAATATCACACCTGAAGCTATAGTGGGACCTATCATAACGCTGGGGGTTATGTAGGTTGTGAAAAAAACATTAAGTTTACAAAGTTTACACCTAAAAACAAAAATAGCGATAGAATAAATATAGAAATAATAAAAATAGAATAATAATTTGAATACATTCCTTTGACGAATAAGTTTTATCTGCTAGTCTAGCTGACTGATGCAATCAGATGATTGATTGGAACTTTGACTTCAAATTCTGTTTTTTTTAAATATGGGCCTATACTCCAATATAGCATCATTCATCATGAGATTTTTTTTTCCGTTTATTCTAGATCAGCACCATTTCTAACAAATGAAGCTGCCCTGTGTATACACCTGTAAATCCATTAAAGCAGCTCCTTGGGATGCCATTAATTTTTGTTTTCAATTCCGTACTGACATAGTGTATCCCACGGATCATGTTTCAATTTTTTTTAGAATTTTCATATTTTTACAAATATTTTTAATCAACATTTCTATGAATCCAGAAGTAACCCAAACAAACTATTTGTATACCTGAAGGACGATCGAATTTTCACACAGCATTGGGCCACATGCTGATGGCATCGACCCAGCGTTGGGTAGACAATCAGTGCTGCAGGTGTGTCCTCCTGTGTCCTGACTATAAGACACCAATTAGCGGCGACTGCTTTGATCTTACCGTCTGATACGTTGGAATATGTGATGTAAAGTGCTGAATATTGCTGACTTGTTTTGTTTACATGGCAATATACGACCTGGAAATATAACTATTTCACTCTTTTTCGGTGCTTTAAAATTGTTTTGTGACTTTTTCGTATTTTTAGTTAAGATCAGTAGGCTATATAGCTTCAAATAAATCAAATTTTCAAAATTTACAACATTGAAAATGTCTCATCCCAAGGGGTCTCTTTAAAAGATCATTTGCTGATGGACGATAATAGGCGAGTTAAATTTCCATCATCGTCAAGTCAGTCGGCAAGAAATATCGCGATCTTAAAATTAATGTGAGCTGTGAAATAAATATGGAGGATGTTTAACCCACCCTTTTTGTTCATATTGTATAAATTACAGGTGTCGAATTTACAAATAAAATTCATTTACAACATGGGATATAGCAGGGGTGTAATATAAAACTACCTATACTCATATTGTTGCGTGAACATATAGCTTTGACCATTGCAAAGCTCTTTCACATTTATGCTATATAGATAAATTACTCGACCAGACTGCAAACATAAACGAGGTAGTCGTTTAATCAATACCCTCTAAATAACGTAAACTATTTCAAATCAATATAAATCTGATGTTGAACAAGCTCTTTGAAGTAACACTTACAACATCAGCAACGATTTCACCACACCTTGCTACACACACCTAATCATAACATATAAGCTGGGGGAGAATCACTATTGAAATTTGCGACCGACACTGTGAATCTACGCAGATAAAGCAACATCAATCTTTTTAGAACAAACTAAAATGAAGAGGCCTACGTTTTTGAAAAAATGCACAACTAACGACCTCTTCGAGCATCTTCCCCTGAAAGGCTGGCTACTCCTGAGACCGACTTGCTGAAACAGTGTTGAATCCGACTATTGGAGTTGGGGTTCTCGAGAAATATTTTTTCTGTTTGACCCAAGTTTGCCCTCAGGCATGAGTGCTGTTTTAATGTGGGGTCACTGTCTACGACATCGGCTTTACATTAAACAACACATGTCTGCTGTCCGAGTATCCCACCGGAAATGTGACAGACACAACCCACCACATTTCACCCGACACGTGCGTGAGGGTTGGATTAATGTTGAGCCAACGTCGCAGACAGTCGGCCAACATTCAAAATTAATTAATTAATTGATTAATTAATTAATTAATTAATTAATTAATTAATTATCTATTTTAATCAATTAATTAATTAATTAATTTAATTAATTAATTAATTAATTAATTAATTAATTAATTAATTAATTAATTAATTAATTAATTAATTAATTAATTAATTAATTAATTAATTTACAAATGGATGAATTAATTAATGAATTATTAATGAATGAATGAATGAATGAATGAATGAATGAATGAATGAATTTATTTATTCATCTTTATTCATTATCAAAAAGGAAGATTTAGTCAATTGCATCTGCGTTAGTTTTATAATCTCAGGACGCAATCAACTTCCGTTGTTGTATTTTGATGTAGGCGGCACCGTACTCACACTTGATTGCTACAGGGCGCTATTAAAGGAAATTCACTCGAGCTGGAAATCTTTGTACCATAGCAAGTCCACACCAACGTAAGACGTCATACATACAATAATCAAAGCGTTTAACACAGACATACACCTATAATAGTTCCATTGTTGTGTTATCTCAATTGAGACTTGAGATATATATAATCTTATCATAGGATACATAACAATAAATCTACAGATTGAGTTCAATGATTAAGTGATAACATGACAGCGTTAGCTAAAGCAGTACCATGAAATAATTTGTGACACTCATTCTAATTAGGCATGTTATAGGTACGGAAAAAAGTAGTATGATTTTAATTACCTAGCATCTTTGATAATTATAAGCCAGGATGTCTTGCACAAGGCCTTGCTACAAGGATTATATCTATTGGTACAGGAACGAGCTGCTGACAGTTTTGACACCAATTATATTCCTGCCTATCCCTCTGATCATCCCAACACAAGTGAGTCTAAACATACATTTTATAAATATGCCAATGTGTATCGGCTTATATCCGCTTAGTGGATATGTGAATCCGACGAGGGTTGATATGGGTTCTGTTTTTTTTAAAAGCTGACATTTCTACGCCTAGCTATTTCCGGTCGAGAAATTGATACCCTCGACAATATAAAATGATTTTCAAATACATTTAGATGTAATTAAAAAAATATTAGGCTTACACTTCCTATTGTGAAATTCTCAATGATTTGATTGCATTCACATAATGTGTATTAAATGTTATAATTTACGTTGATTAAGCCGCTTTGATGGAATTTTATTTAATATAAACTAATGAATTATAAAATAATTACCATTTGTATTACAAACTAACAATTCACCTGCGAAACAAACATTCCATTGGCCAAAGGGTAACGGGGATTATACTTTCTCTGTAGCTGATAAACTAAAACTGCTTACTCATATCCCATTTTGCTGGCAGTTACAAATTAGGGTACTTTTGACAACGAATAAAATATATATCGTATGCTCGACAACTATCTAAGTCAGTGTCAGGATGATAATCAATATGCAAGCTAATGCCATTTCCAGAATAAAACTAAATAAAAAAGACCATATTTGCAAAAAAATTTATTCAAAAATGACAAATTGACACTTTTTACTTGTACTATCTTGTTGTTTTGAATGACATATTTTCTTGCACTGACAAATATATTGAAATGCTTTGGTATTTTTATTTCTTGTTGGCGTGGTGTGACTGGGTGGTACTCGTGATCTCCGTGTAATGATTTGTTATTTGTATTTCTAGTCGGCGTGGTGTGGCTGGGTGGTACTCGTGATCTCCGTGTAATGATTTGTTATTTGTATTTCTAGTTGGCCTGGCGTGCCTGGGTGGCACTCGTGATCTCCGTGTAACGATTTGTTATTTTTATTTCTAGTCGGCATGGTGTGGCTGGGTCGTACTCGTGATCTCCGTGTAATGATTTGTTATTTTGATTTCTAGTCGGCGTGGTGTGGTTGGGTGGTAGGTCTACTCGTGATCTCCGTGTAGTGATTTGTTATTTTGGTTTCTAGTCAGCGTGGTGTGGTTAGGTGGTAGGTCTACTCGTGATCTCCGTGTAGTGATTTGTTATTTTGGTTTCTAGTCGGCGTGGTGTGGCTGGGTGGTACTCGTGATATCCATGTAATGCTTTGGTATTTCGATTTCTAGTCGGCCTGGTGTGGCTGGGTGGTACTCGTGATCTCCGTGTAATGATTTGTTATTTGTATTTCTAGTCGGCCTGGTGTGGCTGGGTGGTACTCGTGATCTCTGTGTGATGATTTGTTATTTGTATTTCTAGTCGGCCTGGTGTGGCTGGGTGGTACTGGTGATCTCCGTGTAATGATTTGTTATTTTTATTTCTAGTCGACCTGGCGTGGCTGGGTGGTACTTGTGATCTCCGTGTAATGATTTGTTATTTGTATTTCTGGTCGGCGTGGTGTGGCTGGGTGGTACTTGTGATCTCCGTGTAATGATTTATTATTTTGATTTCTAGTCGGCGTGGTGTGGTTGGGTGGTAGGTCTACTCGTGATCTCCGTGTAGTGATTTGTTATTTTGTTTTCTAGTCGGCGTGGTGTGGTTAGGTGGTACTCGTGATATCCATGTAATGCTTTGGTATTTCGATTTCTAGTCGGCGTGGTGTGGCTAGGTGGTAGGCCTACTCGTGATCTCCGTTTAGTGATTTGTTATTTTGGTTTCTAGTCAGCGTGGTGTGGCTGGGTGGCACTTGTGATCTCCATGTAAAGATTTGTTATTTTTATTTATAGTCGGCGTGGTGCGGCTGATTCGTACTCATGACCTCCGTGTAATGATTTGTTATTTTGGTTTCTAGTCGGCATGGTGTGGCTCGGTGGTACTCGTGATATCCATGTAATGCTTTGTTATTTTTTTTCTAGTCGGCGTGGTGCGGCTGGTTGGTACTCATGACCTCCGTGTAATGATTTGTTATTTTGGTTTCTAGTCGGCGTGGTGTGGCTGGGTGGTACTCTTGATATCCATGCAATGCTTTGTTATTTTGATTTCTAGTCGGCGTGGTGTGGCTCGGTGGTAGACCTACTCGTCATCTCCGATTAGTGATTTGTTATTTTGGTTTCTAGTCGGCGTGGTGTGACTGGGTGGTACTCGTGATCTCCATGTAATACTTTGTTATTTTTATTTCTAGTCGGCGTGGTGTGACTGGGTGGTACTCGTGATCTCCGTGTAATGATTTTTTATTTTAATTTCTAGTCGGCGTGGTGTGGCTGGGTGGTAGGCCTACTCGTGATCTCCGTGTAATGATTTTTTATTTTGGTTTCTAGTTGGCGTGGTGTAGCTGGGTGGTGCTCGTTATCTCCATGTAATACTTTGTTATTTTTATTTCTAGTCGGCGTGGTGTGACTGGGTGGTACTCGTGATCTCCGTGTAATGATTTGTTATTTTAATTTCCAGTCGGCGCGGTGTGGCTCGGTGGTACTCGTGATCTCCATGTAATACTTTGTTATTTTTATTTCTAGTCGGCGTGGTGTGACTGGGTGGTACTCGTGATCTCCGTGTAATGATTTGTTATTTTAATTTCCAGTCGGCGCGGTGTGGCTCGGTGGTACTCGTGATCTCCATGTAATACTTTGTTAGTTTTATTTCTAGTCGGCGTGGTGTGACTGGGTGGTACTTGTGATCTCCGTGTAATGATTTGTTATTTAAATTTCTAGTGTGCGTGGTGTGGCTGGGTGGTAGGCCTACTCGTGATCTCCGTGTAATGATTTGTTATTTGGGTTTCTAGTCGGCGTGGTGTGGCTGGGTGGTACTTGTGATCTCCGTGTAATGATTTGTTATTTAAATTTCTAGTGTGCGTGGTGTGGCTGGGTGGTAGGCCTACTCGTGATCTCCGTGTAAAGATTTGTTATTTTGGTTTCTAGTCGGCCTGGTGTGGCTGGGTGGTACTCGTTATCTCCATGTAATACTTTGTTATTTTTATTTCTAGTCGGCGTGGTGTGACTGGGTGGTACTCGTGATCTCCGTGTAATGATTTGTTGTTTTAATTTCTAGTCGGCGTGGTGTGGCTGGGTGGTAGGCCTACTGGTGATCTCCGTGTAATGATTTGTTATTTTTATTTCTAGTCGGCGTGGTGTGGCTGGGTGGTAGGCATACTCGTGATCTCCGTGTAATGCTCTGTTATTTTGATTTCTAGTCGGCGTGGTGTGGCTGGGTGGTAGGCATACTCGTGATCTCTGTGTAATGCTCTGTTATTTTGATTTCTAGTCGGCGTGGTGTGACTGGGTGGTAGGCCTACTCGTGATCTCCGTGTAATGATTTGTCATTTTGATTTCTAGTCGGCGTGGTGTGGCTGGGTGGTAGGCCTACTCGTGATCTCCGTATAATGATTTGTCATTTTGATTTCTAGTCGGCGTGGTGTGGCTGGGTGGTAGGCCTACTCGTGATCTCCGTGTAATGATTTGTTATTTTGATTTCTAGTCGGCGTGGTGTGGCTGGGTGGTACTCGTGATCTCCGTGTAATGATTTGTTATTTTGATTTCTAGTCGGCGTGGTGTGGCTGGGTGGTACTCGTGATCTCTGTGTACTGGTGTACATTATGTATACCTATATACATCACAGGGATTGTACCTCTTTTTATCTTCCCAATGCTAGGCATCCTCGATGCAGAAGAAGTGGCGCTGTCATACATGACTGTACGTATACTTTATCTACAAATGTTCTAAGCCTACAGTAACAGTAGACATGATTAATATATTGTAAACAAAGGGAGACAGCAAGATTATCTAAAGCTTTATAATATCATCGTCTGTGGAACCGTGAGAATGAGAGATCATAATGTTCGGTAATCCTGTTGGCGAGGAGGGGGGAGGGGGAGTACGTTCTTTGTGTTTTATTAAAAAAAATCATATTTTGAAGAACAAGAAAATTGGCTAGTTTCAAAAGCTCAAGTTTGCAGGTAAATCGTTAACTTTTTTTTCGAAATATAGCAATACAATGTCTCTGTATCCACTTCTGCTCTACATAATGTACTATTTACTGATGTATACAGGACAGTTTACTGGTGGCTACAGGTGCAGTTATAGCGGCTTTATCCGTGGAGCGTGTTAACCTACACTACAGGATCGCTCTCGGAGTGCTCGACAAGATCAGCTTCAGCAGCCAATGGTAAGCAACTACATAGTGGCGGATCAAGAAATTAATATTTCTCATTATAATTGTAATTTGACACTCAAACTTTTGTTAAGTCGAGCCCCGAAAACCCGTTTATTACATGTAGCTGAAAACACACAAAATACATTGTTTTATGTCTAATTAACTCCTAAACCGTCAAGTTATTTATTTTGAATTTTCACTCACTTGAACTTGTGTCTCGCTGAAGCGATCTACAACTTCAGGTGAGTGAGAATTATTCAGATTTAGCAAAATGGAAGTTAACTATTTTTAAATTTTTCTGATTGATGTCGTGTTTTATCTTTAACATGCTTAAAAGCTGGTATTCAAAGTTATATTGAAAAAATGTAAAACCGAATATAGCCTAATTGGGACCGGAGATTGAAGGGTTGAAAATAATTTAAAAAACAGGGGTAAGTCAGCCAAATTTCCATCACACCCCCCCCCCCCCTTGGTATTAGCCCTTATATATTGGCCCAGCAACACTAGAGTCCTGATGACGTGTATTGCTTTGTTGTATGAAAATTATACGCACAGTAGTTAGCTATGGATTGAGGTTTATTTAGTGTGTGATTGCCTAAATTAAAAACATTTTTTTGTATGACGTAATTCTCTGGATTTAAGCAATGCAGCATACTGCCTGTGTTATACAATATTATATATTTCTATATTTTCACTATGTTTTTAAGTAACTAATTATATGAATTATATGAACACATATTTCAGGCTGATGATAGGACTTTGTCTACCGGCGTGGTTTCTCTCTATGTTTATCATGAACACGGCCGTACTGGCCATGATGCTGGTCATTATGATCTCACTGCTCGACAAAATGGAGGAAGTGATAACCAGACTCGGCATGCCGGATGATGGTAAGCTGTTTTTATCAATTGAACCCCCGATTTAATATGTTTAACAACACATAATGATGTGCCTCCTCCTCCTCCTCCTCCACCTCCTCCTCCTCCTCCTCTTCTTCTTCCTCTTCCTTCGCCTCCTCCTCCTCCTTCTCCTCCTCCTCCTCCTCCTCCTCCTCTTCTTCCTCTTCCTCTTCCTTTGCACTGATCTGCTAAATTGTATCATATTTATAATTCGAATTGTATCGGGTAAATACAATTATAATATTTTTTATATTTTAGGTCGTGTTGGGGGAGACGACGATGATTGTGCAGTTGAAATGACGTTTCTCGATTCTAATTTGGGATCAGCTAATGGTGGCCCCGTTGATTATCTCCAGAAACGACGCTACAGTGAAACAAAGTCAGTAGAATAAATCACTTCAACATCACTTTGTTTATACTACGATTCATGTCTAGCTCAAAGGTGCACCAAACAAAAAAAAGTTATTGGCATACTTACGTGTGCATACACGTTGAAATGGGGGTTTAGGACCGTATCTTAATTAGTAGCCATATATTGTTAGACCCACGACATTCAAATGAAGCAGAATGAGCAGTTTTGCACTTTAACCATATTCAGTTGTTCTCCTTGGAATTAAGCATCAGTCTATCTGCAGCAGAACAGATGTCGTTGTGTAGGCCTACTCAATTGATTAGAAAATCATAAAAATCTAGTGTAAAGTTAAAACTTTAATATAAAATATTATTAGGATCATGTGTCACTAGCAGATAAGGGATTTAACCTTTAAAGCACTAAAATATTTTAACATAAACCAAGAGACCAAAGTGTTTTCTGGACAATTTGAAATGATCATAAATGTCTTAGTTCTGTCTGCTTCATTTGAATACCTACGTTATGGGTTTATGGCTAGTATAAATGTTTTACTCTTTCAGTGCTAGGATCGACTTCAGACGTCAGAATGTGTCAGACTCTGAAAGGGTTAATAAGTGTCACTTCACAATGTGACACTAGCATCTTTTAATAAGGAGGGAATGAATTATCATATAATTAAATCCAGCAGTTGTTTCAATTGTATAAATGCACGTATATATTGCTAGACCATTATACACACAAAGAAATTAATTACTCGATTTCACATTCATAATAAATCAACTATACTTCATCTGGTAATTAATAAACTGGATATCAGAAATACAATTTTAAAACCCGAGTCACTCAGACACCATTAATTTTATATTCCCGTGGGGCTGATCGTTGCATCAACAGAGGTAGTAGCTTCCATACTAGTATGGAAACTACTATCTTTGACAGCAGAAGTGATAGTCTGATCCCGACAGCACACTTAAGTAGTAGTTTCCATACTGGTATGGAAACTACTACCTCTGCTGTCAGGATGCAACTTGGTGTCATGTGAATACATACATGTATGTTACGGATCACGGCTATTATATTTTTTAATTCTTTCAGTGCAGGGATCGACATGCTCACAACATATGATGTGAATTTGTGTACATCCATGCATCTCTGATAATAAATAATAAAGTGTAATTTGTCACATTTCTTCAAGTGTATCACTCTTGAGAATGTGCACGTTATTATCTTACATTACAATCTATATTTTTACAGCAAGTAAAAGTATACAGCATAGTTACCGGTTTCTCTAAAACCTACACAAACAAACTGCCTGTTTTTTTGGTTAGAGCGTGGTGCTCTGCCGATGTCGATGGCTGCCGTGCGGTTTCGAATCCGGCTTGGTGCAGAATTTTCAGAGAAATATAACGTTTCTCCCCTCTCAATCTTGGGACATTGATAAGATGTTGTGTCCTTGGGCAAGGCACTTCACCCTCAAATGTTTCACTTGACTCAGGTGAAAATGAGTACCTGGTAGGACAGAGATGGCAATGTGTACGATAAGTTCAATGCGCCGAAACGGTTGCAGGACTGTATGCTCTCCGTGGAGTTGAAATGGCACACGAATGAACAGGTCCAGTGACCAGGGGGTAAGATGTAAAGTCGGATGATAGGTCTTCAGACCTGATATCAGACTATAAACCTGCACCTTTACCTTTACCTTTACCTTTTCATCTTTGGCTGCTTTTATGTTTTGTCTAGAACAAGTCGCTATTAATAAATACTGTTAGCTAATGTTTCAATGTATATTTTATGCGTTTTTTATTAAATAATGTCAAATAAATCTTATCTTATTATAGATAGAGTGATAACATAATCATACCATTTACGATGATTGTTGTCAGTGTTCTTCATTATTCGAAACTGTAATTGTTTGTCTTGAAATACACTTGAAGTACACTTTTCGCTTTTCTAACACCATTTTGATATTCTTCTTCGTTAGCGTGACTTTGAATGCAAAGTTATGAACCCCGCTTTTTAGTCGAATTTTTTTTTATCTGCGGATATAAATGCATAGTAAGGATGTAATTAAAGAGTTAATGTAAAATTAGTGCTATACAGAAAAACGGTTTAATCTTGTACTGCAGTTTGCATCAATTATGCTACAATTGTATATTCTACAGTACAATTGTATATTCTACAGAAATGTCGTCGATTGTTTTAATTTAATTTATTTCACATTTCAATAATTCTGATTTATGTTATTGCATGTTAGCACAGACGAAAAAAGATGGGGCTTAGATCCACCTCCAGGTAAAAACAACGTGGAGATTTCAGGAGAGAAAACTAAGCGACCTCAGGTGGTGGAAACTCTGGGTGTGTCATTCAGCTTAGGGATTGGATACGCTGCTAAGATAGGTGGTCTGGCTACTCTCACTGGGTCGTCTAATAATTTAATTGCTGTGGATTATATTAACAAGTAGGTTGTATAATATTTATTTTGTCCATCTGTGTAGGCTGGCATTCCCCTTCTAAATCAACTTTAAGACTATAAAGATCCTTAGCAGTAAATCCTGTTCTACTGAAGAGTAGTCATTTTTTAATTGGAGCTGTTTTTTTTCTAGTAATGTCCTTTTATCCTGGGGACAACAGCTGTGGATATAATTATATATGGAGCGGTGAGGGGGGGGGGGGGGGGTGTTGGTAAACTAGATGCAACGATATGAATATCTCAGACGTAAAGTGATACAAGTTCAAAATCAGGCTTTTCATATTGTGTCATTTTGAAAAAAGTTATTGATATAGGAAATATTATAATTATTAAAAGATAACCCACTGGCACAGAGGTCAAAAAAAAAATTTCTTTATGTGAGCGTGTGCATCAAACTACAAGCAGAGGAGCGTGTGCATGAAATTAAAAACGTTGTTCACATGTCATAATTTTTTTCCTAATAGTAAGATATCTATTTTTAAAATCCAAGAAAAGGTGCACCGGCTATCTAGCGTCCAGTGCATGAAAAAATACGACATCATTTTACCATTTTCAGATATTACGCTGCAAAAGGACTTACTTCTCCCATAAACTACACCAACTGGTTGGCGCTCTGCTTACCTATGTGTACACTATGCGTCATTGCCAATCAACTCTGGCTACAATTTCAATATGAAGGATGTGAGTAAGTATCTTATACAGACACACGAATTGTTCTTATTGGAATACGTTTTTGAATTTTTCCACATTAGCTATGTTTAAACTGACTAATATTATATGCCTATATATATATGACAAAAACATATCTTTTCCTCAAAGAATATAAATATAAATATATATTTATAGGGGCCTACATATATGCTGCATGTTGCACAAATCAATTCATTTCTTATACAATACCCAGCGACGCCAATTTTATTAAATGATGATTACAATTTACCATTATATTTTAACATTATGATGTATTGTAGATCATTCAGAACCTGTTTCAAAAAAACTGAGATGACCCAGGTACAAAAAGAAGCTAAAGAGTTTATACGAAAACAGTATGAAAGTCTTGGATCCATTAAGTAAGACCCATTAACATTAGCAATAATCAGCCATTATCATTTCCTACATAGCATTAGTATTAAAATTTAATAACATAGCATGCGGCAACAATCTGATTATTAATAACATGTCACACTGTTTGTGCATGTGCCTCTGGATTTTCAAGAGAAAAATCGAGGAAGGCACATAGTCGTGATTATTCATGCAATTATTGAGCTCCCAAGTGTAACACATCATTGTAGTATTTGAATCCTTTGTATGTCTGTACAAGTATAATAAAGACAGTTTTGAATTATGCTTGTGTATAATTATATAAAACGATTGTAATAAATCATTGTCATACTAGACTTAAAAATGAGTGTTATAATATGTATGTTATACGGGTTAGTTTTCTGTTCTTCTAGGTATGAGGAGATAGTAGTGATCATGTTGTTCGGCCTCCTTGTATTTCTCTGGTTCTTCCGTGATCCTGGGTTTCTCCCCGGGTGGGGTTCTCTCTTCCCGGAAGGGTAATAATTATTACTTATATAACTCAGATAGTATAGTAAGCCTTTTCAGGAAATAAACAAATAAATTTTATCAAAACCAGGTATACTTCCAGGTACTATTCTTGACAATTTTTTTTTATTTCCATTATTGTTATATTTTTAGAAAACGATTTAGGCAAAATATCTCTGTTTGCAGACAATGCTGCTACTTTTTAAATCAGAATATTCCATTTTAATTAATAAATTAAATCAATCATTGAATATTGCTGCTCTAATATAATTCAGTTAGTACCTATACAGACATTCCCGAAGATATAACTATGTGAGCTAGTTATTGTAGCATACGAAGTAAATATTGTGAATATCAACCCCTTGTCTTACAAATGTTGTTGTTGATATATGTTGTTGATTGGAAGCTGATGCAATTTCTTCTTTAAATGATGCACACTTTCCAAAATGATTTATTGGAATACCTGATGAAATTTACTTTGCCATTTGACAGTAATTCCTCTTGCTTTGTCTTGTTTAGGTACCTCTCGGATACGGCACCGGCCATGGTGATAGTGTTCATAATGTTTTTCTTTCCTCTAAAGCCAATGTGGAGGAAGGCTAATCCAGGTAGAATGATTTGTTTTCTAAAAGTAACATAGATTAAAAAATAAACTATTTTAATTTTAAATTATTTACATATAGTTGATAGCTCATTATATATCCATAAAAATACATATAAAATATAGATCAATATCACAAACCTGACAGTCATAATACGTACAACGTAATATATCATTCAGTGTATAAATTGGATCATGTTTGGGACAACAGAATATTTTACACACCCAATTAAACGTCGTATCACACTGACATTGACAGTTGTTGTTTTTATACACCACCTGGCTGTGTTGAGCCTTGTTACTATTTTACTTACACTGCTCCACGCCATTGGCCACTGACTCAAATGCAATAAATCTGCATGAAATAGTGTTAATATAGTGTTATTATAGGTTTTGCAAGTGAGATATACATTGTGTATCGCAAAAAAAGTTATATCAGTAACTATCAGGTTTTTAAAAACATTGTACAATAGTCATAAACTATATCCTCAGGCAAATTTGAAAACAAATTGTAATTTAGTATCTAAAAATCATGTTTTCAGTTCGCAAGAATGCGATAAACTGAATGTTTGTATTTTTTGGTACATTTCTTTTTTGAGAAACAATCCAAATAGCCACATTTTCAATGCAACATTTGTCAATTAGATGTTTGCTCCACAAATTCCTTGGATTTATGTTGGACTAATGCTTGATCAATGCTGTACACAGTGAAGCAATTAAAATAAAAAAAAACGGGTGATTGTTAGCCGACAATATACTCTCCAGACAGATGACCAAATCATTCCCATCTGTTAAAAAACATCAAATAGATTTCTTGGAGCCATGAAAAGGGCTACCTCATTAGTTTTTTAAACATACGAATATAACAATAACATGATATTTTAGAGTGATAGTCATTTTTATTGGCCCGAAGCAGAAGCCAGCATGTTATTACTATTTTTATCACTATCCACCGAATCTTGAAAACATATGTATTATTTGTCTACAATTAGGCTACAGCATATCTACGCAAACCAACCACCTTGCTAAACATCACAGCTCACTCTTCACTCAAGTGTCAGCCCGCTTGGTAGCCAAGTAAACCGGCGACCCCTCGTCCCTCCACCGTTAGGTTCATCAGCACTACCAGCATAGAGCAGGGGTGCGTGCATCTGTACCTCCATGGCAGCTCGCATACACTAGTCTAGCAGCCGACTAGGTAGACAACATAGCGTACATACAGAGGATATATTAGCCCCGCGAGTAGGGTTGATAGCCAAATATTACACCCGCATAAACAGCAATATCCCACTGGTAGCACCCGGTCAATTGATAATAATTGGTGTTAATACAATAGTTATTCCTCACAATGATTACAGATGTACCGTTTGGGGGTCAACCAGTCAGACAAATATAACAAAATTGTATAGAATTCAAAATTGTGGTATGTGCATAACTTTAAGCCATCACTCCGTGACACACAAAATTATCTGACATGCTTTCTGAACTAAAATGGCTAGCCCTAAGTGTAAAACAAAGAAATACTTTTTAACAGTGGTCATGTTTTTCAAATAAAAAATCAGCAACCACAAAATTAATAACATGTCTGACTGGTTTACCTACCTAACTCTAGGAGGTCCCTGAAGTGATTGAGGTACACCCTCACTCCTTCATCATTCATCACAATAGGCACTCATCACTGGAACATGGTCTATTGTGTCTCGCTAACGCGACCCACATCTTCAAATGGTTAACAATTGTAATTAAAGAAATGCCACTCTACCAAGTTCATTGCTAATTTCTCATTTATATGTTAGTATTTGAAGGTCAACTAAAGGATAATAAAGGCTGTAGAGGTGATTAGCACATTGTTCCAAGCTTCCTACTGAGACAGCATTTAAGCATTAATCTTTTCGGTACTACTGTTCCTTTAAGTGACATTGTAAAACGATATACAGTGCAGTCTATTGATGAGATGTACATATGATGACCTGAGGTGATAGGGCATGGTGGGTTATTTGAGATAAGGTGTTATTGGCATGTCTAGGAGATTTACCCCCAGACATACCCAGATGATCCGAGACTTTAGATAAACAAAACACAGCTTCACTATCCTCTGGTCGGATAGTCCCCAGAGTAACATTAGTTGAGGGTAACTACATTCATCCCACGTACGAGACCTAATGTAAAACAGTCTATTGCCAGTTAGGTAGCTTAATGCCTTACTAAGGCCAGCAACCGTGCGTGCACTGATGCGGGAGCTGCATTTGCACCGCTGTTGAGCGGATGAACCAGGGTAAATCACTGGGAATCCGCCAGACACGTGATGGCTGCAGCTGCCCTTGGATATAATCGCTGTAGACTGGTGCTTCCGTACCATGCCGTACAGCATGCGACAGGCGGAGCAGATCCCTATGAACAGATTCATATAAAGCTTCACACAGGCATGAGGTGTATGGAAAGAACACCTGCCAATGTCAGAACCCACTTAGATCACATCTGTACCATACATAACTGTTAGCTGCAGCATCCTGCCTCCCATTAGCATCAGAGTTTATTCTAATTGTATTCTTAAAACGTAAACATCTCAAATCTAATAAACGCAATGTGTGTTTGAGGCGTTGTGCGTCGCCTTGGGTATGGAAGAGTGTACCTGCCACAAGGGGCAGATAACCCTTTCATAGCCAGGGCGGCGCTCAATGACTGATAAAGATATTTAAAAATGTGTCGAGATAGTGGATACTGAGTTACGTGCATGTTACAGGTACATCTAAAACGGCCACTCTCCTAAACTGGCCTTTTGTCAGAGACAGATTTCCGTGGGGCGCTTACTTCATGTGTGGGGCCGGAGCTGCCATCGGCTCTGCTTGTCTGGTTTGTCACTGCTCTCATAGTTTTGATTTGCTTAACCATTAAAGCGCTGAAATGTTTTTTATATGAATCAAAGGAAAACGAAGATGTGTCTTTTCGCTTCATCTGAATACTTCGCGCTTCCTTCTGTCGCGATATGATTGTGGGCAAAGCGACGTAGAGCAATATATTCACTCACTCACTCACACTCACTCACTCACTCACTCACTCACTCACTCACTCACTCACTCACTCACTCACTCACTCACTCACTCACTCACTCACTCACTCACTCACTCACTCACTCACTCACTCACTCACTCACTCACTCACTCACTCACTCACTCACTCTCTTTCACTCACTCACTCACTCACTCACTCACTCACTCACTCACTCACTCACTCACTCACTCACTCACTCACTCACTCACTCACTCACTCACTCACTCACTCACTCACTCACTCACTCACTCACTCACTCACTCACTCACTCACTCACTCACTCTCACTCACTCACTCACTCACTCACACACTCACTCACTCACTCACTCACTCACTCACTCACTCACTCACTCACTCACTCACTCACTCACTCACTCACTCACTCACTCTCTCTTACCTGCTTATATTATTGACACTTTTGGTGATTGTCTATCATTTATTTTTATGTAATCATGTTATCTATGTACTGGCTGCAATTTTCCTCATTAGGCATATTTGTTCATATAAAACAGGCAAATAGTTACATAGACCTAGATAAAATAATAGATATACCTGACCTTAGACAAAGAAAGCTTGGTATACAGAGTGTTATAGCAAAAGCTTACATGACTGTACGTTGTAGCTTTCTAGCAGACTCAATACCGTTTTGAAGCTGGTCCACCGCCTGCGACGCTGGCCCGTCATAAAATCAACATTGGATCAACGTATCGTGTCTGCTCAGTTTGTTCAATGTTAAATCATGTGATATTGTTTGAAACATGAACTGAAGAATGCAGGATGGTGTATCATACAATATCTCAATGAATTTCAGTAGGTCAATGACAGCATTTTTGGTAATGATTACATGTAGAGCATATCTTAAGTCCTAAGTTTGATGTTTGCAGGAGTCTGGATTAAATGCATGGATCCAGTCTATCCTGGACTGGCTTGAATACATACCTATGACTATGCTAGTTTTCCTGACATTTTTCATGTTGAGTCTGTTCACAGAATGTTTGTCTGTTGGTACAATCAATGGCGTGTTCAGCTGGATTCTTGGCGATATCGTGAGTACATATACATCCTCTTTATAGTTTTGTGGGTCTAATCGGCCCATGTAGCAAAGTTCATCTATGTTCGAATACATTAAGAAATAAAGCAGTGTAAGCCTGTATATCAAACTAGGCCAGAGGTTCACAAAATGATCGTCAGGGGGCACGAGCCTCAGAACAGGAACATCTGGAAGAGCTACAAGTATGAAAGATTAAATTGGGTGCTTATCCTACATGCCAGAGGATTCCAATGTATTAATATTAGAAAATAGTTAAATTTATGGTATCAATCATTTGCAGTGTAAACATGTAGATACAGTATATAGACGACCAGGAGTCTATAATGTTGTTTGAAAGCTCTATTTAGGTCAAGAGGATTACTATATTTTACACGGGGCTTATCACTTTTACAGGATGACTAGTATACATAAATTCATCCATTCGCAATAATCTGATAATGCATCGCTGCTGCGGCTCACAACTCCCCGTGGGTGAAAATGATTTTGTTGTGGCTGCCACTTTATATTTCTGCAATTACAAAATACGTTTGGGAACCACTGTAGCAAATATAAAACATTTATGACTTAACCATTAATATATAGTGTTCTATTCAATGAATACTCCATCAAAATTGGCATTGTAGGCCTCTATTTCAGGCGGTCAAAATGGGGTACAGTCCCCTCATGCTGATGTTACCTACTGCCATTTCTGCTTCGATGGCTTTTATGATACCGTCCTGTGGAACAGATAGCGCTATGGTTTACGAATGCGGGAGAATGCCCGTTAAAGAGATGGTAAGTTTCGATCATATTTTAAAAGATGCATGATTGTTTTCCTTGGCATTAGTTTTCGAGAAAAACACATTTCTGTAATTTTTTTAAAGAAATTTACTACCAAAATTAAATAGGTATAAATAAAACACAAGTGTACACAGTCTCTTTAAGGCAATGCTCAGGTCGATAGATTCGCCGTTTCATGTCATTAATTAATAAAAAAAATAACTAGAATGAGTAAGTAGTTCGGGAACGAATACGAAAGCAGCCCTATGTTAGACTTCCGGTCGCCATTTTGAAGGTAATATAGCAAAATTATTTCATGGGTCAGAATTATGTCCCACATGTTATGTTTCACTTATTTCAGACCTCACATTTTTATATTCATGATCCAGCTATTTTGCCTTGTTTTCGTCAACTTACCCAAGATCAAAATGGCCGCTAAACGTCCATTTTTATATTGCGTGTTTCTAAAAGTTAATCATACAAAGCACTAACGAGCACTTATTCGTCATTTGCCCTAGTAATTAAAGGGTTGATTATTTTGTGATAAAAATATCATAAAACAAATTTCCCAGTGGTACGTAATGGCTCTGTGCAATATAAAAAAGTAGGAGATAACAGCTTTGTTGCTATTTAAAAAATATTTAAAACTACGGCGGCGACGGACTTTGTGGAATACGGGGCTGTGTTATTAACCCTTTCAATCCTGAATTTACCATAGTCATCATCATCCACTACAAGCCGCGAATTGCTGCCGCAATTCTCGATTTGTAGTGGATGAAGATGACTCGATGTGGTTTAAAAATTAAAGAAAATTACCACGTATTGTTAAACAACTTTCGTGGAAATTTTCGGTCTAAAACCCTCAGTTTTAGGAAAATTAAGTCTGTTTTAGAGGATGTAAAATGATGCCTTAATGCATCGTGGAGGCTTAAAGGGTTAAACAAAAAGTTATTTTATCCTCGCTTTGGGTTGAAGTGTGTACGGGAATAAAAAAAACGTATCAACGTCTTTTTCGTTATAATAGACGCCTATTTGTCTTTGTAAATATGTATTTACACTGGTTACTGTGATTAATTCAATAAGAGTACAAAATATGATATTTCTTGTTATTGAATAATTAACTATGTATTTCATTCAAAAAATAATTTGATTGAAAACAAAAAAAAGATGACCGGAAAAAACAATTGTCACACATTTCAATTTTAAGATATTTATAGTGGGATGGCCCCCAGGTGCCAAGCGAACACGACGCGTTCACTAGGTGTTTGTATTGTTGGTCCACAGTCGTACAATATTAATCCAGCACTGGGTGGATGTCTCGTGTTTACTGGGTAGCGTCTTCCTGCCGAGATGGAGTGATATGCTTTATATTAACCCTTTCAGCGCGGGGACCGTCTTTATACGCCTGCATTCTGCCGACGGCAGATTCTGATGTATAAAGACGGTCCCCGCACTGAAAGAATTAAAATATTTCTAATGGCCGTGGACCCGTAACATAGCTATGCAAACAAAACAGAAAGAGCTAACTAAGACATTCATGATGATTTCAAATTGAGAAACGCTTTTGTCTCCATGGTTTATAAAAAAATAATTCAGTGTTCTTGGGGGTGAAGTGTTTACAGTTGACCGATTTATTTCTATAAAATATATATAACGTAAAACTATTATCAATGAATAAATATCTTTGTGATTGTATCACCTTCTGATTCTATTCAAGTATGAATATATTAACCTATACAAACCCGCCCGCATTCGATGTTTTATCGGATTTCTAAGAACAAAATCATTCATTGCTAAACATTCCCGTTTTTCCATAGACATAATGAAGGTCAAGTGTTAATTGGATCAACTAAATGTCTATAATTGTTTTGCTTGTGTCGGCATTGTAAGAACTAGACCTTATTACAAATACAAATACTCCCAATCATTTTTATATTGTCAATAAATGCATAGCGTCAACAGCATTGAAATTGTGAAATACAATGATATAGATACATGTATTAGTACACCAATCACATGTTCCACTTTTCTTTCTTTTTTCAGGTGAAAGCTGGCTTTATCGTCAAGTGTTTGTCCTGCCCGCTGGCTACTCTGGCGGTTTGTACCTGGGGAGTTCCTATATTCGATCTGTATACAGTCCCATGGGACACATCCGTCAATGCCACAACAGAAACTGCCATCACCAATAGTTTCCTAGGACAGGGACTGGATACATTATCATCGTTTGAGTTGTGACAAACTGGTTTCACCCATAGGAGAGGTCTGCTCACCACATTAAATAGCTGGCTTTAGCCCCTAGAGACCCCAGGGCCCGTATTCTCGTACAAGTTACGACATATCGTAGGCTTCTGATTGGTCGAGATGGTCATCTCGACCAATCAGAAGCCTACGATATATCGTAACTTGTACGAGAATACGGGCCCTGATATCTACAAGTAAACTGTCAGTGTGTTTACAAACACTTGTGTGGCCAGTTTACTAAAATGTCTGTGGCCGTATTTTCGTACAAGTTACGATATATCGTAGGCTTCCGATTGGCCGAGATGGCCATCTCGACCAATCAGAAGCCTACGATATATCGTAACTTGTACGAGAATACAGGCCCTGTGAGCATGTTTGAGATACAATCCCAGCAACATTAAGACATCAACCGAATGTTGGCGACAATGTTCGGCTAACGTCGCAGACGGTGGGCCAGCATTGGCCCAACATTAGGTCGATATCTCATGTTTGCTGAGATGTGATCTAAATTTCAGTAAAACGGTACATTTTCAGCCTCTTGAATTTGTGGATCGCGGTTGCCGAACGTTAACTCCAAGCAGGCGGTATATTGACCAGTACTGCAGTACTACCTTACATACTTCAATCATTTAAAGCTCGCGTTGCTGAAGTTACAACAATATTTTTTAGTGCATAATGGCCGACATTCACCTGAAAAAATGAAAATTTCGGTCAATTTTTTTGTTATAAAATGTAGTACATTTTAAAACCAAAAATATTGACCGAACTTTATCAGAATTTACTATGTTGAATGTGCACAAAAATGTTATAAAAATCATAGTTGATTCGGGGCCCAGCTGGACAGAAAGGCAAATATTCAACATACTGATTTAATTCGTGAAGACGTTGGTTAATAATCATTTGCTGTGGTTGTAGTACACTATATTTTGAGTCGCTTGCACTGTTTATTTTAGCATCTGCATAATGAAAATTGTCTCTGATTTGTTTTCAACATGCTCGTCAAATTGTTATCTTCTATCGTGATCAAATTATCTTTTTGTCACAATTGAAATACATTAAAAAAGATAACAATTCATTTTAATTCTAACAAATTGTAACGAATTGTGCAAATCGATTACACTGTTTTCGCAAGTGGGATTGATCAGTTGTATCCATTAAAAAATTTTTTGTTGAAATGTAAAGCGATAAAGAATACATATTTCCACATTTTCCAAGTACATGTAGGAACATGTTTGAATTTAGATTTGAGACTTATTTATGAATAGATCCCCCCCCACCCCGATTTATATCTTGATACACTGTCATTCGCATTCCCTCGCATATAGGTTTCAGCTGAGTGAAGAATGTCATATATCTAGGCCCTGATGAGTCAAGTCCAGTCAAAAAATGAAACAACAGCCTATCATTAGTGTGCATGGTTCTATTCATGCATGTAGTTGATATCTATACCGATGGGTAATGGCGTCCTCGGCTCTATTGACCCAGTTAGAAAAACTCATATTACAGTTTTTAAGCATGTTGATCTCAAATACCACTTTGTTAAAAGCGGAAATATATCTTAGACCTTGATGTCATAAGCCTAATATACAGGTCCCGTATTCTCGTACAAGTTACGACATATAGCAGGCTTCTGATTGGTCGAGATGGCCATCTCGACCAATCAGAAGCCTACGATATGTCGTAACATTACGCATGTAATGAAATATCTCCATTACAATTAATGCATGTAGCGTTAGTTACACATGTACATTTCGCATAAATGCGAGTTTGGTAAAGGTAGGTAAGTTTCGATTAAATGCGAAATTGGTCAAGAAAGGATTAATTTACATATTTACAGTGACTAAGATGAAAAAACTTGTATGTAACATAATTTAGGGCTCAAAAATTAAATTTAAATCGGCCCTGTCAGAAACTTTGTGTAGGCAGGTATGCGTACGCTACATGACGGACTGGATTGAATAACACGAGCGAGTTAACTCTTTGGCTAGTGGCCACAATGTTAGCACCCAAGCCTCTCCATGTGATAGTCGGTGGCTCAATCTCAGAGCTGAGCAGTTTCAACACTGATGTGTGGTCAGCTTTAATCGTGCTACAACAGTCATCTCCATTAGATTTCATCATATAAATTGTAAAACACACCAACCCGATTGCTTTTGCGACACCCCACGCGACGTCGCGTCGGTTTATCAAACTCACTTTTTCATCTTTGGCACAAAATACCAGAGAGACGACGTACTCGAATGCGATAGGCAACGCGATCTTTTTCAAAATTGCTACATTTTCGTCGCGCCTTATATGTTGCGTTGGTCGTCTCGTTGGTGTGTGGACAGTCACGCCGTCGCGTGTTTAATCGCGCTATGAAATATTCCACCTTCAACACTAATTCAATGTTTATTGTCAATGCAGTAGAGATGGGAATATTAGACCTATATTTAACAAAGCCACCATCTCGGATAGAATGTGTCAAATTGTAAGGGCGTGTCATCTTGGGATATGACGAATAGCCAATTTTTGAAAACAGCTTAATCAGTCAGAAAATATCTTGAGAAAATTGAGTTAAGATTGGATAAATATTGGCGACTGTTTAAGTAGAATTCTAGAAAGTATCGTGGCGGCCATCTTAAGTGTGCAAATACTGATTTTTTCAAATTAAACAGATTTGATAAATGCTAGAAATTGTGGTATCTACTTCGAATTGAAAGACAGTGTTGTGGCCATCTCAGAATTGCAAATTTCCAAATTTTTAAGCTTTTAGTCAAATGATGGTCCGTTTGAAGATTTGGTAAGATTTGTTTCCGTAGAGCATTCACATAGAATTTTACCTATAATAGGACCTAGGATGTATCATGGCATCTTTCTTGAATATTTGAAAATCAGGCGAAAATCAGGCAACTTATATATAGGGTAATCGGTCAGAGAATGGTCTAAGAAAGTTTATCGGAGATAAGATAATCACTGGCGACTGCAAAACATTTACATCGAACTGTAAGAAAGTACTTGGTGACCCTCTTGGATATTCAAATTAGCCAATTATCAGGTATGAGAAGGGTAATCAGTTTGAGAAAATTTCGAAAAAAATTCGTGAAGATTAGATAAATATTGGCGACTGTATAGGATTTTACGTTGAAGAGAAAGAATGGGCATTACGAATGCAGTTTAGTGTTTGGTGTTAGCCCATCCATTTCTTTTATAAAATATCATCTTCCCCTGGCCAGGCTCACGCGAGTGCATACCACAGGAGCCTAGCCGTATCGAGTACTACAATCAGTTATTATGTCTACGTGCTCATCTTGTGGGTGTGTCTGAGATTCAAACCTCATTGGATGTTTCAGATTTATAAATATGTCATAAAAGGTCGCGAAGAATTGACCTCTTGTTCATCTCTCATACACAGTCACATGTTTCCGTTGCTAGATGTACTATATAGACGAGTTGGGAATCTCTCATTTGGAAAGTGACGTGTACCGCCATTCAGGGAGCTGGGAACACAATGACATCAGCGTGAGATTCCGAGCTTATCTATATATCTGATCTATCATACCAACGGAAACAAGCAGCCTATGCTCTCAGTCAGCTGTCAACGCCTGATCAATGGCTCTCTGATTAGCCGGTCTTTCGACACGCGACATTCAAGGTATCTGGCGATTTAAAATAATTGGACAGTATGCTCGATAAAGCAAGGTATCGCTCTTGTGGAAGATGTAAAATATATGCTACCGAATAATGTTGACGAAAGCACCAACAATATGGTTTAATGTTGGGTCAGCGCAACCTCTCATATGAAATAGTTTACTTTTAAAGCGACACAATCAGGCTAAAATCATCAAAAAATCAGTATTTTTATTTCGGCTTCTTTATATCGCCATATTGTGAGCATGATAGACTAGAAGTCTTTTAGGAAAAATGGGGCTGCTGTGGTAAAGTAGCAAGTGTGCCGAAACCCAATTTATCAGTTATTCCCGTATTTCTTGTTTTAGACATGTATGTCCGAAATTAAATTTCGTCCTGATTATATATGCTGAACTGGAAAATGCGCAACACAAAATAATAAAAAAAATTACGCGATTCTAGTACATGTATATGGACATGTTGACATATTATGGACATGTCAAAGAGCCAATAATACTGATTTTTTTAATGATTTTAGCCTGATTGTGTCGCTTAATTTGATGGAAAAAACGTATTATAATAACATTTCTTAAATTAATTTGTATTTATCCAATACAATAAATTGAACATTCCTCTTGCTCACTGTACATTTAGTCCTCTTTTGTTTTAAATTGTAAGACGGATCGACCTTAACGGCGACAATCATAATTTTTTTAAGAAACATGCATAATTTTATATAGGCCTACAGTTGGCCTACAGCTGTTGCCAAATATTTAGTAGGCCTACTTTAAAATATGCTCTTCATCCACCCAAAAGAGTAGCATAGGAAGAAAAATTCAAGTAAGTATTTGGCAACTGTATATAAATGTATGCGAGTTTGAATGGTTGGATGTTATTAAATTGATTATACATAATTACAACAGAATATAATTCTGCATCATAATGTGGGATGTTCCAGTGGAATTCTAAAATGTAGGCCCTCTGACAGGAAATTTGATGTTTCTACACATAGTATTAGCTATTTGTGATAAATCTATCTTCCAGGCAGAAGATGAATAAATCACACAGATTTAAGAAGAGTGATTTCACATTGAGTCCTGTTTTATTTATTTATTTTTAGTAATAGTGATCATTGAAATGATACTTCAGATTTCATAATGTCAATGCCATTACTAACCATCTATAAGTTTATGAGGTCCCATTATTCATCTGGGGTTTTTTTCAATTTAAGAAGCAGCAGATATTCTGGGATGATACGTTACCGCGAAGTAGGCAAATTATAAAGTTCGAGCTCATTTGTGCAAAATCATTTTTTACCAGTTTGTATCGCATCCTGACCATTAGTTGAAGGTCTAAAGTAGCTCTCTTAATGGGAAACAGAAGAGAGATGTGTTAGGATCATCTGTGCCTGATAAAAACCACACCGTAATCTTATAGCTAGAACTCATTTGTCTATCAATATAGTTTAGTTTTTTGAAGAAGCATCTTTGTATTTAATGTACGGTGCACATCTACATACATATCATATCACATCCTTCTAATCACTGATGATGGACGTTGCTTCAGCTGTTATATCCTGCTGGGTCTCAGGTTATGTGAGTATCGTTCTGCTCTGCAGAGTTAAAAGACTGTAACTGCTGACATGAAAAGTAAGCAGTTACTGCCTTTCGCATTTGCACGACAGAATTATGATATGATTGCGTGTTTTGTATTCACAGGAATTAATAATTCCAGGCAGATAATTATATACATTTGAAAGTGGACATACATTTCTAACCCTTTCAAGCCTGAATTTACCATTGGCATCTTCCTCCACTACAAGCCGCGAATTGATGAATTGACTTGCACGATTTTGCGCATAAGCAGGACTCCCAACTAAATAGTTCAGTTTTGATCACTGTGTGGCATGTTGTAATAGAAAAGAGTGCGACAGGACTCCCAACTAAATAGGTCAGCGTTTAGTCACTGTGTGGCGTGTTGCTATTGGGAAAGATGTATTCTCGACTTGTAGTGGATGAAGATGATTTGATGTGGTTTAAAAATTAAAGAAAATTGCCATGTATTGGTAAACCAGTTGCATGGAAATTCTCGTTCTAAAACCCTTGGTTGTATGAAAACTAGGTCCGTTTTCAGGGATGTAAAATGATGCATTAATGCATCGTGAAGGCTTAATCCTTTGACCGTCAAATTATTCAATCTGAATTTTCACACTCTTGAAGTTGTGTCTCGCTGACGCGATCCACAACTTTAAGTGAGTGAAAATTATTCAGATTTGACAAAATGGAGGTCAACTCTTGTCAAATATTGCTGATTGATGCCACATTTTATCTTTAACATGTTCAAAAGGTGGTACTTAATGTGCTGATAAAAAATGAAAACCCGAATATATGCGGCACCGGCGGTTAAAGGGTTAAAGGGTTAGAAGACCTCTGTCACGAGAAGAGAGATCAGGTCGCGGTTTGTGTAAATGGCATCTCTAAAATAAGTTATATCGATTCCACGCAATTTTTTTCATCGCACGACTTACAGTTTGACGTGCCAGAACCATAATAATGGCCTTAGCACGTTCTGCCTTTAGCAGTTATGACCACATCTATACCTAACACCCAGTTATCATTGTACGAGTGGGACCGATAGCAGAGCCATAACGTGTCATCTGCCAGTTGGCACACAGTTAACGTTCTCTGACTCGTATATTATGAACCGATTCAATACTTGACAACCGTTTTGTAAAGTCGCTTATAATGACTGTAACAACAGAAAACTGTTGCTAACATCAATGACGATTTATGTTAAATAAACTTTAAATAATTCAATTTAATAAAACATCGTGTATGTTATTTATAGAGCAGCACACATAGCACGTTCCGCCGCTCAGAAACCACCACTGCATTCTTCGATAACTGGGATTAGCATTTTATGGCTCAACTAAATTTGTTAAGCAAATAAGATAAAATACAGTTGTCAACTTTTGGCTCTGAAGAAATCGTCTGGTTCTGGGGATGAGTCAAATTTCAGTTAACATGTAAACACAAAAAGCGCTATACCACGAAAAATATTGCTCATTTGGACGCGATTTTCCCCCCACAAAGATGCGCCATGCGTGCTAATTGCACGGCTCCATAACGTGCTAATTGTCCCGTTATGGTTCTGGCACGTCGAATTGTTCTGGCACGTCAGACTGTAAACTTGCCTTAATTAGTTGGGAATTAATCGGAGTTAACGAATATGAGGAGAGCCAGCAGGGTGTTGGGAGAGCAAAGAAAGTAACGAATGTTTATTAAAACAAAATACAATAGACGAGAGACTCTCGCTAAAGGGCCTGTCACACCTTGGCGATCAGCCTCAACGATCGCGTAACGCACGAAAAAATCAGCCGAACGCTGGCGAACGCTGACTATTGCTAGACCATCGTTATGATATCGCCGTGTGTGTTTAGCGATCGTTGTTGATCGCAGATGAACGCTGATGAACGCTGAGAGATTTGAACAGGTTCAAAACTCTCAACGTACACCAGCGTGCGAGAGGAGACGCTAGAGGAGCGTTACTCGATCGTTGTACACGCTAGGGGAGCGTTACTCGATCGTTGTACACGCTAGTGAAACATTACTCAGTCGATGTACACGCTAGGGGAACGTTACTCGATCGTTGTACACGCTAGGAGAGCGTTACTCAATCGCTGTACTATATTGCTTATAAATCAAAATAGGCATATACATATATATATATGTATTACACGTCCTGGTGAATCCCTTATTACCATACAAATAAAGTTATAAATTATTGGAAATGATAGACAACATATCTACAAATGTATCAATCTTTATTATAAAAATAAAAAATAAAAAAAATATACAAAAGTTTGTGATCAGCTGATCAAAAATAATATGAGATGTTTAAGATCTTCTTCTATGAAAAATAGGCTTTTAACACGAGAAAATGTCAAAATAACTTTTATCAAACACTTCACAACTCCCTGACAAGTCTTTGTTTGAAAATTCAGTAAATTTTCGCATGGCTCAACATATTAAAAGGATACATTTACCGCTAGAAATATACTAAAACCAATTAAATACTGCAGTAAAAACTCGTGGTTTTAAAGATAAATCATGTGATCGTAACTGTGCGTTGTGGAACGTGTGCGTTTTGGAACATGGTAGTATCGTGTACGTGCACAAATAAAATAATAATGGTGAGTTATTATATAGCGCACATACAATGTTCTGCGCGCTTCACACATATCACTTCTCGTCACTGGACCTGTTCATTCATGTACCATTTCAACTCCCTTTTTTGGAGCATATAGCACTTGCAGCTATTTCGGCGCTAGGAACTAATCTCACACATTGCCATATCTGTCCTACCAGGTACTCATTTACACCTGAGTCAAGTGAAGCATGTAAGGGAAACATGATATTTCTCTAAAAAATCCTGCACTAAGCGGGATTCAAATCCGCACGGCAGGCAGTGACATTGGCAGCAACGTGTACGTCTTTAATATGAAACAGGTTTCAGCCACAGATTGACCGCGTACAACTTCGTGGGAAATTTATATGGACTGTCATATCTAATATATCAGGAAATAATCAGGTCGAAAATATTTTTTTTTAGAATCAGTAACATTTCAGTTCCATGCCCGCATGCTCAGCTGAGAGGTCGCACAGTGATTAAAAAGTTATGCACATTTTTCGGACCTTTGGGCCGAAATGACTCTCAGTCACCGCCATGGTAATTTTTTCGGGTAAAGCAAATACATCAATCCACGGCTTTGGAGAGGACGACACGGCTACTCAAGAACCGGGTTGTACAAGGTCACACACCCAACAGTTGAGAGACAGAGTTAAAACGTTAGCTTGGGTGCCAACACAGATGCATGGCTCCCTATCTCATAACGTACCAAGGGCATTAGAGAGCAAGTTTGTGTTCATTAGAAAAGACTTTCACAAAAATCCACTACAAAGACCTTATGATGGACCATATCCAGTTCTTTCTAGTGGCCAAGCATTTTTTTGGTCGACCTAGGTGGTCGCTCAGAAGTAATTTCTCTGGACCGTCTTAAAGCTATGGTGGCTGATTCGTCTCACCTCGTATCTGCGTTCCCTCGTACTCTCGCGTTCTGGGCGAGAATGCGAGTTTGCGAGAATAATCAGCGAGAACGTGAAAAATACGAGAATGCGAGAATACGAGAACATGCGTTTGCATGAATGAATCGCGAGAACCTAATAAAGACGAGGACTCGAGTTTGCAAGAAGGCGAGGACGCGCAAAAGACGAGATTACATCGCGAGAAGATGGAAAAGATGAGTATAGTATGTGAGAACGCGAGGACGTGAACAATGTGAGAAAGCGAGAAATTAAGCACGAGTCTGCGAGATACACTGCGCAGTTGAAAACGTTAAAGCGCGTATTTTTGCCCCCTCGCAACGGAGGAATTTGAAACAAAGATGGACGTACGAAGAAGACATCGTATCCTTAATATGTTAACAATAATGGCTTAGCTGACCAATGACCTTTCTGGTCAATCAATAAAAAATAGCGTTGGCTACCAAGAGTTATTTTAGGAGTGTGTGGTGTACTAGTATTAGCCTATAAAACATTTTCAGAGCGACAACGATCAGCGAACACGGCACGGTTATCTAATGTGTTATAATGTTAGTTTACTATCTACAACTATCTATTCATGGAAGTTTGTCCCGGCCTAACCATGGTAATACATAACAGAATTAAATACAGTAAGTACATCTAGAGAAAGTCCATATAATTAATATTGAATATGTTTTAACATATAGGATGTAATGTACTGATTAAGTTTCAAGCGGTTTCAAGCTGGCGACTGTTAGGTATTTGAAAATAATAGTATGCATACTGCTAAAAGTAATAGGCCAAATTTAACATTTCGCCTATATCTCCATTTCTATCTAGGACAGGTATCATCCTAAAATAGTACCTACCCCTACATTTTCATGCATAAGGAATATGTTTGTAGCACTTAAAATGTGTTATATTGACTGGAAGTTTAAGATTTAAAGATATTATACATACTTTTGATAAAAAGCAATTCATTCTTTTAGTGAAATGGCCATAGTATTTTTTGTTGCAAAAGGTATTATTTATTTAATAATTAATTAGGCTTTATATACACAAATATATACAATAATCGTACAAATAATATGCAATTGTAAGTGAAATTGTGTACATCACGATGTCAAATACAGGTGACCAGCACTCCAACTGAGTTCGACATCCAGGATAAAATTTATATACATGGAAATTACACTTAAAAATAAAATTAAATAAAAATATACTATACATCATTTTTGTTTCCCGCGCTAAAACCAGAGATAAAATAACTACATTTAGTATAAAAGTAGCAAAAAAAAAAGCTCCCTGGAAAGCGTAGAAACTTATAAAACAACTAAAAGTAATACATTTTTCAAAACATGCAACTTTGTAATAGACTTATTACCACAGAAGTTTAGTTCATTATGCACCCCATTGATAATAGGGGCGAATACCATAATAATATCATAAAATACAATAAAACAAAACTATATTAAGAGTATTTATAAAAACAATAATGCAACTATGTGGTATTCAATCGACGCGTACATAACGTTAGTCCCTTTTGACTAAAAGTGCTTTCTTTAGTCTAAATTGCATCAGCTGACTTCAGCTCGCATAGCCCGCTCAGCCGAAAAAAACCCATCTATGCTATCATCTACATCGCCCACACCACTCAACTCACTGACATAAAGTACATCAGCAGAAACTGTGCGGGGAATTCCCAAATTTTCAAAACCAACCCAGTTCCAGATAACCACAATAATTAACCTCAATAACCAGCGAATTGCAGCCTTCAATATTGACATTCCTTAAGACATTATTCATGAACCAGAGATACACATACTTCAATGATATAGTGGCCTATAGCCTTCAGTAATGACATTTTAATTTTTCCAGCTCCATAGCATCAAGTGGCAAGATCTACATTAAAGGTGTGGTCAACTGTCAAAATTCGCGGGACAAGGGTCCCCCAGAAAGCAATAGTGCCCGTGGGTAGGCCAAGTCCCTATTCCATAATAATACTAAATATGCGCTTCAAACCCAAAGCCTCATTAAGAGCAAGTTCTCAAATCACAGCAAGTTCATATATACTTGAGCGACATCTATGAGTTGATCATTTAAAGCTCTTGGCCCTTACCCCTACTTGGTCGCTGGCTTGCAAACAAACTGACTGTATTACTGCGGGGATGTTGAAACTGCTTGACCCAAGCTTGTATAGACATGCCCAGTAAACACAAAACATTTGTATGACTTTATGCAATGTTGGACCGACATCGAAGACGTTGGGCCGACGTTGTATAAATATTATACAAATGCCTTGTGTTTGCTGGGCAGGAGGACTTTCTCTCAAACATTGTACATTTATTCAATGTTGGTTCAATGTTGGGCCAGCGTCGCAGACGTTGGTCTAGCATTAAAACAGCATTGGATCAATGTCCCGTTTAAGTAGTATCTTGTAATCAGTTCAGTGGCTATATTAATGCCATCAATCTGTACTCAATAGGCTACTGTTGGCCTACACTTGACCGTCCCAGGCATGCGCGTTTTGCAGTTGAATCATTCTTTAACTTAATATCATCAGAACTTAGTTCCTACCTGCACAGTAGCCCATTAGGCTTGCCGAACAGTAATAACTTATTATTCAGCATATTTTTTTAATATATTAACGGTAACCAACCAGCAGTCCAATGTTGGTGATTTTTTTACAACTGTAATTTCTGGTTTAATGATTTTCCATGATAAAATTTCTACTGTTTTTTACGATATACGCATGGGTTTGCCTGTTCGCCGCTTATTTAGCGATCAAGCAGACATATGCATGTGTACTTTTATAATATAACTGTTTAGCCACTGCAAGTGGGCGACACTTGCTCGTATCGCGCCTGTCACGTCGCCGGTAATGTCATTCACGTGACACTTCGTGGGACGACTCGTTCCACGTTACACTTCACCCCGAAACATGTTCAAACATGTCTATTGCGACACATCGCAATTACATTTTTAACACCTATAGTAAGGCACGGTTGCACGGTAGATGCACTGCGGACACTGTGAACCAGGGCGCCCGAAACAGGTACCCCACACATAGCGTATAATGCAACCCTTGCTACGGCTGATTACACGGTATGACGCCAGCTGTGATCACTCACATTAAAGGCACGGCCCGAGCACGATCACTGACATTTTTTATTCCTCGCGCTAAGGAGGATTTTGAGATATATCGCATTATTAACGCTACCGATAAACAAAAGGACCCACGAACGACATTCGCTACAGTATTACATATACTGCTTTTTAACCATAACGCACTGCGGATTAAATCGTTACTATATTTTAGCATGTGTTGGACGACATATCCAAACACCTGCTCAATTCGTATTGCTGGTTCTCGCTATATCAGCGCCAAACCTGCGGGACCAGTCACACGCATTGCACTACTATCATATTGTATAACATGCAATTTACTAAGCATATTATGTAAACGATATAATTAATGCTTGTATTACATGATTGTATTAATTAAATATGAATAGGGTTGGACGACACACATCGAGCAGCAGCATAATTTCAGAACACTGGTGTTAAAAGGATGGGAACGGACTTTAAATAATTTGTATGTTGCACACGTGGTGTTCACCACCCACCCACCCTGTATTTTTTGCACTCAGCCATTTTTGTAATAATGTTGTTTTTGGTGCACTACTCGGATGGGCCCGACGAAACCTCCACTTTACCCACAAGTTAGTTAGGTTCATACGTTGTCACTTAGCCCGGGGTAAAGTGGGGATAAGCCACCGGCGTTTGGCAGGGTTCGCCATCTGACGAGAGGCCGCCCCTTGACAGACGCCGCTGCCACTAACCCACGCGGTCAAACCTGCTCCACTCATCCACTTGCGATTCAACCAGCGGGCTAGGTGGACGTGCCGCCTAGCACGGCTCAGTGAGCCATGAGGTCATCGCATCCATCTGAACATTGTCATTGTGTGCACAGCGAAGTTTTATCAATAATAAAGAATCAAAGAGTCAAGCAAAGTCAGAAGTTATAGTTATTTATTCCCCGTCGCCCAGCCGGCAGAGTAAATGGAAAGATAGACAACTTAGACTTAAGTTACTATATATTTACGTCACGGACAAGTGAGGGTCACAGAGCTATATAGAACGATAATGCAAGTATGATTGGTGATGCAGAGCATCACCTAGGAAATGGTCAACACAGCAAACACGATACATTGAAACAATGTTGTTTTAATGTTGTGACAACGTCTTCGACGATGGGTCATTGTTTCGATGTAACGTGTTTCCGGGGAATATTATAATTGGATTATACATTTATAAACTACATAGTTTATACCGATTGCTGCCCAAATATAATAGCCATAGGCCTAGCTGCTATTTTTTTTATTAAATGTGGTGTTTGTATAAGAATATAAGTATATGTGAATATGTAGTGGCTTGCGAAGGTGTCAAGTTTTGACTAGCACTTGGGACTGACAGTCATGTGAGTTCTATACGGTATCAGTAGTTTTTTTTAATTTAAATGAAAATGTACGCATTCGCAGTTGTGATATGCCTCATTTGACGGCTTAATATGAAAGTTCCTCACCAGTGACAACTACGTAATTATTTATGTGGTTTCAAGGGCTTTAAGGGTGTTACAGGCTGGGTGGACAATCAGACAATCAAACAGTGACAGTCATACATGATTGATATGTGCAATGATGTATGACTGTCGCTGTCTGAGCCATAGTGGCTGTATGCATTATGTACACTTTTGCATTGATGTTATTATTGTTTAAACAAAGATGGCAAAACATTGCTGGAATGCGCTGCAACGAACCAGATAAAGGCTTATTATAATAAAAACAAAGAAGTTGTATGCTTGTGAATGGTGATAGGTATAATAACATTATAATTTCATTTCAACTATTTTAAGATTATATTATGATAATACCATTTTGTGTCAAACTACATGATTAAAACACCTCTGTAAAAAAACGTATTGTGCTACGCATCTCCAATCGTACTTGTTCATAATGACAGTGGGAATAAATACGTCGAGGAATCCCTAAACTCAATCCGTCAATTGGACTGGAACCTTCAAGCCACACCCCCAAATTGAATCAAATTGAGGCTGGCCAATCACAACCTAAAAACCAGAGCCCCGTTTTGTAGTCACATGGCCAGTGGTCAGGCTAGACCTACCCTTGCCTGGCGAGCCCGGCCAATTTCATTTATGGCCGGGTCGAGGCCAAGGTTCCTAGTCACGTGACTTTCATGCCTGTGCTATTGAGGCCGGTGAATAATTTTCCGGGTCAAGTCATAGCAAATGCGTCAGAGGGGAAATACATTACTGTGAACAACTCTAACAGTGGCGGATCCAGCATAGGGCGTACCCGGCGTACGCCCCCCCCCCCTCCTTATTGGTGAAAATATTGCATTTTCATGCATTTTTTTAATAAAGTTAAGCTAACACCCCTTTTTTCCCAAAATGTGGCTTACGCCCACTCCTCTTGCACATTCTGGATCCGCCACTGGCTAAATCAGGAAAAGTGACCTTTCAAAAATGCCTGAATTCGGGGATTAGCCTATTTTCATCTAAAAATAGCAACTAGTTACAAACATTCGCCTCTGGGGCATACCAGAGGCTACATGAAGCTCGGCCACGCCACGTAGTGTGGCTCTGGGAACCAGAGTAGACCTACCCCAGAAAACATAACACATTTGTATAACATTTATACAACGTCGACCCAATGTCTTCGACGTTGGTCTGACGTTGTACAAATGTTATGCAAATGTTTTATGTTTGCTGGGATATTTAGTCAAATCTGAATAATTTTCACTCACTTGAAGATCGCGTTAGCGAGACAAACTTCAGGTGGGTGAAAATGCCAATTAAATAATTTGGCAGCTAAAGGATTAAACCTTGACCTTGATTGGACGTTGAACATGCTATGAATTGTGTTTTCAATATGTATTCAGCGAATCATGGCGATCCATCTTTTTAAATCTAGGTCTAACAGTACCGAGGGGGGAGGGGGTTACGTTGCAATTAGTTTCAACGTACCCCCGGTATGCTGAGACCAGTTTCAGCGTACCCCCGGCATGCCCGGTATGCTGAAGGGGGATACACTGAAACGGCTACACCGGCCCTAATACGCTTCCGTATAATTTTGACAATGTTCAATCTAAGAACAGAGACACAACATTGTATTTCTTTAGTGTGACACGTTTTCTTCGAAGTTTTCATTTTTTCGCCTGACAATGACATTGCGTGTGACCTGTGACCTTGTTTTTGATCTGTAGCTGGAAGAATAACCTCCAAATGAATTACCAGTGTCAAACTGATCTAAACTAGTAGTATTGTTTGTAACTGTATTTTTATTATGTTCAATGTTATTAAATTAGGCTATATATTGGCAGAACTTGTTGCGGCCGTCTTGGATTTGATCCTATTCGGCACTTCCTGTCTTTCTCTTTCACACCAGTTTTTCTCATTAAATTATATAATAGATGATGGATAATAAATTAACCTTTTGTGGTGTTATATTTTTTGTAATCATTGCTTTAATTAATCACTTTTCCTCACAACTTCATATGAAAAATATTAATTTGTACATAGCTTTTCATACTGTCCTTATGTTTTCCTAGTTTTTGCTACTTTCCAACAACGATGTACTGAATACCCTGTGTTGCCTTTGTTGCCCAACATGTTACGGCTTTGTTAAACACTTATAGGCTATATCTCAGTCTAGTGTTAACCATTAACCCGTTTACGAATAAAATTTACATAGCTTCACCTAAACTCCACAGGTCGCTATCGTTGTAGTCCAGGAAGTTAGCCTTCAAAGCACTGTAATCTGGAACAAATCGTAACAAGCTAAAAATTTCAGGAAAGTTTGTTAGATGTATGGCAAACAACATATAAAAAGTCATAAGGTGTCCATAGGGTGGAAGTGTTCTAAGTTTATGTAAAAAGGGCGCATAAAGGTCAAACGACTAAAAATCATATAATAGTTAGGTTCCAAAACCATAATTTCTTGACCTTATTCCTGATTTATAATTATTGACAACCATGTCAAAAATATCCATGTCTCTATATCTAGCCTAACTGGTAAATGCGCAGCACAAAAATTAAAAAAAACTTTTGCAGTTCTAGTCTATGGACATGTTTACATCATATGATCATATTAATAAGCCAAAATAAAATAACCGATTTTCTGATGATTTTATACCTGGGCATGACCCTTTAATGTATTTGTCAAAAATTAACTACTACGCTTCTCTAAAAACGGTGGGCGGGATTTTGTACATTTTCGCCATCGATCACAGTGATAAGCAAGCATTCACTTATATCATACACCAGTCTCACATTGAACCTCATTTTTAAATGCGTTTAGGTAGAAAATGGATCTATGGATGTTAACCAGTTTATATTTGCAAATATGCATGTCGCGTTCGGCCGAAAATCACAAAAATCCAAGATGGCTGACAGTGGCCTTTAGAACAACATTTTTTTTAATTAATAATCCTATAATCAATTGTGATATGCCAGCTCTAACTAATTTTGAAGCGTGGAACTCATTTCTGAACCTCAATTTATATTTTTAAGCTTATTTGACCTTCAAGCATCGCATGAAGGTCAAAACTTGATCGGTATAGCTGTTATAGTGAATTTGTTTGTACTAGTGGTCAAATAGTTACATGTGCTATGTCCCGTCTGGCAAAAGGTCTGGCACAGAATCTGACCTTAAAAATTGTTCTATTGTCTCAAAGTTCCATGTGAAGTGCAAAAATGAGTACCAGCGGACATATTGAAAATACAATTTATTCTTAAGTGATCCAACACTTACATGTGATATGTCGCTTCTAACTCCGTCGTTTTTTACCAACTGATGCGTGACGCAGAATCCATCTCTGGCATCAATATTGTCATTCTAAACATCAGTGACCTTACAATAATTATTATGTGGTCTTTAAACACTATATCAAGATAAAAAATGACCAGTAGTGTGGTTGTCACTGTAAAAATACACCTTTTTCCATAAGTTGTTTAATAGCTACATCGTTTATAACTAACTTTGGGGCACATAATCAATATCTGTTATAAATAATGTTATTGTAGACAAAAAAAACTTTTCTATGACCTAAGTCACCACTTGAAGGCTAGAAATGACCACCAGCAGTCATCGTGACAACTTGTTCACAAGTGACCCAATAGCTATATGTGATATGTCGTTTCTGACTAGCTTTGTGGCGCTGAATCCTTTTCTGATATCAGAAATGTCATTGTAGGCATCATACGATGAAAAATAGCTGAGATGTGTCATTTTTGCGTATAAAAGTACTTTGTATTTTGCACGTTTTTTATTTGATGCATCGCATATATTAAAGAGAATTGTAGAAATAATTACAGAGCTGTTAGATAATCTATCCATCATTTATTACTGCCAGGGTGGTTACCGGACAACCGGATATTAAGGCTATATTGGTCATAGATTAGATTCAAACTAGACTATGGCTGTATTTGATTATGGATCGGCGAGACGATTGTACCTGAGGATACTGGATCCAATCGTCAAGGATGGTTATCATGCTCAGGATCGTTTCAGACATTGCCGATTGAAGATGAGCCTGCAATACTATATGAAATTAAAAGCTAGTCTGATGATGAATGCATCTCAACCTGAACTCAGAGAGAGGAACACTGGCATGGGCTTGACTACGCTGTTAATTTGTTTTGTCAATAGAGTTGGCGACAAACTGCTTCCTCGTGAAACACCTTTCTCCTGAAACTTTAGTGAAGTGTAAGTGTTATCTCATCTGACTTCAAATATTATACTGTTTTAAATTTATTAGAAAATCGAGGTGGTGTACCCCTTAGACATGACCGTGTTTTGTGATCCCATACTTTCAGGTGGTGCCATAGGCATTTTTTGGAGCAAAACATATTCCCACCATGTGTTGATTTTTTTACAAAACCTTCACGAACATACACCTCTAACCTGACCAAATGATCTGTGGTGCTTTTACCTTTTAAAAACTGGTACTGTGTGGAGTGTAGATTTGTTTATGCTTGATTTGTTTTGTCCTCCATATGCTGTCTCCACATTGACTTCTTCTCGTCTATTATCAGTACAGGGGAAATCCAGGGTGAATTAAGGGAAGGTCACCAAAATATATAAAATGGTACAATCAGTGAACTGGATTGAAAAAAAGGGCACAATAAGTACCTGGGCTAGGAAATTATATAGTAAGTGACCCCCAGTGACCCCCTGGATCCGCCCCTAATTATTCTACATAAGCAACTCAACGGGTCCAGCAAACATGATACGGTAAACGTTAGACGCCCTTGCAGGAGAGAACACATTGAGGGCAGCAGGTTATCTGGATTTATTGAACAAAATACTTTTGGCTATATATTTGGTAATTGAAAATCTGCAAAAAAACGATTGTATTTATGTTTTCATTCTATTCACTCAACAAGTTAAAATTTGATATAATGTCATCGACTAAAATGACATATTTCAATTTTTTGAAATTATAACTGATACCTAGAAGCACATTATTGATACCAGAAACTGATTCTGTGCTGCAAAGGTGTTGAAAAATGACAAACCACATGTAGCTATCAGGCTTGGGGCGAGTACCGGACAAAAGTACTCGAGTACAAGTACAAGTACTTGAAAGAATGACGAGTACAAGTACAAGTACTGGATTTTCGTACAAGTACTTTGCAAAGTACTTGAGTACAAGTACCGAGTACTTTCGTTGTAAACTCTAATTAATTACATAGAATTTAATAAATAAATAATTGATTATAATATATGTCACTTCATGTTGATATATGTGACCCGATCTGGCAAATGAGTTTATCATCGTGACAACTTTTTCACAAGTGACCCAATAGCTATGTGTGATATGTCGTTTCTGACTAGCTTTGTGGCGCTGAATCCTTTTCTGATATCAGAAATGTCATTGTAGGCATCATACGATGAAAAATAGCTGAGATGTGTCATTTTTGCGTATAAAAGTACTTTGTATTTTGCACGTTTTTTATTTGATGCATCGCATATATTAAAGAGAATTGTAGAAATAATTACAGAGCTGTTAGATAATCTATCCATCATTTATTACTGCCAGGGTGGTTACCGGACAACCGGATATTAAGGCTATATTGGTCATAGATTAGATTCAAACTAGACTATGGCTGTATTTGATTATGGATCGGCGAGACGATTGTACCTGAGGATACTGGATCCAATCGTCAAGGATGGTTATCATGCTCAGGATCGTTTCAGACATTGCCTATTGCCGATTGAAGATGAGCCTGCAATACTATATGAAATTAAAAGCTAGTCTGATGATGAATGCATCTCAACCTGAACTCAGAGAGAGGAACACTGGCATGGGCTTGACTACGCTGTTAATTTGTTTTGTCAATAGAGTTGGCGACAAACTGCTTCCTCGTGAAACACCTTTCTCCTGAAACTTTAGTGAAGTGTAAGTGTTATCTCATCTGACTTCAAATATTATACTGTTTTAAATTTATTAGAAAATCGAGGTGGTGTACCCCTTAGACATGACCGTGTTTTGTGATCCCATACTTTCAGGTGGTGCCATAGGCATTTTTTGGAGCAAAACATATTCCCACCATGTGTTGATTTTTTTACAAAACCTTCACGAACATACACCTCTAACCTGACCAAATGATCTGTGGTGCTTTTACCTTTTAAAAACTGGTACTGTGTGGAGTGTAGATTTGTTTATGCTTGATTTGTTTTGTCCTCCATATGCTGTCTCCACATTGACTTCTTCTCGTCTATTATCAGTACAGGGGAAATCCAGGGTGAATTAAGGGAAGGTCACCAAAATATATAAAATGGTACAATCAGTGAACTGGATTGAAAAAAAGGGCACAATAAGTACCTGGGCTAGGAAATTATATAGTAAGTGACCCCCAGTGACCCCCTGGATCCGCCCCTAATTATTCTACATAAGCAACTCAACGGGTCCAGCAAACATGATACGGTAAACGTTAGACGCCCTTGCAGGAGAGAACACATTGAGGGCAGCAGGTTATCTGGATTTATTGAACAAAATACTTTTGGCTATATATTTGGTAATTGAAAATCTGCAAAAAAACGATTGTATTTATGTTTTCATTCTATTCACTCAACAAGTTAAAATTTGATATAATGTCATCGACTAAAATGACATATTTCAATTTTTTGAAATTATAACTGATACCTAGAAGCACATTATTGATACCAGAAACTGATTCTGTGCTGCAAAGGTGTTGAAAAATGACAAACCACATGTAGCTATCAGGCTTGGGGCGAGTACCGGACAAAAGTACTCGAGTACAAGTACAAGTACTTGAAAGAATGACGAGTACAAGTACAAGTACTGGATTTTCGTACAAGTACTTTGCAAAGTACTTGAGTACAAGTACCGAGTACTTTCGTTGTAAACTCTAATTAATTACATAGAATTTAATAAATAAATAATTGATTATAATATATGTCACTTCATGTTGATATATGTGACCCGATCTGGCAAATGAGTTTATCATCGTGACAACTTTTTCACAAGTGACCCAATAGCTATGTGTGATATGTCGTTTCTGACTAGCTTTGTGGCGCTGAATCCTTTTCTGATATCAGAAATGTCATTGTAGGCATCATACGATGAAAAATAGCTGAGATGTGTCATTTTTGCGTATAAAAGTACTTTGTATTTTGCACGTTTTTTATTTGATGCATCGCATATATTAAAGAGAATTGTAGAAATAATTACAGAGCTGTTAGATAATCTATCCATCATTTATTACTGCCAGGGTGGTTACCGGACAACCGGATATTAAGGCTATATTGGTCATAGATTAGATTCAAACTAGACTATGGCTGTATTTGATTATGGATCGGCGAGACGATTGTACCTGAGGATACTGGATCCAATCGTCAAGGATGGTTATCATGCTCAGGATCGTTTCAGACATTGCCTATTGCCGATTGAAGATGAGCCTGCAATACTATATGAAATTAAAAGCTAGTCTGATGATGAATGCATCTCAACCTGAACTCAGAGAGAGGAACACTGGCATGGGCTTGACTACGCTGTTAATTTGTTTTGTCAATAGAGTTGGCGACAAACTGCTTCCTCGTGAAACACCTTTCTCCTGAAACTTTAGTGAAGTGTAAGTGTTATCTCATCTGACTTCAAATATTATACTGTTTTAAATTTATTAGAAAATCGAGGTGGTGTACCCCTTAGACATGACCGTGTTTTGTGATCCCATACTTTCAGGTGGTGCCATAGGCATTATTTGGAGCAAAACATATTCCCACCATGTGTTGATATTTTTACAAAACCTTCACGAACATACACCTCTAACCTAACCAAATGATCTGTGGTGCTTTTACCTTTTAAAAACTGGTACTGTGTGGAGTGTAGATTTGTTTATGCTTGATTTGTTTTGTCCTTCATATGCTGTCTCCACATTGACTTCTTCTCGTCTATTATCAGTACAGGGGAAATCCAGGGTGAATTAAGGGAAGGTCACCAAAATATATAAAATAGTACAATCAGTGAACTGGATTGAAAAAAAGGGCACAATAAGTACCTGGGCTAGGAAATTATATAGTAAGTGACCCCCAGTGACCCCCTGGATCCGCCCCTAATTATTCTACATAAGCAACTCAACGGGTCCAGCAAACATGATACGGTAAACGTTAGACGCCCTTGCAGGAGAGAACACATTGAGGGCAGCAGGTTTTCTGGATTTATTGAACAAAATATTTTTGGCTATATATTTGGTAATTGAAAATCTGCAAAAAAACGATTGTATTTATGTTTTCATTCTATTCACTCAACAAGTTAAAATTTGATATAATGTCATCGACTAAAATGACATATTTCAATTTTTTGAAATTATAACTGATACCTAGAAGCACATTATTGATACCAGAAACTGATTCTGTGCTGCAAAGGTGTTGAAAAATGACAAATCACATGTAGCTATCAGGCTTGGGGCGAGTACCGGACAAAAGTACTCGAGTACAAGTACAAGTACTTGAAAGAATGACGAGTACAAGTACAAGTACTGGATTTTCGTACAAGTACTTTGCAAAGTACTTGAGTACAAGTACCGAGTACTTTCGTTGTAAACTCTAATTAATTACATGGAATTTAATAAATAAATAATTGATTATAATATATGTCACTTCATGTTGATATATGTGACCCGATCTGGCAAATGAGTTTAAAGTTTCGACTCATTTTTTCGGAGTTAAACACGCTACAGAGTTGTGTGATATACCATTTTAAAGGTAATTTTGTGTATGTGCGGGATATCTTAATAACTCCAATATTTAAATATGCGACTTACGACTCATTTTGTCAGTGAAAATAATATGTTATAGGACAGGCCTATTATTGATATTGTATGATGCCATGTCCCAGCCAATAGTATGATATTGCATTTTCCAATCAGTGTACAAAGTACTGTATGCTACATGTCGGCCTACTATTTGGCGAATCAAAATAAATAAATAAGTACATGCTAGTATACATATTGTCTGTGTCTGTGCTTTACGTTGCAAAACACGCTATAGCTTAAAAACTTGCAGTAGCGATCCTAATAATGGTAAAATGTTGGGCCAGTGCCGCCAACATTTGGCCGGCACTGTAATACGCGCTTAAATGAGCCTGGACGCACATTGTGTCATGGAAAAGATCAAGACTATTACAGGTATACGGATCACAATTCTGCCCTGAAAATCCAAAAGACAGTGTCTGCTTACTTGTAAAGTAAACAGAACTGCCTTTTGGCTTTGCACGACAGAATTGCTTTGCGCTAACAGGCACACTTTAGTTGCTGGTGACTGTGATATCAAATCAAATGTATTACAATAATACATGTATATCCGTACAAAATTCAGCCCGGGCATACGCTGATATATTAGCCTGTTATTAGTTTAGAAATATATTTGTATGCAATTTATAGGAGGATCGCCTCACTGTTGTAGGCTATCTATTTTTATACTCGGTCTGTCATAACATTTCGGGGACGGAAAGGGTTATAGAAAGGCGCCGCAGGCCTACAATTGACTCGTTTTGTGACCTCACACCTTTAACCCTTACGCGACACAAACGTGTTCAATTATATTTTTCTCTAATTTGCAGCTATAATTGCTGACTCAATTTCTAGCTTCAAATGACAAACACATAATCACGATATTAAAAAAAAGACAAATCGAAAAAACAATTTTTTGATTTAACTGCTGCTTGCTTGGTGACCTGACGCAATGTATATATATATTGTACATTTTAGTGTAGTTTAGTTCGCTAGACACCTGACGTCTTGTAAATTTGTGTATAATTTCGTCTACTTTTATTTTTTTCTTGTTTTTAGTATGTACAGCGATCCGAATTTTTTTTGCATGGACCGCTTTATGAATGAATTGTAATAATGATATATGAAAAAATAGTGGTGTACCGCAGTCAAAGGGTGATGTTTGCCGTCTAATTACTTTAGTCATCTTTGTTTGAAAAGTACTGTTATATCATGTGTTGATCCTACGTACTTGCTGGTTAATTCTTGGCCCAATGTCTTGAACATTGGCCCGGCATTGTAATATCACTGTAGATAAGACGTCGCGTTGTCGCGGTCGTGTTTTTTGGGTACTTACACAACATTGGTACTGAGTTGTATGAGCTATGAGAGTTTAATATATCTTAGTCCACACCGTGTCTCAACTGCTTTATAAATATAACAGTTGTAAACTACTTGTAGCTATTAGACCACTTATCTAAAAGTTGTGTTTCCACTGTGACAACTACTTAGTCCAGGCTGTTAGGGTCAAAATAGGGCGAGTGTGTGCATTTTTGGAAGAAATTACAATTTTTTGTCCAGATGATCAGTAACATGTACTCTTTCGATCCTGATATAGCGCAGTCAATTCTGACACGATTAACACCTAATTAACATCTAATTAGTATCCATAATTAGCAAAATCACGGAAAAAAATCGAAAAAATAATATCTCAACAATCGGTGGATTTTAATGATCTTGAGTTGTGTTATTTATTTAACGTATAGTCTACACGATAAAAATATTCCTGAGGTGATTAGTGGTCAAGATCAGGCGATGTCAAGGTCGGATGTGAGCAAAGTTTAAACATTCTGAACAAAAAAGCTCATCTTAAATGTACATATAATTATTTCACATAGAAAACGTGATACACAAATCTAAAAGCCTTAAATTGATGGCATAATATAATATGTATCTCCAAAACCGGGATCATTATGGTCTAGACAAGTGATCTACTCATGGGTTGGCTATACCACAGATGCCTCATTTATGGATCGTCATCAGAGTAATGATTCAGTCTATTTCATTTAGGTTTTTTGAAACATTTATAATGATGTTCCACATCTTATAAACTATTTCATATAACATAAAGGTCAAGGTTCAAATTTTAGTGAAATGAGAAATAGATTTGAGACCAGATGATTTCCTTTTCGTCGTGCTCCCTTCTGACGCACGAAAATAATCAATCGGCCGATTTTAATTATATAACTGGGGGTCAGTGTCAATGTAAAAGTGAAATTTAGTTTAGGCAATTGGTATATTCGATATTTGTAGGCATTACGTCCATGGCAAAATATCACCAATTTTGAACCTATCATTTGTCAAAAACAATCAATGATGCAAAAAACCTTTATTAGAACCTCTGACTTCGACGTTTTTTCTTTTGCCTTGGACAAGGGTGGCGGGATAACAGAACGTCCATAGCATGCGCCCACATATCCGTAAGGGAGGGGAAGTGTAAAAATAGCCACGTTAATAATCGGATCACACATCTCAAACAACACTGTCATGAAAAAGTCAAAACTGATAATAAATTCGTAGGTTTTGATTTGTCAGTCTCACCTTGATTAGGTGTGAGAGCTCCTCTCACATAGGCATGTCGAAATTTAAATCCCTGTGTTAAAAGTCATGGGGATACATGATGACTTTCTGAAGTTTGGCAGAGACGCAAGTCATGAGTCCATAACACTTGAAGCTTGATACAGTTTTATTAAGACACAGCTGCTGCTTCACACTATATACAGAAAATGAAAACGACCCTCCCAGCTAGGGTGTGACTTTAGCAGTGACTCAAAACCTCTCATATCAGCCTTACACTATAAGCTGAATGCATTTGTTGATTTGGCCTGCGTCTACTCACATGGTCACCCAGAAACGCTCAGACAGAGTCTCCAATATCACCAGGCAAAAGCGGCAACTAGCTACGACTCAGCACAGGTGGCGCCACTCGCATGAACTGTATTGTAGTATCACTTTATTAGGTATGAAAAGAATGTTACACATTTGAGTCAGAACTCAGCATTAGACCATTCATCCAGTAACGTCCGAGCTTATTATATTTCTACCACAATATTATGTTGAAATAAACATATCTTAATGCTGTTATTAACACTGTTCGACAATAAAAAGCGTTTTATTCATCTTAACCCACCCATAAATCATCCATCGTTCAGATTAGTTTGCGTGGTTGAGCTGTGATCTCACCTAATTTTGTCTAATTTCTGATAGGTCTTGTTGCCTGACCTCCAGATTGTTCGATATAACAACACCGTTTAGGCAGTGAGTGCATTACATCAACGAGAATGGCCAAGACACATATCGCTTCTTGGTAAAACAGATTTGATTGTAACATGTATTATTTATCATAAAACATAATGACTTCATTATATTAATCCAATGTGAATTATTATATAATGCTCGGGGCTACGATCGACAGATAAGGGTTCTCGGCAACCTTTCTTTAAAACTAGCCCGGTTGGTGGTATAAATAGGCCTACAATTCATTTTGTAAGCATAGTATAATGTTGCACAGCCCCCATAATTGCAGTGAAGACTACCAGCAGTCTGTGAAGAATTGGTATATAAAGCGATGTCGATAGAGTCGAGACATACTGTTTATTCTCACTTCAGCATTCAATTGAGATATCGATAAGTCTATGTCATCCTTACATTACATTGTATTTTGAATCAGTACAAACCTTAATGACAGAACGGTGGTCGAGCCCGCGATCTCCAAATTTCCAGACAGGCAGCATTAACCACTGTACCAGGGCCCACACCCCACATACGATGGTCAAAATGATTAAACAAACACAATAGCGTCAATCGCTGATAATCAAAGCAACTCAATCAGGCGAAAGTCATAAAAAATCAGCATTTTTATTTTGGCTTCTTTGATATGTCCATAATATGTCAACATGTCCAAAGACTAGAGTTACGTAAGTTTTTTTGTAATTTTGTGCCACGCGTTTGCCAGTTAAAAAATAAGGATGAAATTTAATTTCGGACATGTATGTCCAAAATAACAAATACGGGACTAACTGATAGTGTCGGCACACTTGCTACGTTGCCACACCAGCCCAAAATTTAAAAGAGTTCCGCAATTCTAGTCTATGGACACTATCACATCTTATGGCCATATTAAGAAGCAATTACATTTGAAGTGTGGACATTTATTTAAATTTAGAACATTTACCAATACCTTTCCTACCCTTTTTCATTTTACCCTTATGAGTATCACACTCAATTGAAACACATCGTGGACAAATCCACTCGGACAATTCTGTTAGGCCGAGGCACTCTTGATGGAACCGAACGCCACGCATATCACATACAATACTATCATAATCACTGGTACATGGATTTCCGCAAATGCCACATTCATAGCTAATTACATTTTTTGACGCTGTATTTTTTTTTAGTTGAGATAGATGCTCTAAATTATTCAAACGCCTGGAGTATGCAGCGCTATCTATGGTATTGTGCACTATAAAGAAGCCTTTAAGTCATTCGATAAGAGTAGGGCTTTACCATGATTATACCTACATGCTCAGCTTTTTGTTAAAGATATCGTATGGTGGTAGCAACTCAGTGATTAGGAATCCTTAATTAATACTAGGATGTTTTATTTGGTCGTTTACATGAATTACACGTGGGAGTATGATATTTGATAAATAAATAAAATTTATACTTAGCATAAGCGTCATTGAGGTAAAACCACTTCTGATGAGATAACATTTAATGTTATACAAACTAATATTCATGGAAGTACTGTGGTTTTACACCAGAATAACGCTTGTTTTCATCAGTCTTAGAGGATTTACCCTCCATGACTGATTCCGCTGAATCAGTCATGACTGATTCCGCTGAATCAGTCATGAGGATACAGGTGCAACAATTTAGGCGTGCAGCTGGGAGCCCAAAAGACGCTTATTTAAAGAGTTTAATGCTCATTAATGTAGGCCTACATGGACACACCAAGGTTTATCTGAAAATAAATTGTGTTTCTTAGGTGCCTGCTGTGGAACAGTGGCTATCTGCAAAAGTTGTGAAAATTAGGGCTAAAGACAGGTGGGGTGTTAATTAATTGATGATTATAATAGTTCAGTCATTTTATGGCAAAAGACGCCCAGGTACCCAATTTGCAAAAGTTTAAAAACAATCACCAATCAGTTCTGAATCATCTAGAGAAAAACATATTAAACATTTCTTGAAATCCAATTGGTCGAAGGATGCCTAATTTGCATAAATCCAAGATGGCCGCCACATTTTTTAGAGAGCGTACTTTTTATATATGAATTTTCAACAAATGAAGCTAGAAACAAGTGTAATCTTTCATTTTTAAGGTCAAAAAGTCAATATCAAGGTCAAAAGACGAAAATGTGATTTTTAACAAATACAAATAGCAACAACTGTAGTACTTCATTTTGATGTGTTTTTGACAAAAAAAAAACAATTTTTAGTCATATTTGATGATACTCAAGGTCATTTTCGAGGTCAAAACGTCGATGTCAAGGTCAAGAAAGCGAAAATATAAAATTTAACACATAAAAAATAAAACACGTGTAATAGGCCTGCCTCTTTTCAAAGTGATTTTGACTGAAAAATTCATTTCTGATACTATTCAGAATATTCAAGGTCATTTTCAAGGTCGAAACGTTAATTTCAGTGTAACAAATGGGAAATCTATATATATCTAGATTAAAACGAGTGTATTACTAATAGAAACAACTGTATCATCTCGTTGTCATGTTATTTAGACTGGGATCCAAGGGGTTATCTTAGGAGGTCAGAATCCCCTTTTTAATACATCTCAACTTAGCGGATTTCACACAAATTGTTGTTTTATCTTAGTCATTGGGATGTTGTGGGGGGATGGTGGTCTGCGTGACATTTTAATCTGACGTCTATGCATATGTCAGTGTAGACCAAATGCTTTCTGGAAAACAATATAGGAGAACAGTTTGCGGGTTGACACTTGAATATGAAGCGATGATTTTCGATGATTTTCGAAATTCCATGTTGCAGTGAACATTAGCGCCACTCCCTTTTGACACTTTAGTGTAGATAGTATCGGTAAAATTCACCACAGCCACCAAGCCAGATACAGAAAAGTATTTCCACATCAAAAATCCACCATAGCTAACCATTATTATTCAGTAAATATATCATTTGCTTATGAAAAAAGAAACAGACCGATGTCACAACCACTTTCTCTTTTGGGCAAATGAATAAGATAAAATCCCCTGATTTTTCTCTGATTTGAAGCACTTTTCTCAAATTCCCTGACTTTTCCCTGACTGGAAAACTTGAAACTCATTTTCCAGGTTTTCCAGGGTGGCTCGGAACCCTGCAGCAGTCATACGGTAGTCACTGGTAAGACATATTACAGGACAGTATGTTAATGCTATGATAGATGATGAAGATACTGATGAGCAGTCAAAGGATAAAGAACATGCATCACTACAGCCATCAATAAAACAGGATGAGGAACATGCGCGGATTAATGAAGAGCACATAGTGAACAATGCAGCAAATCAATTTGAAACAGATAATAGTATTGAAGTTCTGGTAAATATAACAACAGTTATGCATGTTTCAATAGAAATTCAAAATTATCTATTAAACTCAGTTGACTTCGGACAGGGGAAACTAGAAATATTTGTGAAATCTACACTGTCACTTGATAAATCCAATTACAGTTTTTATAGCCCAATTAAGAGAACACCATTTGCTAATATGAAAAAGAAAACGACACTACCTTCGAAAAGTGGTAATAAGGTCGCTGCTCTCGAGTTTGTATTTCGATGAGCTTTAGTTCTCTCAGAATGTCGGAAAGATGTTTTTTCAGAAATTATCATGAGTCATCCCATTGGAGCTTTACCTATAAGCTTGTTCCATGAAAATGGCTCCATGCGCAAGAATGCCAAATCTGAACTTGCCGTTATACTGGAGAGCTTAACGTCTCCATTAAAAGATATACCAATAAATCCAATCAACACAGGTGATTATCAATGATTGAATGGCTTCCATACAAGGCATTAATGTCAGCAAATAAATTTTTTTAAGGATCTGGTCAAGCTCTATTTCAGTGTTCTGATGAAACAATTTATTGCTGCAGACATCATTATAGAGGTGTATGACAGGTATAACTTTGACTTATCTGTAAAAGCATTTAAAAAAGTTCGTCGGGCAGGTCCTGATGCTCACGAGAAAGTTTACAATGTTAACGGTCCTTGTCCAATTCCACCACGGAAGAAGTTCTTGAATGTTTCCGAGAATAAGCAGAATATTATTCACTATCTATGCCAATACCTCCCAGTTGGTTATGAAGAATTCACACATGCACACACACTGAGAGAATACCTTGTATCTCGTAGGCAGTGGAAGTGGAGAAGAAGTTCTCAGAATAACACATAATAGCATCGTGAAGGCACACAATCTGTTCAGCTCACACGAAGAAGCAGATAGCAAAATTATATTCCATTACATGCTGTTTCTTCCGACGAGGTTTTTGCACAATCAAATAGAAATGGGCGTATAGGGCCTAATCATCAATTCTCCAGATACTGCGGTACTTGTCTTAGCTGTACACTACTACAGATATATACAGCCAAACTCTGGGTTCACACTGGTTAGGAAACAGGATAGTAGAATATTGGTACCTGTCTACTTTGAAAGTCAATCTGCATCACATTTGATTAACACTCTGAAATGTGACTGCAGTCATAGACAAATGTGTTCAACGGGATGTACATGCTACCTCAATGGAATTTCATGCATTGGATTATGTTCGTGTGCAGCCTCTTATATCAATGTAGGAATGACTTAATATAATCCTAGTACCATCATTGATATGGGACGATGCCACACATGTCATACTTACTTTATTAGATTATATTTTTATAATCATCATGAGGTCCCATAATTTATCATACTGTAATCATAAATATGAGAATAACATCGCATTTTGATAATGCTGTAATATTTTTAATATTAGTGAATATAATTTGCTGTATGTCACCGAAAATTAGATGGATTATCTAAAATGAACTATATTAATCGTATGTATTGTTTTTTTCAAATATGGGTTATTAATTAAGGTACATGTATCTAATAGTAAAGTGATGTACGTTGTATTATATTGAATACACATATTCACACGCAATCAGCTTTAATATATACCATGGATACATACGACACACCTGGGTGTAAGGTCGTATGAATCTGATTATGTCAAAATTGTATTTGCTGTTTCATATTCACGTACACGTACAGATTGTACTTTTGCAGCCTAAAAGAAAAGTACACTTAGATGTTATAATTGTATAGCATAGTTATGTGAGTTACTTTTTTTTAGCTTGATGGTATATGAAAAAATTTAACTATGCACTTTTTAATTATGACAGTTACACAGGTAAAATATTTCTAAGATAGACACCCTCGCTGACCAGGGCCTGTAAGACGTCTGTAATAAAGAAAAATACACTGAGCAGTCAGTATGAAGATAGGTTGAAGTAGGGTAAACTGGTGAGCATATTGTTTTCTTGTTTATTAAACAAAATTGCTGTTGTAGAATGCCTTGCTGTTAAATAATAAATATTTTTCATCCGAACAATTTTTTTAAAATCCGGATCGTAATTCGGATCCTAGATCTGGATCGTAATCCGGATCCTGGATCTGAATCGTAATCCGTATCACCCCCAAAATCTAAAATATTGTGCCTTTGCCAGAGACTCACCTCTGGCAAAAAAACATGCAAATCCATTAATTACTTTGTACGTAATCCGATGGACAGACAAACCAATCAACATGACCCAAAAACCTAAACCTCCTGGTGTGGGGTTGATATATCCATGATGTTTACATTGGATATGACCTTGGCTTTTACATGGATTTGTTTTTTACTACAGTTTCTATCAAAAATATTCAGCAACGTCAAAAGTGTTTTAATATCAAACAAAAATGCAAAAAACACCCAAGTATGACCCAATTAATGCTATTTTCATTAAAAATGGCGGCCGTCTTGGATTTATGTCAATTGTAAAATATACTCAAGCATGCCAATCTGGCATACGACGGAAATAACATCTGTGGACCTTAAGGAAGCCAAAAAAGCACTATAAAACCTTAGAGTACCAACCATTTCCGTGTTGGATCTCTTTGTACGACTATTTCTGTTATTCCCGATTATATTTATTTTTTTGAGGGGTGGTGTCTTCAAACTTTACAAATTTTACTAGTGATAAGCTTTTTTGTATCCATGTACATGAATGAGCATTAAAATTTAAATTTTGCCCCTCCCTCTACGCCTAATTTCTTTACTCCCCAACGACCAGAAATCGTGTATGTCCGAATAAGGACGCACACCATTCCCGGCCGTCTGAGGAAAGAAAGAGATGCAACACAAATCATTCTGATTTTTTGAACAAGTACCTGAATCTGTCATAGAGAAAAGTGAGGGTGCTACAATTGATATATTTGAATCATTCTGTTTATTCGAACAAGTACCTGAATCTGTCGTAGAGGATACAGGTGCTTTAATTCCTATGCTCCCCAACGGCCAGAAATGGTGTACGTGCGAATAAGGACGCACACCATTCCCGGCCGTCGGAAGAGAGGAAGAGATGCAACACAAATCATTCTGCTTATCTGAACAAGTACCTGAATCTGCCATAGAGAAAACTGAGTGTGTTACAATTGACATATTGGAATCATTCTGTTTATTTGAACAAGTACCTGAATCTGTCATAGAGGATACAGGTGTATTAACCCCTATACTATAATGACCAGCAATCGTCAACGTCTCTACACGAACCACCATTTCCGGCCGTCGGAGGAAAGGAAGAGATGCAACATAGCATGGAGGGGGTGCATTTGACATATTGGAGGTACTATAGTTGTTAAAACAAGCACCTAAAATAATAACACCTAACTTAGAATTCTGGGCGACAGACCCACATGACAATCTGATAAAGTCTTGTTGAATTATATCCCAATAATGGTTAAGACCAATCAACATATGTATTTCTATACCGTCACCTGCATTTAGATATGACACGTCCAATTGTGTAAGTTCTTTAATTACATCACTCGACAGTTTTGCTTTGAAAATTTTAGAACTAATTGTTTCAACACCTAAGCATTGTATTAGAACGGATGATGACAAAGTTACTCCATGCAAGTTTCTCAGTCCACTTTGGGTCACATTACTACTACCTAACGACCCGTAGGTCAGTTTTTCTACTATACGGCAATATGCTTTGTTTCAAGTTTGTCAAGCACTAAATTTAGAATGAAGCTACGACCACTGCCGCTATCTAATAAGATATTAAAGTCTTCCACTTCTCCACTCTTTGTCGTTAATGAGATAGATATTGTCTGTAAAAGGATGGTGGTGCTCGCCTTGGTCGTCAGACTGATAAACCCTGGAACTTCAGTTTTATCGTCGTTTTGGTCCCCTGAGACGGTCCGACCTTCAGCTAGAGATACATTAACCCTTTGACTTCCAGGCCGGAGTGCATGCCAGGATCCAGATATACTGGTGTAGGAGCTCTATTTTTCGTCATTTAAAGCTGGAATTGCTAACGCAATTTCCAGCTTCAAATGACGAAAAATACATAAATGAAGTATATATTTGACGAAAATTTGTGTCATTTTATGGTTACGTTCATTGACGAATGACGACGGAAATTTCCGTCATGTATGGTAGTGAAAAGGTTAATGTTATTGCAGGACACAGGGTGTTGTAATGAGTCCTCTATATCCTCGCCCGAATCACGTGCGTAATTAGATGGTACACTAAGATTTGTGTAAACTGAGTCGTTCTTCTTCTCTCTTTCCACTATCGAGTTCAGCCTACCACCACTACTAGGTGCCCCAATATCACGACTAGGTGGCACCTTAGACACATTGACAGCCTTGTTAGGCCTACGATGGACAAGACCCAAAATCTGATTTTCACCCGTGAAGGAGGAGCTTTTAATAAATTTAGAGGTATTTGTTTCATTACTACCATGCACCCCATTACCCAGTTTACATAATAGAGGGTGATGCGGCGCATCGCAGTGATGACACTTTATTTTAGTGGTACAATTTTTAGTCAGTTGATTGGCTTTAAAACACTTATAGCAAGCACCGTAATTATAAAAGGCTTGCCGTCTCTTTGTAACTGAGGACTTCAAAAAACTGTTCACATGAGATATGAAACAGCGATCATGGGTGGTGTCGGAATGTGAGTAAACTTGTTCACATACTGTTAAGGCACTGGCTGTTGGTAGTCGCTTTTGTAGAATAGATTCACTAGATGACTTGCTCGTGGCCTTCGTAGTAGATGTAGAAAAGCAGAGGGCACGTTGACGGGGGGCGACGGAATTTTGTAGGAAGGTCACTAAATGTGGCAGATCCCCTTTTTTGCCCATTTCAATGCCAACTGACAAGGCAGACGGCTGATTATAATTGGTGTAATGATTATACCATACTTGGCGGCATCAATTCCGAGAAACGACAGACTTCTGACGTGTGATTTTACAGAGTTGTAAAAATCCCAGAGACATTCAGTGTCGCGTAAATCCAAAAGGGGCTAATTTGGCGGGGCGAATTTCATTAGTTCTTGCAAATGCTTAAAAATTAGTCGGTCATGGCGATGCCGCTCACAGCGTGAGTGGCATACCCCGACAAAAGCGAATTTAAATACGCAAATTTCAAAGAATTTGGAATATTTTGCGAAATTATTGAAATTTCAAAGGCCTGCCAAAACACAGTAATTGTCAGGTACTCATCACTGAATATCGGAGGCTCAATTTAGGCAATTTCACTGCTGGTTTCCCCGCTGACGGTGAGTGGCGTGAAGCGGACCAACCCTATGTGGACACAGCTGGGGATGGCACTGACTGGGATGAAGAACCAGCTGGCACAGATCTACGTCGTAGTGGTGACAGGTGGAGTCTCCTGCAGGTTGAGCAGATCTACGTCGGTAGTGATAGTAGTGGGGTTGACGATACCTGCATCAGCGGCTGTAGTAGTCTCTCGTCGCATTGTTTTTAAAACGGCAGCGCCCTGCAGTCGTGTCTGTAACAATGTGTTGGCGAGCCGGCTGTAGGGGAGAGTGGAGTGGAGAGTTATCAACTCTAATCGGATTTACAGATATTCAATTACTTAATTAAGATATTAATTACTAATTAATATTCGTTTTTTGTTGCATGAAGAATTTTTTACAATAAATATTTTAAGCCCTTCCATTAACAAATTATATTTGGACACAACAATTAGATTGTGACTGAATTGTGGGTGAATATAGTTTATGTCGCTTTCTGCACATTCATGGCAATATCGCAACTGGAGGAAGCCTTATGTCCTACTTTTATCGAATAACTTCAAGAGTTCTTTATAGAGCACATCACCAGTAACTGAACTTTAACTACAAATTACCAGGAAACCTAATACATTGATTAAATTTTTCGACCGACAATTATATGACTGCCATTGAATTCTTCTGTGGAGTTGAAGTGTTTAAGGTCTATTTTTTTGTTATCCTTGCCCTCGAGTATGAGACAGTGTTGACACATATATCTATTGAAATAAATATTTTTTTTAAATGGCCGCAGTTGAGGTCTGTAAAATGTTTTTTGTTGTATTAAAATATTTAAACATTTTTTTGTTGCTATCACTGCCCTTGAAAATGTAGGCCTATATTAAGATACAATTTTTTCGCTTATAAATGAATAATTTGCCGAGATTTTGACACTTAAATATATTCGGCCATTGAATTCATAAAAATGTTATTTTCTTGGATTAATTTTCTTTTATAATACTTTTTTTATTAGTTCTCCTGCAAATGTATACTCAGATACAAATATTCCGATTTTACGTGGATTGAAAGCTGTGATATTGACACGTATACATGTAGATTTGGTCGGCCAGTTTGCACAACGACCACCACTGGAGTCAGTAAAATATTTTTTTTGCTGTATTAATGTATTTAAAAATACTCTTTTTAGTATCAGTACCCTTGAAAATGTATATTTAGATAAAAAATATTTGATTTTAGGTGGATTAGAGTCTGAGATATTGATACGTACTCAGATTGGGTCGGCCATTTTCTAAAATGGCCACCACTAGAGTCAGTACAATGTTTGTTATACTGTTGGTTTATTGTGTTTAAAAATGCTTTATTTTTTATCAGTACCCCTGAAAATGTATATTTATATAAAAGTATTTCGATTTTAGGTGGATTAGAAGCTGATATATTGACACACGTTGTATGTGGACTTTATCGGCCATTTATAAATGGCCACAGCTGGAGTCAGTATTTTTTTTGGTCGCTTAAAAATATTTTGTTTTGTTACCAATGGCCTTCAAAGAATACATGTAGACATAGATATTCAGATTTTTTGTGGATTAGAAGCTGAAATAACAATTAGAGACACTTATCATATATTTGGTCAGCCATTTTGTAAAATGGCTGCCATTAAAGTCATCCAAATGCTCTGTGTTGGATTAATGTGTATAAAAAATACTTTTTTTATTATCAGTACCCCTGAAAATGTATATTTAGATTAAAATATTTAGATTCTAATTGGATTAGGCGCTGGGATATTGCCACTTATATACCTTTTGGCGGCCATTTTGTAAAATGGCCGCCAGCGGGGTCACAGGTCATTTTTTTAATGGCCCTGTAGCTAAACACATTCTTAAGAGTGTTCTCTACCAGCATGTAAAATTTCATGCTTTTATCATTAAATGAACAATTCTTTCATATATAACGACCAGTAAGCCTAACTACTTGTCATAATTGCTTTGCAGCAATGTATAAATATGCAAAATATTGATAAACGTTAAACAAAGGTCTGAGTAGGCTAATGTTACTTGCTTAAATAACCGAGCAATATTTTGCATCATCGATTGTATCATTAAATTGAAAAGTTCACCATGTGGGCTATTTTGCCATTCATGTATGCCCTACAAGTATCTAATCTATTTTTTATTGCTTAAATAAAAAAATACTTACACGTTGAAATAAACCCTATCATATAATTAAAATTGGCATTAAATATGTTACATTGATTAATTCATGTCATAGACGCCCATCACAAAAGAAAATTACCAGCTTCCAAATATATTTCGAATATTATCTTGACTTTGACCTTGAGTTATTGATTGACCTTGACTTTTATGCGATATAAAATAGTGCATAACATTTTGTACAACATTAAAATGCACAGTGTATTATAAGGAAATAATTAAAATCATAACGTTGACCCATTTACAAGACATGTGCGAAAAAGGCAACTTCTGGGTAGACCACTTGTCCACACAATTACGAACCCGGTTATTAGATGAATACTCCATTAAACCCTGAAATGATTATTATAATTTTGGGTAATTTGAAGCATTTTAAATGCGCAATCTATTGTTCGAAATTGTCTAATTTTCCTCGATTTTGACTTCGACCTCGACACATCACGTGACCTTGACAATGAGTGATCTAAAAACTATTTTTTGTTGTGTCAATTATCCACTAAACAGATAACAAAATTAAAATCATTAAAATTGACCCACTGAGATATTATTTTCTCTGCTTTTTTTACCAGACTTAGCTAATTATGGATACTAATTACATGTTAATTAGGTGTTTATCATGTAAGAAATGACTGCGCTATATCGGGATTGAAAGAGTGCATGTTATTGATCATCTGGGTAAAAAATGGTAATGTCTTCCAAAAGTGAATAGAGAAACCCCTAACAGCCTGGATTTACTGGATATTTTCCCCTTGATATGGTGCTTGAAGGTCACGAAATACGACTTTTAATGTCACCGATGCCTAAAATGACATTATTTATGCGTCACATGTCAGTTAGAAACGACGCTTGACATATAATATTGAATCAATTATGAATAAGCAACATTTCTCCTATGACCATTGCTTGCCATAATTCTAACAAACTTTCCAGAAATGTTCAACTGGTTCCAGGTATTAAGCTATCTTTCCTGGACTATTAAAGGTGATCTATATATGGTATGAATAATTATGTCCTTATATGGGGTGATTGGCTATCATGTGACCCTCTGAGAGGGTCACAAGATAGCCAATCAACCCATATATGGGGTGATTGGCTATCATGTGACTCTCTCAGAGGTTCAAATGATAGCCAATCACCCCATATAAGGAAACACTGGTGCCCCATCTTGTGGCAACTTTGATTTATTTGTCACAAGTTTATTCATACTATATAAGGGGTGATATGTCACCATTAAGGTTACATGAGATGAACCTTTGGTCCCTTTCTTCTCATTCTCTTGCTTTTCTTTATCTATTTTTATCCTATTTTCTGCTACCACTATTAAATCTTACTTTTTCAAACAGGGTATGCTGAGCGGCTGTGATAATCGTGGTACCCCAATATGCCCCCAATATGGCGGCCATTTTAATTGTTCAAGCTAGCGTTGTATCTGATTTGAAAATGGGGATAAAAATGATTAAAAAAAGACGTTCTTATAAATGTTATTACATTGTTGACAATCGATTTAGTGCTGTAGATAGAATTTCTTGTTTTTTTAATGTTTCCACCGTGCAAGTTGACATAAAGTGGTTAAAGATGAAGCTAATCAAACTTTATTTTATGTTATTTTACAGATTGCCTGAAATCATTCGCACTCCTTTGACAACTAGTTTGGAAAAGATGAATATCTTCAGACTTGTAGTTATGGCTGTTATAGCTATGCCTGCTCTGGCTACTTATCTTACTGCTACCATTCGTGCCAAGCAATTTCGCCAACAGCGTGAATTCCTGATAGGGGATGTAGTGTTGTCTATTAAGGAACGAGAGGTTGATATGAGATCTTATATTGAGAACATATTTCGCACATTTGACAGCCTCACTTTTGTGTGCGATCATAGACGTGTCATTAAGCTAGATGAAACATTTGATTCGGTCCAGCTAGCTCAAAATAAGAGACATACATATTGCACCAGCATTTTTCTTACTTCCGGTTATTACTCAGACACTGGGCACAACACGCTGACTATTCAAATAATTCAAGGCTTTAAAATTCACCTCAACTTTCTTAAATTTCACTTTGAGTGGAAGAGCCTGACGTACAATGGTGTGTCTATATCAGAAGACAGGGTTGACAGTGGCAGAAAGACTACCTATTTTACAGGTATACGTCGACCATGGACGATGATCGTTGACGGTGATACTGCTGAAATCACCATAACTAAATTTCAGTATTCACTTATTGACCTCGATTTGTTTTACAGTGCTTGCAAATGGAATTGGTTTTCTGAAATACAATATATGTACAGTAGCATAGTACAACATTTTGAGAATTTAGATTTATTATCCCCACTTAAAACATCACAGAAATACAATATGGCATTTAGCTATCAGTATATTCAAATTGATTATAGACAGATCAGTTTCTCTATTGGATCTATTGCTGAATCTAACGCACATGTTTTTATATATGACGGACCAGGGAGACTTTCTAGGCGATTGTTAGAAATTAAATATCATGATTCATATACAAGTAAACGTATTGTAACAACAACGTTCTTTGCATCCGTTCTAATAAGTATTTTGTCCGTTGATGCGGTACAGCCGTTATTAGTAAGTTTTCGTTCAAATCATGGATATGAATATCGTGCTTGCAGAATGCAAGGTCAAAATTTGTGGGGAAGATCCAACCCCAGATATAACACGATATGCATACTATCCCTAGAACCACCTCCGGGGTATCGACACACAGTTCTGTATATAGATGAATATAAATTCAGGGGATCACGTATAATAACAACAGGCTACCAAGTTACTAATTGTCAATATGGTGGTCTGTATACTTTTCCAAATAGAAATCAGCATATGTGCCGAGATTTCCTAAAGTTCGAACTTCTATACAACAGAAGCATTGATTACTTATTAATTGCTTGGTTGAAGGGATATTCCTGGGGTTCAATTAAAGCTCGATTGACCTACGACGAACACTGCACTGTTCATCATGTGTATAGTCATGCTTCTGACTATAACCAAACTACTCTAATAGATGATATTGAATACTGCAAGATATACATATGTCCCCCACCATTAAGCCTAGAGCATAAAACTTGCAATCTTATATTTAAAATGCCAGAGCGACCCGTTGGAACTTTTCACACAAAGTTAAAATTTACTGATACAACTGAGCAATGCATTTACACTTCTGGCTCTAAAAGCATAAAAACAAAATTTCATAATATTATTTTTTTGTATTACACTCATTTACAATTAGGATATACTAAGAGACAGAAATTTATCCTACCATACACAAAAGAATTTACATTTTTTTACGAGTACCTTGTTAGTGCTGAAATATCTCTACCACTTGTGTGCGTTCATAAGCTCCCATTTAAGAGAGCGTCACTAATGGTGATGATTGCAACTTGTTCTTTGATCCATGCTGCAAAATATGTAGAACATAGAAATTTGTTTCCAATCGGTCATGTAGTTGTGATGGCCAAGGCTTGTGAAATAAGGGAACTACAACCTGCTAAGTCATCTGATATTGTGATTTATCACGAATACTACCACAAAAATTACACTGGACATCAAGTCTACACTCGGTATACTAAGAACTGTCCGATGGTATGTAAAAAATACACATACACTTTGAAAGTATATCACAAGTTTAAGGAGAGTGTGTATGACTATTCAGCAAACGTGGGTGATTATGTATTTACTGGGATGAATCATCAAGGTTTATGGCTGAAAATCAATGGACCATCTCGTCCATGTCACCGTCAAGTATGTAGAGTGCTGCTAAATGTGAGGGAAGTGGAGACTGTAAAGGGACTGTCCTATACACATCATTCAACAGAGTATAAATTCTACACAATAAGGTCAGTATATAAGGCAATATTACATATACCCAGTCACACATACACGCACAGCCCACGCCTTGGGTGACAAAAATAGAGCAGTGTGTCGTTGTGCGTCCATGAATTTTGTCAGGATATGAGAAGAGCCAGCGAACTTGAGACGAATACACAGCGTCTTATGAAAAAATCAGGTGTCTAAATCAGCTAATACACAGCGTTTCGGCACCGCGCTGCGCGTAAGCAAAGCGACAAAGTTAACGAATACACCGCGCATCGCCATCGCAAGGCACGAATAAGTCAGAAAGCATTAAGCACGCCACATATACGTTATATGATTGCTGGACATGCGCTAGGAACACGTTGGATGGTTCGTGGAGGGCGCTGCACTAACGCTACGCATAATACGCGTTGTAATCGCCAATGGAAGTTGGGTATGTTTAAAATATTAAACGCATATCAACGCATGAATGTACTCTCCAGAAGACCGCCAGCAACACGTAGGGCGCGCTAGAACAACGTTTTTTCAACGCCAAATACGTTCGCTTTGTAACACATGGCTGCCCGTTGAGGGGCTCAGTTCGCTCAGCGCTCGAGCAACAGGCTGTGACTATGTTATTTATGCAGCTTAACCCTTGGAGCTCTAGAGAACGACATTTTATTTTTAATCATTTGAGGTGATGTTCCACACAATACACGGCTTTAAGTGCAGAATATTTGTTTTTAATTTGTCAAAATTACGTTCAAACATATAATGTTATCATAAATTAAGGACACCTTTTTTCTTTTAAAAAAGACAGACAGACAGACAGACAGACAGACAGACAGACAGACAGACAGACAGAAATCATTTATTTTGACCAATATATATACATGAAAAAAATAACGATATTTATAAATAAGATTGTATGTTGATCAAGGATGATCCATGTTAATGCATTTTACGTGCCGCTATCACATGGACCACCAGACATGCAGGTGTTTGATTCTGAAAGTAAACTAAAGAAATATATACATTATTTTATCTATAATAATAACTAATTTTTAATTTATGCCTTGATACTTTGATAGCCAATACTGGACGTAATAACAACTAAAACACGGTTTCTTAAAAATTATATAGGCCAAGAAAGTGTGGCACAAAACCACACTCATAGAATAACTTACTATATATCACAATACGATTCATAATGATTCTGCAATATGATGAATAATAATTATACACTATTTATCCTATCACCGGACAAGAACGGGTCCATCTGTAGAGCGGCAGATACACCATTTCATATAAATGGTTACATATATTCAAAACAAACTAATAAAATTTACTATAATCGTTGACATTAGCATTTTAGGGTTTAATGCGCACTGTTTGCGTCCAATCCATTTGCGTTGAAAACACGCTGTGCATTCGCTATCAGCTTGCGACGTTTTTCACAATCCAGACTCAAATTGTTATTTTTTATGCTTGTATGCGTGGACTGTGTATCGTTTATATGTGACAGGGACAAACCTCGCCTAACGGTAACATTCACACTAGGAAAACGCTCACATTTTTGAACATGCAGAAAATGTGCGCAGAGGTTGACGCACACGATAAATGAATAACGTTCATCCGACGTTCTCGTAAAATCATCCACGAATTCTGACGCACGCCCAGCGAATCATAACGCACTGACCAATTTTTTTTTGTGCGCTGGACGTGCTTGATGGTATGTGTGACTGGGTCTTTAATTGCGTACAGTGTGAACATTTACCTTTACAGCGCGGGGATAGACTTTACACGTCAGAATCTGACGTCTGTAGACGTCAGATTCTGACGTCTAAATTCGATCTTCGCACTGTAAGAGTAAAGATATTTCCAATGGCAATACGATGACAATAATGAAAAAGAACAAAAATATAAACACTGTACAGTTTACCAGCTAATTGGATACTCTCTATATTTTTTGAGAATTAAATTTATAGCATGTATGTTTTCGCCTAATATGTTAAAAGCTCGATTCTTATGGCCTATATGGTCGATGACTACAACATTTTTATCGTATTACAATGTCACTTAAAAGACCATTTGTGCCGAAAATTGACGTAAAGCAATGATGTACTACTACTACTACTACTACTACTACTACTAATACTACCACTACTACTACTACTACTACTACTACTACTACTACTACATTATGTTTGATATTCGTATTACACCCCACCTTTGAATTGTACTGTGTACTTGTTATTGTATGCTCTCCTTAAAAAAGGAGGTAAAATAAACATATACTATTGGTGATTGTAGACCCATAAATTATGTATTCAAATAAATCGGGAAGACCTGAATAAGACAAGTATGATGACTTAAAACCGCGTGTGCCTCTAAGGTCTTTATAAAATAAATTCGACGATTTAACCCTTTCAAGCCTGAATTTACCATTATCATCTTCATCCACTACAAGCCGCGAATTGCTGTCGCAATCCTCGATTTGCAGTGCATGAAGATGACTTGAAGTGAGTGGTAAATGAAAAAAATGCTATTATTAAAACAGTTCCATGAACATTTTCGATCTAAAACCCCCTTTATTTTAGGAAATAAAGTCATTCTTCAGAGATGAAAAATGATGTTTTGATGCATCGTGAGGACTTAGAGGGTTAACCCTTTAACCGCCAAATTATTCAATCTGGATTTTCACCCACTTGAAGTTGTGTCTTGCTGACGCGATCCACAACTTTAAGTGAGTGAAAATTATTCAGATTTGACAAAATGGAGGTCAACTGTTTTCAAATATTGCTAATTGATGTCACATTTTATCTCTAATATGTTTAAAAGGTGGTGCATAATGTGATAATAAAAAATGAAAACCCGAATATATGCGGCACCGGTGGTTAAAGGGTTATGAGTTAAGATGTGTGTAATATATTTGCTACATGTCATTTGCAGACAATCTTCATGGTTTGAAGCTCAGAAAATGTGTGAAGCTGATAATATGACTTTGGCCACTTATGATGGGGGAATGACACAACGTGTACTAGAACAACACATTCAGAATGGAGTCGAATTTGGGGATGTCATATTCATAGGACTTAAAAGAAATGAGCAGGTTATGGTTCACTAAAGCAACCTTCTGCTAAACAAATATTATAAAATTTGACAGAAGATTAAAAACGATTAATTCTGATGGTTATGTAAGTTGAATTATAATAGTTTTATTGCAGCTACAGCGTATTTTTGCATGCTTGTAACCATCTTGATGGATATCTGTTTGTGTTTACAGGGTGTCTTCGACCGTTGGAATGATGGCACACTTTTAACGGAAATGTATTGGTATGACCCAACAATACATGGTCAAAAAGATATAAACTTGACAGTACAAACAATTTCAGATAATACTTTTAAGAGAAAGGAATATTTCCAATCCAGCTGGAAAGTGAAACAACCAGATTCGTCCATCTATAAGAATTGCACAGCAGCAGTAGTCGATGCCAACCCTTCACTCTACATCAAATGGTTCGTTATTCCTTGTGAGGAAACATATATTTCTACATATACATGTTCTATCCAAAAGGTGAAACATAATGAAAGTACAAATTTTCACAATTCTAATTTACCATGTACCGATGGCTGGTTTCGTTTGAATGGCGTTTCTGAATGTTATATGACTGTTCAATCACCTCCGATTATGACGTTTAAAGAAGCTGAAAATCAATGTTCAATTATGAATAGTTCACTTTTAGATCTCGAAAGTTATGAAAGAAAAGAAATCAAATATGGTAAGATGTCAGATATTGTCAAATTATCAGTCTATGAAGGTATGATCATTGGTCCTGTTAATACAATGGCTCTTAAACATAACTTGGCACTTAGCTTTTTGTATCATTATTGTTTTGCAAACGACGCACACTTGCGAGTTCTGGTGACTATAAGCAAAAAATGTGCTGTGGCGGAATATTCAAAAGAAATTAGTCCGACAACCTCCCACTGGATTGCTAATTTTTGTGGTAGATATATTCAAGCTGATACATTTATTTGTGTGAAACCAAGTGAATCTTCCTTCACTCAGTGTGACCTACACTATTATCAGTGCTTGGATGGAACATGCGTTCTCACTTTTTATACTTGTGACTCTGTCACTGACTGTGTCACTGGAGAGGATGAGACAAATTGTCCATTACTTGTGGCAAAGAAGGCAAGTTTAAATTTACAAAATGACAGCCTATACCTGCCTTGTCCTCTATATCATAGTTGTAATTCTTCAGAGTCATTAGTCACGCCAGTTAAACTCCACACAATTTGTGACGGCATAATAAACCCATGGCTGAGCAGATTTAATGAACATGGAATGTGTATTAAAAGAAACATTGATAATCTGGATCTGCATTCACTGATTTTCAACGGTTACTACAAAATCGTTCCTATTGAAAGTCAAATAAGATTTGAAAAGATATTACAGCAGGCTAAATATAATAAATATAAGAAAACTGATAAAAATATAACAGGATATGTTGGAGAGAATGGGATGAGAAAGAAAAACCTGGATTTTAAAATACAATGTGTGAATAGTTCACGTGTCATAAAAGTTGTTGACATGTGTCAAATAATTCCCAGTGTAAAACCATGTGGGTTGAAATATAGACATCATTTTTGTAAGTTGATGTTATGCCCTGGTATGTTCAGATGTAGGGACACTTATTGTATATATATGTCATCTGTTTGTGACGGGCAATCTGATTGTCCTTATGGAGAGGACGAAGCATACTGCTCCTATTTAACTTGTCCTGGTTTTTTAAAGTGCCGAGGTGAGTCTAGATGCATAAGTCCTCAACAAATATGTGATGGTCACGTTGATTGTATATCTTCGTTTGATGATGAGATCCATTGCAACAATTGTCCACGATTTTGTAAATGTGATGGGTATATATTAAAGTGTATTTTACAAAACACATTGCCAAATATCACAAATTTGAACATGGTGTACAGCAAAGCATATATTTTCAGTGGCGTACAATCTACTTTATCACTTGATGTGTTTGAGTCTTTATCAGGTATATTTCTTGATATATCGGGCTGTGAAATACAAAAAGTTGTTTTTGACGAGAAATCACACCTATTAAACCAACATCTACTGTTCTTTGATTTCAGCAATAATGAATTAGTCGAAATTAAGTTTCTTTTATCGAACGTATTGAGTAAAGTGATTGTGCTAGATCTCAGTGACAATTACATTACATTATTGACATTCAAATATTTTAGATTATCATATCTAATAATACTCTATATTAGAAACAATCCATTAACAACAATAGAATTAACTAGCAGTTTGATTTCATTTAAATATGTTGATCTACAGAATGTTGTATTTAACTGGGAAATGAAAGTCAGCACCACAATTTTTAAAGTTGAAATAGCGGTGACAAATTCCATACTCTGTTGTCTGTGGCCGAAACAATTAAAATGTGTGTATGAAATACAAACTGAAAAGTGCTATGGATTAATAAATAATTCAATAAAAAAGATAATATTTCTTTCTCTAGTCATTTTAGCCATAGCTCTTGTAACATTTGTTTCAACTAAAACAGTCCATGAGATGATGTACAGAAAACACAAAAAAAGAAACTTCAATACTTCTAAATTGAATTTTATGGTTTCTAGTTTATTATCGGCATTGTCTTTAGCTGGTTTGTCTGTGCTTGTGATGACAGAAGTCAATATCATAACTTGGCGGAGAAGCATCGGCTGTCATATAATTAATGCAGCCATTTCTTTATCACTGGGAACAATGTTCGTATTTAAAACAACTGCGTTGTTTTTGGTTGCCATGAAAATAATGTTTCCATTTGCTCATCAATGTCGATGGGTAAACAAAACATATGTAGTTTGTTCTCTGACGTGGTTAACGATTGTGTTGTTTTACTCAGTGAATATAATTATCGTAAATTTCCAAATTCGTCGTGAATTTGACAAGTTCTGTACTATTTGTGATTGTCATATTCGAGGTTTTTACAGATCAATGTATTACTTCATATGCTCCGTTGATTTGTTTTGTCTCGTATTTTTCATTGCCATATTATGGAAAACTATCATTGTGTTGAAAGCAAAAGCAATAGTGAAGAAGAGTACATTTTATTTGCCAAAGATCATTTTTGGGTTTATGAAACAAGTTTCAGCACAATTACTTTTTACTTGTTTCCTATATTCAATTTTGCTCATCAAAACTACTACTGAATCTATATTTGATAACTACTGTTTTGCAGTATTTTTGTTCGTGCTACCCCTTGTGATCATAGTGGACAGTATTTTAGGTTTACTAATGTGAATAGACGGTATAATCCAGCTATATGCATATCTATTTAGTTTTCTAAACCATGTGAGCAAAGCGTATGAATTTAGGATATTCAAGAGATACTATTTAGATATGAACTGAAATAATTCAGTAAGTTTTATTATTCACTAACAATTTAACAGCTAAAGTAACCATTATTAAAGGGATTATTAGGAAGAAAATGGTTAACCCTTGTGCTGTTAAATTGTTTATTTCTATTTTTCATTCATTTGAAGCTAGAATTGCTGACGCAAATTCCAGCTTCAAATAAATGAAAAATATTGGTATTTATGAAAAAAAAACATCTCCAACATTAAATTATTTGATCAGTTGAGCATCTACCACTCACTATTTTATGACTTTCATCACATTTATTTGTTTCCCAATTATATTGGAGCCGTATATATACGTATCTAGCAGTACAAGGGGTAGGTTTAGAATTCGCAAATTAATGGCAATCGGTGGGAATGTAAGACACAGAATGGCAATGTATAAGTGACAGTATGCTAGTAAAAAATAGAAACAGAAATTTGTAGATATTGTTTACGTCGGGAAGTATATTCTTATGTAATATCAATGAAAACTATAATATATTTGTAATAATTATGTTCAAAACTTCAAGTTGTTAATATAAAATTTAACAAGTTTAAAAATAAAAATAAAAAAGTTAACATGCGAGCACCACTGAGCTCTTGATCTGCTCAAAATAGAGAAAGTAAATAACACTAAATGTACCACCTAGCCATTTAGCCCACAAATTGACAATGTACTTAAGGTTATGTGCAATATCATACAACATATAATTTATTATTTATATTTATCATTTAAAAAAAATCGAATGAAACAATAAATATGACAATATTTATTTATATATTTTTGGCATATTGATTATTCATGGTACAGAGCTTGTGAAAAGAAACGGATATACAAATAATCTGAAAAATTGTTGGTATGTATTTTTACAGAATACAGCCCCTGGGTTTGTGCTTAGTAGGCATATATAGTGCTGGTGTTATTTGTAATCTAGTGTAAAAAACAATGTGAGTTTGTTTTTAAAAGGTTTTAAATGAATGTGTATATTTTCCAAATAAATGTTTGAATGTAATATTTGAGTACCCCAGGGTTACGAAGACCACTATATTCATTAAATATATAATAGTTATATATAAAGTGCTCATTTGATTTGTTTTCTAACGTAAAAACAATTTGAATTTGTTTTTTTAAAGGTTTTAAATGAATGTGTATATTTTAAAAATATATGTTTGAATGTAATATTTGAGTATCCCAGGGTAAGAAGACCACCATATTCATTAAATATATAATAGGTATATAAATTTCTCATGTGATTTGCAATGTAACGTAAAAAAATGTGCGTTTGTTTTTAAAGGTTTTAAATGAATGTGTATATTTTACAAATAACTGTTTGAATGTAATGTTTGAATACCCAAGGGGTACGAAGACTGGCTGTAGATTAACTTTACGGGAATTGTAGTCACAATTACGACAAATACAACTGCCTATGACACGATGTCCAATCCAATCCAATCAATTAAACTTCTAAATTCTTTGCGAACCGAGCTCAGGGGCGCACAAATTTTTAGCGTGACCATGTTTCATAATAACCGTATTGTTAGTTTCCATTACCATCACTTGGATGTTAACCCTTTCAGTGCGGGGATCAACTTTAGACGTCAGAATCTGACGTCTGTAGACGTCAGATTCTGACGTCTACAGTCGATCTCCGCATTGCAAGAGTAAAAATATTTACAATGGCCATAAACCCCTAACATAGGTGTAAAAAAAAAAGAAAGAGCTGACAAAGACATTTATGATGATTTTAAATTGAAAAAACCCTTTGGTCTCCATGGTTTGTTTAAAACAAATTCAGCACTTTGAGGGTTAACGCGCCATAACAACGTTGGCGTCCGACATTTGACACTGACAGCGAAGCAAATGGTAGGGGTACCCACACTAGTCTAAAAAAATATGTTAGCGCAGTCGGTCAATGTGGAAACAGGCCTGGGGGATTTGTTTGTCATCAACACTAAGCTCACTAGTGTATTATAGATTATGTGTTATCAATGGCCCAACACATTTACTTCATATGCGCCATAATGTGGTGAAGATGCAAATAACATTAGTATAAACATATTTGTTTAACGAGGATTGTGCAATAGCAATAGCAAAAGCTAATACAACATAGGCTCCTCAAATAACGTTGTTTAGTGCTTTCGCTGTATATAATAACCCTTGTGCTGCTGGAACCATGTATATACGGTTTCAAGCATGTTTTAGATCAAATGAAATATGACGAAATTAGATTAAATCCTTTTTGGTAGTGCTCAGTTAATCAAATAATTCAACATAGGAGATGTCTATCTTTTCACAAATATAAATAATTTTCGTCATTTGGAGCTGGAAATTGCGTTAGCAATTCCAGCTTCGAATGAATGAAAAATAGAAACAAACAATTCAGAACACAAGGGTTAAAGCAATAGTTACAGTACATTTGCGTCGTACATTGTTTTTCGGTAGTGAATAATTAAAGGTATGTATTAGACTGCCTTTTTAACTGCTGTATGTTTTGATGTGTGTACATAATAACTCATTACATTATTTGTAAGCTGATGTTGATTAATGGGAATTAATTAGCTTGTTAAATTGTTTTAACATTAATGTTGTACAGTTATTGTGTATTACTATTTAAACATAATTATTGTATTATACTTCCGATAGCTTTTGTATGGCCCCCTTATGTATCATCAAGACATATTTATTTAAAATACCCCGTAATTATAATAATTTGAAGGTCTTCTTTGTTTAAATGAAAGCATAACCTTGGCGCTTTTATAGTTATGATGACAGCGGATTTAAAGTCAAAATTTCTTTATTAGTTAGCTGGCACTCACCAGGTGGGGCTGCGCATGCTACGCACATTTACCTCACTAGGTGGCGAAGCGTGTCACGTCTAGCTAGTAGGCAATCAGCTATCAAAAGTAGAGTGTAGTGGGAAAAAGCCAAACTACCACAGTGGTGAATTCAGGATATAAATATTTATGTTTATTTGTACCGAATACATTCATGCAGGCCTATGTGAGAAACATACATGTATTTGTATTGCATTATGTGTAATCGAATGTTGAATAGTGTAATTTGAACATGTAAACTGTTTTTAAATGTATGTTGTATATATTTTACATATATAGGCCTATATACAAATGTTTGAATATAGTAGATGTTAGCGTGAGACAATGCACCACCACATGTATTTTGTGATCATGAGAAACATAGAAAGTGAATGATTTTATTAGAAAAAAATAACTGTGTTGGAATTTGGATCTAGACCCTGATAAGTTTATGACACTATTTTTGGTATTTAACCCTTTTAGTGCGGGGACCGTCTTTAAACATCAGAATCGGACTCCATAGACGTCCGATTTTGACGTCTAAAGTCGGTCCCCGCACTGAAATAATAATAATATATTATAATGGCCGAGGACCCATAACATATGTATTCGAATTATAAAAGAAAGAGCTAACTAAGACATTTATGATGATTTCAAATTGAAAAAACCGTTTCGTCTCCATGGTTTATACAAAAACATTTTGGCGTTGTAAGGGTTAACCCTTTAGGCCCCCACGATGCATTAAAGCATCATTTTACATCCCTGAAAACAGATGTAATTTTCCTGCAACTAAGGAGTTTTAGAAGAAACAAATCCTAGAAACTGTTGCCAATACATGGCAATTTTCTTCAATTTTTCACTCACTTCGAGTCATGTTTATCCACTACAAGTCGAGAATTGCGACAGCAATTCGCGGCTTGTAGTGGATGAAGATGACAATGGTAAATTCAGGCCTGAAAGGGTTAAAGGACATAACCTCGTTGCGCCAAATCAATCTCTAGCTGATTTTTTGGAATCGCAGCGATTTGAAAATGCAAAACGGTTTTTGTGTTTTAAAAATAATTGCCGCCAACATTTCTGAAATTAAAAATAATTTATAATTATTATAAGCAGAACTTTGCACTGAATTATTGTTAAAACTGTGTGCTGTTTTCTGCACCGTTTGTGATAGTTAGGCCTACCGTGTTTCTACTGACCATGACCGCTTTTCAAACAATTAACCCTTTTCCTGCTAAGTTAATTTATTTAAATTTTCACCCACTTGAAGTTGTAGCTCGCTACCGCGACCCACAACTTCACGTGGGTGAAAATTACTCATATTTATTTAATTTAAGCACAATTATTTGCTAATCTGCATGTTTAGACACACATTTCATTACCAGTAACAGTGCTCGACCAATTAACCAGATTGAAAACGACAATAGTCGTGATAAGCAGGATAAGGGTTAACTCTTTAACCGCCGGTGCCGCATATACTCGTGTTTTTCATCTTTTATTACCACATTAAGTACCACCTTTCAAACATGTTAAAGATGAAATGTGACATCAATCAGCAATATTTGAAAACAGTTCACCTCCATTTTGTCAAATCTGAATAATTTTCACTCACTTGAAGTTGTGGATCGCGTCAGCGAGACACAACTTCAAGTGGGTGAAAATTCAGATTGAATAAATTGGCGGTGAAAGGGTTAAATAGTATCCATAGTATCAGTATAGGAACCACCATAAATGACATTTTTTGAGGGGGGTGACAGCTGGGATCTTTCACCTATAATTTAATATCAGTCGAAGTGTTATTGAATACATCATTTCTAAAAAGTTACCATTTCGCTGTAAATTTTCAGGACAAGTGTCATCCCAGTAAACACAAGGCGTTGACCCAATGTTGTTTTATTGATGGGCCAGCGTCGCAGACGGTGGACCAACCTTAAACCAGCATTGGGTAAATTCCTTGTGTTTGCTGAGATATTTTGTATTTCTTTATTGACGCCCAAGCAAATGAAATAATTATTAGCAAATTTGATTTACTAAAATAGAACAATATTTACTCGCATTGTAGGCCTATTCAAAAATTATAATAATTGGTTTATTGAGGCAATGATCACCAAACAGTCTTCTTGCAGCTATTGAGCCTCGTTTAATCATGCATTTCGTGACAAATTCTAGATCTAAAACATATTGGTGTTCTGCAGATTAAGAATAAATTTGACCAGCATATTGTATAAATAACCTTTAAGATTACATGTCATCAGCAAATTGTTTTTTCCAATTTATCGTAAAAATCTAATTTTGACATTGGGATGATTTAGGTATTCCGAGGCCCTATCATTGACTAAGTCTGATTTTTCTGGACCAGTGTCCAATAGCCTGAACTATAGTGAATTGTCATCGTTGTCAACCAAAATCCACATCTGTGTATTTTCTGTGTCTAAAAAGTGGTGAAATTGAGTAAAACTACTTATAATCAGTCGATTCAATGTTGGCCCACCGTCTGCGACGCTGGACCAACATTGAATCCACCTTGGGTTAACGTCTCGTGTTTTCTGTGTAAGTAGTAGAAGGTGAAGTACCCGATGCGACTAGGGTAGGCCTATCTCTATCGTTCGTTTTATCTTTTATTCATTTCCAGTGATTATGGTGATTATGTGGGAGTGTTTTATTATAGGTTGTATTTGCTTCTGCAGCGGATATATTTACTAGATTTTAAAAGCGGAATATTTATCTGGGCCATTTCTCAGGTACAGACCCTAATTTTGTTTGCAAAGTTAAAGAGCAGTCACTTGACAACTAAGCAGTTACTGCTTTTTGGGCTTTGCATGGCAGAGGTTCTTGCTCACATTTTACGCCTTTTGGTTTAAAATCTAACTATGCCCTACTTGGTATCGCCACACCTTTATTTTCTGAAATCGTGGCCCGTTAAATTATTCAAATTTCAAAAATTCAACCGCACCATGCACAAATCGGCCTAATTTGTAAAGACTTTATTTTGTATTTATGTATGAGCTCAATTATGTCGTTTATATATATAACATGTATGCTATGTATTTAAGTTTATATACTATTGTTTGTGTATACCAAAACTATGTACTACATGAAAAAAAAAAATTGAATTAAATTATTCAGGACCACTTTTCAACGAATAAAAATCATATTCATGTGGCTTACCTTGGACATCATTTATTACAAGAGATGCCATACATATTATAATGTACCTGTATTTCATTTTTATTTATATCGGTTTAATAATTCACCATAACGAGCATTGGTAATGAGAAGCGATCAATGTTTCGTTTCGTTCAACTAATTATTTATAAAAATACAGTGTTATATATGCCTTTGATATATTTATGCAATGTTGTGTATATACATCTTTATGCAATGTTTTGTGTAAATAAAGTTATTAATCATTTTTTTCTTAATTTTATCTATCAATCCATTATGTAATGGTAGTTTATAAATTACGGAAGTTAATTAGGTTGTGCTAGTTTTACTCAATGTCCAATTTTAATTTGGCACGTACCCATTAGCTGGCAGTACTCAGCATTGTTTAATTGGCATGCGCCATTACCGTTCACATTCCACTTCTCTATATCAATTTACCAGTACAAACGGGATCAACAGCACTAAATATCCTCAGCATTGTTCTCGGTGTGATAGGGGCGGCGAAACCCATTAACCCTCTGGGAGGTAGGATCAAAATCAGTTATACAAATAATGCTTATTTTCAGAAATATCATTACTTTTGTTAACATTTAAAATTTTAATAAATCACGCGTAATAAATTGCTAACATTTATAAATATTAACACATTTATATTAAGAATAAATTATATGAAATGAAAATGTTATTATCTTGAGGTATCGGACTGAGAGGGTTAACCGCTACCTTTCACAGCTAGCCATGAAAGTGACATGGTAATTGGCGGAGCGTTCGCTCATTTCGCAACATGGCATTCCTAACAAGTGAATTGCAAGCGAAACTGACATCCGTGACTTGGACTGGGGTCTTGACAATAGCGATTGTTTATTTAACAATCTTACCGGCAGTCCAATCCTTGTCCAACAAACCTACAGACTATGGAGCAATCGTAATACATTTATTCCCTGTCGTGAGCGAGGAGGGGGGTATGAGCAAACGTTACCCCCCCCCCCCACCCAAGAAATCACCCTGTTCGATGGACGGTAAACACATTTGCTGAGCTGGTTGTTGGCGGTGCCGTTTGATACTCTTTATATCTACATACATGTATCAATTCACTGGTAGAATCGTCAGGAAATCAATCATCTGCAAACATAAAATGCGCCCCTAGCCGACAGAGTGTCGCGAGTGCTGCTCATTTGAGTGGCACTTGCGATACTCTGTCTGCTATAGGGTTCAATATATTGTCGTAATAATCTACCATAAACCATTCCTTTTTAAACGTTGGGTTTCTTTCCCAAACAATACAATCCATGAGAATTAAAAACAGCTCTCACGCTAACGAAATGATTTTTTGTGGACACTTTAATTAACCCTTTAACCGCCAAATTATTCAATTTAAATTTTCACCCTCTAGAAGTTGTGTCTCGCTGACGCGATCCACAACTTCAAGTGAGTGAAAATTATTCAGATTTCACCAAATGGAGGTGAACTGTTTTCAAATATTGCTGATTGATGTCATATTTTATCTTTAACATGTTTAAATGTGGTAGTTAATGCGCTAATAAAAAATGAGAACCCGAATATATGCGACACCGGCGGTTAAAGGGTTAATTCCAACAAGTCTATGTGGTATAGACGAATAAAGTATATTTGCACATGTTCACTTTTTCAAGAGCCGATTGGGGTTACCAGCTGTCCAGTTTCCTTAATGAATGCATTATTAGAATTAAACCCTTCTTTCGCAACTGAATATTAAGATAAAAAAAAAACTTTAAGCAGAAATTGAAATTATTATATTTTTCTAATTGAAAAAAAAATACCATCGGTTACAAAATTCATGGAAAACATCTTGATTTTAAAATTGTTACTTAAAAAACTGTATTTATTCCTGAATATTCAGTTGCGAAAAAAGGGTTTAATTATAATAATGCGGCCCAAGTCTGGTTATCTACCCCCTAATTTAAATAACAATTGAATGACGGCGATGATTGGGTGATCTCGTAATGCGACAGGCTAAGCCACTCTTCTGTTGGTCGGTTGTAGAATGCTATACTTGTTAGGCCTACTCTATCAAACGAAATTAGACATTTTTAATTGTCAAAATTTGTGGAGTGAAAAATACTAGTATTTTATAAAGTTTATTAACTAAATTGACTAAATGACACATTGTGATTCATTTGAGTAGAGTACAATACCCCTTACAACGCTGAATTATTTTTGTATAAATCGTGGAGACCAAAGAGGTTTTTTTCAATTTGAAATAATCATAAATGGCTTAGTGAGCTATTTCCGCTTCTTTTGGATACCTATGTAAATATAAATTTAAACGTTAGATTTACAGACGTCAGATTCTGACGTCTAATTAAGTCGGTCCACGCGCTGAAAGGGTTGAACAACAAAAAGTATAAAATTAATTCACAAAAGTCATTCAATATTTAAAAAAGTGCAATCACAAAATAATGCACAATGCTCATCACAGATTTGAATACAAAACATATAATGATCAGTGAGATTTTTGTAACATTAAATTTAAAAAGCATATGTGTTTATTAATTAATAACGTTTTATACATGTATTGTTTTTTCTTAATTTGAATAGCGCTATATTTAAAATGTTGATAAATGTGATCAATTACTTCAAATAAAATGTATGATAATTATTTAGTTATTTTATCTTTGGTTTTGGCGCGGGAAACATTCATCATGTATATTTTATCAAAATAGTCTGTACCTTTAACGCTTTAACTTGTAAGTGTAGGCTTGGTGATGATCATGAATATTTTTCACGTAATTATTTGATCTCTGGTGACCTTGCTTAATAATACTTTCAGAATTAATATTAGCCATATTGCCATAATATCGCCTACATATATTTTTACACCGTTTTTTTTATTATAATTATGTACTGTATATCTATCTGTATTATTATTGATGTGTGTTTTTAAGGATTATAATAATTAATTCAACTTTATTTTCGAGCATACAATTCTACGTACATGTACAGCGCATATTTTATTTCTGACCTTATTATTTCAATCAAACTATTTGAATATAATAGATTTCATATAGTCGATCTATCGTCACACCTATCACCAATCATAGCGGCAATCGTACTAGTAAGTAGACATTTCCGCTATGACAACCAATTAACTTCTCAGTACGGTCAAACTGAAATTGACATCACTCCACTGCGCCCCCCACCCCTTGAGGACATCAGATGAAGATGTCAATTTCACTTGTAATTGCCAACCGTCGTTACACATGAATGCTTCACAATACAGACCCGTGGATGACCCGAAATAAAATTGACTCTTTGTGATCTACATTATATTATAGAAATAATAAACCATGCAGGTAATAAGTGATAACAAATTAGATTATTATAGCATTAATTTGGGGTAATAAATAACATAATTATATATAAAATATTTGTAATAGCGGGTAAAATAATTTTATGTTTTTACCGAAACACATGATAAAGGTAAAACAACATATCTAATAATTATATATTATATATATTATTGGAATACAATTTATTAGGTTTTTTTTCATTCTGCCCCATTTTAACTGGGACGCAATATTTCATTTTTTTACATTTTTTAGAAGTTGATGTAACTAGAATATATTTTTATTTTAAAATACATCATGTATTAATATTAATAAGTGTGTATTAAAACGTCATAATGACGTTTTAATAATAAAGATAATTTTATTAATGTACAATGAACATTAGCCGGCAATTATATATATAATTTTTAAGTGTTTTGTTGTTTCCAGAACTAACTGTTAAAATGAGAAAATAACGACAGAAATAATTATGGTGGAAAAGCTTTTTCTTTAAAAATATTTGGTATTATTTTTTAGCCGCTTGAAGATGATCAAAAAGATAAGATATTGTTTAGCAAAACCTTGAGATGTAGCATTCTGTTTCAGAACGTAGAATGCAGGAACTTTCTGCATGATTAGAAAACAATGCAAAGGAAGTAAGGCTGATTTTAATTGACCTGCTTGGTTCGCGTCATTCAACGAATATTATGACAAGCAATAGAAGCTAGTGATTAATCACAATGGCGGCGCGTGCACATTTAGTAAACCGGAAACTCGCTTCAAAAAATAATTAGGCGCTTATTCTCAAAGAGAGTAGGCCTACAACTACGTGCGCGTAACTCTTTGGAATCAAAAGGCTTCTAGGAATTGTTTATAATTTATTATGTTATATTGTCTGTTAAAAGGCAAGAAAGTCAATGTAAAGTATCAACCACACGCTTTTTATGGGTATCTTTTAAATAAAAGAAAAAAAGTATATAGTATTTGCATTTTTTTGCTAAGGGCTGCTTTTCAACTTCTAAAGATTTCCACGCGCTCTCACTGAATCACTGGACCGTGGTCAGTATGGACGATTGATCTCTGTCCAGTCAAGCGAAATGTTTGGTAAAAAACAAATCTTGTTTGTTTCTCTGCGTGAAAAACACACCAATTGTGTTAAGAATGATACAAAAATATAGCTTGTGATTAGAGATTTGTACATTGAAATGATGTGAAAAAATGTCAGATCGCTACATATGTATTGGCCATGCTCTGATTACCTCACTGACAAACACAGCAAACAACAGACGTTCACCCAGTGGTGATTTAATTATTGGCTAACGTCGTAGATGGTGGACCAACATTAAGCTAGCATTGGGTTAAAGTCTGGTATTCGCTGGGAGGGACGTTTACCTTACTGTGACCAGTCAACCCTCTCACCCGCTCTGACAATATTATTTCTACTTCTTTATTCCCCTATGAGCTCCAAGGGTCACTTGCTTGACTCAGATACGTCAAGCTGTCGACTTTTCGCAGTGATCCGAAGCTGAATATGCTTGAGATATCTGACAATCAAATTAAAAATAAATACGACAAGAAACAGGCGATTTTTAACAGATTTTACAGCATCCTGCTGACGTCTTAATCAGTGTTAATAACTTTCATCTCATTATTATGTAATTATGGTTTAAAGCTTAAAGGGTGCCGGGCTGGCCAATTGTCCTCATATGCGGATTGAACTTGGCGAGCCTGGGCCGGCCTGGCCTCGAACATAAAACACGTAGCCTGAGGGTCTAGGTTCACGTGTAATCCCACTGGCCACAAGTCGCAGTACTTTTTCAGTTAAACTCGGCTAAACGGAGAACAATAGTAGACGTATTGTCTGCTAGATAATCTGGTCTAAATTAACCGCCGGTCTATTTGATGTGTGACTTTGATAATTTGTCAAGTCTAGCTATTCCCTTAGGGTAGCATAAGATGAATCACGTTGGCCCAACCTTAAAACAACATTGCTTCAACGTCCCGTGCTTACCGGGTAAGATGTATATCAACACATATTTTATCGCCCATCAAGTATCCTAATTTATCATGTCTTGAGTAGACCCACCGCCCCATACAATATATATCTCTTGGTTTAATAATTAAATCTGATGTTGTCCTGAAACGCGACAAAAACACAATATGTTGCCCACTGCTAAAACAATGTTGAGCCAACGTCATGACATGTTTTATGATAATTAAACATAAAATAAAAATATCTGGCATTGCCTGCCATCTGTTTTATTGTTGCAAAACCGGAGACAAATAACTACGTGGATAGTAGCAAAAATACAAAGTGTGGGAACAAAATTAAAGCCCCAAGAGATTTTTACGTGGTGTGGTGATATAGCTTCACACAAAACAAAGGTTCAATGCATAGGAAATGTTTTGTTCAATTTTGAAATATTTTCGACGAATATAAAGTATATATCGGAATAGCACTGTCAATATGTTTTAAATGGTATAACTAAGAGTAAAATGGGAATTTCTATGGTATCATCCATTCTTCAGGTCAAAGTATGTAAACGTAATATCAGGAAAACTAAAATTCAACCAGTGATATTCAGTTTGACTTGTGTATTCAAACCAGTCAGCTGGTTACTACAATCATGTGAACAATATGATTTATGATGAGATGTTCATGTTCACGTCAGAAAATCATGTGAACACGACGAATATTGACGTGTTCACGGCATGTATACGTCATCATAGATAGTGAGTCAGTTCTGAGTGCTCGGAGCTGTTTCGCAAATTCGGCACAAAAAGTAAAAGAAACTACATATTTTTTACCGAAGTAACAATTTTTTTAATACATATTAAGCGCCGTTCAAAGAGATGACAGATCTATAATTTAGTGCCAACTAACCTATTTTGTTCTAAACCCTTTAAATTTGACCTTTAAGCGTGATCAACAACAAAATTATATAAAGTAATTAAGAAATATGTACTATCGCAATTCCTATATTTCTTTTTCAGCTTCTGTGAAAAAAACACGTATACAATGTAATGGTATATAGGCCTACAACAGAATGGAAAAATATAAATGTGGTTCAGAGAGCTGGATTTCATATCGATGGTCACCACATAGTTGTAATATTAAGTCTTTATTTATGTCTCATCCAGTTTACATTATACAGATCATACATAAAATGTCAGAATAATATTGTGACTGGTCACACAATGTGAGTTACAAGAGACTGTATTAAAATTATAACAACTTAAAAAAGATATATACATATAATAATAGTCATGATGATAATTAGCGTATGATACAGAACTGATCATGATAGTTATGATAATTATGAGGTGATAGAAAAGAAATAATATAGATGATGATAATATACACAGTAAAAACTTGCCAATTCGTCCAGTTCATCATCAATCTAGGCCTATGATATTAAACATCTATTAAAATTAAATAACGATGCATCATCACATTTGAATGTATATATGTATGTTTTGATCTTTATTTAGCTGATATTCTACCCCCTAATTTTATTAATCACATTGGAGATATATCTTATATTTTAATTTACTCAAGCAGGAAATTTATTTTAACACTTGAAATGTTAATCACATCGTCTTGAGACGTTGTTACATAAAATTTGTAAGATAAATGAGCAGTAACCTTTTAAGCCCTCACGATGATTTAAAGCATCCTCTTGCACCTCTGAAGAATGACTTAATTTCGCAAAGCCTAGTGGTTTAGGAAAAAAAATGTTCATGGACCATTTTTTAAAAATAACGGTTTATTTTTTCATTTGTCACCCACTTCAAGTCATCTTCATCCACTACAAATCGAGAATTGCGACAGCAATTCGCGGCTTGTAGTGGATGAATATGACAATTGTAAAAATGATAAGGGTTAAAAGCTACAGTGAAATAGAGAAGTGCGATATACTTGATGGTTCAGAATTGACATGTTATAATGTCATGGATATGTATTTTTTTTTTAAATCACAAAGGCCTTTTTTATGGGATGAGAAATATTTTTCTATAAACAGTTTCCAGAGCTGATATAGACTTTTAGAAACAAATTGGAACAATTTTAAATAAATGGATATATGTAGACATGAACGGATAAACACTGTTTCATATATTCTCAAGGTAATGTAACAATATAACTATTCTATTCCTTTTAGCAACATATTTGTATGATATCCTGACAAATGAAAATATTATATTTAAACTACGGCTTAGGCGTAAAGTGCATGTTCAATTTTATATGTATTTCCTCATGTAATGAGGGTTGAATAAATAAATATCGTATTGTGATGACGCAAACTGGTTATCTATTATTTAACGTTTACAGAAATGTTAAATGTCTAATGAAAAAAAAATCAGTGAATAACTATTGAGCAAATATTATAAAGACAAAAATACAATGCTAACCTGTACATAAAGGAGAAGATAAAATATTGAGTATTTATTATGGGGATGTATATACAGTTGAATTCTAACAATATAAAAGAATATTAATATTATTAACCTCATAAATATGTCTCGTTACTAAATTATATATCGATGCAATACAGAGACAATAATTTCTCCATTTTTTGACGTTTCAAGCATGCATATGCGTGCACTATGGGGTATAACTTAGTAAAATAATCTCTTCTGCTGGTGGTATGTTACATCAAAAGAGAATATTTCCAGTTGGCGCATTTGATTTGATAAACATTAAAAAATGTATATATTCTTTTTCATAGAACATTATCTATGTAATTATGGAATAAAATTAGGACATAATTGTATAATTAAATTACAGAATATAAGTATAATTATTGTGAGTTGATATGCATCTAATTATGTTTTAGCTAATCACTCGTCATAATGAAATTTTTAAACCGTACTTTTAACAATGTGCAAAAATAAATTGTGAGCAAAAGAAATATTTTTTCTCATTTTTAACATGTTTTATTGATAAATATAAATTAGCTTTTCATAAAATATTTCCACTTGTTGTATGAGAGTAAAATGATTTACACATTAAAAAGTATATGTAGTTATTGGTTAGAAATCAATCTTGTATGCACCACTCGGAAAATATTAATATTTTCATCAGAATAGCCAAGGAGTTCGTTCTCTATAGTCTATGCTTAAAAAATATATCCTTCTGTTAATTCGTTATTCAGCTCATACAAAATAAAATTATATTATATTTTAAAATGCGAATTGATATTTATATTAAAGAATCGTTGAGATTTCGTTCGCAAGAACACAAATACTTGAGCAGCTGTAAGTTTTCGATCGCAAGTATAAAAATACTTTAGCAGCTTTAAGATTTCGTTCAGAAGTATACAAATAGTTGTGTAACTATAATTATGTTGCATTATTCTAAATTACTAGTTTATGTGGCATATGTACAATAGTCTTGATATTGTACGGTTAGTATTTTGTAAGCTAATTTACCTTACCTGGTGATATTATTTTCTTCCTATACGACAGAGCATGTCCTTTCTAGTTGCGATGGTTGTTCTGGTTACGACCTCAAATGCTTCCACGAATTATGTAACAAATACTTTGCCTCTGGCTATTTTCTCAAGCTTACAAATCCGTATTTCTGAAGTTTCATCGGCACATTCGCTGACTAGTTCCCCTTTTCAAATCATATTTATACTGTAGCCTATCTGGAACAATACACTTGTTGAAGTGTAATGGTTTTAAAATTTAAACTTAAGATAATTAGTTTTATATCAGTTTATATCAATGCATCCTTTAAATGACATTGTTTTTCTCAAAGCGTTTACTGTTTCGTGCAAAAATACAAGGGAAATTATTCATCTTAAATATAGTGTAACTGTTGACACTATTGGCTAATGAATCATGCATTATTTAACACATTGGTTAAGATGAGAAATAGATTAATCATGAAATATCTATTTCAAAGACATTGTGCAGCCCCACAAGGGATGGTGTTTACACAAGGCCCCCACAGGGAGAAGGACTACTCATATGTTGTGTGAATGCTGGCCCAATGCTGTATGACGCTGGCTCAACACTAACCAGCATTGGTTGTTTCTTGTGAAGCACTAGCACTTTGTGTTACGTGTCCAGTAAACCCAACGTTAGCTAAACGTTGGTCCATTGCCTGCGACGCTGGCCTATTTTTATAAAAGCAATGCGTCAATGTAGCCTTGTTTGCTGAGGTGGACACCACCAGCAAACATTACACATTGTTCCAATGTCTACGCCGCTGGCCCAACGTTAACCCAATATTGGATGAGTGTATGGTTGTTTCTGGGAGGGCTGACCACTGTCCAGTTCTGGCTACAAAGCCCGCCACCAAATCCCTAATGTAGATGTGCCCGGGGCCAGATAATATTTGGCCGCGCACACATTAGTTTGTGAATTAAGCCCCATATCGCTGTATGAGGAGGCCGCTAGGCCAACCTGTATCGGGATGTGTCAATATTTAACACGCTACTGATGGCACTCTGTTTGTCTAACTGGTAAATCAACCGGGATTTAACAAAGTCCTGACGCAAATCCCGTGTCAAACAGTCACCTACAGCCACAAGCACAACCTGCGTGCTGCCAGAATAGATCTACTACTATCACTTTATGTGTGTTACTATAGCGGTGAATTTATTTGTAATTATATATAGGCCTGTGTGAGATTTTATTTATTTTGTGTATTTCTTGTAAATGGATTGTTCCCTAACTGGATTTATTAGATCCGTACTTTGATGAAGGTGGGGGATTAATTTTGTCAGAATCCCTAAACCAAACTCGCCTTAATTCACACTAATAGCGTAACAAAGAGGGTTCACGACCGTTTCCATGGAACACACTTCTTCGTCTTCAAAGCTCAGTTTTAAAATCAATACCAAAATAAATTATATTAATTCACTCTTAATCATGGACATATAGGCAATCTTGTAATAACTGTGAAAGAAAATGTATGATTTCAGTTCCTAACAGATCGACGAGAAGATAGATACACACTTAAATTGATAAAATTACTTCTTTCTTCAGTATATACTCAATAAGCACAAGACACTTGTATAACATTTATACAGTGTTGGACCAACGTCGAAGACGTTGGGCTGACGCTGTATAAATGTTATGAAAATGTTTACTGGGTATACTTTTATTGTCAATAAATGTTTATTTATTTACAGTAATTATTTAGTTTTAGACATTAAGTAAAAAGGTACTACTTTTTACTTCTAACTGATGTATAAAAAGAAAAAGATGTTATTTCGTAGACTTTCAGACTCATCTTGTTACCTATATAATTCTAGACCACACTACACCCTCCCCTCAGAGCCAAGGCGAGCAATATTTTTCTACGCAACAATGCCAGCTTGACATAACAGTGATTTCCTGGCCAAATATTTCCAGAAACTTGACCACGAAAGGGCCAATATTTCTCCAATGATTTGACACACAATATTGATGATATTACATTTCGCTTGTTATTTATTGACCTTTATAATATTTACGTGTAAAGTATAATTACATCCTTTAAGCCTATAATGGTAAGAAATGCAACAACTTAGTTCAGGGTTTTTATTGTTCATTGTTTATTTTGAATCGTTGACATCTCAATGAAATCTATAATTATAATTGAATAATAAAAATAATAAAAAAATGTTTAATAATTCATAAATAGCAAAATGATATAATAACCCTATAGTTAGCAATATATATTAGGGTGTTTAGTAATCCCTGCATTATATGTTGATATGAGGGTAAATAATGTGTGTTAACCCTTTCACCGCTAAGCACGACTATAGGCGTTTTAAATCTGTTTTATTAGCAGGTTAAATCACAGTTTTTGGGAATGATATGTGTAAATTATTACAAATATGAGTAATTTTTACCCACTTGAGATTGTAGGTCGCGGTAGCGACACACAATTTCAAGTGGGCGAAAACTTAAATGTTTAATATCGCGCTTTAAGGGATAAATTAGGAAGGTGGCACTTGTATAAGTACCTTAGAATGATCGTATCGTCAAATATTGAGCTAATTCCCACGTTATTTTAAAATTAATACAGTGGTTTAGGCCTAGTCACTTAAATATGTTGGCGAAAACAAATTCTTCCACACCCCTCACCGATCCATATGTTCAGCTGTGCATTATTTCAGTTTTAAAACGTATTACAAATTATCCAGTTTTAAACTCTTTGACTATTTGCCCCTTGTCTACAGCGGTTAGGTTGGGTGAAATCCGTGTAGATAATGATAATAGCAACGGGGTGGACAAAGAACGCGTTAACTTTTACAACTCGGACATATTTTTGTATAAGCTATGGAGACAAAATGTTTTTTTAAATTTAAAATGACCATAATTGTCTTTGTTAGCGCTTTTAAATACCTATATATCTACGTATGTAACACACGTATAGAAAATAGATGTTCGTTTATTTAGTGTATGTTTACAATTGTCATTGTACTTTTTTAATTTTAAACCACTGTCACCAACAGTGATGATCAATGTTTGACCACATGCTAGCAGTCAAAATAACCAAAAGTCAAATGTTAAACGAATTGACATGCACTTATCTAAATTATCACTTTTTCTCACATTCATAGAATAGTAACTAAAACATGCCACACCACATAGTAGCTATAGGGTATGCCTTCATTAAATAATTGATCTTTAACATTCACTATTATTGGCATCATATTGCGATTTGACTCGTACAGAAACCCACAGTACTGCGAAAAGTAATCGAGAGACTCTGAACATATCAAATCAAACCAAATCAAATTTATTACCACATTATATCAGTACTGGATTCAGGATATATACATTATATTAATTACATCACTATAATACATCATTGTACAGTACAGTGCTGATGTATACATTGAGAATACATTATGTGTATGTATAGATATTTGCATACGTACACTGTATAAATGCAAATATTTAGTCAATTTAAATCTAGCATGTTAATTTCCTTAAAATAAAAGCATTATATGTCGCTTGTACTAGCTCGTCAGAGCTAATGTTATGTGTTTTTACTATGTGCGACTTAATATAAAACTTATCTTATCTTTATATTCAAATCTAGCGAGAAAGAGGAGATGCAGTGAATACCGGACTATTTATAATTAACTGATCAATGACTGTGAATCACAGAGTGTAGGGCTAAGCCTATACCTCTGAGATATGGAGTCCCAAAAGGCTCTGTCATTTGTCCATTCCACATTACTCAATACACAGTACCGATATGAATGCTATGAATGAATGAATCGATAAGAATTGAGTTACGGTTTTAAAACTAGTTTTAGAACGTTGGGGCCTAACTCATTTCTGGCAGATATACTAAACAATTTTAACATCTCCAAATGTGTCTACAATATTTTAAAAAATGAAAATTTATTTTTTAATTTAATCAATTCAGACATAGGTGTAACTAAAACTAGTGGTAATAAGCTTATAACATAGTCTATGCTAAATTAAGACATAAATATCAAATGGAAAACTATATAAATTTATATTTACAACCACACTGTAGAAGAGGTATCGCAGAGACTCGTATTAGCGCACACAACTTAGAAATTAAGCATGGGTAGAAAAATAACACGACATTCCCAACAGTATATAAAAATATTTGTAGAAGTTGCAGCATAGCAATTGGATATATTATGATTTGATATTGCTTGTCTAAATACATAAACAAATAGGTTGACCATTAACGAAAACATTTTTTATATCTTTCAACTATTTTCAGCATTTAATGGGTAACTCGAAACATCTGATTTATTATATACAGATTAACCTGGAGAATTCAACACGAAGAGCTGGTAACAACATTTCATGTATTCGAAATCTGGAATTCTCCCAGCAAACAAGCGAGAGGTTGAGGCAATCCCTTTTCAATGTTGGGCCACCTACGGCGACGCTGTGCCAGCATTAAAACAACATTGGGAAAACATCCTATATTTGCCAACACCGTTTTAGTGTTGAACCACCATCTCCGACGCTGGCCCAGCATTAAAACAACCTTTTCAGGTATTCGTGAACAGGAATACCTCTCATCCAGATGACGTCACCTGAACAGGTGGGCATGACGTCACACTTCATGCTGGAGAGGACAAGAAGGAGATTTCTGAGGCTTATCATGCGTGGACGGGGGCATTGACGCAATGCTGGCTTGACGTTGGGCCAGCGTCGCAGACGATGGACCAACGTCAACCCAGCATTGCGTAGATAGATCGTGCTTACGGGCACATATACGTGAACTGGGGAGGCACAGTCGACGCCAAATCTATAACAAGGGTGACACGCGATGTGCTCATATAGTAGTGGGGGCTGCGTGGAATTTAATTGAAATTCCGACTTACCAATTTAATTCTGCTGCCACGATTCCTTATTAATTTGTATAAACATATGAAAGAAAAAGCTATTATTTCCGGAGATTCTAGAGCTCAGAAACCAAGTACGGCCCCAGGGCAGACACCTGTTGGTTCCGAGGTTTACTCAGTTTTAAGCCCTCTATGCTGCAGCACAAAGCCAAAAGGCAGTATCTGGCTGCTTTATAAGTAAGCAGATACTGCCTTTTGGCTTTGCAGAGCATTAACATGCCGACGTTATCTGTTCACTACTTCTAATATGTTATCCAACTTTATCTGAAAATACTACCACAAAAAAACTTGTCCAAAAGATAAAAATGACAATTTAAAATTATAGACGATGCTTGTTTGACAAATAACGTTTTCAAATGCCAAATAAGGACACAAATGACAAGACGTGTAAACACAATACGTTTAAACAATATTGCCCCAGTGCTGGTCCAGCGTCTACGACGGTGGACCAACATTAAAGCAGCATTGGTTCAATTCAGTGTGGTTGCTGATAAACCAGACAAAGGCAAACAGCGTTAACTTCTTATTTTTCAGTAAGTAGTTGCTGCTGTTTGCCCTTGCATGACAGAAGTAGGCCTACAGGAAGTTGTCTTAATCTTAACCCTTCCAACACCCGGCTTTTTAAAGTTATTTTCATTCATTTTGAGGTGTGAATTGCTGTCGCAATTCCCATGTTGTGATTTTATAATATACCCAAGTATGTGATGAAACAAGTGAAAGCGTAGTACGTATATACATAACTATTCCGATGGATTTTATACCATTTTTTATTTGATGTTTTTGATTCAAAATATGTCACGTGGAGAATAAGTGTGATGAGTCAGTGAGCTTTTATGGTTAACCATCCCAGCGCGGGGACCGTCTTTAGACGTCAGAATCTGACGTCTGTAGACGTCAGATTTTGACGTCCAAAGACTGTCCCCGCGCTGGAAGAATTAAAAATATTATAATGACCGTAGACCCATAACATAGGTATTCAAATGCAGCAGAAAGAGCTAACTAAGACATTTATAATGATTTCAAACTAAAAAAACCTTTGGTCTCTATGGTTTAACAAGACCCTTTGGTCTCTAAGTTTTATGCAAAGATATTTCAGAGTTGTAAGGGTTAGGCCGAGTCACCTATGATTCTGTCTGACCATCGGGGCAGCATCTTGTATCCATTGAGATGTATGGTTGAGTGGGCTGCAGACAGCGATCCCTTGTTGAAATAATGCTGACCTTCCGTCGTCAACGCTGGCCCGGCATTACACCTACATTGTATCCACGTTTCGTGTTTGCTGGGGTGGTTGAGTGGACACTGGTCAATCATATTGTGGGGTCTTTGTCCCCAGGTCAGACGATTTCTCTATTCTTTCCGCTTCCCCAGCTCAGTTCAAATTAGCTATTAACCATACGAGGGCGGGGGTCCTGGTACAGTGGTTAAAGCTGCCTGCTTGGAAAGTCGGAGATCGCGGGCTCGAGCCCGGTTATTCGTAAAGATTTAATATTGTGGGGAGCCTCCGTGAGCCTCAGACCGCCAGGGCTCAAATTTCGAATCCTGTATCTGGAGGGCAGTGTCATCTCATTCATCTCACCATCCTCAGAAGGTTCTCCTGGCCCAGTTTATCCTATATATGCACAAAGGTGGCCTGAAACCCCATTCATTTCATTAACCATACCGGTTTCAATTCCCCCGCCGTAAATGGTATATTTCCGTATTATATTTTTATAACAGTCGTAATTTCGCTGCGGTGACTTTGATCAAAAGCAATTGTTTATGAAATAATTTCAAACTGTATATCAAGCTGTAGCGATATCCACTTACATTTTATATAATCTGTTATTCAGCTCATCTTGTTTTGTATTATTATTAAAGTTTCACAGATACAATGAAACCACAAGTACAAGCATAGCAGTAACTTCAGGTAAGTAAGTATAGCATTTATCACCCCCCTGATATTTCTATAAAACTATTGTAAGAAGTATTTTGTGTAGATAAGTATTCAGATCACAATGCTTTATTAGTAGGACCTAGATATCTATAGATAGGCCTAGACTGTATATAATACATGTATGCAATAACATGGATGACAATAAAGCGATTATATTATCTTTTTCCAACAGTTGTCTATCTGCTGTGATCGGGAGATCCATGCATATACTATGCATCTCTATTTATATGATGAAACAGGAATGCCTCCCATGATTTAAAATACAATGCATAAAAACGATAATGGGATAAAATGTAGTCTACCTATTGTCGTCATAGGGTTAATTAATTGATATCCTTCAGGTATACTGCACCGAATGACAAGGTGTTATAAACGTTTAGCACCTCGTACACTACTGGCATACATATCAAGACACGTGTTCACCTATCTGAAAAAACAAACATCAGTACCCAGTAAGCACAGAACATTTGTATAACATTTATACAAAGTCGAAGACGTATGGGCGACTTTGTATAAAAGTTATACAAATGATTTGTGTTTACTGGGTAACTGCTATTTAACCCTTTCAAACCTGATTTTACCATTGTCATCTCCATCCACTACAAGCCGCGAATTGTTGTCACAATTCTCGACTTGTAGTGGATGAAGATGACTTGATGTGGTTTAAAAATTACAGAAAATTGCCATGTATTGGTAAACTGGTTTCGTGGACATTTTTTGCTCTAAAACCCTTAGTTATAGGGAAATTAGGTCTGTTTTCAGTGATGTGAAATGATGATTTAATGCATCGTGAGGGTTTAAAGGGTTTAAACAGAAAGCTTTTACTGTCTGCTACATTACTGCTGTTTGCCGCAGCACGGTAGCTCAGATTTGAGTTTTAATTTTCCAATCTAGAATTATGTATTTTTTCTTCGTTGATCGCCACCTCAAATCTTTATGTGACAGAAATATCCATTTCATCAATAATATCTAGAGAACAATAAAAAAAATCAATGATTATCTATAAAATTGAAATATTCAAATATTTGCCAGGTATATCGTATTTTTCTACCTATATATACTTAACTAATATCGAAATGATGGGGAATATATAAAAAACAACACTATATTTAATTTGCAATAAAATTAATGTTTCACATGTGATGGCTAAATCTTTTGAAAAATTTCTTTGTCTGATAATTCAGTTTAAATTAACGATATTTTTTTAGCCCAACGTATTTTTTTTGTTATTATCTGGTTGTAATCTATCATTATTCCACCTGAATGAGGAACTCAACAACAATTTCTTCAGATATATATATGATACTCTGAAGTAACGTAAACTGTGAAACGGACACAATAGAAAAATAAATAAAATAAATGAACTCCTTCCATACGTTTCTATACGCGAATTATTCCAAGTGTAAGATGCACTATAAATATATATTAAAACAGCGATAAATTTAAATTATTAAATCACTTTCTGAAAGCAAAATACCAGAAAATAACAATTTAATTTACTGCGTACAGTCGGGCCTATAGTTTAGTGAACATTCCGTTTTGCTGACAACAATTGTGTTGTCGTTATCTTTTATGATGACTACACACAAACTGTCTGACACCTAATGTAGGTGTAAGACATAGGATGAGAGTAATTAAACAGTTTGTATTTTAACCCTTATAGCGCCAAAGTGGTTTTATTTTTATTCAACTTGAGATGTGAATTGCTGGCGCAATTCCCATCTCAAGGTAAATAAAAATGTGCTGATTTTATAAAATAACTCAAATTGAAGCCGAGAACCTCCTTATTGTGATGGATTATGACATTTTTTACTCCATAATTTTGGTAAAAAAATGGTATTCGACGATTGAGCTTAAAGGGTTAATACCACGCCAGGGGTGTCAATCACACATCGTCACCATCACACCTCCCCCACGTCCAATCATTAACACATCATATTAACTGATTGACCACCCATGGCGACGATCGTTGTCTTACGTGTAATCCTTATTAGGCTTATGCCAAATAACAGGTTTCGGAGATTAAATATTTGATTAATTTACCAGAAACGCTAAAGTTATATATTTTTTTACCCATATAAATCGTGGGTCGCGGTAGCGAGGCACAACTTCAAGTGGGTAAAAACTATATACGAGTTCGCGCTTTATAATTAAGGCAGACATACATTATTTCTGATCAATCGCGAAATGTTCTGTAATTTATTCGATGTATCGGTGGTCAAAAGAAATATATAAAAAATCATTCATATTCATTTATAACATGTTGTCACTGAATTGATTAAATATTATTTAGAAAATATATTCGCGAACTATTTAGGTTTCGATTTAAAACTCCACTCTAAAAATACACCTCAGAGATTCGTGTCAGCGCACACAACCACAGGGTGCACAAATATTGCTACTGACCGCGATTTGATAAATCTAAACATTAAAACTGTAAATCACAGAGTATATAATAACAATTTATCACATTTGTTTTAATAGTGGTGTTTATAGTAGCTGTGCAAAACAAATATTGTGCCTATGTAAAATACGTACAATAATAAATTGCATGTGTTTAAAAATAAAGCAAATTCTCAATTATTTACAAAGGTAGAGAAGGTATTAGCCCTCTCCCACCCCTAAGCACGACTATAGGCATTTAATTTTTTTTTTAATCTGTTCTATTATTCGATAAAATTGCCGATATCGTGAATATGATGAGTGTTGATTTGCGAATGTTTGGGTCTGAAAATAAGCAAATGTGAGTAATTTTCACCCACTTGTTGGTCGCGGTAGCGAGACACAACTTCAAGTGGGGGGAAATTTAAATATGATAACTTACTATTATACCGCCTTAAGCTTAATATAAATGCGAACCAAGAAAATATTGTGAGCCTTCATAAAAAATGTTAAAACAATTGGTAGATCTGCATTCATTAATTTTAAAGAATTAGCTCAACGAACGAAGATAAGATCGAATTTTGAAATGTAGTTTTTATATGAAAGTTATGAGGATATTCATACCGTTACGAGATAATTAATATTAAACATTAAACGATTAAAATATATAAATAGATTAAATTAGATAAATAGATTAATTATATAAATACCGCTATGATGGTGAAATTATCCATAAAATCAACAGCCGCTAACAATATATTTTAACATTATAAAATAATTTCGTCGAATACAAACGGTCGAAATAATAGAGCGAGCTAAAAAGCAAATTGGGTGTTCGTTCGGTTACATATCGTCACTTAGGATATGTGGAAACAAATGAAAGGAAATGAGAAACAAAATGTTTCTTCGCAAGAACGTAAAAAATAATACAAGTCTATTTTTTCCGTAAGAGAATGATAATGATTTATTTACATATGATAATGATTGATGATATATGTACAATGTCATAAACACAGATAAATGTGTACAATGTGAAATATTCGGATGTGAATGTGTTTTTGATTCTGTTCAGATTTATAGTAGTTTTATCTACTATATGTATATATAAATTCACCATGTCAAAATGAATGGATGAACACCACATGAATGAACAAAAATGGCAAGTTGTAGAAAAGGGAACAACATTTGTCCTATATGCATCTCATATACTAGCTTGACTTCTCTAATAGCACCAGTTTACTTTGAAATATACGAAATAAATGCATATATCGCACATTGCTTTTAAACAGTTCAATAGTTAGGAATTTCAGTATAAGGGCTGGACTATAGTAAAAAAATGCCTGTTATTTTTAATGACATCCTTAAAAGTATAGCAATTCATCTCAATATTTACCCCTGATATAGCATGTGACCTGTGGAATGTGGACGATCTTTATATAAATACATGCATAGTGTCAGTTTTGTGGTAAAGTCGATACAGTTCGTGATAATAAATTCACATCGTTTTCACCGCATATCAAGTTGTACATTTTGTCACAAATGATACTTCCTGTTTGATTCATGCATACCACAGATACGTTGCCGGCTGGTCTCACTGCGTTGCCTGTAGTCTCCATTGACTGCTGTAGGGTGTGTTGCCATAAGCAGGGTTTTGTTGAAGTCCGGAATAGTTTGTTAGGGAGTGACCAGCAGCATGTGACGTCATACTGGACATGGCGGACTGGGCAGCGGTCAGATAGTTAGAGTGGCTGAGGGAGTTAAATGATGAGCCGTAATAAGTGCCCGTGTAGGGGGATGACGGGGTACTGGTGGTGGTGGCTGGACTTGACCAGTGCTCGTTCTTCATGTTGAAGGCTGGGGTACTGGGGTACTGCTGGTACTGTGATGTAGGACTCTGTGTATGGGGGGTACTCGCCCCTGTGGCTGCCTGCAGACCCTGGGTGAATGACGACAGGGCCAGGGGATTGAAGGCGGGGTATGGCTTATAAGGAGATGCTCCGTACAGTCCACGTAGCTCCAGGGAGCCGTACCCCCCGTACTGCTGATACTGACCTCCCGCCGCCGCCGCCGCCGCCGCCATGGCACGCTCTCTCAGCTTGAATCGCTTAGCTCTCCTCAGGAAGCTACCGTTAGCAAACATATCTCCACAGGCGGGGTGCAGGGCCCAGTAGTTGCCCTTACCCGGGCGGCCTGGGGCGCGGGGTACCTTCACAAAGCAGTCATTCAGGCTGAGGTTATGACGTATAGAGTTCTGCCAGCGCTGCTGATTCTGCTTGAAGTAGGGGAATCTGTCCATGATGAAGTTATAGATCTCATTGAGGGTCATCATACCTGGTCTAGAGCTCTCCAGGGCCATGGTGATCAGGGCGATGTAGGAATAGGGCGGCTTCACGTCGGCAAAACGCCTCCTCTGCTGTGACAAGGTAGAGGTACCGGACATCGCCTCACTGTCCACGTGGTCATCCACCTCTTGACCAGGCAGCTCCAGGGACTGACCACTCTGGTCACTGTCTTCTTCACTCTCTGATCCATCCTGTACATCACCGGGACTGTGCACGGATCCATGTGTGTCTGGATCCACCTTGAGATCAGGTGGTGACATGGACATGGCTGGCATGTTGACGTAGGCCGGGTGGCCGGGGGAAAGGGCTGGAGGCTGCTGCTGCGAGCCCCCCATACCGGGGTGCACAGGCAGGTACGGCCAGGCCATCCCCGGGGTACCGGACTGTAACATACAGGACCCAGCCGTGGGGTGGTGACCAGACCCCGCCAGTAGCAGCCCGGTGTCCGCTCCCTGTAGGTGCCCCAGACCTGACATCTGATGGTGCTGGGCGGAGGCCGCGGCCTGTGACAGCAGGTCTGCTCGTACCCCCGCCATCTGATGATGATGATGATGCTGATGCTGAGTGCCGCTTACATCTGACATCACACCTCCACTGAGTACCATCCTGATACTGTATCCTTCACAAAGTCACAGGCAGTCACAGGATCTGAGACAAAAACAAATCTCTCTTTACAACAAGTCAACACACAATGTCAAGTGACTGAACCTTGAAATATAGATTTCAGTTTCTTATATCACGTTAGCTATTCTATTTCTACTGTTACAAGTTGTTGACTCAACCTTTCAATGTTTACAACTGGCAACTGGCCTGGTAAATATACTAGTCCAACTACCAGCTTGCCCTGTGTCACCCCCTCCCTTTACCTCAGTCAAACTCACCTATGGGTGAGTTTGACTGAGGTGAAAGGGGAGGGGGGTAGAGCTCAATATGAGTGACGCCAACAATGCGGTAAACAGATTAATTACAGACCACACAGGTGACAACAGGCTGTGACAGGGTGATGGGGAGGGGCGTCGGCGCGCGTGATCTCACTGCGCGCACTGATTGGTCGTGTACCTGCCGCACAGGTGGGCGTACCTGGACCACGCCCCCTCTCTAGTCCCCCAATTTGCTTCACCACACCTTTCTCTAATGATTGCTTCCCCGTGGGGAGTCACAACTCTGTCAATTAAGCTACAACTCAACACGCGCTATTTTTAGCCGCACCACGCAAATTGGAAATACCTCAGCCAATGTTTATTTACAGCAAACTGAGATTTGTGTATTTAATATTCGCTTTTTTGCATTATGTAGTAGCAAATAAATATATAAATCATTGCCATTTGTACATATTACGATATTATACTTTATATATTATATCATATAATGTGACGCCCCCCTATATTACATAATTATACATTATAATTATTATTTTTAGGTCACTTCATTTTTTCTATGTTGTTCATGTTATTTTTAATATATGTGTATTTGTGTTTATCATGATTATAAAGGGTTAGTTGAAATTGAAACGTGTTGCGTGGAAATTAGTGGCAAACCCAGCAAACAAAAAAGATTTGAATAACATTTATACAATGTTGGGCCAACGTCGAAGACGTTTGGCCGACGTTGTATAAATGTTATACAATTGTTTTGTATTTGTTGGGAAGGCTTATATTATGTACCTCATGTATATATTATTATGTTATTTGATATGTTATCGAACTGTTATTAAAGTGATACCTATGCACTAAATAAAGTGACTTGAATTTTTAATTTTAATATACATTTTAATCTGTATTAAATGTCAGTGACCAATAAATTTAATTTGCACAATAAATTAATTGTAATAAATCTATTTCCCGAATTGTTACTGTGATACTTATAAGAGAAAGTCATTATTGTTTCTAATAATTAATAACAACTAAACTATAATTTATTCATTCAAACAGCTACAATAGAACAATAAATTATGACAAAATAATTTAAAATAATTTGTGTATTTTGTCAGAATTTTCTATAAAATACTGCTTTCTTCATTTCTTTATGCAAACTTTGCTTTGGTCTTGATCAGGTGGAAGCCATGCGGGAGTCAACTGTTCATTTAGTTCACTTCCCCTGTAATGTTGGATTAAAGCTGGACAGACGTCTCCGATGTCGGCCCAGCATTAAACCAACACTGGGTGAATGTCTCCTGTTTGCTAATTCCGAATTGTCAACAACCCCTGCTGTCTATAATTTAGGTGATCAGGTAACCACAATGACCGAGGCGTAGTCTCGCTATAGGGGGGCGTCACATCATGTAACACGTATTACATGCTAGAGCTGCTGAAACATCCCTCTTCACAACCAACATAAATATTTAAAAATATGAAAATAACTGCTAAATAAAGAGGAAGCCTAAATGTAGCTAAAATTTCCCAAATTATTTTAATATTACGCAAGAAGGTTTCATGTTTTTTTAATGTGAAATAAATGAATATAAAATTAAATAGTTCTCAGACAAGCAAGGGATAATTCGAGAAATATTTTTACTGAATCAATGTCATGTTTTTTTCACTATAAAAACCTTTGACGTGTCTTTTAATTTGGTAATCAATTAAAAAAATTAATCTGTACAATTATTTTTAAAAAAGTTTCAAAAACATATGAGATGCAATTTTAATGTACAAGGTGTGATAAACTGATAAATGGTTGTCAAATTTATTATCAATTAGTGGCAGAGATGAGTTCAGATTATGCATATTGTGTCCATTACCTCTGTCGGCTCTACACTGTATAAAATCTAGCTTTGTTGGTGGTAGTAGTTACAATAATCTTTAAATGCTGTTAGAGCCAAGTGCCTACTAGAGGTTCATTTAAGCTCCTTGACCAAATGGAAAATAAAATGGAATGTAAAATAATTATTTTGTCAAATAAGTTGTCCTGAGCTCTGGGTTTCAAGTTCTTTGATATATGGCCCTCTCATAACACTCCCTTTGATTCAAGTTGTTTATTTCAATATAAACATAAGAGATAAAATGAATAACTTTTGTGAAACTTTTGAAATGACATAATTTATATTATATTATAGGCCTAATATGATGATATTGTGTTAGTTATATTTATATCTATGTTCTGTAAATTCTGGTGGTAATAATTGTTTACATTATATGTATACAGAAGCTATTCAGTTGATGAGAAATATATAATAAGATAAATAGTGGTGGAATAAGAGCAAAATCGATTGCAGCTGTGTAATATTTATTAAACTTCACAATACTGACATTAACGTGCATTTCCTAAAATTGCTTAAAAAACTCCACATTCACATCAAAATAATGGAATGTTATTTTTTATTTCTTTTTATACTTGCCTAAATACAAAAATCAGATCATATAAACACTAATAATAAGGACATATTGTAAAACCAGTTATTATCAGGTTGATTCCCATCAACATCAATAAAGATTTCGCGGAATTCCATGTTACGGCTATATGTTTTATCTAGCCTATATAATTATATTATTGAAACTATAAATATAGTGTAATGAAAATATTGATTGCCGCGTGATTGTGCCGTGTGGGTGACTCTTTAATGTTTGTAAATGATATAAACTAATTTACCCATATACACACAATGCATTGAAGGAAACATTTAATTCGAGAATAAGAAAAATGTTTTTGAAATAAAAGTAGAGGTAATTACATGATTTATTGTATCGAGGTGAAAGAAGTTTCAGCTGTTAAATGAGTTATATTTCTACATGTTTGTATTATACAGTTGTCCATTTTGCTTTGGGTCTAAGTTCTATAAATATGGATATACCATGCTGAATGGTATGTTAGCTTATTTGTATTGTACATATGTGGTGGTGTGATACAGTGTATATATCCACATGACCTAACACACCAGCAGGCACGTCTTGTCGCAAACCTCAAAAAGATTGCTACAAACGTGGAAAAATATTTTTAACTAATATTTTTACATGCGGCAAAGAGAGCTGTGTTCAATTCCGCCTGGCGTGGAATTTCTATTGCAGTTTATCTGTATATTTGTATAGAGGCCACAGAAGCGGTGGATGTCAGTAAGACCATTCAGTTACCACAGGACATGGAAAAATAGGTGAGATTATCAATGGTAATATCATTGTTCAACAAATTAATCAAATATAAGATATTCTATTTTGATAATTTACACTGCATATTAATATATTGTGTATATAATACACGTTTTTTTCTGGATAAACACAATGTCAATGTATCAATCTTCACTATTATAGTACAGCCATGGGACGATGAAGGTGGGTACTTGGCGTAGCAACTCAACAGGTCTATTTCCTAACGTAAACACGCCGCAATAGGCGGGTAGCTTTGTCATTTGACAACCTATAGAAACCCACCACTCTAGGTTTCACGTCTTATGCTTGAATCTAACTGCATGCAAATAAAAAACGTCCAGTTATTTCAAGATATTTATTTTTCGATTTTTATTTATCAGGTTATATCGAAATAAGTTACACAGAAAAAAAACATTTCTCCAAATTATGTGCCTTAGTGATTATTTACAATTTGAAGCTTGAAGCCAGCTAACACGAGACAATGAGCCAGTGTTGGTTTAATGTTGGACCACTGTCTACGATGCTGGGGCAACATTAAACCAACACTGGGTCAATGTCTCGTGTTAGCTGGGAAGCCTGGATGCCGCAGTTAAAAGGTGGCTCACAACCTAATCATTAAAGAAAAATATGGTAGGTGGGTGATCTTTTCAGTTTCAGTGACATGCCATCCCGCCGGCCCTGTAACATGCCTCCAAGCAAACACCAGGCGTTGACACAATACTGGGTTAATGCTGGGCCAGCGTCGCAGAGAGTGGCCCAGCATTGACCCAACATTGGGTCAACGCCTCGTGTATGCCGGGCTAGGCCCAGAAGAAATAGACATCACTGTTGACAGAGAGGGCGTTATAACTCTGCGGGGGGGAGGGGGTAACCTGCTCCACGGCGAAATCGACACCGTGAAATCGACAACTTTAAATATATATCAGAATATCTATGGCAACCGATGAAATCTGAATGTGTAGGATATTCTTCACTTCTTACACCTTAATCACTTGTTATTTAGTTATATCTGTAGCATATTTGTTGTAAACTTAATAGAATTATTACTCTATATCAACATGATTTTCTAAAAAATATACACTAAGGGCAGCATTGCAGTCCCATCAATATCATTCTTTTTTTAATCATTGTTGTATTTACCAAATGCAACGTTTACAGTTTATTTTAATATTTTAATATTGCGTACAAGAGCCGCACAAAACGGGTCTGCTATTAATATAATTCATGAAGCTATTTCTAAAATGACAAATGGTGCAAGCTGTAAAAAGCAATAAGTGATTCAGTCTATATAGTAATCCCTAGTAGGACTATCCAGCCCTCTCTCAAAACATTATGTATTTCATTCAACTCTACAAAATATCACAGGGATAGAGTATGTATGCCATTGTAATGGGGGATGTGTGGCATTCAAACATCAGTGGATCATCAGTAGATACTCATTCACACAATAGGAGACATGATACATGGCAGAGAAGTATTGGTTGTTGTTAAAACACGGGGCGTTGTCGTAGTATTGTATTAATGCTGGCCCACCGTCTCCGACGGTGGTCCAACATTAATACAATACTTCGAAAAAGTCAGGCCTTTGCTGTGAGCTAGTTTTGCGAGATCTGACATTCATCCCATACAGCAGCTGTCATGCTGTCATATACCCCTGGAGGTTTCTTAGAGGCACGATAAATACGTGTTCAGTTCAGCGGTAAGCTGTGTTCCAATAATGTTGGCCCAACTTTAAATGACAAAGAGCCAACGTCTGGAGTTCACTGAGATATAACGCTTTGAATTATATATTAAAAGATACTTCACTATTGCCGAAACCACACACGTATTTCTGGACGAATCTTTAAAAATTAAATGTTACCATGGTATGTCGAACCCTAGCAGACGGAGTGTGGCAAATAAAACACATTTGCTCCTGGGAACGACTACGACGTCGGGCCAACATCAACCCAACATTGGTTCAATGTCTCGTGTTTGCTGGGATATACACTATCCACATAGTGATCATAATTGTGAACCTTGCAGGTCGGTAGTTTTTGCTGTCAAGCTCATCAAGTGTGTCTATTTACTTGTGATTATGCTGATTAGGGAGTCATTGTGGGTTTGTTAACTTACCAAATACCACCAGAGGTTAGAATGTCTACTTAACGTTTACATATCTACAGCAAGATTTTATTGTTTAGTTTTATCCACTTGTTAAGACATAGCGTTATAAGAAGTCATGTAGACATTACATTAACCCTGGAAAATATTCACAAAAATATTTTCGTATTTGTTCTAAAAGAAAAAAATGATGGTAGTAAAATTTGATATAAAAATGGATTTATTCACAAAACAATAAATTAACTAACGAATGCATGCATGCAGCACATCATGAAAAAATTAAATTAATATCAATGGTTAGTAAAAGCTATTCTAAAATCGATCTGATATTCGTCAAATAATTTACCTTGCAAGTATTGTTATTGATTAACTTGATTCAATTTATTCTACATGAATTAAATAAGTAAAATTGTATGAAAAAATATCAAAGATATGCATATTGAGCCGTAATTGTTCACGATAAAATGTAAAATATATTCAACAGCATTTCTCCCTCATTAGTTTAAATATATAAAATACAATATACATGTATAATATGTGACGATATGTTTGCTATTTCACCACTTTGATTCCTCGGGAGGAATGCATGGTGGATTGTTTGTTGGGTAAATTTGTTTTAGATTCTTTAATTGTCAGGAGATTTGATGGCCCTCTCAGTAGCCGACTATATCCGGTGCGTAAACAACTTCACTGGTATTTGACTATCTCGGGGATGTATTTCATTTGTTGAAAAAATCAGCAAACAAGATCTCAGCTAAAATCAACACGCGCACTTTCTCCAATATTTGCTGAGCGCTGGCCTGCCTACATATTACAACATAAACAGCCTGCACAGCACTGCTTTGCAACGCCGAAAGGCAGTATCTCCTCACTTTACAAGTACGCAGATACTGCCTTTCGGTATTGCCCAACAGAACACACGACACAATATTTAGCTTTACTACGCAAAAGGGGCCTCAAACCCACTCCCTGTGGCATCGGCCTAGCGTCACTACTTGACACTTCCAAAGAAATGTTAAGCACGCGACCGATGGCCAAGATCCGGTTACGTCATCCATTGTTTACATGTTAATTTCAGGCAAACCGGCGCACGCGCCAGTGAAACTGACAAGTTGTTTTTCCTGCAATCGCTGCCGCCCCTGCTCATTATGCCTGTCATCCGTGACCCGCGGCCACCCGCTCACCTGTAACTGACCGCTACACCCAGGGCAGAAAATAATCAACGCAATACTAGCAGAGATATTATAATAACGAGATATGCCACTCTCATTGGCTGTATACTTGAAAGTACTAAACCGGAAGTGTTACTACATGGGCGAGCCAGATGCCGGTTTGGAGGAGTACATTTCCCAAACACAGCCTAAAAAAACTACATGTTATAGAGAAGCCGTGTCGGTACCGGTTCAGAAAACAGGCCAAAATAAACATTACAATGGATGACAACATTACTATCACCTCATTTTATTGAAATAAATGTTTAATAAACAAATTCATATTGAAAATTATACTTATAACGTCGTATTTTATGAACTAAAATTGCAAAACTGTACAAGTAACCGACTCGCCGATTGCCGCCGATTGTTTGTCAACCGCTGGATCGAGTGAGGAGTGACAGCACATTTGAGCGAACCGGCGGTAACAGTGACAGACAGCTAGAAGTTGTACGCTGGCAAACGGGCAAGTGACAGTCGGAAAAATCAATAATATGGATAATATAATCTAACAATTAGTCTACTACTTTATAAAAAAAAAATATTGCCACTAAATTTGAGGCTAATTCTAGTAATTGGATCTTCCGATTTCATGGAATTGTCAACAGGGAGTGACAGTGACAACAGCTAACGTGACTGTAGCGGGGGACTTTAGGCCTATAGGCCCTACGGGAGAGGGAGGGAAGTTGGGCCACGAGGCAAGTATGGGCATTGGGCACCCCTTCTATTGCCAAATATTTTTTTAATGTAGACTAGGGGCCTATAGACCTAGTTTTGCAAATTTTTGATGTGTATTTCATGCTCATAATTTTTCAGTACTTCAAGATATAGACAAGACCTAGGCCTAATTTAACTTGAGACCAATTTTGACACATCTACAGGTAGACTAGTCTATCTTTTTTCTAATAGGTTATAATGAGTCCATAATTCTGAAATGAATTAGGGTCTACTGACATCAGACAAGGTGGTTTACAGGGTTCAATTCAAATAACCAATATATATAGGCCCTACGGATGCATGTGCCCGTAAAAAAAATATTAGGGGCGCATGTGCTATTTGTTTTTCTATTTTTTCAATATTTTGATATTTTTCCCAAATTTAGTTACGTGAAGATATATAGGGCCTACTGTAGCCGTGTCGTCCTCTCCGAAGCCTGTTTCAGGCACTGGGGCTATATATAACTGCACATGAATAAAGTGTTGATATCCCTCTTGCGCATCGCGACCAAACACCTGAAACTTGAGTGCACAACACCCCTAAACAAAAAGATTTAATTGGCCTGGATCAACCCCCCCTTCCTGCCTTACCCTCCCATTTGATAAAAAAGTATTTCAGACAGAAGTTACAGATAAAAAAAAAATTGCCTTTACCCCCTACTTTTTTGTTCAAATTTGTTTTGAACCACCCGGTAAATAAACGTCCACAGAGGCTACTGCGTCAAGTGAAAAAAAAACTAAAAATAAATATTTGTTAAAACCCCCATGTGCCCACCCTGTCTGAATTTTTTTAATTGGCCTGTATTATCCCCCCTTTCTGCCTTACCCTCACATTTGAAAAAAAAGTAATCCGGGCTGAGGTTATAGAAAAAAAAAAAATTTGCCTTGACCCCCCCTATTTTTTGTTCAAATTTGTTTTGAACCCCCCACTCCCACAGCCCCCCATGGCAAGAAAATGAAATTGGACTTGACCCCCCAACCCCTCAGTCTGACCCTCCCCGCCCGTAAATAAATGTAATCCACAGAGGCTACTGCAATAAATGAAAAAACGACACTTAAAATAAATATTTGTTAAAACCCTCCTGTTATTGTAGCTCCATGTGCCCACCCTGCCTGAATTTTTTTAATTGACATGGATCATCCCCCCTTCCTGTCTTACCCTCCCATTCAAAAAAAATAATCCGGACGGACAGACAGACAGTCAGCCGGACAGACAGACGGACAACCCGACTACATAATGCCTCTGGCCGCAGGATGCCTCCGGCCGCAGGCTGGCGGAGGGATAAAATACACCATAACTACTATAAAAATGAGAAAAAGTCTAAAATTTTAAACTTTTTATTGACAATGGGCACTCGAGATTCACTTGAGTGAAATAGACTATCAATTTGTGCCATGAAACATTTTATTGTAGCACTATTTTATGTTATCAAATATTTTCTTTAAATCTAATTCAACCTTGACAATCTCAACATGAAAATTGATAAGCAACACAACTGACATTCTAAAGTCAGCAAGAAATATCTCATTTCACGAAATACCTTTAACTTATTTAAGCAAATATAAAGTGTCTTATGTATAATTATTAAATATAATCAAGAATGTGGTTGTATATTCTTGATATAATATGTCAGGTTATCAAAATTGAAGTGGATTATATAATTTCAGGTAAATGATGCATTTGTGATACCACAGTCCATCATGGGTTATATAAGTCATTATATACAGTAGAGCATGCTATGAGCAGCCACTTTTATGAGCAGCCAACCTCCTATGGGAGTCCACTAGGTCATTCCTCAAAATGATCCTTATCAATGAGCTTGTGGGAGAAATTTGTCATCATCTTCCTGGAAACCATATGCATTGCACTGATGGATGCACAGATGTCCACAATTTATTTTCTTCCTACAAAGAAATTGATATAAATACAAAACCAATACAATTTTTGTATGTACATACAGTAATAAAAAAATATTTATGACAGTGTAATATAGTACATACATGTATATAATCATAAGGGAATGACCATTTTATTTCCTGGGGGAATTATGAAGGGCTAAGTTTATTTTTACACACACCATTTGAAACCATATTGTTTCTCAAGAATTTAAAGTCAGCGTTAACAAATGCATAAATAATTTACTGGGTGATATTTGTGCACTTTTATTCCTCCAAATTATACAAAGCCATTTAAATAGCAATCATGTCGTACAATATTTTATATTTTACTTCAAGCATTGGCATGATTACCTTTTCATGAAAATGATAAATGGACATGTTCCTTCTTTTAAGAGGTGAATCAATATTTTTTTAAAGTTATTCAAGCAATTGTCACGCACAAACAGGTTGTGCCAATTTATTTTCTCAGCCAAAAGTGGCACCAGATTTAACCCTGGTGCTGCTGAATTGTTTGTGAGTATTTTTAATTCATTTGAAGCTGGAATTGCTAACACAATATCCTGCTTAAAAAGAAATGAAAGAAAAATAATATTATCTATGAAAAATAGGCATCTCCCAAACTGAATTATTTGAATAACTGAGCAGATACCAAAATATATGTTACAAATTTGTTTGGTATTTTCCTTTAATACTCTAAAATTTGCTTGAAAACTTATAAATACAGTCTTAGCAGCACAAGGGTTAATTATATTTTACAAAAAATCTCCCTGCATAATTAAAATGTTGATTAAAATGTCTTTATATAAGGAGGGCGGAGGGGGAGGGGGGAGGGGGGGGGGGGGGTTGTCAAGTATTTCTATCTAGAATGTCAAGTAGGCCCTACATGTTACATTTCTCTAATTTCCATTAGAATAATAGCGAAGGTAAATCTTAACTTTTCTAATTATTGCATTGCATTATTATTGAATGTCTGACAAGACTTATTATTATTATTTCAATTTTACGAGCCAATGCCCGGTCCTAGCCTACCTCACATAATAGATATCCTAATTATTGGGTAGATCAGATGATCATTAAAATCAGTATTTTTATTTTGGCTTCCTGATATGAACATATGATGTAAACATGTCCATAGACTAGAAATGCCTAACTTTTAAAATTTTTGTGTTGCGCATTTACCAGTTGAGCAGATCTAAAGACAAAATTTGTGTATTTCGTATTTTGGACATGCAAATCCGAAATAGGAAATCTGGAGTTTTGTCTTTATATCTTGCTTTACCATGTTTACCCTGTTTACATACCAAAGACTAGAACAATTTAAAAAAAAAAATTGTGTGTTTTTTGCATGTCTGAAATAAGAAATCGGGAATTTTGTCTTAATATCTCGCTTAACTGGTAAATGCGCTAGACCACACACAAATTTAAAAACTTACACAATTCTAGTCTATGGACATGTCCACTTTATATGGCCATATTAAAATGCGTAAATTAAAATACTGTTTTTTTTTTAAAGATTTTAGCCTGATTGTGTTGTTTTCACTTTGCAGGCCCTATCAGTCTAGTCTCTAAATTTTCCAACTTTATGACCAACACAGTCACACCATAAACCTTCAATTTATGTCATTTTGGGGTTAGGGATATAGGTACCCTATCCAAATCGAGTCAAAATAATAGACTAGGCGTATGATATTTATAAGTTATATTTGCTATTTAAATTGAATGATAGGATGAGGTCAATTTTTTTGGTCAAATCGAAAGCCAGAATATCTTTTCAGAAAATCTTCCAAGCCTTTCGCCCAGGATATTATTGTGAATTTCAGGATTGTCACCGGGGAGGGGTGGGGGATTTTCAATTGAACCACCCTTGACTTTCGCTGGAAATATAGCCTACTTTTTGTCATTATAAATTGTATAATTTCTAAGTTATGAACCATCCTCGGACTTGTCACAATGGAAGTACGGTACCCCGGTATGTTCACATGAAATAATATTAGCTAAGATTTCAGTCCTCGGTCAAGCACTTGCCAGTACAGTCACGCTGGGCTAAAATAATATGTGCCCAAAAACACCCTTTTCAAAAGTCTGATGATCCTGGGCATGAATCAGTGAATGGGAAGTAGGCTAGGCCTAGACTAGAATCACTAGCCTATTTAACAGACAATGTTCACAGACAACTGAACTGGCCAATTTCGATGCCTATTATCAATGGTAGACTAATGACTTCTAGGCCTAGACTACAGTCTGTTTCACCAGAACCTGGGAGTAGCCTTTTTCTAATTTGCTCAGTCAATCTTGAAATTTTTTTAACAAAATTTTTCCCGGATTATTTTTTCATGTTCCCCTAACATCCCTGAAAATTTGGTGCAATTTTGTTGTGTATTCTAGAAGTTAGACCATTTGCCATGTAATAGGATTCTTGTTTCACGGCAATGGTGTTAAAGAGAGCTGTAATTTTGAAATTTATTACATGCCAAATGGTCTAACTTAGCTAATACACATAAAAAATCCACCAAATTTTCGGGGATGTTGGGGGAAGATGAAAAAATAATCCGACAAAAATTTGGTTAAAAAATTTAAAAGTCCGACTGAGCAAATTGGAAAAAGGCTACTCCCAGGTTCTGGTGAAACAGACTGTAGTAATTAAGTAACGGAAGCAAAGTAGAAGTGGTCCGGCTGTGATACAGGCCTGTTCTGGGGTGTCAGGGGGCATGCTCCCCCTGGAAAATTTTGAAGAAATGAGTGTTTTTTTACTGAAAAGTGGTCCGGCCAACGTCTTGTTTGCTACTCACTGAGCTAGACAGGGGGCCTGTCTGGCACTGCACGCTTCACTGAATCAGCAGTGCCATGGAGTAGGTACCGTAAGTGACCATCTGACACACACAGTAACCACTGGTTACCTGGTTACTGGTAGGCTAACGGTAGGCTAACACTAACAGTACACTGATACTGTGACACTGTCACTGACAGGCGACCACGTCACTCATCAGTTATGTCGCTTAAATTAATCGTGACGATGTAGACTACATATATTCTACCAACAAATATGTACAGACATATCCTACAAATATAATTTGGTGGATTTTATTTTAATAAACTTTACTTTTTCTCAAAAAAAAAGTATTTTATTCACACAGGCCAAAATACCGATCGCCATTTCTGTACATTATCGCCCACATTGATGGCATCGGTAGGCTGGATGTTTAAATCGTTTTCTGTGTATTATTTTGATAAAATACAATAATTATCTATCACTTACCTTTCTACGAAACTACAAAAGATAAATGAACTTAAATCTGGAACATTTTTCGGATTGTTGGATCAACCAGCGCGCACACAAAACTCGATGTGGTTGTGTTGTTTAAAGTCATTGTTAGCGTCGACTTGACAGGTGCTTCACAGTAATATTACTCCTAGGCGGCCAGGTGGCGCTCCCACCCATTGCGGTAACGGAAGTAGCACTCGGTGGCATATCTCGTTATTATAATATCTCTGATACTAGCAAGAATAACCAGCCACTAAAATAATATTTAACCCTTGTGCTGCTCGAACCGTATATATAGGGTATCAAGCATGTTCCAAAGAAAATATAGTGCCACTGGGATTGATAAAAATAGTTTGAGGTGAATGCTCAGTTTATTATTATTATTAATATTATTATTATGTGGTATACTTCTATAACAACATGCCTTTAACATGCACCATAAAACCTATTTAAGGTGAATATTGGTGTATTAAAATGGTTAAGTTAAGAAATGGTTCAAGTTAAAAAAAGTATAAAAAACATATGATATATTACATAATGTTTCATAATGCTGCCTGAAAATTAATATGTTTATTGATCTTCTAAAAGCCCAAAATAAACTGCACTTATTTTACTATATTAAAAAGCAATAATTCTGTTAATATAGTCATTTATATGAGAACCTATGAACAAAATTTCCGCGATAAACAGCATCAATATGTTTATGATACTTTTGTCTAAAATTGTTAAAATTACCTTAAATTATTAGGCCTGCTTTTCAATAAGGCCTATATTACTATTCAATAACACAGCAAGGGAGGGGCGACATAAAAGGTAAGTTTGGCCCGTGTCTCAGGTATTGGTCCCCACCCCATTAGCGCCAAGTGGTCGTGTCACATTGAAATCATTAGCTGTCAAATCTCATCGCAATATACCAACGATGCTAGTGCTAGTGACACTCTGCTTTGCATTAACTGCGCTATAAAATATTGTAAATAAGGATAAGAATACAAATGTTATTAATTGATTCAAGCTAATTTTACTAATGAATGGAATATATTTTGTTTATTTTCGTACACTGTGTAAAATAGTAATACATCTTAATTACTATTTATTATTAGGGTAGTTCGGAAACAAGTTCTGGTGCTTCAAGAGTCAGTAGAATAATTACTTATACACTTATGGGAGAGGAGGGATACGATAATTAACATAATTATTCAATGTAGGTAAGATCTATTTACAGTAAGCGGTTTGTCGCTGGCTCAAGTTTTTCAACACATAGTCTGTTCCCAGCAAACACGACACATCTAGCCAATGTTTGACCAATGTTGGTCCACCGTCTACGACGCTGGCCCAACATTGGTCAAAAATTGGCTAGATGTGTCGTGTTCGCTGGGTTAGGTCTTAGCGTCAACATAGTATAATAGAAAACGTGATGTAAGAATCTGTTACTTATGCAAATTCTACATATTAATGGGTAAATTGAAAATGACGTAGATATGATGAATTTAAATTAAAATCAACTCATTTTAATTGAATGTTAAAATAGAAAGAGGTAGACCGGAGATAAAATTATTAAGTTGGAGTATAATGACAAAAATAAGGCAAAAGAGCAAAAAATAATTACCACGGCATGTATTTAATGTTAAATGTAATTTAATCATTCTGAAATAATTACACATCACAAATAAACGAATCTTAGCCTCTTCTCAAAGTAAATGGAAGTGTAAATAAGCAATATAATGCATAATATTAATACCATCTGTATATCAATATTTTCTGCTATATTTCAGGGTATTTATCTTATAAATATATATAGCAGAAATCATTGAGATATGGATGGTATTAATATTATGCATTATTTTGCTTGTTTATTAAAAAAATACATTTCGTATACATTTAGTGTTTTGAATAAACTTCAACCATGCCCTACAATAAATATATCTTATTTTTGGAGCGTTGTATTAATAGAAAATTATTATTAATCATAATTTATATTCTCAGTGACACTTAGGTTTGAATTGACAAAATCAAACTTAATAATTGTTGTTAACTTAATTTTATTATTTGGCAGACGAAAATATATATATTGAGGAATTATGTTGAAAAGCAACAATAAACAAAGATAACAAAAGAGATAAGCATTAAGCACATTTTTTTTTTTTTACAATGTATGCAAAATATCTATAAAAGCTGTTTTTGTCATAAAAAACTATAGACATGGTAGCACCATCGAAAGAGCAATGTAACGGGCGGTAATGAGCTTATTCTAGTCTTTCAGTGTAAATTGGTCCGTGGTGTAAAACTATTTTTGGTCCAAATCTTTTTATAATTCAGCAAATTGTTGCCAAACTGTTTGATATGTTTTTTGCACGCTCTTGTAGGGTCCACAGCTTCTAGTAATGACTCAATTACATACCAATCAAAAGTGAACAGATCAGGCTATTCATTAACTTGTCGGTACAGGAAATAATTTAATCCTAATAATATATTTCTAGTATTATTATATGTACTCAATGGGCAATTTTTATACTAGTAATCCAATTGATGAATAAATAATTTATTATATGGAATTAAGAAATTGCTTTTTAAATAAAGTTATTATGAATTGTATGATCTACATGTATACAATGATTATAAGTCTATTTTTGTTGTATTGTATTTGTGTCCTCAATACTGAATATATAGAATAAACTTAACAAATGAATACCTTTCTACTTGAATATGGTTAAATGGTGATTTTATTATCAAATATACTTTCGTCATAACAAATAATAAAAGCGAGATGACGGCGATTGATATATTAAAAGCTTGAGAGTATTACAGGTAAAAACGAGATGGTGAGACAAAATTGATTTAAGGTTGGTCTACCGTCTCCTATGCTGGTTCAGCAGTAAACAGCACTGGTGTCAACTACAACAGTGAGCTCAAAATAATGGTACAACAGATCTAGTGATCTAGATTAAAACAGATCTAGTGTCTACAACGGCGACATTTATTTACCTATAGGCTAAGTCAATGGGCATAAGGTTTACTGAGGCTAAGACAGTAATGGACGGCGCATCCTTCAGTCATTACTGTAATGGGACCACTTCACATATCATACAAGAAGAATACATTGGTCCACCGTCTCATTGGTCCATATGTATTCAGTCAGACCATGGAGATGTAAAACCTTTACTATCTCCATGGTCAGACAGTTATGTATGTGTCTAGAGACAAGACTTATCACCACGAATATTTACTGTGTAACAACTGAAAAACTAGTATATACTTTCTCAGAGTGGCTGGTTCTTTATAAAAAACAATTTTAGTGTTGAAACTGTAGTACGTACATAAGCATTTAAAAAAAACGTTTTGAGGTGTGTGTAATACTATTAAAGCGACACAATCAGGCTAAAAATCATAAAAAATCGGTAATTTTATTTTTGTTTCTTAATAATTATGACCATTTACAGCTTAACAATATGCTACGAAGCGGTGTCGATGACCAGACTTCTATTAATGCAATAGCACAGAGTATTTGTAACATTTTAGTAGAGACAGCGGATACTTTGGAATTAATAAATAAAAGGGGAGCTACTAAACAGAAAAGAGCTCGAACACTTGATCATAAGCCATGGTATGACTCTGATTGTGAAAAACATAGAAAACATTTTACCAAAACTAGACGTATTTACAACAGTAAGAAAACTCAAGAAGCCAAAACAGACATGACAGCTAGTAGTAAATCATACAAAGCATCATTGAATAAAGCCTTTAATAAATATCAAAAAGACATGCAAAACAAAATACGAAATCTGAAATCGACTGATTCAAAAGTGTATTGGCAGATTATAAATAAATCAGCTGACGATCACACTAGACAAGAGGTAAAAAAAATATCAATGCAGATATTTGTTGAACATTTTAAAAAACTTAACACTAATGACAGTAAAAGAGACGAAGGAGATGTAACTGATAACACAAATATTGACAATTTAAATGTAGAATTAAACAAACCTTTTGAACCAGATGAAGTTAAAAAATCTATTAAAAAATTGGAAAAAAAATAAAGCTTGTGGCAATGATCAAGTATTAGGCGAATTTTTAAAATCGTCATGTGATTCTATGATTAATGTGTTTACAAAACTTTTTAATTTGGTATTACAAACGGGAATAGTCCCAGAAGAGTGGTGTATCAGTAATATTATACCTTTGTACAAGAACAAAGGCGACATATGTAACCCTGATAATTACAGGGGTATTTCAATTGTTAGTTGTTTCGGAAAATTATTTACGTCAGTCCTAAACCAAAGGTTAGGCATATTTATTGATGGCTATGGCCTAATTGGTTCCGAGCAAGGTGGTTTCAGAAAAGGACATTCTACCATTGATCACGTTTTTGTCCTCAAAACACTTATTGATTTATATCTCAATAAACGGAAACGTATATATTGTTGTTTTATAGATTACAAAAAAGCTTTCGACAATGTTTCCCGAGTTAGTTTATGGACAAAAATGCTATCTTTAAATATAAATGGCCAAATACTAAACGTAATAAAAAACCTGTACTCAAATGCCAAATGCTATATAAAAATGAATGGTAAATTATCAAATGTATTCAAGACAGAGATAGGGGTCAGACAAGGTGATAATTTATCGCCTTTGTTATTCTCGATTTATTTATCAGATCTGGAAAGTTTCCTTAGTTCAAAATACGGTGGTTTAGCATATATTTCCGAACTGACAGAAAATGATGATGATCTTTACGAATATATTAAAATGTACATTATTTTATATGCAGACGACACAGTTATTCTCGCAGAGTCACCAACAGAGCTTCAAATGTTATTAGATGCTATGCAGTCGTACTGTAATATATGGAAGTTAAATATTAATATCAGCAAAACAAAAATAGTAATATTTTCAAGAGGAAAAGTTCGAAAATATCCCAAGTTTAACTTCCGAAATTCAAGTATTGATGTCATAGACAATTTCACCTACCTTGGTATTGTATTTAATTATAATGGAAAGTTTGGCAAAGCTAAAAAAAATGTTTTTAATAAAGCCAGTAGAGCTATGTTTTCACTTTTAAAAAAATCTAGAGTGTTGAATTTACCTATTGATTTACAGCTAGACCTTTTTGACAAGCTTGTCACAACAATACTTTTATATGGAAGTGAGATTTGGGCCTATGAAAATAACGATATCATCGAAAAGCTCCATTTGAGATATTGTAAATATATATTAGGTGTTAATAAAAGCACCACATCTTCGATGGTATACGGCGAATTGGGCCGTTATCCCTTGAATATTGAATACACATCAAGATGTATTTTATTTTGGGCCCGTATTATTTCAGGCCCAGTTTCAAAACTGTCAGTAAAAATGTATAATTTATTGTATAAAATGTATAATCTAGGTATTTATAATTCACCCTGGCTATCTTTTGTCAAATCTACTTTATTGTCTGCTGGGTTTGGATATGTTTGGCGAGATCAAAAGATACCCCGTACACTTGAATATTTTAAAAAAGTTTTTAAAACTAGACTTAAGGATCAATACCTTCAGACTTGGACAGATGATGTAGCATCAAATGCAAAATGTATAAATTACCGTATGTATAAGTTGGATATATCGTTAGAATTCTACATTACTTTTCTACCTATGAAATTAAGAACCGTTTTTAGTCGTTTTAGGTGCAGAAATCACAAATTACCTGTAGAAACTGGCATTTATAAAAACATCCCAAGATCTGAAAGAGTATGCGTTAAATGTAGTCAGTCAGAAATTGGTGATGAATTTCATTATATATTTAACTGTCCATTTTTTGCTGATCAGAGACGCACATACCTACCGAAGTATTGTCATATACACCCTTCGGCATCCAAATTCAAACGCATAATGAATGATAAAACAAAATTACGTAGTTTGGCGAATTTCATTAAGATTATTTTAGAAAGTGTGAAGTGAAAAAACTGTAATTGATTGTATAATAATGTATACATTATTATGTGTTATGTTGTATGTTTTGCTTATTACATTCACTGTTATTTTCTTGTATTCCTCCATGTGAGGCTTAAAGAATAAACACTTGAACTTGAACTGAACTGAACTGTAAACGTGTCCATAGACTAGAACTGCAACAGTTTTTTTTTAATTTTTGTGTTGCGCATTTGCCAGTTAAACGTATTTCTTATTTTGGACATGCATGTCCGAAATAAGAAATCGGGAATTTCGTCTCTATATCTCGCTTAACTGGTAGGCCTAAATGCGCAACACAAATTTTTTTAAAAAAATTGCAGTTCTAGTCTATGGACACGTTTAGGCCTACATCATAATATGGTCATATTGAGAAAACAAAATAAAATTACCGATTTTTTAATGATTTTAGCCTGATTGTGTCGCTTTAAGTGGGCTGTGAGATTATTTATTTTTTTAAATTGACGCCAAAATTGAGCATAATTATATAATACAATTAAAAAAAACTACTAGTATGTGTTGAAGTCTAGGCCACGTATGCTCCATGAGAACTGAATGGCGCCAGGGGATTGGCTAAATTAGCCACGTGGTCAGGATATTCGATCCTTGATTGGTTACAGGTAGACCTCGACACACAAGCAAAAAATATTTATTTTTCTCTTTTTTTTTAAATTAATAATCCAAGTAATAACACCCCGATGACTACTGATTGGAAGAAAATTGTACATCATCAAACGATAGTATTTATGACGCTTTTTCTAATTATGATATGTCTGTTAAATAATTTCACCGGAAAAAATTATTAGTGATTGGGGAAATCCAGCGGCAAGGACATTGTGTAACTATATGGGCGCCCAAGTGTTGCACTCTATTTCGCGACGTCTGGTCCCGATACGATATGTCTTTCTACAATTGATATAAATGTATCGAATGTAGGCCTACACATAAGAAGAATCAGAAAATCATGAAATAAAATACTTTTCAATGTAACGGTTGCTAGAAAGCTGGATACGTCCAGAGCCTGTCACGTGATATGCAAATTAAGAAATCAATGCGGGCTATAATGGACAGATGACGTCATATATCGGTGAAGTTTAAACAGAGGCTCTGTCAGGCCACAGGCAAACACACGACATTGATGCAATGCTGGGGCGATATTGTGCAGCCGTCGTAGACGGTGGCCCAACATTGACCCAGCATTGCGTCAATGTTTCGTGTTTGCTCTCCTGGCTTGTTAGATGTACGCACGGTGTACATTATATAGAGCTGTACAATGTGTACACGCCCTGTTGGCTTCAGTCTTACCGCCGTTTAGCGACACGTTTGTCCCGCGGATAACATTCAAAATATTGACACTGGGACAAATTCCACCAATGAATGGGGTTACGACAACATTCCTCAGTGACACCTTACACCCTGCAGGTCTTGTTTAAGATTTACCACAACACAACACCAAATTTCAAATGCTGACGCTTTTCAAACGTCAATAAGAGCGTGCCGTAATATAAAAAAAGATCTATAGTGATGTAACGCTTATCAGGCCGTTGAATATATATTATAACGGTAAAATAATAAGTCGTCTAGGGTTCATAAGGTGGCTTCTGAACCATTCTCTGTGGTTACGTCACGTCACATCAGAGGGTTCAGGATTGGGAATTCAGGGCAATGAGAATGGATATAGGCCTGCACAGCTAACAAGGGACGGTGATCTAATGTTGATTTATAGTTGGCCCACCGTCGCAGACGGTGGGCCAACGTTGAATCAACGTCCAGTGTTTCTAGATAGCTTGACAAAGTCAACCTAACAGCAAATAACCAGTCATCTAGAAATGACGTTCAAGGGGATTTACTTCGTTACAATTAAAATCAGAATGAGCCTTTCAATGATACCAGCTGGCGCGATTCTATATTCACCGCATGTCGCTGACCAAGGATACCACAAATCACGGATTGCAAACTTTTGTTATTTTGAATAATTTGTTGAATATTATGGCACAATGTGCACAATTTTTTCAACCTAATTCTATTATTATTATTTGTTAAGCTTTGTGTGTACATTGTTTATACATAACATGTAACATAATACATATTATGATCGTGAAAATGTAATAATCTAATGAACAATATGGAGGTCTACACTCCGATACCGAAAACAGGTGACCATCATCCTCATAATGTACGGTATCCATAAAAAAGACGGCATATGTTAAAATATCCATACATCTACATAATTATATACACATGTACATGTGCATATAATATAATTATCAATATATCTTTAAGCTAGTACAGTACACGTAACGTCATTTTGTGTCAGTCAAAACAGAACCCTAACAAGACTCTTGACGAGACTACGGCTATAGAAGCAGAGCGGCTCGTGGAGGTCAGTTTCAATTATTTTAACGTAGCACTAAATTTGACAGGAAGTTTAATTATTTTGAAATTAAATGTTTTTTTATTACTTTATAGATAGTTTTAATTTTAAGGACTTTAAGTGCCAAATTATCTTGTATATTTGATACATTGTTCAAACAAAAAAAATAGAAATGTAGATCTATATTCCAAGTATCTGTTAGCTGCATAAGTCAATAATTGATATTTCCATAGTTAGAACCAGGGAGTAATATATTATTGTGATTCTTAATTTTGCAAATTCTTTTTTAAAATGTAGACACGTACGTATCTAATATCTCGTGCTTAATCAGATAATAACATATATTTCCAGTAAATGCAACACTTTGAACCAATGTTGAATTACCGCTAGTACATTGTTTGCGACGCTGGTCCAACGTTAACCCTTTAACCGCCATATTATTCAATCTGAATTTTCACCCACTTGAAATTGTGTCTCGCTGACGCGATCCACAACTTCAAGTGAGTGAAAATTATTCAGATTTGACAAAATGGAGGTCAACTGTTTTCAAATATTGCTGATTGATGTCATATTTTATCTTTAACATATTTAAAAGGTGGTACTTAATATGTTAATAAAAAATAAAAACTCGAATATATGCGACACCGGCGGTTAAAGGGTTAAACCAACACTGGTTCAATATCATTGTTTTTACTTGAACAGATCTTTGATAAAATATGTGTCGCCCCACCTGGTGAATTGTCAGGAGACGCTCTGTGATTATATTCTACGCGTCTTGAACTGCTTGATTTCATTTATATGATAGTGAATCGTCAGTAGGCCTATATACTATGCAATTGAATGTTTTCATAAATAATGATGTATTAGCTATGTAATAATAACACACGCTAGTCGCATTTCAAATCCAAGGATTTTAAGACGCTATCCATTCTGTTCCATCCGGTAAGATTTTTAAACAGCGTTCACTTTAAGGATTTTAGTTAGTTTTATATTTTATATATTTTTGATACAAAACACTTCAGTAGCAGCGTAGTTTTATATTTTAAGTATTTATCAGCTAGGTCCTACTATCATTTTTTAGAAAAATGGCTACGTCGTAGTCAGATCTGAGCTGATTTTAAAAGTGTCATTCTGAAATATTGAACACTCACCATATACAGTGACGATATGAGCAGGTAAAGGGTTTATAATAATACAATTTGACCGCATTCTCCAATAACACACATTATCGGACACTGAGCTGCGTGATAAATAAACTCCCGATAAGATACGTATATTAGTTTCTGCTTCATTTGAATACCTATGTTATGAGCCTACGGCCATTATGAATATTGTACTATTTCAGTGCGGGAACCGACTTTAGACGTCAGAATCTGACGTCTACAGACGTCAGATTCTGACGTCTAAAGACGGTCTCCGTACTGAATGGTTTAATCAGAAATGCGCAAAATCGCATTATTATTTCTGCTTTAGGTTATGTATACAGATTAAAACCACGTAGTCTAACTACTGATTATTTGCCAGACTTTTACCATCTGATCATGTATATCTCATGTGTTGAAGTAGGACGAGCACAGACGAGGAGCAACTTGATCAGGAAATACATGGTGCATCAGACCTCCATGAAAATATTTAAAACACCTGATTCTTCGCATAGTTTTGATAGAGGTCTTTTATTTAACTAGATTGGTATTGCCGATCAAATTGTTGTATAATGTCTTTATGAATAATTTTAATACGACAAATTATTTCATGTCTGATAATTTAGTATCTACAAAAAAGTTATATTTCATCGTGCAAACTCCATCCCTTAACCCTTTCAGCGCGGGGACCGACTTTGACGTCAGAATCTGACGTCTAAAATTGATCCACGCACTAAATTATTGGTGCCCATGGTTTATGCAAGCATTTTTTAGCATTGTAAGAGTTAAATCAAGAACTTTATATACAGTTCTTGTTAAAATTGAATAACAACTGAATAGCTGATATGGTCATGTGATATGGTGGATAGCTGATATGGTCATATAGCATGTTGAGCCACTGTTCCATTCGCCAAACATGCGGTGTTTTTTGGTATGTAAAATGTCACTGGTACAGCGCAGTGATTTTTAATACTATCAGTTAAGAGTTTTTTTAGTGAAACTAAATACAAACAAATAAATAACATGCGATACTAAAATCATACGCTTAATTGAACTCATTTAATAGAAACATATATTTATTATGAGCTCTAGGCATATACATTTTCAGATATAACATGTATAGCTAAAATAAACCTCAAACCAAATTGTGCAAGATAGTAAATCTTGGATAGAAAAATAAGGCGATATAGTATGTTAGTAACCTTATAAATACTATTATGGATACATAACGATTAAATGATTAGCTTTATATTGTTTTGTGGATTAAATAAGACTGCACTTTTAACAGCAGCCGGCTGCTGGGAATTTTAGCTTTTTTTGTTCATTGCTGACTAGCGTAAACGAAATTAGCTATTTTTGCTAGCAGTGTAAATCAATCTCTCATTGCCAGAGTAGATCCTAGGGCTGTCATTATCTGCCCGGGGTGTCATGTAGACTATCAAATCCTGTAAATTATGTCACTCTATACTCGCGTGGTTATCATTTATACACGTATTTAATATCATTACAATGAATGCAATTATATAGCAATGTCACGAAGGAATTTTGTTATGTATGTAGATATCAATATTTAAAATTTACAAATTGAGTGCAATGTCCATCAACTATAGCTTGTCAAGTTTTGATTCGACGTGGTTGCTGCTCAAACTGTATGTCAATCTGAACAAATATTAACCCTCGAAGCGCAAAAAAAATCCAATTAAAATTTTCAACAACTTGAAGTTGTGTCTCGCTACCGCGACACACAACTTCAAGTGGCTGAAAATTACTCTTAATTTGAGACCAAGCATTTGCAAACCTTGATATTTAAACGCTCATTCCATTTCTAAAACCAGTGATTTAAACTGCTAATAAAACCGATTAAAACAATTATAATCGCCCTTAGCGGTGTAAGGGTTAACATTTAATTCAATCTGAACTTTGGATATCTGATTAAAATAAGATATTCATACCAAGGAATCAATAGATTCTCTGCTCATACTATATAGGTGTTTTTTACATGAACTAAGAAAGTGATATGTCCATTTTCTCGTCAAACATTACATGTTCGCACAACATCGGTCTAATATTGGATCAACATTAAAGATGTTGGTCAATTAATGAAACAGCTTTTAGCCAGCATTACGTATTTGCCGGGCTATCAAATCTTTTAAATGTCTAAATAATTCACATTTAAAATAAATCTTGGTAAATGTTTGTATAACATATAACACAGATATTATATATCAGTGTGTTTTATTATAGAGGTATCGACCTGCAGAAATATTTCTACGTTCGAAAAAATATAACTATTCATGTAATGATTGAAGAATTTTAATCAGCAGACAATTAATTCTGTTGACAATTGTCCATGCTGACGGCGTGCACACACGAAATTGTTCCGGTATTTATACTCAAATATCCGGAATATAAACATAAATACCAGAAAAGCTGGCTATCAGTCGACAATGAAATTGAACAATGATATTCTTATTTCCACTGATAATCACATTTAACGCGTCATTTTCTTCAGCGGAAAAAAAATTATGATATGAATAAAATTAATATGATACTTATTGTTTGGTTCAGTATACATTTTAATGCGCATTTACATATTATACTGTTAAAATTGGCTTGTCCTGAGGTAAATCTTAGCTGCAAAGCTACACTTGAAAGGTATACAATCCCGCACTTTCATCAAATAAATTGTTTAGTATATGTCAGCTACGTCTATTAAAACTACACAATTTAATAATAAATACTATTTTAAGACTGTTGAATGGCGTATCCGATACAAATGATATTCAAATGATATAGGTAATGTTAGAAAAACTCTTTATACTTACAAGTTGATACAGATATGCTGCCCGTTATATTCCAAATATAGTTTGATGCCGATATATCTCAAGCTATATTGGTTTAAGGTCTGTTTTCAATAACTTTGCCCTCAAAAGAATACTTGACTATAAGTGAGTGGACACCGCCCAGTACAACATGACCACTGTGGTCATCCACCTGGCCTACAAATGATCAAGTCACGTGTGAGCTGGCGAGGGAGGGGGGGGGGGACTGTGTCCTCAATGCCTCTCAAACTCTTTCTCTCTGTCTCTTTCTCTCTTTCTCTCTGTTTCTTTCTCTCTCTCAGTTTGTGTCTCTCTTTCTGTCGCCTTTGCTCCGGTGTAAATCTTGTTAAATCAGACAAAAGTTGGATATGTGCGTGCAATAAGCTTAGCGGTGGGGATCTGAGGTAATTAGCAGGCTGCTAAATCCCACATAAGAGGGGCCGCCTATAGTACTCAGTACTCAATACATGCGCCCCGCAGTGAGTACTGGTCAACTCTTTACTGAGTCAGAAAGTCACTTTAGTCACCTAGTATCTTTGGCGTGGTGTTGATGAGAACACATTTTTCGGTGGTTTCCTTTAATATATCCACTACACAAACGTCTTTTTTTCTCAGTTCATACTGATGCTAAGTCATGTGACAGCTGTAATCAGTCATACGAGACCACCCCACAATCAAGGGGAATCGAACCAACGTTGTTTTAATGTTGGTCCACCGTCGCCCACCATTCAAACAACTTTGAATCAATGTGTCCTGTTGCTGCCATAAAGTGTCTCATTCAAAGTAACACATCACAAAACACGGTATGGTATTGAATCTGACAATTGACCTTTTGTATCTCAACACGTTTCACATCTAATGCTCTCATCAAAGCAATACATTCATTCAGATCACCGGAATCTCACAGTGAAGGGAATGAAATTTAAATCCATTTTTTTATTAACATATTTTTGAAATTGTGCAGTTACTATACATTAATGAAGTTTTATTTGACTTTGTTAAAGCGTTATTATTATTTTTTTAACTGATGCAGTCATGACTTCTTCCCCCACCCCGTTCTTCTATTCACAATGGCCGCGGATAACTCCCACAAAATATGGTGGCGTTCAATTTTCCGTGAACGAGTATGAATGTCTTGTCGAAAGGTATTAGTGTTAAGTTGCGCTAAATAGCGGGGGTTTGCCGTGCACGTGTGCGAACAATGGCCGGGTGGGGGGCACAGGTGGGATGACAAGATAGGCTGGAACAGACTAAATCCTACATTATATTAAAGATGAGCAGTATCAGTGATCATATTGGCACACACACACGGTGAAAACAGCACACTATAAATTATCTTCTCTGCGTGATTTAGCCCCGATTCACACAGTTGTCAGCTGATGTCAGCAAAAGTCAAAGCTTTAATTATTCTCTCAGATAGATTTATTTTTGTTTTTTGCGCCCAGAGGGTGGTGACAGCTCTGTTTAAGCCGGGGCACCTGGGCGGGGAGCGCTGTTCTGACTGCATCGTTTGTTTCTACTTTTTTCCTTCTCTAAATTTTACGGCTGCGTTTCTATGGCAAGTCGACTTATAGTGAAATTGGCGATCTGTTCCCGGTAAACCCAAACATTTTTATGACATGTATACAATGTCGGCCCAACGTCTTCGACGTTGGTCCAACATTGTATACATGTTATACAAATGTTTTGTGTTTATTGGGTTAGTCACGAGATCTGCGCGGCTGGTGAAATGCTGCCCTCAGTCTGTATCACATAGCGCCACCCTTTAGGCGCTGTAGGACACTTATTAACCCTTATGTGTCTAAATTATAGAATTTGACGTCTTACCCATCACTTGAAATGTTGTCTCGCTAAAGTGACCCTCAACTTCAAGTGCGTAAAAATACTTTCCCAGCAGACACAATATGTTGAATCAATGCTGGTTTAACGTTGGTCCAACGTCGTAGACGGAGGACCAGCGTTAAACTAACATTTATTTAACGTATTGTGTCCGTTGGGTTACTTCATGTGTACAAGTTTAATCAGATTGTCATACTTTTCCGCAAAATCCCTGAGAAAAAGAGGTCATTTAATATTCTTCGCTGTATGGGAGAATAGAAACATCTTTATACTATATATATGTGAAATCTATCTCTATTTTTGCATGCAATGCAATGTTATAGTGGTTGCAGTGATAAGTATAAACAATTTCACCATTTAATACGCGACGCTAAATTATTATAATTATTTACAGGAATACGAAATCATTTTTTCAGTATAACTGACAAATTATTATATCACATTATATTGCACACTTGGATTTTTTTATATATATTATCAGCTTTGAAAGTCGGTAAAATATGGCACTGTATCATTTTATTTGAATCTACTAGTGTGTATCAGATTGGGTTTTAGGCATCATAAGGTGTCCTAGAGAGTAAACCGCCATCCCAGCAAATACAAAATTTTTGTATAACATTTATACAACGTCGGCCCAACGTCTTCGACGTTGATCCAACATTGTATAAATGTTATACAAATGTTTTGTGTTTGCTGGGATCGTATTGTACCGTATAAGATGTTAGATGCCGCGAGCTGTTTGATCTGCCCGTTATAATGCAAGTGTTCACCCTACTGCTAAGTTCTATCTGTTCACTTATATATACAGATCACGTATACTGTACATTCAAGTGTAGGCCTACCCTCCACATACGATGACGGTTTATATAATTCAAATTTGTGAAAATTAAAATTGTGTATGTAAGTAAGTAAGTAAGTAGCCTATTGGGTATTTCAAGGCCTCAGGCCCAAAGTACAACACATTCAATATTCATCTATTCCATCAAATTTAAACATGTTTACATATTCTGCTTTTCAACCAATGCAGAACGCAGTTTCAATGCTTGATATGTGTATGCGGCTATGCTTTGCACAGTTGTAATATCACCAGAAGACATAATAGTAACAAATATATTATAATTTGCATATTCAAAAAATAAATAATGTTTTCTAATTGCACTGTATGCTGGACAGTAGCACAAATGGAATTCATCTTCCAGCACCGTGATATCTCTCCTTTCCCAAAATAAACAAAATCTTTCGGCAATTGGTACATCTGAAATAAAAAACAATTATGCAGATCATGTGATAAAATCGATATCCTGAGGATATGTTGTTAAAATTTTAGTTATTTTATGACGCAGTTACAAATAAAACAATTATTTTTGTCTGATTTGTTAAAAACAAGACACCCATTAGAGAAAAAGTTCAAATTTTCTCTCATGTAACGTGGTGAGGTCATCTGCTTGGCACAACATCAAACCATCATTGAGTGAACGTCTTGTGTGTGCTGGGTTGTCATAAACGATACATTTTCTAAATCACCCGTCCACAGAGGCATGTATGTTGCCAATTCCTAAAATATATTATACATTAACCTTTTCACTACCATACATGACGGAAATTTCCGTCGTCATTCGTCAATGACCGTAACCATAAAATGACACAAATTTTCGTCAAATATATACTACATTTATGTATTTTTCGTCATTTGAAGCTGGAAATTGCGTTAGCAATTCCAGCTTCAAATGACGAAAAATAGAACTCCTACACCAGTATATCTGGATCCTGGCATGCACTCCGGCCTGGAAGTCAAAGGGTTAAAACATATACTGTAATATAGTTATATTTCAATCATTTCATTATCGAAACTAAAATGTATTTATCATGTATATTTGTGAGTGGGTGATTACTATTTGCATTTTATGCTCACTTTTTACAGTCGAAATGAAATGAATCGGGCTTTAGGCCACCTTTGTGCACATATAAGCTAAACTGGGCCAGGAGAACCTCCTGGAGGATGTTGAGATGAATGAGATTACTCTGTCCTCCAGACACAGGATTCGAAATTCGAGCCCTGGCGGTCTGTGGCCGAGCACGCTACCTCTCGGTCACGGAGGCTCCCCACAATACTGAGTTTTACACGTGGATGGGGAAGAAACATTTTTGTTTCTTTTAAACCGCCGAGACAGGGAACCGAACCCCGAACTCTAGTGTGAAAGGCAGCAGTGCTAACCACTACCCTTGGGCCCCCGCCCTTTTATAGTAGAAAGTCAACCCAAACACAGGACAGTCACCCAATGCTGTTTCAATGTTGGGCCAGCGTCAAAGATGGCTGGTCAGCATTGAAACAGCATTAGGTGAATGCCCAGCGCTGGCTGGGATATAGCTCCTGTAACATAATAACGTGGGCCCACTACAATAATGATATCCAGTTCAATTACGCGAAGACCCTGGTGTAGTGGTTAAAGCTGCCTGCCTGAAAAGTCAGAGATCCCCAGTTCGTCACCCGTTCTGGCATTAAGGTTTCAAAGAAACAAAAGTTTCTTCCCCGCTCACTCGCAAAGATTCAGAATTGTGAGGAGCCTCCGTGAACGAGAGGTAGCGTGGTCGGTCTCAGGCCGTCAGGGCTCGAATTTCGAATATTGTGTCTGGAGTGTAGTATATCATCTCATTCGTCCCCAATCCTCTACAGCTTCTCTGGGCCAATATAGCCTATATGTGCTCAAAGGTGGCCTAAACCCAACAAACACAACATTTGCATAAAATATATGCACCGTCGGCTCAACATTGTACAAATGTTATACAAATGTATTGTGTTTACTGGGAAGCTCATTTATTCATTCATTCCAGTTCAATTTTACAATAAAGTGGAACTGTCCAGTGTTTGTTTCATCGCAGATACAGAAATAATGTGAAACACGTACCCTTAATCCGTGAAGGCTGAAAGGGTGTGACGTGTGCGTGTCAATCCATATCTCCCCTTTTTGCAGGTGGGCAAACCAACAACAACTGGTAGAATGGTGTAATTATAATACGGTTAAATCGACCGAAGCCGTCAATTATGGTATTACGACCGTTACATCCACACCTGCAAAATAACTTTCTACAGTAAATGATATTGCCAGTGTATTCAGCTTTGGCAATGAATAAATAAATCAATGAATCGATCAATAGATCAATCAATCAACGTCATTTTTGTATTTCTTTCTTGCCTTCGTGTTTTCTTTCTTTCTTGCTTTCTTATTTTATTTTGTTCTTTCGTTCTTTCGTTCGTTCGTTCGTTCGTTCGTTCGTTCGTTCATTCGTTCGTTCGTTCGTTCGTTCGTTCGTTCGTTCGTTCGTTCGTTCGTTCGTTCGTTCGTTCGTTCGTTCGTTCGTTCGTTCGTTCGTTCGTTCGCTCGTTCGTTCGTTCGTTCGTTCGTTCGTTCGTTCGTTCGTTCGTTCGTTCGTTCGTTCGTTCGTTCGTTCGTTCGTCCGTCGTTCGTTCGTTCGTTCGTTCGTTCGTTCGTTCGTTCGTTCGTTCGTTCGTTCGTTCGTTCGTTCGTTCGTTCGTTTGTTCGTTCGTTCGTTCGTTTGTTCGTTCGTTCGTTCGTTCGTTCGTTCGTTCGTTCGTTCGTTCGTTCGTTCGTCCATTCATTCATTCATTTATTCATTCATTCATTCATTCATTCATTCATTCATTCATTCATTCATTCATTTACTCATTCATTCAATCATTCATTCATTCATACATTCATTCATTCATTCATTAATTCATTCATTCATTAATTCATTCATTCATTCATTCATTCATTCATTCATTCATTCATTCATTCATGATTTTTTTTTTCTTCAAAATGTTATAATGCCCTGTTTTAACGTTGATTATGTGAAACAAGTTCAGGTGAACTTTGGAAGTGGCCACCTCGCCATATTCTAATAATTGTAAAGTAATGACAATAGATGAATACTTTTGTTATGTTGGGCCTGCATTGATACAGCATGGACAATGCCTACTGAGACATATGTGGTGGCGCATTAGTCAATGTCGTAGACGCTGGCCCAGCATTAAAACAACATTGTCAATACACCCCATGTTTGTCCACGAGGACAGATGAGATTGAGGGAGGAAGTAATTTAGTGAGTCGCCCTCGTGTTCCCATCGCCGTCCTTTGTCGTCAACAGGTCAAGGCAATACATGCAGTGTGATAGGGAATCACTTAGATTAACCCTTTAAGCCCCAATCACCACTATATATTTTTTATCATCGCCTGAAAACTCACTTTTTGAGGGTGAAAAGGGTATCAATCAGGGAATTTTAAAATATTTCCATATCCTCCATTTTGTCAAATCTGAATAATTTTCACCCGCTTGAACCTGTGGATCGCGTCAGCGAGATACACGTTTTAGTGGATGAACATTCCAATTAACTAACTTAGAGATTAAAATGTTAATGGTGCGAGAAACTGCTATATTGTCCCATTTATGGAGCAATATATGGTTTGTACGTGTGCTCGTATCAATGCGTATATGTGTATTAATTAAGTAGATATATTGAGTTTGCAAAGACCGGAAACTCAATATTTTGACTACGATTTATGTCTGTATATATTATAGTGTAATTGTATATATAAGGTACAGAAATATTTGTCTCGCACCACAAATTATTGTTTCCTGAAACCAATATAGTTTGTATGTCTAGGTTTATTTTAGCACCGGATAGATTTAATCTGTTACAACAGGACTACGATGAGAACAGAGCACAACTGGAGTCATTTTATGAACGTCAGAACTTACTAAAATTTAAAATAATATTAACTCTTTAACTACCCAATAGTTAATGTAAATTGTAAATCGCTACAGAAATTCTACAGCTATTCTCAATTCACTGTAAATAAAAATAACCTAAATATATAAAATAATCCAGTGTAGTTTATCAACTATGCTTTTTCCAAACGTCCCGATTTCAATGGGGAGTGGCATTCTCTAATGAAGTTATTTTATTCAATGGTATGACCACCCTCAATCAGCCGAAAACCAAGGGGGTGGCTGCTGGAGGGTCCGTACAAAAATTACTACTTTAAATGGTTGTTTCCGCTTCTGGTGAATTAAAAAAATACAAGAATGTTGTAATTTCTCGGATAAATTGTAAGCACTCTCTGTTTTTGCTATGTGTGATATGAGGTATAATTATAACCGTTATATGATATTTTCGGACGGACCCAAGGGGTGAGAAGGATTTATGTCTTGTATGGGAATGAGAGAGATGATATTTAGGGGGCCTTCTAGAAAAAGTCATTGGTTAGCATTAGCATTGCCGGAGCTGCTTTTGAAAAAAGAACAGCTTAGGCCTTATTATGATGTGTCACATTAGGGCGGGCTAGTCCGGGACGAAAGTGGTGAAATAGGCCCATACGATGTTGACATTATACATTGTTTATTTGACTTCCAGTTGAAAACATGCAAATGGTACAATGGCAATATTATTAATTGAGTATTTTTTTAACATGTTAATAACATGTGTCCCAAGGGGACTGGCGCTTAGAGTGGTAAGACAATTTTTATTTAAATTATGTCGTCGCTAGTCGATAAAGGGTGACGTGGAACTTGTGATGTAGATAATCCAGTTATAACTTGATTCCTGATGATAAAGGTTCGATTAAAATCTACGAGGATGTGTGCCTAATCCACAGATTCAGTTAGAGTAATAGCCTACTTCATTATCCAGTTAACCGTTTAAATACCCGGGAATTTTGTAATAAAATTATTCAAAATTCACCAAGGGTAGCTCATTTCAAATTTCACCTCACAGAGAATTAATTTTATAATATATCCTATTTTTTACAATATATCATACTGGCATATATCAAAACGAAGGCGTCCAATTTTTTCTGACTGTGTCAGAGGTGTGAAATGCTGCCGTAATACTCATATAAACCCCTACAACCGCCGGTGCCGTCCATATTCGTTTTTTACATTTTTATTAGCACATTATCAGCTTTTTAACATATTAAAGATAAAAGTCACAATAATCAGCTGAATTTGAAATTTGTTTACTTTCATTTTGTCAATTCTGAATAATTTTCACCCACTTGAAGTTGTGTCTCGCTGACGCGATCACCAACTTCAAGTGGGTGAAAATTTCAATTGAATAATTTGTCGGTTAAAGGGTTAAGGTAATGAAAATTATCCGATTTTACAACATATCCAAGTCAAGTGTAATTATATCAAAACACGTGGGCTGCTGAACTGTTTGTTTTGAGTGAATTGAGTGGAATCGTAAATATTCTAGTTTGAAAGACTAGTAAAAATACTGAAAACGTCTCTGCCATATAGACGTGATCAGCAGGCAAAGGGTTATATGTGATAGATATAGATGACAGGGACTCCATGTCGGGATCAGTACTCTATAATTGGCTCATTTTGATTAGGCTTGTCTCGCCCTTTGATTACCGACGCCACTCACTATTATCCCATTATAACATATTACAGACAATAAAACAGCAAATCCTCAAAATATGACATATGGAGTTTATTTTTATTTAACCCTTGCAGCGCGGGAACCGTCTTTATACGTCAGAATCTGACGTCTGTAGACGTCAAACTCTGACGTATATAGACGGTTCCCGCGCTGAAAGAAGTGACAAATTTTAATGGCAGTAGACACAACATATGTATTCAAATGAAGCAGAAAAATCTGACTAAGACATTTATGATGATTTTAAATTGAACAAAACTTTTGCTTTCCATAGTTTAAAAAGATATTTAAGCGCTTCAAGGGTTAAATCATGTCGTTGCTAGCCGATGAAGGGTGAAGTGAAACTTGTGATGTAGATAATCCAGTGTTAACGTGATTCTTGATGATAAAAGTTCGAGTAAAATCCACGAGGATGTGTGCCTAATTCACAGATTCAGTTAGAGTAATACTTTATTATACAGTCAACCGTTTAAATACTCGGAGATTTTGTTATATTTTAATTACTGTGAGCTGTTATTTTCAAATTTCACCTCACGGCGGAAGAAAATTATCAAATTTTGTAATATATTATATTGCCGAAATTCCCACCTTAAGGTGTTAAATATTATCTATTTTTAGCAAATATCAATGTCAAGTGTAATATGCCAATGTAATGTTTAATTTTATCCCAAATTTCCTAGTTCGAAAGACAAAAAAATGCTGAAAACGGCTCTGCCATATAGTCGTGATCAACAGGCAAAGAGTTAGGAGTGATAGTTATAGATGACATGGACCCCCTGCCTGGATCAGTACTCTATAATTGGCTCATTTTGATTAGGCTTGTCTCGCCCTTTGATTATCGCCGCCGCTCACTGTTATCCCATTATAACATATTTGAGACAATAAAACAGCATATCCTCAAAGTCAATAGGCCTACTATCAAATATAATCGCTCTGATGTCTGGAAATTGGATTAGTGATTTCAGAGACACGTTGTCTGTGGAAAATGAATTTTGATATGAATTTGTGTAAAAGGCTAGTATCGTAAAAACACATGTTACTTAAAAATATATATATAATGAATCAAATACAATAACTACATATCACATGAATACTTAAAACTAGAAAAAAAATATCACCTGAAAAAGCGACTGAAACATGATGAATAGCAAACATGATAGTTTTTAAAGACTATCATATAGCATTTCATTCAGCATGCTAAACAAATAACCATTATCAGGATTATTTTGATTTGCATTGAAACACTTTTAATAATTTGTATTTACCATTATAATTATTTGGACATTTATCTTGTTTATGACACAGTTAATCATTATGTATTCAATCTTCACACTGGAGGTGAAGACCTTCCCGATCTCTAATTACGCTAACCTACCCTTGGGGTACATTGATGTAAACGATAGGTGTAACCCAGTCTTAAATAAACAACCTCTCTTATATTTTTAATTTAAAATACAACCATTAAAGTTATTATGATAACGTAGCTAAAAGGATCTTTATTTTCTTTTACCAAAATGATGTCTAATTTCAAATGGTAGAGAATTTCACAGTCTTAGCCCATTATTATTTTGTACTGATTGAACTCTGTTAGGTTTTGAAACATTATGATGTAAAAATGGTTTATGCAGTGATATAGCCGTATTTACCGTGGTCACAAGAAAGATAGATACCCAGCAGACACACGATGTTGAATCAATGTTGATTTAACGCTGGTCCAACATTGATTCAACGTGTTGTGTCTTGTGGATAGTTACCACCGTAGAAAGAGAGTTATAATATTTCTCTTAAAATGACATTTCATGCACACTATTTTGATCCCATGCAGCATTTTTAAAACTGCAATCCATCACTCTATTACCCCCATCATAAGCTTCATAGACGTGGTTTATTTTGTTAATGTTGGACAGCAACTTCTGACAGAAGCCTAACAGTAAACCAACGCTTATCCAGATGAAATAGTCATGGATTTTAATAAATTTACTTTGCATCGACTGTTGATTTGTTGGTGACACAACCTATAAACTAAGTACCGGTATGTATAGTATTCGACTATGTATATACATTTTGCAGAAGTTTTATTTAGTTTAATTCTACACTGAGTGTCTGTTATACTATGAAATTTAATATTATATTTTCTTACAATACCATAATATTATGATTCCTATTTCTACGCTTTCCATAGTGTCTTTTTTGCTACTATCTAGAACAAAATGCAGTAGCTATTTTATGTCTGGTTTTGGTGCGGGGAACATATCATGACAATGCTGTTTAATTTCATTATAATAATTATAATGCATATTTTAAGTATATATTTTGCTTGTTTGGGTATATAATTGCAAGCTCGATTTTAAATGTACATATAATGTCGATTTTTTTGTGATTTTACAAAACTAACCCTGTTGTATACATGTACTATATACGGTTCATTGTAATGACACATGAGTCTACATAGACTTCTCGTCGTCAATAAATATACCAATTAATTGATATTTTTGGTAAAAAGAGACGCTCAATAATTAATAAGGCATACTTTTAGTAAGATATTTGAAATAATTTAAAATTGTTAGAAAAACATCTCTGGTGGATCTCATACCCTGAAATGATCAAAGTGAATAACTGTAGACATTTACTGCCCTAGATCGTGAATGGTCACCGCTGGACAGTATTGGTCACTCGTATAATCCAATTACTTATTGTGTGAAAATTTGTCGGTACGTTTTAAAGTTCAATATTACTTTGCTTAATCCAATTATAAAGGTCAAGATTTGTGTAGATCCATCGTTAATACCCTGATACCATAGGGTACTTAAATTATAATTAGACAGCAATAGAGCGATAGGTATACATTTACTAATGTCTGTCCAGTAGCCAACACGTCTGATCCACATAGAACAGCTAACCCTTTCAGCCTCCTAGTCTAATTTATGTAGCGTATGCCATAAATAGAACACAATTTTTCGAATGAAAAATCTTATAATCGATCCCAATAAGGAGATTCAGAGCTTTGTTTTGAGATATCAAACTTTTATAAAATCAGGTCATTTTTATTCATCTTGAGATGGGAATTGCGATAGCAATTCACAGCTCAAGATGGAGGAAAATGGGAAGAAAGACATGTCTGCTATGGGAGTTAAACATATTATATTTCCGCTCGTCATGGTTGGTGCTTACAGGGTATTTTCTAATATTCACTTATTTAACTTTTGTGGTTTTCTTAAGCTGAACATATTTTTACAAAATGTCACTGTCTGCTTAATTATGATATGGTCGACCCTGGGGCTTAAAGGGTTTTGATCAAAACTCTCCCAGAGACGACTTTCATTCTTCAAAGGCAGTGCAGCCGGCAAAATTTAGCGCCGCCTCCAGCAAACAAGAGACGTTGACCCAATGGGGTTTTAATTCCGCTTCGTACTCTTAAACGGTGAGCCAACTTTTGAACAACAGTGGGTCAATTTGTAGTGTTTGTCCAGAGGTCTTCCTTGTCAAATACACATGAGATAATTAATTACCGGATTAAAAACGTTTTTAATACTATGGGTTTAAAATTCATGATAATAATTTTGTTGTTTTATGTCACTCTAAAGATAACAAGGGTATGAAATGGATGTTTTCATGACAAAATAAAATTTTGTTTGGTCCAATACGTTGAATTATACCAATTTTACACGGCATATTCCAACGTACATTAGGTAATATGTGATTTCGTTTTTTGTGGATTTAGGTAAACTTTGACGTATACAGCAAAGTTAAAAAACAAAAGTAAATGATTATACTGACCGTATAAATAGAATAATTTGTTAATATAAAGTCACCCTATGATTGATATTGCAATGTTCATATTATACAGGGTTTTTATATGTATAATGTCCACAAAAATAAATTGAACTGTTCAGAAAATACACATGCAATTTCTCAACGAAAATCGACAGTTTTCAGTGCAGTATACATCCTACCCCACAAACAGGTCTCGTTAACATAACGTTGCTGTTGTGTTGGTCCACCTCCTGCGATTGTGGCCCAACATTAAAGCAACATTGGCTGAGAGTGTTATGGTTGCTGGTCAGATACCGGAGGGTTTATGGTTCTGAGTCAGCCCAGATTATACTGGGTGAATAGAGACCAAGTTATTGGTCATGTTAATCCCATTGTGTACGTTTATAAGATCAAAGGCTTTAGTTAGATCCAATAATGTGACGCCAGTCTGCCGTGAGCATGTTAACACCTCGTGTACACTCACATGCCCGTCTCATCATGTCTATAGAACCAGATAACCTGTCGCTCACAATATGTTTGCTCTGTGGAAGCATTTTGGCGTAGGCAATCCAGCAAACCGGAGACGTTCACATAATGTCGGTACAATGCGACGCTGGCCCAACATTCGATCGTACGGGCATAGGGTGAACGTCTTGCGTTTGTTGGGAACAGTATGTGTTGGCTTGCGTGACAATCAACACATCTACCCGTATCGCGTTTGCTGGAAGTGATTAGTGGGCCCAAATTTATGGGCCCTAATCAGGGTAAATTAATGACAATAGGTTATTTAAAACTTGGAGTGACCATCGTTCACCCTCGCGGTCAATGCCTAAGATTGTACAAAATATAAACCTGATCTAGCAATCGGGAGGTGGTCTTCATAACCATGACATGCATACATGTTCTGTTTTTGTAGCATAATAGATGTGCTAAAATGTAATGAATGAGGTTTCAGGTCACTTTTGTGCACATGTAGGCTAAACCGGGCCACGTGAGATGAATGAAGTGACACTGCCCTTCAGACAGATAATGCGAAATTCGAGCCCTGGCAGTCTGAAGCCGAGTGAGCGGGGAAGAAACATTTTGTTTCTTTGAAACTTGAAGGCCAGAGTGGGGTTCGAATCCGCAATCTCCGACTTACCAAGCAGGCAGCTTTAACCACTGCACCCGGGCCCCCGCTCTAGATGGGCAAGGGATAGAAAAGACAACAAATAAACAACTAATCTTTAACGCGGTACCTATAGTTATGTTGAGGGGGGGGGGTGGATGATATTCGTGGCCCCTTTTCAGCTCCACACTGCTTTGCAAAGGCAAAAACAGTTATTGCTTACTTTTCTAGTAAACACTTTATATCTCTTTTGCAGAGTAGGCCTAAAATGCAGATCAATTCATTTAAAGCTAACGCTATACAGATATTAAAAGTGATGATATCATATGTACCGCCTCATATCTAGAAACGCGATATGGCCATTTATATTTGACAAAATGTCTAAGTTGATTATCATTTTTTGTAGTGTGATTTTATATTCACATACCGTGTGATGTTTAATTACAACCGTTAATTATAACCATAATTAATAATAATTAACTATAATTAACCATAATTAATGCAATATGTGATGTGTTTTAACTCACATACGATATGATGTGGTTATTGTTCGTTCAAATAAAACAATAATAAGATTTAATGTAAGCTTTAACTCAAGATGTAGCATAAGTTCGTAAATCACGTAAAATGATTGTGATTTTTAAGTCTCTGCCATTTACAATTTGATGTAATCTTTATTTCATAGATATGTGATGTGATTTTTAAAGCATAATAAATTAAATATCGCCAAATGTTAATCATGAGGTAATATAGATAGTTATATTATTTTGAAAATATTTTAACACTATTTTGAATATATCTGTTTCCATATGCACTCTCAATATGTGTTACACATTATACGAAATAAATAAAATGGTTAGTATTTCTGATATTCCATGTGAAGTTTTTAATTGTAGACCTATATTTCCTCACCATACGATCGAACATCACAATTTAACTATAACTACACAATACTTCAAACCATAAAACTACGTCATATATATACGTCTAATTAGTTGCACATTGTTTGTCAATGTAGGAGCTGGGTTATTTCTATGGCAATTATATAGTTATGTTATTTCTGTGTCATTTTAATTAAGTAGCACTAACTCCTGCTCCCTAGCGAATGCGAGGTAAGCCCCCATTGGATTATTTTTATATAGTGCCACCTGGTGATTATGGAGATATCACTGGAGATATCACTGCAGCACGCCGTAAACCAAATTGATTTGAAAAATAGACTTTGCTGCTACGTTATTTTAAACATCAGTACATTCACAATAAATATGCGGTCAAAATATATCACATAGCTACAATTCGGTTATAACCATATTATAAATGTTGAATCATGATATACAAGAATAAGAGGATTAAGTGCGAAAAAACACACCAACGTCAACGCGAACGAGGACGTCAACGCGAACATGATCAAATGCACTATTTTATCATTTCCAAAACACACAAAAGCGAAGGCGAATGCGAAGGCGTAGGCTAGTTTCAAAAAAGACTTGATTTGTTTCGCGTTCGCGCCAGTTTGCATGGGAAATTCCGGAATTTTATGTCCAATTTCCGTCGAATTTCGAGTCTGCTCACATTATTGCAGTCGCCTACGTTCGAAGGCCAAAGTGAAAAGTTTCAAACTGGTTTGATTTTTCTCGCGTTCGAGGCGGTCTGACATGGAGACTTTCAGTTCGACTTTCTGTCTGTTCGCGTGATGTCAACGCCTGTATACGTGTTTGCTTCGCCCTCGCGTTTGTCTGTTTTGCACTGTAAGTCCACTGTGTTTTATTTCTCTGTTTTAGATCAGAACAAATCCAAAATCTAATGAGGGAGGGAGAAAAAAAACATTTAGGAAAAAAAACATTAAACTTATTTTAGGGAAAGTTAATAAGGGCGACTAAATAAAAAAACATTGGACAAATTTCTGGAAAAGTTATTAGTGAGGGCGACGAAATTAATTGTTTTTTCGGAAATCGGCAACAATCCAATGCCCGCGCTTTTTTTTTTGGTAATGCGCGACCTAAATCTAATGAGCGCGCTCATCTAAAACAGAGAAAAAAAACATAGTGGCCTAACCTTACATACTAACGCGAACGCGAAAACGTAGGCAACGACAGCACGCGAACGTTTATTTCCTTGCATTCCCATAGAAAACACACACAAACGCGAAAAAAGTCTAAACAGTTTGTCACTTTTCGCGCACGGCTTCGCGTTGGTGTGTTTTATACGAAGCTCTGGAAACGACATGCATTAAAAAAAATCCACAGAAAATATAGTTAACTTGTACGTACAAGATAGCAATTCTGCTACCTTGTACGTACAAGATACTATCTTGTACGTACAAGATAGCATTTTGGCTACCTTGTACGTACAAGATAGCAATTCTGCTATCTTGTACGTACAAGATACTATCTTGTACGTACAAGATAGCATTTTGGCTACCTTGTACGTACAAGATAGCAATTCTGCTATCTTGTACGTACAAGATACTATCTTGTACGTACAAGATAGCATTTCGGCTACCTTGTACGTACAAGATAGCAATTCTGCTATCTTGTACGTACAAGATACTACCTTGTACGTACAAGATAGCATTTTGGCTACCTTGTACGTACAAGATACTATCTTGTACGTACAAGATATCATTTCGGTTACCTTGTACGTACAAGATAGCAATTCTGCTATCTTGTACGTACAAGATACTAACTTGTACGTACAAGATAGCATTTCGGCTACCTTGTACGTACAAGATAGCAATTCTGCTATCTTGTACGTACAAGATACTACCTTGTACGTACAAGATAGCATTTTGGCTACCTTGTACGTACAAGATACTATCTTGTACGTACAAGATAGCATTTCGGTTACCTTGTACGTACAAGATAGCAATTCTGCTATCTTGTACGTACAAGATACTATCTTGTACGTACAAGATAGCATTTTGGCTACCTTGTACGTTCAAGATACTATCCTGTACGTACAAGATAGCATTTCGGTTACCTTGTACGTACAAGATAGCAATTCTGCTATCTTGTACGTACCAGATACTATCTTGTACGTACAAGATAGCATTTCGGCTACCTTGTACGTACAAGATAGCAATTCTGCTATCTTGTACGTACAAGATACTACCTTGTACGTACAAGATAGCATTTCGGCTACCTTGTACGTACAAGATAGCAATTCTGCTATCTTGTACGTACAAGATACTACCTTGTACGTACAAGATAGCATTTTGGCTACCTTGTACGTACAAGATAGCAATTCTGCTATCTTCTACGTACAAGATACTACCTTGTACGTACAAGATAGCATTTCGGCTACCTTGTACGTACAAGATAGCAATTATGTTATCTTGTACGTACATGATACTACCTTGTACGTACAAGATAGCATTTTGGCTACCTTGTACGTACAAGATACTATCTTGTACGTACAAGATAGCATTTTGGCTACATTGTACGTACAAGATACTATCTTGTACGTACAAGATAGCATTTCGGTTACCTTGTACGTACAAGATAGCAATTCTGCTATCTTGTACGTACAAGATACTATCTTGTACGTACAAGATAGCATTTTGGCTACCTTGTACGTACAAGATACTATCTTGTACGTACACGATAGCATTTTGGCTACCTTGTACGTACAAGATAGCAATTCTGCTATCTTGTACGTACAAGATACTATCTTGTACGTACAAGATAGCATTTCGGTTACCTTGTACGTACAAGATAGCAATTCTGCTATCTTGTACGTACAAGATTCTATCTTGTACGTACAAGATAGCATTTTGGCTACCTTGTACGTACAAGATAGTATCTTGTACGTACAAGATAGCATTTCGGTTACCTTGTACGTACAAGATAGCAATTCTGCTATCTTGTACGTACCAGATACTATCTTGTACGTACAAGATAGCATTTCGGCTACCTTGTACGTACAAGATAGCAATTCTGCTATCTTGTACGTACAAGATACTAACTTGTACGTACAAGAGAGCATTTCGGCTACCTTGTACGTACAAGATAACAATTCTGCTATCTTGTACGTACAAGATACTACCTTGTACGTACAAGATAGCATTTTGGCTACCTTGTACGTACAAGATACTATCTTGTACGTACAAGATAGCATTTCGGTTACCATGTACGTACAAGATAGCAATTCTGCTATCTTGTACGTACAAGATACTATCTTGTACGTACAAGATAGCATTTTGGCTACCTTGTACGTACAAGATACTATATTGTACGTACAAGATAGCATTTCGGTTACCTTGTACGTACAAGATAGCAATTCTGCTATCTTGTACGTACCAGATACTATCTTGTACGTACAAGATAGCATTTCGGCTACCTTGTACGTACAAGATAGCAATTCTGCTATCTTGTACGTACAAGATACTACCTTGTACGTACAAGATAGCATTTTGGCTACCTTGTACGTACAAGATAGCAATTCTGCTATCTTCTACGTACAAGATACTACCTTGTACGTACAAGATAGCATTTCGGCTACCTTGTACGTACAAGATAGCAATTCTGCTATCTTGTACGTACATGATACTACCTTGTACGTACAAGATAACATTTTGGCTACCTTGTACGTACAAGATACTATCTTGTACGTACAAGATAGCATTTTGGCTACCTTGTACGTACAAGATACTATCTTGTACGTACAAGATAGCATTTCGGCTACCTTGTACGTACAAGATAGCAATTCTGCTATCTTCTACGTACAAGATACTACCTTGTACGTACAAGATAGCATTTTGGCTACCTTGTACGTACAAGATAGCAATTCTGCTATCTTCTACGTACAAGATACTACGTTGTACGTACAAGATAGCATTTCGGCTACCTTGTACGTACAAGATAGCAATTCTGCTATCTTGTACGTACATGATACTACCTTGTACGTACAAGATAGCATTTTGGCTACCTTGTACGTACAAGATACTATCTTGTACGTACAAGATAGCATTTTGGCTACCTTGTACGTACAAGATACTATCTTGTACGTACAGGATAGCATTTCGGCTACCTTGTACGTACAAGATAGCAATTCTGCTATCTTGTACGTACAAGATACTATCTTGTACGTACAAGATAGCATTTTGGCTACCTTGTACGTACAAGATATTATCTTGTACGTACACGATAGCATTTTGGCTATCTTGTACGTACAAGATAGCATTTCGGCTACCTTGTACGTACAAGATAGCAATTCTGCTATCTTGTACGTACAAGATACTACCTTGTACGTACAAGATAGCATTTTGGCTACCTTGTACGTACAAGATACTATCTTGTACGTACAAGATAGCATTTCGGTTACCTTGTACGTACAAGATAGCAATTCTGCTATCTTGTACGTACAAGATACTATCTTGTACGTACAAGATAGCATTTTGGCTACCTTGTATGTACAAGATACTATCTTGTACGTACAAGATAGCATTTTGGCTACCTTGTACGTACAAGATAGCAATTCTGCTATCTTGTACGTACCAGATACTATCTTGTACGTACAAGATAGCATTTCGGCTACCTTGTACGTACAAGATAGCAATTCTGCTATCTTGTACGTACAAGATACTACCTTGTACGTACAAGATAGCATTTCGGCTACCTTGTACGTACAAGATAGCAATTCTGCTATCTTGTACGTACAAGATACTACCTTGTACGTACAAGATAGCATTTCGGCTACCTTGTACGTACAAGATAGCAATTCTGCTATCTTGTACGTACAAGATACTACCTTGTACGTACAAGATAGCATTTTGGCTACCTTGTACGTACAAGATACTATCTTGTACGTACAATATAGCATTTCGGTTACCTTGTACGTACAAGATAGCAATTCTGCTATCTTGTACGTACAAGATACTATCTTGTACGTACAAGATAGCATTTTGGCTACCTTGTACGTACAAGATACTATCTTGTACGTACAAGATAGCATTTCGGTTACCTTGTACGTACAAGATAGCAATTCTGCTATCTTGTACGTACCAGATACTATCTTGTACGTACAAGATAACATTTCGGTTACCCTGTACGTACAAGATAGCAATTCTGCTATCTTGTACGTTCAAGATACTATCTTGTACGTACAAGATAGCATTTTGGCTACCTTGTACGTACAAGATACTATCTTGTACGTACAAGATAGCATTTTGGCTACCTTGTACGTACAAGATAGCAATTCTGCTATCTTGTACGTACAAGATACTATCTTGTACGTACAAGATAGCATTTCAGCTACCTTGTACGTACAAGATAGCAATTTTGCTATCTTGTACGTACAAGATACTACCTTGTACGTACAAGATAGCATTTTGGCTACCTTGTACGTACAATATACCATATTGTACGTACAATATAGCATATTGTACGTGTACGTACGTGTACGTACAAGAATAAGGCCCCCTGCCAGTTAGATGCTGTTCACTTTATCTCAAAGGCTCAAGAAAACTTATGAATCGAATGTAAATTATCACTATGGCACAGCGGCCTCCCCCCCCCCCCCCCCCGGGGGCGGACCCCCAACCACTTGTTCAGCGATGGCATGCTGCATGAGACAGAATAGCCCCCCCCCCCGGTCAATGGTATATATGGCCTACTGGTAAATCCGGCGCTGCACCCTTGGATATACCAAAATTGTCACCCCTTGAATATACAGAAATCGGCACAGTTTTAAAACACCTTCTCACACTCTGTGCTGTGGTTTTCACTATGCGACGTATATCGATATCAGTCCATATCCATGATATCGCACTCTAGCAGTAGTTTGAACTGAAATGTACGGCAGTTATGTCATGTGTGACCTCATCGTGTGAGAAAATACAAACGGTGTTCATTTTTCGTGTGATATGGGAAAATACAGCACATGTTCCACGAATAAAGTGTTCGCCTAAAGGCTCACACCTTATTCATGGAACGAGTGCTGTATTTTCCCATATCGCACTCAAATGAACACCGTTTGCATATCTTATTCACCCAATCATTCACTCCCCTATGATATATATGATCAACAATCCATTATTCAATTAATTATCATTTTAGCCCGCCTTTTAATTTCTAATTAAAAAAGGTGGCCTATTGCAATTGAAGTTCGGCGTCGTCGATAGGTCTTGGACATGAATATTTTATATTTGACATCATGAGATACAGCATTGCAATTTATAGTATTTTTTATTTTTCATATATAAATTAGCTATGCGTTTGCATTTTTTATCCCCCGCCCGTAGGAGAAGGGGGATTTTAGTCGCGCCAGGATTCTGTCCGACATCACGTTTTCTTGTGGGCGCGAAAACTACTGGTCAATGTTTTTTTTAAATTTCAACATCACATTTCTAGCTACATGGGGATGGGCAAGTGATTTTTTGAAGATGCTACCAAAATTAAAAATGGCTGCCAAAGGTCAACTCTAAGTTTTTTTGTGGGCGCAAAAACTCAAAAACTTAAAGTCGGAAATTATTCAAATTTTAAAATCGCATTCCCCATGATGTGGAGATGTGAAGGTGATTTTGTTAAGGTTTCAATGCAATTCAAAATGGCCGCCATGGATGAACTTCATATTTTATGTGGGCGCAAAAATTCAAAAAATAAAGTCAGAAATAATTTACATTTTACAATCACCACCATATGGAAATGTGCAGTTTATTTTGTTGAAATTTGAAATGTCCACCACAAGTCGATTTTTTTAAATATTTGTGACCGCAAAAACTCTAACCTAATTTATGGCAGGGGGTGATATAGGACATCAGGCCTGTTGTTGATTATGTTATCATTTTTGCGCCAATTTTGTAAATAAAGAATGAATAGCAAAATGACGAAATATTTTATTCTCTCATGCAAGCGATGTCCACATCCGGAATTTGCCAGTGAAGGGACATACTGCCGTCACGAGGTGAAACCTAGCAAGTGAAAATATCTAAACAATAAGAAAAACGAATTTTAAGTTCACAAGTCCCGCATAGCTTATCGGTTTACGATAACAAAATATTGTAGCACTCATAAGGTGGATATTTTTTCAAAATTTTATGCCTAATTGTTTTTGCACAAAACAAAATAAAAAATGATGAACTGAATGCGAAAAAATGTTTTACATAGTTAATAATATGATTTTGCCTCAAAAATATTATGGGAAAACCTAGTAACAGTAGTTGCTAGGTTTTTCACCAATACTATAAAGCTTAGTAAGTAACTTTACTAGGTTTTACCATGTTAATTATTGTTTCTTCCCCTCACAATGATAATAAGTAAAAGCTAGTAAGTGATTTTGCTGGAATTTACCTTTTTAACGTTGTTATATATTGTATGTGTGAAAAACACGCAGGGTATTTGTCGATGCTCTACATTTACGTCTATAGTGCCTAAGTCAGAGTGGGTATTATTGGGCCCTAGTGGTTAATGCTCCCTGACTGTAAAGTCCGAGCTCACGGGTTTGTCCCACGGTCTGCAATTCAGGTTTAAAAGAAATTGACCATGGGCTGAAAGTCGAAACCCTCTCCCCCCCTGGGTATTTTTGTAGACCATATTTTTTTCAACCGTATTATGTACCAAGTTACGTTCAGGTGGTCTGCAGATTTTCTATGCATGGACAAGGTCACCAAGGGTCATCGAAGTATGGTACCCTTCAACCTTTGTTTTGTATAAGAATGTGTGATATAAATAGGTCAAAACCCAATCCAAGTACACATGGTGACATCGGTTGGTGTTGGGTTCCATAGGGGAGTTATCCCAAGGTCATGGTGAGGTCATCTCAAGGTCACAGCAAGGTCAAATCAGCTTAAAACGGTAGAAAATAGCTTATTGTTTTTGCTAACATTATGTTCACTTGAAATGTCTATGATGGCTTGAATCATACCTAGATCCCTTCAAAATAATCATCCTTGTGTCAATACTGTCTAATATGGCAAAAATGGTCCAATGACCGTCATCCGATTTGCCGCTTATTATCCTATGTCTTGTGTTGTTGGAGGAAATCAACTGATTTACTTTATCTTGGAGTTGATATGATGATTTTGATTGAATCTGTACTTTTTAACAACATAGTCGAACTGTTTCAAGGCCAATTAACATATGTTACATGCAAATAAGTGTGAATTCAATTATATGGGGATTCTGGCAACAATCCAAGACAATGGCAGCGGATGCGGATTATTGGAGGGTTGACCTTCCAAGTAAAATATAAGACTTGGGCGGGATGAGAGGGGATTGCGTCTAAGAGAGCCATGTGATCCAGGTGCTTTCTGTGCAGTATTGGCAATTGATTATGTGTCGAAAACCTCTAAAATATGGCTTAGCTAGGACTGATTTAAGGATATGTTTAAGGATGTGATAACTGAGTTTATAGACAGGGTTTATCACTCTTAGTTGAGATAATGCAGGATCTGTGTGCATTACGTTCCATGCCCAACTTGGCAGCCCAGTTTTCTAGGCTGTGCAAGTGATTTTGTATGCATCTTATTTTATATATAAGAGACAATCATCATCAAACTAGAAGGGTCTAGTTTTTTGTGAACAAAAAACTGAAGATGTCTCTCCTCCAGCAGCATAAAGGTTGATAGATAATAGATGTAGTGTCAATATTATTGTCTTTGTAATTAATGTTATTAAATGGCTCATGTAGACTATGTATTAAGCGGAATTTATTATTCCGTTTTGGTGCGAAACACTTGTCAACACTCCCAGCAAACAGGACGTTGACCCAATGCTGGTCCAATGCTGGCCCGCAATCTGCGACGCGGGCCCAACATCAAACCAGCACTGGTTCAACGCCTCCTGTTTGCTGGGCTGCGTTCAACCCAGTAAACACAAAACATTATTGTTATGTGCCCTTTTGTGGAGTGTTTTGGAATGTTTTGAAAATGTAAGACACTACAAGTAAGAGACTAACTGTACAATTAAACAGAATTCTTTCGCATTAAAATATGTTAGATCTTGGGTCTTAGGCCTGACTAATCATCCCCAATTGCGAAACTACATGACTTTCAGCATTATGATTCTTTTTACACTATTTTTGATTTCTGGAGAGTGGTTGATTGAACAAACGTTGACCCTATGTTGTTTTAAGGTTGGACCAATGTTGTGCCATCTCCTTTTATTATACCCAGCAAACACTAGACTTCGAAACAATATTGGGCTAATTCTGAACCAACGTGGTTGACAATGGACCAACGTTAGTCAGCACTAAAGCTTGTTGGGTACCTGCACTCTAAGGTGCTAGTATGTCTGGTTGCCGTCTTTTAATTGTTCTTCAGATTTTTAGGCCTATTCAAATCAAAAACAAAGGCTGGGTTAATATTGGTCCGCCGTCTGTGATGCTGGCCTACATTCAGCGTGGCATCAAACACGACACGGTAACCCAATACTGGGCTAATGTTGGCTCAGCGTCGTAGACGGTGGGCCAACAATAGCCCGGCATCTCGTGTTTGACCGCCTGAATGATATACAGAGAGAACGCACACAAAACTGATTTGTGAAGAACAAATGAGCGGTCTGAAGTAAAGCAATATATCTCCACCTCTATAGAGGGGAGACATAACATGTGACTAAACATGTAGTGATTGTCATGTGGTAATTTGGACCAAATATTGGCTTGTGACATTCCTGATTCAATAAAAACTTACCTAAAGCTGATGCCATCTATAACACTTTACTTGGTCCTTTCACACAGGGCGTTATGAATCCACCTGTGTATGTTATCCTTAAAATCAAGATTAGACATCAACCTGGCATGATGCACTGTGCTTTTCTAAGTGAGTCATTATGTTGTTTACAGATTCATGCTGGTTAAGGAGACAGGCCTGTAATTACTCGCAATTTCGGAAAAAATCGTATATTGGCTGTAGGCCACAGACAATTTATAGATCACCAGAATATAAAGATTGATGCACTGTCGATTAATATAAAAATATGTACAAGCATTGATTGTATGTGTTGCTACTATATGTTCGAATAAATGTTCTTGTGTCACACTAATGTCTTATCTCATCACACTGATTAAAGGAGTAGTCCACTGTGTACCAAGAGTGGTCAAAACTGTGCCCAGAAAGCACCTCGCAACATTTGTTTAATGGAAATGTAAAAAATAGACTACGTAATACGACATATTAGGTTACCAGGCATTCTAAACTGTGTTTAAGTAGCCTACAGTATATTGTAACATGATTTGATGTGCTTAGTATTTAGAATTATTTTAATAGTAAATATGCAAAATGACGTCAATCTTGGATTTTACGATAGACTATAGTTCAGACGATGAACAATAAACACCATAAATGCTTGTTTCGGCTCCCAAGTCACACAAAATCACTAAATTGAGCAATTCCGAGCCACAAATAAAGAAAGAGGTTTAATTTACATGTTGATAGCCATTTTGTTTCTTGTTCATATGAAGGTAAATTTCGCGGCCATTTTGAATTTTTTCTTTCAAATTTACTCGGCAGTAACGTTTAGTCCTAATCCACTATGTTACCAATAATACGTCATATTATCGTCAACATGTATAGCAGTATACTTATAGTAACAGTAAATACATAAAAAACGGCGGATGTTTTGGATCTGAAGGTCAAATATAGGTCATCTCTTTCCAAAGACACAATAACAAAATAATCAATTAAAAATTTTGCAAAAAACATAAATTGTGCGTTTATGCGCAACAAACTAAAATATGGGGTTTTCTTAACATTTTGGTGGCCCTTTTGTGTTTGGTTACCTTCATAACCCCCTCGATCCCCTCGAACCCTCACCCACAACCCTCGACCCACAAGCCCCTCGACCAACAACCCCTCGACACTCGATCCACAACCCCCTCGATCCACAACAATAACAAAATATTTTTATCCCAGATGGTAACCAAATAGCTGGCAAAGTCGCTAGTCACAGCCCGAAAATGGAAATGAGATGTCAGACAGGCTAGCCTAGTAACCGAATATCTCTAATTGAAGTAGGCCTAATATATATCGAGACACTTCAATTTCCCGAAGTTCCCTTTCAAAAGTTCCCACGTTCCGGGAACTTCAAGTCACCATGCATATTGGACCCACTTCAGGCTGTTAAATCAATTTATATAATTATTATATATATAAAACACTGGAATTCTGTTAAAATGGCTACTCGGTGAAAATCATGCTGGGAGACCCTATATACCACTTTTCTGTTTTCAGACTTGAGGAAATAGAAATTGAAAAAATATTTCCCAAATATATTGGAAAGTAATCCAGGTTATCTTACTGTTTTTTTTACAATTATACCTAATATATTGCTATTCATAAATATATTTCTGTCGCCAAGATTTCGTGGCCTTTATAGAGAGATGAGTTGACCTATAAGCCGGAGAATCATTTTTAGTTGATGACAGCTAAAGGGTTATTATAGTCTCACAGGTGCCACAACTCTTAATCGGCCTATATTGCCCACAGTTGATTGTCGGCATCTTCAGAGGAGTCATCTCGCTCTGTCAAAGACAGACACGTGCTGACCCCAGAAGCCAGGCGTCAGACACGTTGCAGGCCGCAGTGAACTGTTATTGTATTAGACCAGCATCGCAGACGGTAGGCCAACACATAACCAGTTCAGGAGCAATGAGCATGGCCCCCTGTAAACTGCATCTGAGTTCAACTCAGAAACACTGACAGACAGTCTGTCGCTGTCTTCGTCTCTAACTAGGCACCATTCTCTCACTATGGCGGGTGGAATACCAGTAACTTTTTGTTTTTATTAAAAATGGCTCGTTTACACAACCTCGATAAAATTCTAGGCCACCGTCTAAAACATTAGACCAACAATTAAATCGCCGAGCGCTCACACGTGGGTAACCCCGCAATAATGTCTTCATGGGAAATACTACACACACGAACACATCGTCACATTGGTATTAAAGGGTGTGCTACCTTGTACGTACAATATAGGACACCATTCTCTCACCAGGGCGAGTGGAATACCAGTGTTTTTAATAAAAAATGGCACGTTTACACAACCCCGATAAAACTCGAGGCCAACGTCTGAAACATTAGAATAACAATAAAATTGTCGAGCGCTCACACGTGGGTAACCCCGCAATAACGTCTTCATGGGAAATACTACACATCGAACACATCGTCACCTTGGTATTAAAGGGTGTGCTACCTTGTACGTACAAGATAGCAGAAGAAGGCTATCTTGTACGTACAAGGTAGCCGAAATGCTATCTTGTACGTACAAGATAGTATCTTGTACGTACAAGATAGCAGAATTGTTATCTTGTACGTACAAGGTAGCCGAAATGCTATCTTGTACGTACAAGATAGTATCTTGTACGTACAAGATATCAGAATTGCTATCTTGTACGTACAAGGTAGCCGAAATGTTATCTTGTACGTACAAGAAAGTATCTTGTACGTACAAGATAGAAGAATTGCTATCTTGTACGTACAAGGTAGCCGAAATGCTATCTTGTACGTACAAGATAGTAAGTTGTACGTACAAGGTAGCAGAATTGTTATCTTGTACGTACAAGGTAGTATCTTGTACGTACAAGATAGAAGAATTGCTATCTTGTACGTACAAGGTAGCCGAAATGCTATCTTGTACGTACAAGATAGTATCTTGTACGTACAAGATAGTATCTTGTACGTACAAGGTAGCAGAATTGTTATCTTGTACGTACAAGGTAGTATCTTGTACGTACAAGATAGCAGAATTGCTATCTTGTACGTACAAGGTAGCCGAAATGCTATCTTGTACGTACAAGATAGTATCTTGTACGTACAAGATAGTATCTTGTACGTACAAGATAGCCAATATGCTATTTTGTACGTACAAGGTACTATCTTGTACGTACAAGATAATCAAATTTTTCTGTTGATTTTTTTAATGCATGTCGTTTCCAGAGCTTCGTAGTTTTAAGCTTAAGCTATGTATTGTATACAATAATTAAACCACATTATTTTTATGGTTTATTAAAAACATGGAATACTCCGTTCGATCCCGTTGTAATCACATATGAATTCCACTTCAAACATATTTTATTCATCACTGCAAGTTGGTCAAAATTACTCATATTTGTTTTATAATTTGAGACCACACTCATTTTAATCCCAATAACTGTGATTATACCTGTGAATAAAACACATTAAAACGACTATAGTCGCGCTTAACCCTTTCAATCCTGACTTTACATTGTCATCTTCATCCACTACAAGCCGCGAATTGCTGTCGCAATTCTCGACTTGTAGTGGAAGAAGATGACTTGATGTGGGTGCAAAATTAAAGAAAATTGTATGTAATGGTATACCAGTTTCATGGAAATTTTCATTCTAAAACCCTTGGTTGTAGGAAAAATAAGTCTGTTTTCAGTGATGTAAAATGATGCTTTAGTGCATCGCGAGGACTCAAAGGGTTAACGGATCAAGGGTTAAAATAGAGGTATCACAAGACGTTGAGACAATTTTAGGATGATGTTGAACCAACTTCACATACAGTGAGCCAGAAATAATCAAACTTAGTTTTATTATCGCCTACGTGTAAATGTTCACGTAAGTCAATATAAAGCTATCAATAAATATAACTGTTGATAAATAAATAAATACATTCTGTGTTAAAGACATTATAATACATGTGATCTTTCATGTACTACTGTTGCTTTTCATACTATTTTATATACTTACCAGTTAACCTTCATTATGTGGATGTAGCTGTATGCTCATGAGCCTCATCTATCTAGCTCACTCATCGTTTACACAATTATCTTGAATGGATAAATAAAACATTTCATTTTGACATCCAATTTTCATCCCTGCCAGGTCGCGACCTGGCGGGGATGAAAATTGGATGTAAAAATTGAGCTGAATGCAATTTAGTGGGATAAAATTTAGGTAGATAAAACTGAGATTTCACCAGCAAACTATTAATTAAAAATATAATGAAACATTAATGATGCTTATACTTTTATTATTAGAGCTGTTTGTTCACCAGTAGCTCAGATAGTGTTTATTGGTGTCGTGAATAATGATTAAAGTAGAGATATCGGCCATACATTATTGAAAAGAGAGATTGTTTAGATAAGGATTCTGAAAAGAAAACTCCTGATAAACACGTAGAGTATGCCTAGGTTACCTTAATCAATAACAGTTGATGCTCCCCATTAATGTTATCATAATGTAAATACTGAAAAATGTAGCTGATACATCCTGTGCTGGTTTGAAGGTTGGGTCAGCATCGCTGACGGTGGCACATCAAAGTGAGTGCAAATTATTCAGATTTCACAAAATGGAGGTCAACGATTTCGAAATATTGCTGATTGATGCCACTTTTTATGCTTAACCTGTTTGAAATGAAATGAATCGGGCTTTAGGCCACCTTTGTACATATAGGCTAAACTGGGCCAGGAGAACCTCCTGAGGATGTTGAGATGATTGAGATGACACTGTCCTCCAGACACAGGATTCGAAATTCGAGCCCTGGCGGTCTGACTTTCACACGTGGATGGGGAAGAAACATTTTTGTTTCTTTCAAACCGCCGAGACCGGCGACCGAACCCCGAACTCGTGAAAGCGTGAAAGGCAGCGGTGCTAACCACTACCCTATAGCGCCCCCGTCCTTAACCTGTTTGAAAACTGCTATTTAATTTGTTAACAAAATTTAGGTGTGAATTCTGAAACGATGTGAGGACGAATTCATTATGACGGGTTATATCATTAAATGTGGTTATTCGATGAATTTTATTCAAGCTAATGATAAATGCGACGAGAGAGAATACATGATTTCCGTGTCAACCAAGAAAAGATGAAATATGCGTTTCAATCGGAAATAGACGTAGTACCATCTTTGAGCCAATACTGCGTCTAGAAATGCACATGAATCATATAGATGTACATAAAGGATATATCGTACTGATTTAGATAATATAAGGCAATTAATATTAACGTAAAAACTTTTGCAAAAGATGTTCGACTGTTATGTTATGTATTTGAATAATTATACAGTTGAATAAAGAAAAAGAGATTAAAGTTTTTTCGAATTCCTTCAGAAACCAGCTAATTGATATAGGTAGTACACATCAAATAGTTTTTTTTATGGTTATTTGTTTATTTAGAGTATATTCACACAACTTCAATACACCAGGAACCTTCAGAATAGTCGATCATATAAGGGTTTTTACGCATCTGAGCTTGATCCTCTGAGGAGTTGAATATCGTCTCTCTAGGTTCCAGGCATAATATCAATTCACAGAAAAATAATGTCAACAAATAAGCAGAAATAATTTATACCGCGGCAAATACGATGCATGACCCTATGTTTAGTAAATGTTTTGCCAGCGTCAGCAACAATGACCCAGCATTGGATCAATGTGTCATGTTTGCTGGGAACATACATGTATTGACTTGTGCCCCATCACTTGGGCGCTTCAGATATTATTTTCTAGTCATTTGATATTTTATAATTCTAGGGGTATATGTGAAGAAAGTAGTGGCTATGTGTCTCCAATTATTAGCCAATATTATTCAGTTTCTCAATGAGATAAAATAAAATAAATATCTGATTGTGAACTGAGAGCACTTGACCTCTAAATTATTGGTGGGAGTGCTACGAGAAAACTTGTTTGCTGTCCGTTTACGGCTGAATCTCTAAATCTACTCTTTGTTTTATACAAACATATCTAGCTTTCGATCTATCCTCCATATAATGCATATGCCTACTCTATGAGAGTAATCGAGCTATGATCTTTAATTGATACCATCCACCAACTGTACTTTATACAGACACGTTGCCCTTAACTTAATTTCAAGGTAGGCTTCTCCTATGGCTTATAGATAGTATAGTCGAATATGACATGACTGACCATGACGATGGGTGCCTTACATATCGACCCCCTAGCAGACCCACCGAATGTCTTCTGTGCCACTCAAATGAGTGGCACAGAAGACACTTTGGCTGCCAGGGGTCGATGTAGAGATAAATGTACGACTTAGTGTAGGGGCATATGTAATTCCGTGGAAATCTCCTGTTAATTCTTGTCACCTACGTTTCTCCTGTTCAGAATTTATTTTATGCTGATTTAAAAAAATAGGGTGTTATTTTTTAGGTCAGCTTGAGGTCAGTTTTCGACCCCTAGAGGTCATGCCCCCTAGATCTCTTTTTTAAAAACACATGTCTTACTAGTCGTATAACACATCAGAATGATCGAAATTGTTTAGGAAATATCAATACATTTGTAAAAAAAATAAAGTAACATTTTAAAACCCCTCGAAAGCTATTTTTGCCCGCTACAGGTCATTTTATGGTCAACTATTGCAGAGTTTTCAAATATACCTATTAGTCCATAGGCCAGAATCAGTCACCATGCCCCACCCCCTACTCACCAACACCAACTGTTTTTAAGCTTTGGTATGTCCAAAATATTAAATGAGATATGAGATGAGTGTATACTTTTGTACTCATTTGTTTTTACATAGTTTGTGTGTGCTGAATGCGAATCTGTCGGATAACGTTCTATATTTAGATACCTTCACCTACAAATTAGAAAAGAACAAAATAGCCACCAAAATATTTAGAAAAAAACATATTTTCTATAGTTTGTCGCACATGAACGCACAATTTGTGGTTTCTGCGAAATTTTTAATTGATAATTTTTTTCTTGTGCCTTTGGAAAGAAATGACCTTCATTTACAAGACATCCGCCGTTTTTATGTATTGTCCGTTACTATAAGTTTACTGCTAAACATGTTGACAATAATATTATGTATTTGTGGTAATATAGTGGATTAGGACTAAACGTTACTGACGAGTAAATTGAAAAAAAAAAATCCAAAATGGCCGCAAAATTAACCTTCATATAAACAAGAACAAAATGGCTATCAAAATGTAAATTAAACCTCTTTTTTAATATTTGTGGCTCGGAATAGTTTAATTTACAATTTTTCTAGCTATAAGAGTGGTCTAGCTATCTTTTCTAGATATTACGCTTATTTAAGTCAATAATGAAGGCGAGTCGACCATTTTGAATTTCACTGAGTTGAAATTTTTCAGGGCATCCCCCTGCGAGACAGCACATTTTGTCTAGCTATCTGGCACGCTTTTCCAGTTATTATGCATATTTTAAAACAAAAATTCAATAGTCGTCCATTTTAGCCTCCGCGACCTAGTTTTTGTCTGCGCCCACTTTCCAACTCATCCGATCGCTTGGTGAAATAGATATATGGTATAAATCTTGGTTACATAGACTCAATCAAGCCTTAGTCATGATTAACCTGTATGTGTAGCTTATGAGCAATATTAAGCATCAGCCAAAATCAAGCTGAGGCCTAAAAAAGTAATACAGTAAAAATGAGATATCAATCCTATGTAGGTTTTAAAGTTTGCTCTACAATAATATAAGGATTGATTATACCACACACAGAATCGTGTAACGGCATAATCGCATGGTACAGATGGTCCACCGTGACAGGTGTAACTGTCACTATAATATTCACTTCTTGATATCTCCGCATAATCATCCTAGATCTTCACCGTAGCGACACATAAAAACACTGCTTGTTTGATGTTGGGCCAGCGTCGCAGACGGTGGGCCACCGTTAAGCCAATATTGTTTCAATGCGTCGAGCTGGCTTGGACATATATTCTGTTAACAGTATATCAGCTATGAACTGAAACTGGGATAGTCACCAAAGCGCTGCAGATGACTTGCAAATATATTCTATGAATGTATTGTATTTCTAAGAATGTAATTCTATAAGTAGTGCACACGCGTGTGTGTCACTGTCTGAGTGTTCTAGCTGGACTTTTATATATTCTTACCATTCGTTATTTGCGCATGAAATAATCGACATGGCGTCAATTTATTGCCACAAAATATTTATATTCGGATCTACAAATGTAAACTATTGTTCACGAATATACAGTTATTGTTCACCATGGCCATGCTGATCCTGAAATATGACTTGTCTATAAAGTCGGTCCAAACATATAGTTTTAGATGTCCAGTCAATAACGTCGTGTTCAAACCTCAAAGCGCTAAATTAAAAAATTTAAATTCTACCCACTAGGAGTTCTGTCTCGCTACCGCGACCGACAATTTCAAGTGGGTGAAAATTACTCACATTTGTTCAATTTGAGACCGACCATCTGCAATTATTAATGTTTAAACAACTGTGATTTAACCTGCAGATAAAATAGATTTAACCCTGTAACCGCAAAATTATTCAATTTGAATTTTCACCCACTTAAAGTTGAGTCTCGCTGACGCGAACCACAACTTCACGTGAGTGGAAATTATTCAGATTTGACAAAATGGAGGTCAACTCTTCTCAAATCTTGCTGGTTGATGTCACATTTTAGCTTCAACATATTTAGAATTTGGTACATAATGTGCTAATAAAAAGCCGAATATATGCGGCACCGGCGGTTAAAGGGTTAAAAGGACTATAGTCGTGCTTAGCGCCTCAAGGGTTAACTCGCGAATCAGCACCCGTCTTTAGTTTTAGCGTCGAGTGTGACATTCTCCGCCGGTCACTATTATATTCGTTTTCCCATTTTTGTATTGGCACATTAAATATAATCTTTTAACGATGTCGAAGATAAAACGTGAACTCAATCAGGAATTTTCAAAATTGTTGACCTCTGTTCAGTCAAATCTGAATATTTTTCACTCACTTTAAATTGTGAATCGCGTGAGCGAAACATAACTTCAAGTGGGTGAAAATTTAAATTAAACAACTTGACGTTAAATGGCGAATAAAAACTCCAAGTCGGTAGATACGGAGATCTGAATCTGTACTTGGCGCTGTGCACCTTGTACGGTCGGATCTATGAATCTATCCAAGTTCGTTCTTTCGCTTCCAGTATCCGGGAAACCTTTTCAGTAGTATCGAAAAATAGACTCCGATTTTGAGACTGGAGTCCAGTGTTTTGAACTAATTTGTTTCTTGGAACCCGAAAATGGACTGGATCCGAATTTTGAAGCTCGACTCGAATACACAAAGACTCAATTGTTTCTTGGAACCGGGCCCAGGTGGATCCTCCATAGCAATTCGGAAAGTTGGGATCCAGTGTGAAATACAGTCGTCTGCTTTCGTAAAAACTCTCCACTTAAAAAATTATAGGCTATCAACCCTTTCAAGCCTGAATTTACCATAGTCATCTTCATCCACTACAAGCCGCGAATTGCTGTCGCAATTCTCGACTTGTAGTGGATGAAGATGATTTGATATGGTTTAAAACAAAGAAAATTGCCATATATTCGTAAATCAGTTTCATGGAAATTTTCATTCTGAAACCCCCAGTTGTAGGAAAATCAAGTGTGTTTTCAGGGATGTAAAATGATGATTTAATGCATCGTGAGGGCTAAACCCTTTCAAGCCTGAATTTACCATTGTCATCTTCATCCACTTCAAGATGATTTGAAGTGAGTGAAAAATTGAAGAAAATTGCCGTGTATTAGTAAACCAGTTTTCATTCTAAACACCCTAGTTGTGGGAAAATTAAGCCTGTTTTCAGAGATGTAAAATGATGCTTTAATGCATCGTGAGGACTTAAAGGGTTAAAGGGCTAAATACCCACATATTCCGCATTTAACCCTTACAACGCTGAAATATTATTGTGTAAACCATGGAGACGAAACGATTTTTTAAATTTGAAATTAGCATACGTGCCTGAGCTAGCTCAAGGATACTACAACTCCTAGTACCCTTGGTTAGCTCTTTCTGCTTCATTTCAATAACTTGGTATGTAATGGGTCTAAGACCATTAGATATATTTTTACTCTTTCAGCGTGGATGTCGACTTTGACGTCAGAATCTGACGTCAATAAAGGTCAGATTCTGACGTCTAAAGAATAATATAAAATGAACAACAAACATTTTAAATCTAGTTATATAATTTATTGAATGATAATAAATAAAATCAGTATGACATTTATGTTTTAAGTTGTATTTGGATAAAGCACCATATTAGGGGATATGCTAATTGTAAGGCTAATGACAGTGTGTAAGGCATAATTAAATTCTATTGATAATGCTGATGAACATACGTACATTATTTACATGTGTAATATATCTATGTATATATATGACATTATGTATATAACATATACATAATATATACATATATATACGTATGTATATGCATATATAAATATATATACACACAGGGGTAGATTCGGGGTACAAAAATGGAAGAGTCACCACAAGATAAAAAGGGCACATACATATTAAATCAGAGGTGAGAGTCTGAGGCTTGAGGCATTTTTTCTAAAAAAATACGAGATAAATCATTCAACTTATGTATGGAAGAACAAATTAAGAAATAACTCGCATAAATATCTAATCTGGTGTTTTTCTAGATTTTGAAAAAGACACTTATGAACCAAAGAGGGGTGCTGTGACCTATGCTACCCATCCCCCCCCCCCCGAATCCGCCCCTGACAAATATACATTTATACATACAGATATATACATATACAATAATATGTGTAAATTAGAAAATGTACACAATGCAACCTATTCATATTAGGACTTCATTTTCATCACGATGTGCAATTGAACTAAAATGGATTAATATTGGCATACTAATAGGAAGGTTTGGTTTGTTATCGGGTGAGAATATGGTGAACAAATGAGAGTTCACCTATTGTCCCTTTAGATATGAAAGGGTGTATCTGCCACTTTGTAAAGTGGCAGATACACCCTTTCATATCCAGGGTGACACTATGTGGCGAGTCATTTACAGCGTAATCTACTTATCCATCTATACGTGCCTTCACAGTGCTGGCATCCATATCTTCATAAGGGCACTGTTTTCGACTTATCAATTGAAATAATCTCTCGCCTTTGACAAATAAGGATAATTTTTAGATCTACATTTCTATGGGAAACAAAATGATCCGGTCCAATGACTGGGCAACCAGAGCCCCTCCCTGCACAGTAAATACAAACCGTCGCCTTGGATATGAAAGGGTGTATCTGCCACTTTGTGAAGTGGCAGATACACCCTTTCATATCCAAGGTGACTAATTTTAACGTCCTCTTGATCAGAAAACGACTCACCCCAACAATGCTTCACCTTATCCTGTTGCTAGGAAGGTCAACCCTTTTCAGCTTAGAAGGCTATCGTGACGGAAAATCAGTGCTATTATGAACAGTCATATTATAATATATTATAACAAAATACTTTACATTAAAAAAACACCGATAATCATTCTAAATGCAGTTCATCAACAACAATGACGAAATACAACAGTAAGCACACATGGTAGACAACAGTTTCTGTTGTCAATAGTGCCAAGTCATGCCTTGTCACTATCAACTGTCATAACTGTCATTATCAACAGTAACATCCGAGTCTTTGGGGCTTAAACAAGTAAATGGGTCGCCTTGATTCGCTGAGCACAGCAATCAATATAATGTGGCCTCGTTGTAATTACTGCGCGACGTAAATATTATTTATCATTGAATCGAGACGACTCAGTTGCTTTACACGAACGTAGTTGCAACAATAAACCTCTGAATGACGTCAAAGTTATACTGACGCAAGGCCGTCGTATTATTTCTGGTGACGTTAGGATTATATATTATTCTAGCAGACACCAGGTGCTGCCCCAATGTTGCTTTATTACCGGGCTATCGACCACAACGCTGGCCCAACATTAAAGCAACAGCGGGGCAACGTGTGATGCTTTCTGGGAGCTGTTAGCCATGAACTGCATGGTGCTGTAATCACTATTGTTCACTTATCTTTCTCCAACCATATCACATGTCCAGTTTGCTGATAAACCAGCGTAAGTAAAAGTAGTTGCCATGTGTTGTAATGATAAGGATATATATACAATTAGTAAAGGGGCGACATAATACACATGTAATGTACATGTACTGATCTATATATCAGCAGAATATAAACAGATCACATTTTTACTGTGCCCTTCTCTTCATTTCTCGCTGGCTTCACAGCAAACATAAATATTTGTATAACATTTGTACAATGTTGGACCAACGTCGACTACGTTTGGCCGACGTTGTACAAATGTTATACAAATGTTTTGTGTTTGATGGGTTCTGGCTTCTCCTATTGGACACACAACAATGCTTTTGTGTAGAATTAACCCTTTAACCGCCGCTTCCGATTATATTCGGGTTTTCATTTTTTAATTAGCACATTAAGTACCACCTTTTAAACGTTTTTAAAGACGTGACATCAGTCAGCAAGATTTGAAAATAGTTAACATCCCTTTTGTCAAATCTGAATAATGTTCACTCATTTGAAGATGTGGATCGCGTCAGCGAGACACAACTTCAAGTGGGTAAAAATTCCAATTAACTAATTTGGCGGTCAAAGGGTTAATCCTTGTCCTGACCTATTAATTGCTACTGTTTTTCTTCTTTTGAAGCTGGAATTGATAATGCAATACCCTGCTTTAAAAGAAGAAAAATAGTTCTATTAATTAAAAAACGGAAATTGAATTATTTGACATAAACTATGTGTCCACTATTTTATCTATTTGAGTGGCATTTAACATTTTCTTTGGTTCGAATCTTGCTTGATGCCGTATCTATGCGGACGTAGGGCCTATAAGGACAAGGGTAGTCTTACTTGATGCCGTATCTATACGGCTCTAGGGCCTAGCAGCGCAAGAATTTTTGTCGACGACGTTGTGCAGTTCGTGCTTAGCAAGCTAGAGACGGTAGCAATGTTGGTTTATTGTTGGGACACCGTCTGCTAATCCGTCCCATCATTAACTCAGCAGAGGTTAGCGCTATGTGTCCAGCTGGCCGAACTTACCAAAATGGTGTCCAATTGGAATTATTTGGTTGACATATTTTTTTTAATTTAGGCGTCAAGCTATGATGTTTTTGGTTGTTCACAGCTAAAAATAACCAGATGTCAAATAACGATTTCTCAGCAAATACGAGATGTCGACCCAATGTTGTTTTGATGTTGGGCCGCCATCGAAGACGGCGGGCCAACGTCAAAACAACATGGGTGAACGTTTCGTCTTTGTATCTATGTTGGGACATTTTACTTTTTTAAAGGGGGGGGGGTCTTGATTCTGGGTCTGCGTCGCTTGACATTAGAGTTCATTAGTAAAAACTAAACCATTCGCTAAGGTTTGAAAAGCAGCACGTGGCACTTGTCACGTCCTCCCACAAACAACGGATTATATTTATATTATCCAAGTGGGTGTATGAGACCTGGATCACACTGACGTGTGATACGCCGACCGGACAAGGGCTTGTAAACCACCACGCGATACAGCTAAATACAATAAACGTTATCAAGTATCGCGGAAATCATAATATTTCACGGCCATAACGAATACTCTGGTGACATGCTAGAAAAAATATACACTATTTATTATACTTGTTTATGAAATGGATCTGAAAACCACAAAAATTGGTTGGAGTAATGTTCATCTGAAGTAGGCTTTACTGGGACTACTGCATCAGCTCAGCTTACACGCATTATTGTTCTGGGTTTTTTTTCTTGGGGGGGGGGGAGAGGTGGGAGGATTTCTCGGACCAAGTGTTGTATTCTACCCCCGTCCAATGGCAGAGTGGTTCAGCCTGTCACATGACGAGCTCAGCCGATTAAATCCGTCATTCAGTGGTTATTTAAATTAAGGGCGAGGGGGGGGGGGGGGGTAGAATACCATACTTGGGCCGATGTCTCTGCAAACATCACATCACTAGACTTTACACAATCCGTTAATGCTTGGTGAAACGTCTAATGCTTACTTATTTAACCCTTTAACGGCCGGTCCCGATTATATTCGTTTCATTGATTTTTTATGAGCACATTCAATATACCACCTTTTAAATATTCTAGCGACAAAACGTAACATCAATCAGCAAGATTTAAAAATAGTTAACCTCCATTTTGTCGAATCCGAATAATTTTCACTCGCTTGTAGTTGTGGATCGCATCAGCGAGACACAACATAAGGTGGGTGAAAATTCCAATTAAATAATTTGGCGGTCAAAGGGTTAAAATCCATCATTTTATATTAACATATACAGTTTGATTTCCAGCAGAAGATTCTGAGAGAGAAAACAAGCTGTATGTGTGACAGCTCGTAGAAATAACACACAGTCTGTGTCCGCTATAGTAATACAGTAGTGTCGCATAGAAAAGTTATTTTTTGGTTACGCGAGTTAAAAACGTTCACTCAGCAGAAATCTTATTTTGTCTGGTATAAATGAGCTTCATATCATGTCCTTTCTCTTCTGTTGTCCTTGTGTCACAAGCAGGTCGTATACATATTTACATCCAATAATTGGGTTACAGTAGAACCCAGGCTGTGCTATCATTTATGTACTGTAAGAATATATGGTGTAAAGGTAATGAAATGGCAAGTGTTATAATTCTAGTCTGCGAGATCTGGTCGGGGTTCTGAAAGCGCTTGATCCAGATCGTAGGTATGTGATTGGTCGAGATCACTCTCGACCAATGACAGGCATAAGATCTAGGTCACAGCCTTGAGAACACCGGCCCCGCACGTAACCATCTCCATTCTGTCGTACAAAGGCCTTCCTTTGCACGACAGCATATCCCAGCAAACACGACACATTGAACCAATGTTGGTCCAATGTTTGACCGACGTCGTAGACGTCGGTCCAACTTTGGACCAACATTTGGTTCAATGCGTCGTATTTGCTGGATTGTGTCACGTACAAAGAACACCACAATAAACCAGTGGTTGTCTCTCCTAATTATGTATTACACAGCTTTATTATTTACATCCACAATACTGATTCTAGCATCATTCAGTCACGTAAGTATATAATCTGTCTATCTGAACACAAAGAGTGCCAGGAGTTTTCTTATCATAATAGTAAGATTATTAATAATTATTATCCTATCATATAGTAGTTTAGTTTGTTAAGTTTGACTGTGAATTGGGTGTTAATTATGCAATAAATGCATGGCGGACGATATTTACCACTATGGTAGTGACTATGTACTGAATGTGAGTGTAGTGAAGATGACGACTGTATTAAATGGTAGCGAACGTGTAGTGAATGGTATTCTAGATGTAAGGAATTGTAGTCATTATGTAGTTAATAATGAATGTGTGATGAATAGTGGTACATGTGAAAGTACACAGTTGTAAATAGAATCTGAGTTGATATGGTGTTTTTTGTTAACATACATTAAAAAATACATGGCTGAAATTTACCTACAAAATGGTTTTCATGCAATTAGAAACTAGTCACAGAAAATATAATTAACACAAATGGCTTTGCAAATATTTCAACTAATATATAAATATCGACACCAAATGTAACCGCATGTAAATAATGATACAAGTTAATTCTATTTGAAAGTAGTTATATTTATCGAATGTAACAAACAGGATGAATCAATACAATGTAACACCCCACAGCCAATTAACCGAAAAAAAATGACTTAAAACATCTAAAAATGTAATTTTACAGCATATAATCCTGGTAAGCATGCGAACGACGTTGGTTTTTCAAATTAAATCACATGCATACTGTCATCTTCGTCTATGAATTTTTTGTATTGTTACATTACAGCAAAATCAACAAAATAATCATACAGTAATATGAGTGCGTAGATCACCATCGGTATTATAATTCTAGTGTTCTCAAACACTTAATTATGCCGCAAAGTTAATTTATGCATGCCATGTATTATGTCCCTTTCGTCTGTTTTATAATTTACATTATGGAGATTTGTTTGGTTTTTTTCAATTCAGAATTACAAGATGAAGTAAGTAATGTAATTAACGATTTAATTTTTTTATAATTTAAAACCCTTTTTTATTCCGAATAAATGGCACACATTCGCGACAATAGAAAATTCAATAGTATTTATGTATTCTGTGAAACTCAATGACCTCGACCTCGACCTCCTTTTCTTTTCACCGAGCTGGCTAATACAATGAAGTATGGGGGAGGGTTCTTATATAACCTTGTTTTCACCGAGTGACGTCACTGCGTTTCACAGAATGAAGTATGGGGGGTGGGGTGTTATATAACGTTGTTTTCACCGAGTGAGGTCACTGCGTTTCACAGAATAGGGTCTACCAAGAACGCTTAGAAAAACGTACTGCATTATTTTAGCATCATGTTAATTGTCAGTTGTCTATCCCAGTAGACACGAGACGCTGATCCAATGTTGGTTCAATGTTGGTCCGCCGTCTTCGACGTCGGCCCAACATTAAAACAACATTCGGTCAACGCCCTGTTAAGTCAGATGTACATAATACAAGTTTTCTGCGATGTTAGTGACGCATTTATTTTAAATCGTGATGACAAATGTGCATGATTATCATGATTATAGATACTAGAAAGTTCTCAGTCGCAGCAGTGAATAATTGTGGGAAATCTTCGGCATGATCATATTACATCAGCAAAACACCAATATAACACCATCAGCATTGATTGATCGACCGATTCTCTCGTGCAAAATCAAACAGCAGTAACTGCTAGCTTCTAAAGTAAGCAGGTACTGCTGTTCACCTTTTCATGGCGGAATTACAGTAGTCCTGATAGTGTTGTCATCAGCACATACACCATTTGTCGTAATGTCCACGCCCTTTGGGCCTAGTAATACCTCTTGACTTGAGAACTGCTGTTAGAGCTTGTTAGCTCATTGTACCACAATACCGCCCTGCAAAGCCAAAAGGCAGCATCTGCGTACTTGCAAAGTAAGCAGATGCTACCTTTTGGCTTTGCACACCACAATAGTTCTCTTATCTGCCTGAATCATGGGCAGTTGTCCCAAATGGACCCGTTTTCTCAATATTCCAAACAATTCATTTTTCAGGTCCATAAATAGCCAGCCCACCAGATAACAGTACCAGCAGACTTGTTGGTCAATGTCACTGTCACTTGATACTGATAAAGTGGAATCTATGTAATGCAGGCACATTCTGTAACCAGGCGTTAGTATTCGTAATACAAAAATGTCTATCTGTTTCGCTATAAAGCCTTTTCGGCCCCTAACCACGTTTGATAACGATGTAATTAGAACTTGCAGTACACATTGGGCTGATTGTTTATTGTAGCCTTTCGTCTTGATCTTTAGAGACCAATTAGTGATCAGGAATTCCAACCTAAATTAACACATGTGTAGACATCCTAATGATCAGTTCGTCTCCTGCTGTTGAGAATTCCACGTGGAACGATCTACCTTGACACCTGCAGTGGTGTCCATGGAAACACCTTAATTATGTAGGTACATATTTGTCACACTATGTCCAGGAACAAATCACTCCCTAGCAACCAAAGGGTTGTAAGTGCCATTGAAACGAGTGACACATACTCCCTTTGGTTGTTGGAGACCAGATTATCACGCGAATCAGACAAAAATCGCCTGTAAATCAAGTGTGTACACGTCATTCAATAAGCCTATCATTTTTAACAAAAATAGTCCGGTATTAGTTCTATCTGCAGTGCTCCAATCATCTACACCATACATGCAGACACACATAAATCACTGTGCAACAGTAGTTTTCTGCAGTGTTTTGCAGTTTGATTGCTCCGCCTTGAATGCTGTTTTGAGTTTGTCTAGCTATGCTATTGTCTGTATGCGTTGGTGGTCTGACATCGCAGTGTTTCTCTACAGTGGTCCTGTGCAGATTCTATAGGTCCTGAACTTTTTAAAGATATAAAAAGTTCTCGCTGTACAAAGTTATCAAGGCCCGTATTCTCGTACAAGTTACGATATATCGTAGCTTGTACGAGATACAGCTCCCAGAAGATGCCGGCTCAGCATATTTACACACATATCTTGCACCTAGTCTGGTTTGGTTTACATTAACAACACGGAGAGCGACACGGTATATACTGATGAAGTACTTGAGTTCTGGTGGACACTGGGATGAGTAGTGGTCATCAGTCTGGTCTCTATGTGGGTGGGGGGGGGGGGAGTGGTCAGTGTTATGACGTGGCCACGGCTTTTGGTTTGGCTCTGGACGTGCCTCTTAGACAGGTTTGACAACACTTGCGTTTCACCACTGACTGCTGACATTTGCCCCTCCGCCTCAGCTGTTTGCAGATGGCAAAAGACAAGTCGTCTCTCGTACACGTGGCACGGCTCTCTTGCGCCGCTGGAATACAAAATCACAGTTGAAATACTTTCGTATAAATCATGGAGAGCAAAGGGTTTTTTCATTTTGAAATCATCGAAAATGTCTTAGTTAGCTCTCTCGGCTTCATATGAATACATATGTTATGGGTCTACAACCATTATGAATATTTGTACTCTTGCAGTTCGGGGGGGGGGGGTCAACTTCACACGTCAGAATCTGACGTCTACAGACGTCAGATTATGTCGTCTAAAGACAATCCCCATCCTGTAAGGATTAAAATTTATTACAATTTTCACCCATTGAAGTTGTCTCGCCACCCACAACTTCAAGTGGGTAAAAATACCTCTATTTTTGTTTAATTAGAGACCAAACATTTGCCAATCTTGATGTTTAACACACATTTAACATTTTAAGTTCAAATAACAGTGATTTGATATAGGCTAATAAAACGCATTACAAACGATTATAATCGTGCTTAACGCCTAAAGGGTTATTGTCTCCGGCAAATAATTTCACTTTGTCAAGTAGCAGATGCACACTTTCAGAGCCAAGGTGGCGATATCCCAGCAAACACAAAACAATTGTATAACATTTATACAACGTCGGTCCACTGCTGGGATATTGAGCTGTTTCTCACCTGATTTTTCTGGACATCGCTCTGTGTTACATTGCTGTCTCTCTGTGGGCCTCTTGTCAGGCGGGCAGTTATCTGCAGGCTGTTGTGTGGTCACATTTAAACAGGTGGCTGTACGCGTCTGTACACCATTACCACAACTCACTGTACACTGTGAAATAATAAAACATGTACGTAAAACAGGTGGCTGTACGCGTCTGTACACCATTACCAAAACTCACTGTACACTGTGAAATAATAAAACATGTACGTAAAACAGGTGGCTGTACGCGTCTGTACACCATTACCAAAACTCACTGTACACTGTACACTGTGAAACAATAAAACATGTACGTCAAACAGGTGGCTGTACGCGTTTGTACACCATTACCACAACGCACTGCACACTGTCAAACAAATAAACATGTACATCAGGCGTATTTTATGTCTTAGCTTATTTGCTGCTATGACTTTTTATTATCATATCTTTGTTTTAAAATGGAGATATTGTATGGTTATTTTTCACATGGTGATTCATTATCGATCTTAGAACATTTTCCTTAAATCATAGACTTGCAATGGATAAGTGTGACTGCGAAAAATAACAAGTCACACAAGACTGAAAAATACATGTATGGTATAATGTTTGAAAAAAGACAATCAATTATATAAATAACATGTTTTGACATTGGTACTGGTAGATGCGTTACCTTGCTCCAGTCTGAGGACGTCCATGTATTACATGGATCTAGCTGACACGGACGCTGTGTGTGTGGACGCAGGTCATCGTCACACTGACCATCTGTCTGACACTTTATGTCCCGCTGCTGTAGACCAGTACCGCAATCACCCTCACACTAAAACACGTACAATACACACATTTAAACCTGAATGAAATCATTTATATTTCCACCCACTTGAAGTTGTGTCTCGCTACCGCGACCCACAACTTAAAGTGGGTGAAAATACTCATATTTATCCAATTTGAGACATCGTATTTTCAAATCTGGATGTTTAAACGCACTTTTCGTTCCCAATAATAGTTATTTGATTGGCTGATAAAAATGAATTAAGTGGCGCCTTATAAGGATTAACCAGTGTCGTATTACCTGGGGCCGTAAATAGACGTCTTGTTTCAAACAAGGTCCAAACCAAATAACATGCTGCAGAGATTGATAAATAATTTGTGGTACATTATCCGTTAATCAGTTAATTCAAGTTGAAGATAGGCTATGCTTTCTATAAATAGAAATTAAATAGCTTTCGTCATTTGAAGCTGCAAATTGATTTGACAATAATTATTTGCAGCAGCTTCAAGAGAAATAATTATATTTGCCAATTCAGCAGGGCAAGTGTTTTTTATTTTAATCAAGTGTTATTAACGAATGTGATATTTCAAAATGAGTTATTGCAAATTTCTCCAGATATCATGTCTTACCATGCTTACTGAGCAATGTTACTGATTATATTACAAGATTCGTTGTAAAAAAAATCTAAACCGTATTTTTAAATGCAAAATGGATAAGCAGGCCTATAAAAAATAATTTGTGTTATGTAATTAAGCTGTAGTCCACTCATAGACACGTTTATGTTCACGGTTATTCAGCAGGTGGCGCTTATCCTGATAATTTATGTATTACGCGCGGTGCTTAGTGGGTATACACATAGCATGCTGCCTGTTGGCGTACAGTGGACTACTACTTAAAACACGCGCCCAGGAAATATCTCGCCACCTTGGATATGAAAGGGTGTATCTGCCACTTTGTAAAGTGGCATATACACCCTTTCATATCCAAGGGGACGACGTTATGAAGACAATGAATGACGAATACAAAGGAGATGACTCTAACCTTTCCCCAGGGATGAGTCTTCCACGTGTAGAGACATGGCTCTGTGTTACATGGCTGATCTAGTCCTGGCTTGGGTAGACCTTCACATTCACTGTAATCTACCTCATTCAACACATCTGTGTTAATGCACATCAACGTTCTCGTCTTCACCCCCGAACCACATGGCTTGGAACACTGTGAATGGAATGAAGACAACTACAAGATTAGAACTAGCAAAGCCAAAGGGTTACTGTCTTGAAAAGACAAACAACAACAACTGCTTTTCAGCATGTAAGTAGTTATTGCTGATCGACTTAGCAGGTCAGTAAATTACACTGCACTTTAAATAATGATGCACATGCAATATAATCCACGGTATCATCTACGTATTATAATTATATTATTGATTTATCATTTATTATAACTCTTTACTACCAGGTAAAGGTAGCATTTATCAGTCACGGGTTATAATTATTATTTGCAATAAAAGTAATTCCACAATGATAAAGCCTTTTGAAATGATGATAATATAAGCTTTCATTTTCATTATGTTACTCTTGCATATATTTTTAACCCAATCAACGCTGAAATATTTTTGTATAACCTACATAGACCAAAGTTTTTTTTTATTTGAAGTCATCATAAATGTCTTAGTTAACTTTTCCCGCTTCATTTGAAAACATATGTTGTGGGTCTATGGCCAGTTTGGTCACTAAACATGTTTAATTCTTTCAGTGAGGGGGGGGGGGGCATCGAATGTTTAAAATCATTACTGAATTGTATATTTGACCCGGAATATCAGACATACCTCACTCCAGAACAGTGGAATCCATCTATGATTGGTTGACTTTTTCTTATTTTCCGCTGTGTCCGCAGGGCGTGAGTTGTCATAAGGTGGTGATGATGGCTGTAAGGGCGTTGTCGTGTACGCCGTATCAGCTATGGCGGGCTCCCCATCGGAATGCACCCCTATGACGTCATTCTCGTCTACTTCCGGACCCTCTGTGCCTTCCGGTTTATCACGGAGCATTATGTCGACGATGTCCTTTAGGACGAGGTTGTGTCCCCGCGTGTTCTCCGGATCTTTATGGTGCCGGTGATCGTCACAGGATTTCTCGTTACACGTGTCTTGTGTTGCTGGCTCAATGTCTCGTCTACATCTAGATGTACTACATGCCACCGCTCTCTGGTGTACACCACCTCCACATGTAAGGGTACACTGTATGTACAAAATAGAAAGCAATATGCAAACGGGGTTCATTTGAGTGCAATACGAGTGCAATATGGGATAATACAGCACTCGTCGGTTGGACAGTATTTGTTGGTTTAATCAAGAACTTGGTCTAATGAAAAAGGTTGGACATTATTTGTTGAACAAATGCTGTATTTTCAACCAAAACGTTTGTTTTTTGCCAGCCATAAATCGCTAGCCCAGTACGATATGGGCTGGTACCGATATACGTCTCTTAGTGTAAAACATCACAGGGGGGGGGGGGTGATAAATAAATAATCATCGAATAAAATAAATAATATCATGATGATAACATGCTGAATATGTACGGCCTGATTGTCGAATAAATAAACATTCATATCTATAGAAAAAAAAACTTATTTTCTTTACAAAATCAAATCTGCAATAATATTATCTATATAAATAACAAATTTTCAAGCGGATACTGTATATAGTATAAATAAATATCCCTTGAAGCAATTGAAGTAATTTATTACAGTCGATTTTTGGTATTGACCATTTGCAGCTGGAAATACTAATCAATCGTTGTCTTGTTTATGACATTTCAATAGACATCATAAACGTCGCCTCGGTGCTAAAGGGTCCTGTCTCCCACTCAGATGAGTGACACAACTCCCTCGACGTTGGCCCAACGTTGTACAAATGTTATACAAATGTTTTGTGTTTACTTGGTATAATACTGACCTGTGACCACTCAGACGACTGCCATTCTCCACACGTTACGTTCGTACACTTTTTCTCGGACAGTGGTTTGTTGCCAGGGTTACAGTTTCCACGGGGACTGCTACACGTGACTTCACGAGTCTGTACTGCGCAGGGATCTCCATTACAACTCTAATAAATAAACAAAATCATTTCTGAATTTTATTTCTAATCCTACTGGTATTGTTAAACACAATATCAAAACACAAAGGGATATCCCAATATAGCGATCATGCCATCTCGAGTGTTACTGAACTAAATTTCTCATTAATTAAGGGGGAGATGTCACAATTAATTTAAGAGGATACAATCTAGACATAAGGTTTGATTGTTTGGTAGCCATAATCTTAGATAATTTGGCAGTGTTCCACAAATACTCCAGCAGTGTATGATGGGGGTGTTTGACCAAAAATAATAGAGTAATCATCAATATCTATATTCTTTAGTTAGTGTGATACTCTTTGTATCAGTAAAGGTAGCTAAGGGTATTCATGCTCTACAAAATAATCCTTGTGAGTTTTTTGTTATTTGTTTCCTTTCTCCATGGATTTGAAGGTGGAATTTTTAACGCCAATTCCAGCTTCAAATGACGAAATATATGTATAGTTATGGAAACAAACATATCCCATATGACCCGTATTTTCGTACAAGTTACGATATATCATAGGCTTCGGAGTGGAAGATACACCCTTTCATATGCAAGGTGACAATATAATATCCACATTTCAATATTCAAGATGGCAATATAATATGGGAGAACTCACATCTGACCAGACGCCAGTCTCCCAGAAGGCGTTGTCAGGACAGGGATCTTTGTGATGACAAGGCTCGTGTTCACTGGGCTTCACCAACTCCTCACATTCGTAGTCATCTAAAGCCATCTGCTGATCTAAACCCAGTCTGCGTACACACATCACTGTACGCAGGTGTATGCCGTTCTGTCCACAGCTGACGGAGCAGTGCTGCCATGGCCCCATCCACCAGTAGGCAGGGCATAGATGGGTGTTGCACATGAGCTGCTGGTCGTCTGGTTTTGTACTGGCGTCACAGTAGAAGTCGTCCACGTGGCCGGCATCTGTCTCCACACACACCACCTCAGATCGCTGAGATCCTGCAAACAGAAATCACACAGTTATCACAATTTGTTTTTAAAACAATCACAATATAAAAATGAGAACTTCAGCCTGAATAGAAGCTGTCATCATGTTTCTAAAGGTCGATCTTGGTTCTTCGATGCATGAATAATGATTTCAAGGATCTGATAAGTCACATAGACCTTTTAATGAATCGTAGTCAGTGATCCTTCAACTGAATTCTTCAAATAGACAGATGGTATTAGGTACTAAATCGTTACAAAAATAAACTATCATATTGAACAGGTGGGATGTCCTCCACCGTAACGACTATAATGGAAGATCATCCAACACATATGAGAGGTTCTTCATCGTAATAGACAAATGGAAGTTTCTCCATCGTAATAGAGAGATGGATGGAAGGTCCTCCATCGTAATGAACATATGGGAGGTTGTCCATCGTAATGGACATATAGAACGTCCTCCATCGGCTAAACAGATGGGATGTATTCCATGGTAATAAACCTGTGAAAGATCCGCTATCGCAATGGACAGATGGGAGGAACTCCATCGTAACTGCTTTATTCCAGTTGGTCATTACCCCGCAGACACAAGACGTTGAATCAACGTTGGTTTAACGTTGGTCTACGACGTCGGACCAACGTCAAACCAACGTTGTTTTATCGTCTCGTGTCGGTTGGGTACTCTTGAATAGAAGCATGTTTAGCTACCTCTCTGGATCTATGTAATAACATCTAATGCTTACCTCCACCACACGATGCTGTGCAGTGAGTCCAGTCCAGGTACTCCCAGTGATATTCTCGGGGACGCATATCTGTCACATTCTCATTAGGAATGGTGTATTCAAACTTCACTCCTGGATTCTCACTTTGGAATAACAGCTAGATGTGACAGGAAAGAGATCAAATATAAATTGTCTGTTAATGCACGCCACTCTAGCTACAAGACCTAACGCCTAGGAGTTTTTAATTTTGCATAGAATATGTTTTAAATTTACATGTTTCCATGTCTGAAAATAAGTCAATACGTCTACAGCTTGTTTTTTTAACTAAGATTGGTTTAAAAAATGTATTATATTATAAATATTCTAATTGATAGCGAGCAGACAAATTATCGGAATCAATATATTTAAGTGAGTACTTAAATCAAAACCAAACTGACCATGATATGTAGGTCTTCTTTGAGAGGTCCCGGGGCCATGAATGTCTCTTTATTTCCATCTCTAACATACTGTATAGTGGTACCTCCTGCATCGTAATCTCCGCTCCACTGTATATACCAGTTACCATTGATATAATAGTCCCCCTTGTCATTCCTCACTGCCAGATAGTTATTGGCTTCTGCCACCTCCTCAACACGAATATTACGGGCTCCCTTTGGTAGTATCATAGCCTCTACATAGCCTGCCACAGAAATACAATTTGCTGGGTCGGTGGTACACTTGAAATTTAGGTCAAATGATTCTATCATTGGGATGTTGGTGAAGATGGAAACATGCAACTTGTATCTTACATATCGACGTATTTAGCTTTAAGTGATGTGTTGAAATGACTATGAACATGTATATTTGAGCCACCTGATATTTAGCCATTGGACGTCAATGGCGTCGATTCAAGTGCCCAGTGGGTAGCTTTTATGAGCAGACAGAACCTCTTGAACACTACTTATGGTGTGCATAAAGTCGAGGTTTAAATAACATTAAATTGAAATGTAAATATTGGAAGAAAATCAAAGTACTAATTTGTAAGAATTTGTGCATTCGCTATGTCATATTTCTTTACCTCTGCCTGTTTCGTTTTTGAACTCTTGCTTCACCGTCTTACAGGTGCTACCATCGCCATGACACACACCACATTGATCCTCTTGTGCTTTAGAGTCTATCTCCCAGTCACAGCCCACTCTCTAGAAAAACAGGCCACACATTAGGGGATTTGTCCCATGTGAAAATTAGCACGTTCAGTTGAGCCTTTTCAGTGCAAAGATCCACAATTGACGTCAGAATCAGACGTCGAAAGTCGATTCCTCACATTACCGTATACTGTAAAAGATAGGTATTGAAATGGGACAGATAGAGCGAGCTAGCCTCTTTAGTCTCTATAAGATATAATCCAATATTTCAGTAATGTTAGGATTAATATGGTAGTTTGGCGTACCTTACAAATCCCGTCAATACACATATCTCTTGATCCAGGTCTACAGGGAGTGCCATCAGTGGCTATATCCTTCAGCATGAGCGAGAAAAACGCGTCTTTTGGTTTACAGTGCAGCTGGCATGGCGTTTCTGAAACATCATTTAAATCAGCTAATTCAATAGGCCTACTCATTTGCATATTATTTTGACCCGTTGGGCTCCATAGTCGCATAAATGCACCACAATCTCCAATAAAACTGGTATAAGCCACCACAGCAAGGATGTTCTGAGTCTTTGATTCAATATATTTCTCTCGGGTATTACATGAAATCCGGACATTTTATTCATATTGAGGTGGGCAATGAGACCGTCATTCACTTCTCAACCTGAATAAGAATTATCTCAACCTGAATGAGGATTATCCCAATGTGATCGAGAATCAGAGGATTGGCCCGTATTCTCGTACAAGTTACGATAAATCGTAGGCTTCCGATTGGTCGAGATGGCCATCTCGACCAATCCGAAGCCTACGATTTATCGAAACTTGTACGAGAATACGGGCACTGTCAGGAACCAAGCAAACACGATACATTGAGACAATGTTGGATTGATGTTGGCCCACCGTCTACGACCAACATTGGCTCGATGTATCGTGTTTGATGGGAAGGTTAACATAATTTTCCTAAATACATACTCCATAAACCCTTTAATTACCGGTCCCGATTATATTTAGTTCTTTCATTTTGTTTTAGCACATTAAATACCAGTTTTTGAACATGTTAAAGATCAAACGTGACAACAGTCATTTCGTCAAATCTGAATAATTTTCACTCACTAGAAATTCTGAATCGCGTCAGCGAGACACTACTTCAAGTGGGTGAAAATTCCAAGTGAATAACTTGGAGTTTAGAGGTTAAACTTGATACAGCTCATCGTTGCTGACAGGGAGTTTCTAGTGACCGAATCACAATTTTAATGATAATTATTTCTCCATTTTTTTCCGGTTGCAGCTGGAAATTGCGTGAGCAATTCCGGCTTCAAAACTAAAGAAAACTCGCTGAGATCAATCGAATCGAACAGGCGCGATGAAAAGTAGGGAGGTAGCTTACGGGCTTGGGATAGTGGCTCCCATTCGTGTTTCTCGTTCTTATAGCTGATTGTGTTGAATTCTGCACACTGTTGATGTCTGAAGCTGAGGGTATCTTCAGGACACGCGTCACTGTTACAGATCTTGTGGCGCCTTCTCTCTCCCAGGCAGTAACTGCCACCATGACTAGGTCTGAATAAAATAACAACTCTATATGAAGCTAAGAAGTTATTGGTTTGCAAAGCACTTTTAGGGTTAACAGGCCATAGCTAACCAATCTGATGACCAAATCTAATCATTTTTCTGTAAAAATTAACTACAAAATATAAGATATAAGAAATCCCATGATAAATGAATCTTAGCTGTTGAAAAATCACAATTGCATCTATAATCTTGTTAAAATGATATTATTATTATAACTTGAGGTGTTATATTGGGCTTGGTATTTTAACTCACGGTGGGTTATCACAGTGTCTGGCTCTATGAGTAACGCCTGCTCCACATGTGCGTGTACATTCAGACCAGCTTCCCCATTGTCCCCACTCCCCATGGATCACCTCTGGCTGCTCGTCTATGGTCTCACAGTTACCACGGTGGCACCATTGCTGTCGGGAGAGATCAAACATAATGTAACACTAAGTATATATGACTTTATCGCTCCATGTAATTATATTAACCCTTTCAGCGCGGGGTTCGACTTTAGACGTCAGAATCTGACGTCTGTAGACGTCAGATTTTGACGTCTAAAATCGATCCCCGCACTGTAAGAAATAAAATATTTGTAATGGCCGTAAACCCCATAACATGTGTATTCAAATGAAACGGAAAAAGCTAACTAAGACATTTATGATGATTTCAAATTGAAAAAAACCCTTTGGTCTGCATGGTTTATATAACAATATTTCAGCGCTCTTAGGGTTAAGATCGAGTTCGATGAACTTTGAAAATTAATCATTAGCAATAGCCACGTTTCCAGCTGTTGGATCTCGCTGATTTGTTGCTACACACATGCCAGAATAGCACACTGGCTTCAAAAAAGCATTTCTGAAGAAATTTACTCATTAACATAACTAGATGTCAGCTTGAAGTTCTTGATTGCTGTACAGAATCATCACTTAAAATTGACACCATTTCTAAATAACACTGTGACAGTAAGTAGGAATAAACCCATGGATGGAATCTAAATTTACTGATGTTAACACAGCTACTGTTGTAGACCTACGTCGCATTGTAGCATCTAAGTTTCTAATAAAATATTACAGATGGGGACAATTTTAATCCAGATTTTCAACCTACCATGCCAGTTCCCCCGCATAGTGTACCAGCTGCTGCGGCCTCCATCCGTGTCAGACATTTGTTGTCCACTTGGCACCAGAGTGTCGTACATATATCCTGCTCAACAAAAGACATGAACAAGCTCATAACAATACATTACATTACATAGTGTTTTTCATGTGACACTATCGACAATTAAAATGTGAGATGTTTACTATAATATAATCTACCACACCATTTTCAAACACTGATTTAATAAACATTTCAAGTTATTTCCTCACAACAATCCAAGTTGAGCTCAATTATAGGCTAATGGAACTATTATACAGGTTTTTGCGGGAAATATTAAGTAGGCCTCTAAGTACAAACACAAAATACATACATAACACCTCAATAAAAAAGTGGTTATTGTTTGTGTCTAATATTGCACTGAAGTCAAAATCTGCTCGCTCAGCCTTGGCTACCATGATAGCCAAGGTTGATCTAGCAGATTTTGACTGAGCAAATTTCACAATAAATTATTGATGTTAAAGAATCAAGTACAAGTACAAAAAATCTAATTAAATTAGTTGTACGAAATGACTCACGTCGATTCCCTCACAGTACTGAGCTTCTGGTCCATACTGTAAACGGCACTGATGGTTGACATCATACATGACACCGGGAGGGACAGTGTGAAAACTAAAGTCATGTTCTCCAGGCTCGTCATTCAAACAGAATCCCCAGCCTCGACTGTAACACACACAGATTGACTACTTTATTACAGTGTGAAAATGATGATATCCAGCCTCAATTGTAACACACACAGATTGACTACTTTATTACAGTATGAAAATCATGATCACCAGCTTTGATTGTAACACACACAGTTTGACTACTTTATTACATTATAAAAATACATCATCACCAGCCTCGATTGTAACACACACATATTGACTCCTTTATTATATTGTGAAAATGATGATATCCAGCCTCAATTGTAACACACACAGTTTGCCCACTTTATTATATTGTGAAAATACATCATTACCAGCCTCGATTGTAACACACACAGTTTGACTACTTTATCATATTATGAGAATACATCATCACCAGCCTCGATTGTAACACACACAGTTTGCCTACTTTATCATTATTGTGAAAATACATCATCACCAGCCTCGATTGTAACACACACAGTTTGCCTACTTTATCATTATTGTGAAAATACATCATCACCAGCCTCGATTGTAACACACACAGTTTGCCTACTTTATTATATTGTGAAAATACATCATCACCAGCCTCGATTGTAACACACACAGTTTGCCTACTTTATCATTATTGTGAAAATATAAATTACCATATCATTACCAGCCTCGATTGAAAATCACCACACACAGATATTGACTACTTATTGCATTGTAAGTTTATTTCTGGCAAAAATAATAGGCTACTAGCCTATACAAACTTCTGGTCATCAATTTTTTTTAATAGACATTATATTTACACATTACAGTCGTGTAAGCATTGCTGAGATTATTGCAGATATTGATGTATTGTTGAAAATCGAAACAAATCTTCATTTAGAACATCGGTTTAAAAGATGGATAATATATATATTTAAAGTTGAGGCTGCGATTAAAGGTGAGCCAACGTAGCAGACGTTGGGACAGTGCCAATCCATCATTGGGTCAACGTCTTGTGTGTGTACTGGGATATAAGCTGAGGTGTTGTGATGACATAAACATGTTTTTTTATCACACACATCCTGGAGAGCTAAGCCCACCCTATCACCCTTGCATGCCGTGGACTGGACTATGCATAATATATCTCCTTGGACACTTAGAAGCGGTGTCGTAAACTTCTCACTTTATTTACTTTACAAACATAAAATCATAACAAGTTTTACGGGTACCTGTACTCGGCGGTACCTGTTACATCTATACGTGCCGTCATACACAAACGCCCAGCAAACGCGAGACGTTGAACCAATGCTGGGGTTGATGTTGGCCAGCGTCGTAGACTATGGGCCAACATCAACCCAGCATTGGTTCAACATCTCGTGTTTGCCGGGTATGCTCTTATTCCATTGCGCTCTTCTATTAACCCTTTGCCACCAAGTTATCTTCATTTAAATTTTCACCCACTTGAAGTACCGCGACCCACAACTTCAAGTGGGTGAAAATTACTCATTAGACCAAACATTTGCAAGTCTTTATGTCTGAAAAAATATGTTCGTCAATAACAGTGATTGGTCGGCTAATAAAACTGATTGAAAACGGATTACAGTCGTTTTTAGAGGTTAAATGGTTAATGGGATAGTTGTAATACAATTGTCACGGAGAGATTTAACCCTTTCAACTCTCGTGACGTCTCAAAGAATCATTTTGCATCTCTGAGAAAAACTGACATAGTTTTTTCAACACCGGGTTTTACAAAGAATACTTTAATCGTCACTCACACTAAAAGTTTAGATCATTTTCATCCACTACAAATCGAGAATTGCGACAGCAATTCGCGGCTTGTAGCGGATGAATTTTTTAATGCTAAGTCTAGGTTTGAAAGGGGTAGATATCACCATTTTAGTGTGTGGCCTCCCATTTTACTAGAGGGTTATACATGATTGAGCTCATAGTGTTAAGATGATATGTAACACTAGATGACCCTCGTGATCCTCCACATGGGCAACTATTCCCATGAGGTTCTCCTGGCCCAGTTTAGCCTATGTGCACACAAAGATGGCCTGAAACCCCTTTCATTTCATTTCCACATGGGCCAGACTTGTTTAATTTTTTTAAAGTTTCATTGCTACATTAACGTAACAGGTGACACATTTTCATTAGAATTAATGGAACAAACATTGACGTTATGAACATTCATTTGAGGAGATAATACACTTGTTAAATACTTAATAAAACGGAACATTTTCATAGGAAGAATTAGGGATAAATACATCACATTGTTTTCGACCTCTATAGAGCTGTTGAGGGTGATGATATGTAACAGTGTTATGTATGCTGTTCTGCAAAACCAAAAAGCAGTAGCTGTCTACTTTTCAAGTGAACAGTTACTCCCATTTGGCTTTGTACAGCATTATATATGTCGCCATTCACTGCACGGGGAAGGTTGATTTACCCCATGACGTTTGTATGCCATTGTTTTCGACCTCCAGAACGAGGAATTCAGGTACTTAGGTCAGGTGGGAAACCAGGCCATCTGCCCAGATGTATAAATCTGGATACTTAATTGTTGGGTGTAGTGGCGTTTGATTGATCATAAGTACCCCGTCTATTCGTTTTTGTGGACTCGAGAGACTTGAATGAGTGACGACGATGCTTGGACCTGGCATTACAACTTTCAGCGCGGGGATCGACTTCAGACGTCAGAATCTGACGTCTACAGACGTCAGATTCTGACGTCTAAACTCGATCCCCGCACTGAAATAATAAAATATTTATAATGGCCGTAGACCCATAACATAGGTGGTCAAATGAAGCGGAAAAAGCTAACTAAGACATTTATAATGATATCGAATTGAAAAAAACTTTTGCTCTCATGGTTTATATAAAAGTATTTCAGCGCTTTAAGGGTTAATCCGGGCAGAAAGGGTCACAGTCTGGGGTGGTGTCCGTGTAAAGGGGTCAGAAATGCCAGGCAAACTGGGTCACGTACATTTGTCAACATTATACAAGTGTCCGGCACTTGACGGGGCGAGGGATTGGTGGTCAGTATACGTGTGGACGTCTCAGCCCTTTCTCACCTATATGTTTACTTCTACTCCAAATAGATTCCGAGCCTTCCGTGAAACCCTTAACCTGGGTAAACATTCTCCGAGACCTCCATGAAGTAAAGTAACCTCAGGAATCTGATACTTTGCCGAAGTCATTTTTCTCCTTGGATATGAAAGGGTGTATCTGCCACTTTATATAATGGCAGATACACCCTCTCATATCCAAGGAGACTTTATATGTCCGGACCCTGCAGCTGATCGCCAGTTTTTTTTTATTTTATGGCAGTGATATCTCAACTCTTACAACGCTGAATTATTTTTGTATAAACCATGGACACCAAAGGGTTTTTCTAATTTGAAATCATCATAAATGTCTTAGTTAGCTCTATCTGATTCATTTGAATACCTATGTTATGGGTCTATGGCCATTATAAACATTTTAATTCTTTCAGTGCGGGGACCGTCTTTATACGTCATAATCTGACGTCTACAGACGTCAGATTATGACGTACAAAGACGGTCCCCGCACTGAAAGGGTTAATGGTTTAGGAAATGCTCCGTATTGCCGTAATGTCAGGATCTGTTTCATTGTTAGTTTAGTTGTGCCATTTTTATGCCACCTTATTTTTTTAAGAAACCAAATATCCTCAAATAGGCCTACACTTAATCCAGATAAAAACAAACTGATAATTAAAGGCACGAAAGCGAACTGAGCAGGCCACATGGCTCTGCAAAGTCAAACAACAGTAACTTCTCACTTTTCAAGTAAGCAGTTACTCCTGTTCACCTTTGCAGGAGAGCTTACATTGATAATTTCTTTAACCTATGTAACTTTAACTGAATGTCGTGTTTTGATTTTGTGTGGAGAGTATTGCACTTTGCTCTGTGAGTGATGGGTGAGGTACATGATATGATAGACAAACTATGACAAGGTCATCACTGACGAGTATTCCCTCTTCAGACTCTGACAACTCCGGTTACTATGATGTGTGCACGCCGGCGTTATATGTCAGACTTGACTGACAGCAAGTACACCACCACACTCTGATGGTGTCATAGATGTATAGTGTGACAAACTCAGTACATAGTTATAGTAGAATACTGAACAGGCCTGACGTGTCCTATGAAAGTCATTAGATCAGTGGCCTAGTCAAACTACCCAGCAAACACAAGGCATTGACCCAAAGACGGTGGTCCAACATTAATTCAGCTTTAGGTCAATGTCTTCGTTTTTCTCGGTACATTGTTGTGGCTTCTGTCCACAGATTATGTGATGCACATCCCTCTGTTAAGATTATTAAAAACTTAAGGGCCAATTGCGGTTTGAGTCATTTCGCAACTTTCTTATTGGTAATATTTAAAATAACAGCTTTAGAAAATTGGCTTCTACCACTTGTGTAGGCATATGCCATACGAGTGGATGACTGCTTGGATGGATGGATGGATGGATGGATGGATGGATGGATGGATGGATGGGTGGGTGGGTGGGTGGGTGGGTGGTGGATGGATGGATGAATGGATGGATGGATGGATGGGTGGATGGATGGATGGATGGATGGGTGGATGGATGAATGGATGGATGGATGGATGGATGGATGGATGGATGGATGGATGGATGGATGGATGGATGGATGGATGGATGGATGGATGGATGGATGGATGGATGGATGGATGGATGGATGGATGGATGGATGGATGGATGGATGGATGACCCTATCCGTCTCTCAGAATCAAACCCACCACAAAACCCGAATTATATTGCTTTTGCTTTTAAAAAATTCATTATTTATCCTATTATAAACCCTAAGTGATTCCTGGTATGACTATCGATTGCTGATTTCATTATAATAAAGTATTTCTGCGATAAACGCATAGCTCTGTTTATTACATGGGTTATTGTCGGCTCTTATTATCCGCTCAAGTCATTTCCACCAAACGTATGTACAACTATTGTATATACATGTACATACATTCTGTCATTTTTATGACAAATAAATCAGTAATGACTTTTCTTTATGTCAATAAATATCTATCTATCTACAACGCTGGGCCAACGTCTAAGACGTTGGCCCAGCGTTGTACATACGTTTGGTAGAAATGACCAGATGTTTGGGTTCCACCTTCACGTTAGTCGTAAATATGTCATTTCAGGAGGAGTTTGCCGTGCCTGAGGCAAAAGGCCATGAAAACAGGCCAGGGCGTCCTGCTGCCGAGTGGAGGCCCATGTGTGTGTAATGCGCTGATTGACAGCCAGCATCCTTGTGTTTGTAAATGATGCCGTGCAGCACACAGGGACAACCCAGCAAACACGATATATTGAGCCATTGTCGGTTCAATGCTGGGCCAGCGTCGTAGACGCTGGACTAACATTGAACCAACAATGACTCAATGTCTCGTGTTTGTGATAAATTAGCCGTGCCAGATGATGTCTGGCCGAGGAGGGTGATACTATTGGCATTCAGACAATATCGGTTGGCCAAGCAACATCATTTGCAAAACAGCACCGCGTACATAATAAAGACAGACACATCAAAGGCACCCTGCTCATTGTACACTCTCCCGCGTTTTCAGGATGACAGCCAGCCACACACTTTTTCGCGCACTTACAATCATGGATAGTGTCGTCGGCACTGATGATTTTTTGCTCGTTTTTTACTTTGTTCTATTATGCAAACGTGTCCTGTTTGAGTGCACTCGTAAATTGGAAGTTATTCTTCTGTTGTTGTACCGCAACTAAAATCTTACGAAAACTTACGGGAGTTATATACCTCTTTACTACCATACATTACGGAAATTTCCGTCGTCATTCGGCAATGTACGTAATCATACATGACGGAAATTTCCCTCAAATTTACTATATTTTCACCAGTACCCCTGGATCCTGGCATGCACTTCGACCTGGAAATCAACATTAATTGTTATAGCCACTCTAAACATTTGCCACATACATGTAACGCACGCCTCGTCAAACGATTTTGGCATAAAAATATTTATTTAAATCAAGTGCGCTGGTGAGGATAAATGAATAATTGAAAATGTTAATTTTGACACGACATATTTTTATCCATTTGAACTTGGTAATTGCCTTAGCAATAATGTTTGAGGCAGATCCATGAAATCTACTGAGAAAATATTGAGACTCAAGTAACTCGTTGAGTCGTGTTACGTTTGAAATCAAATAAATACACCGCATTGTCTGATCTAGATAAAGAATGTGCTTTGTATTGTAATTCAGAAAAGAATGAATGATACACATCGACTGATGAACAGCCCCCATGCCTGGCCAAATCATCGATTTCTGACTGAATGGAGTCAAGAGGTTATCAGAATCTGGTTAAATAAAACCAGTGATTCAACTGAAAATAATAGGCCCACTGTCTGCTGCGAGGTTAATGGTACTGTATCTATTCATGAGTGTCGTGACTTGTATCGTTTATTATACAGGGAGCAAAGGGTTTATTTGACCCAGTGCTTGTTTAATGCTGGGCCAGCGTCTGCGACGCTGGCCCAACATTCAACCAGCACTGGGTCAGCATCTCGTGATTGCTGGGAGTACTTGTGATGTGCAGTGTTAGTCATTAAGTCACATGGATCGGTACACTATTCCTGATATTATGGAGATGGAGCACCAGGACATCTGGACCCTCTGAACCTGTCTCTGAAGCGCATACCAAGGAGGTTATATAACATCCTTGCTCATACCACGACTCATGGCGTGAGTCCCGCAGACAGGCTCAGCGGGTCTCAGTCCACCTGTCTACTCAGAGACCAAGGTTATACTGGTTATAACCTCCTTGCAGAGACGGACCAGATATTACGTGTGGAGAGAGTGAGGCATGTTCTACTAGTTTCTTCAGAAATTGCCCGAAAACAGTTTGTTTTTTATACGCGTCTGCTTGCTATACATTCACACTTGAGAACAAATTGCTCAATGGGTCAAAGATTATTTCATCGATTAAAATCATTGCCCCACCCCCACCCTACAATAATTATCTGGTTTGCCCCTTACTCTATGCTTTCGATAAAAGAGGTAGGAACCATGGTGTAGCGGTTAGCACTACCACCTGTCGCGCCAGAGGTCGGGGCCCGTCTTCCGATCTCGGCACTCAGGTTTGAAAGAAAGAAAATGTTTCCTTCTTCGTCGTAAAGAATGAATACTCTGGAGAGCTTCCGTGACCGAGGGGTAGTGCGCTCGATCCGCATCAAAGCCGCCAAGGCTTGAATTTGGAATCCTGTGTCTGGAGGGCAGTGTCGTCTGATTCATCCTTAGGAGGTTATTCGGGTCTATTTTATTCACGCTCGCCAGCAATGGATCCAGCTATTACGGGACATTGACACAATGTTTTTAAATGTTGGGCCACCGTCTACGACGCTGGCCAAACATTGAAAAAACATTGTTTCAATGTCCCGTGCTAGCTGGGGTGGTAGAGGAGTGGGGACCAGTGGCGGATCCAGGATCTGAAGAAAGGGGGTGCCCGGGGTTCTGGGGGCTTGCCCCCAAGATTTTTGGTAAAATTTAGCCAATTAATTTGCCAATTTAGCCAGGTATTTGGCGAAAATATGGGGGGCGTGCGCCTGCTGCCCCCCCCCTTCACACCCCTGGATCCACCACTGGGGACTAATGGACGTGATTCTCCAGCTGATCCACTCACTGAAATTAGAAAAGAGGTGCTTTCTAAGCTCAGTGAGTTGACCAACTGAAGAACCACGGGCTGTGGTCCTAGTCCCTGTACCACAAACAGGCCAACATATATAAGTTTAGCCTGTATGGGCACAAAAGTGTCATAAACCCCTACTAACCCTTACAGCGCGGGGATCGACTTTATACGTCAGAATCTGACGTCTGTAGACGTCAGATTCTGAAGTCTAAAGTCGATCCCCGCGCTGTAAGATTATATTACATATTTCTTATGGCCGTAGACCCATAACATAGGTATTCAAATGAAACAGAAAGAGATAACGAAGACATTTATGATGATTTCAAATTGAAAAAACCCCTTTGGTCTCCATGGCTTATACAAAACTATTTCAGCACTGTAAGGGTTAATGCAGGTACTTACTCTAGGAATCGTGTGATGGCCTTGCGGCTGCATGTTGACCAGACCAGGGGACTGGCCTCGGCATTCAGCTGGGGAGCCATCACATGCTGTACCTCTCCCGGCCGGGCCTCACAGTTATTCTGAGGTCCATCGTGCTTCATCCCAAAACTACAACAAACACAGAATAACGTCACTAAAATAAAACTTTATGCTCCCTTATTATTATCTTATTCTCATCACATTCTCATAATATATGTTATTATAATCATATCAGTCAAACGGAGACAAAGTCCTCCTAAAATTGAAACACTCCAGTAGCTGAGCAGCATGTCCATTTTGTATTATTTAAAGTCAGAATAACTTCGTCCCCTTGGATATGAAAGGGTGTATCTGCCACTTTGTAAAGTGGCAGATACACCCTTTCATATCCAATGGGACAAATTATTGACAGCTCTTCGCATGATTTACATGTATGTGTCGGAGCTGCATAACGGTAGATACTAGCTCACTGTCCTGAACATGAATTTTTACACAGCCAAAGATTTTTGCACTAGTTTACGATCTAATCAAGAACATGCACCATACTGGTCCCCCCCCCCAACATGTATCTAACATATTACTTCATGATAATTTTAAAAAAGAAGGCCGTCAATTTGAGTTGTAAATTGACAGATGTCCTGAGGGAGTTGGTCACGGTGATATCGTGATAACCTGACCATTGTGGTGGCATTGAGGACTTGACGAGTGGCACGACACATGCCGACGACAAAAATAGGCCACACGCGTGCTGGATAGCCAGGAAAGAGACGTTAGTTTGGTGTTAAGCCAGGGCCCGTAATCTCCTACAAGTTACGATATATCGTAGGCTTCGGATTGGTCGAGATGGCCATCTCGACCAATCCGAAGCCTACGATATATCGTAACTTGTACGGGAATACGAGCCGTGAGTCGCAGACGATGGACCAACAGTCAGCCAACTTTGGGTCCACGTTCCGTGTTAGCTAGCTAGCCCTGATGCGGATTCAAATACAGTTGGGTCAATCAGAATTATTCTTGGAACAATAGGATTATTTCTAATTTTACGTATGATATGTCTTTCAGCGAGACACAACTTCAAGTGAGTGAAAAAGGCAATATTGCCGCTCTACGTCTGTTAACAGAAGACAAGCTGCATGGCGCTGATGTGTTCACCTCGCCAAGCCCTAATCTCACAAGGTTACCAGTGTTTTCCAGCATGGCTGTCCGGGCGTACATTATCGCGGTGATTCAGGCATCTTTTATTCTCTGTGTTGGTTGTTATATGGGTGTAAATCAGGCATAAAGGGCAACCTTGTGGTGGCTTGCAGTTATCTTCGTGTCTTCATGACCCAGTGTGAACAGAAACCTGTCACTATCACAACTTCAAGTCAGTTCAATCACAGCCTGGGAGAAGAGTTTTTATCAATTTCCATGTGAAGACTTCGTCAATATTGAATAAATTTTGCACGCAATGTTTTCTTTGAAGTCATTGTTCAGGGCCTCGAAAATTTTATAGTGATAATTATGTCACCTAGTTTTTTAAGTTGGTCTGTATAAAATGTATAAAAAATGATCATTTATAAAGCAATTAAACTGAAACAAGAATATCTTTACTTGCCAAATGGTAGAACCATTTGTAGGGGTGGTGGGGGGGGGGGGAGTTGTTGTAAAAATAATTCGAGATAAATTTCACACACAAATTGTGAATGACATGGAGAAAATGCGAAAAAAAGCTATTCTCGGCATGTGGTGGAACAGTGTATAAACTTCATTCAACACCCAACATGTGTTCATAAAATAAATCTGTCCGTTCCGAGAGTGTTATACCCATCATAATTATAAACCAACAAACACTAAACGTAGACCTACGATGGTCCAAACAATTTACAGGGTCAATGCGTGGCATTTGAGAATACGCCATGAGCGTCTTCGATCTGGAAACCCATTGGAAACCCATTGAGTCTGATGGCTATTTCATGGCATACATCTTGAAATCATCCTCCTGGAATCAGGATGTCATATCTGCTACAAATAGAATATATGACCTTTAGATCCCTGCAACAAGACGAAATATAGCATGTGTAATATCCATTGCATCTTCTTGCGCTCCCGGCGCCAGGGCTTTGCCGATGGGAGGAATCCGGAGGATGTGCCTTCTCAGTTAGAGCCTTCACACTGTGACGCCATGAATCCGTGATTATCATTGCCTTATCTTTGATCTCTTATGGTCAGTAGTTATCGGAATCATTCAGTGGGGGAAAGGTTAATGATCAGTGACCATACAGCATTCCTGTGGCTAGAGGTCGGTCGGTACGGCACGCGACCCAAGTGCACCATCCATCTGCCATCGTGCTCAACCCAAACTAACCAGTTTTATGATGTTCTCCGTCTCTGTTGTTATTATTGGCTGAATGACACCATACGTGCACTCTGTCCCACGTGTGTCAAATAATGTCAAATGAACGGATTTCCTTTGTATGTTTTCATCTAATTTAATCGTTCGGATAATTTATCTCAGCCATTCATTGTGCTGTTTTTCATGATAAGCGTGCTACATCTGGTGGTTATCTGGGGCCAATCTCATAAAAAATCCCAACCCTGATCCTGCTAAGGTAATCTATTTAAATTTTCAGCCCCTTTAAGTTGTGTCTCGCTACCGCGACCCACAACATCAAGTGGCTGAAAATTACTCATATTTGTTTAATTTGAGCACAAATATTTGCCAATTGTGATGCTTAAACACAAATTTTGATCCCAATAACAGTGATTTGGTCGACTAATAAAACAGCTTAAAAACGACAATAGTCGTGATCAGCAGGATGAGGGTTAAGACTGATCTTTGGCTATATGGGAAACGAGAGAAAGTTAGGATCAAAGTTACATTTTATACTAGGATATGTCCCCTGACTAAAGTAACACGTCTTGCGTTTTCTTAGAATTATCTTATCTCAACCATAATTTTATATCATAACACATGAAATAGAATACATGAGTTATTTTTCATGACTGTGTTGCATCCCAGCAAACACAAAACATTTGTATAACATTTATCCAACGCAGGCCCAACGTCTTCGACGTTGGTCCAACGCTGTATAAATGTTATACAAAAGTTTTGTCTTTTCTGGGATTCCATCATAAGTCTGCTGAATAACATATCACAGATGATACGGGAGGTTTGGCTGACCATGGATCGTTTACATTTGACGATGAATCGTTAAGACTATGGTGGCTTATTGTTGGCCCAACGTCGAAGCCGATGGGCTAACAATAAGCCATTCTAGGCTCAACATTTCGTGTTTGCTTGTGAATCCGGACATATTACAGAACTAAAATCCAGCCTGCAGAATTACAAATCCAAAAACATTGTGTACATTTTCAATAATAGGTGTAGTATATAGACAAGGAAGTGAGATGTCCGACAATGGTGCAAAATGTGGGGAATATGCCGAATGCCCCAGATAGAAAGCCAGATGTTTAGAATGTGGTGCTCGGGGGTCAGATGACGTATCGTGTGTTTATAGATGAAGCCGTCTGACCAGCTTCCTCACCTAACACTAAATCAACCTCTGTGTCTGCTAAACACATAAACCTCACAAAATATGCACGCCAAAAATGACAACACCGCGTGAACTCACTCACATGTAGCGGGTGGAGATGGATCATTTCGAGCTCTAGCAGGCAGAGTGTCTGATGTGCCACTCAGATGAATGACACATCAGACACTCTGACTGCCAGGGGTTAATATATCCGTAATAAAGTTCACAAAATGTTACAAACGCCACACGCTTATGATCCATTAACCCTTTCAAGCCTGAGTTTACTATTGTCATCTTCATCCTCTACAAGCCGCGAATTGCTGTCGCAATTCTCGACTTCTAGTGGATGAAGATGACTTGAAGTGGGTGACAAATGAAAAAAAAATACTGTTATTTTTAAAACAGTTCCATGAAATTTTTTGTTCTAAAACCACCAGGTTTCAGAAAATTAAGCCATTCTCCAGAGATGCTAACTGATGCTTTAATGCATCGTGAGGGCTTAAAGGGTTGAACGCATGTTTAGGATATTTTTTTATATAGAGTGAATATTGAAAGTATTTTGTCAAAAAATACCACCATAAACATAAACATACCAATTGTTCCATATCACTGGATATATCAACTAAGAACAAAGTGTAGATTTAACAGTTCTTCAACTCTTTTGGAATATGAACAATTATTATTACCCACATTTATATAGTAGTGGCTCTAATAAAGCTTATCCAGGCTCAAATTTTGAATAATCCTTTGGTATGGAGGGCAGTGTCACCTAATTCAGCACAATACACTCAATGATTTTCAACACTTAGGTAGATTGGAGACGAGTATCCGGTATAAATGTCTTCAGCAGGGTTGTCACAATACTGCCGTTTGCCTTTGTTGGACAGAATTGCTTTGTTAACATCAGCTGGGACTACTGTTTAGAGGTGTTAATATTTACGTCGTTTTGATGGGTGCGTCTCAGCTCAGGATCAAGAAACGAATCGCGTGTACAACAGCCGCTCCCGGATTTGGTTTAAGACATAATTCTGTGAAACTCAATGGCCTCGTCCTCCTTTGTTTTCACCGATCTGGCTAACACAATGAAGTATGGGGGAGGGTTCTTATATAACTTTATTTTCACCGAGTGACGTCACTGCGTTTCACAGAATGAAGAATGGGGGAGGGGGTGTTTTATAACCTTGTTTTCACCGAGTGACGGCACTGCGTTTCACAGAAGACGATAGAAAGCGTAATAGCATTTGTAATGATGTTTATTTATAGATATCTCAAGCCAGACAGAAGAAATAACACACGGCTACATCTGGACAAAGAACATATCTCACGAGAAACACAATTTACTTCATCATCTGTACCTAAGAAATAGTATGTATTAAGAGGAATATAGAGCTAATGTGATATCGCCATTTTGTATCAAATTCTTATCGCGGCCACAATTTTAAGATTTCACGGTGAAATGTTGTTGTTGTATTTTCTGCGAGTTGTGCATGTCTATGAAAAAAAGTACAATAGAAACGCTCTGAAAAAGGTCTATATGAGTTAGGCGGAATCACACCGGTATCTGATTTTACAACATCTAGTTGTTTAATAGGCATATAATTCCGTGAATCGTTCAGTCTAGTTATCCCTGAAAACAAAGCGTTAACATCTTTGAAACGTTGTCTGGTTACACTTATATAAGCTATGCGCCCCTTTCACGTCGGATTCTCCATCTAGACGTAATTGTTAACAGGCCAATTTACACCCAAACAGACGTGATAAGAAACTGCTGGGCTATACAGTGCTATCAATTGACGGCGACACCAATAGACTCCGGCGTGGACAATGTAGCCGCCTTATCACAAAGTGATGCTGACATTTTCAAAGGCACATGTCACAATTCAGCCCCCTGAGCAGCTCTCTATTGACGTCCGCCGATTAAATTCCCCAGAAATTCTTTAGAGTGACTGATGAAGTGAAACCAGATCATAATGTCTTCACTTGACCTCACACTCCTAAAAACAACTGGACTTGCTTAAGAACGCATCAGTATTTCACCGCGGTAAAATGTAGAAATGCTCTATAAGTTAGAAAGGCTTGTGATATATGTACCTATAGGATAAATGAAATATGCACTACAGTTCACTTAGTACACCACCCAGCAAGCACAAGAATCAATGTTGGTTTAACGTTGGTCCAGCGGGGACCAACTTTCAGCCAACATTGATTCAAAGTCTTGTGTCTGCTGGGCAGATGATGGGTGTTATCGTAACTCTGGTAATGATGTGTCAATAAACCAGGACGAAAATCTGACAAAAGACAGAATTGCGATTTTTTGTGATTTCAAAGTGCATCAATGTAAAACTGGGTTCGTTACAATTAAGAACAAAGTATGCTCCCTTCAGAAACAAAACATGGCATCAGAGAATGAAACACTTGTGTTCTTATCTAATATCTTATAAAATGAGAACAAATCGCTTCCCGATAACAAAAACAGGTCTAAATTCCCGGAACCATTCTATCGCCGCCATTTTGCACCGATGTCCAGAAGGAACTGATATAAGCCATCCCTTGAATAGTCGAAAAATCGTTTTGCCAGTTATTTGGTAACAGCCTTAATGGGGGAGTAAAATAAAAACCTTCTGGTTATGTTATTCATTCAGAATCAATTCTACACAAACCAGAATTGCGATCTTTTGCGGCGATTTTAAAGTGTATCACTTTCATAGAAAAATATATTTCTTTTAGATTTGTCACGAAATATTTATGACGGAATTATTTAGTGGTGAGCAAGGTTCTCGAAAAAAGAAAAAAAAACTACGTGTGACGACGAAAAAGTGTGGCAACCATGCGGCAATAGCTTTAGTTGAAGGTGAGGAAATGTGTGCAAACTTAACGTATGTTCTGTGCATCTTCCCAGACAAGGTGTCACACTCGAGCATGAAGGACAAGATACTCGCTCCTTGGGTTCGAGGCTGACACCTAGCCTGATGGGGAAGATGGTTCTGTGAAGAGTGTTTTCAGCTAGAAATAGTCGTTGAATTTATAACCAGAAGCCACAAAGCCACAGTTTGAGGTACCAGTGTAACACACTCACACTCTTGCCTTTGCAGCATTCCACCAAGGCTATTCAACGTTATCTAACAAGGGTATACCATAGCATTTAGTAAGCAGTGCGAATATGAAAGCATTTCAATGACCCTTAAAAAACCACCACAAACAACATGTACAATGTTTACCTAAACTTAAGATGTTTTTTTATTGACAAAAATCCACCCTTTTATGCAACTCCTGTATGCTCCCTGTTGAACCGATTTCTTATTTATTGGAGTTTCGCAACAATCATGATAGGTTGACTTGATGTTGATTAAATGTTGGGCCATTGTCTGAGACGTTTGTCCAATATTAAATCAGCATTGTGTGAACGTCTTGTGTCAGCTGGGTTATCCCGGTCTCACACTAAACTTACATGACCGATAGAAAACGCAATTTGACTGAACATTGCCTGAGCCCGTATTCTCGTAAGTTACAATATATAGTAGGCTTCTGATTGGTCGAGATGGCTATCTCGACCAATCAGAAGCCTACGATATATCGTAACTTGTACGACGATAATAACCAGAATCTGTTCCGTATTAGTGTAATAGAGTGTGTTGTACTTACTTATGGCCGATCTCGTGGGCTACTGTAAAGGCCAAGGCTAATCCTGTGTCTTCGTTGATGTTACAGCTTCTGTGAGCCTGGCACATTCCTGACACCTGTGACAACCCCAGAGTGCTGCAGGGCTCGTTCATACGAGAACAGATATTATGTCTGACAGAAAAAGAAAACACAAACAGAATCAGAAAGCGTTAGATACCAACGAACACAACACAGCAAACACGTTAGCGTTAACCCTTTAACCGCCCATCCCGATATATTCCGTTTTTTTTTTCATTTTTTATTAACACAGTGAATACCAGTTTTTCAACACATTAAACATATATCAACACAGCAAATGGTACACGCGATTGTAATTTAGATATGCCGCAATTTTAGAAAATATTTTATTATCATTTCAAACAGAAAACTTGAAAATATGTTTATGAGTTACCCTTTAAAGCGCTATGTTAAACAAATAAATGTTCACCCGCTTGAAGTTGTGTCTCGCTACCGCGACCCACAACTTCAAGTGGGTAAAAATAATCACTCACATTTGCTTAACCCTTTAACCGCCAAATTATTCAATTTGAATTTTCACTCACTTGAAGTTGTGTCTCGCTGACGCGATCCACAACTTCAAGTGAGTGAAAATTATTCAGATTTGACAAAATAGAGGTCAACTCTTTTCAAATATTGCTGGTTGATGTTACATATCATCTTTATCATATTTATAATGTGTTACTTAATGTGCTAATAAAAAATGAAAACCCGAATATATGCGGCACCGGCGGTTAAAGGGTTAATTTGAGACCAAGTATTTGTAAATATTGATACTCAAACAGTCATTTCATTCCCAATGACAGTGATTTAATCTACTAATAAAACAGACCAAAAACGACAGTAGTCGTCCTTAGCGCTTCAAGGGTTAAGATTGACAAACAAAGAGTAGGATACTCGTGTTTATGGTTTGGGCTAATATTTATATTGTCGTTTTTTCCCAACATCTAACTTATCGGCATTGAATCTGACATAGTATGTGTTCGGTCAATGATGCTGAGACATTTCTGAGAAATGAAAGTTCCACCCAATTAATAAATTGGAAGCCACCAAACAAGCACGACACATTGAAAAAATGTCGGTGTAATGTTGGGCCAGCGTCGCAGACGATGGGCCAACATTACACCAACATTGTTTCAATGTGTCGTGTTTGCTGGGCTGGATAGCATTTTGAGAAGTGAATGTTAGTATCAGACAACATAAATATATTACTGGTGACGATGGGGTCGCTGGCTCTCGCCTCACTATCCACTTTTTGTGACAAGAGAAAGCCAGCAAACACAATTCGTTGACCCCATTGTCGTTTTAAGTTTGGCTCTCCATCTGCGACGCTGGCACAACATTAAAACAATATTCAATAAACGTGTGATACTTGCTGAGATGGGGTGTGCGTGACAATGCATATTACATATATTAACATGCTTTTTGGCACCAAAAGAGCGTCATATGCTTCAAAAACGACCCAATAATCGACATGATATTCTACGTAGTCAGGCAGTTGTGACTGATGTAATGCCAAGTCATCGAGTCTCTAACCACCACGCAACATGCTAACAGGCCAGTGAACAAATGTGACAAAAGCCAAAAGAATACATTGTCAAACCCATTATCACTAACACTGTGTTGTTAATACTTACTGTGCAAAAATAATTAAATCATTGAGTATTTCACCCCTTGAAGTTGCGTCTACTAGCTTGTATTGACCACAACTAACATGGCTAACATGGTGATAGTGGTTAAAAAAAAAAAAAAAGTTTAAATGGCCGTCTTTTAAATGTCTAATTTCCAACATAATATGATATCGAACAACTAGACGAAATGAAAACTAATTTATTAACCAGTGAGCATTTTCCACATTGTCATTAAATGTTTTTAAAAGAACACGTCACTCACCTTAGTTGATTAAGTAATTCAATTCTCTGAATTTATTTTAGTGTTTTATGGGAAAAGGTTTGAGAAGTGTAGACCTACATGTTTTTATCAACCTGCTGATACTTTCCGGAGTTTTTCCATGTAATACACTATGTTTGTATTGTCAGTAGAGATCATGTTTATCACTGTCATACAAAGCAAATGGCAATAACCGCTTAGTTTTCAAGTGAGCAGTTGCAGCTCTTTGCCTTGCCCAGTATCTCACCTGGTGAGTAGGATGGCTACGTCGTGATGGTGCGGATCATTCTCATCGGCCACGTTCATGGTATTCTGCCACTTACAAAAGCTATCCAGTGTGTTGTCAGCGTGGTGGGTGATCACCAAATTTTTCTGTAACAAATATATCACGCAACATTAGACAGCATTATACATACTCCACAGAGCTAAAATGAACTATCCACTTTATCAGTTTACAATCAACCAATGCTGGTTGGATGTTGTCCCAGCATCGTAGACGCTGGGACAACGTCCAGCCAGCATTGTATTGCCACTAAAATTGAATCAAATATTTTGTAGAATCCAATGAGAGAGGTAATATTTTTCGTCATTTGGAGCTGGAATTTGCGTCAGCAATTCCAGCTCCAAGTGAGGAAAAACAGAAATTAACAATTCAGCAACAACATCACTCAGATGAACAATTAGCAATTCAGACAGCGACAATAATTATGTTAAGGTAATATTCACAACGTTTCTTGATATTTTAAATTTACTAACTAATCATTACCTCTTTGACTTTGAGAAATAGAAGGCGAACCAGCACGATGTTGACTGCGTTACCCACTGAGGATTGGTGATAAAGATTGGTTACCTGAAACAAAAAACAAAGTTATTGACCGGATTATTATCACCCTATTACACATCTGCCAGGACCAAATTTCAACGGTGTGTACAGCTTTTTGATAGACGGGGGCATCCAAGATAATTTTTTGAGAAAAGAAGGGTTCCAGGTTGTTGCCCCTTGGATATTTGTGAAAATCTGCACCTTGTGAAGGGGGTCAGGATCCCTATAACCCCCCCCCCCCCCCTGTACACGCCCGTTATTTTAGCCCTTCTTGAGGGCGGGGGTCCTGGTGCAGTGGTTGAAGCTGCCTGCTTGAAAAGTCGGAGATCGCGGTTTCAAAGCAATTAAATGTCTCTTCCCCGCTCACTTGTAAATATTCAATATCGTGGGAAGCCTCCGTGACCGAGAAGTAGCGTGCTCGGCCTCAAACCGCCAGGGCTCGAATTTCGAATCCTGTGTCTAGAGGGCAGTGTCATCACATTCATCTCACCATCCTCAGGAGGTTCTTTTGGTCCAGTTAAGCCTATATGTGCACATATGTGGCCTAAACCCCCCTCGTTGCATTTAATTTCAGTTAGCCCTTCTTCAGTTGTGTACATTGAGTCTATGGATGTTGAATGCATAGCGCTATCAACATGCGAGATATACAATGTGGACAAAATGTATCTGCAATCGATAACTGATTTATCTTTGTTACCCATATCACCAGAAGTCGTGGTAATTAGCATAATACTTTGACCACCAGTATCTCGGCTCATAATTAAATACCACCTGTATTCTCAATAATTTATTTCTTGTTATTTTTATAATTTAATATACTAGAACAAATCAGGTCACGTACAATCAAACATATTCACATTTACCTTGTTTCGTAACCTCGTCACTCAACCACATATCAGCAGTGAGGGGTATTATGATAAAGTTGTTTTGGTTTGGTCTAAATATGTGCCACAGGAAGTCTCCAAGGTATTCTGCCATGCAGAGCCAAAAGGCAGTAGCTGCTTACTTGTAAAGTAAGCAGTTACTGCCTTTTGGCTTTGCGCGGCAGCATTGTAGCAAACAACATAATTCCGGACAGATAATAATTGATCTACATAAACACACAGGCCTCAAATAGACCCAGCTTATGATAAATGATGCTGAAAACCAAGACCAAACAGGAGGATGCCAGGGTCACAAAGGACAATCAAATAGCACACCAAAATAAAATTATAATAATAGAAGCTAGGGTTTCACTAAAATGACTAAAACTCGGTATAATTTATGGGGTAGTGGCCGTATCGTGACATTAAAAGTAAACGAGTAAACTTAAACTTGAAATGTCAGAGCTCAATACAAATTTTCGAGGTCTCATTTATTTATTGTAAACAGCGGACACAAGACGTTCAACCAATGTTGGTTTAATATTGGCTCGCCGTATTTGACACTGGCATAACATTAAACCGATATCGGGTGAACATTTCTTGTCTGCTGTTATAAACCCCTATGATCCAGCAAATAGGTGACTTCATTATTATGCTGTATTATTTCTTGTTTAACGTCGCAGACGATGGCCCAGCCATTAAGCCAACATATAGCTAAATTTGTTTGCCGATTAATGCAGACTTGGTCTTCCATTGTTGCCGTCTTTAAAAATCAACTGCGAAAAATTTAAACACACCCATTGAAACAAGGCATCCCCAGAAATTATATTCTACAAGGTTTAAATACAATGCATAGACAATCTCAGTACAATTTTCATTTTCAATCAGATAATAAAACAGCGAAAAGCATAGTAAGTGTTACAAGTTCATATGTATACAACATATGTCATTAAATTCATATATTCGTGGATAACTGCACATTTGATTAATAGTTATCATAGTCTTAGATGTGTGCGTTATTTTCTTGATAACATAAGGACATATGAAGTTTGTTGGTTTATTTAGTTGGACTTTAGAATGAGGAGTGTGACTGAGACTAGTCCAAACACAGGATGCCTGCACCTACAATTCTCTCAGCACCGGCATTGCTGATAAACTAGTCTGTTTGATTACATTCTCAGCTCCACTTTCTCCCTACTTCCTGCAAGACCCAATGTATCCTTAAAGTCACTGACCCAGATCTTAGCCATGTGATTGGCCGAGATGGCCATCTCGACCAATCACATGTCTAACATCTGCGTCATTCTCTTTGGAGAATACCGACCCAGCTAGTGGGACTGCTGAGAAATGGTGTCCAGTAACAGTTACTGTGGTAAATGAGCTGGGAAGTAATAGTAGGCTTGGTTGGAAAAAAAAGAATAATTTGAATATAGCCGTATTTGTGTCCACATATTCAAGGGCGGGGGCCCCAGGGTAGTTGTTGGCATCGCTGCCTTTTACGCTAGAGTTCGGGGTTCTCGGCCACGGCGGTTTGAAATAAACAGAAATGTTTCTTCCCCATGTACTCGTAATTGTGGAGAGCCTCTGTGACCGAGAGGTAGCTTGCTCGGCCTCAGATCTCCAGGGTTTGTATGTCTGGAGGGCAGTGTCAACTCACTCTCACTCAGTGTCATCTCATGGCCCAATTTAGCCTGTATGTGCACAAAAGTGACCTAAAGCCCAATTCATTTCATTTCCATATATTCAAACAATCCAATGATGGAATGCCACTTGGATGTTTTCCCCACTACCGAAGGCTGCTTTTTACTGACGGTGGGGAGGGGTATCCAAATAATAATGATAATTAAGTCAGCGCATGTCACATTTACAAAGACAGACTTCTTACCCCTTAATTGCTAGGCCCTAATGTTTTCAAACTAACTTAAAATCCAAAAAGATGCCACTGAGTAGATTTAATAATTTTGTGCTACATCTAGATGATCAGTTGGTCAATTAATTCAATTGGGGAGACGACTACTTTTCATAATAAATATTTCCCATTCAGTTGAGTAAGCAGATCCAGCTCCAAATGAATGAAAAATAGAGACCGGTGATCCAGCAGGACGCGTGTGTCGATATCTCTACAACGTAAACAGTGGATTTTGTCTTGCTATTTTTGACTGATGGGTCACTGTTGTATTGGCAGAGAGCCGATCGACAGTCATCATGGCTGATACGGCAGATACCAGAGCGACAGGTTACCAACAAACACGAGACATTGAACCAATGCTGGCTCAATGCTAGGCCGCCGTCTACGACGGCGGCCCAACAGTGAACCAGGATTGGTTCAATGTCTCGTGTTTTCTGGGTTTTCTGGGTTTTGTAAGAGGGTGCCCCTAACGTTTGCTGGTCGGTAGACAGACATTAATGATAATCTGCCCTGACTAATCCTGGCTGATAGGGATAGTAAGACAGGACTAACACCTGGTAAAGGGATCGGCTCAACAAAACCATACACACTACATTTCATTCCATGGGCGGGTAAGACATGCTGAGACGGACATTTTGCTGGTATTTTTTAAATTATCCTCTGAATAAAAAAAATATCATTTTTTATAGAATAAGCTTCAGATGGCTTATTACATGCAGCTGTGGATTAACCAGAGTACCACTGTTGTTTTATCAAAAAAATAGTATATACTAAATTTAAAATTTAATAGCGTAAATACAAGTAATTTTTATACAATATTACATGCCTCATAAGTAATACTTTTAACATCGTATGAATACAAACCATGGTCAGATAAAATATAGTTTTTTATTTAAAATTACTCGTCGTAAATGGATTACGTTCATAGATGAAACAATATATGTGCGACAAACAATTTTAAATTATGACATGATTAAACCACATTAAACCCATTATATATCTGGTCATTCTTATACCAGGTTGTGAACAGAAGCAGTTTGAGTTTAAAGCAGAACAATAATCTTATCATAGTGCATATATAGTAATTCGATATTATGGACATCCCATGTACATGTATCAACTAGGCAGTCAGTCAGAGACTGCAAACATCCGCAGATATTATATTAATTAACGTAATGATCGTAAAACCTATGGTAGTACGTGATATTGCATTCATATATAAAGTGGGTAGTTAAACTTCACTGGAGATGATCAATTATGACGTCATAGATTCAACCTAGTTCATTCATTAATAGAGGTGGGCTTAAAGATGCGAGAATATGACGTCATAAAATAGAAATCCATGCAGGTGGATCAAAATAGCACTTTGCTACCAATCCATGTCCACATCGTAATCCAGATCATCCCCAAAAGTTAATCGAATGTTCCTTGGCCCAAAACACACCTCTAGTGAAAGTTCAAATTTGTTTATTACTGCTTAAGTATCAGGCGGACAGTTGACCAACCAACAATACCAAAAACATAACCTTCCCAGCGAAGGTAAAAAACCCTCATGGTCTCCATGGTTCATCCCTTGAAGCGCGGAATTTTTTAAAGAAAACCTTGTAAACCAAAGAATTTTTTTCAATTTGAAATAATCATAACTGTCTTAGTTAGCTCTTTCCGATTCATTTGAATACCTATGTTATAGGTCTATGGCCATTAGAAATATGTTTACTCTTACAGTGCGGGGATCGACTTTAGACGTCAGAATCTGACATCTAAAGTCTAAAACCAAGTTTCGCGGGGATCTGTAAGGTTTATACATGTTTCAGTGTTCTAGAGGTTAAAAAGAAGACAACGGCTACGTGGTTAAAACTATATTAAGGTGATCTATCCCCCCTTATATAGTATGAATAAATTTGTGACAAATAAATCAAAGTCGCCACGAATTGAGGCACAAGTGTTCCCTTATATGGGGTGATTGCCTATCATGTGACCCTCTCAGAGGGTCACATGATAGCCAATCACCCCATATTAGGACATAATTATTCATACTATATAAGGGGTGATAGATCACCTTTAAGGTTTAACAATGAGTATGTATTGCGTCACAGTCTAACATAAGTGACGATCTCAGTTTAAAGTACCCACCCCTCCCTCACCGACATAAACAACACCAATCTTTGTGGTTCTGAGAGGTTGCGGAACTGCTCAAGACCGGTGCACGCTAAGTATTTCTAAACAGTAGTGGTTTCTGATATGATGACAAAATGTGACCTTATGCCGGCCAAACATTAGACCATTTTTTATAATATGGACTCAAAGTTGTTTCCGAAATAACCGGATGGAATTCACGAAGAAAATGTGAAGTTGAGAAATACGCAGCATTTGACAGAATAGTAAATAATTACAAGTATTTTCCGAACAAACTTGTTTCTATAATTCATATAGATCAGGACATGACTGCCATGCAAATAACAGTAACGGCTTACTTTTCAAGTGAGCAGGTACTGCTCTTTGTCTTTGTAAAGACAAACATAAAGATAAAGACATGTGGCAATGTCTCATCATATTATCTACCTACACTTCTGAAAGTGCTCAATCTAATGGTGGTATTATATATACATGTAAGATTACATATGAATCGGGCATTCAGCTTAGATCTACGTCGTTGAGATATATAACTTATCTTTACGGATTAACATTATGACCCACGTTATATAGTACATGATAAACAACAGCCATATCAGCGACAGTACTTCAAGAAGGGTTACAACGGAAAGCGTGCGTGAATCAAGAGGACAGATGGCTGACAATGTGAAAACGGCCGCCATCTTAAAAGCTGTCGCCATCTTGGAGCGGCCGCCATCTTGCATCTTCCCTGGTAGCTGCAAGGCTCAATCTGAATTTGAAATATCTAGTTGAGGATAATCATAACTATGGAATGCTATAAATGATGAGAGCAATTGCCCTTTTCAGTTTCCAGCCACATCATCTACTCTTCTTCAGAAATACAGGAAATAATAAAGCAATACAATAACAATAACAATAAATAATATAATAAATAACAATAAATAATAACAAAGCGACGTAAAGCAATATTCGCTCACTCTTTAGTAAGCAATCCGTTAGATGGTGGTTATGAGAAAAGACATTCCAGCTAATAATAGACTCCAGTGTTATCTATGTTGTCACTACAATATCAACTGGCAGAATATTGCTATCGTTTGTTATATACATGTATAACAACTTCATATCGCGTAATATCTAGTATATACATTTTGTGAAGTAAGTATTCAATATTGGTCAGAAATATTGTTGTTATCACGATAAATTCAGTTTGCAAGTATATTTTAACCGAGAATAAACCATGCAAAGGCAAACATCAATAACTGCTCACTTGAAAGGTCAGCAGTTACTGCTGTTTGTCTTTATACGGCTGAAGAGGCCTAAACAATCCACTGTTGGTAGGATACGCGATGCTTCGAATGGGACTGGATTAGATCATGAATGAAATACAAACTACCTTTAATGACAATATAGTCTCACTCGAATTCTTTCAGGAATGTTTAAATGACCCACCCAGACCATACGTAGTGCAAAATTAATTACTCTTGGGCGTTACATGGCCAAGTATACTAGGTTAGTTGCAATACATAAGAGTTAATTTGATAGATTTAGTCACGAGACACTCGATATTTGCCTGGTGTTGGGCAACCGTCTGCGACGATAGCCCAACATTAGATATCATAAGCAACCGGATGAAATGTATAACTTAATCCTTTTAATGCGGAATTATTTGTTACTACTGTTCATTCTCTTGAAAAACTGGAACTGCTAGCAATTTTTATTGTTAAATGACAAACAAATTATTTTTTTAAATTGTAAAATAATTACTTTTTCCTAAATTATATAATTTTACTAGCTGCGGAATCATCTACCACACAATAATGATTTCAGTGGTATTATCTTGAAAATGTTTATATTGTACGTCTCTAGCAGGACTAGGGTTTAACTCTTTAACCACCGGTTCCAATTATATTCGTTTTTTCTCATTTTTTATCAGCACATTAAATACCAGGTGTATTTGGAACACTGAAGATAATATGTGCCATCAATCAACAAAATTTTAAAATCGTTGATTTCCATTTTGTCAAATCTGAACAATTTTCACTCATTTGAAGTCAAGTCAGTGAAGATTCTAATAATATTGCGGTTAAAGGGTTAATCAGGTATGTATTCAGTAAGACTGATTGTATCAACAACAAGTACAAAGACACTCAGACACTGTCTCCATCAAATATATTAAGGCGTTGGAATGAATGGATAAGCGAATGGGACTCCAAACCACTTGTCTGCACAATGCACATACAGGCTAAATTAGGCCAGGACATCTCTCCAAGATTGTGATACGAATGAGATGACACTGCCGTCCAGACGTAGGACTCGAAATTCTAACCCTAACGGTCTGAGGCCGAGCACGCTACATATCGGGCACGAGGCCTCCATAAATACTGACTATTTACAAGTGGAAGGGGAAAATGCACTTCAGATAATAACATAGTAATTCGCACACGAGGTTGTATGAGCTGCTGCAACGATCATGATTGTTTAACAAGGCTTTCTGTCATACCATGCTATTTCTCATCGTTCATTCATGTCGCTGTTCACGGTATTCTACTTGTCATTGTGCTGTGAACAGTCGTTGAACATGACCCGTGTCTTTACACTGGGCATGTGAACAGGCAACCGACACATATTTGACGGCAGGTTTTTTGCAACATCAACTTGAATTCAGAACATCACGTACACTGCAGCACACACAGATTAGAGGTTGGGCTAATGCTGGTTTGTAGTTTGGTCACATATCTTGTCAATACAGTCATGTGACAGAGGGCTTTCATCACATCACCATGGACGTCAGATTCTGACGTCTAAAGTCGATCCCCGCACTGAAAGGGTTAATATCATCAATAATATAGTGGCCGCCAGACACTGACCCCCAAACAGCATCCCAGCAAATACAAAACATTTGTATAACATTTTTGCAATGTTGGACCAACGTCTAAGACGTTGGGCCGACGTTGTATAAATGTTATACATATGTTTTGTGTTCGCTGGGATGCAGGTCTACTTCAACATGATGGCACGGGGGCTGTGGTACTGTAATCACTTAGTATTAGTGTAGCTCGTGGTGTAGGGATCGTAATGACGGAGTGTAGTCTACATTGAACTTTCATAGCACACCAGGCGCGCTACCCCCAGCAAACACAAAACATTTTTACAATGTTGCACCAACACGAATACGTTGGGCCGCCGTTGCACAAATTTTGTACAAATGTTTTCTGTTTGCTTGGTTTTAATCATAATTTATGAAAATTGTGTAATGGGAATATCATATAATTGCTAATGACACTAAGCTGCATGCGGCTAAAACACTACCCAATTAGGCCTATACATGTATTAGATGTGTAAAATATGAGGTTACTATGTTTTTGCAATATGTGTACATTTTCACGATTATTAAGTGTATTGTGTATGATAATTAAACGAATCAAGTATATCGTCACGAATGAACGAACGAACGAACGAACGAACGAACGAACGAACGAACGAACGAACGAACGAACGAACGAACGAACGAACGAACGAACGAACGAACGAACGAACGAACGAACGAACGAACGAACGAACGAACGAACGAACGAACGAACGAACGAACGAACGAACGAACGAACGAACGAACGAACGAACGAACGAATGAATGAATGAATGAATGAATGAATGAATGAATGAATGAATGAATGAATGAATGAATGAATGAATGAATGAATGAATGAATGAATAAACGAACGGACGGACGGACGGACGGACGGACCGACGAACGAATGAATGAATGAATGAATGAATGAATGAATGAATGAATGAATGAATGAATGAATGTATGAAATGAATAAATGAATGAATGAATAAATGAATGAATGGATGAATAAATGAATGAATGAATGAATGAATGAATGAATGAATGAATGAATGAATGAATGAATGAATGAATGAATGAATGAATGAATGAATGAATGAATGAAAGAATGAATGAAGACCTATGGGGCTTCAAGTCAACTTTGTAGGGTGTTGAGATGGTATCATTGGCTCCCCACATATTGAATATTAACGAGTGGACGGGGAAGATACATTTTTATCTTTGAAAACTGAATACCGGGGGGCGGGAAGTGAACCATGAATCCCTGGCGTGACATCTTTGCCACTCCACCATGATGCAGAGAAAGACAAGCACCTGAGTCATGACTACATGGCTGATTGACAGCATATCACAAGAAACACGGTACGTTTAACCTGTGTTGTTTCAATGTTGGCCCAGCGTCTGCGACGCTGGAACAACATTGAACCAACACAGGTTAAAGGCACCGTGTTCCCTGATGACACACATCACGCGTGGTACACCTTTACGTGTCAAAGCCGAAAAACTGGAGAGCTGGAATACAAAACCTATTGTAAGATGAGACTAGGATTTCCGCCTAAATAAGTTTAGTGACATTCGTGTAGACGTGGTGTGATGGGCGGGCAGGACCACACATACTCAAACAACGACGACACAGAGAGAGGGGGGACGTAGGGGAGAAATATGTACTTATTGCACAATACACTTTATTTTCTCGCATTGTGCCACTTCACACACAACATTTGTTTATCTCTGATCTCCGTGGTGATGCAGCGGTTGAGCTCACACCTCTCATTCTGAAGTAGGCGGCTATGGGTTCGAGCCTCGTCGCTGACATTTGCCTGGCCATATACAGATGACTATAGTCGCTTTTAACTCATTTTCAGCCGTTTAAATCGCAGTTATTAGGAACATGAAATGTGTGTTTATCTATCAAGATTTGCTAATATTTGGTTTCGAAATAAACAGATATGAGTAATTTTCACTCACTTGAAGTTGTGTGTCGCGGTAGCGAGACACAACTTCAAGTGGGTGAAAATTTAATTGTTTTAATTTAGCAGTTTAATGGTTGATAATAACTGTACAGTCTACGTGTGTGTGTTTCATTGTCGATATGATTTCATATCATATGTCACAAAAACTTTTCACAAAAAACGGAAAACCACAGAATCAAAATTCCGTATATATCTGGGTTTCAAATTTGATAGCAGTAGACTACATATTACAGACATATTCATACTATTTTATCTGCACCATAGACCCACATAGCTGTGTCACCGTTTATCCTATTGATTTACGGCTAGTGTGTTCACACGTTATACATTTGCGTAATGTTTTGCTGTATGAATAACGAGCCTAGCAGTAAGAAGAAGATGAATGTCTGACTATACTTATACCTGTCCCTCTTAGCTGACTGCTTTACAATGAGAGCCAGAGGCAACAAAGACCCGACACACGGACAGCGCTGGTCTGATGTTGGGCCAGCGTCGCAGACGCTGGACCAACATCAAACCAACACTGTCTGAATATCTCCTGTTTGTGGGGATAGCTCATTCAGAAAATACCAGACGTTCAGCCAGTGTTGGTCTGATATCGGGCCAGCGTCGCAGACGGTGGACCAACATCAGGCCAACACTTGCTAAACGCCTGGTGTTGTTTTTAGAGCCCATCTGGGAATATTTTTACAATACATGATTCTCTAACATCGTCTCAGTAATCTCATTTCGTAACAGCCTACCATTGTAACATGTTTAAAGCCTGAGTATATTTAGTGCAAATTAGATTTATCTCTGTATGTCATAAGTTTTTTCAATGTGTGGAGATGGTATGGGGTTAGTGAGACAGAGGGCAGATGTAGGAAGATTATATAAAATCTGACTTGATGTTTGAAGGTGAAAGATTAAACGACCAAAATCATCCGTCTGTTAAAAAATAATATAGTAAGGCAGCGGTGAGATGTAGGGTTGAGTGTAGGATTTCTGGTGAAAAAAATAATTTTGAAAAAAATCTGTCAATGGGGGGGGGGGGACGGGCAGCAACCTCTTAAGTTCTCCCTCTGGATCCACCAATGAAATGTATGTTTAACCAATAACAGGACAATGAAATGAAACCCATCTGGTGTAATGCTGAAGGCAAAGGGGCGGCATAACTGTACATGATCCCACCAAGACGACAGAGCGACAATATATCGCCTGTCTAAAAAAAATAACAAATACAACCCACATTACCGGATTGGTTTAGGAAATATTATGGATCATTTTACTTCCATCAAAACTACATGAATATCGGATAAATGTTCGATCTTTCACTCTTCGAACAAAATGAAGGTTGTTTTGCAATCAGTAATGCAGAGATATGTTCCACCTACATGTGTATTACGTATATTACTGTATGGAAAATAACTTTCCAAATACATTTTGAGTGTGTTGGTTCAATAAATATCTCAATTAGCCTAAGCCATTATTGTATTATCTACTCACCATGTTCATGATGGTGAGCACGTATGTTTTGAGGTCTTCATCTTGATAGTACTCCACCATGGCTGGGTCCACCACCAGTAGAGTTTCCACGTTACGCTCGATGCTGATGGATCTCTTCTTCCTCCTGCTCGTCTCCTCCACATGTTCTGTCCCCCTCCTCTTTCTAGACTTCTCCCACTCCGTTCTAGAATCATCTTCGTCTTTACCGTTTCCTACAGAGGAAAGATTAATAGCGATATATATGCCAATCGCATCTATTATAGTTTTAGCTTTGTTGTTTGATCTTTTATGAAGATTAAATGTTTTTGACTGGGATATGTATTGATTCAAATCGTACATAATTATGTAAATAACTTCCACTCACTTGAAGTTGTGGGTCGCGGCAGCGAGACAACTTCAAGTGGGCTAAAATTTCAGTTTTATAATTTAGCAATATATAGTGCGATATCGCGCGTATTCACACCCACCCGTTAAATCAAATCTATATGTGAATGTCAGTGTCTTAAAAGCTACATTGCGATGGTAATAGTTATTGTTTTTCTTGGGGGCAATGTCTTAATTCAAGGCCCTCGTTGTACGATTTGAGTACAATTTGATCCCTCAGCTCCACCTCAGGATCAAATGCTCCAGGTAGGGCTCAAATCTCACAAGTCTGCCCTCCAAACACACATATTTTCTTGATATTAACCCTTTCACCACTAATCACGACTATAGTCGTTTTTAATCCGCTTTATTGGACGTTAAAATCGCAGTTATTGGGAACGAAATCTGTTTTTAAACAGCAACATTTATATTTGGTGTCAAATTAAACAAATATGGGTAATTTGCACCCACTTGAAGTTGTGTGTCGCTACCGCGACCCAAAACTTCAAGTGGGTGCAAATTTATATCAACCTGAAAATTGAAGATAAACAACAGACCCAATTCTGGGTGACAGCTGGGCCAACGTCTGAGAAAACGAGACGTTGATTCATTGTGGGGTAATGTTGGGCCAGTGTCGCACTTACCCCCAATGGCAGGGAAGGTTTGTGGTGTGGCACCAATGTTGGGTTAGAGTTGGCCCTCCGTCTGCGACACTGGCCCAACATTACCCCACAATGAATCAACGTCTCGTTTTCTCTAGGGGGGGGGGGAATTGTGGGCACAACCGTGTGATAAATCAATGTGATAACAACAGCGAAATAAAGCGTTGTGTTTTTATAAAGCTGATTATCACAGCACCGCCTGCAAAGACTCCTCAGAGCTGGGAAATAAGTCTGCAGGTCCCGTACCTGGATGACCTCGGCTAACATCTAACCATGGATCAGCAGTGGCTGGATGTCCAGAGACACTGGTCCAATACGGAGCCAGAATTCTGTCTCAGACGACCCTTGCTCTATCTTGGGTCATCGATTTGGCAATGCACGCTGCTAAATCTTCACATGACAGTGGCGTATAGCATGACTTGTCTCGGAAAGGGCTATTATAATGGAGTTAAAATCCCAGTTGAGAAAGGTACTATGCTATCTGCGTTGTATCTGAGAGAAAAAATATTCTCACTGGCAAACATTCTTACTCAATGTGAGAGTTTTTTATCAGTGTGAAGATGATGGCACTGATTTAGCTCACCAGCCATTATCTTAAACCTTATCCCAGCAAACACGAGACGTTGACCCAATGCTGTTTCAATGTTGGGCCGACGTCTAATACGTTTTATTGGCCATATAAATCGCTGGGATTTGGAACGAAAATGAGCGCTGAAACATCAAGATTTACAAATGTTTCGTCTTAAATTAAACAAATATGAGTAATTTTCACCCACTTGAAGCTGTAGGTCGCGGTAGCGAGACAACTCCCAAGTGGGTGAAAAATTAATTTATTTAATTTAGCGCTTAAAGGGTTAATCCCGGTACATACAGTGGAATGTCTTTTTATCGCATGAATGCATTATAAATATAACAAATAAGAGTCTGAAGCTACATAGTCAAAAGCTACATTTTGATGTCGCGATGAGAGTGGGTGAGTTTAGAATTATCTATTCTTTGAGCAGTTGGACGACAGTGCTTCATGCAGTAATATGCCTTCAACTGGATTAGAAATTCGGGGAATTCCAGACAAGACTGGAATGAGTGGCTATAGATAACCAGTGGGTTACATGAACTGACAAACCGCCATGTCAGTATATGCTTGTCATCCAAATGTTATGTAATAGTGGAATGAGAACTGAAACCCAAACTGGATCAGGCGCTTGGGGGGGGGGGGGGGGGTATTAAATAAAGTCAAATTTGCAACATTGCTGCAACGTGTTGAAAGAGTTCTTAAATTCACATATTAATTAACATGATTAATGAATGTCGATTGATTTTTTTATCATGCTTAACATATATCGTAGATTTCAACGTTTTAAGGGTTTTTTTTCTAGACACACGCATATTAGATCTGACCTATAACGGGGATTGTGATGGGATAATAGGTGATGATGGGATTACCAATAGAATAGATACTAATGTCTAAGCATTAATCATGTTAAAGTCACGCTTTCAAACCCCATTAAGAAGAGCCAATTTGATATGGGCCTACACCACAGACGGTGGGCAGGGTGTCCGTGACAAAGTCCCTTGAAGCAGATAGGGAGTCTATAACTAAAAAGACAGAAAATAGAGATGAATGTGGAAGCAAAATTACTCTAATGTCTGTGGAAACGCCCAGTGAGTCAGAGAAACCAATCGAGATCTTGGAAATCTTATTTTTCTACCTCGACGGTTTTTCTTCCCTGGACAAGACTTAGTAGTATGATCACAGAGTTAGAAAAATCTGTGCGCTACTCCTGTATGCAAAAGCAAACAGCAGTAACTGCTTATTTGAAAAGTAAGAAGTTACTTGTTAATCTTAACACGCAGTATAATCATCTCAGATTAACCTTTGAAGCGCTGAAATACCAAGAGACTAAAGTTTTTTTTTCAATTTGAAATCATCATAAATCAATCATAAATGTCTTAGTTAGCTCTTTCCGCTCCATTTGAATACCTATGTCTACGGCCATTATAATCTGAATGTTTTACTCTTTCAGAGCGGGGATCGACTTTAGACGTCAGAATCTGACGTCTGCAGACGTCATATTCTGACGTCTAAAGTCGGTCCCCGCGCTGAAAGGGTTAAGGAGGTTGCTAGAGCCCCCTTACTCACATGTTAGACCTTGTTAGTCTGCTCAGAGCAAGTCGCAAGCAGGTGCTGCTGACCTACTGCAGATTGATGGGCATGAGCAATACCGCATGCGAAGGGTTTCACACTTAGGTGAGAACATTTTCACTACATCTGGGGTTTTCTATACCCTACCCCTCTCCAGGTAACAGAATGATTACATGAAAATTGGATGATGATAAGAAGAATGCCACTTTAGTATTCATTATCAATTGGTGAAATTCCCTCTTTGTTGCGTACTATCAAGTTATGTATTCTGTTACTATCTAATTAACTTATTGTTAAGTAAAGTTTACTGTCCAGTAAAGCCAGCTCAACTTTTTTAGAACCAACATGCTGTATTTTGCTTGGATTCTTCCCAACAAACACTAGACATTTAGACAATGTTGGGTCAATGTTGGGCCAGCGTTGCAGACGGTGGACCAACCTCAATCCAACATTGGGTTGTGTTCGCGGGGAGTACACCTATCTAACTGGGTCAGTCTGAGTGCAGGTTATTCAGCTAATAATCCACGTTGCCTTGCATTGGTTCCATAACGGCGAAATTTTTTATGTGATGTCCCACCATTGAGCCCACATAGGCAAGAAAAGAGATCAAAGTGAGACATGCATGCCGCCTGCAGACACTGTGTCTGCAGTTACAGGTGTGATACGTCTGTGTGAAACAACCGAAGCCGCCTCCCAGACAACAAGAGCAAGCTCACCTAATGGTGGCGTACTGCTGGACAACCGTCTGCGATGCTGGCTAAGCATTAAACCAACATTGGGTTAACCTATATTGCTTGTTGCCACGGTTCCACGGTGGATTTTGGCTCTTGAACGTAGAAAAAACCAATGGGGAACGGCACGGAGACTATGAGATATCTCTCTGAGAAATGCGAGACTTACAGCAAACATGGTTCAATGGCTCCCTTAAAACTTTCCCTTAGATTTTTAAGATACACCAAATCCTTCAATGGCCAACATGGCAAGTACGGATCAGCGAAATATCTCATATTGCTGAGCAATAAGGGAAATTTACACTTACAAACCACGTTGTTTATCGGCCTGAAATATTTTCTAGAGACACCCAGTCAGAATACAGACGCGTGTTGGTCAATTATCACACCACCCAGCAACGAAAACATTTGCATAACATTTGTACAACGTCGGCCCAACTTCTTCGACGTTGGCCCAACATTGTACAAATATTATCCCAGCATAAGAACAAAACATTTGTATAACATTTTCACAATGTGACGAGCTTTGAATTACTCTTGATAATTAAGATTGGTAATAAACTGACCTTTAATTCCACATCCGTTATGGTGATCTTCTCTTTTGTGTGCGTGTAAGATGTCATGTTGTGGAGGTAATGCTGAGCGTTTGTAGATCACATGGGGATGATGAAGGTTCTCTCCTATCTGGTGCTTCTCTACAGGTTCTATAAAGTATTCCTCTCTGCCCACTCGTATAAACCCGTGCTACAAACAGAAATAAACAAACCGGCTCGTTATCTTCCAATCTACAGCTATTAATGACAACTACAAGCAGTATAACCTGGTGTTATATGGTAATGGGGTCGACCTTACAAGACATTAAATAAAATATATTATTTCATTTGCTTCCATGTATTCTAATTTGGTCACATTTGTAAAAAAACACTCATGACATTTAAATATACACATTCGATTTATAAATAGGCATCCGCTACTAATTCGCAGAAACATTTATCGAAATTATCATTTGTATCTATTCTGGAATGCAAAGTTTTGGGGTGAACACAAAAACGTTATTTCTACGCTGGAATTTATGAAGTGTGGAATGGATATTTTTTCAATATGAAAAGAATGACAATTTGTTTAATTTATTGACTGAGATATCCAATATGTCGTCATGATAGTTTAATGTTTCCTCAAAAACATAGATAACATAACTTTAATTCATATATCAATTTACATCCGCTTATCATTAGTCGTTAACTCACGACGTGATCACAATCTGACATAAACAGACTGCCGTTCGAGAACAGAGCAAATACATTGACATACTATCTATTTTTTAAAGCATACTTGAAACGGAAACTTCGTGCTAGATCACCGCTGTTCCAGAATCATACCCTGTGCAATTACGCTTTAGTAATGGAAATTTTGTAAATTGATATAATTGTGCACTTGTAATTTATAGTTTGATGCGTTTGACACGTTTTACGTTTAGCCTAAAGGTAATTTTTAATAAGACAAATGGGCATCGTGAAAACGGGTAGCACACGAGCGATAGGGATATGCCACACACCAGAGAGGTTACATTCAGCCTAACCCTGGGATCGTGCCTTTCTGTCAGCCATCTCAGGAGCACCTCTGTCTTATGTGTTATCCTCCAATCCTGTGGTGGTGCTAATTTACAACCAATTTACACATAGCACTCAAGTGCTGGATCTGCTAGTTGGAATGACTCCGGCGAAATGCTGGGCCAACATTGCTGATGCAATTCCAACGTCTGTTCTCGGTTGTCCGCATTCTGGCAGACTACCAAGACGCCTGGTAAATTAGTGTCCCGGAGTCTGGAAAAGCCATGGGCGACTGATGCCATATTGGTGGTCTGTCCACCATATGTACCATACCGAGGGAGGAAAAGGGGGACGTTGAACCACTGTTGGTGTAATGTTGGGCCACGTCTGCGATGCTGGCCCAACATTACACCAACAGAGGCTCACCACCTCGTCTCTGTGGAGACATGCACTCCACAGCACTCAGAACGCCGTAAAACCAAAGGGCCAGGACACAATGGTTTTGATGGCGAGCATCTAATTCTATGCCACACACATCGCCTGCTGATTAGCTCATAATACCAGACACGCCGACAATGTGATTACCATAGGACTAGACATGGTGACACTTTTATATCTTAGCTGGATATACTATACCCCTCTCTATCCCCATACTATACTCATACATATTTTGTTGTCTTAATCTAGGGCTCATTTACACCAATCTATTCTCCTGTAGACGTACTGCATATTGAAGGGTTTTATGACTTGTTTGCACCACCAGAGAAATAATGTCACAGTTACCCTCTTAGTACATGCAGTACCCAGTTGTTTAATATAATTTTCATTCACCTTGAGATGTGAATTGCTGTTTCGCAAATTCCATCTCAAGGTGGATGAAAATGGCTTGGTTTTATAAAACACCCAAGTATAAGATCTCAAATTAAAGCTGATAACATCCATAATCAGATCATTACATCATTACCATCAATATCACCATCGATCAAAATTATTATTATCATTATCATCATTATTATCAACTTTCGTACCTACATTATCATCATGAACAATTGGAATTTCCACTCACTTGAAGTTGTCTCTCGCTAAAAGATCCACAACTCCAAGCGAGGGAAAATAATTGAGATTTTACAAAATGGAGGTCAACGATATTCAAATCATGTTGATTTACATCACCTTTCATCTTTAACACGTTTAAAAGCTGATATGTAATGTGCTGATCAAACCTAATTATCCCTTGTCCTGCTGAATTGTTTCAATTATACTTTTCGTCATTTGAAGCTGGAATTGCTGAAGCAATTTTCAGCTTCAAATGACGAAAAATATTACAAAACTTTATTAAATATACGTCTTCTAAATATAGTTATTTGACTAGCTGAGCATCTACCACAAACTATATTATCCATTTGTCATATTATTCACGCAGAATCAGGATACATACAGATCATATTATTCTATACAGATCATGTAAGTGTAGAATACATGTGATTGTCCTATAGTTTGAGGCTGGTTGTAAGTTTTCTTTTACTACAAAGACAACACTGTGTTGTAATGTGAGTATGATAAGATATCTGTTGAATCACGAGGCTAACATCTGGGCAAGTTTACTGAAATGTTTATTTATCTTTGTACCAGTGCACCTATAACCCTCACACAATGGCTTCTGGTGATTTGCAGTGGTGATGACCTCACAATATACAAATACTTGCAGCAATTTTTACATTGATCCGATCAATTTACATGACAATTTAAATTTTATCCTAAAAATTGGGTTGCATAATAACAGTTCATTTTAACCCTTAGACGACTGATGTCGACTACAGTAGCCATTCTGTGTTTTTACTAGTACCTGTATAACCAGTGTTTAAAAATAAAATAAATGCTTAAAATATTTTAATATCTTAAAACACTGATATATGTTGGGACTTACATTTCACAAATAACACAAATTTTCAGTCACTTGAAGTTGTGGATCGCGGTAGCAAGACACAACTGCAAGTGGCTGAAAATTTAAATTTCTTAGCTCAGTGTTCGAAGGGTTAATGTCGTCAAAAGGGAGATAATTACAACCTACTTAATAATTTTAAAATAGTGAGACGGTGAATAGCTAAAAACTTTCAGGTCAATATAATATTAACGGGGGTGTATTAACTGCGACGACTTCTTTAATGGCAAAGGGGAGTGTAATTATTGAAATGGTGAACCTATATGGTAAAGAGAATAAAAGATTATAGTTTTTATGTAAACATGGTAAGAGAGGGTTAATAAATAGTGAAAGTCAAATATGGTTCTAACCGTTATCCTGTCAAGTTGATTTCTGTTAATTTTCACCCACTTGAAGTTGTGTCTCGCTACCGCGATCCACAACTTCAAATGGGCGAGACTAAACATTTTCAAATGTCGATGTTTAAACACACATTTCGTTCCCAATATCAGTGACTGGATCGATTAATAAAACAGTTTAAAAGCGAAAATAGTCGTTATCAGCAGGATAAGGGTTAACCCTTTATCCGCCAAATTATTCAATTTGTATTTTCACCCACTTGAAGTTGTGTCTCCCTGTCGCGATCCACAACTTCTAGTGAGTGAAAATTATTCAGATTTGACAAAATGGAGGTCAACAAATTTCAAATCTTGCTGATTATTGTCACTTTTTATCTTTAACAGGTTTAAGAGCTGATAGGTAATGTGGTAATAAAAATGTAAACAAGAGCACACTCGACAATAGCCCGCCGCCATTATTGAAATTGAAATTGAAGCCACAAGGTCAAATTATTGACGTCAAATGCGAAAAATCACAATAAATCGGTCATTTAATTTTTTTTCAGCGATTATTAAACTTGTCCGAGAATTAGTAGCATGCATAACAAATTTGAAGAAGATACATGAAAAGTTATCGCGCCCACAAGGTCAAATTATTTACGTAAAATGCGAAAAATTGCCATAAGTCGGCCATTTTGAATTTTTTTCATAACAAATTTGAAGAAGATACATGAAAAGTTATCGCGCCCACAAGGTCAAATTATTTACGTAAAATGCGAAAAATCGCCATAAGTCGGCCATTTTGAATTTTTTTCCGCCATTATTGAACTTGACCGAGAACTGGTCATTAGTAACATGCATAACAAATTTGGGAAGGATACAAGAAAAACTTTTCAAGTTATCGCCGACGCCGACGACGCCGAACTTCAATTGCAATAGCCCACCTTTTTAAATTAAAACTAAAAGGCGGGATAAAAACGAATATGGTCGCCATCGGCGGTTAAAGGGTTAATAACGAAAGGGAAAAGTTCATTCATCAATTTGCAAGAGGGTGAATAACACCCGCTTCGTGAATTGACTCTCTGCTTCGCCACTCGGTGAATATCCAGAACGTCAGTAATGTGAAACAGCATCAAACATTCTAAGCTCGGAGTGAAAAAACACAGTCTGGAATGTCAAAGAGGGGTAGGCCTACTCAGCAACCATAAGACGTTGATCGGATGTTGGGCTGGCATCGGAGACGATGGGCCGACAACATTGGCTCAACGTCTCGTGTTTGATGTGTACGAATACTTAAATGCCTCATTGGTGGCGAAAAAGACAATAATAGCAATAGTAACGGTAAATACCGCCGGTTCTCATGCCAGCAGGCTATTATAATCCCCCCTCGATGGTGATTCTCCATTCTGTGACCAGAGCAATCTCTCCCCATCGGCACGACCTCCCAGCTAACACGAGCTGTTGACACAATGTTGCTTTAATGTTGGGCCGACGTCGAAGACGGCGGGCCAACATTAAAGCAACATTGGGTCAATGTCTCGTGTTTGCTGGGCTATATACGGTCTCGTCGGTGAGGCGCTGGTGACAGCATGGTGTATCTCCTAATTTATAAAGTAGGCAGATACACCCTTTTCAACTCCAAGGTGTCGTTATAGCTGCGACCTCCACACTGGGAAATACATTATGGTCAGCACCGTCACAATAACCGTTTGGTCGCTAAGCACGACTAAAGTCGTTTTAATCCGTTTTAAGCCGATTAAAATCACTGGTAATGGAAACAGCATATATGCTTACCATCAAAATTTGCAAATGTTTGATCTCACATTAAAAAAAATGTGAGTGAGTAATTCTCACCCACTTGACACTATAAAGTTGTGGGTCACGGGACAACTTTGGGAGAAGGGTTAACCCTTTAACCGCCAAATTATTCAATTGTAGTTTTCTCCCACTTGAAGTTGTGGATCGCGTCAGCGAGCCACAACTTCAAGTGGGTGAAAATTATGCAGATATGACAAAATGGAGGTAAACTCTTTTCAAATCTTGCTGGTTGATGTCACATTTTATCTTCAACATATTTAAAATCTGGTACATAATGTGCTAATGAAAAATGAAACCCGAATATATGCGGCACCGGCGGCTAACAGGTTAACCCCTAAACAGCTAACATGCCACTTGAACCATAACATTAGGCGCATTAATATCATAATTGCATCATTTTTCTATGTGTGCGAATGATTAGAAGGAGAAACTTTGATAAAAATGTAAAATCTGAATGTCTGGCTGAGTACACTGATCTAATCAGACTGGTACCATACGTCCCATCAAACACGAGGCGTTGGCCCAGTGATGGGCTGGCGTTGGGCCAGCGTCGTAGACGATGGGCGAGTGTTTGCTGGTTACGTGTGTTGGGTCCTGCAAAGACGAACAGCAGTATCTACTTACTTGAAAAACAAACAGTTACCGTGCTTCACAATGCAGCGGCAGTTTCTGCTTACTTGGTATATAAGCACTTACATACATTCTTACAAAGCAAAAGCCAACATAAGTACAAGAAATAGGTTACTTTTCTACAACGGCAACAACTGTAACTAGTTGCCGACCGTCAAAGACAGAGCACAGTAACTGCTTACTTGACAAGTGAGCAGTTACTGTGCTTTAAATGCAAAAGCCATTATTGGGAAAATAAACAAGGCCTATTTGAAAACTAAGCCCCTTACTGCTGTTTGACTTCGCACTACAGACGTCCCAGCAGACAAGACGTTGACCCAATGCTGATTTAATGTTGGCCCAGCGTCGATGACGATGGGCCAACATTAAATCAGCATTGGCTCAACGTCTTGTGTATGCTGGGGGTGTGTCAGCTGCACTCGGCTGAACTCGCCGACTCACGTGTTCGCAGACCTATTTTCAATCCTGAATGTTATCCATTTTCCATAGAAACCGTTTTTGCAGATCATGTGGCGAAAAAACTAGGTTTTTCTCACAAAAAAATAACCCACCTCGCCCCAAGGCTCATCTGTTATACCGCTCACCATATCTTTAATAGTAAATGCATCAGTCAAGAGAATGGTTAATGCAGATAAACGTGAATATGGCCCGTTTGTTTTACTATTCTACCAGCTCACTTTTCTCTCGAAGTGTTTATGATGGCACCGGAATTATAACCAACCCTCACCTCACACTGTTCAATGTGCTCGAATAACTCATAGGGGGGGGGGGGGGGGTGGAAAAGTGATCAAATAGAAATTATAATTTCATCAGAAATGCACATGCTAAATGCTATCATTGTGGGTGGTACATGTGAAGTGCCTCATAATGTGTGGTTAACCATCCCAGCATGTTCATAATGGGTAAAGTTGTTTGTAATCTCCACGTGCTCGTTTCTCTCGTGACCGTATACATACATCAACTGCATGGTTGGCTGGAGCGGAATCCAAAACATTATATGTACTGTAGATCTGGACATTTTTGCGTGTTTGGATTTTCGCAATTTTGTGATCTTAGGTCTTTATGCGAAGTCTAGCATTCGCGAATTATCGTATTTAGATGATAGGTAGCGCTATTATAATAATAATTTTCACGAGATTCTTAAATTCGCAATTTTTTCCTCTTCACGAAATTCGCGAAAATTAAAACCTCGCGAATATTACCAGATCTACAGTATATAAGCTATAGAGAAAATAATTTATGTAATGTTACATTTGATTTTGATCGCTTTCGAAATAATCATAAATATAGGATGTGCGATAACGTCCTGTATAAAGTTACAAATATATGTCAATGTTTGACGACGACTTTAACTGAGAGAACTGGTTCCCGACTCTCTGTTATCAGCTCCCGTAGTACGCTATGTTCACTGAATCAGAAATCAGCAGCAGACAGTTCTAGGACCTAGAGGGCGGCTGCCTGCCGGCCGGTTTATGGTGCGTATAATGTTGTCTGGCCGTCTGGCCCGGAAGTCTGAAACCGACTGACCTGGATCTTAGGCCTCCGATTGGTCGAGATGGCCATCTCGACCAATCGGACTCCTGAGATCCAGGTCGGTCGCTTTCAGACCGCGGGCACTGGAGCGCCTGAAATACCTAACACACTGCAGCAGCCTGGAAAAAGTACTAACTGCACCAGGAAAAAAGAAACATGCCAGGAAGTGAATGAGCTGCAGATGTTTGATGTAACACCTGGCCTCCGCCGGGGGATACTATATCCTGGCAGTATCCAGGAAGTGTCACTATCTGTGAAAATTACACCACTACTCTCTTCATTAAACTACGAACAGAGATGGTATTCCGCATCATAGGCATATTCTAAAGTTTGTTCTTAATTGTAGCCCAATTGCTCGCAACCTACATAATTATATGAACAGTTTTTTTATCTGCAATATTTAGTTAAATAACCATGTGAAATATATTGCAATAGTTTGCAGTAATTTAAACGCATCAAACACTATAAAATACTCGCGGGAGCACCAGTCCCCCTTGGTGGTTGTTTGCGCTCCTATGTAAGTGACATCAATCGCTATGTGGTACCAATATATATATATATATATATATATACTGTATGTCGTGTGCACTTTTGCGAGGCTTTACTCTACACATAACCAGATAACACGTATATTTCTTATTTCACGTTTGTCTGGACTGTACAGTACAACGTGAGGTCAAACGACAAAGTTTTGATTTCAAGCAGTCGTAGTTGTAAATAATCATACGACATAATTATTTTGATAAAATGAATGTATGGAGCCCCCCAGAGAGTACGAGGCCACTGCCGCTGCTTGTTATGATTGGCATATGAGACCCAACTAACATCAGATTTCGGTTTCAGAGTGGTAATACTAAGGCTTTTGTGGGTTACAATTCATCCCCTTGGAGTTAGAAGGTGTTAAACTGCCACTTTACAAAGTGGCAGTTTAACACCTTCTAGCTCTAAGGGGACGAATTCTCTCACTCGGGTGACACTGATGAAGGAGTGAAACTCGACCCTGTCCAACAATTTTCCTCTACTTACCCCCGGGGTATATACATATCCCTAGGTATTTGTTCGCTTACTTCATCCCCGGGGTATACAAGGTCAGTGTCTGTACTATACCTCCGTTACACCAAGGATAGTAGTATCCTTGGTTACACGTAGGACAGTCGTCATGGCGGTATGAGCCATTCATATACCCTGTCATCACCATGCTCAAAGTCTGTCATCAAATTAAAATTTACAACCAAAACAACTATAATTACCGCGTCCAGTGTTGAATGATGCCTTTCTTGACACCAGGTACCAGCACTCTGCTAATTATACGTTTAGTTATAACGGTCATCAATTTCACAAAACAATCAACCCTTAAAGCGCTGAAATACTTTTGTATAAGCCAGAGGGAACAAAGGGTTTTTTCAATTTGAAATCATCATAAATGTCTTAGTTATCTTTTCCGGTTCATTTTAATACTTATGCTATGGGTCTACAGTGGTCTACGGCTATTATAAATATTTTTACTCTTACAGTTCGGCGATCGATTTTAGACGTCAGATTCTGACGTCTAAAGTCGATTCCCGCGCTGAAAGGGTTCATCACCACTGCATTCACCGATTTTGCCACTAAGACGAGTTCGTGCCCTGCTCTGTTAGTCCCCGTTTACTCGCCATGATTCAGTATTGCGGGGAGCTTCCGTGACCGAGAAGTAGCGTGCACTCGAACACCAGGGTCTGGAGGACAGTGACGGTGTTAAATGATTCATCTCACCATTTCCTGGTTCTCTTGGCCCAGTTTAGCCTGAATGTGCACAAACGTGGCATAAGCCCCATTCATTAATTCACTAATTAATTCATTAATTAACTCATTAATTAATTCATTAATTAATTCATTTACTCATTAATTTTGCCACCAAGACGTGAAAGGTCAACACCCAACAAACTCGAGGCGTTGGTCGGTTACGACTATGGAGCCCGAGTGCAGCGGTAAGGGATTAAAACAAATGAGTGAAAGAAACACATTGAAAATAAATCAGAGTTGAAGTTGCGCCACCCCCGGGTAGGTTATCAACAAACACAAGAATTGAACCCAGTTCAGAACGATGCTGCACCAACGTAATTACGTGGGGTCAGATTTGATTCATTCTTTGGAGGTTTTGCAGAGGTGCGCCTGCATTCAGAAGGTCAGACAGCTGAGGGTTTTTTTCTGACAGTTTGCATTCAGTTGGGCATGTCTTCTGAATGAACACCCTTAATAAACGCCTCTCGTTTTATTTACACCCCCGTCGTTCAGTGCAAACACGAGACGTTGACCCAATGCTGGCCGTCATCGCAGAGCGCGGGCCACAATTAACCCAACATTGGATCAATGTTCCGTGTTTTCTGGGAGCTGGTGTATTGTAGTTGTGCAGTAGATGTAATACTTACGCAGACTGATAGGTGATCATGAGACCCACAACCAACATACACCTTGTTAAATGAAAATACGTGTTTTTCATTTCTTCTAAGATATGACATACTAACAATAATTATCAATAAAATTCAAACTGCTACACTTCAAAGCAAAGGCTACCAACACTAATCAACAAAAGCCATAACCACTGGTAAGATAAACCATAAACCAACGTTATTCATCAATAAAATCATATCAGTTACAATTATTAGATGACAAAAAAAACACGAAAAAATTATTGTCATTGTAGCACCTTTATGTTTCATTTTGAAGAATAAACATGTGTCAAAAAACAATGACTGTGGCAGATAATTATTATGACTTGCCATTTAAAGCCCCCAACCCCCTTATTTGTATATATTCTCAAGACACAGCTTTCGCTGCGTTAATAGATCCATTTTATTTTATCATAATTATTATATTATACACACACAGCTGTGATTTATTAAAATTATAGTGACTACCGAAAATCAATCAATCTCAATTCCAGCCTATAATTGAATAATCTTTATTGAAATTGCCTTTTATTACATCACGTATTGACATTGTAGACATGCCGATCAGTAATGGGTTTCTTTCCTCAGTAATCAGACCATCAGTCTCCCAGCAAACACAACACGTTTGAAACAACGATGTTTTAATGTTGGCCCAACGTCTGCGACGCTGGGCCAACATTAAAACATCGTTGTTTCAACGTGTCGTGCTTGCCGGGATGGCAGTGTAAACCTGTATTACCATACCTATGTCAGATATACTGAGTAAATGTGTCGCTAAAGGCAGACTATATTCGGCATCATTCTGTATTAACGCATTAACTGCTAAATGTTTCTTTATGATTTCCTTTCATTTAAAGTTGAAACTTATGTCCTCGAGTTTGTAAACGGATGAAAACTACTTAGTTCGAGAGAAAATATTCTAAACGCTGATACTGGTATTCCGGTACACATGCATGCTACCTTTAATAAATTACGATTTCAATGAATTCTAAAGCGTATATATATATATATGGTCTTGGTAACCGTGGGTTAAGTGTGCAACTATGTGGATCTCGCGGCACATGTATTATGTAAAACAGTTGATAACCTAGAAAACACGAGACATTGGAGCAATGCTGGATTAATGTTGGCCCACCGTCTACGACGCTGAACCAACAGTATAAATACTCACGGTGGCTAATCAGTGGCCATTAGTTTATGAATTATATAATATAAAATATAGTTTATAACCTATATAATATATAGTTCGTTTTCATGAGTTAAGATGTCTAGTCGTAGTTTTATCGGACTATTAAGAAAATCAGAATGTGTGCCGTTGCATACAGATAACTTCTGCCGCACATGTATTAAGCGTAATGCACTGAGAACGTATTTATAGCGCATTGGTAAATAATTTAAAGCCAAGTCTGATTTATAAGTGCACTCCCATAGCCTACACTACAGCAGACATCAAAGCTTTATTTTGAATGTCATGTAAATTGCCTATTACTGGGTTTATTTATGAGTATAAATTGAGTTTGTACCTAATTGTTAGGAAATAAAGACCTGATTGAAGGGGGATTCTGTGAAGTATCCCCTGAATAAGTACAAACGCCAAACTATACAACTAATCAATCACAGGCATTTAGCAGCCTTCAATTCAACAGAGAGAGCCAGTGGCTAGCGGGGGGCAAACATGTGATATCACAAGCTGATAACACAGTGAACATGATCTTATGTTCACAGTGTATAGTGCTGCTGGTGGGAGACTTTGACCCAATGCTGATTTAATGTTGGGCGACGGTGGCCCAACATTAAACCAGCATTGTGATTCAGCTGGTGCAAGACGTGCAGTTAATGTTGGACCAATGTCACAGCCAACGATTAGGTGAGCGTTTGTGTTTCCTGGTTATCTATGACATTTGATCTCTGAAGGCCAGCCAACTTCACAACGGCCAAATGCAGATATTACAGCCTACTTTAGATATAGGGAGATCTAGACCATTAAGTCTACATGGATATTTGGAAATAAGTTTCTATCACAGAGGAGCAAGGTGGCGTCTTAGCAGAAATATTAACATTTAAGATCTATTTAATATAACAGCGGGACATAATCATGATAATATAGAGATGCCTTTCCTTAACCCCTCTCAATTGCTAATTGGTTCCCATACATGGATATGTATATGATATAGGCAATTGGATCCAATACAAGCACGTGTAAAATACAAGAGAAGTCAAGCTCTGGGTATTGTTGCTAAAACGGAATGAATAACCACACCCGTTGCAGGGCTATTGCGCATATTTTACTTCCAATGAGGTACCACTTTAAAACTTGTTGTTTATACGCCCTTACAATGGCCAAACTTGAGAGGGTATCAACAGTCGTTATATTGAAATTGCATATGTATTGAAACGCAGAAATCTTCTCAGTGATAAGTATCTACGAAGACCATGTATCAGCAGTATTAAAGTACATCAAATGATATCAATGGCTCTAAAGCAAACCATTTGACATAATCTTGATGTTTAATCGCTTTCATAGTTTGTGGTGGTATGTAAGATGACGAACAAATCTGTCCCTTCAGTTTTATAAAACTCTGTGTCAGTAAACTTGAACATATTACATGAACAATGACAAGTGTAGCCTGCCATCAAATATTGTAGCCGTTCAACCCTTTCAAAGCTGAATTATTTTTGTTTAAACCATGGAGACCGAAGTGTTTTTTTCAATTTGAAATCATCATGAATATCTTAGATAGCTCTTTCTGATTCATTTGAATACCTATGTTACGGGTCTATGACCATTGGAAATATTTGAATTCCTTCAGTGCAGAGACCGTCTTTATAGACTACGTCTGAATCTGCCATCTGCAGACGGCAGATTCTGACGTATAAAGACGGCCCCGCGCTGAAAAGGTTAAGGGTGTCATTTTGAATGTTGTCTGTCTGTCATCACCGGAGCTCGGGAGTTCGCCCCCGCTAGGGTACTTAGGCTTCATGAAAAGAGTCAAAATGTTTCTTCCCCGCCAGCTCGTAAAGTCGGGAGCTTCCGTGACCGAGCGTACTCGCTCTCAGACGGCCAGCTATTTAATTTACTTGGGAAATTATTTTTCTCTTGTTCAGACACGTGGGTGTAAAGCATCAGTAGACTGTAAAGGGGGAAGTTACAACTAATATGCCTATTCTCAGAGACTGGCCATAGAGAAGATGAATCTAGCCCGGCAAAACATCCACAATAGTGATGAATACATGCATCCGCTGAGCCAACAAACAGGAAAATACATGCTAATCTGTGACAGTGAGGTAAGAAATGACCAGAAGCACATAGAGGACATCTGCATGCTAATGGCGGTACACTAATACTCAGCCTTCGTCTTCGACGTTGGTCCCACATCGAGCCACATCATACCGCAAAACAATCCGCGTATATAAGAAAGAGGTGGCACTCTCCTTCTGCCATCATCTGAATATCTGGCTAATTCATGCCAAGTCATTATCGCACACTGGGTATATTTGGAATACTGGGATGGTTGTAAGTGGTAATATTTCACAGCGAGCCAGAGCAGCTCATTAGATAGTAATTCCGCTTGAAGCATGATTAATCGTATGGAAGCCATCACCACTAATAACAACGAAAGTCTGCATCCTCCTCGAGACCGGTCATAATCTCCAAGGGCAGATTGTCAGTGGTTTACCTTGTTTTCTCCATTCAACAGCGGTGCTAAAGCAGATCTGGCATCAGTGATCCCCGATGTAGCCGTGGTAGGGTTTAACCAATCCGGCAATAGATCAAGTTTTGGGATGAATGGACTTACCCCTCAACTATTAATACTTTGCGGACTATCCGACCCGATGATTGCGGAGCTGTGCAAAAGGCCATGGCGTTTCAGCAAAACCCAAGTCTCATCTGCAGGATCGTCTTCTAGATAACTGGTTTTAGGGATCAAATGCTAGGTTTCAGATCTTCGGCTGGGAGCAAATACAATTTAAAGTTAATAGATTTCCCCATACACTGTGTGATTGCCTCAGAAAAAAATATATATTGAACTAACGTTCTGTAGCTGCAAAGAGTGGCCTAACATCAACCCAGCATAGACTATCGTGTTAACCTTGAAAACGCTGACCAAGAGACCAAAGGATTTTTCAAACTAAATCATCAAAAATGTTTTAATTAGCTCTTTCTGCTTCATGTGAATACCTACATTTATATGCTATTTTTGTGAGGGTAGCATACAGCCCTACGATCATTTTGGCACCTGGGTCCGTCTTCTCGTACAAGCTACGATATATCGTAACTTGTACGCGAATACGGACCCAAGACCTTATCGTACACATTTCCATCTCTGCCCCACCGGGTACTCATTCACACCTGAGTGAAGTGAAGCACATGAGTGTGAAGTGCTTAAGGAGACAACATTTAAACAAGAATGTGCCAATGTCGAGAGGGGATAAACATGATTTCTCCCAGAAAATCTATCTGCACAACTTGAGGGTTAACTTTAACCCTTTAACCGCCGGTGCCGCATATATTCGGGTTTTCATTTTTTATTAGCACATTAAGTACTACCTTTTAAATATTGTTAAAGACAAAATGTGACATCAACCAGCAAGATTTGAAAAAAGTTTACCTCCATTTTGTCAAATCTGAATAATTTTCACTCACTTGAAGTTGTGGATCGCGTCAGCGAGACACAACTTCAAGTGAGTGAAAATTCAAATTAAATAATTTGGCGGTTAAAGGGTTAAGAACGCTGAAATGTATTTATACAAACCATAGAGACCGAAGGGTTTTTTAAATTTAAAATACCTCCTATGTTATGGGTCTACGGCCATTATAAATATTTTACTCTTTCAGTGCGGGGGTCGACTTTAGACTATATTCATATTCTGCCGTCTAAAGTCGGTCCCCGGCTTGCTGGGATATATATGTAGATAATGTGCAGATAACCTGTGCGAGAAAATACGTGGACAATTAATTTCAGCCAGATCTAGACAGCTGAATTGTGCAACACTCATACCTGCAGGTGTTCATATAATGCTTATCATCCAGAAGGGTATGTTAGAATTGAGATATCGACGAGCAGCTCTATTATTAAAACCACTGTAGTATGTTGTCAAGAAAAAATATCTGAAGAAAGTAGAGTATAAATAACCCCTTTGTCTCCGGTACGCTTCGTTCGCGTAATACTGTTATTTTCTTGATGTTTGTTTATTATTGTGATAAATATGAAAAATTGTGCCAAAAATGCAAATAGAATGTGTCACGTCATTATTGATGACACAGCTTAACGCACTCGTCATTACTGTGAAGATAAGAAGATCAATGACGTGTGGCTGCGAAGGGCAAATCACACGTGGCGTTGACCCAATGTCGGCTTAATGTTGGGCCACCGTCGGTGGCCCAGCATTAAGCCGACATTGGGTCAACGCCACTTGTTTACTGGTAGAAGCAATCTGAGCTGATACGAAAGTTGGTCCTTTGTCGGTTGACATCTTCGACGGTGGCCCTATCTTGAAATCAACAAAATGGCGAACGTCTCTGATCAGTTGGGTACAAATTAGGTATGTCGTCCTAGGTAACAGCCATTAAGATACCAAGGGTCAGTGGTATGAGCACTGAGGATCCAGCCACACCCGAGTTGATCAAGTTCTCTGGATTATCGATCACTCTGTTTATACTTCTCTTATCAGTCCAAGTAGCCGGCTCCTATATAACAGGATCATCAGCGGTTGGACCATTGTCAGCCTAACGTTGGCCACAGTTGCAGTTGCTCTTCCTTGGAGATCTACATAGAATGTTTATCTGACAATCAGAATCGTCTAGCATTACGCTTCTTGTAACAGTTGATCTTATGGATATCCCCCCCCCCCGCAACCACCTCTCAGCAAAAACAATTTGTTGTAAATCTGAAATGATTTGTTTGTTCGTTGTGTCGGCACATACTTTGGTTACAGTGCCAGTTGAACCGGGAGTGGATAACAAATGTGCCTTTTGGTAAATTCGATAACTCAATAATGTATTCAAACGAGACTAATTTAAGTTTTAAAGCATATACAATTATGTGTAAGTCAGTAGTGAAGACAAATAACTTTATATAAATGATTAGGATCTTTTAAAGTTCATAAAGTTCCAAACACGAATATAGTTCTTGTTGGATTTACAAACCCATCCACCTTTTAAAATGCAAGGCATGGATATGTACAATCACGCAACAAATCGAGCAAATAAATAGTGCATTCCCAAAAAATAATCGCAGACCGTAAACACAAAACGGGCATCAATCACCCACCCACCCACGATCCCTTAGTTTTCTGATAAGACCTTATATTATTTAAAAAAATTATCGAAAAGTGTAGATTGAGCAAGGCAGGTTGAATAGAAGATCAAAGAATAATTATGACATCAAGATAAAAAAAAGAAAAATATATTTCACAATACCACATATATTACGCAAAACTACATAATTATAGACATGAATGCCATAGCGCTGCAAGCAGGCTTTATATTCAAAATGATAAACCTGTATTTTGAGGGCAAATAGAAGATTATGTATTTATCAGATAGTGGTGTTATTTTCATTGAGACATACAGATTGAATCAGTCAGGTAATAGAATACTTGACGATAAGCGTGTCCGTGATGAGAGGATGACAGGCTGACTGTATGCTATATAATCTGTAAGGGAACATCCAACTATATCGTCCCGCTGGAATGGAAAGGGTGTATCTCACACTTAACAACATGAGATATACACCCTTTCCGTTCTAGGGGTACCGAGTGATCTCTAAAACTAATCATACCACCACTCTTGCACCATATGATTATCCTATTGAGCTGTACTGAATCTCTTAGTGATCTTACAGTCAACGGGTGCCGCTATATTTGTTTTTGTAAATATGCACAGAGACATTAAAGCATAGAGGCAATTGTGGCATTATAAATATAAGAAGACATTATAAAATGTTATATATCTGATTACTACAATTTGTATTGTACCCGTTACTATGAATGGCATACACTCGCTACTGTCCGATTATAAAGATTTTTTAAAAGATAATTTTGTATAAAATGATTTATTGAGACCATCTGTTTACTATTCATCTGATATAAAGGTGAAAATCGATCAAAACGAAACAACACAGCAAACACGAGACATTGAACCATTGTTGTTTCAATGTTGGTCCACCGTCTACGACGCTGGCCCAACATTGAACCAACAATGGCTCAATGTCTCATGTTTGCCGGGAACGTTCCAGTGTAACCATTGTAATGGAGACTTTATACATCTTCCCTTCAGCCAGGCTTGATGGCCGCAGGCCTGCGGCCTCGAGACGCCAAGCCCTGCTAAGGGAAGATGACTTCATAGTGTCCACCACTTTTAGAACTATTCTCCATTTGAATATGGTCCACATCTTCACATAATTACACGAATATTGACAAACAGCATCCGTAAAAATCATAAAGTTATTCAGTAAATTTGCTAAACTTGCGTTAGAGGTATAAGCGTAAAGCAATATTAGAAAAGAATATACAGAACTGTTATCACGAAAGGCAAATCTTGCTGAAATAAAACAGCAACCAGAAATCAGCATTCATGAGCTGTTTGTATGATGTTGGCTGAAGTGTCACTCGCAGTATTAGATCTAGCTAGTAAAGAGTTGGGGAGCACACATCCCCCTGCTTTGACACTGACATAAATCGGTATGCGGCGCCAACGTATAGGATTTGGTTAGTATTTCCGTGATATGTGAACACATTTCCTTAACAATGTCCTTATACGGCCCCAGCATGTAAGTGATCGTGAACGAAAGGTGGCCTGTTTTATACCTTTGTACTGATTGAGCAATCGTAGGTAAAATGTTCATAAAACGAGTTAACATAGTTTTTCGGGATTCAATTATTCATGATTGCGATGTATTGCTGACAATACAATGTCTATGTGCACACACTCTAAATAATCTAAGTGTACACTGCTCTGTATACTCCACACTCTAGTCAGGGGTTATCAACCGCATAACAACAGCCCGAACAGATGAGATTTCTGTTCTGCATAGCAAAGTGAACTATACCGTCGCCATTAATTAATAGTGACTCTAACACGAGATGTGAGTGCAGAAATTCTGTAGTGGGGTACTTTAGAGGTGTGATAAGGAATAGCCTGGGGGAGGGACTGGTCCCGCTCAGACAAAGTCAATGGTAAGGCTGATGGAGCTGACATATTGTCCTAAATATCATGGCTGTGATTGGTCGAGATCTCGATCTCGACCAATCACAGCCATGATATCTAGGTCAATCTACCTGGAATGTCCACCCTCTATTACGTTATTGCATCAGCATTAAATACAAAGCGGGGCCATACCGGACTCCTTGGGTGATACCAGATACCCTTCCCTGATCATAAACTGACTGATTGTCCTGGGGCTGAGTTTGACGCCTAGCTAACACCAGGATGGATGTAAAGCTTTCAATGCTAGTTACCTCCTTGGGTAAATGCCCAGATTACTGATCATCCAGGCTGTAATGTAACGCTTTAAATGCGAGTTACCTGCATGGGTAAATGCCCAGAAACCTGTAATGTCCACACCAGACGACGACGGGGAAATAGAGTCAACGTATATTCTGCTTTAAAAAATAAAATGCAATGAGTGGGGTTTTAGGCCACCTTTGTGCCCTGCTTTAAGAATAATAGACATTTACGTAGCTTTCAAAACTGGGCTTCCAAAATTCGCATATATGTTGACAAGGTTAAACTAGAAAAGGATGTCTGTGTAAAACCAAAAAAGCTTTTGATAAAACTAATTGAGCCACATTTTCTTCTGCTCCCACAAAATTTGTCTCTGTCACTTCGTCGTGCGTCACTCTTTTGCAGAGCAAATAGACTACAGCGCTACGCCATGTCAATTACTTATTGTCAAGATCGCCACTTAGCAAAATAATGGGCCCTATTACCGCGAGTGTTTTCAGTGTGCATCCCATAATTATAACATATATCTATACCTGAAAAAAAGTAGGATATAGTATATCCCCCATCAAAAATACTAAGTGGAGCGTGCAGTGCATACAGCTGAGCAAAATTAATATGGACACAATGGGTTAAATTAAACCTTGACAAGGCCGCCATTAACGTGATCACATAATTACACTGAGAGGTAGAATCATTTCTCTGAAAGACCTACGTGCTGTAGGGTCAGCGGGGATCAACCCGGGCTCTAACCCGGGATAGAAGTTGGGATCATCCCAACCAAGACGTTCTAGGCATTCATTTGACTTCAGATTTCATAAAATCAGGAGATTTTCTAGCATCAGGTCATTTTCAATCAGGTTGAATTGTGGCAACAATTCGCATGGAGGTGGATGAACACGAAAACAAATATGTGGAGAAAGTTACAGCAATTATATTCCCTTAACCCTTTAACCGCCGAATTAATCAATTTAAATTTTCACCCACTCGAAGTTGTGTCTCGCTGACGCGATCCACAACTTCAAGTGAGTGAAAATTATTCAAATTTGACAAAATAGAGGTCAACTCATTCAAATCTTGCTGGTTGATGTCACATTTTATCTTTAACATATATAAAATGTGGTACTTGATGTGCTAATAAAAAATAAAACCCGAATATATGCGGCACCGGCGGTTAAAGGGTTAAACCCTTACAACGCTCAAATATTTTAGCATAAACCATGGAAACCAAAGGGTTTATCAACTTGAAATCATTATGAATGTCTTAGGTATACGCTCCATATGTCATGGGTCTACGACCACTATGATACTTTTAATTATTTCAGCGTGTGGACCGTCCTTAGACGTCATAATCTGACGTCTGCAGACGTCAGATTCTGATCTTTAAAGACGGTCCCCGCGCTGAAAGGGTTAAAAATATAGTTTGTGTATGTAAAGCGGACACGAACACAAAAAGCTTGATTCAATTTTAATTAGGCTTAAAAACAAAAATAACTGTTTTTATAGGTGAGGTTCCTAATGGTGTGAGTGATCTCGGCGTCGCAGTAACTTATCAATGGGACAGGAAAAAAACAACCGCGGGGTCTTTGACCGAATTTTTATTCAGGTTAAACACAAGAAATGCATTTGTCACCAAGTCAGAAAAAAAAGGTGAATTGGTTGTAAGTGGATTGGCAAGCATTTAACATTCCATCTCAGAAAACACCAGTAGTTTACTCAATGTCGGCATAATGCGACGCCGGGCCAACATTAATACAACATTGGGTCAACGTCCCGTGTTTGCCGGGATCTCGGTTGCGTTGACAGCAGTGATCCGTACTTAGTTAAAAACCGTGTGAGATACGAGTGTGAATATGAAGCTGATTTACGAGGACTGAATACGACGAAATCCAGAAGAATGGTGCCACTTCAAGTAGTCATAAGTATCCCAAAAAAGCGAGATGTTCATACAATGTTAATGTAATGTTACGCCAGCGGCCTAGACGGTGGACCAACACCAAACCAACATGGAGTTATGCTTTCATGTTTGCTGTAATTTAAGATTCAGTAGATCTCTCGTGAGACTATTTGCTGTCTGCACATGAGGCTCACACGGTTTACGCTTATTTTTTTACACGAAGCAAGAATTCTGTCAATTTTTAAGGCAATGCACGTCCCAATTGAACAAATCACATTAGATTATCCCAAAATAAAAACCAAACCAAAAAGGAGATAAAACAAAAAGCATTGAAAACCGAGATGGCGAAAGGCAAATGGCGGCGGCGTTGAAGGGCTCAACGCCTTCTCAGAGAAAGGGCTCCGGGCTAATGCGGTCGGGCAATTAAATTATTAGCAGTTTCACAGCAGTGGGTGCGTTATCTTTGGTCCTGGCTGGCCTAATCAGTCCTGCGTTTCCTGACATTGTTGTCCAGGCGCCAGCTGACTTGTGTTATTTACATTATTGGTCAGGGTGCGTGGCGAAACTGGATCACGTGTGCCAGTATTCTAAATCGCTGATTAAACTTTGGGCCAGCCTCGCAGACGCTGGCCCAACGTTTAATCAGCGATCGGTCCTCGGGATGGAGTCACCCTGAGTAGACCCTGAGGTGACCCTGAGCTGACCTTCGGGCTGTGGGGTATCCATGCGAGCACAAAGCATTCGGCTAAGAGTACAGGGGTTTCTATAATATAAGAGAATGGTAATGGTCTGAAGGAGGTACTTCCGGGAGTACTTGTATCCATGGTGTCCATAAGTACTCACAGGCATCCACACATCCACTCCTCGTTCCATTCAACAGTACTTTAGTAAACATTAGTCATTAGTCATTAGTCATTAGTCATTAGTAAACAGTCAAGTTGATTTTTCATAGTTCACATCAAGGTTTTACCCAGTTGTAGTTATGGATCACTGCAGCGAGACACCATTTCAACAGGGTTTATATTTTATATCAAGTGATATCAAGAGGTAAATTTAGGGTGAACTATATTGTTTATTATTAGGAAAACTATAAATGTATCTTATGGGTTAAGGATTACGCTAAGCTACTTTGAAAATATCTAATCGCGGCATATAAAACACACCATGGTGACCGTGAGGATAACAAAATTCAATTTTGTTTTTTTTCCCGCGTAAAATCAAATACGGTTGGTATGTTAATGACCTTCCACTGTACCTATTTTCGGTTGGTATGTGAATGGCCTACGACTTAATGACTCGAATATAAATACAACTCTAGTCGGCTACAGGAGTTTCCTTGTCAGTGAAATAAAAAAATATCAAATAAGGAAAAACATTTATAACTTTGTAAATTCTGAAGAAAATTTACTCTTAGGTTTATCACATAATAAAATAAGGTTCCGCACGCGTGGGAAACATATTTTACTATGAAAATGAAAAACACATTGAAGTGTTTAGCCCAAAATATAGTTTTAAATGATGTTGTCAAAATGTCTAAACTTGTTTTTTTGAATTAACAATTTGTGAATATCACGTTTCATTGTTTAAATATTGTTCGATTAAATGTATTGTAACAATGTACATGACGAAAGGTCAAATTCAATAACTTTTGATGCACCCGGAAAGTTTTTGACTTTGTTATAGCCATGCCTGGTGGGCTTGTCCCTTTACCCCACCCCCCACCCCCGGTACCCAACTGCTTACTCGTATTTTATTTATCCTGAGGTGTGAATTGCTGTCACAAATCCAATCTCAAAGTGAATAAAATGTCCTGATTTATCAGATATAATATAAATAGAATATAGAAGTATAATGCCTTAAATAAAAGGATCAGAGCGTCGTTATTGTGACGGATTATATAATTTTTCTTTTAATGTATTTTAGTAAAAAATATGCCACGTATTCGATTGTTGTATTAACCTAGAAACCAAAGGGTTTTTATCGATTTGAAATCATCATAACTGGTTAATTAGCTCTTTCGGCTTCACTTGAATATCTATGTTATGGGTCTACAGCCATTTTTTTATTATTCCAGTGCGGAGATCGACATCAGACGTCAGATTCTGACGACTTTACACGTCCGATTCTGACGACTTTACACGTCAGAATCATACGACTTTAGACGTCCGATTCAGACGTTTAAAGTCGCTCCCCGCAACAAAAGAGTAAAAGGGTTAAATATCCCTGCCCAGTGAACACGAGACGTTGGCCCAATGCTGTTTTAATGTTGGTCCACCGTCTACGACGCTGGTTCAACATCAAACCAGCATTGGGCCAACGTCTCGTGTTTGCTGGGTGAGGTATGGTACTCCACTCACCAGTCCGTTACACGTGGCGAGCGCCAGCGACGAGTCCGAGTGATTCACAACTTCACCTTCAAAATGACACAACGTCCTTTCAGGTTTCTCAACTTTTATTCCAGATAGGTTTTTATGCTCCCCGTAATGGGTTTCTATGACAAATCCAGGAGACAGCAACCGGTGGTTGGGCCTTAACTCCACGTGGTAATCCTGATCGCCCAGCGGGATTTGATAGTGTATTTTTTGTGCGGGCGCGTCGCGCCGCTGTCGAGGCAGATGGACCTGGGAATGTGGCACTGTGTGCGAGATGTAGTCTCCACTCGCTGTCACTCGCAGTGGAATGCTGATTTCATAGTCGTGTAATGAATTGACAAACTCCTCTGAAACACAACAGAATGTGGATTAAAGCATGGGAGAAAGTAGCGCATTTATGTGTATATAATTATAGGCCTGTGTGTCACTTAAACATAGTGGGGTGAGGTACTATTTTCATCAAAATATCTTAACTGCATAATAAGATTAAATGATAAAGCGTATTCTAAGAGTAAAAAAACCTTATGAATTATTATTAGATACAATGTACATTCTGGAAAAGGTTACTTCAAACATTTTGAGCCTTTCAGCTTCAATTCCCCCCCCCTTCATACAACAGATAAAATAAGAAATGATCCCTGATTATTATTTTTTTATTCTGATAGATGGGCTATCGGATGACCTAAACGTCATCACCCAGTATAAAAGGTCGCCAACCATGAACGGGTCTGAAACAGGCCACAATGAGAGCCAATTCTCCACCATTTATCTAACAATTACCGCCATGATGGCAGCTTGAACATTTTAAGATACAGTCAGATGCAATATCTCAGGACAAGATCACTGTATTTAAAAGTTGTCATTCAGGAACCGTCATCCAACCGTCATCGGATCTACGATCTTTTAAATATTTGAACAATACTCTCAACCAATTTGCTCCTATACATGAGCAATACATCTATGTCGATAGTATCATAGCAGCGATGTCATAGCCAAGCTCCCATCAAACACGAGACTTTGAACCAGTGCTAGTTTAATGTTGGGCCACCGTCTACGACGTTGGCCCAACATTAAACTAACATTGGTTCAAAGTCTCGTGCTGAAGGGTGCACACTTTAATACGCTGTCATATATTGTCGTGGCAAGGATATTCAGCTCACCACGTGTCTATAATAAATAAAGACCCCCCTTAATACCATGTGAACAAATTGGCCAATTCCAGCCCATCGTTCAGGTGTCTTTTAAATTCAGATACATTGCTAATATAATAAGTTATTGGTCGGACTGACAGAAGAACTACTTTACATACACATTTCATCGAAACGACAGTTGCGTTAGCTATTAAAAATCATTGAGATTACAGGTATATTATAATAAATATATATTTTTTTTTTCTAGCGGGGGGGGGGGGGCAGTGTTATCCTTAGTGGCATTTAGTCTGCTGGTCGATAGCCTGGTACGTAGACTGATCTACAATGAACATAAAGTGGGTGAGATATAAATAAGAATAATTTACACATTCCAATGCCGACTATGTAAGTTAGCGTGCGCCTTTGACCCTAGTAATATAAACTGTCTGAGACTTGAGTCCAGTACCCACACAATGAACTCAAGACGTTCAGCCAATGTTGGCTTAATGTTGTCCCACCGTCTACGACGGTGGGCCAACATTGAGCCAGCATTGGGTGCACGACTCGTGTTTGCTGGATACTCCTTTTAGTCTACACGATCGAGCTGAACCTGACAAGAGTACTTCTCCCCAGGAATATACCACTCAGGATCAGTGATAAAACCAGTATAAAGACATTAATTGACATTAACCGTCTAAGTGCTAATAGCGGATAAATCTACATTAACCCTTGTCCTACTAGGCCCACATAATCTCTATATATATGTGTGTTCAAGGAGGTGTTAAAAGAATTAAAATGCCGCCGAAATTATTCAAATCAACTGAATTGAAAAAATAGCTTGTAGTTGGTGATTAGTTATCAAAACAAATCGAGTTGAGACATTATTTTTAAACTAATTGCGCTGGCAGTCGCAGCTTGAAATAAAAATAGCAATAAACACATCAGCAGTAGAGGGGGTTACTTTAACAAGACTATCATCTGCTTGGACTCGGATTTCGCTGTCTAGTTGATTAGTTTCACTTACACAAAGTTGTAAAGCGCGACAGAGATTTTAAGTGTAAATTTTAATATTTAATACTTATGTCAAAAACAAACACTTCGGGCATTACACATCATTAACAACATACGTTTATTCGCCGATCGAATATACTGATGTACTGACGTTACCATTACACTCGTTAATTTTTAAAGTCCTATTTTTTAAACGAGATGGAATTGCATACGTTATTATTTATAAAGTCAAATGCACTTTAGATTGAAAACAACAAACAACGGGCAAATTTTAAATTAGTAAGAGGAGATTTATTATTTGATCACCCTGAGAAATGAAATGAATCGGGCTTTAGGCCACCTTTGTGCAAATATAGGCTAAACTGGGCCAAGAGAACCTCCTGAGGATGGTGAGATGATTGAGATGACACTGTCCTCCAGACACAGGATTCGAAATTCGAGCCCTGGCGGTCTCAGGCCGAGCATGCTACCTCTTGGTCACGGAGGCTCCCCACAATACTGACTTTCACACGTGGATGGGGAAGAAACATTTTTTTGTTTCTTTCAAACCGCCGAGACCGGGAACCGAACCACGAACTCTGGCGTGAAGGGCCGTGGTGCTAACCACTGCCCTAGGGCCCCCGCCCTTGATCACCCTGAGAGATCGGGCTGAACATCAAGTTGATGACACAGTGTAGAAGTGAGCCTGTATGTATACATCGTCCCCTTAGATATGAAAGGGTGTATCTGCCACTGTAAAGTGGCATATACACCCTTTCATATGCAAGGTGGCGACATGTAAATCTCTAGTGCGTCCCAATAACAACATGGTGGCATGTTCACGCTATCAACAAACGCCTGTCTTTCTGTGCGAATTGTTAACCTTTCTCAATGTCAGACTTGTTTACCAGATTGACGTTTATGTCCAAGTGCCAGTAAACCCTATAAGCCACCATCATCATTTCAATACTTTTCAGTGAAATGTTATAAAATAATTGTATATTCGCAGATTTAATTTTTTGTTGCTTGATTTGTTTATAAAGTATTTATTTTTAAATCACTGGTTCGCTGAATATAATTAATACAATTTCTGGCAGTTTACAGTATAAAGTTTTCATCGGGAAACGTGATCTGCCCGTCTGACCCTATAGTGGACTAGAGTGCAGTATTCCACCCCGACCAATAGAAGAGTAGCTGAGCCTGTCACATGACGAGATCAGCCAATCGGCTGTTATATAAATTATGGGGTAGAACACCATAAATGGGCCAAGCTGACTTAGATGTATTTAATACGGCAATTTCCTGTGATATAAAAGAAATCTGATCAAAGAACACAAAGCTTTGAAAATGATGTGTTGAAGGTCACCAGATAACGCTTCATACGAGTGTTTGTTTCATATGATATCTGCTTGAGATACAGATTGCCTGCATCTTGCTTTAACACCATGCCTACCTCATAATCTACTCATATTTTTCGGGGATCGTCTTTATACGTCAGCATCTGACGTCTAAGGACGATCCTTCACAAACACCACACCATCATGTTTTAATTAAAAATAATTTAATCAAATTAATATCAGCAAACATAAAACTGAAAGATATTTTTAAACTTATAAATACCAGTTTTGAGGCTAAGTTAATTATGGTTATGTAAATGTATATATATCACTAAAGATGTTGGATATGTCGAACAAAGTGTAAGGCCTATACTATTCTATACTCCGACCAGTGATAGAGTGGAGCACCCTGCCACACGACGGGATCAGCTAACCACTGCAGTCATTCAGTGTTTATTTAAAGAAATAAGGGATGGATTATCATTCTTGAACCGATATGTCGCCATTTAGGATAAATACAGACCGGTAAGTGTGGTAGTCTGAGAGCGGTAGAGTGTACACATTGTGTGTGATAACAGGTTATATCCTGGGATATCACTTTACACCTATAGTCTGATATCCAGAACATGGTCTGCAGACACAAGACACTTGCATGCACCTCTGTGACAGCCTAAATACAATTCCTACAATTATCACACACAGCATATAACGCAAATCGAGCATACCGCGCTGCGGTGGTTTGGCCAGTCGTTAGTTTAATGTTGGGCCAACGTCGAAGACGTTGACCCAACATTAAATCAACGACTGGCTGACGATTTGTCTTTGCTGGGAATACTAGACGAGGTGTTGCGGACGCAATAATGCGATCTGCCACTTCTAGACATTGAACATGTTGAAGAGCAATCACTTAAATTATTGTGACATTGCAGCCAGCAGCGCTGGTTGTTCTCCTTATCGATGAGCCAGCAAGGATTGCAGCCCGCGGGACAGAGCAGAGCTCACAGCCATTACACGGCCGCGCAAAGGCCAACATAACAGCAGTAAGTCTGTATCTTTAAAGCAGAAAGTTACTGCTGTTTGTTTTCCAGGATAGGAATGACTAACTCATCACATCACTCTGCCATTTTTGAAAACAAGAGCCCTTGAACAAGTTGAACACAATGATTATAATAGGGATAGAACAATGTATTCGAGCCCAAAGATGGAATACACTTATTTGTATCAGGCCGACGCTATTATAGGCGAGATGATATACAGTTAAAGTAGCACATCAGTACTTAAAATTTTGATCAATATTAATAAAGCCCCCATCCTTGAATCTTAAAACACGTAAACTGGTAAACGAATCATGAATCATGCGCATTTGCTGGTTAACCTTTCCAGGGAATTACTATTCATAAAACCATGAAAGAAAACTTTTGATCCGGATTTATGAATAATAATGTGCATGCTGACTTCTAAGCGTCATGGGCAGGGCACGGTGTAGGTAAAATTACTATGACTGTAAACTGTGGATAAATGTACAATGGCAGTGAAAGAAACTAATGAATCATCAATTAGAAGATGTAGAAATAGAAAACACACATCCGTTTGGTTTGAGAACTTAACCCTTTCAAGCGCTGCAATATTTTTGTATAAACCATGGAGACCAAAGCGTTCTTTCAATTTGAAATCATCATAAATGTTTTAGTTAGCCCTTTCTGTTCATTTGAATAGTTATGTTATGGGTGTACGGCCATTATAAATAGGTTACTTCCTTCAGTACGGGGACCGTCTTTATACGTCATAATCTGACGTATAAAGACGGTCTCCGCTCTCAGAACCTAAGGAGGTTTAGAAAATCCACGTTTAACGTGTGGATTGACAGTGTTTTCACACATGATCTGGGAAATGTCTGGGTCTGGCAGTCTGACCAGGCAATCTGACGCTCTACCGCAATATTCTGTTTATTTATTTATATTACCGGCAGTTCCAGGGGAACTTAACTGACTAATCAGAGCGGAATTGGGCGATATCTGCAGCTAACACTATCCAGGGTACGTCTATTCGCTGGAAGGCCTAGCCACAACTAGACATTCCAGCGAATAGATTACCATGGCGATATATTGTATAAAGTACGTGATTTCAAATGACATGTTTTGCGCAACATTTGTTGTCCTTAATCATGTTGATATACGTAAAAACCGAATGTCGTTTTGACAACGAGCACCACTGTGATGACATGGCAGGCTATGACATACCATATATGAGATACCACAATACTGAAAAACAAAATGGTTCTATAGGCGCAGAAGGTATTAGGTTGAAATTCTCAGCCACTTGAAGTTGTGTCTCGCTGACGCGATCCACCACTTCAAATGGCTGACAATTATTACAATAATGATTCTTATCATCGAGAAAGACATGCTGCCGCAATATGATCAGTGCACGGCTCTGGTGTGGCGTACACACAAAATTGTGTAGAGCGTGGTGACGTCACTGCTGTCGGTTCTGTCGCTAAGTGATTTAGGCAGCTCGGCTATGCCGGGCTAACTAGAGCTATCAGAAGAGGAAGAAGTAATTATATTAAGTATTCCTACGAACATACAGAACACTATATGTATGTCGTTTTACTTGCGGTTTATTAGAATCGCCTAAAGGTTGCCCAAAACTTGAGGGTCATTGTTTGTTTGAGCATCATTTCCTAGAATTGCGTGATGCTGATCAGGTTTTGTTTTTAAGGTTTTATCTTGGGTAAAAGCGAAGCTTTATCCAACGTTAGGAGCACCTTCTATGAACAATGGTTGGTAGGCCTATAATTGAACATGGCATTGAAAATGTGTGTTCCCACGTTTATATGGAACTGTCTTAAATTCATCCACTGTAAATATAATTATTATTATAAAAGATATCTTGAGAATAAAATGTAATGATCGTATTTGCCTTTAGAGTGGCGTCGTGGCAAATCTTACATTTTATTTCCAAACCTGCGACACCACAAGAGTCGTTTTTGTTACAGGGTGTAAATGTTTGCATTTCACTCCACGCATGTCGCTTATCGGCCACTCGTGCCGCACCCTGGTGGTAATTGTATGTACTTGTGACATTATTATATAACAGACTCTGCCACCAGGTGGTACCACTGGTAGGTGGATCATGTGATTCGTCACGTGGTGATGTCGTAATCGATCCGTGTCATTCTTTTACGCCACATCAGGTTGGTCAGCCTTCAGTGTGCGACATCGTTGGGAAGGCGACATACGCTGATCTCAGCACGAGTTACCACATTAAGCCCGGGCCTTTAGGCGAGGGGCGCTTGTTGTAACTTGTGCTACGATTTCATCGGGCTTAATGATGCACGCTTCTTGTACGAATGCATGTTTAAACACCATCCAATCGCCCTACGTATCAAAAAGTGTAGAGTCTACAATTTGGAACTGTTCCAAAAATTGTAAATGCACCACACATATTGCCCCCATCAAGCTTTACGGTCAGGTGCGGAACCGACAGGTTTTAGGCTCTCTTGTGTTTTGCCGGGAGCGGTTCGAGTTGCCGGTGAAACGACTTGTTTAATCAGGCAATGTTTAATTAAAACCAGTCGCCAGTCCATAAAAAACGAATTTACCGTGAGCTGATTAGAATAGACTGGGGCTTTGAAGCTGGATATTGATGCGTTGTATATCATTTTTTATCCTTTGACGCGCTGAATAATAATAATTAACTTTATTTATTTAGATGCACTCTTAAACATGTTCGTGGTATTGCATTGCACCAACATTGAGTCAACGTCTCGTGTTAGCTGGGATATGTATAACCTGTCTCTGTTATACCTCAATCGTGCTCACATATTATTAAATCATTATATTGGTATACGGAATACGGCGTTCTGTATACACTCGTGGGGCTCAGAGACTGACTTTGAGTTAGACGCAAAAGAACCTCAATGGACGTAGGCGCAGTTTCTATCCGGTGAGACCCCAAAAAATTCACAACATGGAGTACTTGGCAAATATATAAGGCCATGAATGATATCATGAATGATAACAGGCCTTGCTAAGTTACTCCCGTGGCGCGATAGCACAATAGTGCGTACTGCCACGTAATATACAGATACAGATACAGATAACAGGTTTAAAAAATATATAAGCCGATTGATATTTGTCGTTTCAAATAATGATTACACAAAAAAAAAGTAAGAAACACAGCTTCGTCAACTTAAATGTAGGGACTATTTGGATTTTTTCTAAGCCTGATATTTCACTAATTGTTTTATATAGTAGATCACACTGGATTGTTGAAATCCATGGTAAGCGAACCACGTGTCTGCATTAATTCTCAGAATCTGGTATCAATCCCATAAAATGATGGTGTTATCTTTGGTATGTTTAGCATCACATCGACAACCATTTACTAATATTCATCTTGTACAGCACAAACATTTTGGTAGTAAATAATACAATCATGATAATGTAGTGCAACTAGTTCGTTAATTATGAGCTTCACCTGCAAATTGAGCACCTGACTAAGGTTTTTTAAAAACGGGCCTATGCGTAAAAGTCCCAAAAATGTCCCATTGCGTAGCATACGTCATTTAACCCTTTAACCGCCAAATTATTCAATTCTAATTTTCACCCACTTGAAGTTGTGTCTCGCTGACGCGATCCACAACTTCAAGTGAGTGAAAATTATTCAGATTTCACAAAATGGAGGGCAATTATTTTTAAATCTTGCTGGTTGATGTCACATTTCATCTTTAAAATGTGGTACTTAATTTGCTAATAAAAAATGAGAACCCGAATATATGCAGCACCGGCGGTTAAAGGGTTAATATAATGGTTTCCCACCACGTTGATTCGTGTAGTAAATCAGTGGCTTACTCGATACCTCAATACACATCGATCAGTCATCACATGATCAATGAGTGTTATGTTATCAAGGGTCAAACACTAAAACTGCTATCGAGTTCTCCACCCCGGTATAATAGTCAATAAAATTATTTCAAATTTGTCCCGACGGTTACTTCACCAGAACGACTGTATAAGGCTGGCTACCTTTCGCTTACGATCGTTTACATATTTGATCTGTCACACTGACGCTATCAAAAAGATTCGCTCACATTTAACTGAAATATAAGCAACGATAAACCCATCCGACAACAAACTTCCGTATCCGCCATTCCTCTGAGCTCGTATCTCCGAGGAGTTAGGCGCCATAGAAGTTACCGAATTGATTGATTGATTGATTGATTGATTGATTGATTGATTGATTGATTGATTAACACAGTGTTGCTGCACTGATGTTGACCTCATGCTATAGCGAGACCTCCAAGGGGAGCACTGCTATGGAATCCTATCTGTTGGCGCCGCATACCGATGGATGTCAGCGAATCAGCAAATTATCACCGCCTATTATAATAATTATCATTTTTGTAAATGAAATATTAAACAATACTCTAGCACAATTATAAAGTGATCAATTCTCACCGTTAAAGTTAGTATTACTACGTAGCTAAATAACATCTTATAGAGTTTATATCGAGATTAAGTAAATAATATATATTTCCCATATGTACTGATGGTAGATAATTTTCTAGTTTTGGTGTACTATTACATAACTGATGAATATCAATGCTTCTATTGGGTTTGGTATACAAGCAAATCACTATTAGCTAATAAGTTGAACGCGTCTAATGAGATAACGTTATTATAGAAAGAATTACAAATACATTTTTTACATAAAATCAGATGACATTCCAAAGCACAATGTTCAATAGTACAGTAAAATAGGCTAGCTTTTGATACAGCTTTCACCCACCAAGCCTCTTTACTGTATCAATGTCTAACATTATCTAGCAATATCTAACACTGTGCATAGTTAACGTTTCCATTGAAACATTCAGCGCTTAACCCTTTAACCGCCAAACTATTCAATCTGAATTTTTCCCACTTGAGGTTGTGTCTCGCTGACGCGATCCACAACTTCAAGTGAGTGAAAATTATTCAGATTTGACAAAATGAAGGTCAACTGTTTTCAAATATTGCTGGTTGATGTCACATTTTATCCTTAACATGTTTAAAAGGTGGTACTTAATGTGCTAATAAAAAATGAAAACCCGAATATTATGCGGCACCGGCGGTTAAAGGGTTAAACTTAACGGGCGTCTGCTCGTACAAAACACTAGTTGTACTTTGGATATTTTTATATTTCCACTTAGCCCAATTTATACGTTCTGACATCATAAGTACTGAGGGACTATAATTCCCAGCAAACACGAGGCATTGACCCAATGTTTGTTTAATGTTGGGCCAGCGTCGCAGACGGTGGGCCAACATTAAACAAACATTGGGTCAATGCCTCGTGTTTCTGGGTACGCATGCACTGTCATACAAGTTGTCGCACGACACACAGTGGACTGTGGATTTAAAATAAAACTTTACATACTTACAAAATGAATACAGAAGATAGGATAATAAATACAAGATATTGATATATTTTATCTGAAAAATGTTTATACTATATATAGGACAGAGAGAGTACAGGCAGATGTATAGGCTGTGTACACCGACTTTACATCCACTGTGTTGAGTTTATAAACAACATAAACTGTACGCATTGTCCTTAACGTATCACCTCTCTCTCACAAGGATAGTCAAACAAATAAAAACGTAACAAAAGTGATGTCTGAACAAGTGCGGTCTGAACATCATGAGACATTCAAATGCAAAGCAATATTTTCGTTTCAAAAGGTAGGCCTATATTGCTGTATTTCTTATATTCGCAATTCACCATCGTCTTCTGTATTTTACATTATTGGTGAATGGAGACTGGTAGTACGGTTTTATGCCAGGCGTGGGCTAGTTTTGTTTGCATGGTTCCCGTTTCAAATACAGCGACATAATAGGGCCTTCAGTCCCGTACCCAAGATTAGACCCGGTTATGTTTAGTCAGAGAGCAAAGCTTACCAAGTCGTACATAACTTTTCTAAATTACTTTGATTTATATGTCCAGTTCTAAGTATTATAAAATATTGTCATGAGTTACACATGGGTGAAAAACTGTGAGCACTACATAATTTTATTTCACTTATTGTGTTCAACTCTCTTATTATAAATGTACAAAATAAGAAGATATGTAGCACACTCCTATCAAGCCAGCTCGATAACTGTTAGTGACGTCAATACTTCTCTGATTGATCTGATGGTATATTCAAAGTAATCTATAGGCCTACTATATTTAATCTGCGGTTAGCATTGGTAGTGTCTAACAAGCAGGGGATATAATGTTGGCTGGGTTAGAAACAAGAGAATAATGTCTTACCTTGTCTTTTGTTATTGAAGATCACCTCTTGTTCTGAAGATGGACGACCTGTTACAATATCCTTTAATAACACAAGGCCTAATACCAACATGTGGCAGACACTAACACTGCATACACCAGACATGGTGGATGTGCTTATCAACCTCCTCAATCAAAATCTCCTAACTAGTGTACGGTATTTAAGGGCCTCTTTTACTAGCCCAGTCACCAATACAGTACGGCAATTGAACACAATAAATCACTGTAGATCAAACTAGAAATAAATCCAAAACAGATGTATAATCCTTGTGATGAGTGAACATGTAGAATCAAAATAATCAGTCTGTAGCCAGATTTGTTCTCAATCGTCCGTTTCGTACAATAAATTTATAACTTGCCACATAGGCTTTTGACAACGAAGTCAAATTCTTTGCAGTAGTCCATGAACACGACAAGTTTGGCTGGTTTGGACATGACTATGCCTCATTTCACCCTCAAGACAAACGTTGACTTGCTACCATTCTTACTGGAGAATTGATTGAAGTATGTGCAGCTAGAATCCGTGAATATGGGGGTACTGTTCTACCACACAGAGTACCCGCACAATACCCCAAGACGTGTGTCTGTCAGTGAGACCACGGGTGAGATGATCAAATCCTCGGCTGTCGGTGGTATACGTTTTGTCCTGGTTTCAGCCTGGAGACGTCTGGATCACAGTGTGGATCACAGTGTAGTCCTACTGTTGTCAGTGATCACGGACCAGCCACTCCGATTAGTTGTATTATCTACTGATCACTGTGTATTGTCCCGTTAGCCCACTCACTGGTAGTAGTAGCATGCGTGTGTTACACTTCTGGTAATATCGGCGGCAGCCTACTCTGACGCACTCCCTCAATCAGGCTTAGTTACTCTCTGAACCCGCCACACCATACCGCCTCTTATATATATAGACACCGCCATCTCCACCAGGGGGGACCACTGTCTGTCATTCAGGATCACAGAAAACACAACACCTCCTAAAAATGGTGGTTTATTGTTGGTCGAGCATCGCAAACGATGGCACAGCCACCATTTGTTAATTGTTTGGCCAGCGTCGCATACATTGGGCCAACATTACAGCAGCAGTGGCTCAGAGGAAAGCGTTTACTAGAATTCCATTTTCTGCGATGGCGGTGGTGCGATATTAACAAAATCAAGAAAATAAGCTAATTCTGTGAAATTCAATAGCTTTGACCTTCATTGTTGTCACCGACCTAGCTAATACAATGAAGTATTGGGGCGGGGGTCTTATATAACTTTATTTTCACCGAGTTCCCATTCACAACGGTTTCCGGTGACATCACTACGTTTATCAAAATAGTGCTGTTAATCGTTCAACCTGTACTGAATTGTAAATGCGTGCTTAATTGCAAATTAATTACTCATGGTCACAAATTAGCTTATATTTAAAATGTTTACGTTTATTGGTGAAATTATTACACAATAACAGACGTGCATAAAAAAAGATTGCAGCATTCTTCGAACCAACGGAATCATAAAATTGCTCTGACATATTAATTATGACAAGCTCTCATTGTTATCTCCTGGCGGACAGAGTGTCAGATGTACCAGTCATCTGAGTGGCACATCTGACACTTTGACTGCCAGGAGACGATATTATACAAGTCATCTGGATCTGAAATTCCACAAGGCCCAGGCAGAGCGCCCTCACTTTGACTTCCTATTTTGTCGTGCCACCTAACCCTTTCAGCGCGGGGACCGTATTTATACGTCAGAATCTGACGTCTGTAGACGTCAGATTCTGACGTATAAAGACGATCCCCGCGTTGAAAGGGTTAAACTATTTCTAACGGTAGTAGACCCGTAACACAGGTATTCAAATGAATCAGAAGGGGATAATTAAGACATTTATAAATGAGGATTTCAAATTGAAAAAAACCCTTTGGTATCCGTGTTTTATACAAAATATTTCAGCGCTGTAAGGGTTAATGAGTTAATGGCTGACTTGTATGTCGGATTATAACGCTCCAAGGATGACCTCTTCAGATTAGTCCGAATGACTTATGATAACATTTAGGATACTTGTGCTAAGTCAGCCCTCTCTCTAATTCACTAGCTGTCCGCCTCACAATGGATGGGTCGAAGTACACAACATATTATCTCCTTCCATTTATAATTTATAATTAAGTACAATACAGGGGGAGGTGTGATTTGACAGAGGGGGCGGGGTATGCCCTCGGAATTTCGAAAATTAATAAAATAAATGTGTTTCAACTCGTGACATCTCCACTGAAGAAGCATACACGAGATCTATCTAAGCTGCTTTATTCAGATTTCGCAAAATGAAGGTCAACGATTAAGAAATCTTGCTGATTAATGTCACGTTTTAACTTAACGTGTTTAAAAGCTGATATGTAATATGATGATAAATATATATGAAAAACGAATATAATCGGGACCAGTGGTTAAAGGGTTAACCCTTTAACCGCCGGTGCCGCATATATTTGGTTTTCATTTTTTATTAACACATTGACTACCACATTTTAAATATGTTAAAGATAAAATGTGACATCAACCAGCAAGATTTGAAAAGAGTTGACTTCCATTTTGTCAAATCTGAATTATTTTCACTCACTTGTAGTTGTGGAAACGCGTCAGCGAGACACAACTTCAAGTGGGCGAAAATTCAAATTGCATAATTTGGCGGTTAAAGGGTTAATGCTGATCCAGCGTTATACCAACATTATACAAACATCGGCGCAGCGTATCGTGGGAGCATGTGAGAGCCAGGCTAAACATCAGAATATTAACATATTTTAAAATCACTCTGGAAAATGTAGGGGGTGCTCTGAAGGTACTTTTCCATCAGATGTGTGTCCGGTATACGTGTACGTACCCGGAGCCCGCAAACACGAAACATTTACCCAATGTTGGGTGAATATAGGGCCAGCATTGCAGACCGTGAGCCAACACCAACCACGCATTGGTTCAATGGCTTGTGTTTGCTTGGAGACTTTATATGTTGTTGTTTTAGCGTTTTAATTTGTAAAATGCCATACAGATGTTTTGTGTTTACTGGGTAGGTTTCCACATTTCACAATCGGATCTTCCACCGTGCTCATTCAGTAGGCCTACATCACAGCAAAAACAACCATTCTCATATCAGTGAATTACAGGAGTCCCAGCAGTCACAAGACGCTGAATCAATGTTGGTTTGCCGTTGGTCCGACGTCGTAGACGGCGGTCCAACATTAAACCAACATTGATTCAACGTCTTGTGTCTGCTGGTAATCATCTATTTACTGGGGATGTCAACACATGAGTCTCTGTCTGGTGTGAATTACCAGAGGGGCTAATGTTGGTCTCCATTATAATGATGGAAAATTGGTGAGAAGGACTGCGATGTAATTATATATAGTGTATTGGGATGGGTTTGGGCACCCATAATATATTAATTTCATTCATATCTAACCTGTTAATAACAAGAACGCGATAATGCTCACAAGAGTTTGTCTATAATTATAACGACCCCTGAAGGCCAGAGTATCACGTGCCCCACTTGAGTGACACATGAGACACTCGGATGAGTGCCACATCCCAGTAAACCCAAAACATTTGTATAACATGTATACAATGTCGGTCCAACGTCGAAGACGTTGGGCCGAAGTTGTATAGATGTTATACAAATGTTTTGTGTTTTCTGCGATATGGCACATTGGCTGCTGGGGAGCTACATATATTGCATTTTTGATACTTTCACTATTACGACTCCAGTGAACATTCAACTTATATAAATGGTATGCTCAAGATCGGTATGTATTAATTAAAAATGATAATAACTTCAATTTGACATCTGAGCAAATTCGATCCTATAAATGTTTAGTTTTATCACGTTTAGAAAAGAATGTTGGGAATACATTTTATGACAAAAGATTCTGGTAAAATCTATATTTACTTTTTAGTTATTACATTTATGTAGCGCCTGTTCTCAAAGATTCACATGCGCTCATCCATCGCTACTCTGTTCCATAGTTGTTATATATTTTAAATCAGAAACTCCAATATTGTCTCGAGTTTCTATTGTAAAATAGTGATGATTCTGTGAAACGCAGTGACGTCACTCGGTGAAAACAAGGTTATATAATACCCCCTCCCCCATACTTCACTGTATTAGACAGCACGGTGAAAACAAGGGAGGTCAAGGTCATTGAGTTTCACAGAATCAACTGACACCAGCAGCTGGTGAATTCAGTCAAGCGTGACACCACGTGCACAGAATCATTTAAAAATGGAGAATCACCTGATATATTCAGATTCAGAGAAACGCACGTGGCCCAGGTGACAACTGATGTTGTTAACCAGCAAACAAAATACTGGTTTAAAACTGGGCCAGCGTCACGAGCCTATTGTCTGCAAGCGATATTATGTTGTTACATTATTGTATAAAATTGAGTTTTCTTTTTGATGGTCTACAGCTTTTCTATTATTAACCCTTTCAGCGCTGGGACCGTCTTTAGAAGTCAGAGTCTGACGTCTTTAGACGTCTAAAGACGATCCCCGCACTGAAAGAATTAAACAATTATAATGGCCATAGACCCATAACATATAGGTATTCAAATGAAGCGGAAAGAGCCAACTAAGATGTTTATGATGATTTCAAATTTAAATTACCCTTTAGTCGTCATAGTTTATACAAAAATATTTCAGCTTTGTAGGATTAAATTACTTGTTTCATAAGCCCAGCAGACACAATACGCTGAATCAATGTTGGTTTAACTTTGATCCACCGTCTACGACGCTGGACCAACGTTAAACCAATATTGATCAGCGTCTGGTATTCTCAAAGTCATTGACCCAGATCTTAGTCATGTAATTGGTCGATATGTCATTCACATAATGAAGATCTGGGTCATGGCTTTTAGAATGCCTGTCCGATATATTCTGTATTGTACACCATACAATATACTTTGTTATATACATACGCGAGACGTTTAGCCTATGTTGTTTTAATGTTGCGCCACACTCCACGACATCGGCCAGCATCAGAACAATTATGGCAAGCGATTACTTGCACGGAAATTATTGAACACCACTCCTCAATTGAATTCAATGAATATTAACCAATCAGCTTTCTGTGATTTGTATGTGTTCACATGGAAAACATAATGCTGATTTGATGCTGGTCCACTGTTTACGACGCTGGTTCAATGTCAAATAAACACACACACACAGTAACCCAGAAAACACTAGACGTCTACCACATGGTTCAATGTTAGGCCATCGTCGATCCCCGCACCGAAAGAGAGTGAACTGCACGTATTAATAATGGCTGTAGACCTAGCCCATCAATTAAGCGGAAAGAGCTAACTAAGATATTTATGATGATTTAAATTGAAAAAAAACACCTTTGGTCTCCATGATATATGCAAAATACTCAGCCTGGAAGGTTTAATTCTGTACTCTGATGTTTAAAGCACGTATTTTTGCACGTGTTATCTGACATACCCCTGTGATGAGCGTTGCACAGGGTGTATACGGTACATGTCTTCTCAGCTAACAGTCGTTCCCCGCGCTAAAAGGGTTAAATAGCTGCTCAGTAGACATAAGATATTAAATCAATGTTGGTTTAACGTTGGTCTACGACGTTGGACCAACGTTATACCAACATTTATTCAACGTCTTGTGTCTGCTGGGTGGTATATAATTAATAAGCTTAATAACATAAAAAGATTTCCTAGTTGGCGGAGGTGGGGGTGTACCCTGTGACATACACATGTACTGAATGGGGGCAGATCATATCTCGTCATTTGACGTCATCAGAAATGTATACCTTTCAATGCCTATCCAAGACCAATCAGAAACAACCACAATTTATTCAGAAAATATTATAAATTTCTTATCAACAAGTTCACAACAAAATAACAAAGAAAAAATACCAGGTGTGAAATAAGTTGGTTCTCCACTTATTTCTCTCAAAAACATCATGGTAGGTTCCTATATATTGTAGAAAATCTCTTATAACTGTAATTTCAGCGAACGATATATCATAATAACTAAAATAATCCAATAATAAGGAGACATATCACAGTTGTTCCTATAGCATTTACTATTGTGATTCAAATGTTTTAGGCGAGAAATATAGTTGCCATCTAAGAAAGACAAAGACAAAAAGCAATTTGTTTAAAATAAGTGATATTGATTTAATGTAAAGTATGAACTTAGCTAGACATTTGCAGCTCTTCCCAATGGCAATGATACTCTGATGGCCTATCAAAGAAATTGATTTGTAATTTAGATCAATCATGTGATCGTTATTAAAAATAGGTGCATTATATTTAACGTACGGGAAATATTGCATTATGTCCGTTAAAAAATAGAATGCAATTTAAAATGTTTACCTTGTAACAACCTTTACCTCCGCTTGTACTTTGCTTACTAATTCTGAATCTACATGAGTGATAAACACTAAAAGCATTAACACTTCTTTTATAAATAGTTTAACGGCCGAACTTTCAAAAAAGATTTAGTTGTATCCTTTATATATCATTTATACCCATCGCACACAATGTATTTTTTAGACAATGCCATTAATCAATTTTAACTATGCAAAGAATCATGGCAAAAACAACATAAGATATTCTTTTCTCGTTGTAGTCAGATATTTTCTGATGAAGTAAACGTCATAAATGGCGCAAACCACCAACGACCTAATACCTAATATCATCAGACTACGTAAAAACCTCACACGTGAAAAACGAGAACCATCGTTGGCTCATCGTTGGGCCATGATTCACCTGCTACAGATTTCATCAGCAACACGAGACATTGACACAATGTTGTTATACTGCTGGGCCACCGTCCCAGATGCTTAACCAGCCTTAGAGCAACATTGGGCAAAGCCTCATGCTGGCTGGTCGTTGTGCTAGTTAGACACATGCCCTCTAGGTGGGGTATCCTGATATTAACAGCATGGGGTAAAATGGACTGAATTCAGATCCTATCATTGAGATCGCCAGAGATTTAAGAGATCTTATAAAATAATCAAGTAATTTTATCGCTTCCTTGGGCTGTTAAGATATGAACTAAAATCGGTATTTGACAGCTCTATGTACATGTATGTCAGCATAGTTCCAGGTATAGTGGCAAAGCGATAGAAAACTACCTTTAACCAAAGAGCCTATATGATGCCCTCTTTGGTTTAGCTACACCAAAACATCTTACATTCATATACACTCAGTAAACGCAAAACATTTGTATAACATAAATTTGGTACAATGTTGGACCAACGTCGAAGACGTTGGGCCGACGTCGTACAAATGCTATACAAATGTTTTGGGTTTAATTGGGAACTACAACAAAAAATCCTACATGTATATGCAAGGCCTGTTTCTAATTTTCAAGGCGAATAAAATGCAAAGCATATTGCAGATTACGTTTTTTCTCCGACGGTAATATTCCAGAACGTAAATCTTGAGTTTTTGCTCTTTTTTCTTACATGATGGTTCTCGGAGCCCAAAGCAATATCTAATCTACTACATTAACTTCACGTCTGTGGTCTATCCCATGGTCACTGACATACTATAGAACGCCCATTGATTTAGCCCAAACATCGCGATTTAGCACTTTAACCGTCGGGTTACGGTTTTTATTGATATATTAAATATCAGCTTTTCAATCAGCAAGATTTTAAAATGATTGACCTTTATTTTGTAAAATCTGAATTATTTTCACTCACTTGAATTTGTGAATCACGTCAGCGAAACACAATTTTAAGTGGGTAAAAATTGCAATTAAATAATTTGGCGAATTTAACGGTTAAAGGGTTAAGATTACTTGACCTACTTTTTCACAACATGTACAACGAGCGGGAAATAGGTAAACAGGTCAGTTCATCAAGGGAGGATTCCCCTTTTTTCAGACAAATCTCAGGCCAACATTGCTTCCTCTTCTTAGTAACCAACTCTGACTAACAAATCATACTGATTTCTGCATTTTTAAAATCGATCCTACTTAAAAGAAAAGCCGAAGAAATATCCTGATAGCTTAGTGTATATAGATAAAATGTAAACATAATTAAGCAATAGTGTACATACTGTGCACATATTGATCTGTTTGGTATACAATACGAAGCATAATAATATGTCAAACAAGATCCACATAAAAACAAACATAAACAAGCGCATCTGTACAATATCACAAGGGTCTGTTGTGCCAAATAGTGAACCATATTCCACAATATATCTCGTCCCCGCTGGATATGAAATGATGGATTTGTAATTTTGTGAAGTGGCAGATACACCCTTTTATATACTAGCCATTTTATACCCATATTGAATTGAATGCGATAACATTTAACCCTTTCACCGCCGGTGCCAAAAATATTCAGGTTTTCATTTTTTATTGGCGCATTAAGTACCATGTTTTAAAAATGTTAAAGGTAAAATGTGACATCAATCAGCAAGATTTGAAAAGAGTCAAATCTGAATAATTTTCACTCACTTGAAGTTGTGGATCGCGTCAGCGAGACACAAAGTCAAGTTGGTGAAAATTCAAATTGAATAACTTGGCGGTTAAAGGGTTAACTCCTCCTTTACCAGTTTCGCATTTATGTGAAAACTACCTTCCTTTACCAAATTCAAATTTATGCGAAATCCACATGTGCACATGCATTAATTGCAATGGAGATATTCGTGGTTAAAAATCGCCAACCAGTATATCAGTGACATTTTTTATTTGTGCGATGTGCGCATGCGCATAGCTATAACCTGTATGCCCAGGGGCTATATCTGGGGTCCTTAAATTAGAAGTCGGTATCTGGGGGTAGTTTTATCAGGGGGAATCCGGTAAAGGAAAAGTTAATTACCCACGCAATAGCTGGCAAAATAGATTGTCAAAGCATACACGCGTACACAACAAGAAGTGGTGCACACATGGTGTACACTGGGGGTACACCGCTTTTGCACGCATTCAAATTCTGTGCTTTGCCATATATCAGATCACTCATGTTATAGATGTTTGGATGTTTAAACGTGTTGTAATCAGAGCACAGTATTATGTTGAGGTATATAATAAAACTTATCAAGATCAAAGATGTGCAGCTAGAAGTGTTTAATCTTAACCCTTACAACGCTGACTTATTTGTGTTTAACCTTTTAACCCTCAAAGCGCTGAATTTTTTAAAGAAAACCTTAGAGACCAAAGGTTTTTTTTCAATTTGAAATCATCATAAATGTCTTAGTTAGCTCGTTCCGATTCATTTGAATACCTATGTTATGGGTCTGTGACCATTATAATTATTTTCATTTTTACAGTGCTGGGATTGACTTTAGTCGTCAGAATCTGACGTTTACAGACGTCAGATTCTGACGACTAAAGTCGATCCCCGCGCTGTAAGGGTTAAGCCCCCACGATGCATTGAAGCATCATTTTATATCCCTGAAAACAGGTTTAATTTTCCTACAACTGAGGCGTTTTAGAAAAAAAAATCCATGAATTTTTTTTTGCCAATATACGCCAATTTTCTTAATTTTCTTCAATCCACTACAAGTCGAGAATTGTGACAGCAATTTGCGGCTTGTAGTGGATGCAGATGACAATAGTAAATTTAGACCTGAAATGGTTAAACCATGTAGACAAAGGGTTTTTCAATTTGTGAAGTACTCATAAATGTCTTAGTTTGTTCTTTCCGGTTCATTTGAATACCTATGTTATGGGTCTACGGTCATTATAATTTTGTTTAATTCTTTCATTGTTGGGAGCGTCTTTATACGATGAAAGGGTTAACCCTTGTATAGCTAGCCTCGTATATATGTAAGCCTATGTGCAATTGCAATAAAATTGAAATCTAAATAAAATGTGACCCAAATCGTTCGACCAAATTTGAAGCTGCAATTTGCGTTAGCAATTTCAGAATTAAATGAATAAAAAGGAAAAATGAACAATTCGCAGTACAAGTGTTACCCAGCATATAATCTTGAAGGTCATGCAATCAAGCCAGCTATACTTGATTTTACTGTTTTGAAATAATTATTGATGTGTATATTTGTTACGTTTTGGTATTACATGAAAAATTAAATATGCAATATTTCGCGTGGAACTCTTAATTTGGCAACATCCCTTTTAGAAAAATGTATTTTATGGTATTTACGTTATATTATTTCGAAGTATATATTTTATTTCAAAATTGTCTTTGCTTAATTGGACACAGATCACTGGAATTGCATTATCACCACTACCGATACAGCCAAAGCATTGTGCTTACAAACATCGTATTTTACTCGTTTAGTTAGGCTGTTGGATTTTCAATGTGTTTAGCCGTTCTTCAAGTCCTATCCAATGGAACGACAAATGATATTAAAGCAAGCGTTTTAAGTGAATGAATGAATGAGCCAATGACTGACTGACTGACTGACTGACTGACTGAATAAATGAATGAATGAATGAATGACTGAATGATTGAATGAATGAATGAATGAATGAATGAATGAATGAATGAATGAATGAATGAATGAATGAATGAATGAATGAAGCTATATGTAGTCGAGACCCATTTTCGAAATTTCTAACTTGGTAAGGCATTTTTTAGTAGAATTTGGCATGCATTTGTTCTTACACAATTTGAGAACGCTGATTCCAAATCTGCCCCATGCCAAGCTATATTTTTAGTTTTTTCTACTCAAAATTCAAAAACAAAATGGCCGCCAAAATTAGTGAAAATGACACAACTTTACATCACGGCTTGGCTTACAATGAACACAAAAACATCATTTCGGTGTATTAAAACCCACCTGAGCAACATACTTAAAGTCCTCTGAATTTCACCTTGTGCGTTTGCCGCTAGAGGACAAAATCTAAAATGGCCGCCACTGCACTGTATTTTTGGTGTCTACATATAGGTTTCTCACACCCCGGAAGCCCATTCAGGGCCGTGATAACATCTATTATCAATATTTGACAAAGTTATGGCGGGGGGGGGGGAACAAATGTTGCGCCGTGAAATCGACACATCGTAGGCCAGTGTACTAATAATGATTTATTTAATAAAGTCATTATTTCACATTTAGAAGTCGAGGGAAACAAACGTAATATCCGGCATGTTGTAAAAATGTTTAGACTATTGACAAAAAGTATTTTATGATTGTTGATCACTGTCCGGCACTAGATAACCTGTCGCTCACCATATATCCGTTCTAGGCCTATTAGTATGGGGCCTATGTGATATCCACCTGCATCGTGTTTTACAGTACCGTAAGGAAGAAAGCAATAATTTAAATGTGCGTTGGCCACGGGTGGCACCCTCCTGCCCAAGCCCTGTACTAGGGTTAAGCAAAACATGAAGTTAATCCATCAAGGTGGTCTGCATAACCATGGCAATAATGACACACATACATGTTCCGTTCCTTTTGAGACAAGAAGTCGTTCAAATTTAACAGTTTATGATTGTAGTAACTAGGTATATTGTGCTAGCTGGTTAAAACGTACACATCACATAAAATTTATGTTTCTCAATCGGATTGACAATTTACATGATCATGATAATAGTATCATCTTAATTGTTATATTTTTGCTAAGAATATATACCGTACAAAAGCCTGGTAATGCACTGATAACACAGTTTTCAGACATAATTAAACGAATAAAGTCCCAATCATCGGCTCAGAGATCCACACAAAACCGTAATGTAGGCTACACATATTTCTACTCCCCTAACTTGATGATATCACCATCAATAACTATGATGAAATACTACACGATATCAGAAATCTGTAATTTGGTGCAGAAGTTGACTTATATATGTTTTGGGCATATAGGATTGATGGTTGAGGACACGCTAGGGTAATGTTGAAAATACTGACGATGAATTTATTTTATAAATATAGTATGAACATGCACCAGAAACTAACCCAGTCTTGGCAACTAAATGCTATAGAGTGTCATGAACAAGTCACCGAAGATTATTGGGTACACTATCGCAACAAGATATGATGCAGAATATGTGGTAATTGGAGCAATAATACCGTTCGTAGCACGATCAGGATATTTTTTATGAAGATTAACATAAAATACAGAAACTTTCTAGATATGGTCGTGATATGGTAGAATGTATGAGGAATCAGTAGGTTCTGCTCATACATGCTTCTAATCAGATATAAGCTCTCACTCTCACATAATATACAATAACCCAACAGGTTCAGTTGTGTCTTGAAGTGGTATGGGAGGGACCACCCTATTTTGCAGGAAGATGTATCAATGTTAAAGACAATAAGTCTTACCATATATAAAGTGATGAAATCATATGATGGACGTGAAGATATTTAGGTCCCTAATAACTATATGCCCCCTACAGACATAGTTTATTAATTAGCAATTAAATGCTATAGAGTGTAATGAACAAGTCACCAAAGATTATCGGGTACACTATTGCAACAAGATATGATGCAGAATATGTTGTAATTGGGGCAATAATACCGTTCGTAGCACGATCAGTATGTTTTTATGAAGATTAACATAAAAAAAACAGAAACTTTCTGGATATGGTCGTGATATGGTAGAATGCATGAGGAATGAGCAGGTTCTGCTCATACATGCTTCTAATCAGATATAAGCTCTCACTCTCACATAATATACAATTACCCAACAGGTTCAGTTGTGTCTTGAAGTGGTATGGGAGCGACCACCCTATTTTGCAGGTATCAATGTATAAGTGTGAAAAAAACTGAGGTACATAATGTGACGTTAAATGTTATTACGGCAATCAAACTGTCAGATACTGACAATGTGGTAGTCGTAAGAACTGATGTAAACTTGCTCATTCTGCTTTCGAAACGTTCTCATCATAGCTCTGCCTAGCTGTGTAAACCTAGAACTGGTGATATTTATCGTACCACTCAACCGTCTCAATGGCTTCCACGACACCAGCACATCAATTCTAAAAAGAAAGACATTTAAGTTAATTCATAAACACCCAGAACTAGAACTTAAGCCAATTGGAGTATTTCAATGTATCCATTTCGTCAATAACCCCTGCCACAAAAAGTGGATATTGTTTCCGTTGTATTTTAGGCCTGTTTAGCAATAAATACATATTATAAACATCTATGAGATTGTGGTTGGAGCTTCATTGATGGACAAATGCAACTAGTTCTCGTGTAAAAGCTTCTTGTTCAACCTGAAGAGCTGAAGGGACCCCTTGGGATGAGACATTTTCAATGTTGTCAATTTTGAAAATGTAATCTATATGAAGCTATATAGCCTACTGATCTTAACTGAAAATACGAAAAAGTCAAAAAACAATTTTAAAGCACCGAAAAAGAGTGAAATAGTTTTTTTTCCAGGTCGTATATTGTCATGTAAACAAAACAAGTCAGCAATAATCAACACTTTACATCACATATTCCCACGTATCAGACGGTAAGATCAGAGCAGTCGCCGCTAATTGGTGTCTAATAGTCAAGACACGAGAGGACACACCTGCAGCACTGATTGTCTACCCAACGCTGGGCCGATGCCATTAGCATGTGGCCCAATGCTGTGAAAACATTCAATCGTCCTTCAGGTATACAAATAGTTTTTTTTGGGTTACTTCTGGTTTCATAGAAATGTTGATTTATTTGTAAAAATATGAAAATTCTGAAAAAAATAAAAACATGATCCGTGGGATACACTACTTTAGTACGGAATTAAAAACAAAAATTGATGTCATCCCAAGGAGTTGCTTTAAGTGTGAATTAGGACCAAGAAAAAGTAGCCAATGGCGTCCTATCAAGGAGTCGCTACATCTTTTCCGAAGCTGCACAAATATATGATAAATATATTGATGAGGGTGACGATTCTACCATTATCATCATGCAAGATGATGGCATTCATGCAAATCTGAGATATACACAGCAAGCCTCTGTAGCTACAGTGATGAAAGTAACATATGCTACTTTTGTGCAATTTCCTCATAGTTAATGTGTTGTTTTTAAATAATCATATTTTTTGCATTCCCCGTAACTACATGTAACATGGAAGTTGAGTTTTCTGATGCTGTGTAATTTTTTTCCATCAGAAAACTATATGAGCGCCAAAAATAACTTCCTACGACATTTAGAAAAACGGTTATATACTTGCTGTATAATTGACGGCCATCTTGGATTCTTCCCTAAAACTACATGTAATATAAAAGTTAGAGGTTATTACTGTATTGCACTAGATTTATTTATATTAAAAACTATATTTAATCACCAAAAACAACTTTCTATGACTTTTAGAAAAACGTTATGGTACTATCTGTATTATTGGCGGCCATCTTGGATTTTTTGCGTGATAGTTGACCAGTTCTTAGAAGATGAAATTCCTCAAAACTAAAATGTTATTTTGAACACGAAAGTCAAGTTTGTGGGTCCGCTGTGCACACAGACATGATGTATAATCATGATAATTGAGACTTTATCTGCTATTTTGGCGGCCATTTTGTTTTGCAATTTTGAAAGGGAAAAACTAAAAATAGAGCTTGGCATGGGGCAGATTTGGAATCAGCATATCCGAATTGTGTGAAAACAACTGCATGACAAATTCTACTAAGAAATGCCTTACAAACTTTAAGAATGCCTCTTTTTGAAAAATGGGCCCTGACTAATGCCACTTTTGTGCACATGTAGGCCTACAGAGGCCCCCCACATACAATGCTGAATCCTTATGAGTGAGCACGGGAAGAAATATTTTGTTTCATTGAAACCCGAATAGCAGAACGGGGGACGAACCTGCGAGCTCCTACGTTACAGTCAGGTAGCGTTAACAACTACACCAGGGCCGCCGCTCCACAATAATTTCAAGAATTTCACATGTCGTGGAAACGTTACTAATTCCAATTTATAAAAACTTTCTTTTTTAAATCTTCTTATTTTATTCACTTCTGAGGCGTTAGAGAATGGATATATTTCATCATATAGTGATGCGCAAAAAAGTGCGTTCCACATTTAGCTGCGTTCAAACTTTTCCAGAGAATTCATTCATTCATTCATTCATTCATTCATTCATTCATTCATTCATTCATTCATTCATTCATTCATTCATTCATTCATTCATTCATTCATTCTTTCATTCATTTATTCATTAATTAATTCATTCATTCGTTCGTTCGTTCATTCATTCATTCATTCATTCATTCATTCATTCATCCATTCATTCATTCATTCATTCATTCATTGAGGATTGCTTTACGTCGCTTTCTGCACACTCATGGCAATATCGCAAAAAAATATGTTTTCAGTAATATGTGCGCTTGTACAAACTGGTTATTGGAACATTTGTGTCGCTTTTTTTAACAGTTGTTTACGACGGCTTTGCTTTGTGGGAGGGTCGCAATTCTCATAATACATTATCGTCGCCCGTAAATCGCCGTAATTCAGTCATTAATTTTATTCCGATCATCTCAAAAACTGACGAAGTGTGACATCATATGACTGGGAAACAATGTACCAATCTTGTAAGGATCGAGATTGGTAATTAAAATTTTTTTAAGGAGCTTTTCAATTATTTGGCCATTTTAACCTCTTTTTGTAAGATGTGCGCTCATATAATTGGGTTATTTTGAACATTTGTATGGTATTTTTATATTTTGTAGTTTTTTCACAACGGCTTTCTGAAATTCTGTGTGTGTCGCATTTCTATTGTCCAGCACAATCAACACGGCTCACTAACCAAAGAGTGCTAAGCCGGATGTTTGAAATTCAAAGTCGACTGTGAGAAGTTCGAAATCGGAATTTCGAAGTCAGAAGACTGAAGTGTGAAATCCGAAGTCGAAAGTCCGAAGTCTGAGCTCGGAAACCGAAGTCAGAAGTCCGATAATAGAATCGAAAGTCTCAAGTCTCAAGTCTCAAGTCCCAAAGTCGGAAATCCGAAGACGGAAGTCCGAAGTCAAAAGTTGGAAGTTGGAACTCCGAAATAAGTCCCAAGTCTGAACTGAAAAATCCGAAGTCTGAACTCTGATGTCGGAAGTTTAAATCTGAAGTCAAAAGTTTGAAGTTCGAAGTCGAAAGTACGAAGTCTGAAGATAGTTTGGCACCATCTAAACTTGCCACCAACATTCAAAATGACCGCAAAAAAACGCATAAACAGTATAGAAATCGATCTGTCAAATGACCCGGCAAAATTACATAAAATTCAATCTGACCAACAAAATTTAAAATGGCAGCCAAAAACGTACAAAACTCAGTCCAAACTTGAAAAGTCACAGTTGCCCTCTACTTTTCATTATTCAGTCAGAATTCTCCATTAAAATGTATGTATATTTTAAAACTATTTTCAGGATTTTACGTTATAATGTCAAACTATTGCATTATGAATACTAACAAATGGCAGAAAATAACGGGACGTCATAATTTGTCACTATACGGGAATGATGTGGCATTTTAATAATATAACATGACATTATTATATTAAGATATGGCATTTTAATATTATATTGCAGTGCTAATAAATTACAAGGATATACATTATTATTATAATGTCAGCATAGGGTATAATGATTGCCGATATGGTACATGTGATCACTAACTTATATGTTTATATCGCAACAGAGTATTATATCATCATGATCTTGTTTAATATTTGTTTGATATTATAACATAATTTACTGGACAGCATATGATCATGATAATAGAATAATTTCATTTCATGTAATGATATGGCATTGGAATTTAACTATATCCATTTTAAATTGTAATTCAGAGATATAACACATGGATATGAAATTGTGGTGTCAGGATATTATTATATATTTGCAGAAATTGACAATTACTAGAATGTCAGAATATTGCATATTAATAGCAGTATATGCATTGATGTCACGATATCATCACACGACATCGTCACGACATAGCATCACACTAAGATGCCAGAATATGTTGTTTTAGTGGCTACATTTCGTCTTATAATACCATTATGTTACATTTTACATATTACATATTAAATTAACGATATTGCAATATAACATCACAGGGTTTCATTGCAGGGTATATGCCACTATGTTGTCAGTCAGAATACTTCTTGAAAATGACAGTATATGGCACTTTAGCTCACAGTGTGGCATTATAATGTTAGGATATGTCACCAGACGTTCTGCATCACCTGTTGCCAATATTGTATTATAAACATGCTGTGTGACATAACTATGGCATTGATATGTCAGATTAAATCACGATTTAAAATTATGAGAGCAGTATGTGGCATTATTATAACATAACTCATCTATTTAATACAACTTTTGGTGTGCTTTCTCGGATTTTTCTTGAAACTATGTTTTCTGTAACTGTGGGTAATTTGCATATATATGATAATACATTATCCTGATCTTAACAACATATATATATTGGAATCGTTGTCCATGAAAACCATAGTGCAGACACTTTATTTGAGATTATAAGTTGATTATTTTCTGAGATATTACTTGAAGCTATATTTTTAGTAATGGCGGCTAATTTACATATCTTTTGCTGATGTTTTATATGTGATCTGAACAAAATGAAATGAAATGAATCGGGCTTTAGGCCACCTTTGTGCACATATAGGCTAAATTGGGCCTGGAGAACCTCCTGTGGATGGTGAGATGATTGAGATGACACTGTCTTCCAGACACAGGATTCGAAATTCGAGCCCTGGCGGTCTGAGTCCGAGCACGCTACCTCTCTGTCACGGAGACTCCCCACAATACACGTGGATGGAGAAGAAAGATTTTTGTTACTCTCAAACCGCCGAGACCGGGAACCGAACCCCGAACTCTGGCGTGAAAGGCAGCGGTGCTAACCACTACCCTAGGACCCCCGCCCGTGATCTGAACAAGATATATTTCATTGTAATCGTCGTTGACCATGAAAACAATTGTGTAGACACTTTATTTGTGATTCTAAGTGATTGGTCTCTGAGATATCGCTTGAAACTGATTTTCGGTGATGGCTAAAAAACGTTTTGCGGCAATGGCAATGGCGTTTCGTGTTCCCTAATAATCAATACATAATAAAACAACGGTGTCTAAATGTTAACACGCCAATCCTCCTAGGCCAAAATTTCACGATTTTACCACCAGGCTTATCATCTGCGGTGATGTTCGTTCCGTCTATCAGAAATTCGTTTTGTCCTGTATATGTCCCGAATGTGCTCGGTATTCCTCCGTACCAGAGCCTGTAGATTTTCGGTGCCGTTGTCCCGTCCAAGTGTGACAGCGCCATTACAAGGAGTTATCGTTAAAGTTTGTAAAATTCCGATGCGAACACCGATTGGTTGATGCACTTGTTCTGTTCAATGTACTTATTTTCTCTGAATTTGTAAAAACGCTATTTCTCATGTTCCGGACTTCAATATAGGGGAGGTGGATGGATGGTGTTTGTCATCTTGTGAAAACAATGTTCTTATTGCATAGAAGCCTGGAGAAAAGCAAGCATAATACATATATAACCATGCGGTAATGTATCCATCACGAATTTATATAATATTATATAGAACACTTTCCTCATTATATCGACCCTTGCGGCCAGAAGGTCGTATGTGCCAATGAGGAGTGACATATACGACACCAGCCTGAATGCTGCATGTGTCAATAAGAAGAGTAGCATATACGACAGCAGACACATTGTGGTATGTGTCAATCAGAAGAGTGGCATATACGACAGCAGCCAGAATGTGGTATGTGTCAATCAGAAGAGTGGCATATACGACAGCAGCCAGAATGTCGTCTGTATAAATCAGAGGAGTGACATATACGAGAGCAGCCAGAATGTGGTATGTGTCAATCAGATGAGTGGCATATACGACAGCAGCCAGAATGTGGTATGTGTCAATCAGAAGAGTGACAGTCATATACGACAGCATCCAGAATGTCGTCTGTATAAATCAGAGGAGTGGCATATACACAGCAGCCAGAATGTGGTATGTGTCAATCAGAAGAGTGGCATATACGACAGCAGCCGGAATGTGGTATGTGTCAATCAGAAGAGTGACAGTCATATACGACAGCATCCAGAATGTCGTCTGTATAAATCAGAGGAGTGGCATATACACAGCAGCCAGAATGTGGTATGTGGCAATCAGAAGAGTGACATATACAACAGCAGCCGGAATGTGGTATGTGTCAATAAGAAGAGTGGCATATACGACAGCAGACACAATGTGGTATGTGTCAATCAGAGGAGTGACATATACGACAGCAGCCAGAATGTCGTCTGTATAAATCAGATGAGTGACATATACGACAGCAGCCAGAATGTGGTATGTGTCAATAAGAAGAGTAGCATATACGACAGCAGACACAATGTGGTATGTGTCAATCAGAGGAGTGGCATATACGACAGCAGCCAGAATGTCGTTCGTATAAATCAGAGAAGTGACATATACGACAGCAGCCAAAACGTGGTATGTGTCAATCAGAAGAGTGACATATACGACAGCAGCCAGAATGTGGTATGTGCCAATCAGAAGAGTGACATATACGACAGCAGCCAGAATGTCGTCTGTATAAATCAGAAGAGTGACATATACGAGAGCAGCCAGAATGTCGTCTGTATAAATCAGAGAAGTGACATATACGACAAAAGCCAGAATGTGGTATGTGTCAATCAGAACAGTGACATATACAACAGCAGCCAGAATGTCGTCTGTATAAATCAGAGCAGTGGCATATACGACATCAGCCAGAATGTGGTATGTGTCAATCAGAAGAGTGACATATACGACAGCAGCCAGAATGTGGTATGTGTCAATCAGAAGAGTGACATATACGACATCAGCCAGAATGTGGTATGTGTCAATCAGAAGAGTGACATATACGACAGCAGCCAGAATGTGGTATGTGTCAATCAAAAGAGTGACATATACGACAGCAGCCAGAATGTGGTATCTGTCAATCAGAAGAGTGGCATATACGACAGCAGCCAGAATGTGGTATGTGTCAATCAGAGGAGTGACATATACAACAGCAGCCAGAATGTGGTATGTGTCAATCAGAAGAGTGGCATATACGACAGCAGACACAATGTGGTATGTGTCAATCAGAAGAGTGGCATATACGACAGCAGCCAGAATGTCGTCTGTATAAATCAGAGAAGTGACATATACGACAGCAGCCAGAATGTCGTCTGTATAAATCAGAAGAGTGACATATACGACAGCAGCCAGAATGTCGTCTGTATAAATCAGAGAAGTGACATATACGAAAGCAGCCAGAATGTGGTATGTGTCAATCAGAAGAGTGACATATACAACAGCAGCCAGAATGTCGTCTGTATAAATCAGAGCAGTGGCATATACGACAGCAGCCAGAATGTGGTATGTGTCAATCAGAAGAGTGACATATACAACAGCAGCCAGAATGTGGTATGTGTCAATCAGAAGAGTGACATATACAACAGCAGCCAGAATGTCGTCTGTATAAATCAGAGGAGTGGCATATACGACAGCAGCCAGAATGTGTTATGTGTCAATCGGAGGAGTGACATATACAACAGCAGCCAGAATGTGGTATGTGTCAATCAGAAGAGTGACATATACAAGAGCAGCCAGAATGTCGTCTGTATAAATCAGAGAAGTGACATATACGACATCAGCCAGAATGTGGTTTGTGTCAATCAGAAGAGTGACATATACAACAGCAGCCAGAATGTGGTATGTGTCAATCAGAAGAGTGACATATGCAACAGCAGCCAGAATGTGGTATGTGTCAATCAGAAGAGTGACATATACAACAGCAGCCAGAATGTGGTATGTGTCAATCAGAAGAGTGACATATACAACAGCAGCCAGAATGTCGTCTGTATAAATCAGAGGAGTGGCATATACGACAGCAGCCAGAATGTGTTATGTGTCAATCAGAGGAGTGACATATACAACAGCAGCCAGAATGTGGTATGTGTCAATCAGAAGAGTGACATATACAACAGCAGCCAGAATGTCGTCTGTATAAATCAGAGGAGTGACATATACGACAGCAGCCAGAATGTGTTATGTGTCAATCAGAAGAATGACATATACAACAGCAGCCAGAATGTGGTATGTGTCAATCAGAAGAGTGACATATACGACAGCAGCCAGAATGTGGTATGTGTCAATCAGAAGAATGACATATACAACAGCAGCCAGAATGTGGTATGTGTCAATCAGAAGAGTGACATATACAACAGCAGCCAGAATGTCGTCTGTATAAATCAGAGCAGTGGCATATACGACAGCAGCCAGAATGTGGTATGTGTCAATCAGAAGAGTGACATATACAACAGCAGCCAGAATGTGGTATGTGTCAATCAGAAGAGTGACATATACAACATCAGCCAGAATGTCGTCTGTATAAATCAGAGGAGTGGCATATACGACAGCAGCCAGAATGTGTTATGTGTCAATCGGAGGAGTGACATATACAACAGCAGCCAGAATGTGGTATGTGTCAATCAGAAGAGTGACATATACAAGAGCAGCCAGAATGTCGTCTGTATAAATCAGAGAAGTGACATATACGACATCAGCCAGAATGTGGTTTGTGTCAATCAGAAGAGTGACATATACAACAGCAGCCAGAATGTGGTATGTGTCAATCAGAAGAGTGACATATGCAACAGCAGCCAGAATGTGGTATGTGTCAATCAGAAGAGTGACATATACAACAGCAGCCAGAATGTGGTATGTGTCAATCAGAAGAGTGACATATACAACAGCAGCCAGAATGTCGTCTGTATAAATCAGAGGAGTGGCATATACGACAGCAGCCAGAATGTGTTATGTGTCAATCAGAGGAGTGACATATACAACAGCAGCCAGAATGTGGTATGTGTCAATCAGAAGAGTGACATATGCAACAGCAGCCAGAATGTCGTCTGTATAAATCAGAGGAGTGACATATACGACAGCAGCCAGAATGTGTTATGTGTCAATCAGAAGAATGACATATACAACAGCAGCCAGAATGTGGTATGTGTCAATCAGAAGAGTGACATATACGACAGCAGCCAGAATGTGGTATGTGTCAATCAGAAGAGTGACATATACGACAGCAGCAAGAATGTGGTATGTGTAAATCAGAAGAGTGACATATACGACAGCAGCCAGAATGTGGTATGTGTCAATCAGAAGAGTGACATATACGACAGCAGCAAGAATGTGGTATGTGTAAATCAGAAGAGTGACATATACGACAGCAGCCAGAATGTGGTATGTGTCAATCAGAAGAGTGACATATACGACAGCAGCCATAATGTGGTATGTGTCAATCAGAAGAGTGACATATACAACAGCAGCAAGAATGTAGTATGTGTAAATCAGAAGAGTGACATATTCGACAGCAGCCAGAATGTGGTATGTGTCAATCAGAAGAGTGACAAATACGACAGCAGCCAGAATGTCGTCTGTATAAATCAGAGGAGTGGCATATACGACATTAGCCAGAATGTCGTAATAAGTTCAATATATTTTTATCTTTTCCTGTTTATCAACATGTCATTCTGGTATAAAATGAGATGATTTTAAACACAGTTACCCTTACACTGGGTTGATTTTGAGCCGCCGTCTACGACGTCGGCTCAACATCAACCCAACATTGCTTAAATTCCTCGTGATTGCTGTGATATATTCTTGACCTCACTCTATTTGGTGTTATAATTTATGGCTTGTCACAGTGGTTAGTTAGTCAGAGAACCAAATGCAAACCACTCATTTCCTCGGATCCGGCACTGCAATCAGATGTCACTTTGTTAGGAAGCTTGATAAGAAGTGTTCTGCGGAGGATTTAGAGCTTGACTCATCTGTTTACATTTTCAATCAAAGTGTGCCCGATATCCAACTCCACTTCCTGTTATCACCAGAGAGGAACAAACACGAGACGTGTACCTAATGTTGGTTTAATGTTGGGCCAGCGTCGAAGACTTTGGGCCTACATCAAGCCAACAATTGGTATACGTCTGGTGTTTGCTGGGTGAGCGGTGTGAAATTGTGTCTCTTGTTGTTAGGTTTTATTGCGTTCGGCCCTACTTATCTTGAGTTCTAGGAACATACATGTACATCAATTGATCTGATTTACATGATTAGTTTTGTCAGGTTGTTGAAATGTTTTGTAATTCCGTACAGAGTCGATTCAACCATTGTATAGTTACAGTAGATAGTAAATATAAATGTGCTAATAACGTCTACTAATTAATCAAGAAAATAAAAACTTGTGTCGACTGGTGGCAGATTAAATGAATGAATGAGACTTTAAACCATTTTTCTCAATGGGCACATACTAGGTCAGGATAACATCATCCTAATGATAATGGAATCAAGCTGTCCTCCAGACACATAATTCGAATCCAGTGGCGCATTTCACTAAGACAACTTATATTAACTTTCAGTCTTTTATCCTTAACTTTTTAATGATAAATGACTGAATGTTAAGATAAGTTTTCCTTAAGTGTAAAAACACACCAACGCGATTGCCTGCGCGACGTCCCGCGCGACGTCGCGTCGGTTTTTCAAACACACTATTTTGATCATCACCAAAACATACCGGCGCGACTACACACGCGAGCGTGACATGCAACGCGATTATTTTCAAAACTGTTACATTTTTGTCGCACGTCGTGCCGGTTGTCGCGCCTCACATGTCGCGTTGGACGTCGCGTTGATCGTCGCGTTGGTGTGTGGACAGGCACGCGATTTTCGCGTCTATCGTCGCGTCCTTCGTCGCGTGCCTTATCGCGCTCGCGCTCGCGCTCTCATTGGTGTGTTTTGCTCTTTAGTAAAACGAGCCCCTGGCTTTCTCACGGCAAGCGTGGAAAGAACCCGGAACGCTGGCGTAAAAAGCTGTGGTTCTATACACCAGGAGCCCCTAACGTTTCAATAAAATTCACTGATCTTTAGTCAAGATCTAAAGATCACCACATGTTCAAAGTATCTTTCTGTCTGACTATTTCATGCAGTAACATGATCTCCACGTTAAATTGTTATCTTTGTTATCTTGGGCCAAATAATTAATCCACGATCATCATAGTGCATGCCACACCACGGGCTAGGTATAGTACTATACTCCAACCAATCACAGACGTTATCTAATATAAATAAAATATAAACACAGATATTATTACGATGCCGTCATGAATATATACGCGCCTTAGAATTAATTGAGATAAGGCGTAATATAAACGCTTTCAATAATAATAATGATATATAATTATTTTATTCACATGAATAAACTTAAATGAATGATCATACTGTTATATCTATATGGGGATCGATATTAAACAGACGTCACAGTCTGACGTCTAAAGTCGATACCCGCACTGCAAGGGTTATTTAATATAAAATATTAATCATTTAGAATACTTACTTAATCATCTATAATCATCTATAATCATTACAAAGTTATTAAATTTCTAGAATCACTCATACAGTGAAGTCACATCCCATTTAATCTCACATATATGTAATATTATATATTATTTTCTCTTTGCTTTATTTAAATAGACATAATTACCAGTTCGTGGCAGTGCATTAACAGAATATTTATCTCCTAGAAGATGCACGTGGAAATAATAACTCCAGAAATAAAGCATTAACCTTCTTTCCCATTGCGATATATTCCCTATGTGCCCAGAGCAATGTAGTGCACAATGCATGTACAGTGTATACCTATCTGTATTTCGATTGATACTACTTTTTAAATTGCGCAATTATAAATACTAATGTAATAACTAAGAAGATATTATCGTGATATAATTGGAGGTAATTGGACTAAAGTGTACGAAAATGCACTTATTCAACCGGTTGATGTGAGATTATATCAAAGCTATGCAGGTCGGCACGTAGTCCGTATAGTATCCAGAACACACGCGCTCTACCAGTAATAATACAAATACACTTAATAAAAACTGAAAATACAGGATGCACTCAGCTAATTGCTGCTGTATTGTTGGGTCAGCGTCGGAGACGGTGGGCCAACATTACAGCAACATTGGGTTAATGTCTCGTGTTTTCTTGGAACGGGAGACATGTCATGTGGACAGAAGAGATAGTCCAGCAGCCACGATACACTGAACCAATGTTGGTTCAATGTTGGGCCGACGTCGTAGACGGCGGGCCAACATTGAACCAACATTGGTTCAGTGTATCGTGTTTGGTGGGCCAGTCCAGCAGCCGCATGTGCAAAAATACCCCCAAAACCATCCTATTCCCAGTAAACACAATACGTTCAACCAATGTTTGTTTAATGTGGGCCCAGCGTCGTAAACGGTGGACCAACATTAAACCAGCATTAGTTCAACGTCTTTCTTGTGTTTGATGGGTTGTTGATTTTGATATGGGAGGGTGATTGTGTAGAATATCATTCCAGCTGGCATCAATGAGCGTTTAAATGTATCCAAGATGGCGTCTAAAATGGCCACTGATAGCCATACTTTAGAAATAGCGTAAATTGGTCCATTCTTTGTCCTTTTTTGTAATACTTCATTTCAATATTTTTGATAATTAATATAAATAATTAAATTCTCCTAATTAATTTCATAGCGAGTTAAATATATTATAGAAGAATAAGTGATTGCTCTGTTAATACGTGAGATCCAATATTGGGTTGATAAAATATATGTTTTATTGTTAAGTAAATTGACAAGGGATTTGTAGCAGTAGTATTATATTATCAAGCTTATGGACTAAGTAAATACTCAAATGCAGTCAGTTCAAGACATTTACAAAAATAAATGTTAGCAAAGAAATAAAACAAGCAAGGTTTTACCCTCCATTGCTACTTGATGTGGTACCCCTCATTTTTCGACAAACACTTTACAAAGTCCCCTAAATAGGCTTAAATTGACCAAATAAATCTTCGGGACAAACCACCCAAACCCCCGGCGCCCTTTTCCTCAGATCCTGTATTCGCCACTGGAAATCTGGGTGGATAATTAGGTTAATTTGTTCAGAGGTCGACAGTGATTGGTTACAGGGAGACGTCGACACATATCGTCGCCTCGGAGCTAAAGGATCCTATCTGCCACTCTAACGAGTGTCAGATAGGATCCTTTAGCTCCGAGGCGACGATATGTGCAGTGAGCTGGTCAGTTTTGAGGATGGGAGCCCTGGTGCAATGGTTAAAGCTGCTCGCTTGGAAAGTCTGAGATCGCGGGCTCGAAACCAACTCTGGCCATCAAGTTTCAAAGAAACAAAATGGTTCTTCCCCACTTACTCTAAATAATCAATATTGTGGGGAGCCTCCGTGTCCGAGAGGTAGCGTGCTCGGTCTCAGACCGCCAGGGCTCGAATTTCGAATCCTGTGTTTGGAGGGCAGTGTCACTTCATTCATCTCACCATCCTCAGGAGGTTCTCCTGGCCCAGTTTATCCTCTCATGGTCAGTTTACGCTGACATGCTTTCAGCATTGCTTCTAATTCCTGACATCACTAAGGTCATATTTGAGGGGTTTTATGTGAGCTAATTGTTCAGCACTAACTCAATGTTGCTTTTAAGTTGTGCCAGCATCACAGACGGTGGCTCAACATCAAAACAACATTTGGCCAATATCTCATGTTACTGGGATCACCCAATAGGCGTATGATATATTCTGTGAAACTCAATGACCTCGACCTCCTTTGTTTTCACCGATATGGCTAATACATTGAAGTATGGGGGAGGGTTCTTATATAACCTTCTTTTCACCGAGTGATATCACTGCTTTCACAGAATGAAGTATGGGGGAGGGGTGTTATATAAGCTTGTTTTCACCGAGTGACGTCAATGCGTTTCACAGAATTTTACACATGTGGTGTACACATATCTTATACCCCTGTACCTTATACCCCTATATCTAACACGAATGAAATCGCAGTCAACACACCTTGAAACACATCAGGGATCACCATGGACCAGAAAACATGAGATATTGACCCAATGTTTAAACATTGACCCAAGTAAGTAAGTAAGTAAGTAAGCAAGTAAGTTAGTAAGTAGGTAGGTAGGTAGGTAGGGAGTGAGTGAGTGAGTGAGTGAGTGAGTGAGTGAGTGAGTGAGTGAGTGAGTGAGTGAGTGAGTGAGTGAGTGAGTGAGTGAGTGAGTGAGTGAGTGAGTGAGTGAGTGAGTGAGTGAGTGAGTGAGTGAGTGAGTGAGTGAGTGAGTGAGTGAGTGAGTGTGTAAGTGTGTGAGTGAGTGAGTGAGTGAGTGAGTGAGTGAGTGAGTGAGTGAGTGAGTGAGTGAGTGAGTGAGTGAGTGAGTGAGTGAGTGAGTGAGTGAGTGAGTGAGTGAGTGAGTGAGTGAGTGAGTGAGTGAGTGAGTGAGTGAGTGAGTGAGTGAGTGAGTGAGTGAGTGAGTGAGTGAGTGAGTGAGTGAGTGAGTGAGTGAGTGAGTGAGTGAGTGAGTGAGTGAGTGAGTGAGTGAGTGAGTGAGTGAGTGAGTGAGTGAGTGAGTGTGTGAGTAAGTGAGTGAATTTAGAAGATACAAATATTTAAATAGTTTAAAAGCGGCATGGAAATTTAGTTAATTCAGACAATTAAATTTTAATTTATGGTCTACCACCAATATTTTGTACATAAATGTCTAGTAGTCTATGTTAACATTGCCTAAGGAATTAATGTCTATTTGACACACCTTGCTGTAATCACACCGCATTACATCATATACCGCATAATAGTTTTCTGACCAGTGAAGCTCAGTTTTTAACATAGCATTTCGTGTTACGGCCTTATACATTAATGAATACACTTCCTGTACAAGTAAACTTAATTCATTATGAATATTTTTAGCCAGTATGATAATATTCTGACTTTTGTCTCTTTTAAAGGACATATTTCTAGCTCGCCATATACCATTTCATAACATGTTTGATTTAGAAAACCTTTAATACCAATTTGTAACAATCTTGGTTTAGATAATCGAAGTTCGACTATCCAAACCAAGATTGTTTGTGGTAAAATATCCTTCATAATGGCATCCGTGGTAAAAAAAATAGATGTGATATAAAGTATTTACAGTGAAAGTAAATCCAGGGCCAACGGAAGGCTTTAAGAATGTCAATAAAAGCACAATAAATAGTCTCACCTTTAATTAGGGTTAAATTCACTAAACTATTTAATATATGCTATCCAAAGTTGAACGACCGCTTCTGAACCCTATTGTTTTTAAATTTGAATACCATAACTATCAGCCCAAAAGAGTTTCGAGTTTCAACTTACGAGTTCCAGCTTCCGAGTTCCAACTTCCGACTTCCGATTTCCAATTTCCGAGATCCAACTTCCAATTTTCGACTTCTAACTTACGAGTACCGACTTCCAGCTTTCAACTTCCGATTTCTATCTTCCGAGTTCCAATTTCTGAGCTCCGACTTCCAACTACTGACTTCTATCATCCGACTTCCGATTTCAATCTTCCGAGTTCAACTTCTGAGCTCCAACTTCCAACGAGTTCCGACTTCTAGCTTTCAACTTCGGACTTTCGACTTCCAACTTCCAACTTCTGTGTACCGACTTCTATCTTCCGATTTCCAGCTTCCAGCTTCCAATTATCGTGTTCCAGCTTCCAGGTTCCGAGTTTCAACATCCGAGTTCCGACTTCCGACTTCCGAGTTCCGATTTCTACCTTTAGACTTCCGATTTCTAACTTCCGAGTTCCACTTCCAACTTCCGACTTTCAACTTCCTAGTTCCGACTCCACTTTCCGAGTTCCAACTTCCGAGCTCCAGCTTCCAAGTTCAGATTTTTAATTTCCGACTTCCAACTTCCAAGTTTCAACTTTCGACTTTCTATTTTCGATTGCCAACTTCCGACTTCAATAATGCAGTAGGCCGGCCTTGATGGCTCATTCAATGGGACCATTGACTCGTAACCTGGATGTAAAGTTTTTGAATCATTTTTGCGCATCACAGTGCTTCAAAATGTTCAAACAATGTTCGACAATGTGCAGCGCTGCCTAGGAGGTCTTGAAATAACTCGAAGAAAAGGCATCATGTCCCACTTCAGACTTCATCCTCTCACCATATTGACATAGCATGCACAAGCAGATATAAAACAAACTCCACTTACTCTTTGATAACTATTCTACATACTGCCGTGCTAAGGGAACATACCGTTTCTGCATCGTGGGTCAAACTGAGATGATTAAATTTTTATATTTATGTTATTTCAATGACAATTTGGTTCAATCGTGGTCATTTTAGCACAAACAAAAGGTTAAATTATTATTACTACTTCCGTACTTGTAATTATAGGAGTTACGCTATTTTGCCTTGTTTAGGCTAGGTTACTAATAATCAAGGCAAATTATATTTCATATGAAATCTCTATACCATATCGAGTTTCTCAATCCCACGTCACAACAAAGACCGGCATATAGATATACCAATAGACAAATATTTTCAGACAAACTAACATAATTGTAAAGCATATTCAGGGATAAATGTTTGCTAGCAGCATTTTTCATGGACATTGAACCTCGAATATATTAATACCAGTCTGCAAATCATCTGGATCATCAGACATAATAACCAAATCAAGAGCATACTCGAATAATTTTAAATTAACTTGATGTTAGGGCCTAAACATCCAAAGCCTTTCCTCTTCTAAATCGTAATGTTAATAAGAAGTCATCGTCCACATCGAAGGGCGGGGGCCCTAGGGTAGTGGTTAGCACCGCTGCCTTTCACGCCAGAGTCCGGGGTTCGGTTCCCGGTCTCGGCGGTTTGAAAGAAACAAAATCGTTTCTTCCCCATCCACGTGTGAAAGTTAGTATTGTGGGGAGCCTCCGTGACCGAGAGGTAGCGTGCTCGGCCTCAGACCGCCAGGGCTCGAATTTCGAATCCTGTGTCTGGAGGACAGTGTCATCTCAATCATCTCACCATCCTCAGGAGGTTCTCCTGGCCCAGTTTAGCCTATATGTGCACAAAGGTGGCCTAAAGCCCGATTCATTTCATTTCACTTCCACATCGAAATACATCGTTATTATCATAAGAATTATTGTTCACCAGGACCCAGTGCAAGCGTGTTGCTTTGTTGTTTTTTCCATAGTTCTCTTCACTACTAACACACCTGGCCACCCGTCTATTGTGTTTTAAGCCTTTTCGCCTGAACACAGTGGGGAACATTTCTTCACGATAAATTTACAATGGCCCCGAATAAATTAGCATATATAATGCGCCCGCTTTCCAGAGAAAACCCCAGATCATGTTATCACATATCTGACCTCTGTAGACCATGTGTTTCTTGTTGTCTCACCTTTGGCTCTGACAAACCTGACAGGTAATGACGTATACCTACGTCACTACTGGCCTGAACAATCTGTTATATTGAAAATCTTTCTCTCTCAATTAGTCTGGCTCCACGATGTCTGGCGCATGCTAGACATCCAACAGAAATAACGTCAAATCTAGCGTTTTTTTACTGTATAAAATACAATATTCACCTGGTGGTTCGAACTTCTAGACGAAAGTACCCTTTTAACAGTATTTTATTTTCCTTGAAAAATATATAACTGACGTTATACTAACGAACAATTACTTCTTTAGTTATTTCTCCTGAACTTCTTAGATACTGTACAATACGTATCTTAGAAATATATTGTATTTTTTATTAGCATTATATTAATTCTTAGAAATGTATTTTATTTTTTATTATATTCGCATTATATAAATTCCTAATTTAACATTTACAGCCATTATCCTCAATCCTACTCTGAAAAATATAATAAATTCGTAGATTACTGTTAATTATGTTTATTCAAATAGTATAAAAAGTACAAAACGTAATATATTTATATATGTGATTGGTCGAAATGTCACATGCCGTTAGTTGCTATGAGAATATCGGCAGAGTGTGGCGAATGATACGTCATTATAATTGCGATATTACCCATTAAACTGATCTAAGGATAGATAATCTGATCAATCATAGATTTTTTCTTATTTTTTATATCTCAATTCGATTTTATTACAACGAATTTATTTAGCCATTCCAGCAGTATAATGGACCTGGTGTTTGCTCACTGTTGATCCATGATACGTTGTTCATTCACACGTTGTCCTGAGATTGCGGAAGTGTTTGTCTGTTTGTTGGGCAACCATTTCCTCGTCGGCCTATCCCATCAAGCACAATACTTTGACCCATTGTTGATTTGATATTGGGCCAGCATCGTAGAGGGTGGGCCAGCATTTAATCAGAGCGTGTGCTTGCTTAAAGGTTACATAGAACAGAGTACAGGTATGTATTCAATTGTTATCAAATGTAGAGTATCTGAATTGTGTAATCAGTAACCTCGACCCCCAGCCTGCTCTACAGCCTGAGGACATCCTGAGGTATATCACCTGCCACAACAGTACGTCAACCCAACAAACACAAGACAGCCACACGATGGTGGATTAATGTTGGGTCATCGTCGCATATGGTGGCCCAGCCTTAATCTAACATTCGATAGATGTCTCTTGATTGCCCTTACCTAAAATCATAGACGTATGGTCTATGTGTACCTGTGTACCTGATGCAATGTGAGTGACTAAAACGTGGCAGCTACATTAACGAAACGACGGCTTGCAATGAATGAATGAATGAATGAATGAATGAATGAATGAATGAATGAATGAATGAATGAATGAATGAATGAATGAATGAATGAATGAATGGATGAATGAATGGGATTTTAAGCGACACTTGTGCACTTAATAGGCTAAACTGGACCAGAGAACCTCCTGAGAATGGTGAGATGAATGAGATCTATGACACTGTTCACCAGACACAGGATTCAAAATTCGAGCCCTGACGGTTTGAGGCCGAGCACATTACCTCTAGGTCACAGAGGTTCCCCAAAATATTGAATCTTTACGAGTGAGCGAGGAAGAAACATTTTGTATCCTTGAAACTTAAATGCAAGAGCGGGGAATGAACCAGCAATCTCCTTCTTTCCATGCAGGCAGCTTTAACCACTGGACCAGAACCCTGCCATGCATGATGACCTGCACCCTGTCGGTCAGTGAATTAATGAATAAATGAAAAAATGAAAAAATAAATAAATGAATAAATGAATAAACGAATAAATGAATAAATGCATGAATAAATGAATAAATGAATGAATGAATAAATGAATGAATGAATGAATGAATGAATGAATGAATAAATGAATGAATGAATGAATGAATGAATGAATGAATGAATAAATGAATGAATGAATGAATGAATGAATGAATGAATGAATGAATGAATGAATGAATGAATGAATGAATGAATGGATGAATGAATAAATGAATGAATGAATGAATGAATGAATGAATGAATGAATGAATGAATGAATGAATGAACGAATGAATGAATGAATGAATGAATGAATGAATAAATGAATGAATGGGTAAATGAATGAATGAATAAATGACTGAATGAATGAATGAATGAATGAATGAATGAATGAATGAATGAATGAATGAATGAATGAATGAATAAATGAATGAATGAATGAATGAAAGAATGAAGGAATGAATGAAGGAATGAATGAATGAATGAATTAATTATTTAATTAATTAATTAATCAATGGGACCTGACACAAGATTCGAAATACGAACCCTGGTGGTCTGAGGCAGAGCACACTAGCTCTCGATCGCAGAGGCTTTCCGCGGTTCTGAATCTACGGGTGAGCGAAGAAAAAACATCTTTATTTTTTTGAACCCTGAGAGACAGATGTATGATTTGAAGGGTTTTAATCAAATTAGTATGTCTACAGTATGGTCTGGATGACACATTTTAGGATTACACAGTATTGTATACGATTGCTGTACGAATGGCCTGATATCCCACATGGCATATCTCTACAACTCTCGTACGATACTCACCAACGTTTTCTCTCAAACAACCTTTCTCGTTTGGTGCGAGTGTCGTGCAACGAGTGTTGGGGAGGGGGTGAATGTGACTTAACGTCTTACATTGTAAGCTTTCTGTATCAATATCACGACAGAAGGATGCCCGGAGTCAGCACTACACTCACTCTTTTCGAATGACTTCAATGTAATGGTACTTACACAGCAACATAGGCAACACTCAACATTCTATTGGTTTGAACATGACTGTTGGAAGACATATGTGACCCGATCTGGCAAAATGAGACGAAAGTCGCGTTTTGTGGTATTGGAGTTATTATCAGATCCAAAATCTCCACAAAATTACCTTTAAAATGAGGTGTTACACGAGCATGTAGGTTGAATAGCTCCATAGATTTAACTCGCTCGGAAAATATCAATTTAAAAATCGTGTCATTTTGAGAAAACAGAGTTTAAAGATAGTGAAAGTTTTTTTTTGAATTTTATTTCTCAACCCTTATTCAATTTCTTGTATAAGAATGTAACCGGGAAGGATTGAAAAAAAATAGACATATTTGGACAAATGACCAGTATAGTAGGCCCACTTCTATTAAAAATGGTCTGTTAGCTGATGGAGGTAATCCCAAGTACACACTGCGTCACGGCTTAGGGTGGGGTCTCATATGGGTATTACCCCAAAGTCATGTCAAGGTCATATCAAGGTCAAATCAGCCAAAAAGGCTCAGAATATTTGCTTCAATTGTATTATTTTAGGATGTCTATGATGGTTGAAACCCACTTAGGCCCCAGCATGGAGGTTCACCAAACACATCTCAAAGAGGTTACATGGGTAATATAGGGGTTGGAGGGTAATACCCCCCAAATTGACCTTTATATCACCCCCATTTGTTATGACAGGAATTAGTCAAATAACAAATACATTGTCATGTTTGGACCAATAACTAGCAGTTCCGCTAAGTGTGATAAAAGCTAACCCAAGTACACATGGTGACATGGGCTGGGGTGTGGCCTTATAAGGGTGTTACCTCAAGGTCATCTCAAGGTCATCTCAAGGTCACAGCAAGGTCAATTGAGCCAACATTTGTGGAAATAGTTAGTTTTTGTTGTTATTGCTTTAATTCTGTACATTTGAGATGGCTATGACTGTTGAAACCCACTCAGGCCCCAATACGTAGGTACACCAAACACATCTCAAAAGGTTACAGGGGTGATATGGGGGTTAGAGGGTAATACCCCCCAGGATGCCCTTTATGTCACCCCCCCCCCCCCATCTCATATTACAGAAATGGACCAAATAACAGATATAGTGTCATGTTTGGACCAATAACCAACACTCTTTTAAAGATGATGAAGCCCAACCCAAGTAAACATGGTGAAACGGGCTGTGGTAGGGCTTCATATGGGTATCACCCCAAGGTCAAGTCAAGGTCATCTCAAGGTCATATTCCATGTCAAATCAGCCAAAAAGGGTGAAAATAGTAAGTTTTTGTTGTTTTTGCTTCAATTGTATTGATTTAGGATGTTTATAATGGCTGAAACCCACTTATGCCCCAACACGAGATAACAGGGGCAATATAAGGGTTGGAGGGTAATACCCCCTAAATTGTCCCATATATACCCCCACCTGATATGACAGGAACAGATCAAATAACACATACATTGTCATGTTTTGGACCAATCACTAGCAGTTCTGCTAAATCTGATGAAGCCTGATGAATCTGATTAAGTACACATGGTCACATGGGCTGGGGTGGGGCTTCTTATGAGTGTTACCCCAAGGTCATCTCAGATCACAACAATGGCAAATCAGCGAAAAAGGGTAAAAATAGTTAATTTTTGCTCCAATTGTGTTCGTTTAGGATGTCTATGATGGCTGAAACCCACTTATGCCCCAACACGTAGGTACACCAAACACATTTCCATCTATCTATTCGATCAATTTGAAAATATGCCCCTTTTTATCCCTATCCCCCACACACCCCCGGAATATCTACAAAATGAGCTGCCACACGACCCTATTCGATAGGTTGAAAATATACCCTATTTTTCTTGATTTTACCCCTTTTTACCCCTTATTCCCCACTGGAGGGGTGGGGGGGTAAATATAGATTTTAGCATAATGTTCTTTGGTGAAGTATTTTATTCTCATTAATACCTACCAAATGAGTTGCTGCACGACTCTATTCCATTAATTTGAAAATATACCCCATTTTTTGTGATATTACCCCCTTTTTATCCCTTATTTCCCCCACTGGAGGGGTAAATATAAATTTTAACCCAAAGTTGCTTGGATAAAGTTTGTTCTACACATCAATACCTACAAAATGAGCTGCTACACGCACTTTAATTTTTAATTTTAGCACCCTCAGGATACATAATCAACAATAAAATCAATTTATACACCAACATCCAGCAAATGGGGTACATATGGACATACACTATATTATATAGGGACCTATAACCACGCTCATGGCGCTAGTGCTGGCGTCATAATTTTTAGTAAATTTGTTCATTTTTTGCAAATTGTAGTGTGTCTAAAATATCAATTTTCTATGATTCATATTTATTTTTATACCTTAAAATTTTGGGAACCGAAAGTTAACCTTTTAATCACATACTTTATCTCAAAATCTGAAATTGGTCAGATTATGACCATCTTGCCTTTTGGAGGCCCTAGCTCAATAGTCAAAACGCGACTTCCGTCTCATTTTGCCAGATCGGGTCACATATGCCTATGTGCACAACAGTGATGACATGGTTCCGGCTCGGTCTGGATTCGAACCACAGTCATGCTCGCGTATCTATTCGAATTACATATGATGTCAGTAGGCTCGCGTACCTATTCGAATTACATATGATGTCAGTAGGCTCGCGTACCTATTCGAATTACATATGATGTCAGTAGGCTCGCGTAACTATTCGAATTACATATGATGTCAGTAGGCTCGCGTAACTATTCGAATTACATATGATGTCAGTAGGCTCGCGTACCTATTAGAATTACATATGATGTCAGTAGGCTCGCGTACTTATTCGAATTACATATGATGTCAGTAGGCTCGCGTAACTATTCGAATTACATATGATGTCAGTAGGCTCGCGTAACTATTCGAATTACATATGATGTCAGTAGGCTCGCGTACCTATTCGAATTACATATGATGTCAGTAGGCTCGCGTAACTATTCGAGAGACATATGATGTCAGTAGGCTCGCGTACCTATTCGAATTACATATGATGTCAGTAGGCTCGCGTACCTATTCGAATTACATATGATGTCAGTAGGCTCGCGTACCTATTCGAATTACATATGATGTCAGTAGGCCTGCGTACCTATTAGAATTACATATGATGTCAGTAGGCTCGCGTACCTATTCGAATTACATATGATGTCAGTAGGCTCGCGTAACTATTCGAATTACATATGATGTCAGTAGGCTCGAGTAACTATTCGAATTACATATGATGTCAGTAGGCTCGCGTACCTATTCGAATTACATATGATGTCAGTAGGCTCGCGTACCTATTCAATTACATTATGATGTCAGTAGGCTCGCGCAACTATTCGAATTACATACAGTGACCTTGCGTACGCTCTCTGCCATTAGTGCTGGTCGCACAGCATTAGTTTATAAAAATCGCTCTATTGAGAATGGGTCAAATACCACCATCCTCTGTAGCGAACGTATGTATCAATTCTGTGACATTCTCAGAAAGCCAAAGAGACAACAAAATTTGACACTACTATTTGACCCAGAAGAAGAATCTACATTGGGATCTTGTTTAGCTTAGGTCAAACAAGTTGCTGTCGAGAAGAAACATGACAAGACATATGACAAATATAGATATAATAGGTTGAAGTGATATCATCATCAAAAGATACACCGTTTCCAAACCAGGGCGCCGTAAGTAGTGTATTTAATCATTCTCAAGTGAAAGAAATTTAAATCAAGGTGTCGTAAAATAGCATATTTGATGTAGGTATATGCTGTCATATCAATACTTATTACGTTATAATAGGGCTGGCATTATCTCAGCGTTTCAAGTTAAGCTACAATAGATATATAATGTAATATTGGATAACGTTGAAACTCAGAATAATGTTCAGTCAAAATATCGCCTGTGATCTGAAAGGGTGTTTAGAAGTATCCTGTTTCATCAAAGGGATATCACAGAGCATTATTATCAGGATTTCAAAGGAGGTCGTTTTAGTTTTTGATAACATGCCTTTGAACTTGTCTGTTCTGGTCTCTTGTTATAATAAATGAAGACAGAAATAAAAATATATACATGTATCCGTATAATCTAGTACTTTCTTAAAGATGACCACAAGGTCACGCCAGCCTATATTCTGAGATGCATATACAGGAAAATCAGCATACTAGATCTTTTTCTTTGTCCAGCACGCTTTTCATTCCAAACCCTCTTATCCATCTTCCCACGGCAAGGTCGCTGACTCGGTCTGCGACCTCGAGAGAAGCCTAATATTGCAGCGTGAAGATACCTTTATCATGTTTATTTATAACAATTAAGTATTTTATAATAATTCAAAAATCTCCTTTAATATCAAATGACGTTTTGATGAGTTGAATCTGTGTTTACTCACCAAACAAATGAAAATAATTTGTCTAAAATTAAACAAATATGAGTAATTTTTATTCACTTGAAGTTGTGTGTCGCGGTAGCGAGACACAACTTTAAGTGAGTGGAAATTGCAGTTATCAAATGTGGCGCTGTCAAACATATTACATAGTACATAATACAACGTTGGAACGCCGTTTGTAGCCTTACGCCTACAAAAAAATATTTCATTAAACTGACTTTAATAGAATGTCTCTTTTTTATAACAAATAAACCTATTTACTGTATCCTTAATGACATAATTTTCATTGTAGATTAAAGACACCGAAACTTTTTCAAATCGGAGATGAGACAAATCTTATCAGCTTCAAAACTAAAGCAGAATTGATTATTGCGTAGTACTAATCCTCTGGACTTCAAGAGGTTAGTTACATCAGAAAGGTGACTTATACCACACACGATGGCGGTCTGATGCTGAAGTATAGACTTACTTATTATCACCTTTTTGTGTTATCTGGTGTTAAAGATATCCCGACATGACGTACTGAGAACTAATCTCGTCTGGCTTTATTATGCTACCATTGTAAATCTCTCTCAACAATCCTACTCTCACATGCTGGTGGGGGTGGAGGAGGGGGGGGAGGGGGGGGGGTGGTGGCTAAAACATGTATGTAATAACACTTTTAGGATAAAAAATTTAAAACAAAAGTGAAAAATTATATTTTTTTCCGTGACATATATAGAAATATTAGACTCTGTCAAATGTGAAAATAAGCCATTTTTTATTACGTATAAATCTTATCGGTCATTTGATTCTTATCTGATCAAAAATACAATTATTTCACAGATAATTTTTAATACGTGTATTGTTTTGTTCAACAGTAACATGTCTATTGTTGTTGTTGGTGCATGGTAAACTTTCACATTTGTCCGATGTTACTGTCTGAGACGATGAAATCGCAGCCTCACCAGCCAAGAGTCGGCGCCATGTTGGCCCAACAATACAACATTTTAGCATACGCATTATCGTTTCCTGGAAGAGATATTGCAACAAATACGAAATATTCAGCTGGTGTTGGTATAATGTTGGCCCACCGTCTGCGACGCTGGTCCAACATTACACCAACATCAGCTGGGACCAGTAATAAAGAACACGTCATGCTGGCTCAATGTCTCTGCTTAATGCCAGCCAAATGAATTGCGCATTATACCAAATGAAATGAAAAGAATCGGGCTTTAGGCCACTTTTGTGTACATACAGGCTAAACTGGGCCAGGAGAACCTCCTGAGGATGGTGAGATGAATGAGATGACACTGCCCTCCAGACACAGGATTTGAAATTCAAACCCTAGAGGTCTGAGGCGGAGCACGCTCCCTCGGTCACAGAGGCTGCCCACAATACTGAGTTTTACGAGTGGATGGGGAAGAAACATTTTTGTTTCTTTCAAACTGCCGTGACCGGGAACCGAACCCCGAACTCTAGCGTGAAATGCAGCGGTGCCCTACCCTAGGGCCCCCGCCCGCGCCTTAGATCAGCTTTTCCGAATATGACTCTGTAGAAGCTGTAGAACCGTATAATGTAACCAGACGTATAATGTAACCGGTTACACCAAACGTCTGGTTACATTATGCGGTCACAGGGAAAAACGTAATTTGTTACCAGCACTGACGTATAATGTAACCGTTCCTTTTATTGCCCGTAATTTACCCAAGGGATATAAAAGGGCACTTTTTAAAACTAATTCATGGTAGTAAATATTTTCATTGTAATACTTTAATTTTTCGAATCAAGTCAGGACGGGGTTCATGTGTAGTTGTTTAGCGTTGCGCCTGTCATGGCGAAGAGACATGCCTTTATTTAGTTATTTCTGATACTGACTTCTGAAATCAATTTATCCTAATTATGGTCTCACCACCCCAAATGCCAGTCCTATTGAAATACATGCCTGAATTCCACAGGCCGAGTTTACTTTTTTTTGCCCCCCCCCCCCTCCCCACATCTAGTGCCGCATATCAAAAACAGCTCCGATATGGGTTTGTTACCCAGACAGATTTTTAGCTACACCCCCTAGCCTGTAAAAATGTCACCACAGTTCAAATTAGGCTAAAATTCATACCCTCTTTCACAAACCAGACACACATCCTTTTAACCCACTGCATCCCTGCCAGATTATAACGAAACAGTAATATTTGATATCCTGCATGGAGGAGACACCGTGTAATAATTCAATAACGAAAAAAAAGATAACATATTTGCATTTCTTTTCAATTCAACAGAGGTTGGAACAGCTACATTAAACATATTTCCATCATTAGCTGAAACGTGCTGAGATGTTGGCTTATTTAGGGTGGTGAGACCATATATATAAAGCGATGTAAATGTATATTTGTCGTTTTTCAATTGGTGTCTTTAATTTAATTGTTGCATTGTCCTTTAATGTTTTTCATTCATTTGAAACTGGCATTGGTGACACAAATTTTAGCTTCAGATGAATGACAAATACCGTAATAATGTTAGGCCTAATAAATATTTAAAGGCATTTTTGTTATTATTCATTTAAGAAACATGAGCTGATTGATTGATTGATTGGTCACTGATTTGAGTGGAATGTCAACAATGCAATATATTTACATAGAATAAAAAAAAAATTGTTTTAATTTGAACTGATTGTTTTCACAAAACCAGTATATCAGGTTTGTAAACACGTCTGATAGCTCGTATGTTTTCCTCGTATATAAAAAACAAGATTATTTAATTTTATTATAGGTTGGTGTATAGATGTCGGTTGTCATTCGTCACAAGAGCACCGTACTGCTCTGCAAATCCGAAAGGCAATGTAATTATGATATAATACTGCCCTTTTCTTTGCATGGCAACGTAGAGCGGCTAGCGCTATAGCTGATGAATAAGATCATTCATTAATTAAACAAGAAGACTGAATTTTTATATCATCCCCTGCCATAAATTAGGTTAGAGTTATTGCGGTCACAAATATTTAAAAAGTCGACTTGTGGTGGCTATTTTAAATTTCAGTAAAATCACCCGCACTTTATTTCTGACTTCAATTTTTGCGTTTTTGCGCCCACCAAAAAATTGAAGTTGATCCGTGGCGGCCATTTTGAATTTCCGTAAAACCTTTAAAAAATCACATGCTCATCTCCATATCGTGGGGAATGTGATTGTAAAAATTGAATAATTTAGGAACTAAGTTTTTGCGCCCACCAAAAAAAGTAGTTGATCCGTGGCGGCTATTTTAAATTTCAGTAAAACCTTGACAAAATCACCTAGTGTAACCAGTCGCCGTAAAATGTAACCGGTAACATTATACGGCGTCGTTAAATGTAACCGGTTACATTTTACGTCTGGTTACATTATACGGTTCTAGAGAGCTGCAACATATTGTATTCACTGGGAGGAGTGAATTGCCCAGTAAATGAAAATCACCCTATTTAAAAAAATACACAATTTAATATATCAACTTTCGATCCAACCGCCCTGATTTTAAGTAGTAGACATTTATAGTGAATTTATTTCACTCACTGTATGGCTACTATCATTAATAGCATGCAGATAGAAAGTAAAATCTCTGGTAAAACGCTCACACTCTACATGGTTCTACTGAGTCTTCACGATGGCGCATGCCATGGAACCACGGACCACTTTAAGCGTCTAGATGCTTTCGGGATGATAAAGTTTAGATATCGCTAGGCCATCGTCAAAATATGCTCTGAAATCGGACAATGATTGATATAATGCCTTACAAAGCTAAAAGGAAGTATCTGCTCACATTACAATAATCAGATACTGTCTTTTTCAAATATGACGGCAAAGCCAAAAGTCAGTATCTGCTTCCCTCATACGTAAGCACTACCCAAAAGGCAGTATCTACTTACTTTATAGGTAAGCAGATACTGCCTTTTGACTTTGCATGGTAGTATATAGGTTCACGCGGGACATCCCATGCTTCAACCAACTCCCTTGCTTCAACGAAGCATTGAAAAAATAATAATAACAAAGACCCTGTACAATAAGACAGTCAACTCTCCTCAAAACGTGAAATCGCTCTCAGTGCTGTCCCCCGGTATTGGGAGTTGGAACTAATGCTTTTACCATCTATCAAGTATGATTTTACCATATTACGACTAGTAATTATGACATTGATCCTATTAAAAACAATACATACTTTACACCATAAAAATCAGAAAAATAGGTATTGACGGAGGTTTACTTCTATTTTTTATCCAATAATTTGTTGGCTAGTTAATAATACTTTTTAATTGTCTTCTTCCCTTTGGTACCTCAGAGGTTGATGCGCCCGTATAAACAAGTATGCATATTCATTGTTTACAAACAACAGGGGACGCCCAGTTAACACGAGACGTCGACTCAATTATAGTGTAATGCTGGTCCAACGTTTGTAATGCTGGTCCAGCATTACCCCATCATTGGTTCATCCTCTCGTATTTGCTGGCAGGTGACGATGTGTGCAAGGGTAGATACGGGCAAAGAAAACCAAGATAGGGCAAAGGCAAACATAATATTACTATATATTATAGTATAATGATGCGGATCATTTGTCATGTTTATCATTCGGAATATACCTGAACAGAAATATTTTGTTGATATAAAGCATGTTACTGTTACTCCTGCTTCACCTGATCTGAGCGATTCTGTCACTGAATTAGCTTATTCAATGCTGAAATCATTCACGCCACAAATGGGTATCACCATTGAGGAGGAGAATATTCTTGTATATCAGTGGATATCTTTGTCGCAAAGTGTCGCGATCTGCAGGTAAAGTGATTTTTATGCCAATAAAAAATTGCATACATTTCTGTATTAGAAGCAATATTTGAATATTCAAGGTGTGGGGCTTTTGTTTCACGTCAAAACTTAATACAATTAATTGGTTCAAATGCACGAATTTTTGGAAATATACCTGAATACATTCTACATAGGAGTCACAACAGAGATCAAATTATTACCATCATCAAAGACACTAAATCACGTGCAAGTTGTGAATGTTTCACGTTAATATTACATATTTATGTCCCCATTCGGCTACACCATGTACTGCGGGAAAACAATGAACACCTTATTAACAGTAACGGCGGGTAAAATAGAAAATTATTAAAATTCAACTATAAATGAATTGTGTCATAAAAATGAACGTGTCTTGTTTTCAAGATATCAGTATACGGTACTGCTAACGCTCCAGTCCTCAGTGACATTGACGGCAGTGGTCCGAGAGAGAATGGTCACATATTATAATTTTATAATATTGCTTTTGTGTTCTAAATATATATTTTTTTAAATAATTAAAGTTTGAATCAAAATACACGTCTGCCAAGTTATGGTTGTTACCAATGTTTTGCCCTGATCTCCTTTGTGGTCGCTATGCTTCTGTGCCCACATATTTGTGTACTTTCTGTACACAGCTCTTCTGTTATTTAAATGAAGACATTTTAATTTCTAAAATTGTATGATAATTATAACATGACTTTTCTGCTATATTAGCAGTTTTTTTCGTTCCAAAAATAAATATTGCAGAGATAATGTCATAACTGTCAAACCTGAATTTTATTATTTCTCTTATTTGGAGGCTAAAGTGGTGAAATTATCACTTGTTTTATATGATGATACACTTGCTAAAGCGTAGTTCCAACTCCTGTTAAAAGGGGACTGCACTGCACAATGTATTACACGCATTTGTATGGTGAAATCCGTAAGTTGATCATCTTATTGCACAGGGTCTTTGATAATAATGCATGCATTGATATTTTCTCCAGATGTTTTGCCGCTAAGAACCATCGGCGATTATCGGCGATACATCAGTGAAGAAAATCCAAATCAAGGATAGAATCTTGTACAACTTGTGATGCTTCTGCCATGCTCGTGTACCAATTTACGATATATGCGCGATGTGATGATAAATCAGAAAGAATCGGAGCGCTATCACCGATGGATGGGTGAGCCATCCCGGTAAAGACAAAATATTTGCATATCATTTGTACAACGTCGGCCCAACGACTTCGACGTTGGTCCAACATTGTACAAATGTTATACAAATGTTTTGTCTTTACTGGGATTGTCGATGCTCGGTGATGTTTTGATTGGGCTAGATGAGTATGTTTCCAATACCTTTCAAATGGAAGTCATACGGGTTTCAGCACAAAGTCATGTTAAACAAATATTTAGTTTTCAGAAAATACAATGAAGGTTTTTGTTGTTTTTATTTAAAATTTTAAAAGGAATGTAAACAGGTGAGTGAAACTCCGCTGCCAAATACGTTTATTCACACAACACATGTCAGCCTGTGTATACAGAGACGCGGGTGTTCGTGAGTTACTACTACCGCCTATCAAGCCAGAGGTTGGGGTTTCGCTCCCACTGCTCTGCAAAGGCAGTCACTGTTTGCTGGAAAACGAAGCAGTTACTACCTTTTGTTTTTGCAGAGAATCCCATATCTCTGTATTCAGTTCTTTTAAAATTGTGTTGTGGGGGGCTTGTGTGCCTGTATAATAGTGTGTTCGGCCTCATACCGTCAGGGTTCAAAGTTCGAAGCTCAAACATTAGTGTGGGTAATCCCATATTAACCTATAGGGTAAAATGCCCTAAAGGGCCCCTCCAAAAAATGCACTTTCGTCAGCATGAAAAAAAAAGTCGAATTCGGTTCACAGACATGGGAGGAGGCTGTGCTATATATTAGTTGATTAGGTTAACATGTAGGTGTAATTTGTGGTTGTTTCACGCGTTTATATTTATTTATTATGAAATAATGCAAGAAAAATGATTTTTGGCTAAATGGGGCGCTTTAGGCACCCTGTGCTTAAAGGGCCCCTCCAGTATCCTTAAAGCGCCCCCCTGGTTTTACCACTGTATTGTAAGTTCTCAAAAGGCCCCGCCCCTATTTAAAATGTATATCCAGACAGACCTACACTTTATAGACTAAAATAGGCCTAAGTTAGATGGATTGATTGTCACGGACCAAGTAATGTTAGTATGAAATTAATGTAATTTAGTAATAACTTACTTAAGCCTATCTCGTGGAGATTTGTACCTATTCACCCTGCTATTCCTATCTTACGGTACTTAGTATAGTAAAGGAGAGTGCGCAAGCAGCCCCAGGGGGCGCTTTGAGCAATGAAGCCAGTGTTGTGTTTTAAAGGGGGCGCTTCAGGGAAGCCAGGTGGGGCTCTATAGGCACGCATGTACTTTTTACTAAAATTAATTGTTCTCGCTGTGGCGAAGCTCTACCCCCATGGTTAGGTTTCATAAATGTAACCAACAAATCACACTTTATCTGCTTACCTAAATATAGGTGTTATCTATACACAGATTTTAGTTATCACTAAGTTACCACACCACAAAAGTTATAAGAAAAAATGTGATTTTAGCTTGATGTTTCACCACTGCCTGGAGGTCACATCTATAATCATGTTGATGATAGTGAGGGCAGTAAAGGTCCACAGGCTTTAACTTACAGCCAATATTTCCCATTGTGACGACATTATTGCTGAGAAATAAACAAAAAACTCTAGGGGGGCTCTTTAGGGACCTGGAGCCCTTTAGGGAAGGGGCTCTTTGCGCCCTGGGCCCGTTAGGGTATTTTACCCTAATCAAAATAATGTTTGTCCAGACCGGAGCTGTCTTCAGGCAGTACTACAGAATAAAGAATTACAGGGGGCATCCTTGGGTGTACATTGACAAAGGATCAGTCACAATAAAAACGAATAATCCTCTATAACTAGGTCATAGTGAGGGAGTGCAGGACCACTTGTGGTCTAGCCCAGCAAACACGAGACGTTCACCCAATGCTGGTTTAATGTTGGGCCAGCGTCTTCTCGACGCTGGCCCAACATTAAGCCAGCATTGGGTGAACGTCTCGTGTTTGCTGGGCTGATATCATGCAAAACATCTTATCACACATAGGTGCTCTCACAAATACGTGATAAAAGTTTGTCATTGATAACAAGGACAAACATTTACAATATTCTATACTCAGTGGTCGGATCTTATCACTACACGTATCATGGTCAGTGGCTTTAACCCTTTGACCGCCGGTGCCGCATATTTCCGAGTTTTAATTTTTTTATTAGCACATCAAGTACCACCTTTTAAACATGTTAAAGATAAAATGTGACATCAATCAGCAATATTTGAAAACAGCTCACCACCATTTTGTCAAATCTGAATAATTTTCACTCACTTGAAGTTGTGGATCGCGACAGCGAGACACAACTTCAAGTGGGTGAAAATTCAGATTGAATAATTTGGCGGTTAAAGGGTTATCTCGTATCATGCTGATCACGACTATTGTCGTTTTTCACCTATTTTATTTGCCGAGTAAATCACTGTTATTGGTAATGAAATGACTGTTTGGACATTAATATTTGTCAATGTTTGGTCTCAAATTACAAATATGAGTAATTTTCAATCACTTGGGGTTGTGGATCGCGGTAGCGAGACACAACCTCAAGTGGTTGAAAAGTTAAATAAATCACCTTAGCAGGATAAGGGTTAACAAAAAACCTGGGACCAAACCTTCCTCTGTTCCACTGGGTCATCGCCTCGTTTCCATATCACCGCACGTAGCAAAATAAAATGAATGGGGTTTTAATCCACTTTTGTACACATGTAGGCTAAACCGGGTCAGGAAAACCTCCTGAGGATGGTGAGATGAATGAGATGACACTGCCCTCCGGACACAGAATTCGAAATACGAGCCCTGGCGGTCTGAAGCCGAGCACGCTACCTCTCGGTCACGGAGGCTCTACAAAATATTAAATCTTTACGGGTGAGCGGGGAAGAAACATTTTTTTCTTTTAAACTTGAATGCTTGATCGGGGTTCGAACCCGCGATCTTCGACTTTCCAAGCAGGCAGCTTTAACCACTGCACCAGGGCCCCCGCCCCGCCGAACGTGGCACGACACTAATCTGCTAATAGTGATACTCAGTATATACGTGACATTGAGACAATGCTCGTTTAATGTTCGTCCATCGTCTGCGACGATGGACGAGCATTGATCTAGAATTGGTTTTAAATAAAAATTATTCTCCTTTGCCATTTTACGCCATCGACTCACTCTAATTAAATAAATATTGAACAAATACGACTAGGAAGTTGACGCCCATTCTTCCCATCAAGGTATTATAATCTCCTATCACAAGATGACACAAGAAGTTGCCCAGCTAAATTTTTGCCCACTGTCAGCATTAAGGTAACATTAGTTAAACCCTTCGGGCGCTATAAAAATAATTTAATTTTCCATCCACTTGAAGTTCAAGAAACTAAAGATTAGATTAAAAATTAAGAAATATTGACGTTTAAACACACTCCTTCAATAGCACGCTCTAATAACAGTGACTTGAACTGCTAATATAACAGAATAAAACAGAATAGCAAACACGATACCTTGAAGCCAATGCTGAGTTTATCTTTCGTGTTTGTTCGTATTAGGTGGCCAGGTGACTAGGTGCACACTTCAACACACCTTGATCACATTCTGAGTACATGTGTATCTGCAGAATGATCACAGTCAGCAAATAATATGCGTTCGCCCAATGTTGATTTAATGTTGGTCCACCATCTGTGATAGCAATAATAGCAATTTAAATGAAATGTTTAATATTTTTTTATATTATTTAGGAAAATACCCTGTGTATATTCTGTTATTGAGGAGGCTGCGATGGTAACCCAGGTTCAGATTTCTGATATAACTGGTTCTACCATTGCACATTGAATCTACCGTACGTGTTCATGGTTTTTCGCTGTGCGACGGCCTCACAAGCTGACGACAGTCAATACATTTTTTAGACATTTTTTAACTAGTTAAATATAATAATAGCTTATGCTATTTTTCTTTATGCATACTCTCGTACATTTTGCAATTCGAGTTTTTCCCTATTATGCAGTAACTATTTTATCCCTGGTTTTGGTGCGGGAAACGACAATACAGTTCATTTTAATGACGCATACGTCTGCATAGACTTTCCGTCGTCAATAAATATCTATCAAGCTATAAATAATATAAATGGGTCAGGTGATCAAATCTTCAAATTCAAAGACTGCATCAATTCCTGGCAGCAATCCAGGCAGAAGGTTGAACGTTTAATTCCTGTTCCCACAGCGAACAGGAGCTCTGAGAAGAGTCGGTTGGTGTGACACAATTAAATTAAATTAAATTAAATTAAATTAAATTAAATTAATTTTAATTTAATTTAATTTAATTTAATTTAATTTAATTTAATTTAATTTAATTTAATTTAATTTTAATTTAATTTAATTTAATTTAATTTAATTTAATTTATTTTAATTTAATTTAATTTAATTTAATTTAATTTTTTTTTTTTTTTTTATTTCATTTTATTTCATTTTTTTTTTTTTTTTTTTTTATTTTTTTTTTTTTTTTTTTTTTTTTTTTTTTTTATTTTATTTTATTCAATTTAATTGCAGGAAGCTGGGTGTGTCCAAAGCAATGAGCTCATTATAATTTCGTGGTTAATATTGCGGTAGCCCGTACGGTGGACACGAATGGCTGGCTAAAGATGACGGCTCAAATGTTCAAGGTCAAACAGAACATAACTACAAGTAACAAGTATTTCTTTCTGATGACCTCCAGAGAGGCAAGACAGACATATACAGGTAATATGCAAGGAGAGCGCAGGCGTCAATTACATGTACATTTTTTAGATATAAGCTAGTAGGATATATACATACGCACACATTTAAATATAATTAATTTATATTATTCAATTACAATTACTATAATTACTACATTAGCGCTTTGATAATAATTATAAATTTATCAAAAAGCCATAGCTTTCATAGATTTACATTTTTTACTTTTTGTCCATTTGATGGTACCTGAATTTTGTTAAATATTTGCGTAATTCTTCATAAAGTTCAATCAGGTATTTCTCAAAGCCGAAAATATTTTTTAAATCCCATAGTTTGTATATTTTTGACTTTGAAAAAAACCTTCGTCAATTCCTTGACCCCCTCCTCTGGCGACTGGTAGCTCCAAGGCTGATCTCAAGGTTCATCTGAGCTCTGACTTTCGTTGGTGTCTTGCTTTGTGTTCAGACCAATACACCTACCTCACCGTGTGATAAAGAGAAAATCACTATAAGGTTGATCCGAAAAACTAGTGCATAATATTGCGTCAGTCCTCGCGCTACGCGCTCTCAGTCAGTCAGTCGATCAATCTTCAACTATAAAGACTTAGTGCTATGGGAACACTACAGGCTTTATCTGCCAAAAGAGCCAAATTTCTAGACCAATCACATTCTGTGGTACAAGCCTAAGTTTGTTTGGCATGCTGCTTTTTGGCGATTTTCATAGAGCACAAATGGTCTAACCCTCACTTCTGATCAAGTCAAAAAGAGTGAAATGGTCGTGTCCAAGAATTTAAAGAGAAAAAACGGTTCACTGCTGAAGAAGCGAGGCGAACTCAGCGACAGTGCATCCTCGGGTGATTATACATAAAAACAATGTAAAAAAATTACATAACAACTTTAGTACATGACAAAACGACTAAGTACAAATTAGAACAACAGGTAAATAAAATCAGGGACCAAATGGTCTAACCCTCAATGTGAAACTCGTAAATTTATCAAGTTGTTTCTATCAATAACATATATTTTCATTGTTTTTTTATCATATTTCTATAATATGTGGATGCATGTACGGAATTCTTTCAATTTATCATGGATTAGGCAGCATAATTCTTTGAAAATCAGTGATTTATTTGAAAATTGTGGGTTAGACTAAACGAAATAACAACATGCACAAACCCTCATGTAACCAACTTTAAAGTGTTTTAATTTCGCATAAACCGTATTTAGGAAAACATGTTTTATATAATTTGAATGTACAGTGATGTACATCCAATGTACATTCAATGTTAGGCGTTTAAAGATTTTATCTCAGCTGCCTGATTTACCAAAAAGGACAAAACCTTTAATGCTTGATTACTCAAAACACCAAAAAATGGGTTAGACCAGTTGTGTATGATACCATCCAGCTTAAAACCAAAAAATACAGGGAAATGCACTCGGCAGCAAAGGTGACCATGAGGTATACTAAAATACAGAAATGATAGACAGCCGCATAATTATCATGGTCACACACTGTAGGCTCTATAACCGAATAGGTGAAATGATTTATAACTTGAAGATAACACGTTTTAATAACACAAGTCAACTCAATTGTATAAAACGTCAAAAATATTTTGTGGTTTATTGTGGTTTATTGACCGGGTTTTAGGCATAATTGTCACAGTATAAACCTGACTTGATATGGTCCCAGCAAACACAAAACATTTGTAATACATTTACACAATGTTGTATAAATAATATACAAATGTTTTGTGTTTGCTGGGTTGACAGTTTTGAAAATGCATTATATTGGTACAAAGTTTTCGGACAATAAAAGTTCACTAGATGTTGATGCTGATGGCTAAACTGTGTGGTGGGATTCTCTATTTAACTTCAATCGACTTTGAAGCCCCATTTCAAGTTAAACTAGGCCTATACCAACGCTATATAGGTTTTGCTGAGCATACTTTTTTAAGCAAGGGAATTACCATTCAGAATCTTCCAAAAGCTAGATGTGGTGAACAGCATTCATTTTCATTTTAATGAAACTGTTTTTACCGAACTATAATGATAAATAGAGGGGATTTAAAATAGCATATTCTATGAAATGTACTTAGAGTTTCATAACTCATATACCGTAGTCTAATTAACGTTCTAAGTACATTATTTATTTATTCCACGTGCAAGATAAGCTATACTTGGAGTATGTATCTTGTCATAAATCGAATATAATAGTCTTAATTGGTGCAGAAAGCTCTGAGGAATGCGTATGTGTTCGTTTATCTTGTTGGGCATGCCAGATAAAGCGGCCTGACCACAGCATCGGTCACCTTCAGGCTTGACCTTCAGCTATAAAGAGATAACTGGTGGGACTGGGTCACAGAAAGAGCTCTCCATCAGCATGTCAACCCTCCTGGCATCCATCTATGTAATTTCATTCGCTGTGAAATGGGAAGGTGAATAAAAAGTAACTTATAACATTACTTATTACATGAGACGTTAGCCAACAACGTTGGTTTACTGTTGGGCCAACGTCATAGACGGCGGGCTAACAGTAAACCAACGTTGGGCCAGCGTCTCATGCTTGCTGGAAATACTGTCAAATTAATTAGCATTAGTATTATTATTTAGATAGATTATGCCATAGCTAATCAAATACATTTTATTTTAAAAAGTGATGCATCAATGTCATAACGGGGCTTAAAGTGTTGAACTCACCGCATATTAAGCCTTATGGGCCAATGTTGACCAGGGAATTCATGTAGTGATTTAATAGCACCTTTGGCTCTTAACATAAGTTTATAGATGATCTCGGGGACACGGCCTTTGCCAGCTTACAAGAGACGTTGACCCTGGGAAAGCTCGTATTTTATTAACTGATTGGATCAAATTTCAGCAACACGGTTATGAACCAGGGCAATGTCCTTGCTAATAACCGATCATTGACCCAGGAAAAGTAAAACAGTAAATATGAAAAAATGATGTTGCGTGTTAGTGTGACCCCCCCCCCCCAACCCTCTTCTCGAGTCATCGACCCAATGTAGGCTCAATGTTGAGTCACCGTCTACGACGCTGGCCCTACATTGAACCTACATCGGATCAATGGCTCGTGTTTGCTGGCCTAGGGGTGGGGGGAGGATGAAGACATTCTAAATGTTTTTCTGACGGATTTTTACCATGTAACTTATGTCAATTATTGTTGCTGGTTGCCATCTCTGTAGTATACTACGTGACCATAAAGCTAATTAAATAAAGCTCCATTCTACTAAAATGCGAACGATGGGAAAACATAGTAGATTGACTTCTTTGTTTTGAGCAATTTTAGACTTAGGAGGCCACCATTCAATCTCCAGGAGGGGGGGGGGGGGCTGGAGTATTTTTTTGAAATAAATATTTTCGGGCCGACTCTGTGTGAAAAAAATAATTTACGTTAAGAAATGTACTAAATAAACAAGTAATAAAATTTAAAATTTTCAGCGCGCCGCCGAGTCGAGTCGGGTTGAAATAAAGAATTTGTCCGTGTCATGACCTCCACCTCCCCCTCGAGATCGAATAGTGGCCCCCTTGAGCACGTGCACTAGTTATACTGATTATATTATCATGGCATGACATTTATGTGACATATAAACAGTGATAAATTTTGATAACTGAAAATAATAACAGTATATTATATGGTAGGCGACCACGATTAAGGCTTTTAAAGTCGCTCATATGAGGTCATGTACCTACAAAAATAATGTAACCTAATGAACAGTTAGGTAATAAAACTAAAACAAAAAACCTATGACTATAATAATAGTACAGCTTATATTAAGCAACGTTTGACTGCATAATTATGTGTGTGAATAAAGACGAGAGAAGGTGAAAAATTACAAATTCAGTTTTTGACATGCAATACATGTCAGGAGATTATTTTTTATAATATTGACAAAAACATAATAGCAAAAGAATGAGTATAAAATTGATCAAAAATTATTGACAATGCTGACATGCAGACATTTCATCGAAAAAACTGGGTTGTCTGGTTTCAGCTGTATAGGTTTGATGATATGTGATATTTATTTTAAATATAAGTTTAAGATTAAGATTATTTTGACCAGCAATGTGTCTCTTTGTCTCTTTTTCATACCATATTTAACAAATAATAATGTATTTAATATAACTGAAATATCATTGGAACACATAAGTTTTAAAAAGTCTTTGAAGGTACAGTATGTTATTACATTGTTAGTTAGTTATCTCTTAGCTAATTTAACAAGGGACATATTGGGAGAAAGTGGAATTCACTTCTATAACACATATTTGAATATTTTCACAATATTTACATAATTTATAGTCTTAATTATTGACATTGTGTCTACCTTCTTCTACGCTAAATTATGATTTGAACATCTGAAACGGGCTAGGCTAGATATACAATTCCAGTGTGTATTTAAAATATATCTTTCGGGTTCCAATTCAGATTGAAAAGTGTGATATACTGCTAATTTACTGCTATCTGTGTATTGTGTTCATTTTTCCAAGTAATTTTTAAATCTGGAATGAAATACCCCAAGAAAAAACAATTCGTCTCCCACCCTTTGCTGCATTCAAAGTTTATTGCAATATCACCAGAAGAAATTTAATACAGATTGGGAAATGATTGATGCAATCTTTACTCACAACATTAAAATATTGAATAAATGAAAACCTGTCAGGTTCAACAAGAACATAGTCAATTAAGCTTGCTCCTTGGTCAGTTATATAAGTATAGTATTGTCCTGTGCAATCACCTGCTATACTCTCCCATTTACTATATATATGATATATTTAACTCTTGACAAAGTGTTGACAGTGATCTACCGAAATTGTTGATAACATTATCTTAAGAGGTAGTGGGGATGTTATATTTGAAGCTTCATGCCACTTCATTTGAGGTAAAAAAAATCAACATCGCCATCTATCAAATAATCATTTGCTTTACATGTGCGAGCATTCAAATCTCCACCGACAATTACATTATACTTAGAATACAATGCTTTCAATTCTGTTTTTTTTTCTCAGATTTATTTTCGTATCTTCGCGAAACTTCATGTTTAATGTAAGCGAAAAACATTCTCTGCATAGCCAATTATATTTTTGCCATCAAACTTTAAATTACTCCAAGAACGAAGTTATGAAAAACTATAGGGACAAAATCAGCGTTTCAATAGTATTTTTAATAAATGTACATATACATTTATACCTCTGGATGTTCTACATACTTTACTCTTCCTCGTAGCATTAACATATTCTAATGTTCTAATGTTGTCTTCACTCTTTCAAGCCTGAATTCACCATTGTCATCTTCATCCACTACAAGCCGCGAATTGCTGTCGCAATTCTCGACTTGCAGTAGATGAAGACGACTTGATATGGGTGAAAATTAAGAAAATTGCCATGTATTGGTGAACCAGTTTTATGGAAATTTTCTTTTAAAACCCTTGGTTTTAGGAAAATTTAGTCTGTTTTCAGGGATGTATAATGATGCTTTAATGCATCGTGAGGGTTTCAAAGGTTAATGTTAAGCCAGCATTGGATCGACATCTCGTGTTTGCTGAGATTTCACGAGACGGATCGTTTGAACATTGCATGTATTTTAATGATGCATATGACAATTTCGGGTAAGCTATCAAAACAGCAAGGCCCACTATAAGCCATAGAAATATATTCCGCCGCGGTTTTCGCCTTCACTTGTATAGCAGCTGCCGGAAAAGAATTTCAATTAGAAATAGTTCGATGCCAAATGGAATCTCGTCCCAGGGTGGTGTTGGCTGTGATGTGTTTATAGGCCTGATTGTGCCTTCGGCCTGTTCTCTTGCATGCTGGGAATAAATGATCACTGACAGGAATTTCAACTTGCTTTTTCTTCTTGATGCAAGTCATTCCAGCCCCAGTTTTGAATAAGATATTTAACACTACTTGCCTGTTTATAATTTCAAATGACAAATTCAGCTGATGATCTTTAATTCTTTCTACTTTATCAATGCGGTTCTGTCAAAAGGATTCTCAAAACCAATGAAAATTATTCTAGAGATAACCTGATGAGGGGAAAATATTTTAGATTTTGGTCTGGATATGAGATCTGAATATTTAAAAGAGAGGGAGTCATTAATACAGGTGAGCTAGTTTACCTCCAAAAAAGACTTTAGAAAGACATGAACATGTATAACTTAATTCCAGTAAGGACAAAACTGGACAACCAGAAAGTATTTAATAATGGCAACGAGCGCTGTTTGTTTGGAATTCGGGCCGCCATTTTGGTTTAAGATATCATATGATATGTACAGCTGAAATAGGCTATCGAGCTTTGTCTCAATAAACGGCCAATAAATTGCAAAGTTATGGTCTCAAATAATCTATTTAAGTTCATTTACAACTCCTACACAAGTTTAATAGTTGAGATTAACCCCTTAGCCGCCGAATTATTCAATTATAATTTTCACCCACTTGAAGTTGTGTCTCGCTGACGCGATCCACAACTCCAAGTGAGTGAAAATCATTCAGATTTGACAAAATGGAGGTCAACAAATTTCAAATTTTGCTGATCTATGTCACTTTTTTATTTTTAACATGTTTAAAAGCTGATATGTAATGTGATAATAAAAAATGAAAAAAAACGAATATAGACGGCACCGGCGGTTAAAGGGTTAAGCAAGGGAGCAGCAGTCAGCCAAGAGGGTCTAAATAGCAGAAAAAGTGATAATTTGATGATCCAGCCAGGCAACGCTCAATGTTGCTGTGATCAAGAATTGTTTGTCGTCGGAAAAAATGGTGATATATTTGAAGACGATAGCAATTTCAAGTGGATAAATATCCCAAGAATCCTGATTTCTCAGCCAATAGTTTTATCAGTTAAATGTTTTCAACGGAGCAGATAATTTGTGTATCAAAAGCAGAAATGCTGATAGTGTGAATTCCCCAGTTTTAACCATTTGAATGCGATTGTACATAGTGTTTCCCTTTTTATGACCCCTTTTGGATATCGCATTGTGAAAGTACTACGTGGTTTCTACCAGGGATAATATAATATATTTCATGTTCATTGTAATAAATCTAGATCATTTCACCGAATTGCGGATCTCGGCAATTAGGCCCAATTTTCCGTGAGTATATTTTATTTACCTATTTTGGGGCTCAAAGGGTCAGATAAAAACAACCAATCTGACAAACACAAGACATTGAACCTTGACATTGAACGCTGTTTTAATGTTAGCCCATCGTCTTCGACGCTGGCCCAACCTTAAACCAGCATTGGTTCAATGTCTAGTGTTAATGTATCCTGAGGTGACAAGACCCGTAGGCCAATTACTACTTAGACAGCTCACCAAAACCCATCCATCATCAATATCTAATAATGTTCCAGTTTTTTTTTGTTTTGTCCCCCAGAGTGAATTCCACCAGAGGCGCTGCCCCAGCAAACCCAAACAAATATCGCCCCAATGTAGGTTCAATGTTAAACCTACATTGGATCAATATCTTGTGTTAGCGGGGCGGTGCAACGATATTCACGAGTCATGAATTTTGACAAAAATATTCTGTAAAATGCGGTTATTATTTTTTTCACTTGAAGTTAATTTTAATATTAAAATCGATAAGAATATTGTGAGTATTCGCCGGTGTTCACTTTGATCTATGAAAATGTAAGATTTGTCCCATATCTATACAATCATGAGCGATGTAAACACTCCCCAGGGCATGTCCTACTTGGCAGCTAAACTGTGTGCCCATTCAGTCGTTAAACTACTTGCTAAACGTCTGTATTGCATTCAACATAATAGTATTATTATTAGTGAGTAATTTACAAGTACACATTTGTCGTCAACTGGTAACTGACTGATTTAAAATATATTGTAACATTATTTATGTAGATAAACGTGTTTTTCAGTAATATTTCGAGTGTGTCTCTGCTACTTCACAAAGTGGCAGATACACCCTTTTAAATTTAAGTGGACGATTTATTGTAAAGTACGTTTGCACTGATTGCAATCAAATACGTAATACAATTGCACTCAACCGTCAATTAATTTTTATGTTTTTGGTGAGCGTACGTTGGCTCATATGACTTACATCTCGCTATACTAGTTCAATACATATATAATAGCTGATAATAGATAATATTTGTTTCTAAGTTTTTAATTAAAAGGGGAAAACCAGTTTGCTCCTGCTAATAAAATTAAATTATTTAATTATAAGTGTGACCCTGTGAGCAATTAATATAGTAAAAAATTTCTCACGCAGCTAACTCCTCGGGAGGTCTAAGCTCAGAGGTGCAACAAGAATAATTATGAACAGTCTCATATCTAAGTTCAAAGCATAGTCGTCATCAAGCATTACCTGGTTTTATAGCGTTTTTTGATCATGCTTTCATTCATTAACTCTTCCTTTACTAATGTCGCATTTATGCGAAAACTACTTTCCTTTACCAAATTTGCATTTATGAGAAATCCACATGTGTACATGTATTAATTGCAATGGAGATATTTCATTACAAGCGTAGTTGAAAATCGCCAACCAGAATGGTCAGTGACATGGACGCAATGTTCTCTTGCATTTTTAATTTGTGCGATGTGCGCATGTACATATATATAACCTGTAGTGTGCCCAGGGGTCCTCCTTATATAAAAGAAGTCGGTTTCTGGGAGTAGTTTTATCAGGGGGGGGGGGGGGGGCTGGTAAAGGAAGGGTGAAATTAAAAGGTGTTTTACCCTAAACTCAATTTTAATATATATATATAATATATGTACACACCATGCTCATCATCAATATCTGAACGACCAAGAATATATATCTGAATGTATCGATGTAAATGACTCAGATACCAGTTTTATAAAAGAAGATACATGTGGAAGAACGTTTAAATTTTGTGTGCATAAAATGTTACGGCAGTATTATAAAAACGATATCAGAAGTTTCTTGTGTGTTAAAACAGACGTAGTCTCTTTGATTGTACGGCTGTTGAACATTTTTCTCTTTTTACTGCATAGCCTTGGAATATTTTGCCCTTTTATTCCAAGACTGTGGAACATTTATCTCTTTGATTGTGTAAATGGCTCTTTTATTGTATAACTGTGAAACATTTCTCCGTTTTACTGTACAACTGTGGGACGTTTATCTCTTTTATCGTACAGCTGTGGAACATTTCTAACTTTTATTATACAGCTGTGGAACACTTCTCTCTTTTATTGTGTAGTCGTGGAACAATTTTCACTTTAATTGTACAACTCTGGAACATTCCTCTCTTTTAGTGTACAGCCGTGGAACATTTCTCCCTTTTATCGTACAACATTTGAACATTTATTTATTGTATTGTATAGACGTGGAGCATTTACAGCTGTGGAATATTTCTCTCTTTTATTGCATAGTCGTGGAAAATTTATCTCTTTTATTGTACAACCGTGGACCATTTCTCCCTTTCAATGTACAACTGTGGAAAATTTATCTCTGTTATCGTACAGTTGTGAAATAATTCTTTTTTTTTACCATTCAACTGTGGAACATTTCTTTCTTTTACTGTAAAGCTGTGAAACATTTATCACTTTTATTGTACAAATGTAGAGCATTTCTCTCTTTAATTGTATAAATGTAGAGCATTTCTCCCTTTTATTGTACGGCTATAGAACATTCACTCTTTTATTGTATAGCCGGGGAACATTTATGTATGTCATCGTACAGTTGTGGAACATTTATCTCTTTATTGCACAACTGTAGAACATTTCTCTGTTTTATTGCACAATTGTGAAACATTTATCTCTCTTATTGTATAACTGTGGAATATTTTTCTCTTCTCTTTAAAACTGTAGTAGGTATTTTATCTCTTTTATTGTAGAATATTTATCCCTCTTAGTGTAAAAATGTGAAGCATTTCTCTTTTTTTATCGTACAACTGTGGAACATTTCTCTCTTTTATCTTTTAAAGAACACACAGTCCTAGTATCATAACTATCTTGTGATTACTCTAGTTATTTTGCGTTAGTGTGTCCGCATAATGGCCTCAGATGTGCTCAGCAGGGTGTTCTATTCAAATTACCTCTGTGCAAGTAGCTTGCAGATTTTTAGAAAGAACCTGAATGAATTATATCTCGCCATGGTAAACTTATTTGATGTGAATAATCGATGTACCTGGAGCCTGGCTTGTGCTTGTGTAAATTGTCGAATATAGCGGAATATTTTGTGTCTTAAACTACCTGTGCAATTTCAATCGGCTGTGAGACGGCTATTTGAGCTGTCACCAGCCACTCATGACTAGGGACGGAGGGCTCCGTTGTCGATACTCATGTGTTGACAGCTGACGAACCGCCCCGCCTTACTTATACTCTGTATTGAGTATATATCTATATATCTAGCACAAATGGCACCTTAAGTGATCGACCTATGAACGATAATCTGCGAATGTTGCATTGTGTTGTCTGCCTGGCTCGAATTCAGGCCGGAGACAGTCTCTGATACTGTTCGGAGCAGACCGACATCACTCTTCATGATCACGCTTGTCATGATCTGACTTAGAGTATTACCACATGGCATGGATGGCTGCTCCCCTCAAAATTATTATTTATTTTTTTTCTGTTTTATTTTTACGTTTAGTGATTTTTCAGTCGCCTTTGTTTCCAGACGAGGTGGGTCATTCTGCTGAATTTCAAAGATCTCTAATCAACTGATTTACTTTTTGAGTTTGGGATTGTTTTTCCTCCAGTCTAATATTGCATATGTAGTAGTACTCAGCATATTTCGGCTGCGCGACGACTATATGAGCTGACGTCAGTAGATGTATTCTAGGTTTATAGTATTACTTTTATTTAGGGATGTATGTAAGCCTATGTTAAAATTAGGAGTGCCATAAGTTTTTACTATTTTTCCTCTACACATACCCTAGTTGTATGTCCTTTTATATAATAAACAACTAAAGCATTTAGAGGTTTTAATTAGGTTTCTACGCTTTCCAGAGTGTCCTTTTTTGCCACACGGTGTAGAGCACAGTGTAGCTATTTTATCTCTGGTTTTGGTGCGGGAAACAGATGACAGACAATTGTCGGTTATTTTATTTTATGTGTACAAATCGTAAAATATATAATCTATACTATGTACATTTTTAAATAGCATGTACACAAAAACATTGTTATTTTAAACACTGGATATTATTTTATTCTATAATTTTAATTCACTCATATGGTTGACAGGCATTGTAGAGGTCGTCTCGACCTGTTCCCGTCAACCAAAGTTAATAACATGTTCAAAAAATGATAATAATAATAATTATAATGTACCATTTTTGCATGTTTTTAACTGGAAGTCAAATAAACAATAAACAATAAACATATCAGTTCTAATATCAAATATTATTAGGCTTTAGTTAGCAGTAGAAGCAAGTTATTGTAACCACAACATGCATGCCCCAGCAAACACGGGACATTTATTGACGCAATGCCTTCGAATGTCTTCGACGCTGGCCCAACATTAGAGCAGCATTGGGTCATTTCGCTGGAACTGGCAGTACAGACAGTACTGTCTGGGTCCATCACGAAGAGAGGTCAAACTGCGGAAACGACCTCCAGGGTAAGAGAGTAAACCTTGCCTTAGTCTGGCATTTATCTTTAGCCAGACTAAACCCTATTAGCATCGTGTGGCATTGCCAATGACAAACAAGAATAGACAGACAGGAAAACCGTTCAATGGAGAAAAAAGTATAACATTTAATAAGTAATTTGAATGGTTCCGTTTCATTATATACGAGTCACCTAATGGACTGTGCTACCGAACTTTGTATGTTTCCGTGTAAAATATAACATTAATATTACGTTTGTAATCATTTGAATTCATGCCGTTTTATTAATCATACAAACATGTTGCAATTCTCGATTTGCAAGTCATATAACATAATATAATTTTAATTAGTCGCAAGCTATATGAATATGACTATTGCTTTAAGTCGCTTTCAGCACAATTACCTGATGACGGCTGGTCGCAAGCTACTTTTACAAATTGGGAGTTTTATGAAGTTTGAAGAATATTGCATATAATAGACCTATTGTATTATATATCTTGATTACTACAACTCTATGACAATATACAAATATTCATATATTAATTATTTATCACAAAAACCGAAACATGATATAGAGTGTGTAATTTTGGGCAATACAATTGTTTTAACAGCCATCATGACGCAATAGCAGTGTAATATTTTGACACAAAATAACTAGCTACTATTATTTCATCACATAATATATTTTTATATTGCAACTGAAAACGTTAGGTAGCATTCAGCTGATGGTCATACTTGCTTGCCTTTCTTTTGGTGACGCAGTTAGAAGTATAAGATCTGTAACCTGGAAACATCGTCTATTTGCTGGTAATCCTATAATACATTGCTTTCTGGGTTGCCATGTGAGATCTATACAGAACAAAAACCTGTGTGAGAACCTGCTGTAATCACTGATAACGGTACAAGCATTGCGTTTTCTGATTTCCTGGAACTGCTACGTGGCACAATAAAGGACGCAAATGACTCAGATTGTTTTTCTACTGGCAGCACTCAAGACCATGATGCAGTCTGCTTAGTGATCACACTATAAGGGGTGATATTATAATGTGTTAGTGACCATGATGGAGTCTGCTTAGTGATCACACTATAAGGGGTGATATTAATGTGTTTGTGACTATGATGCAGTCTGCTTAGTAATCACACTATACGGGGTGATATTATTGTGTTAGTGACCATGATGGATTATGCTTGGTGATCACACTATAAGGGGTGATATTAAAGTGATAGTGACCATGATGTAGTCTGCTTAGTGATCACACTACAGGGGTTGATATTAATGTGTTAGTGACCATGATGAAGTCTGCTTAGTGATCAGACAATAACGGGTGATATTAGTGTGTTAGTGACCATGGTGCAGTCTGCTTAGTGATCACACTACAAGGGTTGATATTAATGTATTAGTGACCATGATGTAGTCTGCTTAGTGATCACACTACAAGGTTTGATATTAATGTGTTAGTGACCATGGTGCAGTCTGCTTAGTGATCACACTACAAGGGTTGATATTAATGTGTTAGTGACCATGATGTAGTCTGCTTAGTGATCACACTACAAAGTTTGATATTAATGTGTTAGTGACCATGGTGCAGTCTGCTTAGTGATCACACTACAAGGGTTGATATTAATGTGTTAGTGACCATGATGTAGTCTGCTTAGTGATCACACTACAAGGTTTGATATTAATGTGTTAGTGACCAAGATTTAGTCTGCTTAGTGATCACACTACAAGGTTTAATATTAATGTGTTTGTGACTCTGATGCAGTCTGTTTAGTAATCACACTATACGGGGTGATATTATTGTGTTAGTGACCATGATGTCGTCTGCTCAGTGATCACACTATAAGGGGTGATATTAATGTGTTAGTGACCATGATGTAGTCTGTTTAGTGATCACACTATAAGGGGTGATATCAATGTGATAGTGACCATGATGCAGTCTGCTTAGTGATCACACTATAAGGGGCGATATTATTTGTGTTACTGACCATTATGTAGTCTGCTCAGTGATCACACTATAATGGGTGATATTAATGTGTTAGTGACCATGATGTAGTCTGCTTAGTAATCACACTATAAGGGGTGATATTATTGTGTTACTGACCATGATGTAGTCTGCTTAGTGATCACACTATAAGGGGTGATATTATCGTGTTAGTAACCATGATGTAATCTGTTTAGTGATCACACGATAAGGGGTGATATTAATGTGTTAGTGACCATGATGTAGTCTGCTTAGTGATCACACTATAAGGGGTGATATTAATGTGTTTGTGACTATGATGCAGTCTGCTTAGTAATCACACGATAAGGGGTGATATTATTGTGTTAGTGACCATGATGTAGTCTGCTTGGTGATCACACTATAAGGGGTGATATTAATGTGTTAGTGACCATGATGTAGTCTGCTTAGCGATCACACTACAAGGGTTGATATTAATGTGTTAGTGACCATGATGACGTCTGCTTAGTGATCAGACAATAACGGGTGATATTAGTGTGTTAGTGACCATGGTGCAGTCTGCTTAGAGATCACACTACAGGGGTTGATATTAATGTGTTAGTGACCATGATGCAGTATGCTTAGTGATCACACTACAAGGGTTGATAATAATGTATTAGTGACCATGATGTAGTCTGCTTAGTGATCACACTACAAGGTTTGATATTAATGTGTTAGTGACCATGGTGCAGTCTGCTTAGTGATCACACTACAAGGGTTGATATTAATGTGTTAGTGACCATGATGTAGTCTGCTTAGTGATCACACTACAAGGTTTGATATTAATGTGTTAGTGACCATGGTGCAGTCTGCTTAGTGATCACACTACAAGGGTTGATATTAATGTGTTAGTGACCATGATGTAGTCTGCTTAGTGATCACACTACAAGGTTTGATATTAATGTGTTAGTGACCAAGATTTAGTCTGCTTAGTGATCACACTACAAGGTTTAATATTAATGTGTTTGTGACTCTGATGCAGTCTGTTTAGTAATCACACTATACGGGGTGATATTATTGTGTTAGTGACCATGATGTCGTCTGCTCAGTGATCACACTATAAGGGGTGATATTAATGTGTTAGTGACCATGATGTAGTCTGTTTAGTGATCACACTATAAGGGGTGATATCAATGTGATAGTGACCATGATGCAGTCTGCTTAGTGATCACACTATAAGGGGCGATATTATTTGTGTTACTGACCATTATGTAGTCTGCTCAGTGATCACACTATAATGGGTGATATTAATGTGTTAGTGACCATGATGTAGTCTGCTTAGTAATCACACTATAAGGGGTGATATTATTGTGTTACTGACCATGATGTAGTCTGCTTAGTGATCACACTATAAGGGGTGATATTGTCGTGTTAGTAACCATGATGTAATCTGTTTAGTGATCACACGATAAGGGGTGATATTAATGTGTTAGTGACCATGATGTAGTCTGCTTAGTGATCACACTATAAGGGGTGATATTAATGTGTTTGTGACTATGATGCAGTCTGCTTAGTAATCACACGATAAGGGGTGATATTATTGTGTTAGTGACCATGATGTAGTCTGCTTGGTGATCACACTATAAGGGGTGATATTAATGTGTTAGTGACCATGATGTAGTCTGCTTAGCGATCACACTACAAGGGTTGATATTAATGTGTTAGTGACCATGATGACGTCTGCTTAGTGATCAGACAATAACGGGTGATATTAGTGTGTTAGTGACCATGGTGCAGTCTGCTTAGAGATCACACTACAGGGGTTGATATTAATGTGTTAGTGACCATGATGCAGTATGCTTAGTGATCACACTACAAGGGTTGATAATAATGTATTAGTGACCATGATGTAGTCTGCTTAGTGATCACACTACAAGGTTTGATATTAATGTGTTAGTGACCATGATGTAGTCTGCTTAGTGATCACACTACAAGGTTTGATATTAATGTGTTAGTGACCATGGTGCAGTCTGCTTAGTGATCACACTACAAGGGTTGATATTAATGTGTTAGTGACCATGATGTAGTCTGCTTAGTGATCACACTACAAGGTTTGATATTAATGTGTTAGTGGCCATGATGTCGTCTGCTTAGTGATCACACTATAAGGGGTGATATTAATGTGTTAGTGACCATGATGTAGTCTGTTTAGTGATCACACTAGAAGGGGTGATATCAATGTGATAGTGACCATGATGCAGTCTGCTTAGTGATCACACTATAAGGGGTGATATTATTTGTGTTACCGACCATGATGAAGTCTGCTTAGTGATCACACTATAAGGGGTGATATTAATGTGTTAGTGACCATGTTGAAGTTTGCATAGTGATCACACTACAAGGGTTGATATTAATGTGTTAGTGACCATGATGTAGTCTGCTTAGTGATCACACTACAAGGTTTGATATTAATGTGTTAGTGGCCATGATGTCGTCTGCTTAGTGATCACACTATAAGGGGTGATATTAATGTGTTAGTGACCATGATGTAGCCTGTTTAGTGATCACACTACAAGGGGTGATATCAATGTGATAGTGACCATGATGCAGTCTGCTTAGTGATCACACTATAAGGGGTGATATTATTTGTGTTACCGACCATGATGAAGTCTGCTTAGTGATCACACTATAAGGGGTGATATTAATGTGTTAGTGACCATGTTGAAGTTTGCATAGTGATCACACTATAAGGGGTGATATTAATGTTTTAGTGACCATGGTGCAGTCTGCTTAGTGACCACACTATAAGGGGGGATATTAATGTGTTAGTGACCATGATGAAATTTGCTTAGTTATCACACTATAAGGGGTGATATTAATGTGTTAGTGACCATGGTGTAGTCGGCTTAGTGATCACACTAGAAGGGGTAATATTAATGTGTTATGTTAGTGACCATGATGTAGTCTGCTTAATGATCACACTATAATGGGTGATATTAATGTGTTTGTGACCTTGATGTAATCTGCTTAGTGGTCACACTATAAAGGGTGATACTATAATAGTTATGACAAAAATTTTAAATACCCTAAGCTTTATAAATACCCTAAGTTTAAATGTGTAAATGGCAAGCCGGAATGAAAGTGTACATACCATGTCGATATATGTGTTTCACAGAACTAACCATTCTAACCCTGCTGTACATAGTGTATATATATTATATTGCTATGACAAATAAGTCAGCAATGACTTGAATTTTTGTCAATAAAACATCTATCTATCTGTCTATATATTATAATGTGTTAGTGACCATGATGTAGTCTGTTTAGTGATCACATTAGAAGGGGTGATATTAATGTGATAGTGACCATGATGTCGTCTGCTTAGTGATCTCACTATAAGGGGTGATATTAATGTGTTAGTGACCATGATGTAGTCTGCTTAGTGATCACACTATAAGGGGTGATATTAATGTTTTAGTGACCATGGTGCAGTCTGCTTAGTGATCACACTATGAGTGGTGATATTATTGTTATGTTAGTGACCATGGTGCAGTCTGCTTGGTAATCACACTATAATGGGTGATATTAATGTACTAGTGACCATGATGTAGTCTTCTTAGTGATTACACTACAAGGTTTGATATTAATGTACTAGTGACCATGATGCAGTCTTCTTAGTGATCACACTATAAGGGGTGATATTAATGTACTAGTGACCATGATGCAGTCTTCTTAGTGATCACACTATAAGGGGTGATATTAATGTACTAGTGACCATGATGTAGTCTGTTTAGTGATCACACTATAAGGGGTGATATTAATGTGTTAGTGACCATGATGTAGTCTGCTTAGTAATCACACTATAAGGGGTGATATTAATGTGTTAGTGACGATGATGTAGTCTGTTTAGTGATCACACTACGAGGGATGATATTAATGTATTAGTGACCATTATGTAGTCTGCTTAGTGATCACACTATAAGGGCATTGTACGTAGTCCCAAAGACAAAGAAAATCGTACGATGTTCGTAGGTTTTTCACATAGTTCATTTCATTTCTTGCAACCTGATTACAAAAAATAATAAGGTAGCCTTTTAATTCAAAAGAGAAGCTTGGGACACTCTTGAGAATATTATGTGACTTTATTCGTACGATGGTTGTAGAGCTCTACTGTGGTTTTATCGCATAGATGCCGCACGAATTCTTACGAACGGCAAGCAATTTATGAACTAAAAACTGAAAACTGAACATCGTAAAATGAAATGAAATGAAATGAATCGGGCTTTAGGCCACCTTTGTGCACATATAGGCTAAACTGGGATGGTGAGATAATTGAGATGACACTGTCCTCCAGACACAGGATTCGAAATTTGAGCCCTGGCGGTCTGAGGCCGAGCACGCTACCTCTCGGTCACGGAGGCTCCCCACAATACTGACTTTCACATGTGGATGGGGAAAAAACATTTTTGTTTCTTTCAAACCTCCGAACCCCGAACTCTGGCGTGAAAGCAGCGGTGCTAACCACTACCCTAGGGCCCCCGCCCCTGAACATCGTACGTATACAGTTCTCCTAAGGCGACCGCATGTAACCCTATGCGGAGGGGGTTTCTTGTGGCGTTCGCAGAGTTCTTAGATATATCCAACAATAATTACCGTTTATGACGACCATCTTGAGGACGCCGCAAGATAGGCTATCGAAAACTTTGCCAATTTTGTAAGAGAGTTTGAGAATATATGTCACGCCGTATAACCCAGTAATTAAAACACAAAACATTTGAATAACATTTATAAAACTTCGGCCCAACGTTTTCAACGTTGGTCCAACATTGTATAAATGTTATACAAATGTTTGTGTTTACTGGGTACGTACGCTAAAAATATGAAATAAAGACTCGTACGAATCTATTGGTGGTACGAACGATTGTGATCGCGTCTTAACCAGGGAATGAGAGGAGGACGCATCGCGACTTCCGATACTGGGCTCGTATTCTCGTATAAGTTACGATATATCGTAGCTTGTACGATAATAGGGCCCTGGACCTGGGTCAGCCGACAGTCATGATATATTTTTTTCCATTTTCAGTCACATTGCATACTGTTACACGGTGATATTTTATTTTTCGAAGCTGAAAGATAGCCGATGGTAAATTATGCAAGCTTCAAAAATGAATGCAAAATACCCAATAAGTTTAACATTTTCGGTGCGGGTATTGACTATTAACGTCCGAATCCGACTCAAAGGTCGAGCATTGCACTCAGTGAATTTAAAAATTACAAATGGTTCTAGAACCATAAAATATAGGTATTCAACTGAAAAGGAAAATACATATATGAGGTTCCTAACCTTTAGACCGCTAGGACGCGACAATGGTAGTTTTTATTATGTTTTATTCGTCGATACAATCACCGGTAATCGGAATGAAATGGGTCTTTAAAAAGCATGTTTTGCAAATATTTCGTCTTAAATTAAACACTTTTAACCCACTTGAAGTTGTGAATCGCGGTAGCGAAACATAACTTCGGGTGGGTGAAAATTTAAATTATTTAATTTAGCACTTCAAGGGTTTAATAGGTTGTTGTACTGGTGACGTTGTCGTTGGTGCATTTTTTATAAAAATATAGACTATATATAGTCCTCAGAGGGACCCCCGTAGAGGAGGAGGGTTGCAACCGTAGAGTAGGGTGGGGCAAGGCGCCCCCTCTAAGGTCACAGTGTCCTACAGCTGAATATATTGCACATAATAAAGAGTTATCCAATGCTCACAAAGAGGCATATGAGGGGAACATAAAAAATGATAAAATAATTATTCCAAGTTATTTGCTAAGATATTATGAGCGATAATGTATAATGACAGAAAGGGGCATCTTACCCCACACTTGGGGCAAAATGCCCCGTGGGGCATCTTACCCCAGGGATAAGGGGCATCTTGCCCTTTATACCCGAGTTGAGTGAGTTGGGTAAGTTGGGTGGTTGAGTGAATTGAATGAGGTGATTGAGCTGGGTGAGTTGAGTGAGCTGGATGAGTTGAGTGAGTTAGGTGAATTGAGTGAGCTAGGTGAGTTGAGTGAGTTGGGTGAGTTTCAGTGAGTTGGGTGGTTGAGTGAAGTGAGTGAGTTGGGTGAGTTTCAGTGAGTTGGGTGGTTGAGTGAAGTGAGTGAGTTGGGTGAGTTGACTGAGTTGGATGGTTAAGTGAGGTAAGTGAGTTGAGTGTTCTGAGTGAGTTGAGTGAGTTAGTGAGTTGAGTGAGTTGAGTGAGTTGGGTGAGTTGAGTGAGTTGGGTGAGTTGCGTGAGTTGGGTGAGTTGAATGAGGTGAGTGAGTTGGGTGGTTGAGTGAGGTGAGTGAGGGAGTGTATGAATGGATGAATCAATGAATGGGTGAATCAATGAATGGATGGATGGACGGACAAATGAAATGAATGGATGGACGAACTAGAGATGTGTCGAATGCATCATCCTGCATTTTATTTGACGCAATATCTCCGGACTGATAACAAAAAATGGTCGCCATTTCTAGAAAATCAATAACAAAAACCTTTCCATTTCATGGGCAAGCAGGTAAATGCCTAGTATACAAAATTATGAGTTATTCAGACCACCGGATCACGCACTCACAGGAAAATTAAAAATTACAGGTCATTTTATGAAAATCACTTAATCGTGACGAAAAGCTATTCATTCCGTGGTCAGCCAGGTAAGGGCCTACGAGTGATTCGGACCAGCGGTTATTGAGATAACGCGTTCACAGTGTCTGAAAAAGTTGAAAATGGCTGTCATTTTTGTGAAAATCACTGAACCGTGACGAAAACCTTTTCATTTATAGGCCAGATAATTCAGAAGTAAGTGCCTACACATAAAATCACTATAGTCATTCGGACCAGCGGTTCATGAGATAACGCGTTCACAAATTCCGAAAAGTTAAAAATGGACGCCATTTTTATGAAAATCACTGAACCGTGACCAAAACCTCTTCATTTCGTGGTCAGGCAGGTAAGTGCTTAGACATACAAAATCATGATTGATTCGGACCAGCGGTTCTTGAGATAACGCGTTCATAAGGTCTCGATAGGTTAAAAATGGCCGCCATTTTTATGAACCATGACGAAGACCATTCCATTTCGTGGTCAGGCAGGTAAATGCCCACATGTATAGGCTACCAAAAATCACGAGTGATTCGGACCAGCGGTTCTTGAGATAACGCATTCACAAATCTGGAAAAGTTAAGAATGGCCGCCATTTTTGTGAAAATCACTGAACCGTGACGAAAACCATTTCGTTCTCAGGCAGGTAATGGCTCACATACAAAATTTTACCAGCGGTTATGTATATATCGCGTTCTACTAAACACTATAATGAATGAATGTATGAATGAATAATTGAATGAATGAATGAATGAATGAATGAATGAATGAATGAATGAACGAACGAACAAACGAACGAACGACCGAACGAACAAGCAAACGAACGAACGAACGAACGAACGAACGAACGAACGAACGAACGAACGAACGAACGAACGAACGAACGAACGAACGAACGAACGAATGGCCGAACGGTCGGATGGATGGATGGATGGATGGATGGATGGATGGATGGATGGATGGATGATAGAATGGATAAATTGATAGATGTAAGGACACATGAATGGATGGATTGTTAGATGGATTAATGTATGAATAGATGGATGGATTATTGGATGGATGGACGAATGAAGTGAGTGAGTGAGTGAGTGAGTGAGTGAGTGAGTGAGTGAGTGAGTGAGTGAGTGAGTGAGTGAGTGAGTGAGTGAGTGAGTGAGTGAGTGAGTGAGTGAGTGAGTGAGTGAGTGAGTGAGTGAGTGAGTGAGTGAGTGAGTGAGTGAGTGAGAGAGTGAGTGAGTGAGTGAGTGAGTGAGTGAGTGAGTGAGTGAGTGAATAAGTGAGTACTCGAGTGAGTGAGTGAGTGAGTGAGTGAGTGAGTGAGTGAGTGAGTGAGTGAGTGAGTGAGTGAGTGAGTGAGTGAGTGAGTACTCGAGTGAGTGAGTGAGTGAGTGAGTGAGTGATTGAGTGAGTGAGTGAGTGAGTGAGTGAGTGAGTGAGTGAGTGAGTGAGTGAGTGAGTGAGTGAGTGAGTGAGTGAGTGAGTGAGTGAGTGAGTGAGTGAGTGAGTGAGTGAGTGAGTGAGTGGAATATTATAAGCTAGTCAGTCACAGTCAGTCGGTCTGAATCAGTGATAAAAAAAACGCCTAGTGCGTGAACGACAGTCCCATCTACAAACACATTTTAAATTATTAATTTTAATTATTAATATTGCCTGTTGGGGTAAGACGCCCCCATAACTGTGGGGCATGTCGCCCCTGGGCCTCTTGCCTCGTCATAAGGGGGGCGTCTTACCCCATCTAGAGGAGTTTAACAAACACGCTGCATTGCGGCATAATCCATATCTGGGCAAGACTGTGACCACACACAATGGTAGTGAACATTTTGTTAAATCTGAATAATTTTCACGGATGCCAGTCATTTCGACACAGTGCAATTTCGACACAGTGCCATTTCGACGCAGAAGAGACACTTCGACACAGAAACACTCCAAAAAGTGAGTCATTTCGACACAGCTTTGGACGTTTCGACACACTTTCTCACTAATGTATATTTGTCTTTATTTATGGGGTTTCATTACATGGACTTTGTCTTAGCTGATTTAAAAATCCCATAAATTTATCTAATTTGCATAAATTAGCATAAATTAACATAATTATCGCTAAAAATGCGCATATGCCAGGAAAAAAGCATACAAAATGTTCTAACTTCTCGCCAAAATCACTCACATAGGTGTTTTTGGTGTCTATGCCCAGGTTTTTCACCCCATGGAAGTCGTTTCACTAAGTTTTGAAGACATCAAAGCCACCTCGTCTGCATAAATTATCATAAATTAACATAATTCAAGCCGAAAAATATAAAATGCTCTAACTTTTCGACAAAATCACCAATAGCGGTGTTTTTGGTGTCTACACCCAGGTTTATCACCCCATGGAAGTCGTTTCACTAACTTTTAAATACCACAGGACAACCTTATTTGCATAAATTAACATAAATTAACATATTTTAAGCAAAAAAATATAAAATGCTCTAACTTTTCAACCAAGTCACCCACCGAGGTGTTTTTGGTGTCTATACTAAGGTCTTTTACCCATGGAAGTTGTTTCACTAATTTTTGAAGACCACAGGACAACCTAATTTGCATAAATTAGCATAAATTAACATATTTCGACCCGAAAAATATAAAATCCTCTAGCTTTTCAATCAAGTCACCCACCGAGGTGTTTTTGGTGTCTATACTAAGGTTTTCCACCCCATGGAAGACGTTTCACTATTTTTTTAAAAACCACGGGACAGCTTTATTTGCATAAATTAACATATTTTAAGCCAAAAAATATAAAATCCTCTAACTTTTCAACCAAGGCACCCAACGAGATGTTTTTGGTTTCTATACTAAGGTTTTTCAGCCCATGGAAGTCGGTCCACTAATTTTTGAAGACCTCAGAGCAACCTCATTTGCATAAATTAACATAAATTAACATAATTCAAGCCTGAAAAATATAAAATGCTCTAACTTTTCGACAAAATCTCCAATAACGGTGTTTTTGGTGTCTACACCCAGGTTTTTCACCCCATGGAAATCGTTTCACTAACGTTTGAAGACCACAGGACAACCTAATTTGCATAAATTAACATAAATTAACATATTTTAAACCAAAAAATATAAAATGCTCTAACTTTTCAACCAAGTCACCCACCGATGTGTTTTTGGTGTCTATACTAAGGTTTTTCACCCCATGGAAGTCGTTTCACTAACTTTTGAAGACCACAGGACAACCTAATTTGCATAAATCAACATAAATTAACATATTTTAAGCCGAAAAATATAAAATCATCCAACTTTTCAACCAAGTCTCCCACCGAGGTGTTTTCGGTGTGTATACTAAGGTTTTTCAGCCCATGGAAGTCGTTCCACTAACTTTTGAAGATCTCAGAGCAGCCTCATTTGCATAAATTAACATGAATTAACATAATTCAAGCCGGAAAAATATAAAATCCTCTAACTTTTCAACCAAGTCACCCACAGAGGTGTTTTTGGTGTATATACTAAGGTTTTCCACCCCATGGAAGTCGTTTCACTACCTTTCAAGACCACAGGACAGCCTAATTTGCATAAATTAACATAAATTAACATATTTTAACCCGAAAAACTTTAAAATGTACTAACTTTTCAACCAAGTGACCCACATAGGTGTTTTTGGTGTCTATACTAAGGTTTTTCACCCCATGGAAGTCGTTTCACTAACTTTTGAAGACCACAGGACAACCTAATTTGCATAAATTACCATAAATTAACATATTTAAAACAAAACAACTATAAAATGCTCGGAAAAATATAAAATCTTTTGAAGACCACAGGACAACCTAATTTGTATAAATTAACATAAATCAACACTTTAAAAGCCAAAAAATATAAAATCTTCTAAATTTTCAACCAAGTCAAACACAGAGGTGTTTTTGGTGTCTATACTAAAGTTTTTTTACCACGTGGAAGTCGTTTCACTAAGTTCTGAAAACTTCAGAGCAACCTTATTTGCATAAATTAGCGCAAATTAACATAATTGAAGCTGAAAAACTATACTATATATATACTTTTCAAGTAATTTACTCACACAGCTGTTTATGGTGTCTATCTCCACCCAATACCCACACCTATATGCCAATGCAATGATTAATACATGGATAGATAAAACTATTATACATGTACAGTGTAACCGATGTGGCAGTTTTCAAATCATGTTTTTTATTCAGATCATATATTATTCGACACATAACCTACAATTCAAATTAGCAGTGCAAAGTCGCCACAGACGACACGTGTGCATCAACACGTCAACCACACTATCTCACACCAAATCATATTGAAATTAAAAAATATGTAGCAGCCAATAATTAGCAAACCAACGGATTCCAGCAATAGCAGTCACTTATTCATACATTCACAGGGTTATCAACAATCTTTGAAGTTTAAATAAGCATAAATTGACATAAAGTACCTTACGTAATTGTTGTAAAGTAGTATTCCATTTAAATAATAGGTCCATTTTACATTGTAGCGATGCAACTTCATCGTGTAAATATATTTTAAACGACTCGAATTAAACTCATTTGGGTTTCAGTCATTCTTTAAGGATAACTTTAGGTTGTAAAATGCAATTATTTATGTTATTAGAACGATAGAAGCTAAATATGTTTTCATTTGTTAAATCAGATAACTTTCTTTATCAAATACATTCCACCAGTTAATAAATATTATCTAGAAAGTTTAGACATTGAAAGAAATGTAAAATATGTAAATTGGTGCATCCACGTTACAAAAAAATTACATATTTCCGAATTTAAAATACATTTTATGAAAAAAGTCGTTTTTTGGAGCTGTCATATATAACTAAAAACAAGTGGCTGAAATGATTGCAATTTGTTTTAATCACTTTCTTAAGTAACACTTTTGATTTTTCTTTTCTATCAATTAATTACCAGAAATTTACATATTGAATTCTTGAAATGTCGTAAATGCAAGGTCAGTGTAAAGTTAGTGAAACGACTTCCATGGGGTGAAAAACCTTAGTGTAGACACCAAAAACACCTCTGTGGGTGACTTGGTTGAAAAGCTAGCGCATTTTACAGTTGTTTTGCCTGAAATATGTTAATTAATGTTAATTTATGCAAATTAGGTTGTCCTGTGGTCTTCAAAAGTTAGCGAAACGACTTCCATGGGGCGAAAAACCTTAGTGTAGACACCAAAAACACCTCTGTGGGTCACTTGGTTAAAAAGTTAGAACATTTTATATTTTTTTGCTTAAAATATGTTAATTTATGTTAATTTATGCAAATTAGGTTGACCTGTGGTCTTTAAAAGTTAGTTAAACGACTTTCATGGGGTGAAAAACCTTAGTATAGACACCAAGAACACCTCTGTGGGTGACTTGGTTGAAAAGTTAGAGAATTTTATATTTTTTGCTTAAAATATGTTAATTTATGTTAATTTATGCAAATTAGGTTGTCCTGTGGTCTTTAAAAGTTAGTGAAACGACTTCCATGGGGTGAAAAACCTTAGTGTAGACACCAAAAATACCTCTGTGGGTGACTTGGTTGAAAAGTTAGAGGATTTTATAGTTTTTTATGCCTAAAATATGTTAATTTACGTTAATTTATGCAAATTTGGTTGTCCTGTGGTCTTCAAAAATTAGTGAAACGACTTCCATGGGGTGAAAAACCTTAGTATAGACACCAAAACCACCTCTGTGGGTTAATTGGTTGAAAAGTTAGAGCATTTTATAGTTTTTCGGGGTAAAATATGTTAATTTATGTTAATTTATGCAAATTTGGTTGACCTGTGGTATTCAAAAGTTAGTTAAACGACTTCCATGGGATGAAAAACCTTAGTATAGACACCAAGAAACCTCTGTGGGTGACTTGGTTGAAAAGTTAGAGCATTTTGTAGTTTTTTTGCTTAAAATATGTTAATTTATGTTAATTTATGCAAATTAGGTTGTCCTGTGGTCTTGAAAAGTTAGTGAAACGACTTCCATGGGGTGAAAAACCTTAGTATAGACACCAAAAACACTTCTGTGGGTTACTTGGTTGAAAAGTTAGAGCATTTTATAGTTTTTCTGGCTAAATATGTTAATTTATGTTAATTTATGCAAATTAGGTTGACCTGTGGTCTTCAAAAGTTAGTTAAACGGCTTCCATGGGATGAACAATCTGAGTATCGACACCAAGAACACCTCTGTTGATGACTTGGTTGAAAAGTTAGAGCATTCTATATATTTTTTTGCTTCAACTATGTTGATTTATGTTAATTTATGCAAATTAGGTTGTTCTGTGGTCTTTAAATGTAGTGTAACGACTTCCATGGGGTGAAAAACATGGGTATAGACACCCGAAACACCTCTGTAATTTACTTGCTTGAAAAGATAGAGCATTTTTAAGATTAGTGGCTTTAAATATGTTAATTTATGTTAATTTATGCAAATTTATGCAAATTAGATGTGTTTGTGAAATTTTAAAATCAACTAAGACAAAGTCCACGGAATGTCATCCTGGATGGAAACACAAAAATGGCATTTTCACAAAGTGTGTCGAAACGTCCAAACCTGTGTCGAAATGACTCCTCCATTTTTGGACAAAAACACGTTTCTGTGTCGAAATGGCACTGTGTCGAAATTGTTTGTGTCGAAGTGACTGGCACCCATTTTCACTCACTTGAAGTTGTGGATCGCGTCAGCGAGACACAACTTAAAGTGGGTGAAAATTCAAATTGAATAATTTGACGGTTAAAGGGCTAAGAAGATAATATTCGCATTACCAGTCGCATTACAATAGATATAGAATAAACAACACGCGTGTGGCCTAATTCCTTTTTTTGTTCACATATATAGCAATCACTATATATAGTCCTATATCATACTGAACATCATGCATACGTCAAGATTGATTGATTGGCCATTAGGCCTATTCCTTACTAGGAACTCATTTTTAATTTCATTATTTTATTTAAAAAAATCGCCCTAAAAACATTTCAAATGAATCGTTTTTTTCAGTTTATTACACATGATGAAAGTTTCACCTGAAATATTCGCAAAACCACCCACAAAAAATGAATAGGTGTAATGTTTGTTTGATGCATTCCCAGCAAAACAAGGGCATTCAGCCAATGCTATTTCAGTGTTGGCCCACCGTATTCGACGCTGGCCCAACATTGAAACCGTGTTTGCCGGGTTGTTCTTTAGAGATATGAGGTATTATACTCCAACTATGAACACCAGTGGAACCAGCGATGCTATCTATCACCGATGATTTTATTACAGCCCCGGTTTTACAGGCACGCCCGGCCGATACATTATTCTCTAGGCTGCTTCGCATTGAACACGACTCAATAGAAAGCAGTCCGAACAATACTGGATAAACAATGCCATAAAAATTTAACTATATTCAAGCCGGATTAAAAAAAATTCAAGCCAGCACCGAATGTTTTGTGCATATTTTGCACAATTTCTGTGTGATTATCCCCCAACACAACTTGAATACAGTTGAATAAAATACTGCAAATATTAGAAATTCTGTTTGAATGCGGTCGTATACTATAAACTTTAGAATACACGTCGAATAAAATGTTAGTGTAGTTCGATTGCTGACCGATTATGAAGTCATATCGATATGCATTCTCAGAATGTTCAGATTACTGTTCAAATGCTATGGACATGTTGACAATAATGACAAATTATCTTGGCATAGTATGGACATATCAAGGAGCCAAACTCAAAATTATGATTTTGACCTGATTGTGTCGCTTTAATATATATATTTAAACACCTCCATGTATAGACATATATGGTGTTAAAATACTAGTATAACCACATCTTCAAATATATTGAAATATTTCACCACAATGATATTCAATATATTGATATTATCTCAAGTAAATGTCCTACTTTATAATTATAAGTACGATCTAAATATAATTTTGATCCTACGAGATATGATTTATATTGAGATAGTCATCACTCTTTACCACGACTCTTTCAATAAGTCCGCATATAACCCTTTAACCGCCAAATTATTGAATCAATTTGAATTTTCACCCACTTGAGGTTGTGTCTCGCTGACGCGATCCACAACTTCAAGTGAGTGAAAATTATTCAGATTTGACAAAATAGATGTGGACTATTTTCAAATCTTGCTGATTAATGCCACATTTTATCTTCAATGTGTTTGTAAGCTGATATGGTGCATGCTAATAAAAAATGTGAAAAAACGAATATAATCGGCACCTGCGGTTAAAGGGTTAAGATCGGTGTTGATGTACCACCATTACCTGCTGATCAATGAGAAATAATCATATCTGATTTACTGTTACAATCAATTCATATCAAACCCGTCAAATTATCAATTGGGATTGCCAACGTAAAGTCACCCAAAATGAGGACAACTTTTTAATGCACTTTGATTTTTTAAAACCTAATTAGGCGGTGTAACTTTGTGTAACTTTGTTCAAATATGTTTAACTGTCTGTGATCAGGGCGGGGGCCCTAGGGTAGTGGTTAGCACCGCTGCCTTTCACGCCAGAGTCCGGGGTTCGGTTCCCGGTCTCGGCGGTTTGAAAGAAACAAAATTGTTTCTTCCCCATCCACGTGTGAAAGTTAGTATTGTGGGTAGCCTCCGTGACCGAGAGGGAGCGTGCTCGGCCTCAGACCGCCAGGGCTCGAATTTCGAATCCTGTGTCTGGAGGACAGTGTCATCTCAATCATCTCACCATCCTCAGGAGGTTCTCCTGGCCCAGTTTAGCCTATATGTGCACAAAGGTGGCCTAAAGCCCGATTCATTTCATGTCTGTGATCATTAGTATTGGAATCAGCTTCTACCCGCGTCTCGTCAATCACTGACACATATTGACACAAATCACGCAATTTTTTTGTAGTTACGTTTCTGGTAGATAATATCTAAAAGATCAGCTGAAGTCATTCGAAAACATAATGTAAAGCGCTTTCTTCTGCCTGTATGTCTACCTCCACTCACTCACTCACTCACTCACTCACTCACTCACTCACTCACTCACTCACTCACTCACTCACTCACTCACTCACTCACTCACTCACTCACTCACTCACTCACTCACTCACTCACTCACTCACTCACTCACTCACTCACTCACTCACTCACTCACTCACTCACTCACTCACTCACTCACTCACTCACTCACTCACTCACTCACTCACTCACTCACTCACTCACTCACTCACTCACTCACTCACTCACTCACTCACTCACTCACTCACTCACTCACTCACTCACTCACTCACTCACTCACTCACTCACTCACTCACTCACTCACTCACTCACTCACTCACTCACTCACTCACTCACTCACTCACTCACTCACTCACTCACTCACTCACTCACTCACTCACTCACTCACTCACTCACTCACTCACTCACTCACTCACTCACTCACTCACTCACTCACTCACTCACTCACTCACTCACTCACTCACTCACTCACTCACTCACTCACTCACTCACTCACTCACTCACTCACTCACTCACTCACTCACTCACTCACTCACTCACTCACTCACTCACTCACTCACTCACTCACTCACTCACTCACTCACTCACTCACTCACTCACTCACTCACTCACTCACTCACTCACTCACTCACTCACTCACTCACTCACTCACTCACTCACTCACTCACTCACTCACTCACTCACTCACTCACTCACTCACTCACTCCAATAGAATGACATACCATTTCGAGTCTTTTTAATAAACAGTTGATTGACAATAAAGTACAGCAGTTTGGGGAGAAAAATAAAATTGCTTTCTATTTTATTATGACACACAGTATTGACATCACATCATTCTATCGGCACGACTGTCCTCTCTAAAGTTGCTGTAACATAATGGCCACCTGTGGGCCGTATTCTCGTACAAGCTACGATATATCGTAGGCTTCTGATTGGTCGAGATGGCCCAATCAGAAGCCTACGATATATCATAACTTGTACCAGAATACGGACCCTGGCTTTCTGATCACACCCTGTGACTAATGTGATCATATAATTGACACCTGTATAAATAATACTGGTGCTGTCACCAGGTCACCTGGAGTCTGACGTACCTAGGATTATCATATATTGTGTTTCGGTAGTATTACTGTTATTACGTTGTTAAGTTTGCACCACTAGTCAATATCAGGGAATCGCCGATCGCATAGCGACTGTGCTTGTGGCTCGGAGCTACCTGTGTCGCAGATTGTCACATTGATTGTACTTGCATGATATAACATTTCATTTTAAAAATATGGTGTAATTTTCAACTATGTCTTAATACATACTCCAATTACTGTAGCATAAGTATGCACTTGTATATATCTTAGGTTTCTACTCTATATATAATTAGCATGTCATACATAGTAGCTATTTTATCTCTGGTTTTGGTGCGGGAACAAAATGATAGACCCTATGTTACCCTGGCAATGCCTTTCAATTTTATTTTAAGTAGCAGTCATTTATATCATCGTAATACCTAGTGTTTCGTATGGCAATGCCAGTTAACATGATTTTAGTTATGTATGTCATACTATGTATTAATATTGTCATATGATTTTAACAAATTAACAATGTTGTATATACATGTACATATCTCTCTCTTATTTCTATGACAAATAAGTCTGGATTTACTTTCTTTCTGTCAATAAAATATCTGTTTGTCTGTCTGTCGATTTTAACCTATTTTATCAGTCGATCAAATCACTGATATGGAGAACAAAATGTGTGTTTAAACATCAAGATTTGCAAATGTTTTATCTGAAATAAACAAATATGCATAATTTTCACCCACTTGAAGTTGTGGGTCGCGTTAGCGAGACACAACTTAAAGTGGGTGAAAATTTAAATAAATTAACTTAGCAGGATAAGGGTCAATATTGAAGAAGTGTTAGATCTTCATATAACGTGAGGATTTATGTAGGATATCTCCGCAAAACTACCGCCAAACGATACCACCGCATTTCTTAAAAAATAGGGGTTGGTGTACTGCTGATTACAAAAATATTACAATTATTATCAAGGGTTGTAGTATTCTAAAAGTATCAGACAACACTTAATATAGCGCCATTTTTACCCAGTTAAAATCTTGTTACGACTACTCACCACTACTCTACTACTACTCACCACTTTAAGTGGGGTATTACTACTCATTTCTGTTAAATTTGAGACTAAATTGGCTTTCTTCCGAATTAACTAAATATTTCATCTTTATTCCTGTTATTTGATGTGGTCTAATGATTTAACCCTTTCAGCACGGGGACCGACTTTAGACGTCAGAATCTGACGTCTAAAGTCGATCCCCGCACTGGAAGAGTGAAACAGCTATAATAGCCGTAGACCCATAACATAGGCATTCAAATGAAGCATAAAGAGCTAATTAAGACATTGGTATCTTGGTTCATATACAAAAATGTCAGCATTTTAACCCTTCAACCGCCACAGTATTCAATCTGAATTTCCCCCCACTTGAAATTGTGTCTCGCTGACGCGATCCACAACTTCAAGTGAGTGAAAATTATTCAGATTTTCAGATTTGACAAAATAGAGATCACCTGTTTTCAAATATTGCTGATTGATGGCATATTTTATCTTTAACATGTTTAAAAGGGGTACTGAATGTGCTAATAAAAATAGAAAACCCGAATATATGCGTTAAGGGTTAAGTAGTAACGATTATAATGGTGATTGGTGCTCAAAGGGTTAGGCTCCACGTATCTATGATACACATCAGTATTTAGTATTCTGTGTCATTATTTCAATGACACTGTATAGGCCTAATAATGATTTTATTGTCTAATAAGACAAGTGAATTATATGGCACAACACACTGACCTAGAATACAGTTCGAGTCTGAAATACTAAACTATAATAATTTTATGCGAAAAATAGATGGGATGTATGTTACGATTGTCTGGCTCTAGCTTGCAAAGAGAAGATACACAAAGTGCAGATACCTTGTTGAATGGTATTGATCTTGTAACATGTTAGTCAGAGATTGACAGCATAGCAAAAGCTGTGGTTTTTTATGCTGGTGGTCAGTGTACGCTGAGACCAAAAATTTCATGAAAATTGTGAGGGTAGCCCTATTTAGATGATAAATTCACCTATAAAGACAGGTCTTTAAGTCCCCACGTTACGGCATTATTCTAATGAGATGTACATCTATCATTACAGGCTAAATTAAAAATGATGGATCAAACAATGACGCTACTGTTATTCTTGAATAATGTTTTCCGTCACGATTTACTATTATTTTTCTGAAAAGTAGGTATACTTGATGTCTAAGTACTACAAGTATAGAGATGACAACAGGCACTTGACAACTGACAACGATGGTTTTTGTACTTGATACAGACTTTCTCTTTGAAATATTGTTTTCACCACTCAGCTTACAATCAAAGTTCTCAATAGAAAAATAGGCCTAACAATTAGGTCAGATTTTATAATGTTAAATTTATATTTGTTATATTCCTCAATGAATCCAGCTCTATAGAATGTATAACATTTAATTACCTCGTGACCTGAACATCTTTTAAAACATTCGCTGTGTAAAATGACAAAATATATATGTATCACCTTATTAATTTAATAATATCAAGTTAGTTAATTTAATCAAGAAAATTTGCACAAAATGCGAAAATATGTCTTATGCTTATCATTTAAAGTGGGCCTCATATAGATATAAAAAAGGACAATAGACATCGGAACCTAAGGAGCCTAATATGCTATGCTATGCTATGCTATGCTATGCTATGCTATGCTATGCTATGCTATGCTATGCTATGCTATGCTATGCTATGCTATGCTATGCTATGCTATGCTATGCTATGCTATGATATGCTATGATATGCTATGCTAGTTATGCTATGCTATGCTATGCTATGCTATGTTATGCTATGCTATGCTATGCTATGCTATGCTATGCTATGCTATGCTATGCTATGCTATGCTATGCTATGCTATGCTATGCTATGCTATGTATTGCATGACAAAACCGATATACACAACTACCACAATTTCAGAACATCGCAAAAACACAATTTGCGCATTTTAGATACGTATATGTTTAAAATTAGTTAGTTGTTTGAGGATATGAAATAAATCACGTATTAAATAAGTGTAAAAAGTTATTTACGTCATTATTTGAGCACGTGTGTCAAATAAAAATATTGTTATACTCACTCTTATTCCACTTTGTTGGGGAAATACGTGATAAATAGGGCCATTCAGTGGTCAATTTGACATTGACCGTAACTGGCATGCATAATAATGAAAAAATAGTATCCAAGCAACCTATGTGATAGATTGAAGCCAACAATCAAACTTGAGCAGAAAATGCTGATAATTATACTTACCAGTCTATATAGGCCTACTATATGGACAAATCATAATGGAGTAAAAGAATCAAATATTATAATTTATATTATATTAATAATTTAGCTTTTGCTATCTTTATAGTTATCCATTGACCATTTCATGTGGATCTGTCAAGTTGATAATAATAAAACATTGAGCTATATTTTATCATGTGTTTTTAATATGATAAAGAATAGTAGGCGTATAGGTTGACATGAACAATGATGAATGTCAGCGGTCACCACCCAGCCAACAAGAGTCACTCACTCAATGTAGGAGCAATGTTGGACCAACGTCGTAGACGTTGAACCAACATCGATCCTATACTACATTAGTTCATTATCTGACTGGTGAGTCATCATTTTAGATACACTTTTATATGGCGTGATTTGCCCAATGACAAGGTCTTGCCACGTGTTTTAAGTGATAACTAGTTCATTGGATTATTAATTTAATTTGTAAACAAATATGATTAATATGTATTGCTAACATAAATTAGGGTACATTCAGCTCACATGGGTATAACACATCAGCTCGTTCAGATGGCATGGTATGTATTATCACTCATGTAAAGTTCTTGCTCATCCATATAAATTTCCTGTGCCCATCAGAGACAGTGAAATTCCTAAAAAATATTCTGTAAATTTCATGTAAATTTCATGTTTTGTTTTGTCTTTTTTAAATGGTTAATTGATGATTTGAATGGTTTATTAAAGATTTTTAAAAACGTTCACGTGGGGTCCTTGAATCAAATAGGTATTCCAGGCATAAACACTGGTAAACAAATAATGTGTTTTACATGCTTTAATCAGTAGTTAAAAACAATAATCCCCAGGCTATTACAGCTTATCATAACTTCGTATTTTATCAAGTTCTTTTCAAAAACTTGCTTGGATAGCGCTAGATGTCAGGTATAGGCAGATGTGAGCCTGGTATGCACCTTGCAGACATAAAATAATGTAGTAACATTCGTTCTCAGCAAACACGAGACGTTTACCCAATGTTGGTTCAATGTTGGTCCGACGTCGTAGACGGCGGGCCAACAATGAACCAACAACGGGTAAACGTCTCGTGTTTGCGGTGCTCGTATCATCCATTGTTGTTTGATGGGCCAATGTCACAGTTGCTGGACCAACAGTAAAATAACATTGGGCCAATGTCTCGCGTTGGCCGGGAACCTTTTACCACATGCTATAACATAACACATGTTATGTTGGCTTAACGTTGAGCCAGCATCTTGATTCAGTTGGGATTTGCTGAGTACATCACTGTGAATGTTGCAGAGTACCAGTCTAATTCACGGACTAGGTCAAAATGGCCGCCAGCCGACGTACAATGTGTACTTAAGGCTTGTTGCCAGATTTACTATCAGTGGAGAATGGTAAATTGGGTTGTTAGTCATTCAAAGATGTGAAATGAAACAACACAAACGTTGAACCAATTACGCAATAGTAATGCTCTGTTTTAACTGAAACTCACCACCGTTTTTTATTCATTGCAAGTAACGTATTAGTGCATAGAAACAGCTGACATAATGTGTCCCATACTAGAAGGCCTATGGTGACAAGGATACCCGGTGGTCTCGTGATATTTCAAATAAAGCCGTGCCTTGAATACATAATAAAAGGTTCAAAAAGATGAAATTAAAATAATGGTATTCAATAGTGCTTATTCAGTTTTTATGAACAGATAAGTTGAATATTTTTTCAAATTAATTGTAAATAATGAAGTGCGCAATGTCCCGCCCCAAACCGTCACTAAGAATTACATCTATGTTTGGAAAAATATTCCTGGTGACATACTAATAACTCAATACATTTTGAAACAGCATGGTATGCCCTACATAATGATATGAAGACAAGCAAAATACGCTCTGAAACGCACTTTATGTTGGATAGTTTAATATAATGTATATAGGCCCTATAGCACATCTTAATACATTAGTGATAGAGATTTTTTTGCTATTTTTGAATAATAGTATATAATATTATATTATGACTTCAGTCAGATATCCGTTCTGTTATTTTTTTATTATTGACTGATAATCGTTGTTTATCATTTTATCACAACTTTACCAGCAAAGTCGAGACGTTGACCCACCGTTGACTTAGTTTTGGCCCATCGTCTTCGATGCTGGCCTGACAGTCAGCTAACATTAGATAAACGTCTCGTGTTCGCTGGGTTAGCATTGGAATCAGCAGGTGATTCTACACAGCCAACAAGAATCACCCAATCAATGTTGGGCCAACGTCGTTGACGGTGAACCAACATTTATCGTCTTAACCGGTAAGTTAATACTTACTTATTAACTGATAAATAATATAGCTATGCTATATGCTATGAACAGTAAAGTTTATAACTAGTTTACAAAAGAGAAGCGTGTCTCCAATTCTGCGCAACGCAGTTAAGTGATGTCACCGGAAACCCTTAGAATGGCTACTCGGTGAAAGCAATATTAGATAAGACTCCTCCCCCGTAATTTAGTTTATTATATTAGCTAGCTCGGTGAAAACAAAGGAGGTCAAGGTGTTTGAGTCTCACAGAATTAGCGAGATTTAAAAAAATGATAGGCCGCCATTTTGACAAATCTGAAAAATTTCCACACATTTCAAGTTGTGGATCGTGTCAACGAGACACAACTTTCAAATAAATAACTTACCGTTTACATCACATCACGTCCACTATGCTGCTCTGAAAAGCCAAATGGCACTACCTGCTTACTTGTAAAGTAAGCAGGTACTGCCATTTGGATTTGAACGGTAGTATGGAACTGTGTGCACCGCATTATTAATCAGACTTAGATCGTGTTAAAAATACATTAGATCACCTGACAGTATATAATAATACTCATTTCAAAATCTGAAGTATTGTACATAACATTACAGATGTATACATTACCGTGTATATTTATCCTACATTTATGGAGATGGACCTGAAATGAGCTCATGTGTTGTCCTCACAGCTCGCTGGTGGACCAGTACAATGTAAAAGGAGGGAGTTTTCTGGCAGCATCTTCGGACAAGAGGACAATTTAAATTCATCCTGCTGAATGGTTTGTTTCTATTTTTCATTTATTTGAAGCTGGAAGCGCTAACGCAATTTCCAGCTTCAAATGACGAGAAATATCTGTACTTATGGAAATAGACATTTCCCAAATTAAATTATTTGACAGGCCGAGCATCTATCATAGCCCACTGTGCACCCCAGCAAACATGAGACGTTCACCCAATGTTGGTTCAACGTCGCAGACGGTGGGCCAACTTTGAACCAACATTGGGTGAACGTCTCGTGTTTGCTGGGACACGGCGTTGTAGTGACGTTGAATCAGCGTCAATGACGTTGATTCAACGTCGCACCAACGTTGTGCGCCCAGTGGGAAACATTTAGTGTATGATTCTTAACAATCTCAGTACCATTACATTTGGACTGAAAGATGCTGGAAAGCGTATATACGGTCAAGGCAGTGGCAGGACAAGGATTAACCCTTTGACCGCCGGTGCCGCATAAATTCGGGTTTTCATTTTTATTAGCACATTGAGTACCATTTTTTAAATATGTTAAAGAAAAAATGTGACATCAATCAGCAAGATTTAAAAAGAGTTGACCTCCATTTTGTCAAGTATGAATAATTTTCACTCACTTGAAGTTGTGGATCGCGTCAGCGAGACACAACTTCAAGTGGGTGAAAATTCCAATTTAAAAATTTGGCGGTTAAAGGGTTTAAGCGCACAATCAGGCCAACAATCATCCAAAAGCCAACATTTTATTTTCGCTTTTTTATATGTCCATACTATGTGAACATGTCCATAGACTAGAATTGTGGAAGTCTTTACAATTTTGGGTTGCTGTGACAACGTAGCAAGTGTGCCGAAAGCCCCATTTATCAGTTATTCCTGTATTTTTATTTATTTTGGACATGCATGACCGAAATTAAATGTCGTCCTTATTTATCGCTTTACTGGTAAACGTGCAACACAAAATTTAAATAACTTACGCAATTCTGGTCTATGGACATGTTATGGACATATCAAGGCCAAAATAAAAATGATTATTTCGGCCTGATTGTGTCGCTTTAAGTGCGTGACCTCGCACTCTAAGCTGACAGCTGTGGTGATCGCCACATACCGTCACACTGTTATGTCTGACCAGCCTGTCGCTAAAGATTGACGTAGCAGAGAGTGCCTGAATGACCTACTAAGACAGAAGCTGTTTGCGTCAGAAACCTCACAATTCCTGTGGTTGTTTATTGTGTTAATCTCGCCCCTTCTCAGTGCCAACGTATTACCACCCTGGAAGTGGTACAATTAGCCGCTTCTATAATTAACTATGCTAGGATCATTTTTCACTTTGTTATTGAAAGATATGCATCTACAAATGGCGTTAGTTTTTAATTTGTATTTTAATTGTACCTTTACAAATAAAGGGGTAATTGTTTGTTAGATTTAGATACTGATCTGCCTGAGGATATGAATATGTTATAATTAGCCTGCTGATTAGGGTGAATGACCAACCGGTGAACTATATTAATTGAGCCAATGTAGGCTTGATGCTGGCCCATTGTTTGCAACGCTGGTCCAAAATTAAACGAACATTGGCTCAAAACATCATCTTTGCTGGTAAGTTGCTTGTTCTATAACCAGTAGTTGATGGGTGCTCGCGGAGATACGTACGTCCAGGGGCCTTGTTCTGACATCTCAAAAGTTAAGCTGACAGCCAAGTCCATCTTATGCAGTACATTCATAGCTTTGCTTATAATTGGTGAAAATTTGTCTACTGTTATTATAATTTCGCCGTTCTCATCTTGTACCAGTTTTTGTGAATAATTATTTAACATACTTTCTCCTATATTTTTTGGTAACATATATGCATGGGCTGAGGTCTTCTAAAGAGGTATTATTGGCCTTTTTCTGAGGTCTTATCGGTTTTCTTCTGAGGTCTTCTTGGTCTTCTTCTGAGGTCTTCTTGGTCTTCTTCTGAGGTCTTATCGGTCTTTTTCTGAGGTCTTCTTCGTCTATTTCTGATGTCTTCTTGATCTTCTTCTGATGTCTTATTGGTCTTCTTCTGAGGTCTTCTTGCCATTTTTCTGAGGTCTTATCGGTCGTCTTTTGAGGTTTTCTTGGTCTTCTTCTGAGTTCTTCTTGGTCTTCTTCTGAGTTCTTGTTCTTTTTTTACCTCTTCTTGGTCTTCTTCTGAGTTCTTCTTGGTCTTCTTTTTTTACCTCTTCCTGTTCTTTTTCTGAGGTCTTCTGTGTCTTCTTCTGAGTTCTTCTGGGTCTTTTTCTGAGGCCTTCTTGGTCTTCTTCTGAGGTCTTCTTTATCTTTTTCTGATGTCTTCTTGGTCTTTTTCTGAGGTTTTCTTGGTCTTCTTCTGAGGTCTTCTTGGTCTTCGTCTGAGGTTTCCTTTGTATTATTCTGAGGTATTCTTGGTCTTTTTCTGAGATCTTTTTGGTCTTCTTCTGAGGTTTGCTTGGTCTTCTTCTAATGTTTTCTTGGTCTTTTTCTGAGGTCTTCTTCTGCTCCGCAAAATGTCCCAATGTTGAGCCAGCGTCGTGGACGGTTGAAATTGTCTGCTGGGTAGCCCAAAATGCTGACCTACTGTTGACCCAACTGTGGGGCAGCGTCTTGTATGACGCAGGTCGAGTGCTGGCACAACAATGGCTGAATATATGTTGTTTCCTGGGTATAGGGTGACACGTGCCTTGGTGTGAAAGCCATCTGGAGCTATTGTTTTATTTACATAATGTCCGTGTTATCACAGGTTCATGCGGTAGTCTAAGAACAGGCACGATACATTAAGCCAATGATGTTTTAACGTTGGTCCAGCGTCCGCGACGCTGGCCAAACGTTAAACCACCATTGACACACATCTCTTTCAGTTTGCAGGAGCGGCGCCATGGTTCAGTGCAGCTGTACTGGGATCCATGTGACTCCAGACACGTCCAGGCCTTGGGTGGGATACCGATTAGCTGACGTTTATCACTCTAATCGCCAGGGTCAGTGAGTGCATGCGGCGGGATGGCTGGATGCCGCTGTCTCTATCGCCACTAGCAATATAAATGTCACAATGTCACACATTAACCTTCTCAGTGCTACACGCATATTCAAATTAAAAAAAATAACCCCTTAACCGCCACTCACGATTATCATCCTTTTTAATCCTGTTCAATGACATATTAAAATAAAACCGTTTATTTGCCGTGAAATATATGTTCAGTTAGCAGGAGTTGGAAATAAAATGCACGGTTCAAGTGCTGGAAATAAATGCACTGTTCAGTAACAAGAATTAATAATACAATGTACTGCTATGTCAGGAAGAAATGCAAATTATGTATACTGTTCAGTCAGCTAGAATTGAGACTTAAATGTACTGTTCTGTTACAAAAGAAAGGAAAGGAAATTCGCCTTTCTGTCATCAAGAATTGGAAATTAAATCAACTATTCTGTGTGCAGAAATTGAAAATAATAAACATTATCCTGTTAGAAAAAGAGAAATGTACAGCGCACTCAGCATTAATTGGAAAGTATTAAATGTACTGTTCAGTCAACAAGAATTGGAAATGCAATGTAACGTTCTGTCTGCAAAATATGGAAATGAAATGTGTTGTTAATAATTAGAAATGAAATGCACTATTCTATCTACAGGAATTAGAAATGAAATGCAGTGTGGGTAATTTTTTTAATTATTCAGGTTCGCGTTCATAGAGGTAACGATACAAAAATTAAATAAAAACAAAATAATATTTATTTATGGTCACATACAGTGGGAATTAATTTAGTAGACCAGAATTAGAATCCCTCACCACATGACCGCTAATAACATTGTAATTCTCTCAAGCCACTGGATATTAGGATGTTCATATGATTTTCAAAACAATTTGTCATGGCTCAGAATGGGAAGTTATTGAAAATAATTGAATATCGTTTTCAACGGGGTGCTCCATTAAAAATCCAATGTGGTGGTAAAAATGGTCAAATCTGCGAGGGTTTTTCCCCAGCGATCTCATTAGATCTGAAGCTGTAAAAAAATATAATAAAATGACAAACAAAATTTTCAGCCTAAAATGTTTGGAACGTTTCTTGGAACTTACTAAATTTTGTCCATCACCTCTCCCCTCCCCACATGAGAAAACGCTCAAGTGGCTTTTTGCTAAAAAATTGACCACCTCCCCTCTCAAACAAATACACAAGAATATCGTGCAAGTACCAGAAACCCCTTTGCGGAATGTAACTATAAACCAGTGTAGTTCACTCATATATCAATATGTGCATGGAACGAATTGTGACTTTAGTTACTTTAACCTTCAACCTAGATGTAGGTCATGGTCAATCATTTGCAGGCATATAAATACATCTGGAAAATGTGTGAACAATCTGTATAGTAGTACCATAGAGTCTTTATTAACTCTTTATTTATGGTAGTACAGGCTCTAGTTCATAACCGGCGGCGGCAATTTCATTTCCGCACTAAAATGATCTCTTTATCACCAAAAATAATCCATATAGACCTAAGGATGAGAAAGTCAGTGAATATTGTTCAACCGCAGAGTATAATCCACGTTAAAAAAACGTATCTGCCACGGCTCTGCGAGGGCTCGAATTTCAAATTCATCGTCTGGAGGACAGTGACATTCGATTCATCTGACCATCCTCAGGAGGTTCTCTAATTATTCAGCTTTTATAACTGTGCTCTAAAGTGGCAAAAATTCCCATTCATTAATTCAAAGCGTGAGTGTTTTCCGGAGTGGTGAATAGAGATGTCTGAGCTATTTCAAGTGACCCTCGGCACAGTGCATCCGACCCAGAAAGCATGGTAAGTTGACACAGTTTGGCCGGCGTCGCACACAACGTGACAACTTTATATGGACTTTGGGTGAGAGTCTCGTGTTTTCGGGGATGTCCATCAATGTTTTCCCATGGCGATAACAGGGGAATCTGTGATGGCGACAGCTGTTGTCATGTAAGCAAAGAGAGTGACGTCATAACCTTGTTGGCACAGTGTCACCTTCTGGGTACAGGGTGTGAAGTAGCCAGGGACACGCTGAGAAAGATGAGGGGGGGGGGGGGCTCCAGGACCTGATCCTGATTATAACACATCAGTCCCAGTAAACAACACACACTGACCCAAAGTTGATTTCATGTTGGGCCAGCGTCGTAGACGGTGGCCGACATTCAATTAATATTGGATCAACCGCTCAAGTTTTCAAGGATATCGTGAGATACCAAACTCCAGATGATGTTGGGACAGAGTTGGACAGGCTGGCACATCATGGGGACAATGTTTTTGTTTTTCACAGCGCTCTCAAACAGAACTAGATATAATACTGCTGTTGGCTCATCGACTTAATGGTGGCTTAACGTTGTCACATCGTCTGCGACGCTGGGCCAACATCAGATCATACCTCATGCTTTGCTGATATGAAATAACAATGAACTCTTTTTCATCATTCATAAAGTTGTGTTAATACAGACGAGACGTTGTTTTAAAGTTGGCCCACTGTCAACAATGATGGCCCAACATTAAAGCAACACGGCTCATCGTCTCGTGTCTTGCCAGCAGAGGTCATTTACTTGTACATGCTTAGCAAACATAATACATTACCCCAATGTTGTTTCAATGTTGTTTCACCATTCAGGACGCTGGCCCAACATTGAAGCAACAATGGGGCGTGTTGTTTCTAGAGTGAAATCCCAGCTAACACGAGACATTCACCCACGTTGGTTCAATGGCGGCCCACCGTCTAAAACGCTGGACCAGCATCGAACCAACGTTGAGTGAAAGTCTCGTGTTTGCTGGAATGGTGTCCTCGACTCCAGGGCATGCCATTTTATTTGTCATTACTTTCCTCACACACTCGCTATCATTTAACAAGTAAGGTCCCTTGGCTAGAGGGCAACCACCACATCTTGTCTTATCAGAGCGCTCGATTCTCCCAGATTTGGACACAGCCTTGCCGCTTTCCCAGCAAACACGAGACATTGAGCCATAGTTGGTTCAATGTTGGGCCAGCGTCGTAAATGGTGGACCAACATTGAACCAACAATGGCTCAATGCCACGTGTTTGCTAGGAATTCTTCGTGACTCCCATATCCAGTTTAAACTAGTTTAAAGAAAGATTTCGTGAACATGTGTGCTTGCAAACTAGATGAAAAAATTACCATTTTCATGATTTGTTTGTAGTTAATTGTATAAAAGCGTACTTCTATGGATAACCTGTGCTATCATTATTCCTGATAGGCAAACCAAAAAGTTGCATATCTAAAAAATAAAGGCAACATTAGTACTGATCATATGAAGGGATCTTAACAAAACATGTGTGGACATATCATTACGATTTCTATGTCTCCCCTCTCTCAGAAGTGGGGACATGTTGGTTTACCTCTGTCCGCTCAGTCTGTCTGTCGGGTTCTCTCCGTCTGTGTGTCCCATTTATTTCTGTCCGTCTGTCCAGGGCTTTCTATCGTGCAGGTGGTCAAACACGATACGTTGACCAAACGCTGGGCTAATGTTGGCCCACCGTCTACGATGCTGACCCAACATTAGCCCTGTATTCAGTTACCGGGTCGTGTTTGGTGTCACGCTCAATGTGGGCCATGTCACAGACGGCGGCCCAACATTAACCTAGCTATGGTTCAAAGCATTGTGCCGATACCCCAGCAATAAGTACTGACTAGGGCTGAATGGATACAGCCCAGCACCGGTGACGCTGGCCCAACATTTAACAGACATTGTGTAGGTGTCTGCTTGTACTCGCCCCCAGCAGTAACCACTAGCATACCAGCACGCAGACAATTAAGCCACACTGTGTTTCACACCAAAACGGAATAATAAATTCTGCTTAATAGGCCTACATAGTCTCTAGTGTCCACAGGAGTCATTTAAAAACATTAATTACAAAAGCCATTGACAATACTTCTATTAGCTATCAACCTTTATGGTTATGCTGCTGGAGGGGAGACATGTCCAGTTTTTTGTTTACAAGAAAATGTGACCCTTCTAGTTAACTTTTAGCTTACGACCTTACTGAAGGTGCAACCAAGAAGCTCCGTCCGTCCGGTAGGCCTATATCTTCTCGCGCCTATAACGATTTGGTATGTGGGTCACTTCCAAGTAGCTAATAAACAGGTTAAAATGTTTTTTTTTTATCTCAATTTAATACGCACAGGGTGTCTGGCCGTTGCAGTGGGACGTTAAGTGTTCATTTTGCCTCGAACCTTGCACTTTAAAAAGTTAAAAGCATGTAATTTTTTACTGAGTGGTTAGTGATATCATGGGCTCATTTTCTGACATAGAACACTTTAGTTGGTCTTCTGTGGGAATACGTAGCCTACCCCCTAAAAACAGATTTATTCAGGTGAAAATGGCTAACAAACATTATTTTATGTCGAGACAATGCACCAAATATTTCATAGGGATGAATATTTTCATAGAAATTAACTACAAATATATTTGTATCCATTTTTATTATAATTTAACTGATATACAGTTAAAAAAGGAAACAACTACTTCAAATGTATAATGTTCATATCGTCTGCAAGGATTAGTTGCAAGCTTAGTTTCAATTGTCTATAATAGAATATATAGTAAAGAAGTACATACCACTGAAATACTGTCACCTTATGTTTGCAATATTATCAACATTTTTATCTTAATCTTTTCTCTATGTAGTAGTTTCTTGCTGAAACTACTGGTCATGAATTTATAGCAGCCTACTTTACCCAGTATGTAATCAATAAACTAGGAGGGTTAAGTGTTGGGCATACACTGGCTGAGTTTATGGTCTGTGTACATGGTTGTGCAGTCCCATGCCTGGCAGTAGGCTCCAACAACCTCGGGCCACACTGATCTACTGTTCTTAGTGATCTCTGGTCTGTTTATCAACACATCAGTGATTAAATTTGTGTGCCCTGATAGCCAATATGATCCAACAGCAGTCTTGAGGATGAGCCTTATGGGCTGCCCTGTAGCATTATGTCGGTCGACATAAATATTTGTTTGTGAGGTGTCACCAAGAGCCTTCTGAAATCACTTTAGCATTTGTTTACGTTGGATAGACATCACGTCTCGTGTGAAAGTGGATATAGCTGTAAGCATGCATTTATATAACGTCAATGTGCCTGATACAGTCTTGTGTCACTTATCTGTTCAAATAACTACTAATATCATCTACCATCACCTACCATCCTATGTAGCTTGATATTATCCCTAGGATTTATGGAAGGATAAGCCCCATACTAGTACTTCTAGAATTAACTGTCCTCTTCAGGCTTTTTACAGTGTATAAGCTCACCATGCCTTTTGAGTTCGATGAAGTGTAGGCCTACTGGCTTCAAATCAGGGTCAGTCTTTTGACAACCCAAGCCAGTACGACTAGGTAGGGCCTAGTCATTTTGAATTGCAGCTATTCCTTTCAATGATTGTAATTATGTCTTCAGTCAGCCACATGAGAGGATAACAGTTTTGAGTAGGATATATTTTGGGAGCGTCGCATACAGATGTTCAAAAGGAGGTCGTTGTAACTTATTGTTATTCAGTTATCATTATATTCTTGGATGGAAGGGTAGATTCTGGGAGGGTCGCACATGAATGTTTAAAAGGAGGGTTTATTCTGAGAGGGAGGGGTTGGTCATGGTAGGTTCACACATAGATGTATCAAGAAGGGTAGATTCTGGGAGGAAGGGGAAGGGGGGTATATTATGAAAGTGAGTGGTAGATTCTGGGATCGCTGCATATATATGTTGAAAAGGGGTTATATTCTGGGTGGGAGAGGTAGATTCTGGGAGCCACCGTAACCTACCCCGTCGGTATAGTTCAGGATTATGGGGCGACTACAATATACCCGGGTATAATCTTGGATAGGGGTATATTTCCGGACTCTAGACCTGGACTCAAACCTAGTATCCTCATGTTACAAGTAGAGTCAGTTCACGGGCAGACGACTTAAGCTTGAATCTTGGTTCCCATCCGTGGTGGTGTTCTTAAACCATCTCAATCGTGATCAGATAAGCTGGTAAGGCATTGTGTGGAGACCAGGAAAATTAACTGAAGTAAACATGGAGAATCGATGTCTTCACTCTCACCTAAGCATCCGAATGTTTGTTTTTTAAGGAATTAAAAAAACAACTCGGGGCTTATACAGAAAAATTTATTACGAAATGTACATAATACTTTTACATGCAAGATTGACTCTTGCTATTAATTCTGATCGGTTGAAAATAATTATAAAACCCATAAATATTAGACATGTATTCATATTCTGGCTAGTGTGGGGTGTGTCACCATCACGTAACAATGTGTAACAAATGGGGCGAACAACTTCTCTAAACCAGATGTAGGTAACAAGTCTGTGAACACATGATAATATAGAGAACCCAGTCACAGCTCTACAGTATAACAATAACATGACTAACTAACAACTACTAGCAGTAGATAACACGTGGCCGCATTATTTGGGAAGCTTGCCCTTCATGGTGGGTTGATGTTGGGTCATCGTCAGCCACGCTGGCCCAACAATAACCCAACATTAAGACATTTTTTAAATAAAATTCCTTCATTCAAAGATGGGTCTAATCCATCAAAATAAGTAGGTTATCAGCTTCAATTTCATATATTATACCCGGGTACTTGATAAATAACACAATTTTCATCCACCTTTAGATAAAGGTGAATGAAAATGGGTAGAAATAGCGTTAAGACGTTACACCAGCATTGGGTGGATGTATGGTGTTTGCCGGGTTTCTGCAGGTAGATCATGTACAGCAAGAACATGAGCAACTCTAATTCAAAAGCAGCATTACTTCTGGTTCATTTTCTTATTCTTTGTCCATCGTGGATATCTCAGAATCGTCTTAAAACATGTTAAAAGTAATTGTTTAGTAAAATATGCCGAAATTTCCATACCTGATACATGAACGCATTCGTTTTTAAGAAGAACTTTATACAATATAGAGAAAACGTCATTTCTGTAAGTGGTTTGCTGTACGAATGCAAATCGTTTGACCAAACTCAATATAGTTAAATACAGGGACCAAGTTTGATATTGGAGGGTGCACGTGGGTTAAAAAACGAATAGAGCGAACAGCGAATCGCCTGTTCTTAGGGTCCGAGCATCGAGGATTGCAGTTTATAAATAGTGTAAAAAACGAACATAAAAATTTATATCTATTTTTATCTTTATCATTTCCCCCTTATAAAAAGTGAATAGTGAGGCCAAAAATGGGAAAAAGCGAGCTGCGAAGAATCTATAATTTCCGGGACCCATATGCACCCTCATATTAGAACGGACACACACCAATCTCGATTTGACCCATGTTGGGATACCGTCTATGGCCCAATGTCAATCCAGAATGGGATGGACGTCTTGCCGGTACCAGGATCTTCTATCAACACCAGGGAGGTTACAGTAAGCTACTGTATATTATAGATCTAGGTTTCTCTGGCGAATGTATCCAGTGGTAGGTAATTTATCGATACCTTAACTAGTAATTATTTAATGATTTTTCTAATCTTTGGTCAACAGACACTGGCATTGTGACTTTCTACTTTGGCATAGCGATAAACTACTCTAGTGTTTGACATTTTTATAAATAATTAAAACTCATGTACAAATCATTGAAATGTAGCTATAAAATCATCCCTACGATCGATTCTTTGGCGATAACGTAAAAATACATCAAGTGGAAAACATATATATGTCAAGTCTTGGCTAGGTGAAAACTAAATTAAATGCCCTTATAAAATTTCACATATTAAATCCCGCGTCCTGAAGCTAATGCCTCAAATTAGCAGCATTTGTAATAACGAACAGGAATAAAGTTAGCTCATCGTCATACAATCACGATAATAAGTTATCACTACAGATTCTGTATACTCCTTTTACAAATGTCAGTCAACAAGTTTTCTGAGAAGCAGAAACATGTCGTTTATCCATCAAAGTTGATAAGCAAGTGCAATATTCTCAAGCAGGTGTCTGAATGCTTAATCACACTATATTTAGTCTTGAAAACAGGCTCCTGCTTTCAACAAATTATCTAATAGAAATGTTGACCCTCTTGAAGTTGTGTCTTGCTAGTGACATGCAACTGCAATAGGGTAAAATCACTCATTACAAGTTCAATTTGTGACAAAATATTTGCAATTCTTTCTGATACACAATTAAAGCGGTGAAAGATTTTGTATAGACCATGGAGACCAAATGTGTTTTTTTTCAATTTGAAATCATCATAAATGTCTTAGTTAGCTCTTTCAAGTCATTTGAATACTTGTGTTATGGGTCTACGACCATTATGAATGTTTTACTCTTCCAGTGCGGGGATCGACTCTAGACCGGACGTCTACAGACATCAGATTCTGACATCTAAATTCGATCCCCGGCTGTAAGGGTTAAGAACAGATTTCACTTGTAAAAAGAGTTATTGGATATGCATTTTGGATGAATGTGGTTTTGTAAGAAAAAATTGAAGGGGACAAGTATACAGTGATAAAGAGTAACAATAAACCACAGCATGGGTTCCATTTTGCAACAAATACTTGTAGTTAACTGACATGTGACAAACGACACGTGTGAAGGCCTACCATGCAATCTTACATGTATGAGTTAGTGTGTGACATGATAAAAACACGAAAAAACCCTGTGGGAGGCCAACTTACCGGGGCCACATTGTCAAATCAGTTGACACCTAGATTCACAACTATACACGCATACATACATATGTGCAAACACATAGAAAAATAGACTTGCCACCTTACTAAGGGGGATTCAATCAATATTTCCTAAGTATATAATTCGACAGTATTCCATCTGCGAGGACAGCCTGTACAAACTATATATGGTCTTATGAGCTCTCTATTTTACTGTCAACATCAAGTGATCATCACATGTTTACCACGTGATCATCATGTGTTTACCAAGTGTCAAATCACGTGATCACCACGTGATTATCACGTGATGTGCACAAATGGAGCAGTTTTCTGTCACAGACTCTGAACTAAATAATGTGTCACTTCACAAACCACATGCATGGATGACGTCACAAGACGATGAGGTTAAATTAGCTATCAGTGTGTGTATACATGTGTGTCGGTGTGTATATATAACATATAGTATATGTGTATGTATGTATATATATGGAATGGCAGCTACTCTAGGGTGGTACAGTACCACGTGGTCACTCTGACACCATTTCCCGGTCATCTTTGTACAGTTGATGGTCTGAGATGGAACAGTCATCAGGGCAGGGGCTGGCAGTAATTTACCCTCCTGAACACAGCAACATCCCTCAGCAAAACACTCATATCAACCTGGTTAATCTTAACAACGCTAACCTCGGGCTTCGTATCATGTCAGAAATAACGGTTAAAAATTACCTCAGCATCGTCAGTCAATACACAAAATAGTAAATAATTCATCTTAGATAAAAGATGCCAATTTGATGCCTAATTCTACATAAATTAGGGGAGGTATACTGTGATAGTTGTGACAAATAGCATAGACAGATCAGACAAACGGATTATATCAGTACAAAATAAGAGAAACGGCAACTGTATATAAAATGTATTCTGCCTACAACTCAGTATAAATCACTGTGTAAAACACACAGATTTGAGACAAAATAAAAACACTTGTGAGTGGATTGTGACCTCTGTAATTTATACTTATGGAGCAATCCCAGCAAATAAGATATATAAAGCTATGTTGATTTAATGTTGGGCCAGCGTCACAGACGGTGGCCCACCATCTTACCAATGTAGGCTTGGCTTCTCGTATTTGCTGGGCTAGGTTCAGTTGATCACTATTATATAGTGTACTGCGAAGTAGAAACAAGGACTTCCTAATTATAAACTGTCAGTCCTTTCTTAAAAACCAAACATTGATGCAACGTTGACCCAGTGAAATAATGGGCAAACGTTGTGTCTATGTACTAGTTTGCCATTTTATGTTCGTCTTACCAAGAATATTCAACACAAAGTTCTTGGTGTTACCCCCCTTGGTCTTATTAACTGTACAAGTGGAAAAAACAAACAAATTCAACACATAGATAGTCCTCTGAACAAAACAGTGTCCTGCACTTATAATAAAGTATAGTGATAGATACAGTATGATTATGATTGGTTTTGTCTATGATGCCTACCTAGTCTACTAGGTGTACAAGAGCACACACGTGTCAGGCATGTCTACTGGCTGGCTGGGATGGGGGTATACAAACCATGTGTTTCTGTACATTATGCTGTTCACGTTAGATGACGAAGGGGAGCTGGGCAGGGGGTTACCCTAAGTATGGGAAGCCACTATCACAAAGACCGGAGTGGGGAGAGGGGGTCCATCTGTATGGTATGTACAATGAATTCTGGTGACTCTGGGATCCCGTCGGTCAACGTTAATGGAGAAGAATATAACAGTTTACTGAATTAATGATCACGCCTCATCCACAAAGGCATCAGGATAATATCTGTGATGTTGAGTCACCAGGAGTCCAGTCACCAGCTGGTTGTCACTGAATTCTAGACGTGTGGTACTGGTGTATATTGATAGGGGCCAGGTACTGTGTTGTGTTGATGAGTTGCTCTGGGACAGGTACTGTGGTGCGTTGATGAGGTGTGAGTATGGAGGGCGGGCCACTCTCCCATTTATACACATCACCAAATTAGCCTCGCCAGCTCCAGCTGTAGAGAACACATCTGTATCACCTGTAAACAGAGCAAAAACAAAAATATTATAATAGCTTGACAAAGTGTACAGATTGACTACCGAGGAAAACAGGAGACATTGTCAATGCTGCTCTAATGTTGTTCCACTGTCTGCGATACTTGCCCAACATTAAATTAGCCTTAGTGCATTGTATTTTGTCTCCTATGTCAGAGGTGAATTAGAGTGGGGAGGTGAGAGATGCTATGTGACTATCAAGCGCCGTACACACCAGCCATGTGACTATAAAGCGCTATACACTCCAGCACTCAGTCTCTTTACACACCAGCACTCACAGAGGTGAATTAGAGTGGGGAGGAGGGGATGCCATGTGACTATCAGGTGCTGTACACGCCAGCACTCACAGACGGAAGGAGGGGAGAGAAGCCATGTGACAATCAGGCGCTGTACACGCCAGCACTCACAGACGGAAGGAGGGGAGAGAAGCCATGTGACTATCGGATGCTGTACACACCAGCACTCACAGACGGAAGGAGGATAGAGAAGCCATGTGACTATCAGGTGCTGTACACACCAGCACTCACAGACGGAAGGAGGATAGAGAAGCCATGTGACTATCAGGCGCTGTACACACCAGCACTCACAAACGGAAGGAGGGGAGAGAACCCACGTGCCTATCAGGCGCTGTACACGCCAGCAATCACAGACAGAAGGAGGGGAGAGAAGCCATGTGACTATAAGGCGCTGTACACACCAGCACTCACAGAGGTGAATTAGAGCGGGGAAGAGGTGATGCCATGCGACTATCAGGTGCTGTACACGCCAGCACTCACAGACGGAAGAAGGGGAGAGAAGCCACATGACTATAAAACTCTGTACACACTAGCACTCACATAGGTGAATTAGAGTGGGGAGGAGGTGATGCCATGTGACTATCAGACGCTGTACACACCAGCACTCACAGAGGTGAATTAGAGTGGGGAAGAGGTGATGCCATGCGACTATCAGGTGCTGTACACGCCAGCACTCACAGACGGAAGGAGGGGAGAGAAGCCACATGACTATAAAACTCTGTACACACTAGCACTCACATAGGTGAATTAGAGTGGGGAGGAGGTGATGCCATGTGACTATCAGACGCTGTACACGCCAGCACTCACAGACGGAAGGAGGGGATGCTATGTGACTATCAGGCGCTGTACACACCAGCAATCACAGACGGAAGGAGGGGAGAGAAGCCATGTGGCTATCAGGCGTTGTACACACCAGCACTCACAGACGGAAGGAGGGGAGAGAAGCCATGTGACTATCAGGTGCTGTACATATGAGCACTCACAGAAGTGAATTAGAGTGGGGAGGAGGTGATGCCATGTGACTATCAGGCGCTGTACACATCAGCACTCACAGACGGAAGGAGGGGAGAGAAGCCATGTGACTATCAGGCGCTGTACACACCAGCACCCACAGAGGTGAATTAGAGTGGCAGAGATGCCAACATTAGCGAGAGAAAAGTGTAGTAACCCAAGTGTAGTGCCCTGAGAGAAAAGTGTAGTACCCTGGAAACAAGGCCGATGGAGAATCGAGCAGCAATGCTGTCAGAGGCTTTAAAAAGGCTGTTTGCCAATCACAAAGACGTATTATACACTGCCAGCTTAAGCTATGCTTCTAGTGAGCAAGACACATCGGTGGGCTGTATGTGTTTGTACACTTTACTGATAGCAAAAGTAAATGACTTTTGAGATTTTCAAGAACCACAATACCATTGCTCAAAGACCAAATTCAGTCTTAGACAATGAAATCAACATTTCAGTACCAAATAATTTGTGGAAGGTTTCATAAACTATAATCATTTTATAGTCTGATAAAAAAAACTGCCTGTGGGCAGTTTCTCTGTGATATTATAAATTAATACATGCATTATAATGCATACGACGTACTAAAGGTGCTTCATCTGTTAAAATTAAAGGACTGTCAAGCCCTCGTTACATACACACACGCACACACACACACACACACACTTCTAAGGCCTTAAATTGTATTCGAACAAGGTTTTGCGCATCTGTACAGAACATGTATATTACACAATTAACGTAAAGTTCAAAACAAGATATCATCTTGATCTAAAACAAACATGTTAGTTTATTGCTGGATCACTGTCTGACAACAGACAACAGACCAACATGTAGGGTGAACGTCTGATTTTTCTTGAGATGTACCTGTAAAACGCCAAACTGAGAAAAAACATACACATTTGAAATCCAAACTATCTACTTATCAAATAGTCAACATCAATATTACTAATTCCAGACATATTTGAGACATTCCTGATCAGGCGGGAAGTTAGTTAGAGGTAGTTTATTATACAGAGTCAATATCCCAACAAACACGAGGCGTTGGCTTAATGTTGGGTCACCGTTTACGACGCTGGACCAACATTAAGCCTGTATTGGGTTGACTCCACGTGCTCGCTGGAATGTAGATTTTTTTGAAAATATAATTCATGGTTGTATTTACCTGAGGATCAGAAATATATGATTTCATTTTCTTTTTTGTTGTTTTGTGTTTGGGAATGTGGTGTTGTGAGATGTGGCACGTCCTGAGAAGGTTGTGAGTGAGGGTCCTGCTGACTAGGACCTGTGGTTGTTGAGGCTCGTGCTCCTCCTCTTGGTGGCTGCTCCAGCTTGTGAGGCAGTAGACCAGACACTGCGGACTGTAGGCCAGCCTTACCCGTTTGTGTGTGTGGTATACTGGGCTGTGACCGTGTGTAGCGTAACTTCTGGGCGTCCACACCAGAGGAGCCTGCCGATGTGGGCCTCGTGGAGAAAGACGAGGAGGCAGTAGACAAGGCGGGACTGATTGTCATTGTATGTGGCCACGATGTCCTACCATGGGGAGCTTGTGAACCAGTCAGACTAGATGTAGAAGAGGGCGAAGTCTTCTGGGAGGAGAAGGAGGGAGTTGACCTTCCAAGAAGAGAAGATGAGGAAGAGGAACGTGATGATCCGGCAGCAGATTTAGAGAGGTGATGAGGCAGCTGTTGATGTATGAGCACTTTCTTCTGCTCATTGGCAGCACTCATCAGATGGTCAGGGTGTGGTCGCTGTCTGGTTGACACTCTACCACCAGGTACACTACCACTACTGGCAGAGCTGGCTGACAATGGTCGCTGTTTACTGCCTCCTCCACCACCACCAGCTATGTCTGATGGTGTACCTGTGTCAGCCACCACACCTAGCTCACGTAGACTCTGTAGGTCATCTGACGCCGACCGCTTATGTTGTACACTGTCCAGTAGTGCGGGTGAGTTACGACTCATGCCCCGTGTGGGAGAGGAGTCAGAGTCATCAGTGGCTGCTCGTGAAGCTCTAGCAAGCTCGATCTGCATCTGTGCTTTCTGCTCGTTGAACAGGTCAATTTGGCGCTGTAGAGCATCTCTTTGACGCTGTATTTCATCCTGCTGCTTCTTCATCTCCAACTAAAACAGCATCAACAAATACATTTATTATACGAGCAATCTGGCGCTGTATTGTGGTGTGTCTATAAATTTACCTTAGGTAAAAGTGCGTTGAAGAGAAACACCGGGGTGATATGTAATGTTGCAGAACCCTTTACATACACCACGGGGTGGCAACAGAAAAATATTTTCATGCAATAATGGAAATTGCTGTTCTTGGCTAAAGTCGCGACGCCATCTTGACACGAAACCATCTAGTAGTAAAGCAGTGTTGACTATACAGTTTACAGGTGCAGGCGATTATTTTTGAAATTATGCTTCGGCATGGCATAAATATTTCCATGAATTCGGCAAAATTAGGTGCGGGTGTCATATCTTAAATAAATCACAAATTGTAGGAGTCTCATTTTCAAACGTGGCGTACTTCTACACAGCACTTTTAAATACATTGTATTGAAATCCTTACATACCAGGACATTTCAGCATATTTTTACTCAATTGTTCTTCTTCTGCAAATATTTGCATTGATTTGCAATCTTGCAATTGAACACGCGAAAAGGTCCCAGCAAACACAACACATTTGCATAACATTGTATAAATGTTATACAAATGTGTTGTGTTTGCGGGGGTACTTCACAGGCTTGGGGCCAAAGTACTCGGTACTTCGGTACTTTGGTACTCGAGTACCGTTTTTTCAGTACTCGTCGGTACTCAGTACTCGTACTTTTGAAAAGTACTTGTACTCGTACTTGTACTCAAGTACTTTTAAAAATGAAAGTACTTTTAACGAGTACTTACGAGTACTTTACGAGTACTAGTCATCTGAAATTGATTTAAAATAGCTCACAGACAAATTATAAATCATTATAGCGGGATATGGAACATTCAGTTAATGATTCGTCTACCATCCATCCTTGTAGCTATTATAATGAAAAATGATTTAATTAATACTTTGAAATTATTTCAAAACTAGTCCAATTACCAACATCAACTTATAACAAAAGTGCAACTTATATAACAATATCATGCTGATAAATGCTTGTTCTGCCCTGTAGCCTATATCACTAGCATCCTCGTGTAGTTCACAAGATAATTGAATAGCCATTCTTAAACAAAGACATAAGACGTGTCTCTGGAAAACATGAATACATGTTGATAATTATACTAGTATAACATCTACCAGTGACTACACTATACGCTAGGACTAGTAGTCGTCAGGTCATTGAAGGGGAAGGTGTGATTTCAACAATGATGTCGCGCCATTTTAAAATCCCACTTACAACACCCCTTTCTTCGCAGCTAATCCCCAGCGAACACGAGGCATTGAGCCAGACGGTGTATCAAAATTACCATAGGTTTAATGTCAATGTGTTTGTTGAGACGATCAATCGGTAAATTTGAATAATATTCACACAATTTTGGCCCAATTGCGTAGACACTCAGCCGACACGGTGTGGAATGAGATAATGTAAGACTGCCATAGCTCATACAACTCTGTACCAATGTTGTGTAAGTACCCAAAAACACGACCACGACAACGCGACCCCTTGTGTACAGTGACTTTACAATGTCGGGCCAATGTCCAAGACATTGGGCCAAGAATTAACTAGCATTGTACCGAGAAGTACATAGTATTTTCACCTGATATAACAGTACTGTCCAAACACAGATGACCACAGTAATTAGACGGCAAACATCACCCTTTAGCTGCGGGACGCCACTATTATTTATATATCAGTATTACACATCATTTATAAAGCGGTTCATCCAAAAATAATCGGATCGCTGTGCATACCTTCTAAAAACAAGAAGAAAATAAAAGTAGACGAAATGATGTACAAGTTTACCATAGACGTCAGGTGACTAGCAAACTAAACAACCCTAAAATATACGATATACATTGTGTCAGATCACCAGGAAGCAGCAGGTGTATTTTTTTATTTGTCTGTTTTTTTAATATCGTGATTATATAGTTGTCATATGAAGCTAGAAATTGAGTCAGCAATTAAAGCTGCAAATGATAGAAAATATATTTGAACACGCTAGTGTCGCCTAAGGGTTAAAGGTGTGAGGTTACATAATGAGTCAATTGTAGGCCTACGGTGGCGTTATATAACCCCTTCCGTCCCCTAAATCTGATGACGGACCGAATAGACACAACAGCGACGTGCTCCTCCTATAAATCGCATAAAAATATATTTTTAAACGAATAATATGCTAATATATCAGCGTATGCCCGGGCTGAATCTCGTACGGATTTACCTGTATTATGGTAATACATTTAATTATAATTTTATCACGGTCACCGGCAACTAAAGTGTGTGTGTTATCGCAAAACAATTCTGCCGTGCAAAGCCCGTGCAAAACCAAAACGCAGTTCTGTTTACTTTACAGGTGAGCAGATACTGCCTTTTGGACTTTCAGGGTATAATTTTAATCCATGTAGGCCTACCCTTAATAGCCTTGATCTTTTCCATGACACAATGTGTGTTCAGGCTCATTTAAACGTTTATTTTAGTGGCGGCCAAATGTTGACGGCAATGGCCCAAAAATTTACCACCATTAGGCCTACTGGGACATGACATCAGATATGCAATATATCTATAATATAAGCCTGTCCCATAAAATATTATTTTCACCACTCATATATATCTATATGTGACCTGATCTGGCAAAATGAGTCATAAGTTGCATATTTAGATATTGTAGTTATTAACATATCCCGAACCTACACAAAATTACCTTGACAATGGTATATCACACAACTCTGTAGCGTGTTTAACTCCGAAAATATGACTCCACAAACTCAGAGAAATATGAAGTCTGAAATTGCGTCATTTTGAGACTTTTGGAAAATATTACGCAATTGTATTAAAATAAAATAAATAGAATAGATATTCATTCACACCCCATCTTCTTAATAATAAACGTATAGTTTTAACATTTTGTAAATTTTAAAAAAATATGCCAGATATTTTCATAGTTATGATTTTTTCACAGCATGAATATATCCTAATTATTGGCGACTGTTGCTATGGCAACATGCACAAATAAATTTATATCACTAATTGGAGTGTAAATGAGACTAATATCAAAATAACAGGTATATTTAATAAAACAGATTTTTACATGTACACCAATTTCTATGCCACACAATTTTAGGATTCGAAAGTAATCATATGAAAATAAAAACTTATGTTGAAAATAGATCAAATCAAGGTTATTTTGGCTTGTGCCCTAGCATCGTTTGCCAAAATGCGACTTAATAAGACTCATTTTGCCAGATCGGGTCAAATATAGCAACATGAAGTAACATATATTATAATTATATTGAAAAAAATCATGTAATTAATTAGAGTTTACAACCAAAGTACTCGGTACTTGTACTCAAGTACTTTTTATAGTACTTGTACTTGTAATCAAGTACTTTTAAACATCCAGTACTTGTACTCGTACTTGTACTCGTCATTTTTTCAAGTACTTGTACTTGTACTCGAGTACTTTTGTCCAGTACTCGCCCCAAGCCTGGTACTTCATCATTTAGAGTTAGTGTTAGAATCCATGTACCCATCTTCCCGACAGCAAGGCTCGCTGCTCCCAAGGTCGCCGACCAAGGTGAGCAGTGAGCCTTGCGTGGGAAGATGCGAGCCTTGCGTGGGAAGATGACGTTACCTTCTGTTGCTCTATCTGATCCTGCTCTTGATCCAGCTGTTTCTTGTAGAGATTCATCTCCTCCAGCTGTTTGTCTTTCACCATCTCCACCTTGCTCTTCTCCTGCTGTACTGACTCCTACACATACAACACAAACACGAACTCTTTCACCCTTATAGTGATGAAATATTCTGACTTCAGGAACTAAAGGGCTATTTACTTTATTCCTTTAACCGCCAAATTATTAAATTGTAATTTTCAGCCACTTGAAGTTGTGTCTCGCTGACGCGATCCACAACTTCAAGTGAGTGAAAATCATTCAGATTTTTTTCAAATCTTGCTCATTTAGATCACGTTTTATTATCAGCATGTTTAGAAGGTGGTACTTAATGTGCTAATAGAAACACATTATAGATATTTAAGTCTCTCAGTGCGAGGATTGACTTTTGACGTCAGAATCTGACGCGCTGAATCTACCCCAGAATTTCCAAAACAACGCCTACACATAGACAACATAAATACTTCAGTCTTGTTCTGCTAGGCCTGCATATTATACGGGTCAAGAAATTTTCAACCATAATAAAATGCAACTGAACTAGGAAATTGTGCAATTTCCTAGCTTGAAATGACAAAAAATCAACACATTGAACATTTACCACAAACTATTTTGTTCAATATGTTGATTTTCTTGTCATTTCAAGCTAGGAAATTGCGCTACCAATTCCAGTTTCAAATGTGTGAAAAATTGTAGCAAACAATTCAGGAAGACATTTGTCACTTTTCTTTCATTTTTTTCACCATTTGACTTGCTTATTACGAACCCGGGAATTCAACACATTTTCATCACACAATACGTGAGTTATATGTATTTAATTGTATTGTTTATACGGCTTTGAATTCATTGAATTTCGTATTTCTGCATTATGCCGAAATAACTTCTAGAATACACTGACAACTACGTGGCTACAAGCATGTACTCTGTAAAAAAGCATGATTCTTTCTACCGCAAGATTTTGCCCCTGAGAATTAGGCCAGACAACCATTCCCATGAACAATACAGAGTGATTACAATTAGGTTTTAAACTACAGAAAACTAATTGTAAATAAAGAAAAAAAAAGCATAGGACAGACCAGTGTTCAGCAGCACTATAGTATCCCATGTTGGTTTAACACTTTAACCGCCAAATTATTTAATTTCAATTCTCACCCACTTGAAGTTGTGTCTCGCTGACGCGATCTACAACTTCAAGTGAGTGGATTTGACAAACTGGAGGTCAACTCTTTTTAAATCGTGCTGATTGATGACACTTTATGACTTTAACATGTTTAAAAGGCGGTACTGAATAATAATTAAGTGAAAAACCGAATAAATTCGGCACCGGCGGTCAAAGGGTTAATCTACGGCGTGTATTCCGAGTGATTTGTATGTTTTACCTGTAGATTGCGCAGCTCTTCAAGCTGTTTGTCGTGGTCGTAGCCATGCTTCTTATCTCGCTGGTCTGTCTCGGTGTTCAAGTTCGTCACCTTACTGTTGGCTTCTATTAATTGTGCACGGAAACTAGAAAACACAAAAATAAACAATTCACAGGCTATAGCAAATGATGACAGAAATTCGAATGTATCATACATGGAATTTATAAAACCTTTATCAACTCATTGATTATATTTCATGAGAAAATATCTCTTTATATTTGTTATTTCGACATATAGGCTCACTATTCCTATTATACTGCTACTGTTGCTTTAATAGCACATTATATCAAGCGACATTAAACCAATACTTTTTTAATGTTAGCCCACCGTCTACGACGCTGGTCAACTTTGAAACATCATTGGTTCAACGTCTCGTGTTTGATGGGATAATACTTTTTTTATTGTTCTACAATTTTTTTTATGAGAAGAACGATATACTGAACAATTAAAATCTGCGACTTCCGACTGATTACGTTGCAGCAGGTCACATATTTTATCGAGTACATAATATGGTCTAACATAGATTGGTTGGACGTGTATGTGGAAGATTAGTCTCATATATCATACAGGAGGGAACCTCGTTTTTTATGACTGCACAGTTCAGAAGGTTAACACTTTATCTACCAATACAGTCGATACAATTAGTGTTTACTGGTGTATAATCGTTTGATATCTGCTCAGATAAGCTAAGCTCAGCTCCGCCTATAATGTAGCTACAACTGAGCTAACTATTCCTATAAATCTGCTATTGTGTTTTTTAATGCAAGACCTTTTTTCAATACTTTTACATTTTCTGAGCGTCAAATATACATATATATGTGCCACCAGCAGATACAAGGTTAGCATTGTAGCCATTACGGATGTTAGTGATACGGAGCACTTGTAGGAGGGCTAGTTTAGATGTGTGTGATGACCACTTAGACAGGTCCTCAGACACACACACCATATACCAGCAAACACCACACATTGTCCCACTACGACGCTGGGCCAACATTAGCCCAGCATTGGGTTAATGTCGCGCGTTTTCTGGGATATGACTCACACATCAATACATGGTCACCTGATGATGTCTGCCCAGCAAACACGACACATTGAAACATTGTTGGTTTAATGCTGGCCCACTGTCCGCGACGCTGGCCCAACATTAAACATACATTGTTTAAATGCGTCGTGTTTGATGTGTGAATACCGGGACAGCGGCTCATATGTTGGCCCATCATTCAGCCACCATCTAGGTTTTGTATCTGACAAGAGCAGACTTCAGACAGAGATGCCTGTTGATTTGACACAGGATGTCAGTGTGACTCGCCAAGATAACACACTACATTTCCGATCAGTACTTTAATTTGTGACACGGTCATTATACTCTCAAAAGTAATGTAATGCGCTAATAGCAGCTAACTGACCAAATAGAAAAATTGATACAAACTTTCGGGCACAAGACTTGAAACGTAATCTTCGTGGAATTACTCATTGGTTTAAAATAGATATTCCAATACTAGATACAAGAAACGTATGGTATTGGAATCGCATCGTGCTATTGACTCATTATAGAATCTGAATATAGCATATCTATCCCAGAAAATGCTGTCTCAAGGTTGTGCAGTATTATTCACATAATCCTATCATATGCTTGTTCAAAGTTGTTTCAACATCATAAATGTTGGATCAGCATTGCGCCGGTGATGGTTCAAACTAGGAGAGAATAAGAGGGACACCTCGCCTCATAATGCTTGGTATAATTGCCTTGTAACAGACACATTTATCCTGATCTAAAACGTGCATTTTCAAACACTCCACCGGTAATGTAAACAAGATAATACCACAGGCATTTCTGGACTGACTCTACAGCCAATGGAAATACTACGTTTTATTACCGGCAAAACAACCAATAATAAATTAGTGTACTTGATTGGGTGTTTATCAGTCGGTGGTCAAATCAAACATACGCTACGTGACTCCTGGAGCTGGTATAGATGACAAAGAGCCGTATTTAAAGATTAATACCGCTGATATCAGTCCTTTGTACAAATAGAATTCACTGATGACAGCAGTAGGCCTAACAATGACATCCCAGAAAACACGAGATCTGGAAACAATGCTGGATTAACAATGGTCCAACGTCTGTGACTCTGGCCCAACACTAACTCAACATCCAGTGTTTGGTGTGATATCTCCTAGTCAGGACAAATGTTGTCCCATGTGTCGGATGTCTAGTAGTACAAGTAACCAATCAAGGATAGAACACATGAACAATTGAATTGAACCGTTACTCCTTTGTTATTTAAATTCAGGCAGGGTTCCACACAATCATATGAACACTGGACATACAACGTACAAACGTAGTTATTCTTACTGTGACTGTCAAGTGATCAGTAGGCTATATAACATGATATAACATGACTCACCTTTCAACTTCTGTAGTCTGTTGGCTCGCTACAGCCTGCAAAGACAAAAACAAAATGATAAGCATACTATACAATAAATAACCATAATATATCTTAGCAGATGAATTAACTCTTTGTCTGCTGGTCAAGCATACGCTGATCAGGTATAGATTTTAAATAACAATAATTTAATAGAAAACAACACCACCTATTAAAATCAGGAGGTTTGGAAATTCAATTTTGATATATGTATCAGAAATGAATATTTGATAAAATTGGTATTTGATAAAATTACTATGAGGTGGGAATTGGAATAGCAATTCATATCTCATAGCGAGTGAATGTATTGTGATAATTCCACTCACTATGAGGTGAGCTATAGCAACTCCCACCTCATAGTGAGTGGAAATTGTGTGATATTTCCACTGACTTTGAGGTGGGAATTGAGATAGCAAGTCACATCTCATACCGAGTGGAAATAGTGTGATATTTCCAGGTATAGATGAGAGTTTACAGCAGTACTTTTCAGAACTTACGGCTCTGACATCTTTAGGCTCCCCCTTTTTTTTCAAAACTACTAGTCCCTGTTAACCTGTATTTGCATGGACATTACGTACAGGATGACAAACATGGAGTAATAACGCCATTGAAATTGAAATCTAAATGAAATAGAGCAGCACAAATTTAAGAAGAGCACTGACGTTAACGATATCCCCCTCCATTAATAAAAGTCAATAATGACCTCAAGGCTCAAAGTCAAGGTTAAAAATTAGGTCAAAGGTCATATCTCCAAAAAAGGCACATCTTAATATCTACACGCCCTAAGGGATTGTGTGTGTGCAATATGAAAACAATCCACCAAACGCTTTCCTACATATCGGCCGGGAACTGAACTTCTCATCCGCCATCAATTAAAGTCAATAATCGCATCAATGAAAATAATCCTGCTAACGGTTTCAGAGATATCGCTCGGAAACGAAACACAAGACGCACGGCACAAGACGCACAATCAGCCTCAAATTTGACAAATACAAATAGTTTTCACTCACTTAATACACAACTTCGGGTATTAAGATTTGTCAACTTTGAAGACGATTAGTGTTAAATATTATTGACCTATTAAGACATGTTCCACTTTCAAAATGTGCTGCTAAAATCCTACTAAAAAGGAGTCAAATGATTACAGTGGTGGTTGTCGCTTACAGCGGTCATCAAAAAATTATTTGTCATGTCGGACAGCGAGGTGACAGAGCTGTACCAGTTGTATCATGTTAACTATGTCTGATTAATTAGAAGTAGCTGGTGAGAGTTTGCCCGCCTTTCACATGTCTACAACTAGACATACACTGACCACAAACAACCTAGCCGATTGACAGGTTTATTAGCACTGCTATGCTAGATGTAACCCTTTATGTGCCGAGTGTCAAATAGGGCCCAATATATCAAAATACTCAACCTTTGTGATGTTGTAGTGTTTGCTTCTTTTTTCATTCATTTGACGCTGGAATTGCTAGCGCCATTTCCAGCTTCAAATGACGAAAACTATTATATTTATGAACAATATACCTCTCCCATATGGAATTATTTCATTAACCTAGCCACACACTATTTCATCAAATTTACTGATATTTTATTTGATCTAAATACATGTTTGAAAACGTATATAATATTATAGGGTTTCAGCAGCACAAGGGTCAATGTAGCACAAACAACACCTCAATATAAATAATGTGGAGAAAAAATACAACAAAATGAGCATGTTATCCTTGCGTAATCTTTCTACTCAAATTAGTCAGCAATAGCTAGCAATAGCTGGACAATCACCACTGTAAGGTGGTGGAGTTAGATCAAACTAACATAATTCAATAATCAAGTCGTGGTTATTAACGTAATAGTAAAGTTTCCATAATATAATTGGAAGTTCAATTAAATAATTAATGCTATTCGGATGAGCCTATAATATCGAAATTTATCGAGCAAAAGCGATCGTTGATTTCTCTATAAAAAAACGTAGGATGTAACGGACGTGACATACCACGTTCCTATTATATAGCTGGGTAGGTTACAGACAAAGAGGGCAGTGGCCTTGGGCTATCGGTAAGGTTGGCCGGCAGTAACAGGACCTCAGATCAAAACGACATCTTAACCCAATGTTGGTTACATGTTGGTTCACCGTCTACAATGCTGGCCCAGCATTTAACCAGCATTGGTACAGGCTACGATGTTTGCTGGGTTGATCTGTCAGCGCTAGTATCAAGTGGAGACAGGTTTTTCCAGGAAGGCTTTGCTGTTCTCTGACTGTGTAATGTTCTTTGTGGTGGCCAGTAAGCCCCCTCTGTCCTTAATCTGTCCTGGGAATGGACGCCAGGTTGACATGTAGCGCAGGAATTTTGCTGATTTCTCGGTCGATTCTAAAACGATTTTCAATTTGGCAAACGCTATTTCCCAAACTTATCCCAACAGCGCTGCAAAGTTTGAAATATTATATACAGTAGGCTATTTCAAAAGTTAGAACAAAATTGACATGTAGTAAATTGAAAATTATGACTTCCCTACCCATTAAAGCAACCCGGTGTCAATTTTGAGAATCTGTTAGGATTAGGCTAGAAAATCAAGTTTGCAAAATTTTATTGACTGAGATTTGACTAAGAAATCAACGAAGATCGTGGGCTACAGGTTAACCTGACGTGGGGTGTAACACGTGTCGTGGTAGGTACGTATATAGCATTCTGTCGCGGGCAGTCGTAGATATTGTTGCCCACGACGGGATTATATGCTATGAAACAGGTTTCATGGCAAGAAAAATGCCACCGAAATGTATACAATATTTAGTGGTGGATGATTAGTTAATCAAACCAATTAATCATCACTCCCCACCTAGGTCTGCCATCCTTCAACTGTCTGCTGCTGGTCGTGTCAACCACAAAAGGGGGGTCAAGAATGTGGATAAGAGGGGGCGAGGTACAAACTACCAATGAAAACCCACGGCCATTCTGAAAGGAAAGTCAGAAGTGTCACCAGATTACAGCACGAGATTTATAGCATATATAATATATAGCGGTACAAAATGGGGTGCAACACACTAATTCCCAACGCCTCTACCTAAAGATGTGCAAGTTATCAGCAAAATGTTTTCGTGGATTTTTGGCTATATGTATATAGTAAAAGTATCAGGGCACGATTGACATTATGATCTCCTAGATTTATTTTTTAATATTACCTCTCATTTAGCGGGCTATAAAGAAGCTATAAATGAAACACTTTATAATTCAAACATTGCTTTAATTTGTAGAAATAGTATGTGTTGGGAAGAAAATATAGAATTAATTTACTGCAATACCATATTTAAGCCTATATAGAGAAATTTAGCAACAGTTGTGCGAAAACTAATTTAATATTGACAAAACGACGGCCTAGCGTCGCAGACGGTGGACCAACACTAACATCAGGTTAGTACAACAAATGCATGTCTACAAAAACTAATGTAGACCCTAGAGCACACAGAGCCATATCCTGGGGTGCTGGACATTGTGGGGTGTCCTGTTACACCTACTGGCTGACCGCAGTGATCAGCATCCTGTTAAATACAGACGATCTTGACAATCTAGGCCTGCTGTGTGCCAACACTCGTCCTTGTTAACCCTTTAACCGCCGGTGCCGCATATATTCGGGTTTTCATTTTTTATTAGCACATTAAGTACCACATTTTAAATATGTTAAAGATAAAATGTGACATGAACCAGCAAGATTTGCAAAGAGTTGACCGCCATTTTGTCAAATCTGAATAATTTTCACTCGCTTGAATTTGTGGATCGCGTCAGCGAGACCCAACTTCGAGTGGGTGAAAATTCAAATTGAATAATTTGGCGGTTAAAGGGTTACCATACTTAACCCTTATGGTGCTGGAATACTTTGATATATACTGTAAACACCAAAGGGTTATTCAATTTAAAAACTTCATCAATGGCTTAGTTAGTACTTTATGCTTCGTCTGAATACACATTTTGTAGGTCCACGATCATTATAAATACTTAGTTTTTTCAGCGCGGGGATTGACTTTTGACGTCATACGTCAAAGTCGATCCCCGCACTGAAAGTCTTCAATCTAATAAATCCTCATGATTGTGTACGCATGCTTCTCTAATAGATAATATTAACTAAGACCGACGGCTGTCTGCAAAGTTGATATTTTTCATTTTTAACAGCGGTGTACAGGGATGTGGGTGGCGGTTGGGTAAAAAGCGGACAAGTGTGATCCCCCAGGATTTTTTTACAAAATGTTTAGATACGTTGAGGGTCAGTGTAAAAACGAAATTACGCGAATCCTTTAATAACTGAAAAGAGCGAAAACATATTACCAGATGTATTACCAGACATATTACCAGCATATATTATTATATTAAAGGCACTAGCCCACTGCCTACTTTCACGGAAGATGGGTCAGCTGTGATAAATGTTGTGACAACGTGGACATACTAGGTCAAAGTTCACAGTTAAAAAAGAAACATCCAAGGTTGAGAGAAGTAAACTGTTTGAAATATGGCTGCAATGCATCTCAGTGGTCCGTAAACAAACTGACGGATAAAAAAAAAGTTCAAAAATCACCTACTATACGTCTTCAATAAAACTAAATTGCACCAGACATTAAATCATTATGGAATATCAATCACAAAATATTCTTAATACTATTCCAAGAGTTTGACTTTCTCCATATTCCAGACAACACCTGTAGATTAGTGTTGAAATGGCAATTACACCGCTACATTTAAATCCCCCGTGATAATGCAGATGTAGATTGGAAGTGAGGTAAACCCAAGGTTAGGAGTACCTGCCAAGGTCAGCACAAGGATGAACAGTCAGCCAGGGTTCAGGGAGTTCGACTGTACAATCACGGTACTTACATGCATATACCCTGAAAAGGACCGATTATGGTCTTGCTTTACTGTAGAGTAAATTAATTTATTGAGAACTTGTGAGTTGTACATAATTATTATGTATAATACTGTGTATACATATTCGTCCCCTTGGATATGAAAGAGTGTATCTGCCACATACACCCTTTCATATCCAAGGGGACGATGTATATATATGCATAATAGGCCTGAAATAGATTTACAAAAAATGTCATACACAAATTGTCTACTTCATTAAGCAGGCTAGTACAATAAGGTTGTGGGAAAGTTCTCATTTAAAGTGTGATTTCCCGTATTTTGGTGAGTTGGACGAGATGTCGTACATGTCATCGCTGCTAGGCGCGATGTCAATTAGCCGAGTATAAGCGGCGGTGACATAACTTTTCTTTTACTAACTCTGTGAACAGCGTGTTAAACATGTCATATGACACACCAGCACCAGGAAATGACTGATTCTCTCTCCACCCGAGAAACACAACACCTTCATACAATGCTTGTATAACGTTGGCCCAGCGTCGTAGACGCTTGGCCAACGTTATATAAGCATTGGTCTTGTGATTGCTGGATACAAGCTGTCCATTATTCGCTACCTCAACTGGCTGGTAATCAGAATGTGATGACTCAGCATGATTATCAGACTTGAGACAGCCAGCTGTCTGAAGGTGATAACCAATCACACAGACATCTATAACACAGAACTCTGCTATCTACGATTGCACTATTTGCACGACTCATTAAGCGGCAGTCTCACTTCACAAACAAAACATATCACCACACCAGCCAATATAATATCCCAGAATACGCTGCCAAATATTGAACTGTATATGCCATGATATGAACAGTTTTTCATTCACTATGAATTATTACCGCAAAACCCAAGTCTCCGGTCGTCTTGGCATGTCCGGGGGTAGATCCCCTAGACATGCCCAGAACCCCTTATTGGGCGAGCGAAGGAAAACGTTCTCAATAACCCACCATGCCCTATCACCCCCACCCTCACATGATCATCTGTACATCATTTCATCTCATCAATTGACTACAACGTTTTTATCGTATTACAATGTCACTTAAGAGACCTTTTGTGCCAAAAAGTGACGTAAAGCAATGATTTACTACTACTACTATTACCGCAATTCCGATCCCGCAGTGAATGAAAATTTTCAATTTTACTAAACATTTAAGTGCAATAGCTCAAAACGAATGCTTAGAGTATCTCAATATCCGCATTTCAATAAGTTGTATCAGTTTTTTATATAAAATTACCTTATATGAGAAATATGCTAAGTATAGAGTCGGTCGAACCTTCACTGAAATCATCAGATAACTAATAAAATTCAGGTACGCATCTAGCAAACTTTCTTTATAATGATTATTGTTACGCTATTGTTACCATTCTGAAGAAGATGGGAATTGCTGTGCTTGCTTTGCTACTGAACAGTATTATAATATAATAAAAACTAAAAAAGGATGTTCTGTCGAACATGCGAGTCCCCGGTAGCAGTGTAAGTAATCTCTTCTGTATTTTAATTACATATAGTTAGTTTAACAAAATGATGCATCTTTCTACAAAGACACTTATAGGTCAAGGTCATCAGTGGACTAAATAGGGCCTACGCCTAGTCATACTCAGTCTGTGAAATGAGAAGTATACACTGATAGTTATGGAGATAATACATCGTGGAAACAAGACGACCAGATGACAGCACCGGCAACGTGATACCAATATTTGACTTTGCCATGTGTGAGGACATAAAATGATAACATATCAGTCCTCGTCACTAGCGTATTGTAGCCTGCACGCCACTTTTCTCATGTGTTGCGCTTTCCCAGTTTTAATTTACCACTGTAATCTTCATAAACACCGAGGATAATATATCAAAGGCATGCCTATGAAAATGCCAAATGGCAAAATGAAAGCTCTCAACGTCTGTACTGTGATGAATTGTACTAGCTTTCATTCGATGAATATTATTCAAATTATGCCATGTGGTTGAACGCCTCCGCGGTAATCCACTGAATTCATTGTAAATTGTAGAGTACGTCAGAAAGAGAAGAAGCGGCGCCAGTCATCATTTCAGGTAAACGCCACTTCCGCCACCAGGTGGGCACCTAGTCTGCCCTCTCCGGCACCACGTGGTCCACAAGGTGGAACGTGTCAGAGCGTTTGCATAAACAGGGCCTGATAAGACGTGTGACCCAGTTCACAGGCCTGGAGCTCCCAAAAAAACAACTGAGGCTGGCCCAATGCTGGCCTAATGTTGGGCCACCGTCTGCGACGCTGGCTCAACATTAAACCACCATTGGGATAAGGACTCTGTGGACTGGCGAGCCTTGTCGCCTACCCTACCCCAGGATAACACATCGAAAAAAGTACACAATTACTCCAGTTTTATATTGTAATTCTCTTGTAACAATTGAATAAACCGTTGTCAAATGTCCCATTAATGTTAAACATATAGGTTTATTTAGAGATAGAAAAGGGAAATGAAATGAATCTCCACTCTAAAAAATGCAATGAAAAACAAAGTTCACCCTTGACGAGGCACTGGCCTTCTGTCCTACACATCTCCACTTCACATCTCAATTTTCTGATGAATACGTCCGTCATATTTGGTAGTACAGCTGACATTAGAAGGAGCAGTAGATTATATAATAGGAAGCTCCTACAATTTTAATAGTGGTGGGTGATCTTGGACTATTTTAAATGTAACAAATCTTTACATGTGGATTTTTAAAATCAACATAACTGTCAAAATCGCAGCTTTAAATTTTTCTACATGAAATTATTCTGAGTGAAAACTTCCATGTACCATAAAAAGGACAGTGTTATCTCCGAACTTGATAATGTATAGGCCCGTCTCGGTGCGACTAACCTGTGAACCTCTAGTTACCGACAATAGGCTGTGATCAAGATACCGAAAGTCAATCAGGAGTCAATGAAATATATCTCGCTAATTATGTAGTAGTCATTTTAATGCAGTGATCGAGAGCTAATTTGTCTCGTGCCAAGGAGTAAAGCATGATTATTTGATTTTTAATAACATTCCCATTTCCTGTTCGATGATTATAATAGTCTTAAATGTATTAGGAATTCATAATGATTGCAATAGGTAAATTGGGACCACTTGTAGAGAAAGCTATATACCTCTTTTGTCTTTTATTTTCGATTATTCGTCTTCCTAACAGTAGAGAGAACTGCTATAGAGTAAACGTTCAATTGTGCTGCAGTGTCTACACGTCACACCAATTACCATCACCATTAGATATCTTGTATCGCTTTTTATCTAACTTTATAATTGCTCTTGTGAAAACCGTTAACACAAGTCTAAATTGTTAGGTGATGAAAAATGTGTGTGAATCTGGGTTAACCCTCCGGTCATCTCCACCAATCCAAAGCGTACGCTATATCGTAACTTGTACGAGAATACGGGCCAAGGCGTTGACCCAATGTTGTTTCAATGTTGGCCCACCGTCTTCGCTGTCAGCTCAACATTAAAACAACAGAGATCTACAAAGAATCGAATTATTTGATTAACTGAGCATCTAACTCAGTAACTGAGAGACCTATTTTATACATCTTAGTGGCAATTTAGTTTGCTTTAAACTTGCTTCAATAATTCTTCAAACCCTCACGATGCACCAGAACATAATTTTGAATCTCTCGAGAATCACTTAATTTCCGAAAACATAGGGGTTGTAGAACGAAAATTTTCACGGAATGTTTTAATAATAACAATATATTTCTTTCATTTGTCACACACTTCAAGTCATCTTCATCCACTGCAAGTCGAGCATTGCGACAGCAATTCTCGGCTTGCAGTGGATGAAGATGACAATGGTAAATTCAGGCTTGAAAGGGTTAAATCCGTTTATTCACGGACCTAGCATCACAAGCGTTAAGCATACCTGAGTTGCGGGTTTCTGGCCTGTGCAAGTAGAGAATGCTACAAGTGGGGTCCCCTCCTTACAGGTAAGTGACAGGGAACAAGCCCCTAGTTAATCAATCCTTGACACAAACAATCTGATCAATCCAGAATAAAAACTCACATAGGACTTCAGAGAATAGCGGGATCCAGGGTCTAAAACCCTTTATGCTCCATGGGCGCATGGCATATTTGGAATAAAATGCATTGAATGAAAAGTAGTATCATACCGTCAGAATAAAGAGCTTTCACTTGAGTTATTTCATTTTGACATTTTTATAAAATTACGACATATTTCCTTCTCCTTAAGGTGTGAATTGCTGTCGCAATTCACACCTTAAGGAGAAGGAAATAAAGAGTAGATATTTGGGTTCTAGGAGGGCTAAGGGACCGCGGACATTTGTAAACCCAATGTATACTATCTCAGTACAAACAAGTTTTATTACCTTTACAACGCTGAATTATTTTTGTTTAAACCACGGACACCAGACGTTTTTTTTAAATTTGAAATTACCATAAATGTCTTAGCTGGTATTTTCCGCTTCATTTGTATACGTATGGTTAACACACTGTAAAAGGACGATACAATGGATCAAATAGTTGTAAATGTAGCCTGTATTTTAGTGAGGGTATGTTCAGTGGAACAACACTCTTTATCTAAATATAATTATATAGTTGATACGTTATCATATCATAATCTAAGGTATAACATAACAAAAAATATCCACTGGTTTTGATAAAACATGAAATATAATACGTCACTACGATATTTCTAGACGGCGACATATTGCAAAAACATGTGTAGATCATAAAGTGAATTGAATGGGTCGGGGTTTTTTGCTCACAGTGCACGAGTTTGTGTTTTACGTCCCATTCTATCCATTGTTTGTCATATATAAAGCTTACAGACGGTCATAAACGCCGTGATTCAACTCACTAGAAGTACTTTGTTTTATTGAAATACAGAATCTACATATAACTGAAGTAAGTGTGCCAGATATGACTCGTCATCTACATCCCAACACGAGGTGTACAAACAAGAGAAACATTGCAGCATTGTTGGGTGAACGTATTGTGTTTGTTAGGTTAATACCTACTATAGTGTAGGACGGGGGCCATAGGGTAGTGGTTAGCACCGCTGCCTTTCACGCCAGAGTTCGGGGTTCGGTTCCCGGTCTCGGCGGTTTGAAAAAAAAAGAAGTTTCTTCCCCATCCACGTGTGAAAGTCAGTATTGTGGGGAGCCTCCGTGACCGTGAGGTAGCGTGCTCGGCCTCAGGCCGCCAGGGCTCGAATTTCGAATCCTGTGTATGGAGGACAGTGTCATCTCAATCATCTCACCATCCTCAGGAGGTTCTCCTGGCCCAGTTTAGCCTATATGTGCACAAAGGTGGCCTAAAGCCCGATTCATTTCATTTTACCTACTATAGTGTAGGAGTGAAGACAATTTATCGTGTTTTATCGACAACTGAAGCGGGCACAATTAGTCAGCAATGATTCCTAACAATCACGTATATCTGGAACCATAAAATAATTATAGAAACATTAATATATAAAGGCATTTGATATAATTATGACGCCATACATCAGCCGTTCTAACCATACGCAAGCCGAGAAGCCAAATCCAACGTGGGTGCACTTGGAACCATACACAAGCCATTAAACCGAAGCCAATGTGGGTGCACTGGGAACATACACAAACCGCTAAGCGAAAGCCACTGTGGGTGCACTAGGAACAATACACAAACCGTTAAGCCAAAGCCACTGTGGGTGCACTAGGAACCATACACAAACCGTTAAGCCAAAACCAACGTTGGTGCACTTGGAACCATACACAAGCCGTTAAGCCAGAGCCAATGTGGGTGTACTTGGAACCATACACAAACCGTTAAGCCAGAGCCAATGTGGGTGTACTTGGAACCATAAACAAGCCATTAAACCGAAGCCATTGTTGGTGCACTGGGAACATACACAAACCGCTAAGCGAAAGCCACTGTGGGTGCACTAGGAACAATACACAAACCGTTAAGCCAAAGCCACTGTGGGTGCACTAGGAACCATACACAAACCGTTAAGCCAAAACCAACGTGGGTGCACTTGGAACCATAAACAAGCCGTTAAGCCAGAGCCAATGTGGGTGTACTTGGAACCATACACGAACCGTTAAGCCAGAGCCGAAGTGGGTGTACTTGGAACCATACACAAGCAGTTAAGCCAGAGCAAACGTGGGTGTACTTGGAACCATACACGAACCGTCAAGCCAGAGCCAATGTGGGTGTACTTGGAACCATACATAAGCAGTTAAGCCAAAGCCAACGTGGGTGTACTTGGAACCATACACAATTAGCTAAGCCAGAGCCAACGTGGGTGTACTTGGAACCATACACAAGCAGTCACGCCAGAGCCAACGTGGGTGTACTTGGAACCATACACAAACCGTTAAGCCAGAGCAAACGTGGGTGTACTTGGAACCATACACGAACCGTCAAGCCAGAGCCAATGTCGGTGTACTTGGAACCATACACAAGCAGTTAAGCCAGAGCCAATGTGGGTGCACTTGCAACCATACACAAACCGTTAAGCCAGAGCCAACGTGTGTGCACTTGGAACCATACATAAGGACAGATGGACGCCGCAGTTCGAGCTATCTCTCATTCACCGGGGGGGGGGGGGGTACCCTTAAAACAAACATGTTATGTATGTGTTTTAAAATAAAGTTTTTATATAATATACATACGGGGTATTGTACGTTCGTCTGACATTTATATGAGTTATTTAAACACACCTGATCGTATGTGCGTAGAGCCCCATTTGTGTAAACAACTGGAGAGCGGTTTAAACCACATCACTAACAAGGCATGATATATCAGTGATAATGGTGTTAGTGAGTCACAATAACAGACTGGTTTCTCTCACTATGTCATAGATAGACAATGTTACTGTTACGGTGATAAACCAGATTAGAAGTACTGCGTAACTGTAATGTAAGACATGCATGATACAGTACCCTGGGCTTATGTCTTGAGTGGGCCGCCTGATTCACAAAGCAGAGCATCAGATACTGAGAAAGTGCGTCAACTGAGACATCTCGAAGAGTATTCATTCACTACCGGATGCCATTAGATCTTATATTTATCAGATCATTAGATTGTGTTTCTTCCCCGCTCACTCGTAAAAAAATCTATATTGTGGGGAGCCTCGGTGACCGAGATGTAGCGTGCTCGGCCTCAGCCTATTTGAGCACAAACGAATCTGGATTAGGTTCATTAATTTAGGCAGAGGTTTGCCGTCTCTGACTGACACTGTCTAGTTTCATCATGTTGTATGTGTCGCTGGATAAATTGCTCAACAAACAGCATTTATGTTATAGTGCGAGCATTACCAAGAAAACATAAAGACAGTCTTACTTATTCTTGGTCTTAAGGATAGTCAGACAATAAATGTAAAATTGAAGATAGTGAGACAATAAATGTAAAATACTATCATTTTATGTAGTTGTTTTGTAGAAATAGGTTTCGAACAGGAAAGGACACCCTTGTCGTTCTAACCTTTACCTTGCTGAATTGTTTGTTACTATTTTTTCGTCATTTGAAGCTGGAATTGCTGACGCAATTTCCAGCTTCAAATGAATGAGAAATAATCGAATTTATCTTCCCAAGTTGTATTATTTGCTCAGCTTAGCATCTCCCTAGAAAACATCAATGTCAGTGGCATTTTATTTATTTTAAAACATCACTTAACCCTTTTCCTGCTAAAATCGTCTTTAATCAGTTTTATTAGCCGATTAAACCACTGTTATTGGAATGAAATTAGCGTTTAAACATCAAATTTTGTAAATGTTGGGTATCAAATTAAACAAATATGAGTAATTTTCAACCACTTGAGGTTGTGGATCGCGGTAGCGAGGCACAATCTCAAGTGGTCGGAAATTTAAATAAATTAACTTAGCAGGATAAGGGTTAATCCATATACGTATTATATATACGGACCTAGCAAGACAAGGGTTTATTCCACCACTAGAAGTAGGTGTTCAGGAGGGACCTGGTCAAGAGGTTCTACAGAAACATCCTGGTAGATCTGGATAAAACAGGATTGTAGAGAATGAATGAAGAGAGGGGACACCGACAGCGGAAGCCCTGCCTCCCCACCACACACCACTGGGTGATAAATAACAGTAAACAATCCGGTTGTGTGCCATACAGTTTGATTTCCGGTCACACGCCAAATCCAGACCACGTCCTTATACTCATTGTTTATTACTCAGATAAAGCGCTGCAGTTTTTTTTCCAGAAAAAAACCTATTTAGGTTTTGTCTAAAGTGAGATATACAAAAATAAATAGACAAAATGACATAAGAGTCTGTGTATGGTTGGAATACATGTAGGTATGGTTCAAAATTAACAAATGGGTAGATATACATGAATGTGTGGGCATTAACATAGCAAAATGGATTTGTGTGGTCATGAATAGATATCCACGAATGTGGGTTTTGGCCGTTATCCACAAATGTGAGGGGTTTTGGACAGATACCCACAAATGTTTCGTTCTGGGCCGTTATTCACAAATGTGTGGGTTTGGACAGATATCCACAAATGTGTGGGTTTGGGCAGATATCCACAAATGTGTGGGCTTGAACAGATATCCACAAATGTGTGGGCTTGAACAGATATCCACAAATGTGTGGGCTTGGGCAGATATCCACAAATGTGTGGGCTTGAACCGATATCCACAAATGTGTGGGCTTGAACAGATATCCACAAATGTGTGGGCTTGGGCAGATATCCACAAATGTGTGGGCTTGAACCGATATCCACAAATGTGTGGGCTTGAACAGATATCCAGAAATGCATGGGTTCAGACAGATATCCACAAATACGCAGGTTTGATATCAACATATCAAATGGATTTGTGTGGTGATGGATAGATATCCACGAATGTGGGCTTAGGCCGATATCGACAAATTTGTGGATTTGGGCTGATATACTTAAATATGTGGGCCGGAAGAGATATCTACAAATATGTGGTCTTGGGCTGATATCGACATATGTGTGGGCTAGGGTATATAACCACGCATGTGTGGGCTAGGGTAGATAACCACACATGTGTGGGCTAGGGTAGATAACCACACATGTGTGGGCTAGGGTAGATAACCACACATGTGTGGGCTAGGGTAGATAACCACACATGTGTGGGCTAGGGTAGATAACCACACATGTGTGGGCTAGGGTAGATATCCACAAATGTGTGGGCATGGACATACGTCACCTATAAATGTATGGGCTTGGTCAGTTATGATGTTCAAAAGCATATATAGGAAATACACAGTCAATAACTTAAAAAATATCATTATCATATAAGTATTCTCGGCTAGCCCTTAGTCTATCCAAGTGTATCGTGAAGAATAGTGAGATATCAAGTGTTGATTCCTACAGCATCCAATAACAGGAAGTGACCTGTAGGGGACATGAGGACAGAGGTGTTCTGGTGAGGGAGACATGAGGACACGGGTGTTCTGGAGTGGTTGAGAGCGACTGACGGCATAGCTTCAAACACGCCGCCTCTCTAAACATAACAATATTAAGCCATAAGCAGGGTGTGATGTAGCCCTACACAGAACAAGGGCTGATTGTGCGTCTGAGCCGCCAATAAAGGTGACAGTCTCTGGCGAATAACCACTCCTGTTTGATGCCCAGCAAACATGAGACGTTGGACCGACGTTGGTTTACTGTTGGGCAAACGTCGTAGACGCCTCTGAGATCTTTGCTGGGTGGTCACATTATAAAAACATAAACACTTAGACTCACATAAATATGGACGGAAAACTCAATTCTCTTACACCATTATCACAATCAGTACAAATTACACAGATTTATTAACATGTGCACATCACCAGATAATAAGGTGAACCATTAACAAGACCAGACATATACATGTACTAAGTATACTTTATGAGTGAGTGAGTGAGTGAGTGAGTGAGTGAGTGAGTGAGTGAGTGAGTGAGTGAGTGAGTGAGTGAGTGAGTGAGTGAGTGAGTTCACGAGTGAGTGAGTTCACGAGTGAGTGAGTGAGTGAGTGAGTGAGTGAGTGAGTGAGTGAGTGAGTGAGTGAGTGAGTGAGTGAGTGAGTGAGTGAGTGAGTGAGTGAGTGAGTGAGTTCACGAGTGAGTGAGTTCACGAGTGAGTGAGTGAGTGAGTGAGTGAGTGAGTGAGTGAGTGAGTGAGTGAGTGAGTGAGTGAGTGAGTGAGTGAGTGAGTGAGTGAGTGAGTGAGTGAGTGAGTGAGTGAGTGAGTGAGTGAGTGAGTGAGTGAGTGAGTGAGTGAGTGAGCCATTATTAAACTTGTCCGAGAACTGGTCATTTGTAATATGCATAACATATTTGGGAAGATAACATGAAAAACATTTTAAGTTATCGTGCCCACAAGTAAATGTTAACGTCGACGCCGATGCCGACGCCGCCGAACTTCAATTGCAACCCACCTTTTTTATTTAAAAATCAAAAGGCAGGCTAAAAATAACGTCGAAATAAATGTGTCCGGACGGACAGACGAGACGCATTGATGGCTAAACCAACTACATAATGTCTATGGTCGCTGGCAAGTGGAGACATAACAAAGTTTGCTTTTGACAATCACAAGGAAAACATTCACGAGGATTGGTCGGGGCATTTAGTACTTGAGAATAAAATCCCTGTCTGGGTGTTTTTACCTGGGTGGGGGTGAAACTCATAACCTCCTACAAGTCGGGAATGATCTCAGGGGAAAACATATACAGAAAAAAAGAGTGACAATGTGACTAATAAAATGTGTGTGTTAGTAATGGGTATATGAGTGGTTGTTGTTTGCAGGTAGTATTGGTGCGCTACTGGGAGGTGTTTAACCCTTTAAGCCCTCACGACGCATTAAAGCATCTTTTTACATCCCTGAAAGCATACTCAATTTCCCTACAACTAAGGGTTTTAGAAGGAAAATTTCCATGAAACTGGCTTACCAATGCATAGCAATTTTCTTTATTTTTTCAACTACTTCAAATCATTTTCATCCACTACAAGTCGTGAATTGCGGCAGCAATTCGCGGCTTGTGGTGGATGAAGATGACAATGGTAAATTCAGGCTTGAAAAGGTTAATAACAACACAAAGTCAATGCTGCACATATAGATCTCTAGTCTACGCATGGCCTTTATAAATTAACACTCTGAACTATCAAATTTAATTCATATCCACTCAGTTGTGTCTCGCCACCGCGATTCACAACCTCAAATATGTATTGCTAAAATGTATCAGCTCTCCTACTCTGGTCAATAAACGAAAAGTGACAAAAAATACGCGGATTCACGAAGTTCAAGTGACAATGTGCATCAATGTCACATATTAAATAAATATTTCACTGTTCAAAACTGGCTACATAATTTGTAATGAAAGACATAAAGACTACTGTAAGTCCATATCAGTAATGTAAGGGCTAACCAACTAACACAACATTATGTGCATACTGCAATCAGCCATTAAGTATTAGCTGACTGAAAAGATTGGATAATTTAAAAAAAAATGGCAGATACCTTGTATACCCACACGGTTCACGAATAAGAGAGGTGTCTAAGATCGGTGGAGGCAATTTAAATTCACAAAAAAGTATCATTTTATCCAGAATCTAGACCATAACTTGTGTAGGGGGTTGTAGAGAAGCACTTCATAACAAAACATACTACGCCATTTATCTGCTGATTCTGGCGCTGTGACTGTGAGGCACATACTTAGTTTGTATACATTCACCAGGTGGCGCCTGGCATCAGACTGCTCAGAGAGGAATCATTCAGCATGGCATCTTGACCTGGGTTATCACCAACAATTAAACCAGCATAGTGTTTAATACATGTGCATGTAAACTACCTGTCGTTACAGAGGAAACATAGGCGGAAAATATGAGATAATAAATTAAATGTTGAAATTAGAAAATAATTATGTTTGTATTTTAACATTTCTATAATTTTATGTTGAGGTAAGAATGTAATGATATTATGGAACAATGAATCTACATTAACAAAAATAGTGAATATCGGATATGTATTTACAACGAGCGTGCAAACGATGTCAACAGATGATAATCGTATGCCTAGATAGACCAATAATCCAGGTATGAAGCTCTACATAAAGTGTGTAAGTGATTGTGAACCTTAGCTATCAAGGGGTTACAATGAGATGCTCACAAACACAAACAGACTGGGTGGTCTATAACACAGTCATTGTCTGCTAACTATAACAATAGACACCCTCTCCGCACTACACACACACCACTCACAGACACACACAACTTGCTAGTCATTGGGAACTCTCATTCTCTATCATCAAATACGTGTACAACATAGAACCAACAATTTTCCTTCTTAACCCTTTCAGCGCGGGGACCGTTTTAATACGTCAGAATTAAAATAGTTATAATGACCGTAGACCCATGACATAGCTATTCATATGAAGCGGAAAGAGCTCACTAAGACATTTATGATGGTTTCAAATTGAAAAAACCCTTTGTTCTCCATGGTTTATAAAAAGATATCCCAGTGTTTTAAGGGGTAATAAGTAAAGATTGTCTGTATTGAAAACAATTTTTTTTGGAAATCAAATATATGCTTGTATTGATTAACAAAAGAGTGGAATATCATAGAATTCTCCCCCACTTCCTTGGTACCATTTGCCATGACAACAAAAATTGTCAGACTTCACCAATTTGTTCACCCCTCCTGGCATCGTCAATTACGGACTTCAAATACGATACATCGGATAGTAGAATATCTCAAATAAAAGCTCACATCTGCTTATTCTGATATATTATACCATTCTTTAACCCTTGAAATATTTGTATATAAACCAAGAGACCAATGCAAAGAGTTTTTTTCAACTTGTAATCATCATAAATGGCTTTATAGTTTAGCTCTTTCTACTTCATTTGAATACCCATGTAATGGGTCTACGGACATGAATTATACCTGTTTTATACTTTCAGTATGGGGATATATGCCATGTGGTGCGCTAGTGATTAATATAAGAAAATATTTGTAATCAATTCAGTCAGATGGGATAGATTACCAGAGATTAAAATGTTGTTATTGTTAAGTCTAAGAGAAGCTGAGTGATAAAGCTAGGTATCTACATGTATGTTTAAATCCTGCCCTTGCTTTGTGAATTTCAAGTCAATTATTTCTCAGCATATACATCCATCAGGGACAATCCCAGCACACACGAGGCATTCATCCAATGTTGTTTCAATGTTGAAACAACATTGAAACAACATTGCATGAATGCCTCGTATTTGCTGGGAATGTCACTAGACACCAAACCATGACGAAAATGGCATTGCATTGAACAGAAGTGTACAAAGGAACCGTGAATATAACTGCATATCGCTGGTAGTAGGTGTAATAAAGGATACTAAGGGCTTGTATAGTATCCTTGGTGTAATCTTCGATGAGGAAAGGGGGGGGGGTGCGGCCGTGGTTCTGAAGGACATAAGATGGAATGAGGAGCGCACTGGAGAGATAAAGACAGTGATAGATACGTGCAAGGACAGACGGCAGTAACTGCTTACTTGTAAAGTAAGCAGTTACTGCTGTCTGTCATTGCACGGCAGGATAGATGCCTGTGGTTAAAAGACCACCCCGGTGATCGAGCTTAAAATAACACACTACATCACAGAAAAACGTAAGCCCAGCAATGAGACACCATTCGCACAAGATATTTTGTTTCTTGTTTAGGTACATTAATAAGGCATGGATTATGACATCAGACTTTACATCTGTACAGCAAGCATCCACTCTACTCTGATGTCTACTCAATCTGAGTACATTTAACCAGTAACAGATGAGTTATCTAATTAGAAATTTCATCCACTTAAGTTTTGTATCGCTCCTAGCCTCCCACTACCCACACCTTCGAGTGGGTGAAATAACTCATATCTGTTGATTTTGAGACTAAGCATTTCGCAATTCATGCTAATTAAACACAAACATCACACCGTTGACCAGGGTGTTGATAGTTTAATTGATATGCAAATATTTAAAACGGATACAAGCGATTATGCAGTGAAGAGCAAAAAGGCAGTATTTGCTTATTTTACAAGTAAGCAGATACTGCCTTTTGGATTTGCAGAGCAGTATCATAGGCGTGATTGGATCAGCAAACGGTTACGATCAACACAATCCACTTGAAACTCCTTGTTATAGGTATGAAACGGTTAACCCTTTAAACCCTCACAGTGCATCAAAGCAGCATTTTGCATCTCTGAAGAATGAATTATTCTCTTACACCTGCGGGTTTGAACGAAAATTTGCAGCATGGAACTGTTTTAATAATAACGACATATTTTTTTTCATTAGCAACCCACTTCAAGTCATCTTCATCCACTACAAGTCGAGAATTGCGACAGCAATTCGCGGCTTGTAGTGGATGGAGTTGACAACGGTAAATACAGGCTTGAAACGGCTAAACAAACTGTTGATAATGACTGTGAAATAGTGGTTTGCTGGCGATTAAACATGTCAGGTTGGTCACGCGGTTCAAAGACGGGCATCCCATTAGGTTGTTATCCTGTGGACATTACGCATCAGATTGATTGTAATGAGGTGGTTATGTTAATAAACACGTGTCAACTTCGCAGAGTAAAACACTCAGCAGCCCAGAGTTTACGACACGTAAAACGATTCAAAGTTACAAACAAACCTCTTGAAAATAACACACGGCATGCTAATAGAACTCTGTTCTAAATAATGTCACCAGACACAAAACAGTACACTTACCGTCATTAGAGAAGGATGATTACACTTACAGTTAAAACAGGTTTCCCAGTAAACACAAAACATTTGTATAACATTTATACAACGTCGGCCGACGTCTTCGACGTTGGTACAACATTATATAAATATTATACAAATGTTTCGCGTTTGCTGGGTTACTAGACTTAAATCTATATTTAGACTCAGTAAGCACAGAGCTGTTTAATGTTGGGCCAGCGTCATAGACGGAAGATCAACATAAATCACGCATTGGATCATCGTATTTGGTGGGCGTCATGTTTTCCCACTTGAGCTGTTACAACTTCATAGCAATTTCAATAGTGTTTTATATTACGAATACTTTCAGATTATCCCGATGTTTTGTCTTGAAACGCTACTTGTAATAAACGAGTTTTAAATCTGACAGTGATAGTCTTCTGTACACCAACACCAGGTTCCGGGTTATATGTATACCCAGAATACATCACGATGGTGACTATACCAACCACCGATAAATAGGCGTGTTAATGTTTGTAGTTATTCACCAGGTGTCCCTTAGGCAGAGAAAGAACTTTATATAGATAAAGTTCTTGGCCCGAGTGATAGTGGACCAAGCCTTTACTTGATTTATCTCGCCAAGAAGTTAAAAATCCTAACTGTGTACTGTATGATAACGTTCCGGGTGTTCAGAACAAAGCCATTCATATATAGACACCCTGAATCAAGAAGATTGAATAAAGAGGTCTAATATTTAGCCTCTTCTGTGAAGCAACTCAAATATAAAACATCAAAGTGGTCTATTTATTGTGCATGCTGCCTCCTAGCGAATGACACATTACTCTCAATACACCGGCAAATATTGTAGGAGATGCTGTAGTATCGAATCTATTGAAAGACTCAATTATGTTGACTCACCGTCTACGATGAACAGCAGCCTCAAACATCGGTTCAACGTCTGGTGTCTGCTGGCATAAATGGCGCTATGTATTTTACACTTATTCGTACTTTATTCTTCTGCGTTCTGCCACCTTTTCATGAACGTTAGACGAACTTTATTCAGAACGTTGAAGTGTGAGAAGGCCTTAACGTCTAACTTTGATGAAAAGGTGGCAGAACGCAGTAAGAACGTTGGAGGAGAGGCGCTAGATGACGTTGTAGGTCGTTGGTGGTCGTCGGAGAACGCAGAGGGTCGTGGAGAGTTTTTGACATGGCAAAAAATTGCAACGTTCTCACTGCGTCCTTCAACTTCTTGGGGGAACGCCCGATGAGCGTTCTGAGAGCTTTGTAGACGGAGGACGGTCGTTAGAGGTCGGTGGGGGGTCGGGATGAGAACACAGACGGGCGCACGATGGACGGTAGTAACCCAGCGAGTGGCCCCCGAACGTTCCCCAAGCGTCCTCAAACAGTCCATGTACCGTTCTTGCTGCGCTCTGCCAGCGTTCATTGGCGTTCACTCACCGTTCTCTTAAGAGGAACTGTACATGAACGGAGGACGGGCGGATGAAGGTCGTCAAGAACCGTGGAAGAATGACAGGAGAACGTTGTAGGACGCAATAAGAACGTTTAATTGTCGCTACATAAACGGTGGAAGGACGGTGGAAGGACTGCAAATGGACGCAATCAGGTCAGCAAATGGGAAGATTTTCGCAACTTTTTGAAACATTCTCCAACATTCTGCTCAGAAATACATTTTCACGAACGCACCTAGGGCGTTGGACAAGAACGTTGTAGTGTGACAGGGCCTATAGCCTATAGGCACTAAATAAATGGCCCAACACCAAACAAACATTGGTTCAATGTCTCATGCATTAGTTTATTAGTATAGGTCCAGATATATTTACCACTACAATACTAGGGCAGAAGACATCGACCCATTGTTAGTTTTATATTAGCTGGTCCACGTAAAAACAAAATTGCTTCAACGTGTCGGGTTTACCGGTATATAGGACATGTACTTACCACTAGAGCGTGAGCATAATGTAGTAGTTGTGTGACACATGCACATTGCTCCTTATTAGCGGCTACTATGGGGGGCTGTAGCGGAGCGGGTGGCTGTACCGGGGCCTCAGCACCCTCCTTGTCGTGACGACCTCCTAGAAACAGGTCCTGTAGAAAGGCGGGGCTGGGTAGAAACGTGGTACTGGACCGGCGGGGGTGATGGTCCTAGAAGAACAGACACAAACAAAAACGTGAATACTTCATTTCAAGTGATGCCATATATGCAAACAAATGATTATGTTACTCTCCTTGTAAGATACAGTGGAGCTTCAAATTACAAGCAGAATTATGCAAGTATTTCATACAGTTTTTTTTAACCCTTTAACCGCTGAATTCTTCAATTGTAATTTTTACCCACTTGAAGTTGTGTCTCGCTGACGCGATCCACAAATTCAAGTGAGTGAAAATAACTTGGATTTGACAAAATGTAGGTCAACTCTTTTCAAATGTTGCTGGTTGATGTCACATTTTGTCTTTATCATATTTAAAATGTGGTACTTAATGTGCTAATAAAAAATAAAAACCTCAATATATGCGGCACCGGCGGGTAAAGGGTTAAAAGCAATCACTTTCTAAGAAGACATATTGTGAGTGACATGACATGTAGTAATAAATCAAAACGTATACACCGTACTTGGAGATTAAAGGGTTATCTGCCACTTTGTCAAGTAGCAGATCACCCTTTCATCTCCAAGGCGACAATATATAAATGCCCCTGTTGTGACCAGATACATGTTCTGAAAGATCACTTTTTATTTGATAAACAACAAGTATCCATAGAAAAAGTATGATACGGAATAAATATTACACATGTCTTAGAAAGCACGGAATGTTGAATGTTGATTGGTCAACATTGATACAACAAAGGGTTGATGTCTTGAGTCTTCTGGGGTAATACCAGTAAACAGAATATACCCAGCAAAAAAATGTCATAATCCTTGATAATTAGTACGTTTTGAACTTTCTTTTTTATATACTAGTAGGCCTATTATTAAACTTGAGTGTTAAAAATTGTCACTTTCACTCAGGTTCACAGCACAATGTCAACAAAACATCTAGAAAATCTGGGTGTTGAGCGTAACCGTCACAGTTAGACTACATCATTGCAAGTGATATAACCAAAACGTAGATTGTCACATAAAGCAGAACAAATTAAAACATCGATATCAGCTATAGTGAAAACCTTTTCCTTATTTCCCTGTATTTGATTGAAGGTAGCGTCAAATCGATATCTTAAGACAACAAATAAATAATCACTGTTCCTTTGCATTACAGATGATCATATGTGTAATGTGACACAAACAATAAGTCAAACAATAACACATTCCACAGCAGAGAGCTCTCGTTTATACATATTCCCGTATTAAGACTCCATGTAATGTTCTCATTGATACTGAACAATTGATGTGCAGTATCAATGATACTAAATTAAACACAAATTGTCGATGATCTAGATGATACTGTCAAAAATGAATCTTTATCCTTGCGTGTAGCTGTTGAATGTAAAAAACGACGCTCAAATATAAAAGGCAACCACTCTTCTTCACAATTCTTCAAAATGGGGTCAACGTATGTCGTATTAACATCCCACATTTTTCAGTTCCTGTGAGTGAGTGTTCACTGTGAGTGAGTGTTCACCTCTCATTTTGGCTGTTGCCGTCTGGGTTCACTATAAGTCACTTAATTGATAGTAACACTTGCTTTAAATGTAATAAATTCGTCTTAAACTCGCTGACTTACATTTTGTGAAACTGACATGAGAGCACAGTTATCACAAGTCAGTTCTATCTTCCTCTCTAACCAAGAACTTTATATAGAGAAAGAACTATAGAAAGTTATTGCTCTAACCAAGGAAAATAGAATCAGATCCTATTTTCCTTGCTCTAACTAAGAAATGTGTATATTTATATAAGTCGGCACATCATAAAAAAGCCAAATGATGCGCATTGTCAGCACAATGATGCAGACTGTATGCATTTCTACGATGTTTAAGATATTACCAACCTTAAGATTAGTGAGTTTTCCCATTATTTTACAGTCACATTGTTTTTCTCTGCAAGCAGTACAGAAGTACATGGTTATATGTAACTGTGAATGTGACAGGTCCACTGTGTCTGGTGACTGGCTCAGTATTGTACTCTGACAGACCCCTCTTATAGACAGACTAGACAATTCCCAGCAAACACGATACGCTGAAACAATGTTGGTTTGATGTTGGCCCAGCGTCGAAGACGATGGGCCTTCATCAAACCAACATTGGTTCAACGACTCCTGTTTGCTGGGTTGACAGCACTTGTATATTGACAGGCACAGATGGGAACTACACCTAAATCAGGAAGCAGGAGACATTGGCTACAAATTGGCTCAACGTTGGCACATCATCTGCGACGCGTGTTCAACATTAACCCGACATTGTGTCTGTGTCTCGTGTTTGCTGAGAACACTGGTATTTTTATCAAATTGTCGTCATTATACGCCTTGAGTTGTTGTTAGAATGAGTTATCAATATAGCGTGAAGTTTGTATTTGTTTTACTTCATATACTTGATGTTGATGTTATGCCCACAGCATGCAAATAGATAACCTTTGCAGAACAAGAGACCCAATTGACATCAAAACATTCACATCCATCCGTCAACATCTGTAACAATCCATATTAGATTATAACGTCAGATAATTACAGGAAAAATAAGGCGATCTAGAAGATTTTCAAGATTGAAAATAATGTAATGTCTACATTATTTATGTCACATTTACGTGGATCATATATAATGAATGGAGTGAGACATTTGGGCATTTACCAGGATGTTATTTAAGACATCACAGCGGGAATTCATGGATCCTGTTTCTCAGAAGTGCGCTTTATGTTACAGCTCACAGATGCTGCTTGATTCCAGACGCCCTTAAGTTAAGAAGGAAGTTGATACTTAGTGTGCACCCACACAAATTATCAGAAAGAACTTAGACACAATATTTATCTCACTCGCTTATGTAAGTTATAGAATGGTAGGTCATTTTAGCTGGAGTACTCAGTATGTTTGTTTTTGGTTGTGCAGGAGTGCAAGAATACATGTGTGGATAATTCATTTGATGACAGCTGTGGGGGGGGGGGGGGGTTCTTTTTGAGACCCCAGGGGGTAACGTGAGCATACTGGTAACACATGTAAACATCATGTTCTGGTTGCTCAATATGCTGCCTTTTTGAACCAGAAAGTTGTTCTCAAAGAACTTGTTTACCACTAGTTAAGTACATGCGTACTTTAATTTCTTCTGACCCAGATACACCTAGTGCTTTTGTAACCGTCCCTTTATGATAAATACATCAGATATATTTTTGTGCTCTGGAAGCTAACATCGCTTTATAGAAATCTGAACAAATGGATGCAAGTGCGTACTAAAAGCTTAAATAAATGTGGACAAATCGACCTTCAACCTCTAAGCACTGCACTAGATATTGGCTGACATCGCAGATGGCAAACCATTATTAAATCAATATTGGGACAACGTCTCATAGGATTAGACTACTCATACAGTGACGACATCGATGACATCATCATGACAATATAATGGGTATACATTTAGTGCACCCCCAATAAGCATACGTCAGAAAAAAACATAAATGTACAAAATGAGAGCTCTTGTAACCAAGGTATTGGTAAAGGGGATAGCTATGGAAATGGCGTTTGGAATGAACATTTTATTAACTCTTATTATGTTTGGGTTATAACATTTTATGGAAATTGCCATGCGTACGAGGAGTGCTCATGGATAATGCGTTTTCTGCATACCGATATAAAGTTTACTTGTCCAAATAAATCAAATTATTCAATTTCACTTGAAGTTGTGTCCCGCTGACGCGATCCACAACTTCAAGGGAGTGAAAATTATTCAGATTTGACAAAATAAGGGTCTACTATTTCCAAATCTTGCTGATTGATGGCACCTTTTATTTTCAACAGTTTAAAAGCTGATAGGCAATGTGCTAATAATAAATGTTAAAAAACGAATGTAATCGGTACCGCTAAGCGCAATTATAATCGTTTTAATCAGCTTTATTCATCCGTTTAAATCGCAGATATTGGGGACGAAATGTGTGTTTAAAACTCAAGATTTGCAAATTTTTGCTCTCAAATTAAACAAATATTAGTAATTTTCACCCACTTGGAAGTTGTGGGTAGCAACTAAATTTAAATTATTTATTTTGGCGATTTAAGCGTTAAAGATGACTATGTAATAAAACTTTGACACCGTTATGATTTATTTAACATAATTAAATTTCACTCATTTGAAATGATGGATCGCGTTAGCGAAGCACATTGAAAGTGTGTGAAAGTACAATTAAAGAGCTCGGCGGCTTAAGGATTCATACAACCACACAACCACAACATGGTATATGAAGCAACGAAGCTTTTGCCACGCAATATCTGTACTGAGTTACGTTCAATTGTGCATGTCAAAACACAGTGAATAAATGCCACAGCAACAAAGTATAGACATAAATCACAACAGCCAACAGAGAAGGATTTTCCTTAAAAAAGACAATAATGGTATGCCACATATAATACTATTATACCTTCGTCGTCTAAAAGTATAACATTAACTGTAAAATCCACATATTGCACACTTGTTATTAAATTATCAACACCATAAATCAGTCACAAATACAATTTACATAATAACTGAGCAGAAACACTATGACAGAAGTACACTTGCAGTCACAAAGCTCGTTGTATGGTACAGTAGATAATACCTATAAATAAAAGCCCTGTTATAAAAGAGATTGTTTCTGAGGTAATTGTGACTTCTCGTCTGTCAGCCAGAGACTACATCGGTTTATCAACCTGACTGTGATTGGTGTGATTCCTAATCACTGTGTAACCCTTTACACATAATATACGCACAGAATGATTTCACATAATTTACAAATTGCTCTAATTTTACACTGTTATATTTTTCCAGAAAATTTCGAACCCATCAACTACAAAAGTGCATCAACAGTTCTTTGACACCTGCTCAGCTCATCCGTTTAAAGCAGGTGTCAAAAATATATAATGCAATATAAAACAGAAATCATGACGTCTACATTGATAGGTGAAGGGCTAACCTTTAAAGTGCTGAAATATATTTGCATAAACCATGGACACCAAAGGGTTTGTTTCAATTTGAAATCAGCATAAATGCCTTAGTTAGCTCTTTCCGCTTATTTTCAATACATATGTTATTGGTCTACAGCCATTAGAAATGTTTTAATTATTTCAGCGTGGGGACCGTCTTTATACGTTAGAATCTGACGTCTACAGACGTCATCGTCAGATTCTGACGTATAGAGACGGTCCCCGAGCTGAAAGGGTTAGCAGAAACGAGCGACAAAACCAGCTAATCACTCTGTAACTGGTAAGGGGCATCCTGCGGTGAGGCAGAGATTGTCATCGACAGCTGAGGAGATGGCCACAGGCTAATAAGTGTTTACCAGAAACCCTCTACAACCGCCTGTCAACATCTATTACAGCCACCAGATCACTTAACCCTTGTCCTGCTGAATTGTTTCAAGTTATTTTTCATTCATTTGAAGCTGGAATTGCTAACGCAATTTCCAGCTTCAAATGACGACAAATATTACTATTTATGAAAAACAGACATGTCTAAAATTAAATTATTGGATCAACTAAGCATCTACTAAAAACTATTTTATCAAAATTAAGTGATATTTGTATTGATCTAAAACATCCTTAACCCCGTATATATCCGGGCATAGCAGGACAAGGGTTAAACCTCAGAGCACTGATGTCGACTACAGTGGACATTCTCTGTTTTCATTAACACCTGTATCGCTCCTGATAACCAGTTGTTAAAAATAAAATATGCCTTCAATCTTGAAACACTGATATATATTGGGACCTAAATTTCACAAATCACATACATTTTCAGTCACTTGAAATTGTGTATCGCGGTAGCGAGACACAACTTCAAGTGACTGAAAATTTAAATTGAATATCTCGGTGCTCTAAGGGTTAAAGACTATACTATGTCAATGGCGGCTTCAAGCACATGTACAAGCACCAGTATCAATACAACACGTTTTGTTTGAATCTATTTAAGTCATCATACGCGTCATATTAAACAGCAATTTTCATTCTTGTGATTTTGGTTTTTGAAAAACTTTGAAAAACTTGGAGGTAAAGAATGTGATAAGCTAGCACAACAAGCTTTAACACAGTTTATGTAGATGGACTTAATCCTTCACATCAGAATAGAGGAAAACCACAACTACCATAATTATCATCTACATTTACTCCAAGTAGAATTTATGGTCACTATTTTCTTACGTTTTCAAATATTTTGCTGCTAATTGACTACACATGTGGAAACAGAAACAAACTGATTGAAATAGGCGCTAAAATCCTTGACATTTCCAGCAGCCTGTGAGATATGACAATTCTCAAAGCAGGATGGAGAACAAAAACATAACAAAAATGGATTACATAGTCACTGTCAACAATGGCCGGATTTATCAATATTTTTAAACTTATAACAGAAATGAAACCAAAGTTAAAAACCCCATTTTTTTCATGAATGAAATCAACCTTTTACCTGCTTGAGATGCGTTATATGAGCAACCTACCATTTTTAAATAAACTAACTCAATATAAAATGACACCACAAATTATTATTAAAACAACTTTGTAGCTTCAAAGACATTTTCCACACTTATAAATCAGGTAATTTTCATTCACGGTGAGGTGGGGATTGCAGTGGTATAAGTATCTGTTCCAAGGGTGTTACCCACAAAATAATATAGAAAATACTTAAAGCTTATATAAATCGTTGACAGCATGGCCAGCACAAATTATAAATTATGGCATTACACAGACAGATACATAACATTATAATAACTCATAGATATTTAACTCTGACAGATATACAAATTCTGAATTATAGGCATTACACAGATATATGCATAACACAGGCTTCAAAGTCCATTTAGGTCAAAATATAGGTTTTCTTATAGGTTTATTTTATAAAAATATAGGCTTTTATAGGTTTATTTGACATAAAATTATAGGTTTTTATAGGTTTTCCAGTGACACTAATGTACCCGCCATGTAAAAATTAATACTTATTTACCATTCCAAAGTCATATCTACCGTATTTCAGGAAGTATACCGTATAGTACACACCTCTGAATATACAGTATAATACATAGTGCCAAAAAATGCATACTTTTTTATACAGGTCTGTCCATCGTCATTTACCGGGTGATCAGCTTATGGTTAAATACATGTAGTATGGTCTTTCAAACTTACATAGGCAACAAGACGAACTGCTCGCCTTAACGGAGCCATGTTCAATCAGAGAAGGGCTGGAGTGTTTGAATTGGACAAATTACTTAATGCACTTACAAAATTCTTCACACAAATTTATGCCGAGCGAAACGAGGCTGGAAATTTTTTAAGGAATGATGTAGCTGATAAGCTTAAAAATAATGATTTTTTTCAGACTAATTTGAAGAATTAAATTATAATTGAAGCATTTCTTTCTGAAACACAGAAAGTTATTTGACACAAACACATTTCCACAATTAAAATATTGTTGAACATAATGTTTTTGTTCAAGCAAAATCAAAATATAGGTTTTTATAGGTTATATAGGCTATTTTCAGAAAAATATAACTTACTTTTTCAAATATAGGTTTTTAAAGGTTTTTATAGGTTTATAGGTTTTACTTTGATGCCTGATAACATTATAATAGCTCATAGATATATAACAGAAATGGAGAAAAATGAATGAGGTACGGATAAACATGCTCCAATGCCGGTCACACATCTTAGAACCTCCTCTAGATTACACCTATGTAGGCAAAGATTTGGCGTGGATGTCCGCAGCAAAGTCTGTTAGAACCATCATATTTGCACAGACAAACAGCTGGAACTATACAACTCCAGCCACAAATTAGTGAAGGTATAATGATAAATAACATATCGACAAGCCATAATTGTTGGGAAGAGTCATTATATGATAAGTAACGTAGATAAATTGAAGTATTTCACTCACCATCAGCCATTATATTTTAGGCATTGTTTTTTAATTATGGCATTATGGATTCAATGATTCAATAACATGTCACACAACACAATAACTGAGAACTGTAATGAAGAGAAGAAAGAACAAGAAACACTACTTGAAACAGATCACACACTGGTGGCAAATACAATCAGATCGCCAGGTGGAGCTTCACGGAATATGTCCACTTATTTTAGTACAGTCACCAGGTGTCCCTGCAGAATTGTTAACCCAGCAAACAAGATACATCAACCAAATGTTGGTCCAATGTTGGACCAGCGTCGTAGAAGCTTCTTCAGCGTGGTTCCCAGCAAACACGATACATCAACCCAATGTTTGTCCAGTGTTGAAAACGGGGGACCAGCACTGGACCAACATTGGGTTGATGTATCGTGTTTGATGGGAACCACCTTGAAGAAGCGTCTACTCGTCAAACAAGTTTGATTTAAAGTCGTCTATGACACTGGCCCAGCAATAAATCAATATTGGCTGAACTTCTCATCTTAGATGGGTATAAACCACATCACATTGAAAGTTCACTAAACACATCAATTAATTCCTAGCAATTTTAAACCTGCAAAAAATAGAAAACAGACACTTATACAGATACTAGTAGTAACACCTCGCGAAGAAAGAGCAGCATCGTACTACCTCACAGTTATACAGCCACAGAAAAACTGTAGTACTGTAAATATTTACCCTTTTGTCATTTGTCAATTTCTGCATCACATGGCATATATTCAATAAAATTGCTGAATTAAAAATAGTTTAATTCATCACAATAAGCACGTTCTCAGCTTTTATTATACTTGGTTATTTATAAAATCAGGATATTATTATTCACCTTCAGATGGGAATTGTGCCAGCAATTCACATCTTAAAGGTGACATATCACCCCTTATATAGTATGAATAAATCAAAGTTGCCACAAGATGGGGCACAATCGTTTCCTTATATGGGGTGACTGGCTATCATAGCCAATCACCCCATATAAGAAAACAATTGTGCCCCATCTAGTGGCAACTTTGATTTATTTCACACAAACTTATTCATATTATATATGGGGTGATAGGTCATCTTTAAGGTGAATAAAAAAACAGTAAACAGCTGGGTGCTGGGACGGTCAACCTACAGTTATCAACAGACTGATGCCCTCAAATATACATTTCTTTTAATGTTAAAATAAGATGCTTTTTTGATGAATCACAATATTGCGCATTACATTTTTCTCTAACATGAAAAGGGTAACACGTAAAAATGGGAAGATAATACTGCTAAAATATCTAGGTACATGTATTCTGAATCTAAATGCGTGCAATATATACATAGCAGGTGCTACCCTGGGATTGCTACCCTGGGATTGCTACCCTGGTGTGTCATCAGCGTACAGCCACTAGCCAGATCATGATAGTGAGAAACTGGAGAACTAGGCACCTATATAATATACAAGGGAATAGATCTAGTCCCCTGTGACATCTAAATACCATCTAAACACTGGTGGTGAAGATAAAAGTACAGGAGAAAATATACATCTAAAAAACTACGGGTTTAGTAGTCGATCATTAATTATGTTTTAGGCTCAATAGTCATATTTACTCAGCACATTGCATTATTTTAACCCTTAAAGCGCAGAATTAAATAATTTAAATTTTCACCCACTTGAAGTTGTCTCTCGCTACCGCGACCCACAACTTCAAGCGGGTGAAAATTATTCTCATGTCTTTAATATGAGATGAAACATTTGAAAATCTGTGAAAAAAACACCATTTTCATTCCCACTTACAGTCATGTAAACTGCTAATAAGATTAAAAAAACGACTATAGTCATGTTTAGTGGCTTAAATTGAACTCATTTTATATTTAGTCTTCACAATATAGACGTTCTGAGCTTGTGAAATATTATACTCAGGCTTTTTGCTATAAAATAAGTTAATTTTTATTCAACTTGAGGTGAGAATTGCGGTAGCAAATTCACATCTCAAGGTGAATAAAAATGAGAATGAATAGTTTTGTGCGATCGGGTTTTTTATCTCTATCTGGGGACAATGATGATTTAGCAGAAGATCGATAATTTTCAACCTCCTTATATTCACAAGGTAACTAATTGTTTATCATGAACATTGGGTGTGCCTTTGTCCAGGGTCTGTGTCAACCTCACGGTCAATAAATACAAAAACCAGACGGCCTGCCTATCAAAGACATCGCTCTCTCGTTAGTGATAGTGTACTGGACAACTAGTAAGGAGACAAGGCGTGCACGCTTATCGCAGGAGAGAAAAGATGGATTATGTTACATGATACATCCTCTGGAGACTCAGCAAACACTAGACATTCACCCAATGCTCGGTTTAATGTTTGGCCAGCGTCGAAGACGGTGGGCCAACATTAAACCAGCATTGGGTGAACGTCACATGTTTGCTGGGAAGTGTTTACACTGTTACTTAGACAGTTGATACTTTAGTCCCTAGGGGCCTATATTATAGACAAATTGACGACATGGCTACAGTAGACACCAAACTGCATAAAACTCACTCAGATACATTAACACTTCTAATGCTAGAATTATTTTTTTCTCATCCACATCAAGTCCAGCATCGCTAGTGTGATTTGAGACTTTATGTTGATGATGCAGATAAATAAATCCTTTGCTAATTTTTTTTTATTCATCAAAAACTAGAATTGTTAACGCAATTTCCAGCTTCAAATGGAAGTATATATACAGCACAAGGGTAAAGGTGGTGAATTTGAGATATTTGCATGACAAGGTGAATGAGTCTGTAGCACGCAGAGGGTGGAGGACTAGCCCAGTAAACAATACATTGATCCAATGTTGTTTTAATGTTGGTCAACCATCAATGACTCTGGGTCAACATTAAAACAACATTGGATTAATGTCTCATATTTACTGGGAGGAGAACATTGATAAGGAGAGATAAGGGCCTAAGATAAGGCTAACAGGTCTGTGTAGAAGGTAGAGCAGACTGTATGTGGCTACTGGTACCTTAGCGCTATGTTTGGCGGCCTGGTGCAGCAGGGGCACACCTACACTGCCCCGCCGGCCTCGAACATCCTACAAGCACAAGTCTCCCAACGTCAACACATAATACAGCCGCAGTATTATCAACTAACGATCAAAACTAAAGATCAAATTGGTGTGTTCTAAATTGACACTATGTAAAGAAATACACCACTTTACAAAGTGACACTTAAGATAGTGTTGTTGCGAGGAGAAATATGTAAACTGTGTATGACAAAATAGTGTAGCTGGTGATACACACACACACAGTGCGACTGTACCATTCTCAAATACTATGTGATAATAACATTGTGATCAAAATAAACTTAGAAGTACATCCCATTAAATACAGTTGGAGAGTGCGCTTTATGTCACACAATTTTCCATATCTACCCCTGGAAACTAAAGTGTCATATGTGCCACTGAAATGAGTGGCACATACATCATTTGCTTGGAATAAATGACATGTGTATTAAACCTCTAACCCTTAAAGCGCTAAATTTAATAATTTAAATCTTCACCAACTTGAAGATGTCTCGCTACCGCGACCCACAAATTCAAGTGGATGAAAATTACTCATATTTGTTTAACTTGAGACCAAAACATTTGGAAATCTTGATGTCTAAACATAATTTTTTTCCCAATAAGTGATTTAATTGGCTAATAAACAAATTAAAAACGACTATAGTCGTGATTAGCAGTTTAAGATTTCTCGTCACATTCACGCACCACACAGCACATTTAAATAGAATTCAGTGAACGAAAAGTGGTATAATCCACCACAATAAAGAGGTCATGATCTTCCATTTGATCTGTTATGATGGCGTATCATAGAAGTCATTTTTATTTACTTTGAGGTGTGAATTGCAACAGCAATTCACACCTCAAAGTAAATAAAAATGACGGTAAATAGCTGGGTGCCAGCAAGGGTTTGTCCTCATATTTTGACTATTGCTATTATTTTGGTAAATAAGTATAGTTTTATTAGGTGATAACGTACCCGTGGTGGTGGTTCTATAGTGAGTAGTTCATCGTTCTGCTGGTCCAGATCCAGCATACTGTTATAATACTCAGGCTCATTCATACTCGATGACGGGCGCCTCTTGGTCAAAACTAAAACATACAAAAACATAAATAAACACTGATAACGATAACATAAACCAGTAAGCAGTATCGTCAGTGTTGTGTTGTAAAATATATGATTCCGCGAAAAGAATCCAAACTTATTACATCATCACTGACAAGAGCACTTTAATATTAATAAATTGTAGAGCTTTAAATAGAAGTTACTCAATTGAAATTGTCATTAATAAACTTTGGGCCTCCAACAGCACAGTTGTCTAGCTGAAATTGTTATTAATAAAGCTTGAGCCTGTAATGGCCCAGTTATCTAACTGGAATTGTCAAAAAAGCTTGAGCCTGTAGGGAGGGATTACTCACCTTTCTCTTTTCCATCAAAACCTCCAAACGTTTCAGCACGTCTGGTGGGCAGGGAGGGGGCAGCAAGGGTATCAGAATCTGCGGAATCTTCGTCATCAGCACCGTTAACATTACCACTAGTCTCCTGTGTGGACGCACTACTCTGAAGCAGACCAGTGAGTTGGGAGGCTGCAAACAAAACATATTGGTTTGGTTGAGCAAACAAATAATCAGAGAACAATTGATAGGGTAGTAACAGCTATACATCTAATGTTTTCCTTACTTTAGAAATGTAATAATAAGCATTGTTTTATACTTATGTATTTTAGTTTAACTCTTTCAGCGCAGGGACAGTCTTTCTATGTCAGAACCTGCGGTGGTCGGTAGAATTCAAATTCTGACCTATAAAGACGATCCCCGCACTGAAAGAATGAAGATATTTATAATGGCCGTAGACCCATAGCATAGGTATTCAAATGAATCAGAAAGAGCTGACTAAGACATTTCTGATGATTTCAAATAGAAAAAAACCCTTTGTTCTCCATGGTTTATACCAAAATAATTCAGAGTTTCAAGGGTTAAACAAGATTTTTATTTGACTAAAAATAAACCATGTGCTGCATAAATTTGATATGGTGCTCAAAAGGTTAAACTTCAAATTTCTGTGAAAAGCTACGGTGGGTAAAAATATCCCTCATTATGGTGACGTTATGTTGTTTTTACGTTGGTACAGCGTCACAGATGATGGGCCAACATTAAACCAGCATAGCGTCAACATGTGATGTTTGCTGGGAGTAGTAGATGAGACTGACCCTCATAGAGCATTGCCTGCAGTAGCTCATCAGGCTCCAGTAACTCCTGACTCTCTTCATCCTTATAAGGTAGCTTCACCTGAAACAAAAATAAAAAACATTATCACCTACAACCCATCACCAGTAAACACAAATGTTTTGTGTTCACTGGGAGCAACCCCATACGGAATCTAGTTATCTATATCACTTTGTCATATCAAAACTATTGTTATTAACCTTTCAAGCCTGAAATTAACATAGTCTTCTTTATCCACTACAAGCCGCGAATTTCTATCGCAATTCTCGACTTGTAGTGGATGAAGATGATTTGATTTAGGTAGGTTAAAAATAAAGAAAATTACCATGTATTGGTAAACCATTTTAATGAAAATTTTCGTTGTATAACCCTTAGTTGTAGGAAAATAAGGTCTGTTTTCAGGGATGTAAAATGCATCGTGAGGGCTTAAAGGGTTAAATTCATTCTTTTTTTAATACAGGTTACATATTGTGGATTTGTAGCTGTATGCTCATCTCGATGAAATTCTTTATATAAAAATATACTTTAAAACATTTAAATCACCACAAAATGACGTTTGTGGCGTGATAATTTACCATTGTTTCAAATGTATTTGTTATTATGTGACAAATTTTACACTTACACTGCCAAATGTAATAGTATTTCGAAATAAAAAGTCTAATGAGATTAGAAAAACAGATCATTGTTAATGTATGTCATTGATTATATGAATACCAACATCGCTAAGAATTGTATATCACACTACTCCATTCACAGAATTATGTCATATGTCAATAATATAGAAACCATCAACTTATTTTATACATGATCTAACCTGAGATATTGCTTCAGTTCTGTTGAAGAGTTCCAGCATTTCCTCTACTATTTTCGTCTTCTCGTTGCAGGATGTGTGAATAGCTCGATCCTTTTGATACAGCTGGTCTGTGAAAAATATCGTTCAGTTAAATTGAAAAATGAGCTTAAGAAATTGTTAATCAGACATTATTCTGAAAATATTTTTAAAATCTGGCAGTTGAACTGTTCAATATAGTCGGAATTTAACAAAGTGAAAACAAATATTATAAATATTACCGGGTAATAACAGTTAATAGTGCAATGGCATGAGTATATTAAAGTAAACTTCTGAAAGGTATATCCATATTCACTCATGCCTTTGAAAATATCAAATTTTACAACAATCAAATGTGTAGTTTCTTCATCAATGTCACAAAGCATAGCAGCAGATGAGCGGGTGTTAGCATGACATAGTTATACATGTAGTGTAGTTATTTGTAGAGCACCTACCCAGCAGCTGTCTGAGTTTGGCAGCACGAGCTTCACGTAATTTCCTCTCTTCTTCCATTTCTGATGGAGAGCCTTTGTCTATAGATATAAAGACAGTGATCAGGTCATCATATTGGAATAAACAGCAATGTTATGATGCTAAGTCTATTAGCGAGAGCAAAATCACATGATATTTTACAAAATTGATTTAGATTTTTTAATTATGTCAATAAGTAATCCGTTGATCGTTTTGCAGATTTAAAAGTCTAAATGCTTATCATAAACATTTATTGATGGGTTTAGTCTAAAACAGAAATTCTACTACATGTCAATCCCTAATAAAATTCCACAGTTCGAAGCAAGGTATTTTAAAGCACATAAAAACATTAATTTTATAACATGCAGTTCTCCTTTAACCCGTCCACTTACAGTCTTGTGGGCATTGGAATATAGCTGCTCGTAGAGTGCTGATCCAGAGTTTTCTTTCGTTTGCAGTTTTACAAACAAGTTTGTACATCTCAGGCTCTGTTTTACTTTGACATATTAAATAAATACCCTTGCTGTCCCTTGTGTCTCCTTTTTCTCTCACTATTAACTTTGCTAATGTTATCACACTTGACTGAAAACAGAAATATATTGTAGATGTAATTAAATCTCAAAATAACACAAACAAAACATTACGCATTCAAGATCTTAAAATCAAGGGTAAAATTGGCTAAAATATTAAACAACAATTCAATACAGCAGTAGCCTGGTCATACACAGTTCTGTGTGTATAAATAAATTTTGCTTTGTTAAGATATGTTGGCTGACTGTTCGAATAATGTTAGGACAATACGTAAATTAAAATGTGTTTAAGTTAAAAAACGTCTTAAAAGTATTTTTTAAAATATTTTATCCACATTAAATTAAAATAAGTAAGATGTCTTAATTGTCATTCTATTGTTGAGTATAGCAGTAAAAATGCAAGTTAATTTCAAGTAGCTGGTACAGAACAGAGAGGTTGTAATTATTAAGATTAATATTTATACTCACTTTGTTATCCAGGCTGAAAAAAGTGTACTTTTGGTTGCTTTCTTGCAAGAAGAACACAATATCTGATAATATCACAGCTAGCACCTCTGTCAACAATATACTTATTGTCAGTCTGATTCTGGAGGCTAAACTTATTGTCATGTTTATTATCCAGTAAACATGAGGCGTTCAACCAATGCCAGTTTAATGTTGGCCAGTGTCGCAGAGGGTGGGCCAACATTGAACCAACATTGGGTAAAGGCTCATGTTTGCTGGGTCATCTACTTCTATACTATAAGTCACATATCATCCTAACAAACCAGTTAAGGTAAATTATTTAATATAATTTCTGATGTGCAATTAACTTATTTGTATTTCAATTAACATAGAACTAAGAATTGAAGTGATAATCACCATAAAGTCTTCCTCGTGCAGACATCCACCTGATGTAACCCTCAAAGATTAACTTTCGAGATAGGAGATCGGATTTCTAAAACAGAAAAAAACGTTCAATCAAGCACAATACATTTTACAAAGAACTATATTTCTATCAGAATACAGAACAGCTGAAAATCACAAATATCAGAAAGGAATGCTTCAGTACTTTATATATAAATGTTAATGTTAACTTCAGATATGTATGTAACTCTTTCAGTGCGGGACAGAATTTTTCAATCGATGTCTAAAGTCGATCGTGGCACCAAAAGAATTTAAAATTTATAATGGACGTAGACCCATAACGTATTCAAACCGACTATATTCGGGCTTAGTGGTGTAATGGTTAACTCTTTAAACCCTCACGATGTAGTAAAGCATCATTTTGCATCCCTGAATTATCCTACAACCAAGGGCTTTAGAAAAAAAAACTATTAAACTGGTTTACCAATTCATGGCAATTTTCTTCAATTTCCCACCCACTTTAAATCAACTTCATCCACTACAAGTCGAGAATTGTGACAGCAGCTCGCAGCTTGCAGTGGATGAAAATGACAACAGTAAATTCAGGCTTGAAAGGGTTAAGTACCAGTTCGCCATTTTGGTTTTTATTTACAAACTATTTGAGGATCCCTACTATGTACTGCTGTACATCTTTCTCATTACATGTACCGACAAAAAAAAAGAACTTTCTCTTAAACTTACCTTGAATTTTTGGCCTTTGAAAACAGCACTTGAGCGAGCATCTAGTTTATTATATATTTCTATGAGACGTTGATCTTTTGCATGGGCGTCAATTTTTTTCTCAACGTCTTGCAAAACTTCACGAGACAGTGCAGCAGCTTGTTGCAAGGCTCGTTCATCCGCCGCATCTACAAATTACAATGTCTTCTGCATTTACATTTACTATGTAACATTACATAACATTTACAACTTTGTAAGCTGCTGGGAAAATATTTACAGGATCACTTTAAGTTTCAGAAAATGACGACCAGCTACAAATATTACATACCCTTTGTAACCTTAATGATAGCCTCAATCATCACATGATATTTTGTTATTCTCTGTGTTACTAATAATATATATTCAGGAACACCGAGCCGCTTACACATCTTGCTTTTGCTGCACCGCTACAACATATAAAATCAGAAATAAAAACAGTGTACAATCCTGCCATTCATAAACAACATTAACCAAAAGTCAAACAACATTAACCAGTTTACTTCTGACATCTGTATAACATATACAGTTGTAGGTCAATAGTAAAAAAGGAAGTGTGTATGGTTTTATTTTCTAGTTGCATATAATAACATGGAGCTTTACTTAGATACTGATAAAAAAATCCTTTCTTGTTGTTCAGCAACCCTCAGACTGACTGATTTGTCTTAAGGGTCACCAAGTGTGTTAAGTTATCAACCAGTAACCAAATTAATTCAACCTATAAAATCACCATAACATTACTTACTTTGATGAAGCTTTGAAATTTTCTATCTGCCTTTAAGAAGTCTTTGTAGAGTTGTACAGCTCCTGTGTGTCTGCTGCAAAACTCCCCATAGGCTTCTTTCATACGAAAACCCATTTCACCTTCGAACTGAAAAAAGAAACAGTTGCCTTGGATGTCTGAGAGGTAAAAATTACTAGAATCTATTTACTATCAATACAAATCCCACAATGAGTAATGCATATATATTTAACACCCTACCTGCTGAACTAAAATATCTCCAATACGATCAACGTATTTATCTGAGCGCATATTTTGCCGCTCTGTTAGATGCTGTAGGAATGTGGTGTGGATGTCTATCAATTCTTCAACTCGAGGAAAAATACGCTCAATGTTTTCCTTGCTAAGACTCAACTCTTTCTTCATTCCTTTGATAAATACCTGCAAAAATATATAATACCCAATTAATTTTATCCATAACTATTATCTATCAAAAGATTTATTCTGGTGGATTGGTGGAGCAGCTTTAATTCTCACACAATATGACAACAAAATAGCAAAAGAATACACATTGTTTTCTTATCAAAAGTTAATCAGTATACTGTTTGACATTATTGAACATATGTACTAAATTTAATAAATAAAGATCAGATATTTTTTTTCTAAATTTTTCTTTGTCAGTCATCTATTAAATGGCTGAGGATATGAGAATCAAAACATCATCAAATAAAATCCACAGGACAATGTAATGTCTATGTGAAAAAATAGAAATATTTTTTGTCATTATAAAGCGAAGTGATGGTGGTGGAAATAGTAGTAGAATACAGAAAGGAACACACCTTTGGCAGGGGCTGTTAGTAAAACTTGAAATTAGATATTATGTTAAAACATCACCCGACAAAATGGAGTCTGATTGTCTGTTTGCCAATCAAAATACTCACCTGTTGCATTATATTTAATGTTCTACAGTGACTTTTCTCTGTCTGGATAAATTCTGTAAGAAAAATGAGACAATTATTAGAATTATAGTATAGGAACCAGAGCTAAAGTATCTAAAAATCAGTCAATTATACCTACCGGGTATATGTAACTACATATTTTTGAGTTGATGTTTAAACCTGATGACATTAAAATGCATAGATTTAGATATATACTACCACATACCCCATATGTGATCTTGTCTTTTGATATCTTTGGCACTTTTATGTTTCAGAGTCTGAAAAAATAAATAAATATAGCAGGTAAGTATTGCACAAAATAGGCCAAAGGCTGCCATAATTGTCCACTCACTCTAGTGATACGATATCAGCACTACATGTATTAAAGTAAATAATAGAATTTGAAATTTGTCGGGGTGCATCCTTCCCTGAAGTTTCACATTTTGTTTTATAGTAATTGTTTAGCTAATTAGCACAATTTACCAGATCATACAATATAAAATTCAATGAATTTCAAACACCTGTTGCTGATTACTGTATCCTATTTTTTAAGCATTTTAAAGTCCTGAATACTTTTTGGGGGAATTCAAGCACTTTCAAGTTTATCAAGCACCAGTATGAACCCTGATCACACGTTTGTACACAAACAACACATGGCATGACCTTGAGTGATTTGCAGTGTATTTCAGTAAACAAATACATGCAACTTTAAATATATATAGAGAGTAACCTTTTTATCCACAGTGACACTCCAGGCTTCTGGTTCACTTGGTGGCAAAAGAGCTTCACTATTCTCTTCAACATTAGGCGTATTTCCTGAAAAACAGTGCAGCACGTCTATGAAGAATAATAAATGGGTGGCATCAAACAGAAGAACACTCACATAGCTTGTTCATTGGAGATTTTTAGAAACAAAGGCAGTGTTTATTTGTTTGGCGGTTTAAGTTTAGTTAATAAAATCTGCTTTATAGACAATAAATGCAACTGAGGAATATTTTATTATAAAAATAGTGATAGGTGAAATGTCAATACAAAGTAGTGTGCATGGGGCAATAAAAACATACAATGTAATACAGAATAACAGAAGGTCAACTTTATATTTAAATTATAATTCTGCACCATAATTATATAATAATTATGTGCAAAATATTCCTAACATGATCTAAAGTTAAACAGCTAATTTCTCACCCTCTTCCAAAGATTCCATTGAAACTGATATGGCATCATTAATACTGCAAATAGTAGAAAACATGTAATCAGTAACCTGCTCATTACCCTGGCAAACACAAGCTGTTGATCCAATGTTGGTTTAATGTTGGTTCAGTGTCGCAGACAGTGGACCAGCATTAAAACAGCATTGGATCAACATCTTGTGTTTGCTCACTAATGATCTTCATTGGCTGATAAGAAAAAGTTAACACAACTAAAGCTTATATATGAGTTAACAATATTTATAGAATAATGAAAATATTAGAAAAGCATCTTGCTTGAGAGCATGCATTCTCCTGACACACAATCTGTGAGTGAAGGTACCCTACAGTACATCCATAGTGTATAAATTAGTGTGTTGCTGGTGAAGCGTATTTTACAAAGATGTTTATTCTAATTTATATCATTTTTTCTTGACTCTTAACCTATAAGCCTTATGGGCTGTGTACAGTGTAGCTAAAATGACATATTATGACTGTGAAATATGGATAAATGCAGAAATGTCAATCTGCAGACAAGAGAAACTGTAATTCATGAGCAGAAAAATAACTGCTGTTTGGTTCAGTGTGAAACAATACTAGGCCTTCACAGGCCTAGTATTGTTTCACACTGAATCAGATGGACTCTTCTAATACACTATTTCCCAAACTATAAAAAATAAAAAAATAAAAAATAAAAGATAATTATCGCCGGTGGTAGACTAAAAGAGGTGAAATTTTAAAAAACCGAAAAGCCACATCTACACCCCCTAAGGGATGTGTGTGTGCAAAATTATGCAGAATTGTAGGATAATTTAGCTATGCATAGCAGCGTAGCTGGATGTTGAAAATTGTATCTGCTACGTCCATGTCGTATAAGTTGGTACGATATATCTCTATAAATGTACAATGTTGGTATAATAAACCAATCAATCAATCAATCAATCAATCAATCAATCAATCAATCAATCAATCAATCAATCAATCAATCAATCAATCAATCAGTCAGTCAGTCAGTCAGTCAGTCAATCAGTCAGTCAGTCAATCAATCAATCAATCAATCAATCAATCAATCAATCAGTCAATCAGTCAATCAATCAATCAATCAATTAATCAATCAATCAATCAGACTTTGTGTTCTTACTTGGTGAGTTCTGGTAGATAGTGTAGTACATGTGAGGGTGTAGAGGTTTGAGGTGTAGAAGGTAACGAGGGCACCACATCTTCATCGGCTTCCTTCTTCTTGTCCTGCTCCTCATTGATCACCTTACTGTAAACAGCAGAAAAATAGATCACTATGTGTGCGAATGTTTGACACTATCAGTGCTGAAATAATGTGATATCTACTATAGATGCCAGGGTGTTTCTATTTAACCCCTAAAGCTATACATCAAAGAATTAAAATTTTTACACACTTGAAATTGTGTCAAGCTACCACGATTCACAACTTCAAGTGGGTAAAAATTACTTATTAAGAACAATTTGAATAAAAAGTTAAGCTAATCTACCAAATGTAAGGCATACGTGTGCATTTCTCATTCAAATTCTCTTGTATGAATGACAAATAAAAATCCCAAAAACGGCGATTAGCACTTTAAGGGTTAACCCTTTTCCTGCTGATCACGAATATTGTCGTTTTTAACCTGTTTTATTTGTCGACCAAATCACTATTATTGTGAATGAAATGTGTGTTTGAAGATATTGTCGTTTTAAACCTGTTTTATTTGTCGACCAAATCACTATTATTGTGAAAGAAATGTGTGTTTGAAGATTTCCAAATATTTGTGCTCAAATTAAACAAATAAGAGTGATTTTCAGCCACTTAAAGTTGTGGGTCGCGGTAGCGAGTCACAAGTGGCTGAAAATTGGAATAAATTAACTTAGCAGGAGAAGCCACAAATAGCTTAGTTGGCTATTTACATGTACGTTGCATTTGAACACCTATTTTATAGGTCTACAATCATTATAAAACCTAACCATCTTAATGCAGGGATTACCGGTAACTATAGTCATATTCCTCTGATTTTATTATCACTTGTTCGACCAGTTTTGATAACTTAAATTTATTAATTCAGAGCCCTAAGGGTTAAACTTTCATATGTCTAAATTTAAATTACTACAGTAAACCAAATTCAACTTATCTTTTACCCTGTTTCACACATCATATATGAGCCTTGCCCACTTAAATTAAAACTTTACAAAAATCTCATGCTTCTTCAAACAAAATCACACCATTGACACTTAAAATATAAATTATCTTTTAACACTTTTAAAACATTTGTAATTGTTGTTTCATAGTGATAAGAAAAAGTAAGCTACAGCTTCAAACTAGTTATTCTTTGATTATGATACACTGAGTCACAGTCACAGGATTGATTATGATGAGAATTGTATAAGGGATTAATTAAGTGTATGCACGCTCACTCCAAACAGTCACCCGGCAAACACCAAGACACTGGCTAAACATCAAACCAATAATGGCCAAACATCAACATGTTTGTTAGCCAGATCAGTGAATATCAGTTACAGTAACATTAATGACAACACTGCCGTGCAAAGCCAAAAGGCAGTAACTGCTTACTTGAGCAGTTACTGCCTTTTGGAAGCCAAAAGGCAGTAACTGCTCAACTGCTTAACTTCTTACTTGAAAGGTAAGCAGTTACTGCCTTTTGGCTTTGCAGAGAAGAACAACACTGATACAGAAACATCATTTCTCACGGTTATCTTGTTTGGAACAAGGAATTACAAAGGATATGATTATCATAATGACTAGATATCAAATATTGTGATACATGACATACATCAAACAAAGGGTAGGGACAATTTATTCTAGATCCATTATCTAGATTTTAAAGTACATCGCCAGTACAGAACAATGCATTTATTGCTATTGTCTACAATCATAATATGATCTCAATAAAACAGACTGTAATTATTTACAGTCTTATGTAGATATGTATATAATAGACTTATGTAGATATTTATTCAATAGACTGTGATGAATGATGTTTGTTTGATTTTATTGTATTACAATCACCAGACATGCAAGAGAAAAATGTGCAGATTTCATGATAACATTTGACGACATTTATATGTCAGCACTTGTGCATAAAAAACACATTTTCAACCAAATATTGAGGATATCAAGAAGAAAATCAAAAAAACTCATGATTTATCTGCATCACATTATTGAATTCAATGGACTAAGTGTAAAGAGTGTGTGAGCATGTCCTCTTGAAAAATTGATAAAAAGTACCAGAACATAATGTATTTAATAATCAGTTGTAATCATTGCCATAACGATATATGTTCTGATTACAGAAGAAACAGCAATAACTTAGTGATCCCACATCATTAGTGCCTTAGTGGTATGAACAAATCTGTATAATTATGTGAGAAAAAGATAGAATAACCATAGAGATGTATTGCTTGTAGAGTTCAGAATGTTTGATCACGGCAAGAAGTTAACCATCACAAAAGTCACAACAATCATATTAGCTCACATCACCCCAGGAAAACACAAGACGTTGAACCAATGCTGGTTTAATGTTTGCACACCGTCCCCGACATCGGGTCTACATTAAACATCAGAATTGGTTCAACATCTTGTGTTTGCTGGGTCATTAGGGCACACAGAAAGAGGGGGGGGGGCAGGATGTAGTCAAAGTCAAATGGCAGGAGGGCCCAGCCAATATGACATTATACTAGGGCGTTCTGTCTCCCAACTGATTAACATAACATATCTGCCACTGTGCATAGTGAAAGATACGCTATTTTACTGGTAATGCCAGTGATTCCACTTTAACTGCATTTATGCAGTGATGTATTTATGGCTCAAAGAGCAGTTTTCCAATAGAAGTACCATAATTTCAAAACAAAAATGTTATAAACCATTGAAATATGTGTGTTTTGAGCTTCTGTTTAATAAATCACACTTGGGTACTAAAATTCAGTATTTTTAATTCACTGTGAGTTGTAACTTGAGATGGCAATGCAAAGCTCAGAGTGAATGAAAATGTAGTTAAACTGTGGGGTAGATAAGGAGTTGAGTGTATCATTGTGCTTTAATGTGTCAGACGTGAGCTGCATGGCGGCTGGCGGTGTTACTGTGTGTGTACCACTGCCAGCCAGTTAACCAGATTAGACACCAATTAGGACACCAGCTGACCCACAAGTAACACAACCACGTGCAAGGCTGCCTTGTGAGCCGGCTCAATCAATGACATACAAAATCAGGCAGGAGAGACAACAGCATGATAATCCTCAGGAGGATCAACAGGAGTTAGTCCAATGCTGGGTGAATGCCGGGCCAACGTCACAGACGGTGGCCCGGTATTCACCCAACATTGGTCTGCGCGTGGCTGTCGCACACAGACTTACTCTATTCCCAGTTTAGTGGCCACTCTCCGCCACTGGAAGGAGCCGATGCCAGATGTGGTGGGGCCGTTGGCAGCGCTGTTTGTAGCAACGGCAACCATAATATTACATATTCACAATTCACAAAAAGCGCATCATCTGATAAAACCAGTGACATCTCACCGAGCTAGGCTTAAAGTTTGGCAACTTTTAGAAAAAGAATTGTGGAGCTACCATTACCGTGCTGTGTAACTGGTCGAATGTACATATGTTTGTACACTAATCTGTAAAAGCTACAACATCTTTTCTAATTACTCATAAAAAATATGTACACGATTCTGTGCTTTAAAAGATATTTTTTTTATTACAGTAATTTCTCGATGACTAACAAAGAAGAGAGGGTTTCACCATTCACACAGATTAATATTTCACAATATTTTAGACTCAGAAACATTATTGAAAAGACACTGCAATGTTTTTAAGCAGATTTAAAAAAACGGTCCTAAGAGTGTTGGATAAAAGGACAGGCCAAAGGTTTAATGGATGCCTGTGTGAACACCACAGATGGTGGACTCAGTTTTCTGTACCAGCTACCAAGCGAACGGTAAACATGTATTCAATGTTTGTTCAATGCTGGGCCAACATAACCAACATTTAATAAACATCTACTGCTTGCTGTCTAGCAGGCGACACACGCATTAACTGTTAACCTATGCAGGCACAATTTAATACCTATTAAAAATAAAATAATAATAGTACATGTACTGCAAACTGTCACACTAGAATCACATTCATTGTCTCTCGGTGAAACTTATAGTCATTAATCTAAAGTTCACTATGACTGTCATTGTTTACTAATTTGAATTAAAATTTTTATGACCTTGTGTGTATGTGAGATCAGCACATGGAGTACAGATATTTCAGCTGTGGGAGTTAAGTCTGCGTTACTGCCAATGTGTCACTATCGAAAATGACACCGATGTCATTTAAATCATTTAGAGTTTAATGGAGATGATTCTAACTCAAAAACATATAAAAAGAATCAAAATATCTAGTATATTGACCATCATTTTAATACTGTTAATTCTCATATTACAAGGATGTAAATAAACATGCTATATGTAGGCCTTTAGTAGGTAAGGGAAGTATATGTTGTAGCATTCCCACAAACCGGTGATTAAAGAGTTATAAATCTGTCTATTTGTTGAGGATCAGTGTACATATCAACAGCAGTACTGTACAGAAACATTTCAAATACAAGATACTATATCCTAGATAGGCCTACTATATCCTAGAAGAAAAATAAATGAGAAGCAATCCATAAGCTAGGCATGTTGCTTTTAGGGTTGCTAGCAAGACGTCTAGTATAGACAAATATTCTTAACACAGGCTGAAATGTATTGTGTTAACTGGGGAACACTGATTTTTATAAAGCTTGGAAAACTTTGTGAAATAATATAAGCAAACTATTTACACTTCATTACAAAGCTAAAGCTGGATTTGTACAGCATATCGTCGCCTCGGAGCTAAAGGATCCTATCTGCCACTCTAACGAGTGTCAGATAGGATCCTTTAGCTCCGAGGCGACGATATGTTAACACCTACACGCATTAAGATCATGTAATTCTATAAATTAACCCTTGTGCTGCTGAATTGTTTGTTTCTATTTTTCATTTATTTTCCATCATAAAATGACGAAAAAGATTTGTCAAAAACAGCCACCTTCAATTTTTTTTTTAACTGAGCATCCACTACAAACAATCTTCGTTGGCATTTTTGAAACATGTTTTGTATTTTATTATATATATGGCAGCAAAAGGGTTAAAATAAGTCAACAGCATAATATGAAAAAACATATCTTACTTTGTTGTAGCACCTTTGATGAGCATACTTGTAGATTGGGAACCCTGCAACACACCAAGTCAAAAAATAACACAACATGGTAAATATGAGAAATACTGTTAAATGGTTCAGTAGAAATTTGCTTTATTATAGCACTTATTTAATTTGATGTTTTGACTTCTCTATCACACATTTAGATAAACAATCCTACATGAACACATGATAAGTCTATTTTTTTTATTGAACCATGCCTGGCTTTTAAAAAAGGTGTTTTAATAGTTATGGAAAATGATAACATGTTGGTTTTAGTGACATTCTCTTGATAATATGTATTAACAGAGTGCTAGATTATATTCCGCCGGTCCCGAATATATTCGTTTTTTTATTTTTTAATCTACAAAATTAAGTACCACATATTAAATATGTAAAAGATGAAATGTGACATCGATCAACAAGATTTGAAAATAGTTGACCCCCATTTTGTCAAATCTGAATAATTTCCACTTACTTGAAGTTGTGGATCACATCAGCGAGACACAACTTCAAGTGGGTGGAAATTACAATTGAATAATTTGGCAGTTAAAGGGTTTAAATTAAAAAGGGATGGTAGTTTGTAACCCTATTCTTCTTCTTCAAACAATAAAATTTGAAGGAGAAACAAGCAATGAAGTATCTATAATATATTTTTGTTCAAATTGTGAGTATGTGAGTATCTTTTACCATGTATATTAGACACTTACTTTGTTTCTAGTCACTAATCCCGAGTTGTTATTATGACATGATATTGTTATTACCTGCATTGCATCTCCTACCTGTAACACAGGTCGTGCCGGTACAGATGTGGCTCGCTTCTCCTTGAACGACTGGGAACCTTTCAAATTTGTACTGCTACCTCCTTCTGAACATAATATTACAACGGAATTTGTACAGTGCAGAAATAATATGCGGGTTTGCAAAAGCAGTACACTTTATTGATATTAGATATAAATAGAAAAATAATTTTAACCCGTTTAGTGCGAGGACCATCTTTACACTTCAGAATCTGATGTATACAGATGTCGGAGTCTGACGTATAAAGTCCCTGTACTGAAATAACTAGAATATGTATATGGCCATATCATAGGTATTCAAATGAAGCGGAAAGAGCCAATGAAGACATTTACGAAGATTTCAAATTGAGAAAAACCCTTTGGTCTCCATGGTTTATACGGAAAAATTTCAGCGTTGTAAGGGTTAAATGAACATGAAGACAGCCATCAAGACTGAATCTTAGTATATAATAACGAAAATACTAATTTATCCTTGCTTAACACTTGATATTTTCCATCATAGTAATCAAAATAGAGATGTGGCCTTTTTGGTCAGCATGTATATATCTGAATATATATTTTTAAAGGAATATCCCAGTGTAACACGGAAAACATGCATTGCATCTTTTTTTGCTCTAGCTATAAAGCAAGGTTTCCGAGATAATGATTCAAATTAAGACTGAAGGCTGCATGTTGGCCATTTTGGATTACTAGCTAGAAAATTTCACAAGATTATCCTTCTTTTACACAAGACTCTTTATTCATGTTATATTAAAGGTCTATATATCATGAAATATTTCTCAGATATTGAATAAATTCTGGTTAGAATAAGCCATGAGATACTATATAATTAAACTACCCTATATAAGATTTCGTAGATAATGAGCTAAATTCAGGTATTTGTCTGCCATTTTGCATGTCATACCTTGTTGTTTAAAGTCTTACACTTTTTCGTCATCTGCTAGTCTTCTATGAGACCTTAGAATCTGACATATGGGTCAAATAAGGCACCTCAAAATGACCGGCGAACATACATTTTAAATTTTTGCTAATCAGTCATTCCCCAGTGGTATGTAATGTCTATACATGTAATGTATATAATTTAAAATTGTGCACATTTGTTACTATTTAACCCTTACAGCGCGGGGGACGACTTTATTCGTCAGAATATGACGTCTGTAGACGTCAGATTCTGACGACTAAAGTCTATCCCCACAATGTAAGAGTAAAAATATTTCTAATGGTCGTAGACTCATAACATAAGTATTCAAATGAATCGGAAAGAGCTGACTAAGAAATTCATGATGGTTTCAAATAGAAAAAAAACCTTTCTTCTCGAGGGTTTAAACAAAAATAATTCAGCGCTTTAAGGGTTAAAAGACCCCAACTGTACAGACTGGAATCCAGAAAGCAGCCCATTCTATAGACGTTTACAGCCTGTTTATTTTTTCTTCAAACAAGAGAATTGCAAGGAAAAATGAACACTTATGTTTGCAACAATGGCATATATTTTGATTTGACTGTACAAATATAAGTGATATTACTTACCTGCAGTTGTGGGTCGCGGTAGCGAGACACAACTTCAAGTAAGTAAAAATTTAATTCTATAATATACACCCAATACTTACCTAAATTTGTTGTGGCTGGTAGACTGCAAGATTTATTTTTACTTTTGGCTGAATCTCCTTGTTGTGGCTAAAAAATAAAAAGGAAAAACACAAAATTATGAATAAATAATGTGAAAATGTGACATTTAATATCGGAAAGAAACTATCATAGGAGAAAAAATTCCAAGAAATGTCAGCATATCTACACATATGTAATAAAACAAATCAATATATTTATAAAAATATAAACTTAACCCCCAGAATGTCTCAACCCCTAGAACACTGATGCCGTCTACCATGACTACAGTAGACATTCTGTGTTTTTATTAGCACCTGTATAACTCTTGATAACCAGTTGTTGAGAGTAAAATATGCCTTCAACCTTGGAACACTGATATATGTTGGGACTTAAATTTCACAAAATCATATAAATTTTCAGTCACTTGAAGTTTATGTATCTTGCTACGCGAGACACAACTTCAAAGTGACTGGAAATTTAAATTGAATAGCTCAGTGTTCTATGGGTTACCTTTCTTTTTAACGCGAAAGAAAGAATTAGCAGATCATGTGATGTCCTTACCTTTGATTGCTTGTATTTGGCACATGGGGCTATTTGCTCTTTACATGAACTTTCATGAACATTAACCAGACAATCTGAAAAAAATATATTTACAAAACCCAATATTTAATTGCCGTCCAACTATGGTTGATGTACATACATGTACGTACATGTGATACAGATTATATAACAATAGCTATGTTAGTATTTCCCGTGCATTTTAAGCGGGAATTGTTAACACAATTTCCAGCTTCAAATGATGAAAAATATATGTGGTACCTCCCCGCGGCTTTCTCACAATTATTTATTACATCATTTAAAATTTTCATTTTAATGATTACATAATTAATTTTGAAATATTCAAAATCTCATAAAACAAAAAAACATGAAGATTTTTCAAAAAATCGTTCGATTATTGAAACAGAAATGACCCAGTTATCATAATGAACTATGAAAAACAATTTTGAATTCATGGCCCTCTTTGCATGGCGGGTCACATATATATTTACAAAAAATAGACATCCCTGAAATATATGAATGAATTGACAAAGCATATACCACACACTGTTGTAGCAATTTCACTGACATTTGGTTTGGTTGGAAACACGGTTGATCCTTAAAGCGCTTGTCGCGCCTATAGCAATTTGCAGCTTTTTTAGTCGTTCTTCAAACAAGACATTTGCAAGGAGATAAGTACACTAAATTTGCAACAGTGGCATATGTTTTGATTCAAAAATTATTGTAAAAATATAAGTAATTTTCACTCACTTGTAGTTGTGGGTCGCGGTAGCGAGACACAACTTCAAGTTGGTGAAAATTTTAATTTGATAATGTAGCACTTTAAGGGTTATAACCTATAGACACGGACCATAGCAGCACAATGATTAACCATTTAACCGCCGGTCCCGATTATATTCGGTTTTTCATTTTTCATTAACACATGAAATACCACCTTTTAAACATGTTAAACATAAAACCTGACATCAATCAGCAATATTTGATAATAGTTAACCTTCATTTTGTCAAATATGAATAATTTTCACCCGCTTGAAGTTGTGGATCGCGTTAGCGGGACACAACTTCAAGTGAGTGAAAATTCCAATTAAATAACTTGGCGGTTAAAGGGTTAAACTAGAACTCTTTACATGTAGAGATTAATCAGGTAATCTGACTGAAAATATACACAATACTAATCATCCAAAACCATTATTAAACCTAGTAATTTCAGAGTGTGACTCACTTTCACACTGTAGAGCATCTTTATTGGCCATGGATTTGCTGCAAACATCGCAGGCTGTAGAATTGCTGAAGGATACTGACACAAACTGATGTAAGTTCTTCAGCAGACGAAACTCCTTTACTACCTATAACATACAAATCATGATATTCAGTGATGTACAAATACATTTATTGATGGAGTACATAACCAGAAATAGTACATTTAATGTATGCTGCTAATTATTTACATGTCATTTTTAAAATGGTATTAGATTGTTTCATATAGTTTAGCTCGTCTACTCTGAACACCCAAGAAGTCAAGATGATTTTCAAATTACAGTGCTCTGATGAGAAAAAAACCCATTCATGATGGTATAATTACATTTGTATTCCCTTTTGAATTATATTAGTTAACATTTTCAACTGACATGCATTGAAAAAAATGAAATAAAAATACCATTCATTTTTTTAAACATAACTATCATGTGCACATGAAATAAGTCATATAAATCAGAGAAACTGCAAAAATAGCATTTGTTTTCAGATTTTAGCCAATGAACAACAAATATTGTGGCATGTCTAAAAAGGGAAAGGTCATTCACACTCGGTTTCTTTTAGCTGTGATGTCAGTATGGTACAAGAGCACACACCACATTTCTCTTTGGGTTATTTCATACTGCTTGAGAAATCATGTTGGAGGCATACAGAGGGCTGATAAATCATCTGTGAGTCTTTAGTTTGTGTTAACTGTCATATCCATCATGAATCTGTCTTTGTACAGCACTCTCAGCCCAGCAAACATGAGATGTTGACCCAAGGTTTGGTTGATGTTGGGCCAGCATTGCTGATGATGGGCCACCATCAAACCAAATTTAGGTCTATATTCCGTGTTGCCGTGGGAGTGGTGAACTATTCAAAGGCAAATTCCACTGCATATGCAGTTCATATGGCTTCCAACAGATAATGTTGTACCAAAATAAATTTAAACAAAACTTTAGGTTTATCGAATATTTTTAAATAACCCCCTGGAACTGGCTCCACCTGAAATTAATATCCAGCAATACTGCAATAATTCTGCCTGAAAAAAACAGCCCCTTGAATCCCTCTTGACCAAAGGAAAAGGAAAATCCAGCTATCATTGCAATAATTTCTGGGTGAAATCTTCATAAAACTATTTTGCACGGACAGACGGTTTCACAATCTGACAACTTAATGGCCTCCATACAGTTCTTATTCAGCACACATACATAGTTATATAGATTTGTTGATTTTGTTTTCAAATTTATGTTTGCATTAATAGAATCTATGTGCCAAATCTATGTGTCACTTCTGGAAAACATGAGGAAAACAGGAATATGTTCATTGCTGGGTCATAGTTTCCACCATTGTCTCAACATTAAAACGAAATAGAGGCAGCACAGCATTGTGTCCCAGTTAAGGTTAGCCTAAACTGCTAAATTAGGTAATTTATATTTTCACTCACTTAAAGTTGTGTCTTGCTACCGCCATTCACAACTTTAAATGGTTGAAAATTACTCATATTTGCTTAATAAGAGATAAAACATTTGCAAATTTTGATGTTACACTTTGTTTCAAATAACTGTGATTGAATAACTGAGATAAATAAAACTGATCATTGTTATTGCTCTTAGCGGTTTAAGGTTTGATCTGAAAAATTAGGTGACATTTTACTCCAAACGTATGTACATTTGCAGATTACAGGCACATAGATTTTCTTTGACTTGATCAATGTTGAAAGAAGAACTTGACAGTCTCTAAAGCCGAGAATATAGACATAATAGTTTAGGCGTACCGATACCTTCTTTTGACGATAGCTGGGGAACTTAGAGAAGACACTACTCCTTCTTTTCTTCTCCTCTCTTACTTCTTGTTTAGGCCGGTCATCATCTTCTGCAGGCGAAGGGCTTCTGTACAACACATAACTCTAAGTCTTAACCAATTAACCCTTTCAAGCCTGAGTTTACCATTGTCATCTTCATCCACAACAAGTCGCGAATTGCTGTCGCAATTCTCGACTTGTAGTGGACGAAGATAATTTGATGTGGTTGAAAATTAAAGAAATTTACCATGTATTGGTAAATCAGTTTCATGGAATTTTCATTCTAAAACCCCTAGTTGTAGGAAAATTAAGTCTGTTTTCAGGAATGTAAAATGATGTTTTAATGCATCGTGAGGGCTTAAAGGGTTAAATCCCTATGACATCTCAAACAAAATAATAGGTAGTCAAAACAGAGTTAACTACCTGACATGTCAAACAATTACAGTCATAGTTTGTTATAACATAACCTGTTAGTGACATATAATTATATACATCATTCAACCGACAGACTTTGCATTAAAAATATTGAATAGAAAATGCCACTATTTATCAAAAGGATGTTACAAGCTTCAGTTTGATGATCCATCATGCCCTGACACAAACCCGGGTTATGCCATCATACTGCCCATGGTTCCCGTCAGGGTGGGGGGGGGGGTTTCCGGTGGGGTCCGTACCCCCCCCCCCTCTCAGCACCACAGGGGGGATAAAACACCCTGGTTGGCAAAGAAAATGACAATATATTCCAGATTTTGATGTTATTGTAGTTAAAATAGGGCATTTTGAGCACCCAAATTAAAAATTCTTATTTTTTTCTCCTGGGGGAGGAGCCCCAGCCCCCCACACCCCTTTTGGACCCCCCCCTCTGAAACATTCCTGTTTCAGCTATTTTCTCATAATTTATTTATTTCCTAAGTATTGTGATCTGGACATTGAAAAATTCCAAAAGTCCACTAATAGCAAGTTTCACACAATACACTGGAATTCAGGTTCTACTCTGCTTATTGTCAACAATACAGCTTTCCCGCTTGTAAAACAAAATAACTGTCAGTAAGGCTGTGATTTACTGAGTAGTTGAGTGTAAAATAAAAATAACAGATACTTTTGACATTTTTTTTAACATGTACATCAACTTTTATGACAGACATTCAGGATTTGAAAGTAATCATGTCAGAGTAAAAATTGAAAATACGTCTCATCAAGGTTATTTTAGTTTTTAAAGGCCCTAGCATTGCTGTCAAAGTGCAACATACGACAAATTTTTGCAAGATTAGGTCACATATTTGCTTAATTTGAGACAAAACATCTTTAGCTTAAATAAAAAATAACAATAGTTTAATCTACTAATAAAACGAATTAAAAACGACTATAGTGGTGCTTAGCACATAAAAGGGTTAAGCATATTTCTGTATAGAAAAGCAAAACTAGGTGACTAAAATTCGTCCCTTTGGATATAAAAGGGTGTATCTGCCACTTTGTAAAGTGGCAGATACACCCTTTCATATCCAAGGGGACTATGTGTAGTTGCTTACTGCCTAAGAGGGTCAGATGAGGTGACTGTATCTTTGTGTATGTAGTTAGCGGGCAGGGCAGGTTTACTCTGTGGTAGGGGAGGCCTATCATCCACCTCGTGTCTGTCGTCTGTATGATTACGGGCGACCTGGGCACTAAACACAAACAAACATGTCAACTGTTATTATCTGAAACGTATCTAGATTCCTCTTATATATGTTTTACTTAAACTTGTAAATTCAAACCATCATCTAATTTCACATGTAAAAAAAGTTGAAATAACACTTCCTCAACGAAACAATTTTTAGTAAAAGGCAATTTACCAACATATTCTAGATCTACAATTTCGTCACATAACAATGTGGGGCATTTTTTACATCCGCCACGGGGTATGTTTTTGGTCTTGTTTGTTCTGTCTGTCTGTCCCCCTGATTTGTGGTAAAATACAGTAACTATTTGGAACAAACTGCATAGAAGACTACTCTATGACGTCATAGTCTCACAACTGTTGTGTATGCTTACTGTCTAGTTTAAATTATATTTTCTAGTGATTTGAGTAAAACAGATTTTTTGGATTTAAAATTTGGGAAAAGCCATTCATTTAAATAGTCCAGTTGATGATTATTTGATATGTATATCAAGACTTACTCATGATCAGCCAGTAGTTGACGGATGATCCCCTGCTGATTGTGTTGTGGAGACTGTGTTCTGTAACAAGTAAAACAAAGTACACATTAGAGGTAAATCAGACATAAAGCCATCCAATGCCCCACATCAGGATCACCAGAGAAATGACTAGAATACAATGTAAGACAGGAAATCAGACATAAAGCCAGCCACTGCTCTACACCAGTATCATCAGAGAACTGACTATGATAGCCCAATTATATAGCGTAGCACAATATAATTGAGATTTTAACAGAAGGTTTTTGTCAAAGTACATATTACTTTATTTCTAACCTCGGTTTAAATAAGCATAGCTTAGATTCCCATTAATGTAATATATCACTTTGACAAAAAACTACCTTGGTTATAATAAAATGTACCAGTAAGTCTGTAAATCAGACAACACGCCAGCCACTGCTGTACACCAGGATCATCAGAGAGCTGACTATAATACGATGTAACTTATACAGTTATACCGCTCAAATAAAGTACTTCTAGCTACTACTCCACCATAAATCAAATCCTGACTGATAAGATTATGTTATCTTTACAACAGTTTTTTTTACACTCATCCTCTTAAGGACCTCATGTAAGATAGTATAATTATGCTTTATCACGGTCATCATCGAAAGTAGATTGTTAATGTTATTAGACGATACTACTATGTCTTTCATTTTTATTATAAATAGAAACAGATAATACTATAGCTCTACTTTTATTAGTGGCTACATTGAAATGTATTTCACAGTTGCTATTTATGTTGGCATGTTATAACAAGTAGCTGTCACTAAAGGTGACAATGTTCCCCTCCTGCAAAACATCAGCCTCCCCATACAACCCTCATCTCCGTATTTGTCAGGCATTCAAAGAGTAAGCATATTTCAATCCATAGCCCGAACTCCCCTCATACCTCCCCCAAGAAAAAAAGTTGACACCCCTCAGCACTCCTCACCCCACCACAATTATTATAAAACAACCCTCATCAACTTGATAGAGCTATGGATGAGCAGGCCATAGGAAAAAAATGAGCAAACATTTTTTTCATCCTTTATTTCATAAAAAATGCCTGAACCCCTCCCCTTTTCAACAAGAAAACCCTACAAAAAAGCTAGAATTTTTATTAAAATAATTTTAAGTACAAATATATATATTTTTAAAATTTTACAGCCACAATTATCATAGAACAGCCCTCATATTGAACTTGGTTCAGCTATGGGGGAGTTTGACACATGCAATTTTTTTTAAAGTAGCCTATAATATTAAAGTATGTAACGTGCTTAAAATATATGTCTATGTTTTTTTAAAACAGATGTGGTGACTCCAATTATTATGGAACAGCCCTCATCTTCAAACAGATGATTGCATGTTATAGGGTGACATAACAGATGATTACATGTCATAGGAAGGCCTTATTATAGACGATTACATGTCATATGATGACATGACAAATGATTACATGTCACAGAATGGCTTTACTTACATATGAATGATTACATGCCATTACAATTTATATAGGATGACACGACAGATGACTACATGTCATAGGATGACCTTACTTACATATAATTACTTGTCATAGGATGACATGACAGATAATTACATGTCAAAGAATAGCTTTAATTACAAATGATTAAGTTCTAGGATGGCTTTACTTACACATGATTACATTGCAAAGTATGACTTCACCAACCAGTGCTAACAGAGGATTGCATGTCATAAGGATGGATTTTATAGGGTGGCTTTATTACAGTCGATTACATGTCATAGAATGACTTCATAAATGACTACATGTCATAGGATGGCTTTATTTACAGTCGATTACATGTCATAGGGTGACATGATAAATGACTTCATGTCATAGGATGGCTTTATTTACAGATGATTGCATGTCATAGGATCCAATGACAGATGACTACATGTCAAAGGATGGCTTTACTTACAGTCGATAACATGTCAAAGGATGACATGACATATGATTACGTGTCATAGGATGACATGACAGATGACTACATGCCATATGATGCCCTTATTTACAGTGGATTACATGTCATAAAATGACATGACATATGATTACATGTCATATGATGGCCTTATTTACAGTCCATTACATGTCATAGGATGAAATGACGGATGACTTAATGCCATATGATGGCCTTATTTACAGTCGATTACATGACATGACAGATGACTACATGTCACAGGATAGCCTTATTTACAGTCGATTACATGTCATATGATGGCCTTATTTACAGTTGATTACATGTCATAGGATCACATGACAGATGACTACATGTCACAGGATGGCTTTACTTACAGACGAGTACATGTCATAGGATGACATGACATATGATTACATGTCAAAGGATAGCTTTATTTACAAATGATAACGTCATAGGATGGTTTTACTTACACATGATTACATGTCATAGTATGACTACGTTAGTCAGTGATAACAGATGATTGAATGTCATACATGTAGGATGGCTAAGCTTGCAGATGCTTACATTTTATAAGGTGGCTTTATTTACGGTTGATTTCATGTCATAGGATAATAGATTACTACATGCCATAGGATGGCTTCACTTACAGATGATTACATGTCATAAGATGGCTTCAAAAAATGTTTGCCTGAATAATCGTTATTATTTATATTGCACAAAATTATTTTGCCAGAATAATGAGTACACTTTTCTTCTAGAAATTTTATTAAATTTAGTGTCAAATTTAAATGTTCAAAGGCTGAAAAACACATAAAGAGAGCGTATGACCAAGAAGTTTGTGGCTTGAAATGTGTTGTTGGTTGGTCCAGTGTGTGCTAAACTGGCCCAAATTACAGCAACACTGTTTATCTTTGGAACGCATCATAGTCAGGGATGACTGAAGATGATATACTGGCTGCGTTTTTCATAAAGATTACAGATGGCTACATACATGTATAAGCCCTGTTCAGTGTTCAGCTTCTAAAGAAAACATCACACCGCTAGTTTCAATTTTTATTACACATATTGGTGATTAGAGAAAACGGGCAGTGCTTTATAGCTATACATCTACAGAGGATAATTTGACTGGTGTAGTGGAGCAGTTTGCTACATAATTTGAGGCAAATGGTACACAGTAACATGTTAGTGTAGCAGTCTTTGTTATGGACTGCACGGCTACACAACTGCTACACCTGAGCAAATTATTTCCTGATCTATTAATACATACGATACTTTGTCATGCTCTTATGCGTCAAATCGGTAGAGCTCTTTTAAGGTAAAAAGCCTCACATGACTAACATTTCCTTGCAGACGAGTCGAAGTGAATGCTGGATTATCATGACATTTTATTAACGGCATACAGTACAGGTTCACACATTCTGCATGTGTAATGTCATATATCTGAATCGAGTATTCAAACTCCATAAAGTCAAAAATTTCTGAAGCAATTTTTCGGTAAAATGTTGTAGAGCTGCTTTTTTATAGAAATTGAAGTTGATTTAAAATCTTTCAACCCCTGCCTATGAAGAGGGTTAGGAAGATTAAGTAGGATGTCAGTATGAGGGCGAGGGTAGAATAACAATGTGATGATTAATTGTGCGAGGCCTGCCGTATAAAGGCCTGGCGGTGGTGAGGACCGGGCAGAGCTGCCCAGTAATTGGATTCCCCTCCCGCATTACTGTACACACAGGGCCCGTCCACAAGGCCCTGAACGCTGCAGGAGTAGCCGCCGCCAACGCCGTTATGGCCACTGCAGCAATTGCAGACCTGCAATTGCTGCAGTGGCCATAATGGCTGAGTTATGTAGCAGTCTAGGGTGGCGTGTGTTCAGGGCGATCCTCCTATGTCCTCAGGGTGGCCACTGCACCGCCGCCGGCACCAGGAGAAAGATGCCTAGGTACACAGAGCTGACGACGAGCGGCCGCTTTTATTGATCTCGACGCTGATAAACCTTTAACGTAACATTACCCTGATGTGACATGTATCTTCAGGAGGCGAGAAACAATGCGTGTGTGTGGCGTCACGGGCGAGGGCACAATGATGGGCAGCAGCAGGAGCAACCTGACTAACAGAAGCTCCAACACAGGCAAGGGCGCCATGGTGGGTAGAAATAGGAGCAACTCGACTAACAGAAGCACCAACACAGGCGAGGGCGCCATGGTGGGTAGAAACAGGAGCAACTCGACTAACAGAAGCACCAACACAGGCGAGGGCGCCATGGTGGGCAGCGGCAGGAGCAACCCGTATAACAGATGCACTAACACAGGCGAGGGCGTCATGGAGGGCAGCAGCAAGAGCAACCTGACAAACAGAAGCACTAACACAGGCGAGGGCATAATGGTGGGCAGCAGCAGGAGCAACCCGACTAACAGAAGCACTAACACAGGCGAGGACATAATGGTGGGCAGCAGCAGGAGCAGCTCGACTAACAGAAGCACCAACACAGGCGACGGCGCCATGGTGGGTAGAAACAGGAGCAACTTGACTAACAGAAGCACCAACACAGGCGAGGGCGCCATGGTGGGTAGAAACAGGAGCAACTCGACTAACAGAAGCACCAACACAGGCGAGGGCGCCATGGTGGGTAGAAACAGAAGCAACTCGACTAACAGAAGCACCAACACAGGCGAGGGCGCCATGGTGGGTAGAAACAGGAGCAACTCGACTAACAGAAGCACCAACACAGGCGAGGGCGTCATGGTGGGTAGAAACAGGAGCAACTCGACTAACAGAAGCACCAACACAGGCGAGGGCGCCATGGTGGGCAGCGGCAGGAGCAACCCGTATAACAGAAGCACTAACACAGGCGAGGGCGTCATGGAGGGCAGCAGCAGGAGCAACCTGACTAACAGAAGCACTAACACAGGCGAGGGCATAATGGTGGGCAGCAGCAGGAGCAACCCGACTAACAGAAGCACTAACACAGACGAGGGCGCCATGGTGGGCAGCAACAGGAGCAACCTGACTAACAGAAGCACCAACACAGGCGAGGGCGCCATGGTGGGTAGAAACAGGAGCAACTTGACTAACAGAAGCACAAACACAGGCGAGGGCGCCATGGTGGGCAGCAGCAGGAGCAGCCTGACTAACAGAAGCACAAACACAGGCGAGGGCGACATGGTGGGCGGCAGCAGGAGCAACCTGACTAACAGAAGCACCAACACAGGCGAGGGCATAATGGTGGGCAGCAGCAGGAGCAACCCGACTAGCAGAAGCACAAACACAGGCGAGGGCGCCATGGTGGGTAGAAACAGGAGCAACCTGACTAACAGAAGCAGAAACACAGGCGAGGGCGCCATGGTTGGCAGCAGCAGGAGCAACCTGACTAACAGAAGCACAAACACAGGCGAGGGCGACATGATGGGCAGCAGCAGGAGCAACCTGACTAGCAGAAGCACCAACACAGGCGAGGGCACAATGTTGGGCAGCAATAGGAACAACCTGACTAACAGAAGCACAAACACAGACAAGGGCACAATGGTGGGTAGAAGCAGGAGCAACCTGATTAACAGAAGCGCCAGCACAGGTGAGGGCGACATTGTGGGCAGCGGCAGGAGCAACCTGACTAACAGTAACAGAATCACCAACACACACGAGGGCACAATGTTGGGCAACAGCAGGAGCAACCCGACTAATAGAAGCACCAACCAGCAAACAAGACACACAAGACCAATGGTGTTCAAATGTTGGGCCAACAGGTAACCAACAGTGATTTAATTTGCTATGTTTGCTGGGCAACCAGTGGTGAATCCGGAAGGGGTCAGGGGGTTCCGACCCCCTATATTAGCTAACAAATCAGTGATCGCCACCTATTTTTTTCTTATGGCGTTTGTTCAACAGAATTCCAATCGGTTCCCCTTTCAAATGCCTGGATGCGCCCTTGCCAGCACATTACAGAATCAGCGTTACGACATAGTCTATATCATCGTGTGCGATACTGTCCCGTAGAGACAAACAACAGTCAGAGCTTACTTTTCTAGTAAGTAGTTACTGCTGTTTGTCCTTGCTCGACAAAATAAAACTGTGAGAAGCAGCATGACCACAAGGCTGGTGTGATGGCAAACACAGTGTCTTTACAACTACCCCCCCTGGCACCCAGCTGTTTACACCTCAATGAAAGCGGAGATCTTCCTTATTTGTAACGATTCTACCATATTTTAATCCACAAATTGTATTTAAAATCCGGCATGTGGTGCACAAATGCAGCGAGTGGGTTTAGAGAGTCAGTAAACCTGCTGTTGTCTCAGAAAACACGTAACATTGCCCAAATGTTGGCTTAATGTTGGTCGACCGTCTACGAAGCTGGACCACCATAAAAACAACACTGGGTGAACGTCTCGTGTCTCCGGGAAAATATTTCCCCAATGTCGATGCAATGCCGGACCACCGTCTGCGACGCTGGCCCAGCATCACACTAACACTGGGTGAACGTATCGTGCTCCCAGCAAACACAGAAACCCAATGTCGGTGGAATTGCGGATCACCGTCGCAACATCACACTAACACTGGGTGAACGTCTGGTGTCCCTAGTAAACACAGAACATTAACCCAATGTCGGTAAAATACCGGACCACCGTCTGCGACGCTGGCCCAATATTCCACCAGCATTGGATTGGTTACCATTGTTTGCTGATGTCCCCTCGTCATGAGTTGCCACCTTGTCGGTCCTTACCCAGCAAACACGATCCATTGATTCAATGTCGGCTCAACGTTGAGCCGACATAGAATCACTGTATGGTGTTCGTTGTGTATTTACAGAGTGGTTCAGCATTGAGGGAGCAGACCAAGAGATAAGTGAGAATCACACTTAACCCAGGAGGATATGAGCCTTCTAACGATTGGCCACTCCACTCTAAAGGGTCCCAGACCCAAATTTAGAGTAGCAATTCTCTCCAGTTCATCATGGCCAGGAGTTCGGTCGTTTCAAATCACTCCCAACGCCCACGGCGTAAGCTCCCTATGGTGACGTGTTTTGGGTCTATGGATAGTGATAATCACTTTGATAAAACATCAATAACAAGTCCTATATAAATTTAAGAATTCTACCTAAAGATATGAATAGAAGATAAAAATACACAAACTAGAGTCAACTGACAAACAATTGGAATATCAAGTTATTAAATAGGCCTACTGAATTAATGTTGAGCCTATCATAAATTTAATCCTTTAATTCGTCATTTGATATGTTAATAGAACGGATTAAAACGACTATCGGCTTATTCCGTTATTCAAACTCGAAGGCTTGCACAACTTATGTAATTTCTAGCTGTCAATGATGATTTTATGCATTTATTCTATTATAAACGTGGCAATGTTTTTAAATCATAAATGAAAATATTACATTGCCAGATGACCAGGGTTGGGCTATGAGTTTTCACAGGAATAAAGACACTTTTTTTGATTGAGCAAGTGAAACGCGTCGGGGTTCTCGATAAAATTGACATCTTGGTCGATGAACAAACATTATTTTTTTTAATTTGGAACTTTGTATTTTTTTGATGGCGTGGAAGCAAATTGTTTTTGTCGATATCTGCTGAAGAAACACGTATCATCTTGTCCGCCTTTATTGCACCTGCATAATTATTTTATCCGTTTGTTTAAACTAGCTTAAATATTATATTGGTCCCCAGATTGCTGTTCAGTAAAGTTCATCTAGGATGATATTCAACCTGGCATCGAGTATTTTTACAACGTTAGACCCTGGGCGTTTTCCTCGAGGTACAAATCGTCCGCTTGGAGTTGAAGGTGCTAAACTGCCACTTTACAAAGTGGCAATTTAGCCCATTATAACTCCAAGGGAAGGAGATGTTGCTCCATCTTTAATTGGAATTGATTTTAAATTTGTAGGCACGTGCTTACCGATTAATAAGAGGTTACAAATTGTAGATTTAAGGTGTACCTATTTTAACGTGAACTTTTAGGTTAAAACATAATTTATTTTGGGAGATGTCTATTTTTTTTTAGATATGTCATTTAAAGCTGGAAATTGCGTTCGTAATTTTAGCTTTGAATGCCAGTGAGAAACAACTCAGTCGGAAAGAATCAAGAAACTCTATAAAACAATTTAATTGAAACTTCTTCGGATAAGACGTGTCGTAATATTGATTTATGTATGAAAATTTTGATAACATGTGTTTTTAACTCAAATTTATAACTCTTAATAATTAATTACACAAAACTTCTACACCTCGTGTGTGTTCAATATTGCTTGTTGGGCCCGAATGGTAAACCCGAGATGTTAATCCACTGTTGGTTTGATGCTGGGCCACCGTCACAGACGGTGGGCCAGCATCAAACCAACATTGGATTAGCATCTCGTTTGCAGAGTGACAAATCCTGATGGTGACAATCAGTTCTGACACAGGTGTTTTTGCTGTAGATCGTGTTATGGGTGTATTAGTAGGACGGGTTTTTAATTGTGGATCAACCCCCGCTATGCCCAGCTCCCGCCTGTATTATCCTGCTATTTGATTCTCGTCATCTACAGACGTGATGGCTACCCGGGGAGCCTGTCTGCCATCCAGGTACTGAGTAGCCGATGAATCTGCCTACATCCAGACCAGGCACACACAACAAAAACATCAAATCGCCATGGACACGTGGCAGTCAGCAACGGGAGCAGAGTGTGCAACTAAAAGAGATTCATAAAACCCTCTGATGTGGCGGTAAATAATGTAGAAGATATTTTAGGCCTATTATCGATCCGATATAAGCCCATTGACATGGTAGTACTCAAAACACACGAAACATGAGCAGGCATCAAAACAGGAGCAGATGAAGTAGGAAAAAAGCAGGACCCATTTTCACGAAAAAATAGGAAAAAGTAGGACAAATTCATGAAAAAGAAGTTAAAAGTAGGACTTTCTATTGACATAAAATAGCCAGTTGCTAAAATTTTACCTCAAACTTAATAATTATTTTGAGTTAAAAGAGAAAATGTGTCCCTGGGTATTGGGACAAAACAAAGAATATTAGACACGTACAAAAAAGTGAAAAGTGCAAACACTATTTAACGTTATTCACAGAGTATTATTATTCATAAAATATGCTAGTAGATTTTTAAAGAATATGATTTGGACAAAGAAGTGGAAAATGTAGGAATTTACCTATAAAAAGTAGGAAAAGTAGGAATATGCAAAAAAATTAGTAAAAAGTGGGAAAAAGTAGGACCGTTTTGATGCCTGCATAAGACAATCACAAGGCAAAAACTAACCAAATCTAGATTTCAACTAATACGGCATCTGTGCATTGAAAAAGTAACCAAACACATTACTACCACTAACATAGTCATGTCAAATACCATAAAACTCCAAATTCTATTCAAGTTCATATAGAAATAAATACAAGTTATGATATAAGTTCATATAGTAATAAATAAAAGTTATGATGTATATTACTCACTGAGAGTTGTTATTAGAGGTGTTTTCTGATACAGATCCCAGATTTTCTTTGTCTGAAACAAACAAAATGAAGATGAACGTTAGTATAGGTTAGCAATGGGATGCATATTATTACAAATTATTCTAATTTTACATTAGAATAATGTGACGCGATCCACAACTTCAAGTGAGTGAAAATTATTCAGATTTGACTCTTTTCAAATCTTGCTGATTGATGTCACATTGTATCTTTAACATCTTTAAAACATGGTACTTAATGTGCCAATAAAAAATGAAAACCCGAATATATCCGTCACCAGCGGTTGAGGGTTGATATCCGCTCAACTCAGCTCTGGCTACGTCGAACTGGGCTGGACGGATGTCAAAGAACTAATTTACAATATTACACACACATCCAAACGATTGTACGCGTAGTTAAAGGTTAAAACAGGAAATTATGACCGATAATATGCATCCTAAACATTGTGCCGATATATAAACCTGAGAAATATAACAAAATATTGTACCTATTGAAACACTTGCTCACCTAAACAATAACATCAAACATCAAAATATGAGAGAGAAATTCACATTTTAACATAAACCACGCTGTTAACATCGCACTATTCTAGAGTACACAGACTTCACAGCAGTGTTGTACTAATCATTGTATATGATACCTCATGGTAGATAATAAGATGACTGATGTTTACACAGTGATAGCTGGTGTATGTCATATACCTATACGTACAGTGTATCATGTAACGTACAGATACCGACTGGGGAAGGTAGATTATCCCAGTCAATATGTAGCTAGTTTTATACCAGAGATAATCTCACTAGCTTAACCCGTATACGCTCTACATGAGCTTTAATGATGTCAGAGATCATCAGCTATGAGCCAATATTACCATGATTACTACGATCCGCGTAATGCATACTTTTCAAATCGAAACAATTACGCAATTCTAAATTCAATTACCTTTAATGACTTTCTGTCAATGTGAATTACTGGGATAAACAATAACCAGATTTCAACAAAATTAAATTAAATGAAAACATTTTGGCCGAGAGAGATGTAGGGTTAAAAAGTAGGTCAAATGTCATAACCCCGTAAAAGGCACATCTACACCCCTCAAGTGATGTGTGTGTAGAATATGAAAGTAATCCCCTTCATTGGTTTCCGAGATATGCTCCGAAAAAGGAAATGCGGCCGGACGACTGGGGTGGTGACACCAAAGTGAATCAAAGTGTCCTGACTTTAAAAAATAGCAATCGCTGTAAGGGTCAATACTAATATTAACGATTCACAGTATTTGGTCAGTTAACCCTTTGACCGCCGGTGCCGCATATATTCGGGTTTTCAGTTTTTATTACCACATTAGGTACCACCTTTTAAACATGTTAAAGATAAAATGTGACATCAATCAGAAATATTTGAAAACAGTTGACCTCAATTTTGTCAAATCGGAATAATTTTCACTCACTTGAAGTTGTGGATCGCGTCAGCGAGACACAACTTTAAATGGGTAAAATTTCAGATTGAATAATTTGGCGGTTACAGGGTTAAACTACATTTGTATATTTCTTGCTAATGACTGGTATAATATGCTTCTGGACGATCAAATTCCCGATAAACGTGTCGATTGGTGAGTGAGAGTGAATGGACTGATCAGCTGTTTGACCTATGACCCAGGCTGATATATATATCACAAAAGACTACCATACCCAACACACATAAGACGTTGACCCAATAATGATTTGATGTTGCGCAAGCGTCGTAGACGGTGAACCAACATCAGATTGACATAGGAGGGGTTATGCAAGGTGATCATTCTGACCACCATTCATCATAGTCACCTAAATATAATCCAACCTCTTGCGTAAAGCGAAAGGACCCCTTAACCTAATCTGCGGGAGCATGTACGTACACTGTATTCTGAATGTGTATTTGTGTAATAGAGCTAAAATGGAAACATGGATACAGAACTGTTCATAATTATTTGTATGTTAATTCACCCTTTCAAGTCTGAATTTGCCATTGTCATCTTCATCCACTACAAGCCGCGAATTGCTGTTGCAATTCTCGACTTATAGTGGATGAAGATGAGTTGAAGTGGGTGAAAAAATAAAGCAAATTATCATGTATTAGTACACCAGTTTCATGGGAATTTTCATTCAAAAACCCCTAGTTGTAGAAAAATTAAGTCTGTTTTTAGTGATGTAAAACGATGCTTTCAAGCATCGCGAGGGCTTAAAGGGTTAAGGACACAAGTTAATAAAGACCTAACATAGACTTGCTGGCAGACACAAAAAGTATGTGTAATTATTGCTTAAACGTCAGGGTGGTTAAGCGCGAAGATGGAGTGATTGATTGAGCTAATGAGATTGGGTTAATGAGGGTGTCTTTTTAGTCTTTTCCTTCACGCACCCGATAAGGACTTCTGGAAATTGCTAAAACATTGATAGGCCCCAGAGACTCTGTTCTTCTGTGACTGCGTATAATAACAAAATGCAGTATCTGTTCACTTGTAAGAAAGCAGATACTACATTTAGGGTTTGCACGGCAGAGTAGTGTGGTGTTGTCGGTTGAAGACACAGTCAGTGGGTGGTTCACCTGGGTAATGTGGAGAGTATCCCAGCAAACACGAGACGTTAACCCAATGTTGGTTCAATGTTGGAACGACGTCGTAGACTTGTCAGGAGATAGTATACCACGCGGAACAAACGACCAAGTTTGTTCAGCACTTAACTAAAACTAGCTGATAACAGTTTTTTAAAGCTCATTTATCAAGCCACTACATTCAGATAACAAGTAATATACGTACATGTACAGTACCATAAGAGACGTGCTGTAATGTACAGGAATCAATCATTACTATGACATATAAAATGGCATATAGTCGCCCATTCTTTGGAAAGGGTCAATAGATGTGTTTGATGGGAACTTGGAGATTATGAAGGCCAGCTTTCGAAATGCCATGTAAATATCGCCGAAGCATTTATATATACCGTATCCCGCGCATAAACGTGCATGCACTTATAAGTGAAAATCGCTTGTTTTAGGAATGTTGACGATGGCTGTGACAAACATGCACTATATGGAAAGATTGCTGGCTGTTGAAACCGTGAAGATTTTTTTGCGCCTGGCAACTAGACTTATATTTATATAGTAAATGCAAATATTTTGTTGGCTTCTTGAAATAAGGTTATTTAATGCACATCTCGATGCTAAGATGGTGCATCATTAAGGCTATACGTACTATAAATGTCGTTAAAAAACAAATAACTTTACAAATTAGCATTTTTATGTCAAAATATGTATTATTTGTTTATTATCAAGGTCATTCCATGTTCGAATATCAGTGCATGTATTTTTCTTAAAATATTTTTTATGTTCAAATAAAAGTGAAGGAACGTGTTTTCGAAAACTAAGTGCATCTTTATATATAAATGCATGCACGTTTATGCGCGGGGATACGATATTATCTTAGTAGATACAGGTTTTGGTATTTGAATCGAGGTACAGTCACCATCTTTAGTGTAAAACAGTACGTGTATTGTAAACGTGTACAACTTGCCTGTGGTGAGTTATCACTGAACAATTATTGTTTGTTGGGAACCTATTTTTCAGATGCAAATATAATCCTTAATTATATATATATGTACGAGGATGGTATGTGCGGTTGATCATTCTTAACATTCCAAAGTTATTATGGTAGATAAATCTTATACAATACATGTATGCTCGAACTAAATACCCTTTAATTGCAGTTGATATTTATTTCATTAAAATCAAAGACAAAAACCTGAAAACGAAACTTAAGATAAGGCTTAATATGTATCAATACGTATTATAGCACTCCACATCTAGGATTTGACCGATATGACATGGCCGATATATGTCGATATATCGTTATATGCTGACTTATAAATGTGTCGCCATATAAATTAGATGTAGATTAAGGCACGTCTATCTGCAACATGGGTGTGGCACAGGAACATGTAGAGGATTGACAAATCTCCCAGAAAACACAGACGTTGACCAAGTGGAAAGCAAAGAATCTAGAACATTTGTTCTAGACTCTTTGTTGTACGGCCCAGCATTAAACTAGCGCTGGGTGCACGTCTTGTGTTTATTCAGCTATGGTAGGTGTCTGATGTGCTGATGTTTAGCTGTTGTATCTTATTGATCCGTGTTTACCCGGCTGTCACATAGCTGATCCAGAACCCATCAGGTCACAGACACACGACCTTGATATGTCTGGACACCTCACTTCCTAATAGGCACAATACAATACTGTATAAATACTGGAGAGCTTTGTCTTGGTGTAAGGGCAACGGCATACAATAACATAATGGCAAATACTATAGGGCCTACTATATGCATACGGCATGGTTGGGAAAGCGATATGGTCTCATCCCAGCACATTAGTCACCACATCAAGCCCGAGCCTTTAGGCGAGGACTTGATGTGGTGACGAGTGCTGAGATCAGCTCATCTTGCCGTACCCAACGATGCTGTCCCAGTAAACACAAAACATTTGTATAACATTTGTACAATGTTGTAGGTTGTACAAATGTTATACAAATGTTTTGTGGTTCCTGGGATATGTATTTATCGTACGAATAACTGTTTGAAACGGCAAAATCAAACTGAGCAGTGAAGCGTTTTGAAGATAGTGCGAGATGGGCTAATCTCACCATATACGTCTCGTAGTGAAAGCCAACAGCATGCGTGCGAAAAAACTTGGAACTTGAAACTTGAAACGTCGGTGATATTTCTATTACATCAGGACCATGTTGAATTGAATATGTTTCAATTAGCTAGAGAGGACACTCCAGCTATTTTGAGAGAACAACCAACAACCCTCCTTGAAAGATGGTTGCGTCGTCCTTTTTTAATGGATTGTTCTGTTAATCAGATTTTGAGAATTGATAAATATGACATCATATTTGAAGGCAATGGAAGAAAAGTTCAGAATCTATTATATCGTGTTCACAAGTTCTGATGCGTCCATTCTTGGAAACGCACACATCTAATCAGTCAGATGATTGCTTTCTAGCAAAACTTAAAGCAGATCAAAAATAACGCATCGTGCGTATCAATATAAGATCAACTGAAACTTATCCTGTGAGATTCAGCACATCAAAAGAGAAGAACACGATTATCAAGAGTAGAGATACAGGGTCACTGAGTGCGACTACAAGTAGCACTCAGTGACAATATGATACCAGAATGACACATGTCGTATCTCACGCTCTGTCACTCTTATTGCTAAGACAGGAGGTGCTGAGAATTGAGACATTTCGCTGACATGTTTTGACACTGAGTAAATAATGGTAAGACCAAGGAGGTTAAAAAAGAGTTTAACCTCCTAGGTATGACCATTCAATGTTCAGTGTGAATGACAATGTTTGGATGTAATTCATTATTGTGGGGAAATTTATTAATTTAATAGATATGTATAAATGATTAATTGAACAGAGCAGTATTCAGATTGTGAATGGTCAGTGGGTGCACTAGCAGATCTACAAGGGGTGGCCGAGGGGCAATAAAATAAGTTACCACAATACCAGCCATCAGTCTGTGTATTATTGTATGATAACAGCGTCATGACCAGTGATTATCAACCCTTACAACGCTGAAAGCAAAGGCTTTTTAAATGTCTCATTGAGCTCTTTCTGTTTCATTTGAGTACCTATGTTTTGCCATTAGAAATTGTTAATTCTTTCAGTGCGGCGATCGCCTTTAGACGTCATATTCTGACGTCTAAAGGCGGTCCCCGCGCTTAAAGCTGGTCAAAATAACATTTATTTCTATAAAAAATATAAGAGCTCTGATAAGCTAACAAAATGACCAGTACATTGGGGCTATTAATTTGATGTAATACCCATGATGGCATTTCGTAGATGTAAAATATGATAAAACAATACGATGTCCCAGATTTAAAATTAAATTTAAAAGTACAGTTCAGATTACAGTTATACATATATCGTGTATGTAGGTAGGGTGACAGCTTCGTAAAAGTCAGATTTTAGTGTGAAAGATAAGCAAAAAAAAGAGCTCTAAAATTCATTAGGATTGGCTTAATTCACATATTCTAGAATTACACGATACGAACTTTATTACCGCTCTTGAATCGTGGATATGAGTAAGATGAGTCGACGATCATCGGTTTAAAGGATATAAATGTGCTATTTATTGATAATACAAATACCATCAGCTGTGCAGCCATCTGGCCAGTTAATACCAAAGATTTACGTAATCATAAAACTTATAATGGCGCTTGCATAGCTGCAGCATAACGTTACTTGGCAATCTGTGATCAGACCTGATGAGAGGCTGTAGCAATTGCTTTATGACCTTGCCATCTCTCTTTATAAACAACTGACAGGCTATACAAACAATGTGGCGGTGTTTCTGGCCAGTCTCTCCACACCTGCGGTCTATCACTGAGAACCAGCGCTGTACCTAAACCATCATCATTCCACGTTTTGCTTGCCCTTGCCTTACACAGAGATTGTGCTGGCATAGTTTTCTATACAGCCCACATTGGTTTGTACCTGTTGAACTGGAGTCCCCGCCGCTAAGTGCCAGTAGACTTTTCTGTCACCCACAGCTTTGTTGTTATCATCAATATAGGCTCACAAGCTCAGCAATCGCAGGCAGAAAAAGGCAAATGCCAACTCCTCTAAAGTAGGCAGACACTTCTCTCAAAACTTCAGCCATTCAATCTATGTGGGTTACACGTGTTCCTTGTCAGCATCAGATCGTCGCCTCGGAGCTAAAGGATCCTATCTGCCACTCTAACGAGTGTCAGATAGGATCCTTTAGCTCCGAGGCGACGAGATGCTGAAAGGTGGGTGCGCGTCCTCAAGCTAGCGCTTCGTTTTGATAATGAATGCTACTTGATTTTCCCTCCTGCTCACCGGTGCGTTTTGTGCATTTTTTGTGTTTATGGACCAGGCAGAGACTGGGTGTTTAGAGCTCATAATTTATGTGATTTTTACGATGTTTGTATTATGATTTGAGCAACCCTTACAACGCTAAAATATTTGTGCATGAACCATAGATACGAAATGATTTTTTTCAATTTAAAATCATCATAAATGTCTCAGTTAGCTCTTTCCGCTTCATTTGAATACCTATGTTATGCGTTTACGGCCACTAAAATTGAATTACAGTGCGGGTATCGACTTTACACGTATAGACGTGAGATTCTGACGTCTGAAGTCAGTCCCCGCGCAGGAGGGGTTAAGGATATGAATGATTTATTAATATGGGAAGCGATTATTTAAAAAAGATGTGAACATAACTGTGATGGCGTTAGTTGAAGAAAAAATACGCTCACTCATACACCCAGTCCATCTATAAATATTCACTAACATGGATTATATTGCGGATTTCAAGGAGTAAAATCGTCGCCTCGGAGCTAAAGTATCCTATCTGACACTCGTTAGAGTGGCAGATAGGATCCTTTAGCTCCGAGGCGACGATATGTCTGTTGTAAAACAAGCAGTACATGGAGATAAGATGTGCAGTGTGTTTATTACGTCACGCAGTACACGGTAAATCAGAGTACTAAACAGATATTCAGCAAATATATTTAACCAATGTTGGGTCAATGCTGGCACACCGTCTACGACGCTGGCCCAACATTTTTCAAGAACTGGGCCAACGCATCGTGTTTTCTAGAGTCTATCAGACCACAGACACAAGTGCGCCACAGACGTGTTCCACAAATAGAAAGTATCAAGTATTTTTACCCATTCCAAACCGAAGGCCGACGTAATGGAAAGGTGTGCTTTTTCTTAAAATTGTCCGAGAAACAAACTAACAGAGTGAAAACTAAGATGATTTGCTCTGGGTTTATTACATCATTCTGGTGTGTGCTTTATTTAGTTCACCCCCTTGTAAATTAAATTCTATAAAGGTGAGAATATAGCACTAGCCTTCCCACCTTAGTTCCTCGGAGATCCGGTGCCCAGTTCACATCTCAATGCTTTGGCAATCGATATTTATATTGCTTCGGATTTAAAGCAGTGACGACACAGAAGTGACTGAATTGATTGATTGATTGATTGATTGATTGATTGATTGATTGATTGATTGATTGATTGATTGATTGATTGATTGAATACAATTGAAAAATTATAGTAATTAATATCAAATTACACCTTTTTAAATTGCAGAATGAAGTAATGCTATAGAGACAAATAGCAAAGACATTGTAAATTAAATGAAATGAATCGGGCTTTAGGCCACCTTTGTGCACATATAGGCTAAACTGGGCCAGTAGAACCTTGGTGAGATGAATGAGATGACACTGTCCTCCAGACACGGGATTCGAAATTCGGGCCCTGGCGGTCTGAGGCCGAGCACGCTACCTCTCGGTCACGGAGGCTCCCAACAATACTGAGTTTCACACGTGGATGGGGAAGAAACATTTTTGTTTCTTTCAACCGCCGAGACCGGGAACCGAACCCCGAACTCCGCGTGAAAGGCAGCGGTGCTAACCACTACCCTAGGGCCTTCGCCCAAATTGTAAATGGCCAAAGTGCTACTATAGTATTGGGGTATGACTATCTAGGAAGCTCGTATCACCTTAATGTATTGGATGATAAGTTACACTACATATCATTCCATAGACTATGGCTCATTTTGTCAAAAAATCTATTTTTATGCCTAGCAGTGTATTTCCGGGAATTAGTTTGTAAAGAATTGGTTATCATATCATAGAGTATATTATGTATATTATATTTATGAATACATGAGGACACACTCTCCACATTTCCTATTGTCAGAATAAAAAAAACAAATGGTTTACTTTAATCAATATTTACTGATGATAATGGATCTTATATGTAGCATAATGAAAACATTGAAGAGCTGACGGACAGGTATCACCACATAATACGCCACAGATATGGATCTAGACAGCGTAAAATAAAAAAAATAGTGAAGCCTGCGTATTTTCTACGTTCATAGTTTATAAACAATAACTCGAAGCATATTCCAAAAAACACAACCCAATGTCAGATCAGTCGAGACTGATCTAACATTGGGCTGACGTATTCTGATTCCTGCCAACAACTGGACAACCTGAGCCACACAAGCTGAACAACGGATGTGATGGTCACGTCTTCACTATAACCAGGGCTTTAATTTGCAAATGGATTCTGTTTCTTTGGCTTTTCCTGGTCTGATCTATCCACGTGGACTGTAGGAGAGATACGTGAGGTAGGTATGGATGGTGTTAACCCTGGGTATCCCGCTGTGTCCTGTCCGATCCAGATGGATGAAGCGAGCTGTTACCTGCTAAAATACCACCTGCTAACACCGGTCCACCTACTTTAAAAACCTCCCTTCACCAAAGAATTCCCTACATTTTCCACATTATAATACACATAATTCCACATGGGGTGTCTTTACCATCACAACTCAGCTTTCATCTGGATAAATGTTATCTGTCACAAAAACATTCGCAGCTCATCATCTAATATCTCTTAGGCCTATATAACGGCCATATTGAAAAAAAAATGTGAAGGTGTAAGTGTAACGCATTCTCAAAGAGATTGCACAGAGCTTTATTTATGCTGGTGCATCATGACCATCTGTGAAAATAATAATAAGTATGGATGTATATTAAAAGAGAAATTGATCGGAATTCCAAGAGATATTCAACAATGTGAAATAGTTCAATTGTTAAAGTTTCAATAGTTAGTCATGTTTGGCAGTGTTAAAAATCTGAATTAACATAATTCCTCAGCACTTCTGTACCGAGAAAAATCTCAATATATAGAAAAGTGGACAGCAGTGATTATAACACATTTCTAATAACTAAATATAAACCAACGGTAGATGATCACAGCGTTATTACCCGCTGGGTTGTGGGGGGGGGGGGAGGGGTAAAACCTGTCGTTTAGATATTGTATGCGGTGGGTGTATTGATGAGCAGATAGGGTATGTGTGGGGATAGTGGCGTGCCAGGCTATATGCCACTCTGATAGGGAGGCAGCCGCCTGTTTTGACAGGACGCCAGCCTGCCACGATCCCGGCAAACGTGACACGCTCAACCTATGCTGGGCTAATGCTGGTCCAGCGTCTGCGACGCTGGGCCAGCATTAGCCCAGCATTGGTTGAGCGCCTCGTGTCTGCTGGGATTCCACCAGACTCATCCTACATCATCCTGGACAGCTACCTGGACCAGTCACGCCTTAAATCCTAACATCCCCGGAAACCAACACACGTATACCGCTAAGGGCGATTATGAGCCTACTTGTAGTCGTCTTTAATCTGCTTTTTTGTCGACCAAATCACTGATATTGGGAACGAAATGATTGTTTAAACAACAATGTTTGTGAATATTTGGTCTCAAATGAGACGACACAACTGTGTCTAGGAGGGTTACCCTCTCGTCGCACTGAGACAACACAACTGTATCTAGGAGGGTTACCCTCTCGTCGCACTAAGACAACACAACTGTGTCTAGGAGGGTTACCCTCTCGTCGCACTAAGACAACACAACTGTGTCTAGGAGGGTTACCCTCTCGTCGCACTGAGACAACACAACTGTATCTAGGAGGGTTACCCTCTCGTCGCACTGAGACAACACAGCTGTATCTAGGAGGGTTACCCTCTCGTCGCACTAAGACAACACAACTGTGTCTAGGAGGGCTACCCTCTCGTCGCACTGAGACAACACAACTTTATCTAGGAGGGTTACCCTCTCGTCGCACTGAGACAACACAACTGTGTCTAGGAGGGTTACCCTCTCGTCGCAATAAGACAACACAACTGTGTCTAGGAGGGTTACCCTCTCGTCGCACTGAGACAACACAACTGTGTCTAGGAGGGTTACCCTCTCGTCGCACTGAGACAACACAACTGTGTCTAGGAGGGTTACCCTCTCGTCGCACTGAGACAACACAACTGTATCTAGGAGGGTTACCCTCTCGTCGCACTGAGACAACACAACTGTGTCTAGGAGGGTTACCCTCTCGTCGCACTGAGACAACACAACTGTATCTAGGAGGGTTACCCTCTCGTCGCACTGAGACAACACAACTGTATCTAGGAGGGTTACCCTCTCGTCGCACTGAGACAACACAACTGTATCTAGGAGGGTTACCCTCTCGTCGCACTGAGACAACACAACTGTGTCTAGGAGGGTTACCCTCTCGTCGCACTGAGACAACACAACTGTGTCTAGGAGGGTTACCCTCTCGTCGCACTGAGACAACACAGCTGTATCTAGGAGGGTTACCCTCTCGTCGCACTGAGACAACACAACTGTGTCTAGGAGGGTTACCCTCTCGTCGCACTGAGACAACACAACTGTGTCTAGGAGGGTTACCCTCTCGTCGCACTGAGACAACACAACTGTGTCTAGGAGGGTTACCCTCTCGTCGCACTGAGACAACACAACTGTATCTAGGAGGGTTAACCTCTCGTCGCACTGAGACAACACAACTGTGTCTAGGAGGGTTAACCTCTGAAAAACCAGAGTGGATATCTATGTGCTAGGAGGGTTGAGTGAAAAGGGGGGCCTGTGGTACTATCTAATAATAAATGGTTGTCTGAAAATTGCACCGAGTATGGTAACGGTCAGAGCTGTAACGGCACTGGACTACGTCTCGTGCCGTTACAGCTGTGACCGTTACGGCTGGTAACAACACATTATGTTTGACAATACACACTATTCACTCACTCACTTTACCATCAACATGTGATAATACAGTCATTATGGTGGAGATAGGTGGTCAATACCTGTGATTAAATGGTGAAAGGAAAACAGGGCAAAAAGTGCATGCCATGCTTTCGGCAGCTTTTAGGATGCCAGCCATATGATATCCATTTGGAGCCTCAAGTTCATATCAAATAACTCATATCAGGTTGAAACAAATTGCTATAAGATAATAAGGAATCCAAAGGTTAAATGTTTGAGGAACTAACATGATGTTAGTCCTGTCAGAAATCATTCCTATATTTATCTCCATTTCTCTGAACAATTCCTGAACGTTGGGTGTTTTTCCTGTTTATTTACACATTTAGGTAAACATTATAATTATTTTATTTACGTATATGTGTAACTCAACTTTATTTACATGTTTAAGTAAATACACTTAATTTACTCATGTGTGTCAACACACAAGATATATTTACATGTTTTAATAAATAAAATATTTACACTACATGGCATCTTTCCCCAACTGGTTAAGCACGATTATAAATATGTTCGTAGATGACCTCACAAAAACATATGTTGCATGTGTAATATCTTATAACTGTAAAATTGGTTAAAAAAACATGGCTTCCAATTTGACAGATTTGAATCATTTTCACCGCGTTAGCGAGACACAACTTCAAGTGGATGCAAATTTCAACCAATAAAATTAGCGATCGAAAGGTAGTACAGTGGGCGTTGAAATGAGGGATTATTCAAATTGCAACACAATTGACACAATATTTTTTTAACATAATTAACATAATTAAGATATACCATGTATAATGTCATATGATTTTGTAACAAGTTAACCATCTTGTATATACATGTACATATATCTCTCTCATTTCTATGACAAATAACCAATGACTTTCTTTCTGTCAATAAAATATCTGTCTGTCTGTGTCTCACTGGTCTAGTTTTACTATTTTATGGGCCTGTACGAATACGGAATATATTATTCTTAGATTGTTTGATATCACATAAAACTCTTATAACAAATAGTACAATTACATTTTACGTATTCCAAATATTTCAGACTATTTGTAATCTAGATGCTATTTCTCGTGTTCCCTTTCCCGCCCACATAAAATACTGAGTAAATAATGGATCAGCATGAGGAGTTAGGAATGCTGCCCACCACAAGAAGGTAGCATTTATTTATAAGCGGCATTGGGAACATACAGATGTATTTGGCAGGCTACGGTCTCCAACGATAAATCAACACTAAATATAATACTCTCTCATGTCTAACGGATTACAAGTTTAGGAAACGTTTCACATAAAACATCCACCTGAACTTAAATTACAGTTAGCTCTTTATCCTTAAAGCGCTGAATTAATTTGTAAAAAACATCGCAACCAAAGTGGTTTTTCAATTTGAAATCATGATAAATGTCTTAGTTAGCTCTTTGCGATTCATTTGAATACCTATGTTACGAGTCTACGATCATTATACATCTTTGTATTCTTACAGTGCGGGGATCGACTTTAGACGTCAGAATCTGACGTCTACAGACGTCATATTCTGACGACTAAAGTCTATTCCCGCGCTGTAAGGGTTAAACCGTTAATGACGACTATAGTAGTTTTTCATCCATTTTATCAGCCGATCAAATCACTCATATTGGGAATGAAATGAGTGTTTAAACACCAAGATTTGCAAATGTGTTGTATGAAATTAAACACATATGAGTCATTTTCACCCACTTGAAGTTGTGGGTCGCGGTAGAGAGACGCAACTTTAAGTAGGTGAAAAATTAAATTAGTGAGCTTAGCGGTAATAGGATCCATGTGGTACATAAGCGGGACGGGGGAGCAGTCTCTCGAGGACTTAGATCCAGTACTTACGATTCAGCACGCGAACAAAAACTCTCCTTAATATCATCTTACTATTTAAGATTGGATGCATTTTATTCAAAATGTCATGTGTTGGCCTACATGAACAAAAGCGCGACGAGGGAGCAGTATCTCTTCAAGACTTTGCCCTAGTACTTAAAAGCGCTTATCTCGCGGGCAAAAACTGTCAGTTATTTGATGGGTATCTCAGGTGAATCCGTCAGATCCGTACCACACGTAAGTCAACCAGCATTCCGCCAGTGCGGCTTCATATCCAGAATGGGCATCAGTAAAGGCCAGTGGTAATCTCATCTTCTGGTCCTGGCACGGGTTCCTTCAGGCTACAGACGGGTCCGCGCTATCCGCTGTATCGTGTATCCTGTATGCTGGGTTACTCCGTTCATCTGCCCTCTTTCAATCTCTTGCCATCAAAATCACGTTACGATCCACAGGAAATCAGTATCTAACACCGTGTTGTCCTAGCAACACCAGACGGTCAACATACACTGGTTTATTATTGGGCCAGTGTCGCAGACGGTGGCTCAACATCATTATGTTGGGAAAGACTTGATGACGATAATGTTATGAATCGAACAAATATACTGTCAATGAATTGACGTCACGTTTTTCATTTGATTTGGATGATAATTAGAAGGTGTATCGATTGATATTACACGAAGCACGTGTGTTTTTGTTTCCACACTAATAAGACATATGCGTCTGACACCTACCGGTTCTAGCCCTTAACTCTTTAACCGCCAAATTATTCAATTGGAATTTTAACCCACTTGAAGTTGTGTCTCGCTGACGCGATCCACAACTTCAAGTGAGTGAAAATTATTCAGATTTGACAAAATGGATGTCAACCCTTTTCAAATCGTGCTGATTGATGGCACATTATGTCTTTAACATGTTTAAAAAGCGGTACTGAATGTGGTAATAATTGAGTGAAAACCCCAATATATTCGGCACCGGCGGTTAAAGGGTTAACCCGCTAAGTACGACAATCGTTAAATTTGTTTTATTAGCCGATAAAATCACTGCTACTTGCAATGAGGACAAATATTTGGTTGCAAAATAAATAAATATGGGTATTGATTTTCACCCACTTGAAGTTGTGGCTCGCGGTAGCGAGACACAACTTTAAGTGGGTGAAATTAAGATTATTTAATTTAGCACTTTAAGGGTTGATTTGGGCGAGTCAAGTTGCCTACATTCGTGGTCAGTCTGTGACGTATCTGACGTACAATATATTACTTAATGCCGGACACTCGCACATCGGAAATCAACGACACCATTGTGTTCCCATGGTGGACATGAGGAGTGATAAAATCAAAACAATATTTATCATCCATATATTTATAACTAGATGTGACTGTTTTCGGCACGAAAACATTAAAAGCATTCCCGTTACATATTAATTCAGATCAGTTCATCAAACACATCCACCACCCTCGCTAGAAAAAAAACTTGGAAAAAATTAGAAGAGATTACCTCCAAAAGGTATTTTTCAATATGTCCCCCGTTAGTCATCTTGTTTTTAATAAATTATTCCCGAAAGGTATTTAGATCATCAGAAATACCCAGAGATCAACCACATCAAAATTGAATGCGATCCAACCAAACGGTTCATAAGATTTTTGTATGGCAATTTTTTAAAATGTCCTCTGTCAGTCATCTTGTTTTTAATAAATTATTCCCAAAAATTAATCTCATCACCAGAAATACCCAGATTAAAGCCACATCAAATTTGAATGTGATCCAACAAACGGTTTATAAGATATCGCACCCACAAGATTTTTGGAGGGCATTTTTCCAAATTGTGGTCTCTTGTTTTTAATGAAATCTTCTCAGAAATTAATCAGATCATCAGAAATAACCAGAAAAAGACCCTATGATATTGAAATGAATGAATGAATGAAATGAGAACTTCTATAGCGCCTAACTACTCGGAGGGCCGAGCTCAGAGGCGCAATCCATCCTTATCAAATTCCAAAGAAGAGTCGAGGGAAATAAGCATGGTCGTCATCAGGGAGCCGGGACGCAGAGGAGCTAGGGCGGAAAAGCCAGATCGAAGAAATGCGTTTTAAGCAGTTTTCTGAAAGAGGAAATATTTTTAGCTACACGAAGGTGTGCAGGCAGTAAATTCCAGAGAGTAGGACCAGAAACAGAAAAGGCACGAGCACCGAACTTAGTTCTGATACGTGGTACTTTGAGCTTATTTGTGTTGTTTGATCGCAGATGTTTCACGGAGTCTGCAGAAAAAAGAAGGCTAGATAAATAAGATGGCTGACCATCATCGAGACAACGAAATACAAAAGTGCAATCCATTCAATGGTTAATAAGATATAGTGCCCACAAGCTTTTAGGCGGCCATCTTGGAAAACGGCCGCTTATGTCTTGATGCCCCCCAATATATACATGTATAGGAAGAATTCCCCAGGCACATGGGTCATGTCTGTAAAAAATAAACAAAATTCATAAGTTAACGTTTTAGTTTTAGCAAAATTTCTGATACGCCCGCTGCGGCGGCGGAGACGGAATAATGCTAAACGCTATAAGAATCCCGATCCAGCTAACGGTTTATAAGATATCGCGCCCACAAGATTTTTATAGGGCATTTTTTTCAAACGTCCTCCGTCAGCCATCTCGTCTTTAATGATTTCTTCTCAAAAGTTATTCAGATCATCAGAAATACCCCGAGAAACACCCTCTGATATTTGAATGCAATCCATTTAACGGTTCATAAGACATCTTGCCCACAAGCTTTTAGGCGGCCATCTTGGAAAATGGCCGCTTATGGCTTGACGCCCACCTAAATATTTATAGGAAGAATTGCCCAGACACATAGGTCATGTCTGTAAAAAAATTAGCAGAATTAGTATAGTATCGGGGATGCTTAATAATCCATTGAAAAAATTAACAATTGTAGTTGCCAGAACTACATGTACTCTGCACAAAGTCATCCGTTATTCTTTTTTAAATGACTTTTTGAAGATTAGAGTGCTTGACCGCTCGTTTAAACCCACTGAGACAAATTTTCCCAAATTCAAAGTAAACTTTTTACATCATCATGCCAGGCTGGTTATAATACACATAGGGCATATATGGAGCTAGTGTTGTATTATATGATTTGTAAAGCTGACCAAAGTCAACACAAAACGCCGGTCCAGCGCTACTTGAATGCAGAACACGACAGTTGACGATCATAAGACCAATGTTGGGTCATAGTTGGGCCATCATCTCAGACGAACATTCGCATGACATTGGGTGTTAATACAATTCCCAGCCTTTTAAATGTGTGATGGTGAGAACATGAGAAGGATGACAGTGAATTCTGCAGAGAGTTCAAGAGAAACCAGGCATTTATAAAAACTAAATGTGGACCACATCTGGCCTGTTCTCGTGGCCGCGTCATCATCAGTCTCCACACCACCATAATGCTGCCCTACGTAATCCCTCCATATCACAGCAAAAACACGCTGTTAAATTAATATTGGGCCGCCGTCGCACACGTTGGCCCAACATTAATTCCACATCGGGTCAACATATCGTGTTTGCTGGCCAACACACATAACCTTTTTTTCCGGAGCAATATGTAGTAAACCAAGCAAGGTGATAGAGAGAGGCAGTCACAAACATGCACTGGTATACACGATTTAAAAACAAACACAAGAAAATTGCTGTATAAAAAGGCATAATCATTCCGGCATCCTTTGATTTATTCTCATTTCCGCAGTAAATCAAGGATTTTATAAAATACCAGAAATAACATCTCAAATTTTCTGATAAAACCTCGGCACATCCTTATTCGTATGGTACATACCAGTTTATAAAATACCAGAAATAACATCTCAAATTTTCTGATAAAACCTCGGCACATCCTTATTCGTATGGTACATACCAGTTTTAATTTAATTTTGTTTTTTTAATAAGGGTTGATGCTGGGCCACAGGCTGAATATTTTGGCCAAACAATTAAAGCCGTGTAACTACACATACATTAAATATGTAGCTGTAAAAGTGAGAACATTAGTCAATCCAATAACTTTATATTATTTATAGTTCTTGTTCATAGTCAATTCAAGAACTTTTATAAAGTTATTGGTCAATCCAATAGACAGCGCTTGGCGCTTGCAGTACATAAAGACGGCTTACACACTGCACTCAACCCAATGAAAATTACTAATATATTGCTCAGTATGGAAACTTGAGGGATGACAAATCAGCACATGCATTGCTACTGTTGATACTGCTAATTTGGATGTCTAGATGTATTTAGCACATCTACCTTACGTATGTATAAAAGAATAATTGCTATCCCTCAAATTTCTTATTGAACAATATAAATTTAAGTGGTATATAAGTGTATGTATTGATCAATGACGTGTTTTCTGATATAATCCCTTGAATAAATAAGAATTAAAACATCTCACCACATGGATGCTGCCACGACCCTGACTTATATGTGACACAGTAGTGAATGTAACCAGTATAGAGTGTAAGACAGAGGGTACTATATACATTGTGTCTACAGGCAGTATGACCTCCCAGCAAACAGGAGTCGTTCACCCAATGTCGGGTTAATGTTGGCCCAACGTCGAAGACGGTGGGACACAACATTGGGTCAACGTCTCGTGTTTGCTGGGCTGGTAATACTGACTGTATTAGGTACCCTACAGCTAACAGCCATACTACAACAACTGCTGTATAGTACAACAACTAGCCTCAGTGTAATACAGCACAATCATCGGCTTATCAGGAGAAATCAACATATGGGGCAAAGTTTATACTCATGTTCGGCCTGGCCTATATTTCTGGCCTAGGTATTGATGCAGGTTAGTCAGTAAACAAATGCACTATAACCTGGTGGATAACTCTGGATAAATTAGTCATAGACCCATAATATGGGTGCGCAGTTATCAGATTTAATATTAGACGAAGATTCCCATAACAGTAAGTGATCATAAAAAAATTATACAGAACATTCCATAAGCAATGCCAAACAAAAAGGGGAATAACCCTTTCCCCAGTTACCGTGTTCGAATTCTAATCAACTTCAAGTTGTGTCTATAGATACCGCGAACCACAACTTCAAGTGGGTGAAAATTACTCATAATTTATTTGATTAATTTGACACCAAACATTTGACAATTCAAATGTTTCAACACATATTGCATTCCTAAAAGCGGTGATTTGGTCGGTCAATAAAATAAATTAAAAAGACTATAATCCTGATTAGCGAAGAAAGGGTCAACCCCCCTAGCACCCAGACATTCACCCAGTAAACACGTGACATTGAATTGACACACATACTACGACGTTGGCCCAACATTAAACCAGTTATTTGAATGCCTTGTGCTTGTTGGAAGGTCCTCGCTGGAAGGGCCTCTGAACCTTCTGCCACAGGGATGCGTCGTCATCCGTGAACACATTGGAGTTTGTCGGATTCATCTTGGGGATAAGGACCTGATGTGGGTGTGAGATTCAGGATTTGCTGATCCCCTGGGAGTTCTGGTAGTTGTCAGCAAGGTCAGTGTGGCTGTATGAATGTACAAGTGAAGATGGTACACCCCAGCACACACGAGACGATGAACCAATGTTGTTTTAATGTTGGGCCAGCGTCGTAGACGATGGCCCAACATTAAAACAACATTTGTTCCACGTCTCGTGCTTGCTGTGCCTGGTCGTACTCGCTCTCACCTCCACCCAGTAAACACGACACGTCCACACAATGTTGATTTAACGCTGGGCCAGCATTATGTCAGAATGTTCAGCGGAAAGATGGTTCTATAGTTATAGAGATTAACTATTGAACTATACAATATTTGAAGTAAACAATATGTGAACTATACAATATTTGATCTATGCAATATTTGAACTATACACTATTTTTCAAAAAATTGGTTAGAGTAGTCGCTATGGAAAATGGTGCTTGTAAAAAGTCATTCAAATTGGTGGAGAATTCAGTGAGAAATGAGCAAAAATCCTTCCTTCGTACTATGTGTGAAACCAGGGGTTCATGTATAGTACTCCCGTAGTGGTCGATACTGCCATCTAGTCAGACATAGATTACTGAAGATTGAAAAAACCTTTTGGTATCTTCGTTTATATAAAAACATTTTAGCGCTCTAAGGGTTAAAACCCGGATGATTTCATCCACATCAAGAGATGATTCGCGCGATCACTCGCGCGAATCATCGCTTGCTATGGATTGTATCTACGCTGCAGTGTAACATAGAACATTTGTATAACATATATACAACGCCGGCCCAACGTCTTCGACGTTGGGCCGACGTTGTATACATGTTATACAAATGTTTTGTGTGTACTGGGTACGGTAAGGGTTTTGCTGTGAGGCATGGAGACCGGTCGCTCTCCGCATACAGAGGTCTCGTTAGCGTGGTTTACTACGACAGCAGCACTGACATTTGTCTAAATGATGATACATGTCTGGAAATGGCAAAGGCTCCCGGCGGCTACAACATGAATAAGTCCACCTCTCACGGCCAACCTCATCAAAATGGATCACAACCTTACTACCAATAATTACACCTCCCATCTTGGGGAGCTGATTTGTGCTGGGTACGCACAGTTAGCGATCGCGTATGGCCACTGATCATGGTGTATTTTCGGTAAGTCATATACATGTACAACATGCTATAACCAAGGATACTAGTATCCTTGCTATAACAGTGCATTCATGTTTGGAGCGGGCTTGTGCCAATCCCATTTTATTTCCATTTATTTGTTTAATGTTTCTTCCCCGCCCACTCGTGAAGATTCAGTATTGCATAGAGTCTCTGTGATCGATAACCCCGTGGAGATTTCTGGATGTACTAGAGCACAGCAGACACCGAAATGTTCCGAAGATGAATGACACTTCAATACTAATGTACAAATCAAATATACAACAAGTTGAGCGCTACACAATCATAACAAAGGCTTGTGCAGCAATACCACATCACAAACGTGCCTACAACACTACTTGAACGTAAACTATATAATGTCGTTTATGGTGATTATCTGTAGAATAATTGGTGTGAATCACGACAACGGTCAACGCGTTGTCCTGTTGTGAAGGCATTGCATTATGAATGGATACACTGTCCATCTGTGATGTAGCTGCGCGTTCTGGTAAATAGACTGCCAATCACACTGATCCAGAATAGGACAGGGATGGGGCACATACCTAGCAAACAACACACGTTCAGTCATTGTTGATCTAATGTTGGGCCAACGTCGTAGACGGTGGACAAACATTAGATCAACAATGTTTCAGCGTATCGTGGTACTATGCTATACTACTATGTGTAGAGTGGACGAGGCTGACTCCAGAACAACAGCGCGTGTTGTGAATTATCAATTCGACAGCATAGGACGTTCAATCAATATTGTTTTAATGTTGGACCAGCGTCGCAGGCGGTGGGCTAATATTAGAACAGCACTGGTTCAGCGTTTGACTGCAGGTTCGTTTTAACAGTCTTTATCACAGATACTGCACACTTTTCCTAATTGTCACCGTTGTTATTTATAATTTGTGACTGAGATTTATCTCGCATCATTGTGTCACCCCCCCCCCCCCCGCACACACACACAAAAAAAAGCTTGGGACCAAACTTCAGCGATAAAAAATCTTAAATAATTTCCCATGCTTAATTCTAGGCCAAGACACAAATCCATCTGCATCAGCCAAAAATCTTGGTGTAGTATTCGACATACACTCATTTTCAGTGTTTTGTTCCTGGTAATTTTCGCGTGTTTAAATTTTCGCAAATTTCTGATTTTGGGACTTTTCACAAGTTTATAACTTGCAAAATTTTCATTTTTCTTTAATAGAACTATTATAATAATAATTTTCACAAAATTCTTGAATTCGCGAATTTGTCCTCCTCGCGAAAATTAAAAATTCGCGAATATTACCAAATCTACAGTATTCAAAACACATATCTCAAAAATGTAGGGCATTCTTGAACCGTGAACTGTGTCGAATCCGAAAAAATCTATCCTTAGATCTTGTCAAGCAAACTGCTGTGGCACAGGTCAGTAGCAAGTTAGATAATAATTTTGTAACTCACTTTTTCACAATTATGCCAGAAAAAGATACCGCTAGACAACAACGCGTTCAGAACTGCTTTACAAGAGTGGTAACCAAAGCCCCACGGTTTAGTCGTTCCATTCCTATTCTTAAACGATTACATTGGCTTCCTGTCAAGTTTCGCCTTCATTTATTCATTCATTCATTCATTCATTCATTCATTCATTCATTCATTCATTTGAAAATATGCGCAATGACATTCCGAACCCTAAAAGACTACCAACCTGCATAATTACCTGACTGACTTACTTGTTCTATCGAAATGCTAAATATCTACGCTCAACAAATTCAAATAGATGTGTTTATCCTCGTATAAAAACTAAGACTGAGTCGGGAGCTTTCTCTATATCTGGCCCAGCCTTATTGCCCTGCCTGTGCCAATACGCAATGCCAAAACAATTTTAACATTCCGGAAATTACTTAAATCTCACTTATTTGATCTGGCTTTCCCATCCTAGCTACTTAGCAACCCGGCTCCCTGTTGACGAGCCTGATTTGGCCTAGATTATGACATATGATCACGCTAAGGATTTCTGCGCTTCTGAGCTAAGTCCGCTATAGAAGTTTTACCGATTGATTGATTGATTGATTAATTGATTGATTGATTGATTGATTGATTGATTGATTGATTGATTGATTGATTGATTGATTGATTGATTGATTGATTGATTGATTGATTGATTGATTGATTGATTGATTGATTGATTGATTGCTTGCTTGCTTGCTTGCTTGCTTGCTTGCTTGCTTGCTTGCTTGCTTGCTTGCTTGCTTGCTTGCTTGCTTGCTTGCTTGCATGCTTGCTTGCTTGCTTGCTTGCTTGCTTGCTTGCTTGCTTGCTTGCTTGCTTGCTTGCTTGCTTGCTTGCTTGCTTGATTGATTGATTGATTGATTGATTGATTGATTGATTGATTGATTGATTGATTGATTGATTGATTGATTGATTGATTGATTGATTGATTGATTGATTGATTGATTGATTGATCGATCGATCGATCGATCGATCGATCGATCGATCGATTGATTGATTGATTGATTGATCGATCGATCGATCGATCAATCGATCGACCGATCGATCGATCGATTGATTAATTGATTGATTGATTGATCGATTCATTGATTCATTGATTCATTGATTCATTGATTCATTGATTCATTGATTCATTGATTCATGGCGTTATGTAGCAAGTTATAGAGACTAAATTGTAAACTAGTTGACATACGATATATTTAATGCAATTTTGTGTGCAAAATTATGTAATTTTGTGTGAAAAATTCCACCAAAATTGCTTTAAATTAAGTATCCGCATCGAAGAAACCCTAGCCAGCCTGAGATGAAACATACTACAGAAGAGTCTCGACCGTCCTACGTTGACGCAGTGTCTAACATAAGTCTCAGACGTTAGTTAGACACTATGTCAAGATTGGATTAAAATTGGACAAGCACAGGTGAACGACCGTAGCAGGAGGATAAATTTTGCTGTTGTTGAGCCACAGCTCTAGATCAGTCGGTGTAAGCAGCAGCCAGGGGCACATGCCTTCTGACGATGGCGGTGACATTTGGCCACAGAGGGCATCGCAGGAACACGCAGCCAGACTGATGCCCGCAAAGTAATTGGGAACGCGAACTCTGTGCAGATCGGCAAATGTGGGTGGTTGACATTTGCAGCCAATCCACAAGGCTTCTTTACTGCTTCGCCCCCTCTATTCAGTGGAAATTCTCCTGCAGGGAGATGCATTAGAACAGTTGCTTCAAATGATAAATGTACTTATGAAATATATGCATTCTAATAAATCTAAATTATTGAATTCTTTATCCACCAATATTGATCAAAATATTACCAGGGTGATGTTTATAATATTAAAAATACATATGCGTAAATTATGTCGTACATCAAAGCAATCAACCACACAATTGCTTGTATTGACATCTTCAATGAATACATCACTTCAATGTGATCAGTGATACACAACAGATTACATTACGTTGGAATCAATTTTACATTCTAACCTACTATTCCGCACTACAAAGGCAAACAACAGCAACTGCTTACTTAAAAAGTAATCTGTTACAACTCTTTGCCTTTGCACGCAGTATGTATAGTATATGATGGCACTCGTCTGGCTAGCGCTTAAACCACCTGGTTAATCCAGTGCATTGTATCTAGTGGGAGGGCGCTATAATTCCAGCTTATTATTCTACATTTCCATAAAGGCGGATTACAGACCCTATATATACGATCAGATGCGTTCTATCTATCACATTTTGATCCCTGAGGATATAAATTATCACCATACGGCAGAACAAACAGCTCATTCGACCCATGTCGTGCTCAATTGTTTCTATTGTATTTTTCATTCATTTAAAGCTGGAATTGTTAACGCAATTTCCAGCTTCAAATGACGAAAAATATATCTTCATATATATGAAAAATAGCAAGAATGCATAAGACATGTCTTATGTATTCTTGAAAATAGACATATATCCCAGATTCAATTATTTCATTAACTGCACACCCATCACAACCTATTCTGTCAACTTCACTGGCATTTCATTTGGTTTGAAACTAGCTTCAACCCGTGTATATACGGTCACAGCAGGAGTAGGGTTAACAATCACACGCAATCCATTACTTCTGTTTTCACCATAAGGCCTGAAAGACATTTTCGTGTGAATGGTGATGCGTGTAACAATACTGAGGGATCGGGATTTCAAACCAGAGTCACAGAGGTGGATGCCTGGATACCCTTTTCTCCACAGGGAGGAGAAAACACCTAGATGACAGACAGACGCGTGTAATCCAGACTATTACCTAGTGGAAACAGGTCAATTCAAGTTAATTCCTAGAAATTACTAAATACATTTGAGGTAGGTAGGGGGGGGGGGGCAAAGTTTGTGGGGCTTTCAGGTAAAGGTGACTGGGTTAATGAGGAAAACGTTCAGCACCACACAAACTTGTTGATCCAATGTTGTTTCAATGTTGGGCCACCGTCTGCGACGCTGGCCATACATTGAAGCAACATTGGGTGTTTCCTGGGCATGTGTTTGCATTTGATACGTGGTGTGAGCAGACGAGGAAGCCATATGACAGTAAAGTATCATTGAATCAGTGTTAAGGGGGGAAATGTTATCAACTTGACTAACAGAAACCTACAAAATACAGTACCACAAGGATACTGTGGCAACATTTTAAGGCCGCTATTTTTTTCAGCTTACAGAAGTTGATATATAAAACTTGGGGCAGGAGGAAGGAGGAGAAAGATTGTTTCCTATTTAGATCAACTTATTGTTCAATAACTTGACAAAAGATGAAAAAAAATGGAAGAATATAAAAGGACGGAGAAAATGTAAATAAATGGTGTGGAAAATGTATTTTGTTTTCTAATGAATTTTCATGACTCGGTGGTTTTGTCAGCCAAGATTGAGACCTAACGACATTCTGTTAACGAGAAACACCATAGTACCCACTCAGAAAGCAATAGTAAACGTTACATTGTTATTTGAACTAGTCCAAAAAGGCATATGTGCCATCAAGTATTAGGTTCACATCATATCTGCTCAACCCAGCTCTGGCTACGTCAACAAAGCTTTGATTAGCAAAAACAACCATCGACTAATAATCAACATAGGGGTTGGTAAATGATTGAACGTACTGGAAAAAACGGCATAATTCAAGCTAAAACAACCTGACATGATGATAAAGTTGATGTATTTGATCATACTGTGCACGCACACATTTGACGGGATATCACAGAGGACATTGATAAGTTGTCCGCCCGTAGGTGTGACGTCTCCTTCATGTGTAGCAGGTAAAACATAATACCAAAAATCACTGGTCCAATGCCGGCTCGGGTAGAACCAGTGGTCATTGACCTGATGATGTCCCGGCTCCATACTGCCAACAATTCGCACTCCAGTAACACAACACGTTTAGCCAGTGTTGGGTTAATGTTGGGTGGACGTGTGGTATTTTTCTTAGACGGACACAGAAAGAGAGTGATTACGATGCGCCCATGTAGTCTCCTCTTCAAAGGCTAGGGCCCGTATTCTCGTACAAGTTACGATATATCGTAGGCTTCTGATTGGTCGAGATGGCCATCTCGACCAATCAGAAGCCTACGATATATCGTAACTTGTACGAGAATACGGGCCCTGGAAGGTATCAAGCTGTGGCTATGTCATTAATTTAACAGCCAAATACCTACAATGTTACGTATCAAGGTGTGCTCGTGGATTTAGTCCTTCACACGCTAGAGCCGTACGTTTTCAGTCAAACAGAATAAAATGCCTCGGAAATTAATCAAATATGATGTGATAATCATCAGTTATCAAAGTCATCAGAGACGAAACTGTTAATATTCTATTAAAAGATTAATATAAATTAATTGGTAAAGTTATAATATATAATTATAATAGTTGATATATATAGAGATAAGATATGTAATGGCTCATAATCAGCAGAGAGACTAATCCCCAAGTCGGCAATTTACAAAACCGTTCAAATACAAAAGAGACTTAATAAATCTTACAGAATCGAAATATTTTAGATAAAGCTCAATATCTACAAACAAGGTGGTTGAGCTCCATAAAAAACAACAGCTGTTAAGAATACAGCTATTCAATTATATTATTCAGATATTACTTACATGCTCGATTCGCTGCTTTTCTTACTTCATGGCTAAGATTATCAACACAAAGTCAACAGTCTTTTTTATTTGTTGAATATTTCCATATATTTTGTAAATTTAATTATATAACTTCCAATGTAATTATTGTGTTTATGGTGACGAATGATTTTGGAGGATCATTTTACGCTTAGTAGTATTATAACTCTGATATAATGGTCATATAAAAGTGGTCAAGCCTCGAAAAACAAAATATATATTTTTCGGATCAGTAAAACACTTGTCGCATTCGTATCTGAGAGATAAAAGGATCTCATCGAAATGCAGCTTGGTCAAAATACTGTGATATGTAGACACATGTTTTGAATCAGTAAACCGATTGTCTACATTAAATTTATAAAGGTTTTTGATGACGCTGTGCTGGCTGGTGATATTTCCACAACGGCTCTATATGAAATTCACATATATGTGATCAAGGTCAAGATTAGCGGTCATCTTCAATAACATAATATCACATATCGTACAACAGTGAAACAATCAATTGTTAAAATATTTTCATAACAATGCGATATATTTTTTAAAAACTATATTTGCCAATAATTAATCATTTTTTTAAAAACTTTAGCTGGTCTGCACTTGTTGAAGTCGGAAATATAAGTGTAGGACACTAAATCAGTTTTTAATATGAAAAGTACGGTATGTGATATATGCAAGATACAGTTATTTGACAGATTGTGTATGCAATTTATCTTGGTTGGAAGTCGTTCTGGTAGAAACAGTATATTGGGTGCACAAAGAAATGAAATATTCTATAAATGTATATTGTTTCTGCATTATTGGTAATTTTGTTATAACAGCGTATTTGAGAATGTTAAGCTCTTTCTTCTCAGTAGGTAATACGAAATAATACTTACTAAGCACTGCTAACTACTAGTTGTTTTTGTGTAGATCATCCGTGCATTCTATCACCAGATCACACAGATGTGTTGTACTGATCGTAAGCTTACAGACAAACGTGAAACATTAGTCCACAATAGTCCACCATGTCGGCTACATGTACATGCACATGTATGTATTTACCCTGAGCTGTGTGTGATGAAATGATAGAAGACAGATAATAGGTTCATATACATGTGCAGCTATATATGCGATGTGCGAGTCAATACCTGAATACCAGAGACCCGTTCTGATCCATACTGAAGAGTCACATCACTGATTAGTGGAAGGTCCACTCCCAGTAAACAACAGACGTTGAACCAATGTTGTTCTAATGTTGGGCCAGCGTCTAATAATGTTGGGCCAGCGAACAATATTGGTTCGGCGTATCCTGCTTGTTGTGCTCTTGAGTGGGCGTTGTTTATCCTGCACTACACAACTGGAGAGAGTTATGATCTCAGAGTTACTAACTGTTAGACGCTATTATGAAACTGCATCACTAATGAGTGTATTTAATCAGTTAATCAACTAATGACCAGCGGCTCTACTCCAGTAATTAGGCAATTGGTTAGACAACACCGGGATTAACGTGATACATGAGGACTACCAGTGACCCTTGCACTGCTAGGCCCATATCATATAGGTTTTTAAGTTATTTTAAAAACAAATAAAATGCCCGTGAAACGGATGAAATATTCTGTAATAGATGCTCAGTTAATCAAAATTATCAAATTTGGGAGTTGTCTATTTATTTATAGGAAACAAATTGTCTTTAAAAGCTGGACATTTCAGTTTCAAATTAATAACAACTAGGAAAGGAGTTCCTGAACTCTGAGGCCTGGCTTTATTCTGTTTGAGTGCTATAGACAAAAAATCAGCTTCTTATTTTCTAAACATAACAGTGTATTGGTCTTCCCAAGGATGGACCAGTATCCTAAATGTTCAGGATATAATCAAGGAAAGAACCAAGGAGAGACAAACTACTTGTACAAATATATCTTCGATGTGTATTCCTTCCACCACCTTTGCCGGTGCTGGCCAACATTCATTCAATGCTTGCCTACGTTGTACCTCGTACCTCGTACAGAGAATGTAGGCTTAACCCACCAAATTCCGGTTCAATGTTGGGCCAGCGTCGCGGCTCATTGCTGGTTCAATGCCGGTCAAGCGTCCACGACGCTGGCCCAGTACTAATCCAACACTGGGTCTGCTGTATACTTCGCGCAACAAAATTCACATAATGCTGTTTCAATGTCGACCCTCAGTCTCCGACGCTGTCCCATCATTGATACAGCATTGATTGTACCGTGTTTTCTGACTGCTACATTATGCGGGTGACGCTTTTCATCCCGGCGTCAGAAACACCCGACAAGATACATTGGCCCAATGCTGATGTAATGCTGGTCCACCGTCTGCGACGCTGGGCCAACATTATTCCCACCGAAACCCTTTAAGCTCTTAACCACAAATATAATCGTAAATATTTTTTTTCTGAACACTTGTTAAAGACAAAAGTACTTAACCTAAGGACCTGAAACGTTATATTGGACATGTTCATAAGGACTGGTGTAAAGAAGTGTGATCCGTTTCCTACACACAGCACCCCTCTTTCTCCTAAATAGGACACAAACTCAGGCAAAATAAACTTAATAGGCTACGGCCAAGCGACAATTGAGCATGATGACTATATGACAAGGGTTAACATCACCCATGGCAATGTACATGTGTCATATTACGTCTGATTTGCACTTTATACATAAACATTGTATCAATAATTGTTAGAAAATTTTGCGCTTATATATATGGCATTAAATAAAGCATACGAGGATCATCTGTGCCCTCAATGTTTTACAGACTACATCATATTTGTGTTACATCATATTTGTGTTACAGTGTTGTATCAAACGAGTGGGAAAATCCCACTCATTCAAGTGGAAGACATTCCATTCCAAGTGTAAATTCACCAAGTGGCATTGACGATGTGACCGATAAAAATGGCTGCCACCGCCATAGCACGAGACCATTTTGTTTTTTATCTAAAATTAAAATTGGGTACCAGTACTTGCAAAATGAGAAATACAAAGCCAGAAGACGTGACTATGATATTGACAGCATACATTGACATTCTCCTGGCGTTGCTAAATTAAGAAGTAATTTAACGTTTTTTTCCCCGCAGGTAGTATAACACATTGCCATGTGATAAGCTGCTGGAATCCACTGTAGATCATAAGCAGTCCTGGCAGTCAGAGACGCCAATAATACATGGTCATCTTCGTGCCGATAGCAATATTATTACTAAGGAGACACATGCCAAAACCCAAGAAACACCAGACATTGACATAATGTTGGTTTCCTTTTGGGCCAACGCCGAAGACAGTGGGCCAGCATTAAACCAACATTGCGCTTTGCACGATACATTCAGCTAATGCAGATTTAATGTGAGACCATCGTCTGCGACGATGGTCTCACATTAAATCAGCATTGGTTGACCTATGTGTAGTGTGGTGGGAATTGGATTGTGTGCGCGTTCGGACACTGGGCTTTTGACGAGCTCATTCCTGGTGGTTGTCCTGTCTGTGGAATCTGTGATGGCATGTCAATACAACCAGACCATGGTGCAGCCTGGACTATAACATGTATAATGACCGAGGTAAGCCTGACCGGGATAATGCCCCAGGAACACCATCTCAGTAGATAATAACCCACTTGATACACAAATGTGATGTGGCCAAAATGATAGGACAACATTGCTTTACAACTAATAGCATATAAATCATAATGAAAAAATGTGCATCTTGAAAGCATCTTAGCTATAGAAAAGCTATTACGAATTTACTCTAAATATATTATTATATGAGATATATATCACTGTTGTGAGAATCCACCTTAGCCTTATAATTGGACCATTTCATGGCAGACAGCTCTAGGAGGAAAACCATTTGTAAATAGAAAACGTATTGCATATTAAAAGGCAATGTCAATCTGACGATTACAATAATAAGCAGAGCGGTCTTATTGGTTTATTCCGTGACTTATAGTCAGAGAAAATTCTCAGAGAAAATTCACTGAATTGTGGAGTGTGGAGGAGTAGGTCAAACAGATCAGAAAGCCGTTATTCATCTCAATGCGCTGCTTAATCCTGGCACGGATACAGGAGACAATGAACCAGTGTTTGCTTAATGTTTGGCCAGCGTCGCGGACGATGGTCCAACAATTAAACAACACTGCTGTCTGCTGGGACGGCACAAAATCCAGTAGGTTTTTTCATGCGTCTTATCCTTCCAGCGCCTTATCCTTCCAGCGCAAGGAAACCTCCTATTTATAGAAACTAACTAAACAGCCTCGCCTATTTGATGCCAGAAGACTACATCTACACACAACGACAGGGCTAGCATGCAATTAGCAGAGAGATTGGTCTAGAGATGAACTCTACACGCTCCCGTAGATTCCACATTTCAGAGCTGAGATAACATTTAAAATGTATGGTACTCAAACCCAGTAGGCATAAAACAGCTAGAATGCAGTATTTATCATTTTATGGTGTAGCAAGCGATAATAAAGTCTTGATGATACTAAGAACATACTAAAGCCATAATCAGTGGTTCGTTACAATCATTATTGTTACAATAGTCATCTAATTTGCGCATGTCATCAAGTTTCTTTATTTTTCTAAATCCTCTGCTGCAAAAATTGAAGTCATCAATGACGTCACTCTGGCTGTCATAAAACACTTCTCTACAAAATGCGACCTATGCGCATCAAATCATCAGCAATCATCAGCAATCATCACTTACGCTTTCAAAATTAACGTTATGAGTACGGAAAATGATACTGATAATAGTAATGTTACTATAATGGTACCATTGGTCGTAAGTATCGACAGAGACTTTTGGCATGTGATTGGTTGAGATGGTCATTTCGACCAATCATATATCTGAGATCACATGGCTATGCCAGAATCAACCGCTACTAAAATACCCTGCGTGAGATACATATACATGCATATTTCGTCCCCTTGGATATAAAAGGGTGTATCTGCCGCTTTGTAAAGCGGCAGATACACCCTTTTATATCCAAGGGAACGATTTATTCATACTGACTGTTCAGTGTAAATCACTGCGTTACATATATGACGGATGCGAACATCGTGGTACATTCCCTGGCTCGCGAAGATGGATTTATTATGATTGTTTGCTATCTGGGGGAAAATAGGGTACACGCGCGCATAAGGTCAACGATGGTGAATGAGAGCTGTGGACACGTACAGCAGACACAACACATTGAACCAATGTTGGAGTTATGTTCACCCATCATCTGCGACGCTGGCCCGGCATTAAACCAACATTCATTGAACATCTCATGTCTGCTGGACATGAAGTTTACTGTGATAGCTCTCATGTTTCTCACCCAGATATTGTCCGCAAACTCAAGACATCAAACCATTGTTGCACCAATGTTGGCCCAGCGTCTGCGACTCTAGCCAAGCATTGACCCAGCATTAGCTCAATGTCTAGTGTTTGCTGGGATGCAGCAGTGCAGCTCCCACGCCCTCCAAGTACCGCCAAGTACTACTTGATCCTCTATCCCCACCATATGTACACACGGACAGGTGACGTATACAGAACCGTGAAAGATTATCTACGCTCTGACGCAACGCGTGGGTCTGATCATTATAAATAGCCAGAGGACCGTGAGGGTAGAAGATCTAAGTCATCATTGAAAGATGCAGTGATTATAAATAGCCAGAGGACAGTGAGGGTAGAAGATCTAAGTCAGCATTGAAAGATGCAGTGATTATAAATAGCCAGAGGACCGTGAAGGTAGAAGATCTAAGTCATCATTGAAAGATGCAGTGATTATAAATAGCCTGAGGAAAGTGAAGGTAGAAGATCTAAGTCATCATTGAAAGATGCAGTGATTATAAATAGCCTGAGGAAAGTGAAGGTAGAAGATCTAAGTCATCATTGAAAGATGCAGTGATTATAAATAGCCAGAGGACCGTGAGGGTAGAAGATCTAAGTCATCATTGAAAGATGCAGTGATTATAAATAGCCAGAGGACCGTGAAGGTAGAAGATCTAAGTCATCATTGAAAGATGCAGTGATTATAAATAGCCTGAGGACAGTGAAGGTAGAAGATCTAAGTCATCATTGAAAGATGCAGTGATTATAAATAGCCAGAGGACAGTGAGGGTAGAAGATCTAAGTCAGCATTGAAAGATGCAGTGATTATAAATAGCCTGAGGACAGTGAGGGTAGAAGAGCTAAGTCATCATTGAAAGATGCATTGATTATAAATAGCCAGAGGACCGTGAAGGTAGAAGATATAAGTCATCATTGAAAGATGCAGTGATTATAAATAGCCAGAGGACAGTGAGGGTAGAAGATCTAAGTCATCATTGAAAGATGCAGTGATTATAAATAGCCAGAGGACAGTGAGGATAGAAGATCTAAGTCATCATTGAAAGATGCAGTGATTATAAATAGCTTGAGGACAGTGAAGGAAGAAGATCTAAGTCATCATTGAAAAATGCAGTGATTATAAATAGCCAGAGGACAGTGAGGGTAGAAGATCTAAGTCATCATTGAAAGATGCAGTGATTATAAATAGCCAGAGGACCGTGAAGGTAGAAGATCTAAGTCATCATTGAAAGATGCAGTGATTATAAATAGCCTGAGGACAGTGAAGGTAGAAGATCTAAGTCATCATTGAAAGATGCAGTGATTATAAATAGCCAGAGGACCGTGAGGGTAGAAGATGAATATAAATAGCCAGAGGACCGTGAGGGTAGAAGATCTAAGTCATCATTTAAAGATGCAGTGATTATAAATAGCCAGAGGACAGTGAGGGTAGAAGATCTAAGTCATCATTGAAAGATGCAGTGATTATAAATAGCCAGAGGACAGTGAAGGTAGAAGATCTAAGTCATCATTGAAAGATGCAGTGATTATAAATAGCCAGAGGACAGTGAAGATAGAAGATCTAAGTCATCATTGAAAGATGCAGTGATTATAAATAGCCAGAGGACCGTGAGGGTAGAAGATGAATATAAATAGCCAGAGGACCGTGAGGGTAGAAGATCTAAGTCATCATTTAAAGATGCAGTGATTATAAATAGCCAGAGGACCGTGAAGGTAGACGATTAAGTCATCATTGAAAGATGCAGTGAATATAAATAGCCAGAGGACAGTGAGGGTAGAAGATCTAAGTCATCATTGAAAGATGCAGTGATTATAAATAGCCAGAGGACAGTGAAGATAGAAGATCTAAGTCATCATTGAAAGATGCAGTGATTATAAATAGCCAGAGGACCGTGAGGGTAGAAGATCTAAGTCATCATTGAAAGATGCAGTGATTATAAATAGCCAGAGGACCGTGAGGGTAGAAGATGAATATAAATAGCCAGAGGACCGTGAGGGTAGAAGATCTAAGTCATCATTTAAAGATGCAGTGATTATAAATAGCCAGAGGACCGTGAAGGTAGACGATTAAGTCATCATTGAAAGATGCAGTGATTATAAATAGCCAGAGGACAATGAAGGTAGAATATCTAAGTCATCATTTAAAGATGCAGTGATTTGAAATAGCCAGAGGACCGTGAAGATAGAAGATCTAAGTCATCATTGAAAGATGCAGTGATTATAAATAGCCAGAGGACCGTGAGGGTAGAAGATCTAAGTCATCATTGAAAGATGCAGTGATTATAAATAGCCTGAGGACAGTGAAGGTAGAAGATCTAAGTCATCATTGAAAGATGCAGTGATTATAAATAGCCAGAGGACCGTGAAGGTAGACGATTAAGTCATCATTGAAAGATGCAGTGAATATAAATAGCCAGAGGACAGTGAGGGTAGAAGATCTAAGTCATCATTGAAAGATGCAGTGATTATAAATAGCCAGAGGACCGTGAGGGTAGAAGATCTAAGTCATCATTGAAAGATGCAGTGATTATAAATAGCCAGAGGACCGTGAGGGTAGAAGATGAATATAAATAGCCAGAGGACCGTGAGGGTAGAAGATCTAAGTCATCATTTAAAGATGCAGTGATTATAAATAGCCAGAGGACCGTGAAGGTAGACGATTAAGTCATCATTGAAAGATGCAGTGATTATAAATAGCCAGAGGACAGTGAAGGTAGAATATCTAAGTCATCATTTAAAGATGCAGTGATTTGAAATAGCCAGAGGACCGTGAAGATAGAAGATCTAAGTCATCATTGAAAGATGCAGTGATTATAAATAGCCAGAGGACCGTGAGGGTAGAAGATCTAAGTCATCATTGAAAGATGCAGTGATTATAAATAGCCTGAGGACAGTGAAGGTAGAAGATCTAAGTCATCATTGAAAGATGCAGTGATTATAAATAGCCAGAGGACCGTGAAGGTAGACGATTAAGTCATCATTGAAAGATGCAGTGAATATAAATAGCCAGAGGACAGTGAGGGTAGAAGATCTAAGTCATCATTGAAAGATGCAGTGATTATAAATAGCCAGAGGACAGTGAAGGTAGAAGATCTAAGTCATCATTGAAAGATGCAGTGATTATAAATAGCCAGAGGACCGTGAAGGTAGACGATTAAGTCATCATTGAAAGATGCAGTGAATATAAATAGCCAGAGGACAGTGAGGGTAGAAGATCTAAGTCATCATTGAAAGATGCAGTGATTATAAATAGCCAATGGACAGTGAAGGTAGAAGATCTAAGTCATCATTGAAAGATGCAGTGATTATAAATAGCCAGAGGACCGTGAAGGTAGACGATTAAGTCATCATTGAAAGATGCAGTGAATATAAATAGCCAGAGGACAGTGAGGGTAGAAGATCTAAGTCATCATTGAAAGATGCAGTGATTATAAATAGCCAGAGGACAGTGAAGGTAGAAGATCTAAGTCATCATTGAAAGATGCAGTGATTATAAATAGCCAGAGGACAGTGAAGGTAGAAGATCTAAGTCATCATTAAAAGATGCAGTGATTATAAATAGCCAGAGGACCGTGAAGGTAGACAATTAAGTCATCATTGAAAGATGCAGTGGATATAAATAGCCAGAGGACAGTGAGGGTAGAAAATCTAAGTCATCATTGAAAGATGCAGGGATTATAAATAGCCAGATGACAGTGAAGGTAGACGATTAAGTCATCATTTAAAGATCAGATGATTATAAATAGCCAGAGGACTGTGAGGGTGGAACACTAAGACTTAAAGTAATCATTTACAGATCAGATGATTATAAATACCCAGAGACCCTGAGGGTACAACAGTAAGTCATTATTCAAAGATCAGATGATTATAATTAGCCACACGACTGTAAGGGTACACTGTTTATATAAAGCTAGATGACCCTGAGGTGACAACACTAAGTCATCATTTAAAGATAAAATGATTATAAATAGTCAGAGGACCGTGAGGGAAGAAGATCTAAGTCATCAGATGATTATAGATACCCAGAGGACCCTGAGGGTACAACACTAAGTCATCATTTAAAGATCAGATGATTATAAATACCCAGAAGACCCTGAGGGTATAACATGTACAACACTAAGTCATCAGATGATTATAAATAGCCAGAGGACCATGAAGGTACAACACTAAGTCATCATTTAAAAATCAGATGATTATAAATAGCTAGAGGACCCTGAGGTTACAACACTAAGTCATCATTTAAAGATGAGATGATTATAAACACCCAGAGGACCATGAGGGTACAACACTAAGTCATCAGATGATTATAAATACCCAGAGGACCATGAGGGTACAACACTAAGTCACCATTTAAAGATCACATGATTATAAATACCCAGAGGACCGTGAGGGTACAACACTAAGTCATCATTTAAAGATCAAATTATTCTAAATAGCCAGAGGACCGTGAGGGTAGAATACTAAGTAATCATTTAAAGATCTGATGATTATAAATAGCCAGATGATCGTGAGGGTAAAAGTCATCATTTAAAGATAAATAGCCAGAGGACCCTGAGGGTCACTAAGTCATCATTTAAAGATCGAATGATTATAAATAGCCAGAGGACCGTGAGGGTAGAAAATCTAAGTCAGCATTGAAAGATCAAATTATTAGTAATAGCCAGAGGACCGTGAGGGTAGAAGATCTAAGTCAGCATCATTTAAAGATCAGATGATTATAAATAGCCAGAGGAACTTAAGGTGGAATACATACTGAGTAATCATCTAAAGATTTTAAAATAGTTAGAGAACCATGAGGGTAGAAGATCGAGGTCATCATTTAAAGATCCGATGATTATAAATAGCCAGAGGACCGTGAGGGTAGAAGATCTAGGGTAGAAGATCTAGGTCAGCATTAAAGATCAGATAATAATATAAATAGCCAGAGGACCGTGAGGGTACAACACTGAGTCTTCATTCAAAGATCTAATGATTCTAAATAGCCAGAGGACACTGAGGGTACAAGACTAAATCATCATTTAAAGATCAGATGATAATAAATAGACAGAGAACCGTGAGGTTACAACACTAAGTCATCATTTAAAGATGAGATGATTATAAATACCCAGAGGACCGACATTTTTACCGTTACATCAGACCACACGACATTGAGTCGACGCAAACTCTATAGATTAATGTGTATTGATTAAATTTAATAGCTATTGTTCAGTTCATTTGCATGTAAAGGGGATGTACCTTTTCCACATACAACGACCCATAAACAAATCCTCACAGATCTAAATGTACAAAAGTAAAACTCAATCTACGTTTACACGAACAACATCACCACGTCACCGCCACTTATATTGTAGTTCTACTTTCCAAACAAACACTTAGGACTTGTAAATATATGACCAAGTTGCGCGCGCGTTCTATTGTTTAACATTTATAGCTCTGGACTAAGAAAAATAATTTTTCAGTACCTTGATTTGTGAAACACATCGTATACCAGTGTTTCAGGACAACAGACACATTTTACGTTTTACAACTGGTTACAAAAGTGCTAATAAAACATCTATAGAGTAAATCTAGTCGATATTTGTGTCAGTGGTTGATATAAATAATACAAGTAATATAATATGAGCAAATAAAGACACATGTTGTCCACCGCTCGTCAACGTACGTGGATGTTTGAGATGCAGGAGTTAGTGAGTGTAATTTTCGTGATGATGTTATATATATAGAGAGTGAGTACAGTATACATGAGAATCCACCTGTAGGCACGCACCAGATACCGGAATATACACCACACAATGGACCAATGTTGTGTTAAGGCTGGGCTAACGTCGCAGACGTTGTCCCAGCCTTAACACAACATTGGTCCATGATGTGTTTGTTGAGCGACTATATCTGACCTCAAGTGGGCAGTATCAGGTAAAACACCAGCAGCGGTGCTGAGTATAATACTAATAAACAGGTTGACGCCCCACATGCCAACATGCCCACACTGGTGATGGAACGGCTCTGTAAGCGCCTGAAGAATGCCGCGCAATATAACAACTCAGACACATACTATATTCACAAAGAAGAAATTTCTGTTAGAAAATCTAACTAATTTGTTTGTGAAAACTCAAGGTTAAAAAACTTCTTTAATCTCATTGGTTCAATAGTAATAATTGAGTCGGTATTAAAAAATCGAATGACCCACATCTTAAAGCAAATGATTGGCCGAGATGGCTATCGGGATCAATCGTGAAAGTAAGATTTAGGTCAACCGCTTTTAGACCTGACGCACAATTGTGTAATATGACCGATGATTACGGGGTGATATGACAGAAAAAGTGGGACATTGAGTCAATTTAAATCCATTAAATACAAGACTACATAAGTCCAGGAGCTCCCGCTCCGAATTAGAATTTGATTTAAGCAATTTTGTATAGGGTTATTAATGTAGTCCTAGTCTAGGTCAAAAATCAAGATGCAAGACAACTAGGTTTAAGAAGCCCAGTCTAAGAGTAAGATAAGAACTAGACAGTCTGTCAGAGATTGCAAACCTCCATTGAAATTAATGATCCTAATCAGTATCCCAGTAATGGTCTACCTATCTGGCATGGTTTACCCGATATCAGGCCAATCGAGTTAACTAATAGCTGATTTACGGTCATTTTGAATTCGATATAAATTAGTTAAAAACTTAGGGTGCATCCTCCCCCGAAACCTCAAATTTTGTTTTATAGTAATGGACTAACATCTAACACAGTTTGCAAAATATTGGGCATGTGAAAGTAAATAATGGCCGATAGGGGGCCATTTTGAATTTGATCGAGTCAGAATTTTTCAAGATGCATCCTCAGCTGAAATCTCACATTTCATTCTATAGTAATCGTCTAGCTATCTAGCATGATTTACCAAATATCGGCCATGTGAAAGTGAATAATGGCCGATAGGAGGCCATTTTGAATTTGATCAAGTCAAAATTTTTCAAGATGCATCCTCTCCTGAAATCTCACATTTTGTTTTATAGTAATGGTCTAGCCATCTAGTACGGTTACTAAAAACCGGCTATGTGAAAGTGAATAATGGCCGATAGGCGGCCATTTTGAATTTGATCGAATCAATTTTTTTCAAGATGCATCCTCTCTTGTAATCTCACATTTTGTTTTATAGTAATGGTCCAGCTATCTAACACGGTTCACCAAATATCAGCAATGTGCAAGTAAATAGTGGCCGATAGGCGGCCATTTTGAATTCGATTGAGTCAAAAGTTTTTAAAAGGCATCCTCTCTCGAAACGTCACATTTTGTTTTATAGTAATGGTCTAGCTATCTAGCACGGTTTACCTGATATCAGGCCTAACGAGGTAAATAATGCTGATTGTCGGCCATTTTGAATTCGTAAGTTAAAAATTTTCAGGGTGCATCCTCCCCCGAAAACTCACACTTTGTTTTATAGTAATCAGGCAATGGTCTAGCCATCTAGCACGGTTTACCAAATATCAGCCATGTGAAAATGAATAATGGCCGAAAAGGCGGCCATTTTAAATTTGATCAAGTCAATTTTTTTCAAGATGCATCCTCATCTGAAATCTCACATTTCGTTTTACAGTAATGGTCTAGCCATCTAGCACGGTTGACGAAATAACGGCCATGTGAAAGTGAATAATGGCCGATAAGCGGCCATTTTGAATTTTATCGAGTCAAATTTTTTCCAGATGCATCCTCTCCTGAAATCACACATTTTGTTTTATAGTAATGGTCTAGCCATCTAGCACGGTTTACCAAATAACGGCCATGTGAAAGTGAATAATGGCTGATTGGCGGCCATTTTGAACTTTGACAAAATGATTTTTTTCAAAATACATCCTCTCCTGAAGCCTTACAATTTGTTTTATAGTAATGGTGTAGATATCTTGAGCGGTTTTCATGATATTCCACAATATCAGGCCTGTCGAGGTGAATAATGACTGATAGGCGGCCATTTTGAATTTTATCAACTTCAAATTTTTCAGGATGCATCCTCTACTGAAACCTTACAATTTATTTGATATTAATGGTGTAGCTATCTTGAGCGGTTTTCATGATATTCCGCAATATCAGGCCTGTCGAGGTGAATAATGGCCGATAGGCGGCCATTTTTAATTTTATCGACTTGAAATTTTTCAAGATGCATCCTCTCCTGAAACCTCACAATTTGTTTTATAGTAATGGTGTAGCTATCTTGAGCGGTTTTCATGATATTCCGCAAAATCTTTCAGTCGGATTTACCGATGATATAAATTAGGTCAAAGTGCTGGGTCAACTTCAAGGTCAAGGTCCAAAAACCTGAAAAGGCACAACTAGGGACCTTAGAGAACATGTATGTGCAATATGACTGTCATCGGCCCAGTACTTTTCGAGATCTGCTCCGGAAACGAAGTGCGCGTCAAAACGTCTAAATAGGTCATAGTTCTGAACCAGAAGTAGGTCAAAGTTCAAATACCCCAAAAGGCACAACTAGACCCCCTAGGGGTGTTGTGTGTAAAATTTGAAGACAATCGGACAAGTACTTTCAGAGATATGCTCCGGAAACGAATTGTTTACGGACGGCCCAACGGCCCAACGGCCCAACGGCCCAACGGCCCAACGCCGTCACATCATCATTTTCTCCTCTGCAACCTTGCGTATTGAATTCAGATTAAAAATATTTTAACCCGTCCATTAGCCACCTGGAAGTAACCCACATACCAAAAATTGTTATCCTGGCTTATTTTCTCACAAAGTTATAGGCAAAAGAAGAGGCCAAAAAAAAACGGAGGTAGAATCCATAGCTCCCTTCGCTCACCTACGGTGACGGCGGGAGCTAAAAATACGGTGATAACCACACTAATCTATACAAAGAATAATTAGCGGAGCCGCTTCAACTCAATTTGAGGCGAATGCTACACAAGAATATGTTGATGTGGCAGTCTTGGCGTGGACAAGTTCATGTTGATGTACTGCTACATTACTGCTACATTATTAGTCCAACCATCTGTGCTACATAGTATATATTCAAGCCTGATATTGGTGGCGCAATTTTACAGTAACGATAACCCAGGATGAATATTATAGTTTTAATCCACGTGTCTCCCAGAGATATTGGAATGCTAATCCCGGTAACCCTTTAACTACCAGATAATTAAATCATATTTTCATTTACCGCAATTCCCACCCCACAGTAAATGAAAATTATCAATTTTATAAAATACTCGAGTGTTATAGATCAAATTGAAGCTCCAACGTCCTGACTTCGACCCTTACAACGCTGAAATATTTGTGTTTAAACCTCAGAAACCAACGGGTTTTTTCAATTTGAAATTATGTCTCAGTTATTTTTTTCCATTTCATTTGAATACCTATGTTATAGAGTCTACAGAGTCAGATTCTGACGTCTAAAGTCGGTCCCCGCGCTGAAAATGTTAATGAGTGGAAGCATTTTCTAGTGCATTGATATTGTGTTAATATGCGTACAACTATAATATGCGTCACTAGCAGGTAAAGGGTTAATACCTGTAAGTTACACTGGGGTCCTGTCATAATTTATGTCCACATTAACTGCGGCCAACGATCTGATCATAAAACCAAATAAACACAATAATTGGGTCACCAAGCCATAAATTACTCCTGCGCCATAACATGTATATTAAAACTTAAATACTCATACGTCATACCACATGGTGTGTGATGGAAGCACGTCGGTACAATCCTTGTTCTGCACATCATGCCAATGTCGCCACAGAAGGAAGCCCAAGGTCGGGATTATGCCCTACTCTTATAAAATGACTTCAAGGCTTCTTTATAGTCCACAGTACCATCGGCAACACTACACAATACAGGTCTTGGAGCAACGTATCCTATATGCACAGCCTCGATGACAAACATCCAATTCGGCCGGGATTCGAACCCTGTACCAAGTTGAGCGCCACAACCGACCAGCACGTTCAGAGCCTGTGATTGAATATGGGACGCTGCAATAACGTTTTCTCAATGCTGGGCCAGCGTTGCATTGGGTCCACGTTTGCACAGTTGGCCCAGCTGCACAGTTGGCCCAGCGTTGGGCAGGGCAAGCTTGTCCAGCGAACGGTGATCCAGTGGGATCCCAGCAAAAACGAGACCTCTACCCAATGTTGGGTTAATGTTGGCCCACCGTCGAAGACGGTGGCCCAACATTAACCCAACATTGGGTAGATGCCTGGTGTTTTCTAAGTTGAGGTATGGCTGGTGGCTGTTTGGGGCGTCCTTGAAATAAATCCCGGCGTTTATTGGCAGAGGATCTGTTGTCTGTGGAGAATTATTGCACCATGCGGGAATAAAATGCAAATAGATCCACGTGTACTACACACGAACAACTTACTGAGCACCCGAAAACAGAATCATTTACAGCAGTCTGTAAAATGTAATGTGACATGTTCTGGGCGCGCTGAAGAAATAAACCATGTAATGTGTAACTCGTCCATAGCGAAAATGAGGAACATTTCAGGAATCCAGCGGATCAGATGAGGGTTGTCTCTTGGGGGAAATAATTCCATTTTCTCTGATTCGTTCTTTTCTTAATTATAAAATTTCGCAGAATCGCGCACAATATTGTCTACTAAAAATAATGTATTTCCCGATTTTTGGCCATGATTTTGTTTTGAAATTTGACGGTCTCCTAAAAGTAACAGTTTCTGATCTATCCTTAACTTCTCTGACAATTAGGACAAATCCAAATCCCCTTGACAATTTAAATCCCCTGACTTATCAGACCTGGAATTTCGCTGAGATCAACCTGCAAACGATGCACGAAGGCTGTGAGTTATAATTATTGACAAAAGTTTCTTCGGAAATTGCAACAAAAAACGTTAGCTTCCCGATACGTATTGATAAGAGAGTACAAATGGTTCTACATAGAATTATAATCTCAATGTCTTCACAGATGCATATTGCCTCCATGTCGGGGTTAGTGACTAGGGCCCCTCCCGATAAAACCTTAACCCTTTAACCGCCAAATTATTCAATTTGAATTTTCACCCACCTGAAGTGTTATTCAGATTTGACAAAATGGCGGTCAGCTCTTTTCAAATCTTGCTGGTTGATGTCATATTTTATTTTTAACATATTTAAAATGTGGTACTTAATGTGCTAATAAAAAATAAAAACCCGAATATATGCGGCACCGGCGGTTAAAGGGTTAAAAATTGAGATTATCTCAACTTTCTCTCATTTCTAATGAAAATAATAAAGATAATCTATATATGAGGGTTTGAGCGTCGTGTTCTCCACCACGTGTTAAGCCTTACCTGTAGTATTGCCGGTGGCGGATATGGTGGGTACAGAGGATGATTTGAGGAGGCTGGCGGGGGGTAGACCTAGGCTGCTGCTAGTGTTGTTGTTATTGGCAGGCAGGACACCGGAATCAGAGCAAGGACTGCTGATAGTGTTCGTGTCGAAAGGGGGCATCGTCACACATCCTTCACTCAACTGAAACATAGAGACCGGAAAAAATACAGCCAACAATAACAAATAGTCAAATAATCACAACCACAAACACTGCCCAGTAAACACAAAACATTTGTATAATATTTGTTCAATGTTGGACCAACGTCGAAGACGTTGGGCCGACGTTGTAAAATGCTATACAAATGTTTTGTGCTCGCTGCGTGAATACTCATGTTTATTATCAGAGGTCCACATCCTTAAGCTCCCTAAACATGAATGAATAGGGCTTCCCAACATTTTTTTTTCTATTTTTTTTTCAAAATTAAATGCTACTAGAAGACAGTTGTGACTTGTCAAGTAACAATAATGTTTGGACTAAGTTTTAGTAGTTTTTTGGCCGGCCATTTTGAATATTGTTGGGTTATTTTTATTATGACAGATTGCTTGGAATTTTCATTATGTTTTTTTTGAAAGTCATTTTGAATTGGAATTTTAGACTTCTGGATTTTTACTTTTTTGTTGGTTTAATGCTGTATCACTGTCTGCGTCGCTGGCCAAACATTAAAACAACATTGCGTCGACGTTTCGTGTTTGATGGAATTACAACTGTTAGTTCAATGGTAATATGTAGCATTTGAAAGATTCTACTGTTCATATCAAACACCCAATGACAATGCTGAGCAACTCTCTGCGACGCTGGCCCCACATTGAAACGTTATTGTACCTAGGCCTATGTATTTTAATTTATCAAATGTAGAGGGTGCTCAAAGGGTGCAAATCGGTCGTGTCGCGTCTGACAAAGGGCCCCATATTGATTAATCAGATTCATTGATGGGGCTGCTGTCGACATCTACATCATTGGACCGATTTTTCTCCACATAGTGATCCAGAAAATTCTGAATAAATCCGGAAGAACAACTGTGAATTCTTAACAAAGTCATAGCATAAAACGTCAATACCTAGGGATCATTGTGCCAAGGTTTGAAGTCGATTGGATACAAACTTGAGGAGAAATTGCCCATCAAAATTTGACATTGATCCATATAGTGATCCAGAAAATCCTGAATAAATCCGGAAGAACAATTGGGAATGCTTAGCATAGTCATAGCATAACAACTCAATACATAAGGATCATACTCAGGGAGAAATTTGGACACGAATAAAAATAAGCTTGAGCCGTTACAAATAGCCCAAACATAATTAGTTAATCAAAATGAAACCATTGGTCACAGGTTGTGAATACCATTCAAGTACAACATAGAGTACAGTTGATATAATCTGATGATGAGATATTGTCTCATCGTGGAACTGAAAAGAGGTTACATGTATCTGGTACATCCTTATCCGAAGTAGACGGTAGCCGTGTATATCCAAAGATTTGGTATGACGTTTGGTCCTGGTAGAGTATCCACGTCACCAGGATCCTGCTTAGGACTGCTACATATAAGCGTCCATAAACGTTTTCTTTTTTTTACACTTCAAACATGAAAATTTGACTTTGCTAAAGTGACATATGTTTTCATTCAAATTGCAAATATCATGTCAATAATTTTTACCCACTTGAAGTTGTGGGTCGCGTTAGCAAGACACAAAAAAACTTCAGGTGGGTAAAAACTATAAATCTATAACTCAGTGCTTTAGGTTTTGATCCACCCCAAAAAAAACAAAAGGTTGACACAATGTTGGTTTATTGCTGGACAAAGATCGTGGAATCATAGCAACATAGTTACCTATGAAACGTCGATGCACAGAAGCGACTACACCGATAAGAAACAAAAGTGTGTTTAACACTCTTGTTTTAATATAGTACCGATGTAGTCTTTTCTGTGTACCTCCGTTTCAACGTAGCGGGATACCCGATACGTTGAAAAGGAGGTACACACTCGAGGGTATGTTGAAAAAAGTTTCAAAGTACCCCCGATACGTTGAACTAGTGTCAACGTGCCACCGGGTACATATGTTGAAACCAAAAGTAACCCAGTTTCATTTTACCCTCATATTCTCTGAATACCCCGACAAGGTTATCTGTATTTATGTAAAGATGCCTATATATAAAGGTTTTTTTCTGAAAAGGAGGTACACACTCGAGGGTATGTTGAAAATACTTTCAAAGTACCCCCGATACGTTGAACTAGTGACAACGTGCCACTGGATACATATATGTTGAAACTAAAAGTGAACCAGTTTAATTTTACCCCCAAAATCTCTGAATACCCCGGCAAGGTTATCTGTATATATATGCCTATATATAAAGGCGTTTTTCCTTTTGTGCTCGACATTGTGTATGGATGAAAATACGCACCGGGTCAAGTGGAATAATCAGATAATGAAAGGGCTAGTGACATTTCTGGAGATACGGAATGTATCTAATGATGCGGATGGATATTGAAATTTTGACGCGAATTTGCACCCCTGATTGTATGGTCACGATGTCGGTGTGAAACGTCCTATAATAAAAATGAAATGAATCGGGCTTTAGGCCACCTTTGTGCACATATAGGCTAAACTGGGCCAGGAGAACCTCCTGAGGATGGTGAGATGATTGAGATGACACTGTCCTCCAGACACAGGATTCGAAATTCGAGCCCTGGCGGTCTGAGGCCGAGCACGCTACCTCTCGGTCACGGAGGCTCCCCACAATACTAACTTTCACACGTGGATGGGGAAGAAACAATTTTGTTTCTTTCAAACCGCCGAGACCGGGAACCGAACCCCGGACTCTGGCGTGAAAGGCAGCGGTGCTAACCACTACCCTAGGGCCCCCGCCCAAAACGTCCTATAATATAAATCTAAATATATGCCTGATTGAATGACAGGATCTAAGCTATCAATTCTCCACCTGAACCACATAGCAAGATTAGTCACACTAGTAAGCTGATGCGTGGCACATGTGAGAAAACGTGCAGTGGGTCTATATATAGATCAGATCTATGTAATTGTGAAGAAAATTGTATCTCATTCCATTTTGGATGAGCCCTTAATATTCACTTCCCCATTTTTAACCTAGATTTCCCCACTAAAGAGACAGAGATACATGTATAAAAGTTTGTCGTGAAAACAAGATAAAGTTGTCCTATTTTATATAAATGTCAGCAGCCTACAAATGTAATTACAATTATTCATATAGTCCTGTCCATAGCTCATGAACATTTTGTCTGACGAATATTACAATTCAACATAATTTATTAATTAGTTGTCCATAGAAACTGTTTAAATTTAGCATAACTGTCTTCAGTCTTTAACTTCGCGTATTCCACAGTGCGTGTTGTTATTGTGTATGCTCAGGTTTTTCATTATTACAAATTAAGTCATTCTGGCATCATTTGTTTTATTAATAATATATACTAGTCTAGTATTACATATATGCATTAATGTGATTTCTTGCAGTTTGTTGTACATATGCGACCAAATAAAAATACTACTACTACTACTACTGCATAATCGTAATAGTAGTAGTAGTAACAGTAGTAAAAGTTAGCTGCGATCTTCAGATTTAATGTTACTATATTGGGTGGCCGGAAATACTGATATACATGGGATGAAAATTCAACCATAAAATGACTTATTCTATTATAGTATAGCTATTCAGTTTGAGTGAATATTGTTTTACGTCGCTTTCTCAATTCTGCACAATCATGGCAATATCGCGACAGAAGGAAGCCCGAAGTCAGGACTATGCCCTACTCTTATCCAATGACATCAAGAATTACTCATAGCTCAACAGTACCCTATACAGCACTGAACGCTCCAAGCCTTTGGTCGATTTGGAGCACTGTATATGCACAACGTCGATGACAAACATCCGACCCGATCGAGACTCGAAACCCGTACCTCTTACGCTCACTGCTTACGGATCACTGCTATATGAACACCATCACACGCCAAACCTGTTTTTCCTAAAGTAGGGTATCCCAGCAAACACCAGACAACGTCCTAATGTTACTGTAATGTATGGTCACCGTCTGCGACGCTGGCCCAACATTACAACAACATTGAGTTAACGCCTCGTGTTTGCTGGCCTATGATGCGGTGACTCAGAGTGCATGTGATGCTGGGAGATAAATAAGGAAGTATTAGTTTACCATCCTTGTGGGTAGAGTGTAGTAAGCACACAGCGTCATATTGTTGTCGGTGTTATCCTTCATATTAGTGGCCACTGGAGAGTGGCCGGCGCTGTAACAACCCGTAACGTGCTGACCAGGAGACGGCCAGCATGGCGGAGACTGGGCTGGCTCTGGCTGCCTTTCTTGTTGTTGTTGTTGATGATGAGGCCTGAGTTGTAGCCTGGGCCTATAAGGTACAGGCAGGCCGGCGGCAGGCCCTGCAGGCCTAACCTGCCAGCCTGCAGCATGCATTCACCAGCACCTGCTGTACATGGGTTAATCCTGAGTTAACGAGGAGACATGCGCCTGCAGGGTGTCACTGTGTCAGCATCATCCACAGACTAGATGACATTATATGTAGATGAGGGAGCAACCAGAACCAGAGAGCCTGCCATCAGGGCTACTCTACAACACACATCTCACACTGTGAACACTAACAGATCTCTGGTATAGCCAGCCAGCCAGGGTGCACCATCAGCAGCCAATCCCACCTGCTCTAGATGCTAGCTGACGAGATGCTCCTGCTTCTCTCAGCTGTACACAAGAGGAATAGAACTGCAGACTCCTGTGTCCGCAAAAGCTTTACCGAGTAAACCCCACACTGCCTGCCTGCACAGCCAACACGTATAGTCAGCACTCGTCTTCTGTGAGCCTTCTCTGCTACTGCTGCATCGAGGATTTATCCCAAGTGACAGAATCAGCAGCAGCAGCAGTCAGGATCCAGATGCAATGCCTGCAACTGGCGCATCAGCTAGCCCAGGCATGCATGCAGCTGTCCACCCGCCTTCCTAATATCCACCGTATGCTCTTCTCACTCTCTCTCCCTCTCTCTGCAGCCGAGGGGATGTCTTCTCATGGCCTGCTGGCTGAGCACTGGGGTAATGCCACAGGGGTAATGCCTTGAATCTGGAGAAGTATTCAGCCAGATCTGTACATGTGTGTACGCTGTATAGTAAGCAGTGGTAAGGGGCACCCTAGCATACACGAGACACTGATCCAAGGTTGGTTCAATGTTGGCCCGCCGTCTACGACGTCGGCCCAACATTGAACCAACCTTGGACCAATGTCTCGTGTTTGCTGGGATATCTGTCACCTCTGACACCCTGTGTCATGTCACACGCTGAATGCCGTGCAAACCACACACTGCCGGCCTCTAGTCTACACAATGTATAATCTCTCATATCACTCAGGCTAACATTTACACTACTACAACCCATACAGTACCATTCCTACAGCATCCGATCCCATCACCAACTAACACCATTATTTCACTTGTAATCAGAATACATAATAAATATGATCACAAGTAATTATCAAGTAATTATGATGATAATCTAATTAGGCCGATATATAATATATATATATATTTAGATATATACATAGACTCCAGAGAAGATGTCTTACTTTGAATGGGAAATATACATAAATTTATACCAATTATTAAGACAACGAAGGGTATAATTATTTCCGCCAGGAAGGTTATGTTTTTGGTCTTGTTGGTTGGTATGTCTGCCTGTTCGTCGGATTACTTAAAAACGGAAATGCATGTTTTTTTACCAGAGGTGTCTCAGGAACAATCAAAGAACAATCGATTAGATTTTGGGAATGATCCGGATTACTATCCGGATCCGGATTTAAGATCTGAAGCCGATCCGGATCGCAAGGATTTGCATTTTACAAGAGGTGTGTCTCGAGCCAAAGACCGATCCATTACGATCCAGGATCCTGATTACGATCATAACATAGATTTCGGCGGAGGTTTGCAATCTCTGACTGACTCACTGTCTAGTTATTATTATCATACATGTATGTTATTATTGGAGGATCAGTCTATAACAGAGCGAAGTGCCTGGGTCATTCTCAATTACTTATGACTGGGCGCGCAACTGGCACCTATCAATGGTTATTATTGTTTTAGAAAATAGGCAGACTACAGAGGGAGGATCCCAGCAAATACAAAACATTTGTACAACATTTATGCAATGTTGGTCCAACGTCGAAGACGTTGGCCCAACATTGCATAAATGCAATGCAATGTTGGTCCAACGTCGAAGACGTTGGTCCAACATTGCATAAATGTTATACGAATGTTCTGTGTGTACTGGGAGATCTGTGTAGGATCTGGTATATGTATTCACTTCTCAGCTCGCACTCATATCACAAGGCTTGACAGAAAAAAAGACCTGCAAAAATACATGTGGGATTGGAAATAGCCAGTCTAGTCGGCTCTGTTCTACAACTGACTTGAACTCATCGGCTATCTCTACAGTAGCGTACACAAAGGCAGTTACGGCTCAATTTACCGACTACCAACATTATCCAGAATTAAATGTCAATTATATGTACACATTTGTATTTTTACAGGAATTATCACGATTTCACCGGGGTTTTGTAAAATTCACAAACAAATCTACATGGACGAAAACAGATCATATATTTTATAGGTCATATTTTCGTAATTAGTCTGTTTTGCCGCATCGACATTAATATTCACATCAGTGCTGCCGAATCATGTGTTACTATTTTTCATCCATTCGAAGCTGGAATTGCTGACGGAATTTCAAGCTTAATATGAAGAAAAATATTTAATTTATGAAAAGTAGACAGTCATGATGTCCCAAATTGAATTACTTGATTAAATAATTTAATTGACCATCTGCCACAAACCCTCTTTCATGCATTTTTAGTGATAAATAAATTTTAATCAGTTAGAACACGGCGTGCAATGTGTATGCAAACACAAGACATTGCACCAATGTTGGATTAATGTTGGACCGACGTCGTAGACGGTGGAGCAAACATTAAACCAACATTGGGGCAATGTCTCGTAATATGCGGTCCGAGGAGCCTTTTAATAAAGCACCTTTTGCTAACAAGGGGAGCTGTATAGTGACAAATCTCCACAGATGGTCAGTGTAACTGTGTGCGAACAGAAGATACGTGATACGAAAGCTGGATTAATGATTGGTCAGCATCGCGAACGTTGGACCAGCATTAACCCAGCATTGGTTAAATGTGTCGTGTTTACAGCAGGGTATATGTACACAAGTTGTTGAATACCCTAATGTGAGATAGCATAATCAGTACACAGGGTCATAATAATAAAATAATACACATACATCAACAATACAATCACCCCCCCCCCCCCCTCGCCCCACAATACACTGCCTACAGTAAACCACACGCATTCTACAGGATTACATTACAAATTGCACTCAACTTATCCGCATATCAATCAGATAACGCCCCAGGTTTGCCAGCCCGCTTTTCTAGTATTCGCCAAAAAAGTGTACATCTGACAAAACTTGCCAGGGCTCTGGGCCTTTCCGTTTTGTGTTCCTAAACGTGAGGTCGGACGTGAAGGAGAATATCCTATTTCTCCGCTGGTGGTTGGAATTTTGTGTAAGTGTTTTTTTTGGGGGATAAAACTAGTTGGGAGCGGCATTGATTCTGATGATGTTTTGGCTATACAAGCCTCCACAGTCTGACTAATATTACTCTATAACATACTCCCTGTGCGCTCATTTACTAAAAATAAAACAATTCAGGATCACCCATTTTGTTAGTAACGTTATATAAATGCAATCAAGCTACGGTGGCTATGTTTAATCCTTAAAGCGCTGAATTATTTTTGTAAACATGGAGACCAAAGGGTTTTTTTCTTTTTGAAACCATTTCAAATGTCTTAGTCAGCTCTTTCCGATTCATTTGAATACCTATGTTATGGGTTTACGGCCATTATAAATATTTTATTCTTACATGGGGGGGGATAGACTTTAGACGTCAGAATCTGACGTCTACAGATGTCAGATTCTGACGACTAAAGTCTATCCCCGCGCTGTAAGGGTTAAGGTTAAGGACAAACGGCATGCTAACAAGAGATTCCTTCTGATTTGAATGTAATTAAACTTTACAACGCTGAAATGCTTTTGTATAAACCATGAAGACCAAGGGTTTTATTCAATTTGAAATCGTCGTAAATGTCTTACTTAGCTCTTTCAGCTTCATTTGAATACCTATTAGGGTCTTCGACCATTATAAATTATTCTTTCAGTGCGGGGATCGTCTTTAGACGTCAGATTCTGACGTCTAAAGACGGTCCCAGCACTAAAAGGGTTAATACATAAGTACCACACAGAGGATATTTCAAAATTTACACCACAGTAATATACTTAATCCGGCAAACACGAGTTGAGCCGATGTTGGTTTAATGCTCGGTCAGTGTCACAGACAGTGGGCCAGGGCCAGCATTATTAACACGGTACCGCGTGTTCGCTGGGAGACCGCAGTTATGAAGGAACCTTCTGCTTTTTTAGTATAAAGGATAAAGTGAATATTAAATATCTTTTACAATCCATATGTTATCTTTGGGTGTATGGCATAGACAATAATAATTTGTGTTCAACTGAATTTCTCATCGACATCAATTTTTAAAAATACTCAAGTGGGCAATTTCCTTTTGCAAAACAACAATTAATAGTCACACATAGTTATAGATCGACCAAATCTAATATCATTTTTGGTAAGGAAAAAACAGTGATAGTCGACCATAAAACCATATGAATCAGGAAAACTGCAGTCATAGACCATAAAATAGCGGTGATCAACCATATAGTACATGTAGCAGTAATTTAACTTGCCCAGCAAAGACGAGACGTTGAGCCAATGCTGGGTTGACGTTGGCCTATCGTCTACGACGCTGGCCCATCATCAACCCAGCATTGGTTCAACGTCTCGTGTTTGCTGGATGGTGTCTGGTGTTTGCTGGGATGGTGCCTGATTGAGCACCGCAAAATCTCCGGGAATGACCATGGTCGTGATGTAAAGCATCTACCATCACCAATTCGAAATTGAAGAGAACACATGTTAAAACAAGAGATCGAATACATGAACGAATGCGGTTGTATGTCATTGTTCTGCACATACAGGCCAAACTGGGCCAGGTTAAACTCCTCAGGATAGTGGGATGAATCAGATGACACTCCCCTCCACAAATATGACTCAAAATTCGAACAATCGTGGTCTGAGGTCGAACACTCCACCTCTCGGTCACGGAAGCTCCCCACGATACTGAATATTTACAAGAGCGAGGGGAAGAAACAACATGTTTTTTAAGGCTGAATACCAGATCTGGAGAAGAAACCGAAATCGGGAGATGCCTGAATGTACATGCCATGTGGGCACTACCAACAGTGGTCCCTTCACCCCAGCAAACAAAAGACGTTGAGCAATGTTGGTTTAACGCTGGTCCAACGTCTACCAACAGTGGTCCCTTCACCCCAGCAAACACAAGACGTTGAGCAATGTTGGTTTAACGTTGGTCCAACGTCTACCAACAGTGGTCCCTTCACCCCAGCAAACACAAGACGTTGAGCAATGTTGGTTTAACGTTGGTCCAACGTCGTAGACGGTGGACCAGCGTTAAACCAACATTGGTTCAACGTCTTGTGTCTGCTGGGACCAGTAATATCTGATAACAGACGTATTGACTCAGCTGACTGAATAACAAATAGACTACTGACCACTTCTCTTATCAAACTCCCTGATTGCAGGAAAGGTTGGGCTGCATTTTAGGTACAAACGCCGGGCGAAGAAACACTGGGTCGGGACTACTTGTGATACCTGATACGATAACAGATAATCTGCTAACAAAACAGGGGTGGGGGGGGGGGCATAAGTGGCTCAGTGTGTAGGACAAGTGTTACAGAACTGGATCAACACTGAACTACCAATGTGGTTAAATATATACCCCCTTCTGAGAATACTCAGTTAGAGAACACTATAAATAACTATGTGTAAGTACTGCAGATACACCAAAGAGTTGCTTAACTTGTTTAATTATGCCATGTAAATTATAACATGTCAACTTCACAGGTTAAACAAATGTCACTTAGAGGAGCATACAATAAACTGGAGTAATATTTCAATTATTATAGCAAAAAGGCTCGGGGTTGATTTGATGTTATCTTTTGGGAAAAAACAATGATCGCACAATTAAATAGCTGTGTTTTCAGGTAAAACCAAGTTATGAACATCCCCAATAAAAGCCTGTCCATACGCCTTATAAAGCCTACATACAATCAACCAATTAAACAATGATAATTTCATAGCAGCGAAATTATCCTCAGAAGACAGAGCTCGGTTCGTGTTGTCATAATCTAGGTCAAAGCAATTTCGTCAACAGGAAGCTAAGGCGGGAAAGTCAGGTTGAGAAGATGAGATTTAAGTAATTTCTGGAATGTTATTTGAGCATTTGCTATGGATGCAGACAGAACGTTCCAGAGGGTTGGGCTATCTATAGAAAATGTTCTATATACCCATCACCCACAGTTATGGTTTATGTGGACGTAAACATAGTTTATATTCAGTGATAGATGATTATATCAAGCACATGGTGCTCTCACCACCGGGCTACTTGAGACGGGATAGAAAAAGCTGCCAGCGCGGTCAAGGCTGCTGACCCCAGGACCTGAGTGTCCACCTTTATTACACGGCATCCTGCACCTAGAAATGTCAAATTAACCCTTTAACCGCCGGTCCCGATTATATTAGTATTTTCATTTTTTATTAGCACATTAGATACCACCTTTAAAAAATGTTGGAGATAAAACATGACACCAATCAACAAGATTTCAAAATCGTTGACCTCCATTTTGTCAAATATGAATAATTTCCACTCACTTGAAGTTGTGGATCGCGTCAGCCAGACACAACTTCAAGTGGGTGAAAATTCCAATTAAACAATTTGACGGGTAAAAGGTTAACCCTTAGAACACTGGTGCCGACTACAGTAGACATTCTGTCTTTTTATAAGCAACTATATAACCAATTATTAAAAGTAAAAATAGGCCTTCAATCTTGAAACACTGATTTATGTTGGTACCTAAATTTAACAGATCACATACAATTTTCAGTCACTTGAAGTTGAGTGACGCGGTAGCGAGACCCAACTTCAAGTGACTGAAAATTAAAATTGAATAGCTCAGTGTTCTAGGAGTTCACTATCTCAATGCTAGAGATCCTCGCCAACACAGCATGTAAAGCTAATGCTGTCTCAATGTTGGTCCAGCGTCGTAGATGGTGGGCCAACATCAAGCCAGCATTGGTGGATTGTCCCGGTGTTTTCTGGGTACACAACATTTAATCACCAATGTTGTATTTTGAATAAAATGTCGTTAAAAATACCCATCAGGACCCCTCAGCTACACGTATACCTCTCATCCATCAAACTTAATAATTTGAAATTGCGGCCTGTTCCCGTGATCTTGAGAGGTCAAGGTCACCGAGTATTTAACCTGTCCTTAAGATAAGCTTGGTACACATGTGGCTTAAAAATGATGGCCCGACCTTGAAAAGGGGTCAAGGTTACTGAATATCGAACTTGACTTTTACGATTAATGTAATGTACATGTGTTCAAAAAATGTTCCGTGACTTGACTTTCAGATTAGTGTGGTGCGCATCAAACAAATTAGGCCCTCAGTCAAGGCATCACAAATAGTATTTTTTAGCTTTTATTTTAGACATTACCTTATTCTGTGAAATCTGTTCATCTTCATCCACATTGAAGTAAGAATTACAGTATCAATTTAAATCTCAGCGAAAGAAAATGTAAGGAAACACGTGGGTGACAGGAGGGCTATTTATAATAAAATATGCAGTCTCATGGCTAACATACAAATCAGAGCCCGTATTCTCGTACAAGTTACGATATATCGTAGGCTTCGGATTGGTCGAGATGGCCATCTCGACCAATCCGAAGCCTACGATATATCGCAACTTGTACGAGAATACGGACCCTGCATTGCTTGGTTTTATTGCACTACGGCAATCATTTGCAATGAAAATCCATCGCGGCAATGCATAGAATATATCCAGTTGCAGAGACACGACAATGTTTCGCCGCTGCCAACAAAAGATTGTTCAAACACTAAAGCACCACAACTAGGAGAGCTGGGCTGTCCTGCGTGCTTACAAACTAGATAAGAGGCAAGTGGGTGGTGTCTGCACTTTGTAGGTTTTCTCGTACTGGCCGAGTGTCCCGTGTATAAACAGTTATCTCACCCCGTATTCTCGTACAAGTTACGATATATCGTAGGCTTCGGATTGGTCGAGATGGCCATCTCGACCAATCCGAAGCCTACGATATATCGTAACTTGTACGACAATACGTGCCCACTGATTAACATCAAACCGCTCACTTTGCTACAATAACCTCTTACTATAGCAGCGGACACTAACGCGGCAACACTTGGAAAAAACGCCATCATTATTATCAAATCAATATAATAGAACAGCTGAATTCTGTCGCTGGCAGATTGCATGGCAGTGGTGACTGGTCGCAACTTGTCAAATCTCTAATTATTGGCATTCGAAAAGCTCTGCTCTGAATTCTACTTGTGCGCTTGATCGATTGCGCAATGAATTGACCCTGACAACGCTGAAATAGTTTTATAAACCATGGAGATCAAAGGGTTTTTTTCAATTTAAAACCATCATAAATGTCTCTATTAGCTATTTCCGCTTCATTTGAATACCCATGTTATGGCTCCACGGCCGTTATAAATGTGGTAATTCTTTTAGGGCGGGGATCGTCTTTATACGTCAGGATCTGACGTCTTCAGACTTCAGATCCTAAAGTATAAAGACGATCCCCGCGCCGAAAGGATAAGGATCCTGGTCTCATTAATGCTTTATATATATCAGCTGAGCCTGATAAATACATATTTATCTCATTGGACTGCTGCCTTGACATGAGGATTTCAGCCCCGGTATAGATAATTTACCCTTTGAACAGAGTTACCCTCACATTTTTCATAGAATTTTTTGATCTTAGCGTACACTGGTCACCAACAAACAGCTCTACAGTGTTTGCAGATAAGTTGCCAACCCATCAAACACAAGACCTTGAACCAATGCTGATTTAATTCTGGCCAATCTTCTACGACGCTGGTGCAGCATTAAACCAAGAGATCTTGTGTTCACTGATCATGAGCAGGCAGCTGGAGTGAGAGCAGCAAAAACGAGACATTCTGCCAATGCTGGCTTAATGTTGGGCCAGCGTCTCTGACGCTGGCCCAACATTAAACCAGCATTGGCAGAACGCTCGAGTTTTCTGGGAGTGAATGTCATGCGAGGCCTCCGTGTAGGTACTATAGGTAGCCGCGTAGATGTAGCTGCAGGTGACAAGAAGCCAATCATTCACGCCTTGTGGACAGAACAACATGGAAAGCCACTGAAATTACGGCCATACTTACCCACATACCTAAACGTTCTGCTCCCAGAACAAACACGGCAGGTCAAACTGCCACGTACATTATACCTCAGTTAACTCCCGCTGATTTGTCACTCATTTGTCGTGTCACTTATATACGTTGTCAGACATTTCAAAAAGTTGTGCTAACAAACAATATGAAGCCCATGCCGACATCATTGACACAAAAAAAAAGAAAACTTTTTGGCAGGATAATTGGTTATACTTATATAAGTTATATAAGTTATCGATTCTTCAGAATGCATTTCGAATCAAGTAAACGTTTAAATTAATTGATATATGAAGACAGGCAAACATTTCTTCCAGACAAAAAATGTGCATAGTCGTCCATGTGCTGCACGTAAACGTCCTTGGCTGAGGTACTATCACCCATGGCAAAGACTGATAGTTACGCCGACATAATACACATAAAAAATGATTACCTCGAAGGGACATGAAGGATATAGGATTTGAGACCTCGATCTGAAGAATAGCGGCCACAGCCTATTATTCATCTCAGGTGTCCCTCCTCTATGTTTATCTTTAAAAGACGGAGGGAGCTAGGCATACTCAATCACTTCACAAAGGCCATCAATCTGAAAATAGCTCTGAGCGCCAGGAAACTACAATGACCGTGAGCAGTTTATGGCACCATTTCATTCCTACGTAGTGTAAACAGTTCTCTACGAAGAAAAACTAGTACCCAATAATTAGTCAAGGTATAATTAACCAAAAATGTGGGTGGAGTCAAATGACTATTTCAAAAACAAATCTGTTTGTTTTGACTTATATAGTGATTAAGTAAAGAGTGGATGAGGTGATAGTTAACATGGGTTAGTCTTGTGTTATCTAGTATGATGGCAGTTGATGCCAACATAATTTAGCAGTGCTCCTCCTGTTCTACTCAGGTAGTGGGCCCAATTCCCCAGGAAACGTGAGCAATTACACACATTCTGGGTAAATATTGGCCCACCAACTACGCCGTTGGCCCAACAGCAAACCAGTCTCCTGTTTTCTGGGTCTGCTTCAAGCCACGATTTGTACCTCCCAGCAAACACAAGATAGGTAATCAATACTGGCTTGATGTTGGGCCACCCTGTGCGATGCTGGCCTAACATCGAGCCAGCATTGGATCAGAGTTGTGTGTTTGTTGGGCTGACTGCTGTCTGAGATAAGCCGTGTACTGCATGGTCAATCTGAAGGGTCAAAGCGCTAAACTGACCCTCATCAACAGCAGCAGCTATAAGGCCCACTCTAAATGTGGTTCCCCTTACCAGTGAAAACCCAGCAACACAAACATTTGTATACCATTTATACAGTGTTGGACCAACGTCGAAGACGTTGGGTCGACGTTGGGTCGACGTTGAATGTTATGTACATCTTTTGTATTCTCTGGGAATAGTACAAAATTACACACTTGTAATACATGCATTACAAGTAATCTAACAAATACTGAATGCTTACCAGCTGAATGCTTACAAGCTGATTCACAACTATTGAATGCTTACAAGCTGATTCACAACTACTGAATGCTTACAAGCTGTTTCACAACTACTGAATGCTTACAATCTGTTTCACAACTACTGAATGCTTACAAGCTGTTTCACAACTACTGAATGCTTACAAGCTGTTTCACAACTACTGAATGCTTACAAGCTGTTTCACAACTACTGAATGCTTACAAGCTGTTTCACAACTACTGAATGCTTACAAGCTGTTTCACAACTACTGAAAGCTTACAATCTGTTTCACAACTACTGAATGCTTACAAGCTGTTTCACAACTACTGAATGCATACAAGCTGTTTCACAACTACTGAATGCTTACAAGCTGTCTCACAACTACTGAATGCTTACAAGCTGTTTCACAACTACTGAATGCTTACAAGCTGTTTCACAACTACTGAATGCTTACAAGCTGTTTCACAACTACTGAATGCTTACAAGCTGTTTCACAACTACTGAATGCTTACAAGCTGTTTCACAACTACTGAATGCTTACAAGCTGTTTCACAACTACTGAATGCTTAAAAGCTGTTTCACAACTACTGAAAGCATACAATCTGATTCACAACTACTGAATGCTTACAAGCTGATTCACAACTACTGAATGCTTACAATCTGATACACAACTACTGAATGCTTACAAGCTGTTTCACAACTACTGAATGCTTACAAGCTGATTCACAACTACTGAATGCTTACAATCTGATACACAACTACTGAATGCTTACAAGCTGTTTCACAACTACTGAATGCTTACAAGCTGATTCACAACTACTGAATGCTTACAATCTGATTCACAACTACTGAATGCTTACAAGCTGTTTCACAACTACTGAAAGCATACAATTTGATTCACAACTACTGAATGCTTACAAGCTGATTCACAACTACTGAATGCTTACAAGCTGATTCACAACTACTGAATGCTTACAAGCTGATTCACAACTACTGAATGCTTACAAGCTGATTCACAACTACTGAATGCTTACAATCTGATTCACAACTACTGAATGCTTACAAGCTGATTCACAACTACTGAATGCTTACAAGCTGTTTCACAACTACTGAATGCTTACAAGCTGTTTCACAACTACTGAACGCTTACAAGCTGATTCACAACTACTGAATGCTTACAAGCTGTTTCACAACTACTGAATGCTTACAAGCTGATTCACAACTACAGAATGCTTACTTGCAGGTGATTCACAACTACTGAATGCTTACTTGTAGGTGATTCACAACTACTGAATGCTTACAAGCTGATTCACAACTACTGAATGCTTACAAGCTGATTCACAACTACTGAATGCTTACTTGTAGGTGATTCACAACTACTGAATGCTTACAAGCTGATTCACAGCTACTGAATGCTTACAAGCTGATTCACAACTACTGAATGCTTACAATCTGATACACAACTACTGAATGCTTACAAGCTGATTCACAACTACTGAATGCTTACAAGCTGATTCACAACTACTGAATGCTTACAAGCTGATTCACAGCTACTGAATGCTTACAAGCTGATTCACAACTACTGAATGCTTACAATCTGATACACAACTACCGAATGCTTACAATCTGATACAGAGCAACTGAATGTTCACAATCTGATTCACAACTACGTAATAGAGCTGATTAAGGCTAATCTCATCTACGGTATAAGCAGAGCTGATTCAGGCTAATCTTATCTATGGCATAAGCAGAACTGATTCAGGCTAATCTCATCTATGGCATAAGCACAGAGCTGATCCAGGCTAATCTCATCTATAGACTATGGCATAAGCACAGTGGTGATTCAAGCTACTCTCATTTATGGCCTAAGGACGGAGTTGATTCAGGCTAATCTTATCAATGGTATAAGCACAGAGCTGATTCAGGCTAATCTCATTTATGGCATAAGCACGGAGCTGATCCAGGCTAATCTCATTTATGGCATAAGCAGAGCTCTAGGTGATTCAGGATAATCTCATCTATGGTATAAGCACAGAGCTGATTCAGGCTAGGCTCATCTAATGTAAAAGCACAGAGTTGATTCAGGCTAATCTTAGTTAGAACGATCTCGCCATCAACCATGAGGGTACACATGGGTTAAAAAACGAATCAAACGAACGGCTAATCGCCTGTTCTTAGGGTCCGAACTTCGAGAATTTCAGCTTATAAATAGTGTTAAAAACGAATCTAAAAATTTATTTCTATTTTTATCTATAATTATATAATTTTTTCCTTCTAAAAAGCGAATAGCGAGGCCAAAAACTTGGTAAAAAGTGAACTGGGAATAATCCATAATTTCCAGGACCCATGTGCACCCTCAACCATCGGAACATGATGTGGAGGGTGACTTTTGCAAACTAGCTAATCTTAATATACACGCGAGTACACAACTGATTCAGGCTGATCTATGTCAGAAGTACAAAGCTGATTCAGACTAATATCACCCATGTCAGAAGAACCACTGAGATGCTTCAGGCTAATCTCCCCTATGTCAGAAGTACTGAGATGATTCAGGATAATCAGAGATGATTCAGGATAATCTCCGCTATGTCAGAAGTACTGAGATGCTTCAGGATAATCAGAGATGCTTCAGGCTAATCTCCCCTATGTCAGAAGTACTGAGATGATTCAGGATAATCAGAGATGATTCAGGATAATCTCATATATGTCAGAAGTACTGAGATAATTAAGGCTATTCTCAAAAGTACTGAGATGCTTCAGGCTAATCTCCCCTATGTCAGAAGTACTGAGATGATTCAGGATAATCAGAAATGATTCAGGATAATCTCATCTATGTCAGAATACTGAGATGATTCAGGCTATTCTCACCTATCTCAGAAGTACTGAGATGCTTCGGGCTAATCTCCCCTATGTCAGAAGTACTGAGATGATTCAGGCTAATCTCAACTATGTCAGAAGTACTGAGATGATTCAGGATAATCTGAACTAAATCAGAAGTACCACTGAGATGATTCAGGATAATCTCCCCTATGTCAGAAGTACTGAGATGCTTCAGGCTAATCTCCCCTATGTCAGAAGTACTGAGAGGCTTCCGGCTAATCTCCCCTATGTCAGAAGTACTGAGATGCTTCAGGCTAATCTCCCCTATGTCAGAAGTACTGAGAGGCTTCAGGCTAATCTCCCCTATGTCAGAAGTACTGAGAGGCTTCAGGCTAATCTCCCCTATGTCAGAAGTACTGAGATGCTTCAGGCTAATCTCCCCTATGTCAGAAGTACTGAGAGGCTTCAAGCTAATCTCCCCTATGTCAGAAGTACTGAGAGGCTTCAGGCTAATCTCCCCTATGTCAGAAGTACTGAGAGGCTTCAGGCTAATCTCCCCTATGTCAGAAGTACTGAGAGGCTTCAGGATAATCTCCCCTATGTCAGAAGTACTGAGAGGCTTCAGGCTAATCTCCCCTATGTCAGAAGTACTGAGATGCTTCAGGCTAATCTCCCCTATGTCAGAAGTACTGAGAGGCTTCAGGCTAATCTCCCCTATGTCAGAAGTACTGAGAGGCTTCAGGCTAATCTCCCCTATGTCAGAAGTACTGAGATGCTTCAGGCTAATCTCCCCTATGTCAGAAGTACTGAGAGGCTTCAGGCTAATCTCCCCTATGTCAGAAGTACTGAGAGGCTTCAGGCTAATCTCCCCTATGTCAGAAGTACTGAGAGGCTTCAGGATAATCTCCCCTATGTCAGAAGTACTGAGAGGCTTCAGGATAATCTCCCCTATGTCAGAAGTACTGAGAGGCTTCAGGATAATCTCCCCTATGTCAGAAGTACTGAGAGGCTTCAGGATAATCTCCCCTATGTGAAAAGTACTGAGATGATTCAGGCTAATCTCACCTATGTCAGACGTACTGCGATGATTCCGGATAATCTCTCTCACTTCAGAAGTACGGAGATCATTCAGGCTATTATCTGACTCATGTCAGAGATGATTCAGGCTGAGTAATCTTACATGTACCTATGTCACAAGGCAATGTTATAAGAAGTGGTAGTTCAGGCTAATCATGTGTTGTAAGAGCGACAAAATAGCAGAACTATAATCTTACGTCGCAATCATTTCCTGTTTATTTGAAATTCAGACCTCCAGCTAACTCATGGGATATTTGCATATCGTCAACTCGATTGATTTGAGTACCTATCTACTTCCCTCTTTTACAGATAATGAGGAGAAATACAATTTATTTTAACGTATTTTGGTTTCCTTTATCTCCGATTTTTTTCTGGGTGTAGAGAGTGGAGTACTGATGGTGTTCTGCGGTTGACAGTCGGGATATGTGTGTACATGTCAAACCCGATCCCGACAAACACCACACAATAAACCAACGTTCATTTAATGCTGGGTCAGCGTCTACGACGCTGGCCCAACAATAAATATACATCGGGTCACTGTCTCGTGTTTGCTGGAGAGGCCGACCCAATAACGACTGGACGCATCTCAATCCTGACACCTAAATCAGCGGACTAACGCTGGCCCAACACAGCTAGACGTTAGGCCACTGCTAGATGGCCGGAGCATCTCGTCCTCCTGGCATCGATTTAGACACCCAATATGACTCATTTCCTTAGTCCTTTATCATCTGAGGCGTTTGACCAGAATCTCCACGTGTCTGCCACCCCAGCCCCCAAGGCTTTCACCACCTTCAATGGGGACATCTTCTACGTCAGTGCCCAGCACACATGAGACGTGTTGGTTTAATGTTCAAACTAAGTTGAAAGTCATTGACCTAAGAAACCTCACATGACAAATCAGATTGAGCACTGAACAACCCTGATGTAGAGGTATTCAAATAAGCAAATAGAATTAACTCAAATGATAATTTACATTTATTACTTAATTTATGTTGGATAATATAATATCCAATATTAATATGTTTAGAAATACTGGACATCACACACTGTGGTACAAGTCTATATTTTGATTAACAATAGTTCAGTCATGTCCCACACATCTCATAATTGAATCGTTTACTAATTAACGCAGTCTGGATTATAGGCGTAGTGGAATATCTTTCGTTGTTCCAAATGACGATTTCTGATTAAGAATGTGTTCATTTAACAATTGTCTGTCCTTAAATTTAACACATGGGAGTAATTTTCAACCAGTTTGAGTTATTGGGCGCGGTAACGAGACACAAATTCAGGTGGGTGAACATTTTCACAAAAATATATCAATTTGGTCGCCTGCAGGTATCAACATATTTCTAATAAAATATTCTAAAAATTTTCAGTGCTGCTCATTAGTGCACGAGCATGTATTGTAGTTCTAAACAAAATATATCACACAAGCACATAGTCATACACTTAGCCAAATATTAACCTTAAGTTTGTTGTATATTTAGAAATGTGATTATAATTCATCAGTAAAAACAACTTCCCAGTAAATGTAAATGGCTCGCTGCCAGAGAGAATGTGAAAGATGTGATACTATTAAGTGAAGATGTCTATCTATAGGCCTGTGGAGAAACGTTTATCTACATATATATAATACCAGAAATATATATATTTCTGATAATACTACATGTGCGTTACTTCGGCATTTTGTATTCCATAGCCAGAATATAATATGTCCACCTACCAACGAGACGTACAGCTCTTTAACCCTTTCACTGCGGGAACGGACTTTAGAGTCAGAATCTGATGTCAATAGACGTCAGATTCTGACGTCTAAAGTCGATCCCAGCACTGAAAAAAATTAAAAATCATAATGGCCGAAACGAAATCTAAATAGTTTATTCTTGTTTTATAAAATTAGTTTTATTGTAAGTATGCCGGATGACACAGACGTGCGTCACCAGGCGGTACGTGGGTTTATATAACAATAACAAGATTTTGAAGGGCGTTGTAATGTTTTACGATCCCGCCATCTCTGTCTACAGCTATATTCATCAGCAGCAATGGGATGTATTACAGTAAAAAATGCTGAAGGACCCTTAAAACATAAAAAATGTACATCTTAAGTCGGCTTATTATTATTCCAACTGGCTGTGACTGGTTTCGATACGAAAACATAAAACAAATCCTGGTTTCAACCTCTCCGCTGGGTTATTGAACTAAAAAACTATATTATATATATATATGCCCCCCACAACATTTTTTATTAAACCTTGAGACTTTTTTTTAAATAATAATAATAACAATGCCCACACCCACCACCGTGTGCAACATGGCTGCCGCCGACAGCCGATTTTTCAATGGATCATGTTTTCAAAAGTTGCTCAGATCGTGAGTAATATTTAGAGAACTGTCACGTCAAGTTTGAATACAATCAATCCACCAACGGACCATTTTGGAAAACCCACTGTCAGGGCTTGGTGCCAAAAATTATGAGACGAATGAGCATGCAATACGTAAATATAGTATATTATTACATGTATGTGTAAAAACCGTTTGCAAGTGTGTATAAAATATCTTCTTACGCCAGCTGTCTTATAATGTACCTAGGTCAGAAATAAATATTTGTTCCTTAACCCTTTAATCGCCAAATTATTCAATCTAAATTTTCTCTCACTTGAAGTTGTGTCTCGCTGACGCGATCCACAACTTCAAGTGAGTGAAAATTATTCAGATTTGACAAAATGGAGGTCAACTCTTTTCAGATATTGCAGATTGATGTCACGTTTTATCTTCAACATGTTTAAAAGGTGGGACTTTCATGTCCTAATAAAAAATAAAAACCCGCATATATGCGGCACCGGCGGTTAAAGGGTTAAAGTTCACTAGTGTGTACCCCCAATATGTGATAGTGTATATTATATAGTGTATGTAGTGGGGCAGATAATAGGTAAAGTATGCAGTGCCGCTGATATGTAGTATTACAGGTGATCAGACTACACGCACTGGGGCGCTATTCAATATGAAACCCATTACAGCTTCACGCTTTACCTATATCTGCAACCTGATAGACACAGCTCTAATCTACACCCACACAATTATAACCACCGCTACTGTATACTGACCAGGTGCCAGTCATAGCACCACGCAAAGACAAAAGGCAGTAACTGCTTACTTGAAAAGTAAGCAGTTACTGCCTTTTGTCTTTGCGCGACAGTATACTGTACTACTCTTCTAGGAAACTAGAATTCAATCTGAATATTCTCTCTGTATTCGTACTTAGTTCGGTATAAATGTCCGACGAAAAATTGACAATAGGTAAAATGGGCACTACCACTATACGTAATAATAATAGTAGTAATGTTAAAGTATGGTGTGGTTAAAATTAAAAACGCTGGTACTTATTAGCTCAGTATAATGTCACCGAACAAATTTGCAACATAATAATTAAAGTAGGCACTTAATCATAATCGTGGTAATGTTAATGTACAGTGTGTTTGAAATGATAAAAACGCTTATGTAATAAATCTGACATGGGGGATATATATACGTAAGTTATAGAAAGGAAACTCAGAAATAAGCCTGATTTGATATGCCTTGACCACAGTCAAATTTACCATTGTTATCACACGAACAAATTAGCACTGATAAAAATAGGCACCTTTAGTACGTAATTACTAATGGTAATGTTGATGTACGGTATGTTTAATAAATTAAGAATGTAATAGGTATGAATGGAGGATATTGAACTGTAAGTTACCTTGAAATCTCCTGGATCAGATCTATTCCATGATCGTCTATCCTGACAAATACGAGACGATCAACCAATACTGGATTGATGTTGGCCCAGAGTCTACGACGCTGGGCCACTATCAATCCAGTATTGGATAATCATGCTATGATTTCTGGATATACCACCTTACCTTGACCATCATATCGTACAGCGTGAGCACACAGGGATATCATGGATACCTTATCACGACATAACAGCTGACGTACACACACAGGTAACTCACCAGGAAAACACCGCATGTAGTCAACACCAATTTCACTGCCTGGTGGAGGGTGAAAAAGCAGAGCACACATAATCATCATAATAATGTGATATCATACTTTCATCCACCACCTACTCGGTTGCCCATGCAGGTGAAGAGAGCTCCTCAAAGAATCGTGGTATCCGTGATAATTACATGTCCGCTTGTTGAGGTATGAAAATATATATTACACAGGCATGTGTCGGTACAATGCCATGTGGCAATGTGGTATAGACAGACGTCTGTACGTACGTACATGGCTGTATTATATACTCATATACATAATACTACGAGCCTTGCGTATCATAATTATGAAATAAGAATAATTCTGACAGCTGAGACATGGTGACTTTATTGTTAGTTATAATTACTTTTTGGTTCAGATTTTTCATATGACTTTGGTGCTAAAATGTATTATATATAATTTTACTAAGGGGGCCTACTAAAACGGAAAGACAAAATTATAGAAGGATGGTTGATTTTATATTTTAATTTGAATTCACCTCCATTCACCTGGGTCTTTATGTTATAGAGATCTAGTTATCTGGCCATACTGGAGTGGGATGTAAATGTTGATGATCATGACCTACCGTGGCAGCTGCAGGCCTACTACATTCTTTGAACTCATAAAGTGCTAAAATAAAAAATTTGTTTATTCTCCTTGTTTAAAATTCTTTATTTTTGTGCCATTTGAGACAACCATATTTGATTATAACTGGCTGATTGTTATGGAGATGAAAATATGGATAAACATCTACAGACGCGATTGGGCGCATTAGGGGGTTAATTAGAAGTCATTAGACCATTATGGGGAGTTACTCACCCGACCACACACAACATACAGGTAACAAACCCTGGCTCATAAAATGTGTGTAGATAATGTATCTCTAGTCACATATAATGCCCATACTCACTCCATGTGCACAATCACGTGATTTAAACTCATGAAGTGAAGTTAAGATCAGCGCCATTATGGTTTAAAATCAATCTACTCAAGCCAAACAGTCAATACGCTTACATTGTATATTACCGGCAAACACGAACCATTCACACAATACTGGATCAATGTTGGGCCAGCGTTGTAGATGGTAGACCTAGATCACTCCAGCATTGCATCGATATATCGTGATTACTGGTTGTGAGGATAATAGCTATAAATGGTCAGTCCGACTCTGATATTCCCTTTAATTGATGTCTCTTTAATAAATGCAAAGCATCTAACAATATAATATCAATAGTACATAAGTTATGTATTCTTGATAATATGTAGGAACAAAACGGATATAAAAATGTTGTTTTGCGCGTAGTGTTAATATGGGGAGTTCAAAATGTCTTACTATGTAGAGTTGTACAATGATGTATAATTGCAAGTCACAATATAAAATATACAAGTCCATGTACATATATTGCCCACCACTATAATTCTAATGTTTCCATGGATTTTTAATATATTTAATATATTTCATATATATTGGTCATTCATATTTAAGCTAATTAATCACTTATCCACATTGTCTATAAATATGAACAGTTCTGTGCAGTATAAAATTGTTTGCACCCAAGACACCATGTGTGAGAAGGAAACACTATCTGAGTAGACAGGGGCGCAGAATCTGTTACTGTAACCAGGTAACTCAGGCGCCACCTTTAGCCCTTAGAACACTGATGTCGACTACAGCAGACATGCTGTGTTTTTATTAGCACCTGTATAACCCCTGATAACCAGTTATTAAAAATAAACTATGCCTTTAATTTTGAAACACTGATATATGTTGGGACTTAAATTTCACACATAACACAAGTTTTCAGTCACTTGAAGTTGTGGATCGCGGTAGCGAGACACAACTTCAAGTGGCTGAAAAATTAAATTCCTTTGCTCAGAGCTCTAAGGGATAATATATGAGCCTTAAATCTTGACAATATATTTGTACAAGTGTTGTTTAAAGTGGAATCACTGGCAGCACTGATGACGTCTTTACCATTTGACGTGGATAGATTTGAGGACACACCCAGCAAGCTTCACCTTTATTACACACAGACCAACATAAGGTTTAAATCAACTCAAGTACTTTATATTCCTCTTAACGCTGTAAGCGCCACTGATCCTTAACTTACTGATGGGTTTCTTTCTCAAGCATAAAACGCCCGATGGATCGAGTTAATTTTATGGTGATGGTTAAATTGATTTATTTGATTATACTTATTATGTATGGAGTGTAATTATAACATGGAATTTCAATTAGTTTCAATTCTTATATTTTAATTGTGAAATAAAATTATGACATGAAAAGGTTAATACATAAATAATTTAATCTGCAATACAAAACGTATTTAATTTTTATATTATGGGAATATCAGCTAATATACTATCTGATATTATATTCAATATAGACAAAGGCAGACACAATGCAAATGGTACATACAATGGCATGGCATTGTCCTAACTCTCTCCGTGGTGAACCCACAGATATGTTTTTTTCGCTCGGTAAAAATAGAGGTCTTACAATTATAATTAATTATACAAACTAATTCGATAAATATTTTTTAATGTTCTTTATTACATGTATTTTGAAAATAAATGGTGTTGCCATTACTTCATCGCTTCAACCTTAAGAATATTAAAATGGCAGGACTGGTTCAATATATTATTATGTGTAAATCGGTCAGATGTATTATAGGTATTTTACAATTTCTGTGGTTTACGTATAATTTGACATGCTCAGCAAACACGAGTCGCTAAGCCAATGCGGAATCAATGTTGGCTCACCGTCTGCGACGCTGGTACAACATTGAGTCAACATTGGCTGAACGTCTCGTGTTTACTGGGTGATTGCATAGTTAAGAATTACCTGGTACTTTGCTGGGAAGTATCCGGCCATACTATGTGACACACTCCATCAAACATGACCCGGGGGTGAACTAGTTTTTGTGATCAGATAACCTGAGGATAATCCTGTAGATATGACTGATTAGGTAATCAGAGTGATACGCTGATAGCATCTGATAGGCTATTATGTGATATGCTCAGTCAGGTGTATGTTTATATATTATAGGGGAGGTGTGTCGGGGGAGTCACAATAAGTACGCCGGATACAGCTAGTAACAGTACACTATACTAGGATCACAGCCAGTATAAACCATGGAGTGTGCACTGATGTGGGGTCCATACAGGTGCGACACTACCACTTAAAACACCCGTGTCCAGAACATCATTAACCCTCTACACGTCAAGTTACCCAATTCAAATTTTCACCCACGTAAAGTTCTGTCTCGTTACCGTGTCCCCCAAAATTAAGCGGTTGAAAATTAATCATATTTGTGAGACCAACAAATTGCAAACAGCAAATAGTAAAGCTTCATTTGCATAAAGAGTGATTTTTGATCGGCTAATAAAACGGATTTAAAACGATAATAGTCGTGATCAGCGGCGAAAGGGTTAAATCTTGCGACTTCCCAGCAAACACAAAACATTTTTATATTATTTGTACAATGTTGGACCAGCGTCGAAGACGTTGGGCCGACGTTGTCAGATGTTATAAAAATGTTTTGTGTTAATAGCTGGGTTAGATATATGTCAAATACACTATATACACAACAAAAAGTTCATAAACAAATCACTCTCGCAGATAGAACTTAAGGCAATTTCATGTTCTACCTGCGATAGGTATTGAATATTACATGTTCACAATTTGAAGCTATACGTATGAAAATTATTATTTGCGATCCTCAAGACAAAGTACAATCACTAACTAGTGACTGATACCAGTGTTGTTGGCGTGATTGCGATTAAGCTGTTACCCAGAGAGACGACTAGTGCTCGCCTCTTAATAAACCACTCCTTGGATCAACAACTATTGCAGACACTTGGCTATCTCAGGGTACGCTGTAAGCCATGGTCTCTGATGGCTAACTCTACACCAGAAAGGCAAACAGCAGTAACGGCTTACTTGTAAAGTTAGCCGTTACTGCCGTTTGCCTTTGCACTGGCGGTCTGTACTTTCACCTGGCAATCACAGTTTGATGGCCATTCAGATTGTCGAGTACCACAGCGACCTCTCAGACCATGATCTGCCATGTACAGCTATATACTCAACTTTACTTTATTTGGTCTCCTGGGGATATATTCCTGACCATACTAACTCGGATCTTATCTTGACCCTTTCAGCGCGGGGACCGTCTTTATACGTCAGAATCTGACGTCTCCAGACGTCAGTTTCTGACGTATAAAGACGGTCGCCGCACTGAAAAAAATAACATATTTATAATAGACGCAGACCCATAACATAGGTATTCAAGTGAAGCGCAAAGAACTAACCGAGATATTTATGATGATTTCAAATTGAAAATAAACCTATGGTCTCCATGGTTTATACAAACTTAAAACACACCACTACATTATTTTCTTTGTCTGACCACTACATTCTAAGCCGAGAATGGGGAGTTATTGTTGGTCAAGTACAGACCCATTATCGTGGTAGGCCTATCGTATTTAAATCAGTCAGGTGTGACCGGGCTGTTGATTATGAGGGATCCTCATTATGGTCGGATGTGTTTTAAGTCAGTTAAGCCCTCGGGGCTATCCATTCTCAGCTGTGAAAAAGGCCTCGGCCTTCGGCTTCGGACCTTTTTCACAGCTAAGAATGGAGAGCTCCTCGTGCTTTATCCTATACATATTATAACTTCAGCGCTGTAAGGGCTAACTATTTCTTCTTTTTATTAGAAAAGTTAGAATTGATCCTAACTTTTCCAATTGAAAAGAAATAAAGATAAAATCTAAGTTATGATGTTTAGTAATTTGTGCCCCTGGCCTAAACCGGGTCGTCGTGCCAGATATCATCATCTGTACAAAGTCATCTGGTGCTTTTTGCATTACACTGCAAAGCTGGCGGGCTACTAGAAACTTATTTATAGAATATCACACAAGTATATGCTACGCTGTTAGTTAGTCACTTTAGGTACATGTATACGTTATTACTTCACTTAAGTTCAAGATCACAATTTGTTTAGCCGATTTGATTATAGATTTTAAAAAGACTACGGATATTGCTCATCGCACACTTCACGCATACAATGCTATGGTAGTTGACTAGATAGTATCATAGTCCCATCTAATCAGTCCACATAAGAAGGCGGATAATCTGAATATAATAGTTCTCCGGAAATGCTGAGAATGTAGGCGAGCACACAAGTACAAAATGTGTGGCATATTCAAGTACGTGATGTCACGCGAGATATAAAACACGACGATTACGGAACCCTCACAAATATATAGGGCATTTTATTGACATCTCAGACATAAGTCATACGGCTACAATGGTCAGATTTTTTAGAACTCGAATCACATGCCGTTGTATAATATTACACCATTGAGAGAATACCACCTTTTTATGGAAACATTTGATCACGAAGTACATGTAAACAACCCAGCAAACACGCGACGTCTACGACGCTGGACCAACATTAAAACAACATTGGCTCAACATCTCGTGTTTGCTGGGAAATACGATACATTCGCCCGATGTTGTTTTAATGTTTGTCCATCGCCAACGAACAACATCGCTGTTTACTGGCGATAAAACTAGTAAAGAAGTAGTGGAAGTGGTGGTGGCGGCGGTAATGGTGGTAATGGTGGTGGGGGCAGTGGTAGTAATGGTGGTGATGATGGTGGTAGCGGTGGTGGAGTCAACAGTTGTGGTTATGGTGCTAGAAGTGATGGTGGTAGTTGTGGTGGTGGTGGCTGTGGTGATATTGGTAGGGGTCGTGGTGGAAGTGGTGGTATTAGTGGCTATAATGGTGGTAGTGGTGGTGGTTACCGTGATGGTGGTAGTGGTGGTGGTGGTGGTGGTGGTGGTGAGGGGGCCGTGATGGTTGTAGTGGTGGTGGTTGTGGTGATAGTAGTGGTGGTGGTAGTGGTGGTAGTATTGGTAAATCTATCAGCATGGCACATGTATATGAGCAGAGCATTTACTGCAGAAACAAGTACGATGAAGTCGGTGTTTTTCATTGATGAACATAATCACGAGAGGCCCTATGTTACAAATCTCCAATGTAGAACGCAAAAAAATCAACGTGCGCGTCGGTATAAATTTAGAAAGGAGCACATCTAACATACTCTATCTATATATATGTTCGGTGGAAAACGATGAATAAAATCTAAAAATAGCCTTCTCCCAGAAAGAAACGGCGTGTTACAGTAAGCCGATCTAGGTGCCACCTAGTGATATAGTACAGGCAGACGAGCGGACAGACGGGAGAGGTTCTACGTGAACTTAGATGAACTACAGTGAGAAAATAACTTCTATTGAACCAGACGTGCGCATCAAGTTCTCAAATAGATTAGCTAAAACACAATACTGTCTGCTACATGGCGCTTGATGAGCGCTGTTAATATACAGGGTGTTTGGCCGGGGTCCAAGCATCCCTGTAAACCTCAAAGACATCCATCAGGCCAGCGCCCATCACTGAAGACGAAATGCAGCAACTGTCAATAAAAACACAGTCTCTCTGCCGTGCAAAAAGTGCAAACTCCACCCTCCTCAGGTTCTCTCTTACAGTACAATCACAATCAATGTTGGGCCAGCGTCGCAGACGTTGGACTAGAATTGAGACAACATTGGGTTGATGTATCCTGTTTGCTGGATATCAGGCTCATATTTCTGGAGAAGGACGAAGCAATAGCTCATAGGCTCAAGCATGGCTGAATGCCGGGACAACGGCGCCGCCGTTGTCCCGGCTTTCAGCCGTGTTTGAGTCGGATGTCTCGCGTTGGATGGCCAGGGTGATGTTGGTATATGTAAACAGAGAGTGACAACTTGGCACATTAGGTGCTTGCCGGAAACCGTACACCCAGATGATGCCCGCATTTATCTGACGTTTTCCCCGCATTTATCCGAGGTTTTCAGCTTCTCTAAATCTGGTGCCATCCCGCTACTTTAGTGTGTAATGCGAGCCAGTGTTTAGAGAAACAGGACACCTAGCTGCGCATTTATTGGCCCAGCCGGCAGATAGCGGGACATCCACCTGAACCCAAAACGAACTCCCAGCAAAAACACCACGAAACACGGCCTAATTAAACGTTAAGCCAGCATTGTTGCAACGTCTCTGGTTTGACATTCTACTTCAGAGTGTGATTTGTCGAAAATAATTTATTGTGCTTACTTTCAGTAAAGGAAGACGCGCAGCATCGTGATAAATATCATTTCGGTAATCAGTGTGCGGGGGACTAGAGGGTGTCGGGGAGGTCGGACAAACACTCTCCCCCCAACCCCTTACCAAAAAAGCTAAAGGTAAAGCTAAAGAAAATGCTTCACTTTCTACCCATTGAAACCATAATTAACGACCGACCCGTATTCTCGTACAAGTTACGATATATCGTTGGCTTCGAATTGGTCGATATCTCGACCAATCCGAAGCGTACGATATCTCGTAACTTGTACGAGAATACGGGCCTGGTCCATACCAGGAGCGGAATAGTTACACAGCCAGAGTGTCCAGAAATCAGCATAATATGAGGAGGCATTGCGTTGGCTCCGCGTCAGCATTCAGCGTTATCACAACGCCTGCCTAGAATAACCCGCGTTTATTTACTCAAATCTTTGGCCAAGTCAACATTGAGGTAACCGCTGAGATGTTGGCTCAATGCTTACACAATGTTTTGCCTCATCAGGGACAACATTGTATCAACCCGTCCAACAGTATCATCTACATCTAAAGCGAGCATAAGACACTGACATAACACATTGAGTAGACCAGTCCAGCATCTTATGTAAGAACCACACACATACCTTAACCCATAAAGCGCTGAATTTTTCTATAAAAACTTTGGAGACCAAAGGATTTATTTCAAATTGACATCATCATAAATGGCTTTGTTAGCTCTTTCTGATTCCTTTGAATACCTATGTTATGGGTCTACGGCCATTATAAATATTATTACTCTTACAGCGCGGGGATAGCCTTTAGTCGTCAGAAGATGACGTCTACAGACGTCAGATTCTGACGACTAAAGTCGATCCCCGCGCTGTAAGGGTTAACCCCTAAAGCGCTGAAATAAGTTAGATAAACCAAGCCTGGGTTTTTTATCAATTTGAAATCATCACAAATGTCTTAGTTAGCTCTTTCTGTTTCATTTAAATACAGTTATGTTATGTTATGGGCCTTAGTCTATGGCCAGTATCAATATTGGACTCTGTCAGTGCGGGGATCGACTTTAGACCTGAAGTCGATCCCCGCGCTCAAAGGGTTAAATACTACAAACATCGCACGCCAACAGCTGTAATCACATACGAAATCAAGTTAAAGGTAGACATAACTCGCACACCTTATCGGTCCGACAATTAAAAAAGCCTTTTGTTGTTCCTTTTGTTTTAGCTACCATGTAGATGATACGAGCTAAGATAAAATATTCCAGTGGCTATAGATGACGTTGTGACCAGTGACGTATCTGTATTTGTGAGCTAAATAAACAGGCACTGGAAATGACGAGTAACGTTGACTTAATGTCTGTTTTCGCTGGGCTAACGTTACGTCAATGTTTCAATAATGCGCCGTGGTGTTACAAAAGCTTGATGAAGTTGGACCAACGTGGTTCCATCAGTTTGAAAGGTGGCTTCGTGCACAAGGGTATATATACTGGAAAAGGAAACAACAGTAGAAACAACACTATCTGCTTACTTGAAAAGTATGCAAATACTGTTATGTGCCTGTACAAAAGCTAATAACATTAACTGTCTGTTTAAACCTTACAGCACGGGGATCGACTTTAGATGTCAGAATCTGACGTCTGTAGACTGTAAGAGTGAAATATTTATACTGGCCGTAGACACATAACAGCAGAAAAAGCTAACTAAGATATTTATGATGATTTCAAATTGAACAAGAACTTTGGTCTGTATGGCTTGTCTAGAAGAATTTCAGCGCTTTTACCCTTTCAAGCCTGGATTTACAATAGTCATCTTCATCCACTACAAGCCGCGAATTGCTGTCGCAATTTTCGACTTGTAGTGGATGAAGATGATTTGATGTGGTTTAAAAATTAAAGAAAATTACATGTATTGGTAAACCAGTTTCATGGAAAATTCATTGTAAAACCCTTAGTTGTAGGACATTCAGTCTGTTTTCAGGGATGTAAACTGATGCTTTATATGCATCATGAGGGCTTAAAGGGTTGAGGGATACAAGTGATCATTTACTGCTTTTTACCTCTACAAAGGCACATAGGAGTAACTGCTCATTTGAAAAGTAAGTAGTTGCTGCTGTGTATCTTTGCAGAGGCAAACATCAATAACTGATTGCTTCAAGCAGTTACTGCTTTTAGGGCTCTATTATCCCTTGAAGCGCTGATTTTTTTTCTGAAAACCTTGTAGACCAAAGAATTTTTTTCAATTTGAAATCATCATAAATGTCTTAGTTAGCTCTTTCTGATTCATTTGAATACCTATGTTATGAGTCTACGGCCATTATAAATAGTTTTACTCTTACAGTGCGGGGATGGACTTTATTCGTCAGAATCTGACGTCCACAGACGTCAGATTCTGACGAATAAAGTCGATCCCTGCACCGTAAAGGTTAAGATGCACACAACAGTAGCTGCTCACTTGAAAAGTAGGGAGTCACTGCTGTCCACCTACACGCGGGATACTTTGCCTTTGCAGTATAAATGTGAGATACTGGCACGTGCCTGCCAGGCAGCTAGGAAGTACCCGCCTAGAAGTACTCCTCATCAAACGTTTGAAATCAGTAACCCCGCTACATCCCGGCATCCCCTTACACGAGCATAAAAACTGACAGATGCTCACTTACTTCAACATCAAACAACTCACAGCTACCGAGCTTTTTATGGTGCCTCCTCCAACGTTTGGCATCTAATAAATCTGTTATAAATCACTTTATAAATCACTTTTTTCTTTAATCGATATACGTAGCTCTAATTTGAGTAGTGTAAGCCCATTTTTCTGGCTGACAGTAACAAATCTAGGTAATACATTATTTATACTATGAAATCATTTCACAGATATAATAGATTACAAATGTGAGATTATTTCTAAAAGAAATATTGTTAATCTATATATATAAGCTAAAATAAAACAAATGTTAAAAAATTTATATATATATATATAAACTGCAGAAGAAAATTTCATTTTTTTTTATCGGCACTTAAAATATAAATGACTGTATCACCAACCTTGAAGATACCTTTTAGTTACTAATTCAATCAAAACTTTTTAAAACAATATATACCCACGCAAAGGATTCCTGAATCATTATCTCAATATTTTTAAAATACGAAAAAGTAAAGTGTATTTAGGTATTTATTTTCAAGGTTAACTAAAATTATTTTTTTTAAGAGATTTCTCTTTTTAAGAGGTTTCCCTTTCAAGCAAAAAAATTACATGGTAATATAGCTTAAATACATATTTTATAGACCAAATTTTCACTGTTGTACGAGTTTAACTACATCGCTCGACTTAGAAACTAATATATTATCAGCTTATGCCACCAGGAGGTAATCATGACAATCTTATTATTATTTTGTTTTTATATTTAACGTATAATTTTTACTAACAATTAATTTCGTATTGACTGTATGGGGAATGATAAATATGGGACAAATAACGACTGTGGGGCAGGCAGAGACCAAAATGTATGTTTTTATGCGCTGCTCATATCAAAGAGATAAAGGTGGGATTTATTTACGGCTGTCTTATATCATACCTAGATGTTAAGCGGTAAGGTCAAGTTACATTAATCAAAGCAAAAATTACAACCTCCACCATCAAACTGATGTAGCGGGATTTGTCTGCGTATATTTATTTAACCTCAGAAAGTCCTTGTGTTGCTAATACCGTTTATATTTGTCTACATTTGTATTATTCCAAGTTGCAAATAAAATAAAGCGCCACACAAATTGAATGCTTCGTTGAACAAATATTTAAACATGGCAGAATATTTTTTCAAAAATATAAATAGTATTTTTAAAAAAAAAATGATTTGTCATTTGAAGCTGGCAATTTCGTTAGCAATTCCATCTTTAAATGAATGAAAAATAAAGCAATTAATTCAGTAGCACAAGAGTTAATATGAATTGGATAAACCATATCAAGTGGACAGAATCTACCAAATATAGTTCCTGTAAGTATCTCAATTACCTAATAAAGTTTGAAGACCATGTAGGTGAACCCTTTGACCGCCAAATTATTCAATCTGAATTTTCACCCACTTGAAGTTGTGTCTCGCTGACGCGATCCACAACTTCAAGTGAGTGAAAATTATTCAGATTTGACAAAATGGAGGTAACTGTTTTCAAATATCTGAATATTGCTGATTAATGTCACATTTTATCTAACATGTTAAAAGGTGGTACTTAATGTGCTAATAAAAAATAAAAACCGGAAGATATGCGGCACCGGCGGTTAAAGGGTTAAGGGGGTATTTTCAGCAGCTTTATAGTAGGCCTACACGGGTATATTTTTGGACTCTTCCTCAGTGATTTATGTCGATGCACTGTAAACAAGACTCCAAACAGAAATATAACACCTCATGGATTTCTGCCCACAGTACTCACACTACTCAACAGCAAAAAATCAAACCCCTAAGGCGAGAGTTCGTTGATTAATTGGTTCTCAAGACTGCTGAGTCACGATAATGAAAAATCATTTTAAAAAAATTGAAATTTTGTCTTTTTTTTATTTTATTATACCGCCAACCCGCTAATTATCGATATAAATTGTAATAATAATGTAAATTATGCATTTTTTTAGATAAAATAAGTCAACATTAAAAAAAAGAAGTTTTTTGTGTAAGTTTACCGTTACAAAATCAAATAAAACAGTTTTTATTTTTATCCGCTCTGTATCTTGAATAAAAATTCTTGAGAACCAATTAATCAAAAAATACCGTGCAAGCACTCAAATACCCCTCGGCTCATGCAGTGACTCTATATATGCCAGGTTTCAAGGCAAATAATATAAAATAACAAGAGCACACTCGACAATAGCCCGCCGCCATTATTGAACTTGAAGTCATTATTGCAGCCACAAGATCAAATTATTGACTTAAAATGCGAAAAATGACAATAAATCGGCCATTTTCAATTTTTTTCCAGCCATCATTGAACTTGTCTGAGAACTACTTATTAGTAACATGCATAACAGATTTGAAAAGGATACGTGAAAAACTTTTCAAGTTAAAGCGCCCACAAGGTCAAATTATTGACGTAAAATGCGAAAAATCGCAATAAATCAACCATTTTGAATTTTTTTTCAGCCATTATTGAACTTCTCCAAGAACTACTTATTAGTAATATGCAGAACCAATTTGAAGAGGATATGTGAAAAACTTTTCAAGTTTTCGCGCCCACAAGGTCAAATTATTGACATAAAATGTGAAAAATCGCAATAAATCGGCCATTTTTTTTTTTTTTTTGCCATTATTGAACTTGTCCAAGAACTACTTATTAGTAACATGCATAACCAATTTGAAGAGGATATGTGAAAAACTTTTCAACTTATCGCGCCCACAAGGTCAAATTATTGACGTAAAATGTGAAAAATCGCAATAAATCGGCCTTTTTTTTTTTCGGCCATTATTGAACTTGTCCGAGAACTGGTCATTAGTAACATGCATGACAAATTTGAAAAGGATATGTGAAAAACTTTTCAAGTTATCGCGCCCACAAGGTCAAATTATTGACGTAAAATGTGAAAAATCGCAATAAATCGGCAATTTTTTTTTTTTTTTTGCCATTATTGAACTTGTCCGAGAACTGGTCATTAGTAACATGCATAACAAATTTGAAAAGGATACGTGAAAAACTTTTCAAGTTATCGGGCCCACAAGGTCAAATTATTGACGTAAAAGGTGAAAAATCGCAATAAGTCGGCCATTTTGAATTTTTTTTCAGCCATTATTGAACTTGTCCGAGAAGTGGTCATTAGTAACATGCAAAACAAATTTGGGAAGGAAACATGAAAAACTTTTCAAGTTATCGCGCCCACAAGTAAATGTTAACGCCGACGCCGACGCCGACGCCGACGACGCCGAACTTCAATTGCAATAGCCCACCTTTTTTAATTAAAATTAAAAGGCGGGCTAAAAACGATTTATTAAAATTGATAAAACCAAAATGGCCGCCGCAGCCTCGTTTTCAGTCTCACATGAAAACGGACAATACTAATAGACTCGCAGACCACGAAAACCTATATATATACCAGGTTTCGAGGGAAATCTAAAAAAAAAGTAACAAAAAAATGTAATCGCCTGGTGGCGGCCATTTTGATTTTCGGTTGAAAGCTGAAAATCTAATCAGGTCATCTCATACTCATTGGCAACACCACATAAAAAATTAGAGAGATCCAATAATTATTTTTCAAGTAATCGCGTTAACAAGGAATTTTGTAAAACAAAAATAAAGATGGCCGCCATAGCCTCGTTTTCGGTTGCACGCGGAAACGAATAATGCCAGCAGACTCGCAGACCCTGAAAACCTATATATACCAGGTTTCAAAGGGGATTATGAAAAAAAAAATTAGGTCGAAAAAAAATTAGTCGCAAGGTGGCGGCCATTTTGATTATCGGTGGAAAGCTGCAAATCTAATCAGGTTATCTCCCTATTCATGGGTAACTTCACGTAAAAAATTGGAGAGATCCAAAAATTATTTTTTAAGTTATCGCGTTAACAAGATTTTTTTTTAAATCTTTGACCTTGACCTTTGACCTATGACCTTGAGTGAAAAAAGTGCAAGGGGGGTTGAATGTTTGTATGAATTATGAATTATGAAGAGTGTGTGCGGCGGCGGCGGAGACGGCGGCGGAGACGGCGGCGCACGAAGGGGACGACAATACACTTTTGGGCCCAACGGGCCGAGGGGTAAAAACTGTGACCTAAAGTGGCACAGTCATCATGGCACAGGTAAACCACCAATATAGACTGTGTACATGTATGCGATAAATTATCACCAATATACATTATTTACGGATGATGTACTTGTTGACATTGTGGGCCAACAGGAATCAGCACACTCTATAAATGATATACAAATATTTTGTGTTTGCTGAGAAGTCAAAATAAAATAATACATACATATGCAGGCTCGGGCTTAATACATGAATTTTTCACCCGCCTAAATTTTGCGATCCACAACTTCAAGTGAGTTAAAATGATTCAGCTTTGCCAAATCGGAAATCTTCGCAATTCCCACTTCAAAGTGAATTAAAATGTCCCGATTATATATAATACACACGTGTAGTGAGTGATTGAGTAAATATAGCTTTACGTCGCTTTCTCCAACACACGCGTGGTACACCAAAAGAAAGCTGGAAACATCGATGTGATGTATCAATCATTTTCTAATCGATAAATTGTATTTCAAAAGATGCACAAGTTCGACAAAACAGCTAAAATGGTGAAATGTAAATAAAGAATGATTATATTGAGCCCAGTGGGACTTAAAAGTGGTATTCCACTACAGTCCAGGAAAGAGGCATTGAACAAGCCCGTGGTTGGATTTTGACGCTATAAAAATCATACAAGGACAAATATAATAGCATAATAAAACATACCTTGCGCATTCCCTGTATGTCAGCTAATTGTCGGGTATATTAGTTTACCGATTTCATGGCTGAGAATAGCATATTTAAACACAATATACCAACTACCGATAATACTGTCTTCAGTTCAACCATGATCGCCATGTGTTCACTGTTGATTGCTGTACGCTGTTATGCGGGCATGCGCTGTGCAATGTCAAAAATCTCTCAGTATACTCTTACTACAGCCATAGCAAAAATAAATGAACCATGTCGAAATATTTATACAAATTGTGGGGCCATTTTTATAGATTTAATGCACGTATGGCATATGAAATCACCTGCTCCGGGCTTATTGCCACAGTAGGCTACTTAGCCACGTGAATTCCAGCGTTACGTAATCACGAGTTGAAGACATTTTTTGAGATTTCAACTGCACTGCCTGAAGGCATTACTAGATGTATTTTGTTGATATAGCCTACACGTATGACATAATGTGACATTTGTCAACAATACCACATCATGCATTAAAAAGTCTCATTACCCATAAAGGAGTAACAACCTCTGAGAAAACCGTTACGTAATCACGTGGGTTTTCAGATTAAAAAAAAACAGCTGAAATATCAAAGAAATTTGAAACATTTTTTAGTCTTATATTGAAATTAATCTATTGTAGAATATGGAGAACACTATTTTTAACAAAATTGCTCACTAACATGTTTTCTATGAGCAAATAACATCGTTACGTAATCACATCTCTGTGCGTTACGTAATCAGTATTCGTGTTTAGTAGCTTACTATATAATATTGATATGCTAATAACCTAAAAACTAATTGAGCTCGATTCATTTTGTTTTCTCCATATGATGTAAAAATCTTACAATAGGCCTATGCATTCTGAATAACATAGGTTAATATGTTTTTTTATTGCAAATTTTCCAATATAATATAATTTTGTACAAGATATAATAATTTTAACAATTTAAAAAATGAACAAATCCAATATAGCCGCCATTTCACCGTAAATATATATATATTATTTTGATTGGACTCACACATGCTCCGAAACGTTAATAATAATATATAATTCAATATTTTAGACTTATTTAGTATATTTCAAGCAATTTAAAAAAATTAAAAATTCAAGATGGCCGCTTTGCCCTAATTTTCAATCATGAAATCGATTAAAGGATTTTACCCGTCAGAAAAGTGATAAAAAAAACAAAGGTCATATATGACCCCTGCATGTAAACGCATTTTATTACACAGTAATTTAATTTTATATCAAAATTAACACAATCTCTGCTTGACATATTGTGACCTAATTGTCATGTATGTGATTACATAACGGTGATTTTTGTGATTTCGTACTGACCACTACTCTATCTGATTCAAAACAGCTTACGCAAGGTAATATTGATATAACTATATCCACAACACTCATATGTTACCTCATGCAGCTCCCTGTACGTACCCTGCAATACAGAACGAATGATATGGAAAATTAAATGATAATTGCATAATGTTTGTCATTTTTGTGATTACGTAACGGTGAATTTTGTGATTACGTAACGGCATTTACACTGTTCACATCGACCTAGTACAAAATAAATGTGATAAAGGTAACATTTTAGCTCACTTCAGTGCTTTCACATAATTAAAAGCAACACATAAATAATTACATTCAAAAGTTTAGGTTTTCGTTACGTAATCACACAGGGACATTTGTGTTGCTTCTAGAAAACATCAGTTTGTTTGTTGCGGTATTTTGTAGAACAGAAGTTAAGATCTCCATATGGTAGGATTCAGGCCGATTTAAACATTCACGGCTACGATATTAAACATCTAACACAGTTTTATTGATGAAACAAATTACTGACGTTGAATTAAAATAAGACACATCAGCGCTTTCGACTGCAAACAAAAAGGCGCACTTTTTAAAATCCCATAGATCTGAATGAGGTCGATTTTTCTCGTAAATATAATAGACGGTTTATATTTTTTTATTCCGTACACAAGCTCCAATATGATTACTTGACAGAGAAAGCATTTCAATGGCGAAATGAGAAATTTCACTTTTATGTGTTTGGTAACATTTTTCATGGAATTCACGGCCATCGATCGTGAACTGGTGACAGCTGAAATTTTCGTCCGATTCCATCCTTTGGCTTCTTTTTCAAAGTTATCGTTGCATAAGTAGCATGTGTCCATGTTTGGACCATTAAAACAATAATAAATGTTAGAATTAAAATAAATAACATATATAAAGGCCTACTGTAAAATCGCCCGGCTGTAATTACAATCTCCTGGTTGCTGCGATGTGGGATAATGTTCTGATCAGTTGCGTTTCATTTTATACCGATTTATACCGATTTATGTGGGCTGTAGATTTTGTACTCAGATTTGTATAAATATTTCGACATGGTTTATTTATTTTTGCCATGGCTGTAGTCAGAGTATACTGAGAGATTTTTGACATTGCACAGCGCATGCCCGCATAACAGCGTACAGCAATCAACAGTGAACACATGGCGATCATGGTTGAACTGAAGACAGTATTATCGGTAGTTGGTCTTTTGTGTTTAAATATTCTATTCTCAGCTGAAATCGGTAAACTAATATACCCGACAATTAGCTGACATACAGGGAATGCGCAAGGTATGTTTTATTATGCTATTATATTTGTCCTTGTATGATTTTTATAGCGTCAAAATCCAATCACGGGCTAGTTCAATGCCTCTTTCCTGGACTGTAATGGAATACGGAATACCACTCTCAGTACCACTTGGCTAGATTATATTCGTTGTTGGCGCCTAAAGAGTTAATTCATCTGGAGCAGAGAGTGTTATCAGATGTGGGGGGAACACGGGTCTCTGTTACCTGTAGAGGTAACTGTATGATATAAGGATGCCTACACCCAGCAGACACAAGGCGGCGAATCAATGTTGGTTTAACGTTGGTCCAGCGTCGTAGACGGTGGACTAACGTGGGCACCTGATCCAGAAGCTGTAATAGCGGCCCGGGATGATCTGGATCCAGTTTGAGGAGTACCTCAGCTGCGTGTTCCCACCTTAACCTTTCAGCTGCTAGGACCGTAAATATACACAGTCACAAGCATGTTTCTAAGAGAATAACATGTCACAGAAATGTATAATAGATGCTTAGTTTAAATAATTATATTTTAAATAGATAATTTTCGCTAAATTTGAATATATCTTTCGTCATTTGTATCTGGAATGAATGAAAAATAGTAACAAAGAATTCAGCAGGAAAAGAGTTAACCCTTCACCTGCTAGTGACGCATAATTAATTCAATGCGAAAACATTGATAGAAAACGTGGAGGTTCTCAGCTTTCGCTGTCTATATGAATTAAAATTGTCGGATAGTTAAGGTTTTACCATTCTCTGCAGATGGTGAACGAGCTCCGGTTCAATGTAGTGCCAACGTATACGACGGTGAGCCACCATTCAGCCGCGTGTCTAAGCCGTGGATTTGGCATCACTCTGGAATCAGCACGTTCAGATTTACACGTGACTCCAGCCTGGCCCCTTGTCAACACGACTACACAAATTACACGACGGGAGGCATCAATGGAGTTAACATTCACCCCGGCCAAAACCTCCTCAGTCCTAACCCTTGCTCTGCTGAATTGTTTCATATTTTTCGTCATTTGAAGCTGGAATTGCTAACGCAATTTCCGGCTGCAAATGACGAAAGATATATCTTAATATGAAAAAGAGACATCTCCTAAATTCAATTATTTGATCAACTGAACATCTATCAAAAGCTATTTTTAGCAATTTCAGTGGCATTTTATTTGAAACTAGCTTCAACCCGTGTATATACGGTCACAGCGGGATAAGGGTTAACATCCAGTATACATAGCATGTATACTTAATCCCTAGACAGATCTGAACATAAAATAACATATTTAACCTCCCCTAAGACCCAGGTATTATCTCGAATTTTTATTCACCTTGAGATGTGAATTGCTGTCGCAATTCCCGTCTCAAGGTAAATAAAAATGTGCTGATTTAATCAAACACCTAAGTTTATTATCTCATACTTAAGCTGTGAACATACTAGTTCTGGGGGCGTATTCCATTTTTTAGTCAATTAATTTCATTAAGATAATATCATGGTGCATTAAATTATAGAATTAGGGAGCTTACAGTGTTACAATATCTTCCCATTCAATGCCGCTGAGTATACGAGTAAACTCAGCGTAGTCTACGTGAGATAATACGTTTCCTGTGCAGTAAATTTATGTTGAAATGTTCTACCTATAAGTGAGCAAAATCTACAAGAGACACACGTCTTGAACTGTTCATACAGCGCATATATAACTCTTTATGATGTTTAGGAAAAAGCTAGTTTAAACTTATTCTCGCTCTATTTGAGTGAGCATCCCGTTATTTGAGGTGAGTGCTGTTAGTGTTTATGATTGGAGAAGACTGTTAGATCTGTGGTGAGTTAGTTGTACGCCCATCTTATATGTGTCCCGTCTGGGTATGAAAGGGTGTATCTGCTACTTTGTAAAGTGGCAGATACACCCTTTCATAGCCAAGAAGACGTTATAGGCCTATTATGTGTTCCGCCTGGATCACAGGGAGCTGTTTACGAGAATGCCGAATAACTGGGTCCACTAGAGGGTACGCTCCTCTAAAACTACATGTATGCTTCAGGCTAGACAAACTGCTCTCTCCGTTTTATTGCCGAACAAGCTCAATAAAAAATTCAATCTGGATCTAGTTTACCTCAGTTTACCTGTGTCTGGCAACTTAACCCATACAGCGCTGAATTATTTCCGTCTAAACCATGAAGAGAAAGGCTTTTTTCAATTTAACCATTTAACCGCCGATGCCGCATATATTCGGGTTTTCATTTTTTATTAGCACATTAAGTACCACATTTTAAATATGTTAAAGATAAAATGTGATATCAACCAGCAAGATTTGAAAAGAGTTGACCTCCATTTTGTCAAATCTGAATAATTTTCACTTGAAGTTGTGGATCGCGTCAGCGAGACACAACTTCAGGTAGGTAAAAATTCAAATTGAATAATTTGGCGGTTAAAGCGTTTAAATCATCATAAATGTCTTAGTTAACTCTTTCCTGTTCATTTGAATACCTATGTTAAGGATCTACGGCCATAAGAAATATTTTAATTCTTTCAGTGACCGTCTTTATACGTCAGAATCTGACGTTTAAAGACGTAAGATACTGACGTACGAAGACGGACCCCGCGCTGAAAGGGTTAACCTGTCTATAACATCAGTGAGTCGAACACTATATATTGTCGACGAGAAATCAAAAGAATTTTGTGAAATTTACATTCGATTTTAAGTTTTTAACATCGCAACAAATTGTATTGATGAACTTGGATATACTACTATAATACGGATGTGTTGACAATGTTGTTTGTCCATTGATCCATAAAGCTTGATAAGGAGTCCTCGAGATGATATGAGCATCGTTGGTTATAGCCTTTGAAATATTTATATCATAAAAGAACACAGGGAACGAACACGAAAACAGACTATGTTACTGCTGGTTGGCTATTTGATATTTTCTATCTGTAATATAAATTTTGTCAATGGTTATATCCTTGTATATCACAGTTTATTTCATATTAACATTTAGCGCCCCGTGGTTTACCAATACCAGTTTGTTTGGCTGTCTGCTTGCCCTCTTCAACCTTCCTTACTGCCTGCATAAATAATGTGCTTTTTTAAAGGTAACTTGTTTGTATTTGATGTATCTTTGCTAATAGTAATAAAATACGTTTTTCACAAAAGAGAAAGTGTATCGCAGTTTCTTGCACCAAGCAGATCTTAAACCATTTTAAAGCCACAACAAAGGAAACTGATTTAAAAAATACCCACACAGAAAGTAGGCCGAATATGTTTGGATTTAAGATAAAATATCTTCCTACGAATCTTAGGTTTAGTATTGCGATAAAGATACGAAAGTGAACTACACCGTATATCTTGTGAGTCAGAACCAGGATTGTGAGCTGCATCGCGAACGCTTGGTGTGCATCCTGATATGTTTTATGTCGTGTGGGGTTATTTAGTAAGTGGTACAGGGTATAAATTAATGTTAGGGGGTCCGATGACTTGTGAGCCCTAAAACAGGGGGTCTAGTATGCCAGCAATGTCTGCCCATACACCCACAGTGTGAAGGAACCCAGCAAACACGGGACGCTCACCCAATGCTGGTACAATGTTGGCCAGCGTTGCGGACAATGGGCCAATATTGTACTAGCATTAGGTGAGCGTCCCGCGTTTGCTGGGATGGCATGAGGGGCGTAGCCAGGGAGGGGTCCGGACGAAGCCCCCTTTTTGGGCCCACTGACATAGCTGACGGGCAGGTAACCATTATTCTATGACGTCTGGGTTTTCTGATTTCACAAGCAATATATCATCCGACATTTGTAAGTTGCTAGGGCTAATGTTGACGTCCTCTATAAGCCCAACAGTCCAATTTTATTTAGTTTTAATTTCGAAATTTCACTATTATCGACCATTCAACACGTAGTAAATTGCTAGCCTTGACGCCCTCTCCGAGGCCGTGAATTGCTGTACTCTTTTTTTCCCGAAAAAAATCAACGTTTTTCAAGATTGCGGTGACTGAGAACAATCTCATCCCCAACGTCCGAAAAACTCCCATAACGTTCTAATGACTGTGTGGAAAATGAGGTGATCATGCTACTGATTATAATAAACATAGTACGACCATCCAACGAAATATCCCACGTTTTTGTATGGACACAATCTGTGGCTGAAATCTTCAGTTTAGAAGTTTTAGAATGGCATCTTCGAGATAAAACGCATTGGCATCTGAACTCCACTTAATCACGAATGCACTTTATGAGATAGGCCTAGTTATTGTTTTATTTTTGAATAATATTAAGCACTTATTTCAAAACAATTCACCAGCACGGACGTTAACACGATCACCACTATTTAAGCAGCCCTTGTCAGAGGCAGGCTGATTACTATATTTCACACAATTCGCTCCCCCCCCCCCCCCACAATTATTTAAACTGTAGGCCTACCATACCCCCTCATGTAGGGCTACTTCTGTAGAAATAGCGTCGATGACCTATAAACTAAACTGTTTTCCTATGAAACAGTTGTTTGCAATTTATAGTAAATAATAATAGCGCCGTTTTATATGGTATGTGAACACGCGCACAGTGTGATAATTAAGTTTCTTAACTATATGCGCTAGACCATCGCAGAAAAGATTCAGCCCCCTTGCTCTGATGCATGTACTCCATGACATGGTGATGGTTATCTCCGTCGATGACGTCTGGAAATGGTTATTTGTTAAATTGGTGTGTGATTAGATTTAACTCACTCCTCAATCTCCCACCCCCAATATATGTCACGTGCAACATGTGGGCTCATGATATTTAAACGTCAATAAAAATACAATTCTAAAAAAAGTGTCATTTTTCGGTGGTAGATAACTAAAAAAATGAGCTCCAGATGACCACAGAATGCACCATTAAACACATAATATTTCAAAATTTCCCGGGGGGCGTGCACCCAGACACCCCCCCCCCCCCCTGAATGGCCGCCACTTTGGGCCAGTCAGCCTCTTTGAGGCTGTACAGGTAGGCCTACAGCAAAATTTCGAGCCCCCGTCTAAGAAATCCTGGCTAATCCCCTGGGCATGAAACTTGGCGAAAACCTAGAATTCTTACTCTGCCATTAGGCGCTGAAAATACGTCTCTGCTAGATGCTAAGGAGAAGTTGAAGAGTCTAGCAGACCCTGTGGTCATGATGTGTAGGCAGAAAACAAGATGCGCTGTCCCAGCGCTGGATTAATGTTGGCCCAGCGTCGCAGACAGTGGGCCAACATTAAACCAGCAATGGGCTATTGCCCAACGTCTCGTGTTGGTGGTGACCCCAAGTTGGCTTAATACAGGACCAGCCTTGTAGACAGTGACTCAATTTTAAGCCAACATTGGCTCAACGTTTCGTGTAGACAGGGAGTGAGGGTGGCGCAAAGAATATCACGCAGGTGAAACTAGAAAACACAAAAACCTCAGCCCAACGTCGAATGAATGCCGTGCCAGCCACCACGCAGGTTGGCCTAGCACTCACTAGGCGTTGGGCCAGGGCTGGGGGTTCGAGTAGAGGCTTTGAGTAAGGTGGTAACACTTTATCTGCAGCTGACACTATTTTCAGATTCCCATCAACCGGACTACACATGACGTCCTCCTAGACGTCTCAAACTATCCAATCAAACACCACGCGCACTTCACACAACATTACACTAACGCCGGGCCAGCATCTAACATACTGGATCAACACTGAGAACGCTAGGCATTCCCGGCAAATACGTCGAGTCCACCCAATGTCAAATTAATGTTGCTCTACCGTCTGCGACGTTAGCCCAACAATAATTCAACATTGGTTCGAAGTTTTGTTTTTGCTGGAAGATTTCCGAGTACTAATATCAGGTGGGTTTTTCAGTAAGTACTAGAATAACTACAACCATCACTTTTATTTCAAAAACCAAAAAGGAAGGCATGCATTTCTTGGAGTTAAAGGGTGCACCTTCTAATGCCAAGGAGACGAGTTATATAATTTTTAATACATCACTAGATATGTTTTCCTGGGATGATATCTTCACAGGCTTTGCTTTTTATCCACATCAAATTAGCAACATGGTGAAATTTTCTAGAAAAATCTATCGTGTTGATAATTCCAACAAGCATGTTGGTGAACATAAAATAAAACAACATATTGAAGAGTCATATCTGCATTAATTTTTGCAATTTTGAAGTTAAAGTTGTTCTTCACAACCACGACCTACAACTTAGTGGCTGTAAATTTAGCATAATTGTAATAATTTGGAACCAAACATTCGCAAATCTTTATGCCTAAACGCTTATTTCATTCCCAATATCAGTGATTTGATATACATGTAATATGCTAATAAAATGGATTAAAAACGTTTATAGTGTAAGGGTTATTACCACGGTGACGACAATGCTTCACCCTTAGATATGAAAGGGTGTATCTGCCACTTTGTAAAGTGGCAGATACACCCTTTCAGATCTAAGGTGACGATATACTCTTTGACCTTGTTCGTCCTAAAACCCTACAGTCTATGAAATATATCAGCCTGAAAAATGATGCGTCACGAAAGGTTTAACCTGACACCTGCCCAGGACAAAATGATAAACATGCTAAGCTGAATAAAATATTGTATTGGAGAGTGAAAGGTCAGCGCGATTGTGATTGGTGCAAGGGTATCGTATTAAAAATGTCACGATTTGAAGTCGAGGGGTAAACTAAATCATAAGAAATAGTTGTTTTATATGTTAAAATGTTATCAAGTGTCGATGGGGCATGACAGAAGGTGCTAATCGCAAGATATACTTGTTTTATTATCGTTTGATATGTTAAAATTTGAAAATTTAAAGTCGGCAATGAAAACCACATGTATACTAAACGTAAATTGTGCATGGGGCATGACAGAAGTTGATGATCGCAAGAAATACTTGTTTTATAATGTTTTATATGTTACAATAATTGCATCAGCTTTTTCTAGAAATTCAATCGGCAATGAAAGCTACACTAAACGTGCAATAAAAGTAAAATCAAATCATGTATATGAATAATAACCTATAAATGTACATACTAACCGTGAAAATATTTTGGAGGTTATACGACATATCTACCAATTCACAAAATACTAAAATTCAAACAGCAAAATGACAAGAAGATAACCAACTATGCTACAATATACTGTTTGCACGAAATAGTTCAGTTTTAATCACTGTGTGGCGTGTTGTAATAGAAAAGAGTGTGACAGGACTCCCAACTAAATAGTTCAGCTTTTAGTCACCGTGTGGCGTGCTGCTATTGGGAAAGGTGTATAATGCTCTAGCCTTATAAGCTGTACCCATCAATTTATATGGCACGTGGCAGAACAAGCTTTAATCCCAATATCGACTCTAGCAGCCAAAGGGTTGTATATGGCACATTTAAGTGGCACATACAACTTTTTGTCTGCTAGGGCACAACATAGATGATGTGGAGAGTGAACCTGATATTAGGTGTTCTACCACACAAGAAACGTTGAACCAATGTTGATTTACCCAGCTAGCACGAAACGTTCAGCCAATGTTGGTTTAGCGTTGGCCCAACGTCTGCGACGCTGGCTCAACATTATACCACCATTGGCTGAACGTTTCGTGTTTGCTGGCACGTGATCTTGTCTGTGTGTTAGCAAACGGTCAGATGACTGTTATCACATTACCAGCAAACACGAAATATTCACCCAATATTGCTTTAACGTTGGCCCAGCGTCAAAGACGGTAGGCCAACGTTATAGCAGCATTGGGTCAATATCTCATGTTTGCTGGGCTCTTCTCTCCTCTTCTGTGAGTTATTTTAACCCTTACATCGTTGAGCACCACTACGATAGATTTTAATCCGTTTTATTAGCCGGTTAATGTACAGTTATTGAGAATAAAATGTGTGGTTCGACATCAATATTTGCGAATGTTTGATCTTAAATTATTTCAAATATAAGTAATTTTCACCTACCTGAAGTTGCGGGTCGCGGCAGCGACCCACAACTTCAGGTAGGTAAAAATTATTTTTTGAATGTCGCGCTGTAAGGGTTAAAGGCAGACAAATCACGCGGAGTGGGATGGATACCTGGGTCGACCAGTGATCCCATACGGCGCCTTAGTTTATCTGCACTCCTTCACTTCACCTCACCCTCCCTACTTTATGAGATTATATTACGATATCAATGACCACCTTCATTCATCACAAAAACATACATGTTCAACTTTATATTGGAACAAGAGGCTTCCTGTTTACAACGGAAAATAATGCAGGCTGATATAAATTACAATGAGACTACGGTACAGTTCCGTGATATATCGCAGGGGAATTATTGCTACAATTTGCAGTAACAATGCTTAACATATCACGAGGTTAGAATGAGGGGTACCAATTCCATATTACATGCATATCTCACCGATTTAAGCATTGGCAGTTTTACAATTGTCTGTAAAAAATGATATCCAGATTTACTTCATGTATTAAAGGGACTCAATGCTGGTATTTTGTACGAAGCAGCGTACCCTCAGTTCATGATTTCATTTTTTTTCATTTTTTTCATAATAAAAAAATATTTTTTATCAACATTTCTAAGATTCTAAACAAAATAATTGTACACCTAAAGGATGGTTGAATATTAGCACAGCATTGGGCCACATATTAATGCCGTCGGCATAGCGTTTGGGCAGACAATCACACACAAATGAACGTCGGGTATGTTTGAATTACCCTGGATTTGACAGTATAGGACGGTGGATATTTGTGGTATAAATGTTGTACATGTATACTGCAAACAGTTATGTTTACATTGCAGTATACGACTAAGAAATAAAACTAGTTTAGTTTTTATCAGTGCTTTGGAATTATTCATCGATTTTTTTATATATTCAGTTAAGATCAGTAGGCTATATAACTTGATATAAATTCATTTTTCAAAATTGACAACAGTCAACATATGTAATCCCTTAAAATGTATTCATATGTGGCTATGATGTCTATTAATTTGATAGAGCAAGAAAAACAAATTAATATAGAATGAATTCATGAAGATATGTTTTTCATGAGGCATGACCTCAGTTTTACAAGGCATCTAGAATTATTAAATGAAAAACACATATTCACGCCATGAATAAATAACTTAACGAAGTGATATTAATATTGATCAGGTGACATTTCCAACAGATCGATATTAACATAAATTTGATAGATTTTTCATCGGTAAGTTTGTAAACATCATCAGATAAAACGGTTGAGTAAAATGCAGTGATTCACCAGATGCCGCTTTCTACATGTTATGGCGTGTGCATTCACCAGATGTCAGTACTCACGTTTTTAGCGTTGCTTATCGGTCTGGTGGTAGGCGGGAGAGCATGCTTGACCACTGTGATACTGGGACTGCCACGAGGTGGTGCTGTAGTGGTGTGCTTCTTAGGAGATGTACGCCCGCCGTCAACTGTGGAGATACCTGCTTCTGAATAAACAGATAAAACAATGCAATAAAAAAATAACAACTAGGGCCAAAGTCCTCGGATGTGTTGGCATTTCTTATCTGGAAGCATATGTGTGGGCAAAAAAAAACAAGTTCAAAGAATATTTTTTTAGAATTGCATTTTACACAAATCTAAGCAAATCTAGGCATACATATTCTGGGTGAATGTGAGTGTGAAATATGAATGGAATCGTCAAGTGATTTCAGAGATATGCTCTGTAAATGGTACAGTTAATCAGTTAGTTTTTAAAGTCATTTTGGTTCAGAGATGTAGGTAATTTTAAAAATATCAAATGTCATAAACTTACTACTCCAAAAGGCACATACTACAACTGTGGTTGATGCGTATATGTAATATAAAAGGAATCCCCCACGACAAGGGGTTTCAGAGATCTGCTCTGGCAATGAGATTGCTATATCGATAAGTTCTGTTTGCTCCAATACAAGATCCAGGTCAAAGGTCATAATCCCCACAAAAAATATGCTTCGAAAAAGAGCTGTTTGACTAAGAGATAAAGGTGAACAATTCTACAGCCATTTTGGCTTAAAGTTGTATGGCGGAGATGTTGGTCAAAAAGAACGTCAAAGGTCACTGGTCATAACCACCAACACAGATTATCCAATCTTTTTGGCAAAATAGTCCCGGAAAACATGAGCCACATCAAATGACACCTCGTTGTATATAAAGGCTTCAGACTAGATGTGACTGTTTTCGGCACGAAAAAATTAAAAGCATCCCCGTTAGATAGGCCTATTTCTTAGACTCGAAACTAGCCCTCTCAGTCAGCTCACGGACTGGAAAGGCTACCTATGGAAAGGTAGGGTCTCCTGTGGATAATGGCAACTTGCCAACTCAAGGTGTGTAGGAAGCGGCAGCCATTTTGTTTTTAATGGGTCCATCTCAAAAGCTAATCAGATCATCAAAAATACGTAGAGAACCATCCTATCAGATATGACTGCAATCCAACCAACGGTTCCTAAGTCATTTTGCCAACAAATGTTTTGGTTAAGTCCTCCGTCAGCCATCTTTTTTTAGAGGATTTTTTTCCCAAAAGTTAATAAGATCATCAGAAATACCTAGTGAACTACAACATCAAATTTAAATGCCAACGAACCTACAATTCATAAGATATCGCGCCCACAAGCTTTTAAGGCGGCCATTTTTTCAAAATGTCCTCCGTCAGCTATTTTGTTTTTAATGAATTATTCCCAAAAGTTAAAGCTGCATAACTGTTTTGCTTATTTTAATCAAAAGATCAATCCATGGAGAATGGTGTTTTTTATTTTATTTCACTGCTCCGGTTACTGAGTTATTAAGGATTTAAGTTTCTTGTTTTTTGATATTGTTGCCCTACCAAAACAAAGACCTGATCACAGCGGAGTAAGACACATTGTCTGTATAACCAGGACATTATAAGTACCAAGTGGCTGATAACGGTCATCATTAAAAAAGAGTGGAAGACTTTTAAAATTATTCTTATTTTTTAAGTGATAATAGATACATTTCACAGTACAAGATACATGTATACATGTATTATGGTAATACATTTGATTTGATATCACAGTCACCAGCAACTAAAGTGTGCCTGTTATCGCAAAACAATTCTGCAAAGCCAAAAGGCAGTTCTGTTAACTTTACAAGTAAGCAGATACGGCTTTTTCGATTTTCAGGGTAGAATTGTGATCCGTATACCTTTAGTAGCCTTGATCTTTTCCATGACACAATGTGTGTTCAGGCTCATTTAAACGTGTATTACAGTGGCGGCCAAATGTTGGCGGCACTGTCCCAAAATTAGACCAATGACCAAGTTAGACCAATGCGGCTCAACGTCTAGTTGTTTGTTATTAAGGGGTTAGATGTTGGTCTAATGTAACATTATATTGGCCCACAATTAACCACTATTAGTATTACGTACATATTGTACACAGACAATATAAGCATACCGGTATTTACCGCACCATATAACTTGATGGTGTATCGCGTCGTGATCTAATCCAGCTACATTTACATCGATTTTGTTCATTTATAAAGCCTTTAAATATATATGAATGATTGTGTTGAACATTTTATGTTATTTCGGTCGAAATAAACAAAACAGTTATGCAGCTTTAATCAGATCATTCGAAATACCCAGTGAACCAGCCTATAAAATTTGAATGTGATCCATCCAACGCTTAATGAGATATTGTGCCCACAAGCTTTCTAGGCGGCCATCTTGGAAAATGGCCGCTTGTGGGTTGGTGCCCAAAAAAAGTTATGTCTGTAAAAAATAAACAAAATTCATCAGTTAACTTTTTAGTGCTCGTGTTTCTGAATACCCAAATATGTTAATACTATTAGATAAGACTTCTGCATAAAGAGTGAACTCAATGCTTCATTCAATGTTGATTTAATGTTGGGCCGCCGTCTGCGATGGTATAGCAGCATTAGAGCTCTTAAACCGTTAAGCACGAGTCGTTTTTAATCTTTTTTTTTAAATCGCAGTTATTGGGAAAGGAATGAGTGTTTAAACATCAGTATTTGCAAATTAATGTTGTAAACAAATAAAATATGATATGAATAATTTTTATCCACTAAACGTTGTGGGTCGCGGTAGCCAAACACAAAGTGGGTGAACATTTAGGGTATTTAATTTAGTGGCTAATGTTGTACCACCGTCTATGGTTTTGTACAAACATTACCACAGCATTGGGTGAACGTCTCTATCCCAGCAGACACGAGACGCTGACCCAATGCTGGTTTAATGTTGGACCACCGTCTTGACGGTGGTCCAACATTAAACCAGCATTGGTTCAACGTCTCGTGCTCACTGTTTCTACTTCACCTGGTGAGTATTGCGTACGATCGCGCTCACTGGAGCTGACAGTGACAGGAGATGTATGGGCCTCTCTACCAGAGTCCTGATATGACGAGGTACTCGTGTCACCCTCCTCAGAATCAGAGTCAGAATCCTCGTCATCCTGCCCGTCCAAGCTGCTCAAACTCTGACTGCAAACACACAGTAAGGCATTATATACATCTACCCAGGTCTTCACCAACCCATGTCATTCATGGCTAGAATACATTTGAATCCTTAAACTTGCATGCTAAATTGGATTTTCAAGATAAAATGTGACTCTAAACAGCAAGAGGTAATAGCATATAACAGCTTATCTTCAGGCAATCTTCCGGAAGTCGCGGATTGTTGCATAGACAGAAACAAAAATTCGAATTGGTAAAAATTGCTATTAATTATTATATCAAATTGAACGATAATTCGTTACAGTTTTAAAGTTTCCGCGGGCGACTCGACACTATGGTCTTACCTAAACACCTTAGAATTATATTGCTGCAATTTGACCGTACCCACAGGTGCATGAATTACTTCAATGATACAGTATATCGCCATACTGTACTGTTTGGTTAACTAGTGCGAACATAATTTTATTAACAAATGAACCAATACCATAGTAATAATAGGCTTTTCTCATATACGTTGGTCCAATAAAGCCTTTACGACACATATTGTTGTTAAGTCAGCGGGGGGGGGGGGGGGTAGAAGACTGCCGTACAAAGCTAAAATGCAGTAACTGCTCACTTGAAAGGTAAGTAGTAATTGCTCTTTGGCTTTGCAGTGTGGTACAGGTGATCACGATTTAATCATATTGGGTGTCTTAAAGCAGAAACATAAAACAACCGCAATGATAATACATTGTTCAACTGATATATCATTTGACCTGTATAGCATTTGATATATCATTTGAGAATCGGTCGTCAACTTGTATATGCAACTTGTATATTGCAAAAAAGTTCGGAATAGAAAGAAAAAAATATATGTAGCAGTTACATGTAGCAGTTTATTAGATTCTGAAACAGTTTTCATGTGCATAGATAATTATGTATACACGGTCGATATGAAAAAAAACCTTTCAGACCAACATAAATAATTCTGACATTATCTATGTCATTATTTATTTATTATTATTTTTTTCAATTTGATATCATCATAACTTTCTTAGTTAGCTCTTTCCACTTCATTTGAATAGATATGTTATGGATCTACGGCCATTAGAAATATTTTTACTCTTTCAGTGCGGGGATCGCCTTTAGACGTCACAATCTGACCCCTGAATCTGACATCTATAGAAGTCAGATTCTGACATCTAAAATCGGTCCACGCGCTGAAAGGGTTAAGTAAACACTGTAGGCCTTTCTAAAAATGGATTAATCAGGCTATCACAATTACTGGACAAAACAAGTATATGAGGATTATACAACGGACATTGTACGAAATAAGACATTAGGTTCCCAACCTCAATTAAAATATTAGAAGATCACCTGCCTTGAATCTGAGTCGAGATTATGTCACTAATTTAATCAATTGATGTGGTTGACAGTGAAAGCTCTAAGAACAACAGAATGGAGAGCGCAATAAAATGGAAAAGCTGAATGTCAAAGACTGTGTTATTTTTCTGACATGATTACTAAGACCACATTTGAATAGCGGGTGCTCTTCTCGATGGCATTCGTAAACAGCCAGACAGGACACATTCTAGCTATTCTCTCCTTCTAACCCCAGCAACGTGTAGTAGGGATCCATCAAACAGAAAGGTAGGCGGAATATCACATGAAGACAAGATGGATGACTGATGGGAGCAGAAGCGAGCCTGAGCTGCCTGCACTGCCTGCTCTGGCACTCACAGGGGTGATAAATCTCATCCAGACACATGAAAACATGTCACGTTTACTACCAACAAGATGCATGCAAATATCGATACTCGCCCAGCATGCACGATACATTCACCCAATGCTGGGTTAATGTTGGCCCGACGTCGGAGACGGCGGGCCAACATTAACCCATCATTGCTGAATGTATCGTGTTTGCTGGGGATGTGCTACTATCCAAATCATATACAACGCCGGTGTAACGTTGTACACACGTATGACGGGTCACTACACCATTAAACCGACGTCTTGAAGTTATCGGTTGTGTTCATGCTATTAAGACAAACAGATTAGTAAATCCATACGATGAGACAAGATAGTTACATGCATGACATTACAAATCAGCAATTATTGACAGCCACACGATACCCAGCTTGTACAGTCAGTTTGTTCAGTTCTCGTTAGTCAGCAGGAATATAATAAATGCATATTTGTTTCACACAAGTAGTAAGAGGTAGTAGTCAATTATTGTTTTTCACTTTTCGGCAGCAATGGTCATTTAAGTGACATTGTAGGTTTCACACACAATTCCCATCCCACGGTATTTTATACATGTTTTGGCTATTCCTCGGCTTAACAAATTTCATGTTCTAAAATGGTTATTACAGTGGAAACAAAATATCCGACATAAATGTAGCTCAATTTCAGAAGCAGGATATTCATGCTTCTTTTTACAAAAACGCAGACGTAAATGTAATAGTCTCAGAACGAAAAAAAAAATCAGTAAAATACTTGTCTTGCTGATGATTCATGTAGTATGTACACATATCACATCCGGGTCACTCAATATTTGTAGCAATATGTGTATATTGTGATTAAATACCAGTATTTGCAGCACTATGTGTATTTGTGATTAAGTACCAGTATTTGTATAGTAGTATGTGTATAAGTGATTAAATACTAGTATTCGTATAGTAATATGTGCATATATGTAATTAGAAATAATGGAATTTTCCTTTTAATGCACTCTTTCAAAGTACTTTGCTTTTGCAACCACAATACAGTTCCAAGTGTATGTAATTTTCTGTAGTTTCCTTTAATCACCCCGAGACAAGCCAGGGGTTTTACTCCCGAGAATTAACAAAAGTGACTACATTAACATGAACTAGGGTGTAGAAAGAAAACGAAATAAAATGGCTTTAGATTGTCATCCACAATAAGAATGTGTGGCGTCTTCTCAATAATTATATATATCGTCTATATTTATTACAACATAATATTGATGACATGTAAAAGTCGGATGGAATACTTGATATCAGACTATAAACCTGCACCTTTACCTTTTACCCAGGAAAAACGAGGCATTCGCCGAATGTTGTTACAATGTTGGTCCACCGTCTTCGACGCTGGCCCAACATTGAAACAACATTGGGTGAATGCCTCGTGTTTGCTGGGTACATACTAAACTCGTCAGGTACATGTAATTGTACAATCAAGTCAGTGTCCATGTACATATAACATCCATCTTGAAACTAAGCCTGCATACAGCATAGTGCTCCCATAGTTAACATAGTTACAGCATACTATATTTGTCACATTTGGTGAGTTGTGTGAGATGGCGTGACTTTGGTGAATCGTTCATCATTAACCACTGAGTCCCCAATTGTACACAGATGCCCTTGACCTTTAGCTGGCCAGTAACTGCTGTAAGCTGTCAGCTGGATGCGTCCATCTTTCGACTGATGACATTGCTACACAAGAGAGCTGATCAGATACACAACCGTGTTCCCCACCTGACTGGATGTCATCACTCTCTTTCGGCAAAAAAACATTTCCCTTCACATTATATATTATTTTGAACGTGTATATTTTATTATAGTTTGTATAATACAATTACGCATTTCTGACAATTCTTATTTATTGTTCTACTATTTATTGTTTGGAATATTGAAGTTTATAATATTGCCGAAATTAAATCAAAAAAAGAAGGGCGATCAGTTTTAATTTCAAACAACTGCACTATTATTTAAATTAATACGCATTTTCAAAAAATGATTTCACTATTCAAAGTATCTTCAATCGCGTATGCATCTAGTGCAGTATTTTAGGTTTTAATTTTCGCAAATTTCGCGAGAAAGACAAATTAGCGAATTTTAAAATCTCGCGAATTTTTTTTTATAATAGCGCTACAATGGAAAAAATAATACCTTTTATCATTTAAAGAGTTGTTCTCCATGTGTGCCCCTTACGTATTAGTTAAATAATAGTACTTCTGTTTTTGTAACGTATGTGCAGATATTATTTTAAAAGATTTTCGAAGGGCATGGTGAATAAAGTGTCAACATGTTAGAAATATGAAAGTTTATATAACAATAAATAAGAAAGAAACCTATGTTACAAAAGTGTGCAACAAAATCGACTTTTAGATTACTTTACGGAACCCATAGGCCTTACAATGACAACACTTTGATATTCTTTTAGATGAGTCAACATCAGAATGTGCATCAAGTAGACATACCCAGCAAACACAAGACTTTTTTATAACATTTATACAACGTCGGCCCATCGTCATCGTATAAATGTTATACAAATGTTTTGTGTTTCTTCGACGTTGTGTTTCTTCGTCGTTGGTCCGACATTGTATAAATGTTATACAAATGTTTTGTGTTTGCTGGGTATGATCCGCATACACATTGTAAGAAAATGAAGACAAGACCCTGTCATCTCATGCGGCTGATTGTACCTCGCCATGTCTCACTTGCAAAAAAACAGAATGAAGAAAGATACGCGATGTGTGTTGTGAATATAAAAGGTACTTCCACAGAGATGTGGATGCATCATGATTATGATGATTATGCCTCCACTGCAGATGCCGCGACAAGCAGAAAGTAAAGTCTATATACTTAAATCACTCTAATTTTTAAATCTTAAAAAGTAGTCCCGTTACAAACATACATGTATGTTGAGCGAAGATTATTTCCAATTATTATTTTGTAATTACTCACCGCAAAAAAACATTCCCCGTCCAAATATAAGAAGAAGGCTGACGCTCATAATCTTCTATATATATATATTCTAATATGTACGATATGGCTTAATGTCAAATTATATCTCAATTTCCGAATCCTGACACACCACACTTCTTTCTAACAAGCACCTATTTCATATCTCACAACATCTTTAGTTCTAACGTAAAAGGCACGAAATTTGTACATATGGAAATAATTAATTCCAAGGTAAGTCCCGCGGAATCTGCCAGATAACCTTCACCTCACATGGCTACAATGTCTGTGAGTATGTGTGAACATGTAGAGGTCAGATAACATCACTCTTTACATGCTATCATGTCTTGTCTAAGTTGTTAGTCAGCATCTTTCCTTCGTTTCAAAAGGAAATTGTGGCTTAAAATGAGGTAAAAAATATTTGAATATATATATACATGCATATAGGTTACTAAAATGTATTTTTTGCTTACTGGTCAATGAACACAGCAGCTTAAATGTCATCAATTGCAGGTGTTTTATTGAATTGGGAGCGCATAGTTGGTGCACACATTCAAAGTATTACCACAGATCATATACATGTGTAAGATCGCTGGGGAAAAAATGGATATCCCTATCTAGCAAACACAACACATGGAACCACTATTGTTTTAATGCTGTCCACAGTCTTCTACGCTGGCACAGCATTAAAACAACAGTGGCTCAACGTCTTGAATTCACTGAATAGTATCAACTATATACATGTGTAGGATAGGCCCATAGTGTGGCCATACAAGCCGCAGCCTCGTGGCGGGAGGTGCGATTATAAATCTAGCCAGAAAAGATGCTACGTCCGAGATGCCTCTTAGATCACGTACAACTACACGACCACCAACAAACAACCCTTAAAGCGCTGAATCTGAATCTGACGTCTGTAGACGTCAGATTCTGACGTCTGAAGTCGATCCTCGCACTGTGAGGGTTGAACCCTCCTAACACATAACTATTCACTCACATTTCCTTTCACTTTCAATTATCAACTCAAAGTTAATAACAATGTCCTGATTTTATGAGCTAGCAGCGTATAGCATAACAAACTAAAGCCCAGCAACGGCTTTATTGGTGTGCATTAATGCAACGAGAGCGCTTAAAAGGTTAATTACAGCTGCTTCTCCCACAAGAAAAACATGAATAGTATCCATGTATGTGATCCAGATACCTAACAAGAGATCAAAGCCAACTTACTGACAATCTATATGCAGATGTATCTTCCGCGACCCTACTATGATTGGCTTTATGGGAAGGATGAGAACTACACGTCACAGATACTATGTTGTCATTTTTTTTCAAAGTACATTGATTCAAGCTATAAAACCATGTCATAGCTCGATTTGTAATATTGTTATATTCAAATTGCAATTAACCCTTAGCCCGCTGAGCACGACTAAACATGTAGTCGTTTTTAACCCTTGTCCTGCTGAATTGCTTCAATTGTATTTTTCGTCATTTGAATCTGGAATTGCTAACGCAATTTCCATCTTCAAATGACGAAAAATATGACTATTTATAAAAAATAGATATATCTAAAAATAAATTATTGGATCAATTAAGCATCCACTAAAAACTATTTTATCAAAATTAAGTGATATTTTCATTGATCTAAACATCCTTAACCCCGTATATATCCGGATATAGCAGGACAAGGGTTAATGTGTTTTATTACCCGATGACATCACTGTTATTGGGAATGAAAAATATGTGTTTAAACATATCAAGCTTTGCAAATGTTTTTCACAAATTAAACAAACATCAGTAATTTTCACGCACTTGTGGATCGAGGTGTTTTGTCTGCTACATGCTTTATTATAGCAAGCCAGCGAACACAACTGACCCAATACTGGATCAGTGCTGGTTGAACACGTCTACAACGCTGGTCCAAAATCTTTGGTAAATGTCCCATGTTTGCCAGGAAGGTACGTACATGTACGAAGTCACCATGCACTAATAAACCACTCAAATAAGCTTGCAGCCTCTAGGATCATGTTCATTGTTATATCACGTCATCATGTTATTATGTATATATATAAGGATGTATTATGCATTTCTGATACCACCTAGATACTTCACTGCTTTTTGCCTCGGCATGGTATTCAACTAGTAATTAAACGTGTATAATAATACAATATAATATAATAATATAATAACATAAAAAACATGCTCAGCGATCTTCATTGACAATATATGAACCCCTAGACCCCTGAGCATCATGTTTATCCCCTCTAAACGCTGAGATAGTGTTGTTTCAATGTGGTATACTTGGGCAAGCACTTCACCCTCATGTGTTTCACTTCATTCAGAGGTAGCAATTGTGTACGTTAAATTAGCGCCGAATAATTGCAGCGCTGTGTGGTTAATATTGGTTAACGTCACTTTTCGGCAGTAATGATCATTGTAATACGATAAAAACAATGTCAGTTGACGAGATGAATAATGTATGATGATGACATGAGGGTGTGGTGAGAATGTCAAGGGGGGTTATTGTGAATTGAGAGTGTTTTCCTTCACTTGTCCGATAAGGGTTTCTGGGCAAGTCTATGGGATTAACCCCCAGACTAGACATGCCCAGACGTCCAGAGTGCTTAGCTTAACACAGCTCCGCTATCCTAGGGTCGGATAGTCCCCATAGTAACAATAGTTAAGGGTAACTCGAGAGACCCAATGGCTGGACATGTGCGCCATATAAACAATAGCTTAATTATTATTTTAAAAAAAATTTCATTTAATTTAAATTTTCAGTCGTGTGAAGTTCAAGTGACTAAAAATTACTTCACATTTTAGGTGACAACGTTTCTGAATGTCACATATTTGACATTTGACAACCCACCTTCTGCCTGATATGGCCAGCATCTTCTGTTTCTCTTGTTTCTCCTCCTTCTTACGTCCTTCCTCTGGACACCAGCTGGATCGTCTTCTGTTCTTCTTCAGGTTCTCTATCAGTAACTCAGGATCCAAGGCGTCCCCGGTACCACTAGAGGTCTGTGTCACACCACTATTACCCCCTCCTGGCCCTCCACCAGCACAGCCACCAACTCCAAAGTCTTCCGTGGAGTCCACAGTGACGTCATTGATACAGATGCGGATGTCCGTGTCGGCAGAAGCGTTGGCGTGGTGTACCTCGTCTGTGGACATCTCCGGCATTACGTGACCTGCTCTATGATCGTCAACGTCTCCACCTTCCACCAGCTCTACCATGGACTTGTGATGTTCTGAAGAAAAAAAAAGGAATAAATAATATTATTTATACGTTACCCCTTTCACCACTGATCTCAACAATAATTGTTTTAAATCCGTTTTATAAGCCGACCATGTCTTGAAACATCTTAATTCTGCACAAGTTTGGTCCCAAATTGCAGAAATTGAAGTAATTTTCACCCATTGGGTGACAATTTAAAACAGATAACGTGGCGGGTACGAGGCGGGAACCATTCGATGCTGTACACCCGATATTCTGAAGGCAAAATCGTTGATGCAGCATGTATGCAAAGGTGGGTGCATAAATGCGGTGATCCCCCGATAAACATAACTTTATACCCCCTTCCCCCCCCCAAAAAAAAAAAACTACAAATACTTTTCACTCAGGGTCGAACAGAACAGTCGAATTATCTGGTTCACTGCAGGGCTCAATTTAGATTACCAATATTTACGGGCGCATGTGCCCGTAAACTAAATAAATTAGGGGCGCATGTTCGATTTGTTCGATTATCTAGTTTTTCAAAAGTTTGCCTTTTTTCTCAAATTTAGTTACGTGAAGATACATGTACATACTGCACATGACTAAAGAGTTGATATCCCACTTGCGCATCGCGACCACACACCTGAAACTTTAGAGGCACAACGCCCCTGAACATAAAGATTTACCAGCGCAACACCAAAATCAGCGATATTTTAGGTGCGCGCACCCGGGTAAATTTAGCCCTGCACTGTAGCTGGATAAAAAGGACAAAGTAATCCACTTGACTTGGCGCATTGTTCACTCAATAAAGCAGAGCATCCTCCACTCTGCTCCACTCTCTATCCAAGTGCAGAGTGGGCTACACTAGATGATGCGGTCCTCATCCGTGTATCAATGCCCATCTCTTACCACTGGCTGCACTACATCTGCCAGATCATCCAAACAAGATACGATCCCAGTAAACACGATACGTTAAGCCAATGCTGGTTAAATGGTGGGCCAGCGTCGCAGACGCTGGCCCACCATTTAACCAGCTTTGGGTTAACATATCGTTTTTGCTGGGCTGACACAGTAAGCTGGAGTGGGCCTACACCAAGTGCTGCATCCACATAGGTGAGGACACGACGATAGGGAAACGTATGTATTGCTCGGATTAAAACACCAATTAAGGTGATTTCAGGTGCAAGAGCAGCGAGGGCGATATAGAGATGTCAACATAGGAACTAGGAGGTCCATATAACCTCCTTGATAGGAATTACTATTATATGTATGCTGACCGCCACCGACTGCCCGAAATGTTGAAAGCAATGAAATCGTCTTAATTCGCTGAGTACAGTTGTAAACATTTGTGTGATTGCCGCAGTCAATGTATGTCGAATGTAAGACTACAGTGTATGCTGTTTCCTTTATCAGAGTGGTCTAAAATTCTATGACGTGTTCTGCATAGTGTCTACTAATTACTTGTAGACATAATTCAGAGGGGGTGAGTGAGGGAATATGTATTATTGCTTTACGTTGCTTTTCGCATATTGTGACATTATCGTGACAGAATTAAGTCATGACTATACCTTATTCGTATCAAATGACTTTAAGGGCTCTTTATACTGAACAGTAACATAGCAGCACTGCCCACTTCAAGCCTTTGCACAGTTTGGAGCACAGTATATGCACAAACACAATCACCCGGCCCGATTCGAACCCAGTACTTCCCCGTGAGTCTTAGGGCCACAGCCAAACCGAATGAGCCATCGAAGTCGGTTTTCAGAGCATCCCTTTACCCAGTGTATGGAGTGGTATATCAATCATCGTTATATTACAACTCGTTCACTGAAGTAAACCCCATTCACTATATGCCATTTGTGGGACATTCCTGACAAAGGCCTATATTATTGAGACTTTAAGGATGAAACGTGTCTTTAATTAGCAAGATTTTAAAATATTTGGTAATTACTCGCCGTAAAGCTCAGGTCACTGTCGCATATTGTCAGATATGCCCGACGGACAAGGAACTGATGTTATTTGAACCAATCAGTTTTACGTTAGCTTGATGTTCGTCAAATTGTTAAGCATGTTAAAAACTTGAAGGGGGACGGTACCAAACATATATATATATGGTCGGCAGTTATCCGATGCATGTTCGTATTGTCCTTTACAGGCCTCTATTTATCCTCTATCTGTTTGTTATTCCCTTGTTTATATTGTTTATACCCTTACAACGCAAACCATGAAGCCCAAAGGTCATAAATGTCAAAGTTAGCTGTTTCTGATTCATTTGAACACCTATGTTACGGGTCTACGGCCATCAGAAACATATTCTTTCAGTGCGGGAACCGTCTTTATACGTCAGAATCTGACGTCTACAGACGTCAGATTCTAACGTATAAAGACAGTTCCCCCGCTGATAGGATTAAATAGCATTCTCTGATACTGGTGACGGGTGTATAAATGGTTTTACTGGCGGATGTGAAGCGGGTGTTCAGCATAGCAATCTGTATTCATTTGATGCGGCCGCTTCCCTTTTACTCTATGCGTTTGCCGTTGCAATAATTGTCACAGATTGATTGTTCACTTGTCTCCGGAATCGCAGCTTATTTACACACAATCTTTTACTCTATGCGTTTTTATCTCAATCGATACTTAAACTTTCCAAGCCTGAATTTACCATTGTCATCTTCATCCAATAAAAGCCGCGTATTGCTCGACTTATAGAGGATGAAGATGACTTGAAGTGGGTGACAAAGGAAACATATATTATTAATAAAACAGTTGCATTAAAATGTTGGTCTAAAACGGGAAATATAAGTCATTCTTCAGAGATGCTTTGATGCACCGTGAGGGTTAATATACGCACCCTCAAATTCAACAGCTCATCCTAAATTAACGGGCTTGTCGCATTCATGAACCACATAGAATATATTGCATAAAATGCATTGATTAAAAAAATACGGTATAATCCATCAAAATTAAATTTTTCTGGTTATGAATTAGTTACCTTGTGAAAGGAACAATATATTACCATAGTTATAATAATATAATGTTTAATATTATCAAAAATATTATCAAACCTTGCAGATACACAAATATCACACGGCATATTTTTTTTCAATCACAATAATTCTATGTACTCACTGTCTTAGAAATTTTAAACATATATTCATCCTGTCTTTTTTATATTAAAAATCCTACAATGTAGATCAAAGGGAATATACTATGACACAAAATTATATTTCAGACATTTTCAGTTCAGTTTTTAAATGTTAACATCATCGATTTTTTTTAGAAACTGCACACAGTTTTAAAATAGCAAAATTATATTCTTTTTATTTTGTCAGGACCCCTCAGCCGTAGGCTCTGTCCATCAATATCAAGAAATAATGAGAAGAAAATGACCCCTACTACCATCATGTCATTTTTTTTTTAATGGCTGCGGCAGCCTTTTTGTTTTTAATGGATTCATCCCAAAAGGTAATCAGATCATCAGAAATACCTAGAGAACAACCATACCATATTTGAATGCAATCCAACCAACGGTTCATAAGTTATCGTGCCCACAAGATTTTTAGGCGGCCATCTTTTTTTAAATGGCTGCGGCAGCAATTTTGTTTTTAATGGATTCATCCCAAAAGGAAATCGGAGCATCAGAAATACCCAGAGAACAACCATACCATATTTGAATGCAATCTAACCAACGGTTCATAAGTTATCGTGCCCACAAGGTTTTTAGGCAGCCATCTTGGAAAATGGCCGCTAATGGCTTGGTGCCAAAAAAACATATGGGATGAATTGCCCAGGCACATAGGTCATGTCTGTAAAAAATAAACAAAATTCATCAGTTAACTTTTTAGTAAGAGCTGAATTTCTGACTGCCCGCCCGCCCGCCCGCCCGTCCGTCCGACCGCCCGCCAGTTGCTGCACTGAAGATCATCGGTTTCTTATATCACACGGAAGGGTTTTCCACAGGTGCACAACTCTGTTAAATAATAATTGTTTTGCAAGTGGGATAGATAACACAGCTAAAGTCACTGACGTTGAAAATTCGTGAAGGATATGCTACTGATACCTATAACTAGATGGGATTGTATCCTCTCCACTATGAATAAAAGGGAAATTGGCTCTGTCAATTGCTTCCTCACCCACTAGAAGATGGATGACTTGGAGAAACAAAAGAGAAGGTTACGTGTGTAGACAAGAGCGAGGTACACTGAGGCAGACATGACGCCAAAGAAAAACATTTAACCATCTTGTACATGTGGTTTAGTAGGTCTGTATGGTATGAAAAAGATATCTGCTACGATATATCGTAGGCTTCGGGTGAAGATTCACCACATAGTCATATTGACTGTGAAGTGGTATAATCTACCACAATATGGTTTCCATTTGAGATACTGTACATAAAGTATGTTGCCCTCCAGACACACTGGCAGGATTGTAAATTGGAGCTCTGGACACGTGGCAAAATCTAATATTGCAACATTTTGTATTTGGCGCATAATAGATTGTTGTGAAAATAAAAGTAAAATATCTGCTGGCTCACCACACCTTCAGGTTATATTCCGTTATGTTGCTTATCTACGGTGGCCCACAGGTGCCACCAACATTAATGCAAGTTCAAAAACATTTATGCATCTTCAGAAACATTAACGCAAGTTCAGAAATATTAATGCAAGTTCAGAACCATTAATGCAAGTTCAGAAAATATTTATGCAAGTACGATTGAAAACATTTATGCATGTTCAGAAAACATTTATGCAAGTACGATTGAAAACATTTATGCATGTTTAGAAAACATTTATGCAAGTTCAGCAAACATTTATGCAACTACGATTGAAAACATTTATGCAAGTACGATTGGAAACATTTATGCATGTTCAGAAAACATTTATGCAAGTACGATTGAAAACATTTATGCATGTTCAGAAAACATTTATGCAAGTACGATTGAAAACATTTATGCATGTTCAGAAAACATTTATGCAAGTTCAAAAAACATTTATGCAACTACGCTTGAAAACAATTATGCAAGTACAATTGGAAACATTTATGCAAGTTCAGAAAACATTTATGCATGTACGATTGAAAACATTTATGCATGTTCAGAAAGCTCTTGACGAATGCATGCGCGCAGATTGTCTAAGCATACAGTGTTGTTCCGTCTTCTCAGACCAAGTGCTTGAAGGCGTCTCATCAGCGTTCGCTTAGAAATATTGACAGCGTGAAATTCGTCTAAGAATTTGGAAATCATTGAATACTTATATCCAGCGACAAAGTAGAACGTAATTATCTCATCTGTCGACAGATGGTCAAATTCTGAGGGAAAGAATACTGCCATGGCCCACTGTTGGCTTTTAGATACATGCAATCCGTCGGCACCTGCAGACATCCACACAGGCATGATATATACAGGGCATTATCAATATATACACACCACCGATCTGTCTTACATATATGTCATACATCCGGGTCATGGGGAAACAAATTGACAGGATTAATGTTTTCTGAACTTACATAAATGTTTTCAATCGTACTTGCATAAATGTTTTCTGAACTTGCATAAATGTTTTCTGAACTTGCATAAATGTTTTCTGAACTTGCATAAATGTTTTCAATCGTACTTGCAAAAATATTTTTCTGAACTTGCATAAATGTTTTCAATGGTATTTGCATAAATGTTTTCTGAAATTGCATAAATGTTTTCAGTCGTACTTGCATAAATGTTTTCTGAACATGCATTATTGTTTGCAATCGTACTTGCATAAATGTTTTCTGAACATGCATAAATGTTTTCAATTCTACTTGCATAAATGTTTTCAATTCTACTTGCATAAATGTTATCTGAACTTGCATTAATGTTTTCTGAACGTGCATTAATGTTTTCTGAACTTGCATTAATGTTTCCAATCGTACTTGCATAAATGTTTTCAATCGTACTTGCATAAATGTTTTCTGAACTTGCAATAATGTTTTCTGAACTTGCATTAATGTTTTCTGAACTTGCATTAATGTTTTCTGAACTTGCATTAATGTTTCCAATCGTACTTGCATAAATGTTTTCAATCGTAGTTACAGAAATGTTTTCTGAACTTGCATAAATGTTTTCTGAACATGCATAAATGTTTTCAATCGTACTTGCATAAATGTTTTCTGAACATGCATAAATGTTTTCAATCGTACTTTCATAAATGTTATCTGAACTTGCATTAATGTTTCTGAACTTGCATTAATATTTCTGAACTTGCATTAATGTTTCTAAAGATGCAGAAATGTTTTTGAACTTGCATTAATGTTGGTGGCACCTGTGGGCCACCGTACTTATCACTCTCACTAAGCGCAATTTCAAAAATACATTTAAATAATAGGTGATCAGAGAAGGGAATGTCAATCGCGCTTACAAGGACGGACAGACCTATGGGTTAAAAACGCGATTTTCAGAGGCTAAACCAATGTGGCTAACACAACCCACGCGGGCTGTAACAGGTAGCCTCGGCACACAGCTGATGTAGGCTGTCACAGGTAGCCTATTTAGTATGAGTGGCCTTATTTGTGTAGGTGACGAGGGAGCGAACATTTTCTCTCTGTAAGGTGGTGTAAAAAGCACTGTGATCACCTCTCAAAATAAGGAACTTGATAAGAAAACACCACGGATAATACTCCTCAACAACATGATATATGGATTTGATGATGGATCAATGTTGGGCCAGCGTCGCAGATGATGAGCCAATATTGGATTTGCAGTTACCATTCTCCCTACCAGTAAACCAGCACATATATGTACGAGACGTTCACCCGATGTATAATATATAATAGTTTAATGTTGAACCAGCGTCACAGACGGTCACCGAATCGCAAGGAGTTTGTGCAGGTAATAGAGTATTAGTAACCATATATTACAGTAAACATCCACCTGTATTCCTAGTATCGCCCGACACATTTATTTGACTATTTGTACTGCCAATTGATCCTGCTAGATCACGGTTTATACAATGGCAGTTATACAACCAAAGGTAGCACGATATACTGGCCCATTATATCCATAGGTATATTTTTGCTCAATTATGTCTAACTATATTCCAAGTCATGTTTGTAGTCAAGACTACACATTCAAGGACGATAGCTTAAGTATCTAGCTTCCCGACATACATAGTATAAATTATTAGGGATTGCCAAAATTGACACACAAAGCCGACGTGATTGAGTAGCCATCCCATTTTTTAAAATAATGTCATTTATAGTGTGCCGGACTTTCTGAAAAAAAAACACCTAAAATATCCAGTTATTTTGATTATTTATCACATCATCTCCACTTAAAACCATAATTTATCAAACCTACATGTATGAGTCAGCTGTCAGTTTTTATTTTCCATTTAATTGCGGTTGGAATTGCTAATGTAATTTCCAGTTTCTAATGACGAAAAATATTAATATTATGTAAAATTTGACATCTTTTAAATGAAATGATTTCATTAATGGAGCATCTACTACACTACTGTTATCACTTTTATTTTATTTGGCATGGAACTTGTCTGAAAACGTATAATATGTACGGATCTAACAAGACAATGGATCATAAAAAGACTTTTGACAAAATAGTTCGCACAAAAACATTATAAGCATCCCCATCCTTTGCACGACTGACTTGGAAAATGCCTCTTTGTGGCTCGGTGCCAACAAAATGTATGAGACATAGGTCATATTTGTGCAAAAAAAAACTAGAAGTGTTTATCATGTAAACACTAAAGAAGGATCTCAATCGCACTTTGCAAATAACTAATTTTAAATTAAATATAATTTTATCAAATAATTTTAAATTTCATTTTTTACAATTAATGTGTACATGTAATATTCAAGCGATAATATGAGGCAGAGGCTATCAGCTTTAGGGTGACATGGTGCGACCCAAAAAGATTAAAGATGGTCGCCATATGAAAAACTGATGCAGTCTAGGAATTAACACTAGCATGCAGTACGATGAATATTGAGTCAGAGTGTATCGGATAACCTGCTTTAATGTTATCAGGGTGACAAGGTTCTAATTTGACGGAAAAATATTAAATATGGCCGCAATGACTATACTATGCAGTATGTTGCATATTGAGTACATCGGATAAGCAGCTTTGAAATTATCAGGGTGGCAAGGTTCTAATTTGACGATAGCCGCCATGACCCGGATATTTTTTCGCACTTTCTGAAAAAAAATGATGCAGTCTAGGAATTAATACTACTATGCAGTATGTTGAATATTGAGCATGTATCGGATAAGCGGCTTTGAAGTTATCAGGATGACAAGGTCCTAATTTGAAGAAAAAAGATCAAAGATGGCCGCCATGACCCGTATATTCTTCCAAACTTTCTGAAAAATTGATGCAGTCTAGGAATTGATACTAATATGCTGTATGTTGATCATTGCGTATATCGGGCAAGGGGCTTCGAAGTTATCAGTGTGACCAAGGAAAATAGTGTGACAAGGTCCTAATTTGAAACCAAAAAGATTAAATATGGCCCATGACCCGGAAATTTTTCCGAACTTTCTGAAAAAATTATGCAGTCTGGGAATTAATACTAAAATGCTGTATGTTGATTATTGAGTATATCAGGCAAGCTGCTTTGAAGTGATCAGGGGGACAATGTGCTAATTTGATGAAAAAAGATCAAAGATGGCCGCCATGCCTCGGATATTTTACAAAAATGCCTGAAAAATTAATGCAGCTTAGGAATGAATGCTGGTTATCAGTATCTAGAACACTTAATGAATTGGAGAAGCGGTTTTGTAGATATTAGGGTGACAAGGTATATGGGTGTGGCCATACGCGCGGCGGCGGACGAAACCGTTCAAAAACAAAAAGCCTCCCCCTGGCAACGGGAGCCTTTATTTATCAGTTATTATTTCATATTATGACCCATTGCTGGGCGGCTAATTTTTACCAAGCGTTGTAGACAGTGGGTCAACATTAGCCCAGCACTGGGTCAACGGCTCTTGTTTGCTGGGTATAATCATCTCCAGCAAACACGAGACATTGAGCCAATGTTATTGTATTGTTGGGCCACTGTCTACGACGCTGGCCCAACATTACAACAACACCGGATCAATACCTCGTGTTTGCTGGGACATGATCCCGATAGTAATCGGGGATATTTAAAGGGACATGCCCAGGTCTAAAATCATCAATATGACCATATGATGTAAACATGTCCATAGACTAGAACTGCAGAAAATTTTAAATTTTTGTGCTGAGCATTCACCAGTTAGGCTAGATATAGAGACGAAATTCCTGATTTCTGATTATTGACAACCATGTCAAAAGTAAGACATACGGGCATTTCGTCTCTATATCTAGCCTAACTGGTAAGTGCGCAGCACAAAAATTAAAAAACTTTTGCAGTTCTAGTCTATGGACATGTTTACATCATATGGTCATATTAATAAGCTGAAATATAATCACCGATTTTTTAATGATTTTAGACCTGGGCATGTCCCTTTAAATAACTACCCAACAGGCACAATAAGTTGGCTATATGTTGATACGACGTTGGCCCAACATTGGATCCACATAGGGCCAACGTATTGTGACTGTTGGGTAGCGTCGGTGGACCAACATTGGATCAACATAGGGCCAACGTATTGTGCCTGTTGTGTAGCGACGGTGGACCAACATTGGATCAACATAGGGCCAACGTATTGTGCCTGTTGTGTAGCGACGGTGGACCAACATTAGATCAACATAGGCCCAACGTATTGTGCCTGTTGGATAGCTGATAATTCAGCAGAGCAAGGGTTGCATGCTGTTTCACATAGAAGGGTCTTTGTACTTAAAGTCTCACCTGCAGATAGCACAGAAGTGGGTGATGAAGAAACAAACGGACGGAGTTTATCGTCAACAAGTGTGGGACAGGAAGAGCTGTGGCGCTGTAGATTCTCCTTCCTAACATCCTACAACACACACAAATAACAGCTTAATAAGTACACATATTCAAAAACTGCATACAAGTATCAGCAAGTAATGGTTTTAAACATATTCTTTATCGCACCAGCATGGTTTTGGGAGCGCATTTATTTTTAATAGCATAATGATGCCCTCATAAGACAAAAAAGATGCAAGACAACACGATGGTTGCTTAGAAAATAAAAAAACATGACCTTGTCGTGACATTTAATGACTAACTAAAAAATATGGATATTCTCGCGAGTTCTGGTTATTATAGGTAGTTCTAGGCCATCTAAATGTCATCGTTTCTAGTACAATTGTTGATACTTCTTCTGCATCGCACTGAACAGCACCTATTATTCCCTCTCCAAAGGATGTATAAATGTAGGCAAAAAGTCATGACTTTGAATAACAATTAAACATATATGGGACATAAAAAGCATGGCTTTTCGTGACCGTTGACAACCCCGAAATCCAGGGGTGTACATGTGTGTGTGGGAGGGGTCTCCATCTTTGGCAGCGGCACTGATCAGGGTCTAGTTTAGCTGCTTTATAAATCTGCACTCACAAGTCCTTAACTTATATATATGCGTTTTCAAGCAAATTTCAGACCAAACAAATTTAACTCAATTTGCTAAAATGTTTTGTGGTAGATGCTTAGTTAATCCGAAAATTAAATTTTGAAGACGTAGATAGATAGATAGATATTTATTGACGACGGTAAGTCTATGCAGACTTATGCGTCATTAAAATGAACGTATGTACAAGACTATATACAACAGGATTAGTTCGGTAAAATATGCATGCTAAGTTAACTTAAACATGTTAAAATCAAACGACATTATATACTAAAACAGGCACAGGTTAAATAAAATATGCATGATAACTATTCAAAATAACATACAGTTAAACAACATTGGCATGATATTTTTGCATAAATCAAATTATTATTCGTCATTTGGAGCTGAAAATTGCGTTAGCACTTCCAGCTTCAAATGAATGAAAAATTATCCTAAACAATTCGGCAGCATAAGGGTTGAAAGAAAAATCTACTACCTGTTCGGAAAAGCTGCGTACACCCATAAAACATGTGAATGCAATACCCACTGGCAAAAGTAGTTATGTATAGAGTACAATGTCAAATTGCATAGAATTGATTGTCATATTGAACCAATTCAATTGAACTGACACAAAATGATGTTACAGAATACTACTGTACATCATCTCTAGTGGACATTGACTGGTCTTACATAGATGCTGATGGAAAATGCCATGACGCTTCTGACAATATTGCACGGAAAGAAGTAAAGGTCATGGTAAAAGGAAAAAACGGACAGACGGAAGCGTCACAGAGATTAATTGTAGCTGTAACGCGACCACTGGGTACATGTGACGGGCATTAGAATGGTTATGGCCACAATGGAAGGACTATATGATACATCTGCTGATACCTAAACCCACAATCATATATAGACGTGAGAGTGCTTGGAATCAACTCTCACAAGTCGGTTTTCAAATGAACATAATTACCTCCAAACACACGCTATTCGTTTTAGTGGATCAATATACATTTTACTGTGGTATACATTATCAACAGTTTATATGATGAAACTACGATAATATGAACTGTGATAATATAATATGATCTATGTGAATCACAGTAAAATAATAATATCTCGAAATAGTCCTGTTATGCTAAGAATATAGTGTGTAACGAGCGAATGTGATCATATTTATGTTTATTTTGATGTTGCTATTCTAGAAGCTTTATGTCCATCTGTTCATGGTATACGGTATGTCATTTGAAATATGAAAGAAACCGAATAGTTCATGTACTTATCATAGTTTTTAAAATATTGTAATCTTAACTAAAAAAAGGCTATTTATTTTAGCCTATAGGCCATTAGCAAAAATGTGACTTCTGATAAACTGAATGGTTAAAAGCAAACGACTATATTTATCTTATTCCATATGCTTTATTGAGTCAAACCCAGGTAGTTGTCCACTTGGGAAAAACATATTTTAAGCCACAAGGCCAAATTAATTATTGGCTACAAGTTTAAATAGGAATTGTTTAACAAATGATACTAGGAACAAGTGTAATACCTCATTTTCAGGGCATTTTTACTGAACAATCCATTTCTGAAATTATTTGGTTTATTAAAGATTATCTTCAAGGTCAAAAGGTCAATTTCAAAGTCCAGTAACAAATACTGCTAGAAACGTATGTAGTACCTCTTTTTCATGGGATTTTGACTGGGATTTTGACATATAATTTCAAACATATATATGCTAGAAAATGGAGTATAGTTAAGTGTGATTCTGACTGGGTAATCTAATTCTTTTTTATTTAAATGATCAAACAAGCTCAATGTGAACAGACCAAGGAAAGAGAAGGTGCTAAAGGGCAATAAGAAGGCGGTAAAGGACAATAAAAAAGGCATTAATTCACCCCAAAACAATGTAGTATATGTGCTCTGATTTGTAACATACATGATAAAATCATATTTGACCTTGAAATTTACCTTTTAACCTATAGGATCACTACAAATGACAAAAATAATACCAGAAATATCATTTCCAGACAAAATCACATGAAAATGGGGTTTTACACTTGTTCCTAGCTTTATTTGTTAAAAATCATATTTTCGTTTACCTGACCTTGAAATTGACACACTGCCCTTGAAAATAAGTTTTAATCATCAAAATAGTAGCGTAAATGGATTATTCAGTCAAAATTACATTAGAAAGACCTACTATAATTCTTTTATTATTTATGTTTGTTAGAAATCATATTTTCGCTTTTTTGAACTCGGCATGCACTTTTTGATGATTCTTGGAGTGAAAATGACAATAAAGATGACCTTGAATCACTAAAATAATGTCATAATTTGAATATTTCAGGCAAACTCCCATGAAAAAGCGGTATTACACACGTTCTTAGCTTTATTTGTTAAAAAAAATTATATATTTTCCTTGAAATCGACCTTTTGACCTTGACTATGACCTTGAATCAACAAAATAATTTCAGAAATGGATTGTCCAGTAAAAATTACATAGAAATGAGGTATTACACTTGTTCCTGGTTTAATTTGTTGGAAATTCCTATTTGACCTTGTAGGCATAAAGTCATTTGACCTTGTGGCTTAAAATATGTTTTTCCCAAATGAACGTAGTAGTAGTAGTAAATCATTGATTTACGTCACTTTTCGGCACAAAAGGTATTTTAAGTGACATTATAATACGATAAAAACGTTGTAGTCAATTAATGAGATGAATGATGTACATATGATGATGTGAGGGTGGGGTGATAGGGCATGGTGAGTTATTGAGAGCGTTTTCCTTCGCTCGCCCGATAAGGGGTTCTGGGCATGTCTAGGGGATATACCCCCAGACATGCCCAGACGGCCGGAGACTTGAGTTTCGCTGTACAATTTAATGATGAAACTCTTTGGCATTTTGCGCAGCTCCGCTATCCTCGGGTCGGATAGTCCACAGAGTAACAATAGGAAGGATCACTCCCTCTGGGTAACTCCATTCATCCCACGTGAGAGACCTAATGTCAAACACGCTATTGCCGGTTATTTAAGGCTACCACAGCCTACATCAGCGCCAGCACTGATGCGGGTGCTGCATTGGCTCCGCTGTTGAGCGGAGGGAACCAGGGTACGCCACTGGCAATCCGCCCGAAGATTATAGCCAGATACGAGGAGGCTGCAGCTGCCCTTGGATGATTGCTGTAGACTAGTGCTTCCTTACAATGCCGAACAGACGAAACAGATCCCTAATGACCCTCCCCAGATGGGGGCGAAAAGTACTACTACTAGCAATCATCCCAGTACCCCTCCCAAATGAACGACAACTTGGGTTCGACACACCGGAGCATAAGGAATGAGATAAATATAGTCGTCTGCTTTTGACCATTCAGTTTATCAGAACTGATTTCTAGACTATTAATTAGAATTGGCCTCTAGTCTATTTGGGTTGACTGTGTTTCACTGCAAAAAAAGCTAAATTCAGCTGAGCTAATAGTAATACGATAAAAACATCGCAGTCCATTGATGAGATGAATGATGTACAGATGATGAGGTGAGGGTGGGGTGATAAGGCACGGTGGGTTGTTGAGAGTGGTTTACTCCACTCGCCCTATAATGAATTATGGGCATGTCTAGGGGATTTACCCCCAGGCATGCCCAGGCGCCCAGATACTCATTTTTTTCCTCCAAAACACGGCACCGCTATCTTCGGGTCGGATAGTCCGCAGAGTAACAATAGCTGAGAGTAACTCCATTCATCCCACGTGAGAGACCTAATGTCAACCACTCTATTGCCCGTTGTTGTAAGGCTACCGCGATTAGACCAACAACACTAGACCAAGATCACTGATGCCGGAGCTGCATTGGCACCGCACAAGGTGAAGAGGCATGATAGACAAGTACGAGAAGATAGTAATTTGACACACAACAATTCCATCTAATTCTAGGTTTTCTGCAAGAAGAGGTATTTATTGATTGAGGCTGATGCCAGTGGTTGTGACACTGCCTAATTGGCAGGTTTGATGGAGGACTACAGAGCACGGAGGTCTGCTTAAGCTGCAGATTGATCTGTCTGACATCCAACAGCCCAACAAACGCCACTAATTGGTCAACCGTTGGTTCAATGCTGACAGGGTTATACAAATTTGAGCCAACGTTGAGAGATGAATTGTGTTTCGGGGGATGGCGCAAGTAACAACACATAAGCCCAGCATCAAACCAGCCTCGACCAATCTCACATTGGACAAGGGCAAATAAGAGCCATTGCAACGACGCCTTACAAGGCTGGTCAAATCCCGGGTCCGAGAGCCCGGGGCTACCTGGTTAGCTGAGGGGGCTACCCGATACTCTTACAGTCAGAGACAGGGGGGGGGGGGGTTACAGACATTTTTTCCAGTTCTAGTTATACAGATCTACCTCCCTATCCAACAGCAAAAAACTGGGATGCAGTCATACACAAGCTACGTCATTTTAACAGTCATATAGGCTAGTCTATTTGCCTGATAATTATACTAGTATATGTCAGACAGTGTGTATTGTCTGGGATAGGGACTTGTGTCATAGGGCTGTCAAACTAAAGCGTATGAGCCGACCTGTTATTAAATTGCCTAAAACTTTGCATTGTATTTGCCAGTGTATTTTATTGGACAGCGTCTTGTATTTTTCAGTGTCTTGTGCTGGACAGTGTCTTGTATCTGTCAGTGTCTTGTGTTGGATAGCGTCTTGTATTTGTCAGTGTCTTGTGTTAGATAGCGTCGTGTATTTTTCAGTGTCTTTTGTTGGACAGCGTCTTGTACTTGCCAGTGTCTTGTGTTAGAATGCGTCTTGTATTTTTCAGTATCTTGTGTTGGATAGCCGTATTAGCGTCTTGTATTTTTCAGTGTATTGTGTTGGCCAGTGTCTTGTATTTACCAGTGTCTGTTGTTGGGTAGCGTCTTGTATTTGCCAGTGTTTTGTGTTGGACAGTGTCTTGTATTTACAAGTGTATTGTGTTGGAATGCGTCTTGTATTTGTCAGTGTCTTGTGTTTGACTGTGTCTTGTATTCGTCAGTGTATTGTGTTGGATAGCGTCTTGTATTTGCCAGCGCCTTGTGTTGCGTCTTTTACTTGGCAGTGTCTTGTGTTGGATAGCGTCTTGTATTTGTCAGTACCTTGTATTGCACAGAGTCTTGTATTTGCCAGTGTCTTGTGTTGGACAGCGTCTTGTGTTAAACAGCGTATTGTATTTGTCAGTGTATTGTGTTGGACAGTGTCTTGTGTTGGATAGCGTCTTGTATTTGGCAGTGTCTTGTGTTTGATAGTGTCTTGTGTTGGATAGCGTCTTGTATTTGCCAGTGTCTTGTGTTGGACAGTGTCTTGTATTTGACAGTGTCTTGTATTGCACAGAGTCTTGTATTTGTCACTGTCTTGTGTTGGACAGCGTTTTGTATTTGCCAGCGCCTTGTGTTGCGACTTGTATTTGCGAGTGTTTTGTGTTGGATAGCGTCTTGTATTTGTCAGTGTCCTGTTTTTTGACAGTGTCTTGTGTTGGATAGCGTATTGTATTTGTCAGTGTCTTGTTTTTGACAGTATCTTGTGTTGGACAGTGTCTTGTATTTGCCAGTGTCTTGTGTTGGATAGCGTCTTGTATTTGTCAGTGTCTTGTGTTGGATAGCGTCTTGTATTTGTCAGTGTCTTGTTTTTGACAGTATCTTGTGTTGGACAGTGTCTTGTATTTGCCAGTGTCTTGTGTTGGACAGTGTCTTCTATTTGCCAGTGTATTTTGTTGGATAGCGTCTTGTTTTTGCCAGTGTAGTAGTAGTAGTAAATCATTGCTTTACGTCACTTTTCGGCACAAATAGTCTTTTAAGTGAAATTGTAATATGATAAAAACGTTGTAGTCAATTGATGAGATGAATGATGTACATATGATGATGTGAGGGTGGGGTGAAAGGGCATGGTGGGTTATTGAGAGCGTTTTCCTTCGCTGCCCCGATAAGGGTTACTGGGCATGTCTAGGGGATCTACCCCCAGACATGCCCAGACGGCAGGAGACTTGGGTTTCGCTGTGCAATTTAATGCTGGAACTCCGTGGCATTTCGCGCAGCTCCGCTATCCTCGGGTCGGATAGTCGCAGAGTAACAATAGTAAGGATAATCCCCTCTGGGTAACTCCATTCATCCCACGTAAGAGACCTAATGTCAAACACGCTATTGCCGGTTATCTTGTGCATCTTGTGTTGAACCGCTTCTTGTATTTCCAGTGTATTGTGTTGGACAGCGTTTTGTATTTGCCAGCGTCTTGTGTTGGACAGCGTCTTGTGTTGCGTCTTGTATTTGTCAGTGTCTTGTTTTGCGTCTTGTATTTGCCAATGTGTTGTGTTGTACGACGTCTTGTGTTGGACAGTGTCTTGTATTGCCAGTGTCTTGTGTTGGACCGCGTCTTGTGTTGGACAGCTTCTTGTATTTGCCAGTGTATTGTGTTGGACCGCGTCTTGTGTTGGACAGCTTCTTGTATTTGACAGTGTCTTGTGTTGGCTAGCGTCTTGTATTTGTCAGTGTCTTGTGTTTGACAGTGTCTTGTGTTGGATAGCGTCTTGTGTTGGACAGCTTCTTGTATTTGCCAGTGTATTGTGTTGGACCGCGTCTTGTGTTGGATAGCGTCTTCTATTTGCCAGTGTCTTGCTTTGCGTCTTGTATTTGCCAGTGTCTTGTGTTGGACAGCGTCTTGTGTTAAACAGCGTATTGTATTTGTCAGTGTATTGTGTTGGACAGTGTCTTGTGTTGGATAGCGTCTTGTATTTGTCAGTGTCTTGTGTTTGATAGTGTTTTGTGTTGGATAGCGTCTTGTATTTGCCAGTGTCTTGTGTTGGACAGTGTCTTGTATTTGACAGTGTCTTGTGTTGGCTAGCGTCTTGTATTTGTCAGGGTCTTGTGTTTGACAGTGTCTTGTGTTGGATAGCGTCTTGTATTTGTCAGTGTCTTGTGTTGGACAGCGTCTTGTATTTCTCAGTGTCTTGTGTTGGATAGCGTCTTGTATTTGTCAGTGTCTTGTGTTTGACAGTGTCTTGTTTTTTATAGCGTCTTGTATTTGTCAGTGTCTTGTGTTGGACAGTGTCTTGTGTTGGACAGTGTCTTGTATCTGTCAGTGTCTTGTGTTGGACAACGTCTTGTATTTGTAAGTGTATTGTGTTTGACAGTGTCTTGTTTTTGTCAGTGTTTTGTGTTGGATAGCGTCTTGTATTTTTCAGTGTAAGTAAGTGAGTAAAATATTTGCTTTACTTCACTTTTCGGACAGTATGGCCATTTAAGTGAAAATTCCAGGTATTACAATATCCCATATTGTATAGTTAAAGTAGTAAAGGAAAGACAAAGCTAACAAAAGCATGTTCGTACTAAAATATTCAGTTTAAAGTGTTTGATGTGATAAGATGACGATGCTCCTGGCACCTATATGTAATGAGTCTGATGACATGTTGTAGCGCCTGCACTACAACACAGTTTAATGGGTATAAAAATATCAGTATAAATAATGTAAAATATGAAGTGATTATAAAATGAACGACTTATCAAGTCACTATATCTCCATGAAATTGGAGTGATTGTGTAAAAAGTCTATGTCTAATAATTAAAACATGTAATATAGGTTACATTCCCGAGGGTAAGTAAGTAAAATATTTGCTTTACTTCACTTTTCGGCCAGTATGGCCATTTAAGTGAAAATTCCAGGTATTACAATATCCCATATTGTATAGTTAAAGTAGTGAAGGAAAGACAAAGCTAATAAAAGCATGTTCGTACTAAAATATTCAGTTTAAAGTGTTTGATATGATAAGATGACGATGCTCCTGGCACCTATATGTATCGAGTCTGATAACATGTTGAAGCGCCTGCACTACAACACAGTTTAATGGGTATAAAAATATCAGTATAAATAATGTAAAATATGAAGTGATTATAAAATGAACGACTTTTCAAGTCACTATATCTCCATGAAATTGGAGTGATTGTGTAAAAACTACAAGTCTTAAGTCAAAACAGTGTCATTGTCAAAACAAATATATAATATATACTATAATACTATATACTATAATCAAAAAAAGTAAACCCATTTAGACATAAATATGAATGACATAAACAATGAACAAAGAAACCATTAAGTAAGTAAGTAAATGTCTTCTTTACTTCACGTTTCGGCCAGTATGGCCAGAGAAATCATTAAATCACAAACATTTTTCAAAAATTAAAGACTTACAGTGCCCCCACAGTTGGTAATAAGGTCTGTGATATTGGAGGACATCACAGAGCGATCACGAACCGTGAGGACACCGTAAGTCACCACAGGCTAATTGTACGGCAATGGCTTCTCTATGACATGCTGCATTATCCGCCAGGATGCCACAGAGAAACCATTGAAACAATGAAATGAAAAACTAATTATATGACAATGGTTTCTTTCGGACATCCCGTCCAACACCAGGATGCCAAAGAGAAACCATTTACAAAAACGAATACATACAATAGAAATACTTAAGACAGTCCCGTATACTAATAGAACGTTAGACACACATCCACATACCGATTCCGATTTTATTGAACATCACAAACCAATGACTATGCTCTGTATTTACCGCCAAACCGATTTAATATAGATTGAAAAGTAATGCAAAATACTCTAGACCCATATGTAATTACGTGAGAAAAACACAATATTAATAAAACGTTTGGGTGTACTTGGCCTTCTATGAAGTTGCCCAGGGGGGACCACGCGGAGGTGACACCCATCCCCCCCCCCCCCACACATTCCCGAGGGAACTGAATAATAAAACCAGCAGGGGTGTCCCTGAATAGCTCAAATAAGGAATTAAATGCAAAATACTTCCTTCTGAAGGACATGTCTTACAGTGAGACGAGTATTGCAGCACATAGGTTGCAATTCTCCTCTCAATAAATAGCCGTTTGTGAAATAGGCATGGCCAATTCTGGCCCTGCATAAGACAACGTCATCTCTTCGGCGTTCCATTGGTGTAAAAGATCGCTTAATGATTGGTTGTACCTCGAACAATTTGCTGGTGACATTGATGTTCCATTCACCCTGCAAAATGTCATCAAGGTAGACCGAGATGTTATACTTGAAATCAGTATATGGTATATAATAAAACTGGTTTGTCTTAGGTGTACATTCTGGTGAGCGTACAACGCTAATTGCGTCGAGCTCCACCTCCATGTCCTCCAGATGGGGTTGGAGTCTTATACCCAAAGGAGGTATAGTCCCTGGCTTGTTATTAAACAATCTCTTGTATTCAGGGTTGACAACACACGAGTATGCCGGGCTCTCAGGATTTGCTTTCATTTTCATATAGTATTGCAGGCTCAGCTTCAACCGGCGAGTCTCTAAAGAGGGCTCACCGGTCTTCACCTGAAGACTCTCGATTTTTCAGTGTCTTGTGTTTGGATAGCGTCTTGTCTTTGTCAGTGTCTTGTATTTGCCAGTGTCTTGTGTTGGATAGCGTCTTGTATTTACCAGCGTCTTGTGTTGAACAGCGTCCTCTGTTTGCCAGTATCTTGTGTTTGTCAGCGTCTTGTATTTGTCAGTGTCTTGTGTTTGACAGTGTCTTGTATTTGCCAGTGTCTTGTGTTTGACAGTGTCTTCTATTTGTCAGTGTCTTGTGTTGGATAGCGTCTTGTATTTGTCAGCGTCTTGTGTTGAACAGCGTCTTCTATTTGCAAGTGTCTTGTTTTGCGTCTTGTATCTGCCAGTGTTGGTCAGTGTCTTGTATTTGTCAGTGTCTTTTGTTGGATAGCGTCTTGTATTTGCCAGCGCCTTGTGTCGCGTCTTGGACTTGGCAGTGTCTTGTGTTGGATAGCGTCTTATATTAGCCAGTGTCTTGTGTTGCGTGTTGTAACTTCCAGTGTCTCATTTTCTGCGACGCTGGCCCAACGTTGTGTCAACATTGGATGAATGTCTCGTGTTTGCCGAGTCGATTCAGCAATGTTTTGTGTGTTACGAATGACGATAGCCGCCACAAGCAGTCATTATGCCTGATAAGAACTCATCAAAACAGAACACGGATACTCGTAGTGTCATCTCCTAGTCAATAGTGCCGGATCCAAGGCCAAGACAAAGTGCTAGCTGCTTCTCAGAAGTACTTGGTCCCACTTTCAGTGATCAAGCTAGGACTAGATTCAAGGTTAAAGCAAACAGTTCCTTGCTGCCGCATGAGGATTTGGGCAAATCTATTAGACTATAACTGCTGCAACAGATAATACACGGTGTTGATAAGGGTGGCTAATAGTAGAACTAGCCAGTAGTTTACTCCAGAACCTCTATTCAAAAGCAATGGTAAAGCTGGTTCCCCACAATAATGCCGCAAAATCCGCGAGTCGGTGATTTAAAATTTGTTTTACATGTATGAGAAATGGACATTATGAAAATGCATGACAACTGTAAGGAGGATATATGTATATAGAACATTAAAGTGTTGCAGTTATAGTTTTTATCAAAGGAATATCAATGCCGTCGCCCACTACACCGGAGTACAATCGCAGTAACTAGCCAGTTTTTAAAGAAAGAAAGGTGAGCTGAAAAAGGAATAGTGTGGATTGAGGAGAAAATGAGTGACTGTGGGATTGTTGTCAGATAACAGGCATCTGAACTGCAAGCAGATGTGCGGAGGGCTGGTCAGGGCGGGATACAGGTGCATGATAAATGTGCAACAAAATAAACCAAGATATCCAGCATTCTGGTAAACTACGTCAGAATAGAATGATAAACAGCAAACGCCAGATTCCTTGCTTTAGGTCAATCTATCATTTGTAGAGATTGTGGTGAATGTCCCCAATCAATAATGGGTCTGTGGTCAATGAGACCAACTGAAACCAACTGGCTGCCGTTCCAGATTTGCCATATATGGATTAGTTGTTAGTGAATTTGTGTCAATATCACAAAACTCATTTAGGTTTTAAACGTGTGTTAAGAGTTAAGCAAATGTTATTTCAACCACAAAAACACATCGATATGTGAATAGCGATACTCAAGTGATTAAATAAACCACTGTTATTTCGCAATATCCAGTACCTGGATAACGACCTATTTAATAATCAGCAGAGAAATGGATTCCCAAGCGCACGCTGATTGCTCGGGTATAAAAAACCGTGAATACGTTATAGCCTGGGGTATTAATTAGTGAGAAAATAGCCAAATGAACGATAGTATTCTCATTAACGTCAACAAATAGGCTCGATCAAGTAAAAAACACTGCCGAAAAAGGGCACAGCATATCATTCTGCAGCACGCTCATATCAGCACCATTAAAACGACCCATTGGCTACTACTAGTACACAGACCATGGGCCCTCATAAACTACAAGTACACATGTAATTAAATCCGCGCATTGTACAACAAATTACATCCAGGACAGTATATAATACAGACTGTAAAAATGAAACGAGTGCAATAATTCTAGTCTGATACGACATCAATGAAAATACATTTGTAAAAATGTGGTAGCCTGACGAAAACGACATGATCCCTTTCTGACATTAGCCACTTCAATGGTCCTTATAATCTGTGAATTAAGTCTATAGCCGCCTTTTTATTTGTCCATCAAATAAGGGAATTTGCATGAGAAATGAACATGTTTTGATTCCAATTGTATATAACTATATCTCAATATGATGGTATTTTTACACACTTCAGGTGGCCCTGTGGGTAAAACAAAACAAATAATGACTCGGTGTTTTAACCCTTACGACGCTGAAATATTTATGTAGATAACCATGGAGATCAAAGGTTTATTTTCAATTTGAAATCATCATAAATGTCTTAGTTAGCTATTTCCGCTTCATTTGAATACATATGTTATGGGTCTGCGGCCATTGTGAATACTTCACTCTATTTTACTCTACAGACGGGTCTAAAGACGGGTCACCGCGCTAAAAGGGTTAAGGGGTAGTATTCACTAAAACCAATAAAATTCACTTGTGAAAGCAAAATCATTATCCCACGTGATGGTTTTAATGATGTTACCATACTGTAGTTTTATTAGTAACAAGCAAAGCGAGAGACAAACTTGTAGTTCCCACCAATGATGATAGTACAATCATCCATTATAAATGAGGCTTCTGTTCCCGGTGTAGCAGTTTCAGCGTACCCCCCTTTCAGCATACCGGGGAGTACGTTGAAACTAGTTTCAGCTTACCGGCGGTACGTTGAGCGTACCCCCCCCCCCCCCCCGATACGCTGAAACTGGAATTACCTTCCCTAGTTGACACTAGTTTCAGCGTACCGGGGGGTACGTTAAAACTAGGTTCAGCATACCGGGGGGCACATTCAAACTAGTTTCATAGTACCACCCGGTATTTTGAAACTGAAAAAATCCACTTTTAATTTACCCGTCTACCATTTAGGCCTACAGTGCCTACACACAAAATATGATTATTGCTGACCTCTTAAGTAGCCTACTGTTAGACCTAGATTTAAAAAGATGTGTCGCCACGATTCGCTGAAACCACAATGCATAGCATAGTCAAGGCACAATCAAGTTCAAGGTTTAACCCTTTAGCTGCCAAATTATTTAATTGGCATTTCCACCCACCTGAAGTTGTGTCTCGCTAACGCGATACACAACTTCAAGTGAGTGAAAATTATTCAGATTTGACTAAATGTCCCAGCAAACATATATATGTATAACGTTTGTACAACGTCAACGTCAGACCAACGTCGAAGACGTTGGGTTGACGTTGTATAAATGCTATACAAATGTGCTATGTTTGCTGGGGTAGGTCAACGATTTTGTGAAATCTTGTTTGATGTCTCGTTTTATCCTTAACATGTTCAAAAGCGGGTATTTATTGTGCTAATAAAAAATTAAAAAAACAAATATAATCGGGATCGGCGGTCAAAGGGTTAACATTACAGTTTTGACATGTGCGTTCTTTTTTTTCATGTACCGGCAATTTGGTTTGATGTATAGATAAGTGGTATTGTGTATGTTGTAAGCATGCGTGCAAGGTAGGACCGTATGCGGCTATTTTTTTAATTTTTTTTTTCATCCCTGAAAATAATTACAAAAGTATAGGGGCTACGAAAATAGACAGTTGTCAACAGTCTTCAAAACAGGCGCGGTAACATGACCAACGTTATATCTGAAATAGATACATCGTTACATACGACAACTATAAAAAAAACAGCGCGAGACTAGTTTTTTCGTTAATTAGCCCTAAAGATCATAAGGTTATATTGAGATTAAAGTGTTTCCAGACATCGCGCAAACCCATTTTTTCACTAGTGGCCATAGAAATCCAAGGGTTATAAGGTGATTAAAATGCCGTTAGTTGCCATAGATGGTTATATTTATAACATAGTTGTTGATAAGTTGCCCTAAAGATCAAAGGGTTATAATTATAGAGATTGAAGTGTCTCCGAAAATTTCCCAATGCTATGTCAGTATGTGATGAAAAAATAAAATGTAATATGTGTTATCATTGAAAATTAACCGGCAAAATTGATGGGGGTAGTTTAAAACTAGAGGGAGTAACTTGAAACTAGCTTCAAATCACCCCCGGGGGTAACCTGAACAGGGGGCCGGTAATCTGAAAATGTTACACCGGCTACGGCATTAGCAATGCAGCTACTATCAGGAATCCTGATGAGCGACCTCTGCTACAAAAGCTGCTTCCAAAAATCATCATAAGTCAATAGAAGAAGCAATTACGTATTATCGCCGCCAGCTTGACTACGTGACGTGCTGTAAGTGTAACACTACAACAAAGTCTTACTAACAGTCATTTGCCGAGACAGGTAATTTGCCATAAATCGTTGGACAAGTGCTACTCGATGCCTAGCCTAAAGCGCTGAAATATCTTTGTATAAACCATGGAGACCAAAGGGTTTTTTTAATTTCAAATCATCATAAATGTCTTAGTTAGCTCTTTTTGCTACATTTAAATACTTATAGTAACTATGACTCTTACAGTGCGGGGATCGACTTTAGACGTCGGAATCTGACGTCTACAGACGTCAGATTCTGACGTCTAAAGTCGATCTCCGAGCTGCAAGGGTTAGGGCAGTGACTCAGCATTCGGGTGTAGGTACAGCAGTCATCTCAATTTTCGCCCCCATACATCTGAAATGTCTCGATAGTGCAAATAACTAATACAAACTTTCCAGATCATGTTGTCAACGCGGTGACATGAATGACAAAATGGCCGAATTAGATGGTCATACGAGGCGTCCAAGCACGCCAAGGGTGACGACGGTGTAAAGCATAGTTATCAGTATAAAACAAAAAGGAACAAGACTACATAAGTCCAGGAGCTCCCGCGACGAATTAGAATTTGATTTAAGCAATTTTGTATAGGGTTATTAATGTAGTCCTAGTCTAGGTCAAAAATCAAGACGCAAGACAACTAGGTCTAAGAAGACCAGTCTAAGAGTAAGATAAGAACTAGACAGTCTGTCAGAGATTGCAAACCTCCATTGAAATTAATGATCCTAATCAGTATCCCAGTAATGGTCTACCTATCTGGCATGGCTTACCCGATATCAGGCCAATCGAGTTAACTAATAGCTGATTTACGGTCATTTTGAATTCGATATAAATTAGTTAAAAACTTAGGGTGCATCCTCCCCCGAAACCTCAAATTTTGTTTTATAGTAATGGACTAACATCTAACACAGTTTGCAAAATATTGGGCATGTGAAAGTAAATAATGGCCGATAGGGGGCCATTTTGAATTTGAACGAGTCTGAATTTTTCAAGATGCATCCTCAGCTGAAATCTCACATTTCATTCTATAGTAATCGTCTAGCTATCTAGCACGGTTTACCAAATATCGGCCATGTGAAAGTGAATAATGGCCTAAAGGCGGCCATTTTGAATTTGATCAAGTCAAAATTTTCCAAGATGCATCCTCAGCTGAAATCTCACATTTCATTCTATAGTAATGGTCTAGCCATCTAGCACGGTTTACCAAATATCGCCCATGTGAAAGTGAATAATGGCCGATAGGAGGCCATTTTGAATTTGATCAAGTCAAAATTTTTCAAGATGCATCCTCTCCTGAAATCTCACATTTTGTTTTATAGTAATGGTCTAGCCATCTAGTACGGTTACTAAAAACCGGCTATGTGAAAGTGAATAATGGCCGATAGGCGGCCATTTTGAATTTGATCGAGTCAATTTTTTTCAAGATCCATCCTCTCTTGTAATCTCACATTTTGTTTTATAGTAATGGTCCAGCTATCTAACACAGTTTACCAAATATCAGCAATGTGCAAGTAAATAGTGGCCGATAGGCGGCCATTTTGAATTCGATTGAGTCGAAAGTTTTTAAAAGGCATCCTCTCTCGAAACGTCACATTTTGTTTTATAGTAATGGTCTAGCTATCTAGCACGGTTTACCTGATATCAGGCCTATCGAGGTAAATAATGCTGATTGTCGGCCATTTTGAATTCGTAAGTTAAAAATTTTCAGGGTGCATCCTCCCCCGAAAACTCACACTTTGTTTTATAGTAATCAGGTAATGGTCTAGCCATCTAGCACGGTTTACCAAATATCAGCCATGTGAAAATGAATAATGGCCGAAAAGGCGGCCATTTTAAATTTGATCAAGTCAATTTTTTTCAAGATGCATCCTCATCTGAAATCTCACATTTCGTTTTACAGTAATGGTTTAGCCATCTAGCACGGTTGACCAAATAACCAAATAACGGCCATGTGAAAGTGAATAATGGCCGATAAGCGGCCATTTTGAATTTTATCGAGTCAAATTTTTCCAAGATGCATCCTCTCCTGAAATCACACATTTTGTTTTATAGTAATGGTCTAGCCATCTAGCACGGTTTACCGAATAACGGCCATGTGAAAGTGAATAAAGCTGATTGGCGGCCATTTTGAACTTTGACAAAATGATTTTTTTCAAAATAGATCCTCTCCTGAAGCCTTACAATTTGTTTTATAGTAATGGTGTAGATACCTTGAGCGGTTTTCATGATATTCCACAATATCAGGCCTGTCGAGGTGAATAATGGCTGATAGGCGGCCATTTTGAATTTTATCAACTTCAATTTTTTCAGGATGCATCCTCTCCTGAAACCTTACAATTTATTTGATATTAATGGTGTAGCTATCTTGAGCGGTTTTCATGATATTCCGCAATATCAGGCCTGTCGAGGTGAATAATGGCCGATAGGCGGCCATTTTTAATTTTATCGACTTGAAATTTTTCAAGATGCATCCTCTCCTGAAACCTCACAATTTGTTTTATAGTAATGGTGTAGCTATCTTGAGCGGTTTTCATGATATTCCGCAAAATCTTTCAGTCGGATTTACCGATGTTATAAATTAGGTCAAAGTGCTGGGTCAACTTCAAGGTCAAGGTCCAAAAACCTGAAAAGGCACAACTAGGGACCTTAGAGAACATGTATGTGCAATATGACTGTCATCGGCCCAGTACTTTTCGAGATCTGCTCCGGAAACGAAGTGCGCGTCAAAACGTCTAAATAGGTCATAGTTCTGAACCAGAAGTAGGTCAAAGTTCAAATACCCCAAAAGGCACAACTAGACCCCCTAGGGGTGTTGTGTGTAAAATTTGAAGACAATCGGACAAGTACTTTCAGAGATATGCTCCGGAAACGAATTGTTTACGGACGGCCCAACGGCCCAACGGCCCAACGGCCCAACGCCGTCACATCATCATTTTCTCCTCTGCAACCTTGCGTATTGAATTCAGATTAAAAATATTTTAACCCGTCCATTAGCCACCTGGAAGTAACCCACATACCAAAAGTTGTTATCCTAGCTTATTTTCTCACAAAGTTATAGGCAAAAGAAGAGGCCAAAAAAAAACGGAGGTAGAATCCATAGCTCCCTTCGCTCACCTACGGTGACGGCGGGAGCTAACAAAGTACGATGATACATGGATATCACACCTCGCGTTTGGTCGTTCGGTAGGATGTGTAGCAGTCGCACGCACAATGAAAATGAAAAAAAGCAAATCATGAGAATTTTAATGACGATGACGACGTGTGTTTCTGTTGACACAAAAACACAATAGGCATTGTATTTCAGTCACGATCACTTTTTCTAGTAATTACAAATCTGTGTTAAGGGATCATAATAACCCTTATCCGGTGAATTATTCTTGAAATAATTTTCACCATTTCAATTTGGAATTGTTCAGCTTCATATGACGAAAATTATTTATTTTTATGACAAAAAAACATCTACCGTGTCTATTTTTTTTATTACAAAGTAAACACAACATTTTAGCACAATGAGTAGCATTTTATTAGGCCCGGCCTTCCTAATAAGTTTATTGCAAAAATCTTTGTGTCCTAATCTGCGGAACGAGGGGTTACATCAGCATTGAACTAAATGTATCATATTATCTGGGTACCGTAAACCGGGGCTATTTTGCCACCATATTTACATATTTTTATCGCTGTATTAAACCTGTTTTTTTTTAGTGGGAATATATGTCATAAAGAAAACTGCATACGTTAATAAAATGAATAAATACCATTCCAGATTTCAAATTTGTCAAATTTAGAAAAAAACGCGTAAATTTTTTTTTCTGGTTTTGAAATATTTTACAAAAATTGTAAATAGACATAAACATGTTCCCTACAATATAGTATAACTTATAATAGTAGTTATTTTTATTAACTTATGGTATTTATTGAAAACCAGAGGATTTTATCAATTTCCCGAGGGGGTGGCAAAATAGCCCCGGGGGTGGCAAAATAGCCCCGGTTTACGGTAGTAGCTTTTCTGGCGACGGGAGGAGTCAAGCGTCATCCGCATAGCAGTGCAAGCAAACACGGGACAATCACCCAATGTTGTTTCAATGCCGAGCCAGCGTTGAAGACGTTGCAACAACAATAAAACAGTATTGGGTAAATGACACGTTTTTGCTGGGCCAGTGTCGTAGACAATTTGTCGGCATTGAACCAGCATTGGTAGGCCTACTTCTTTTGTATCATAGAGATATGCGCATCAACGATTCACTGGCAAGTATTGAATGAATGTTGGCCAGCACCGACGATGGTGATGGAATGAATAAACGTTGAAGATATATATTTTAACTTGTCACCTTGTTTTTTTTCCTTAATTATATCCTGGACATTTAGGATTCTGGCCCATAAGGAAGACTAATACAGTTATGTCTACAAAATATTAAGCCGAATTTGTGTCTATAGCCGGGCCTCGGAGTTCGGAAACTTTTTTTCTAGTTTATTTTCAAGTTTGTTTTAATTTTGATTATTTTTGACAATATATAGCTCACATATTCAACAATCAGTGCATGACAACAAGTGAGTAAACTTAATCATAATTTGTTTAATTTGAAACCGAATATTTACAATTATCGCTGTGTCAACAAACATTTCATCCCCAAGAACAGTCATTTGCCATGCTGATACAAAAGATGAAAATCATTGTGATCGATTAAAAGGTGATGCCGTAATATAAATTCACGGTTCCATTGTAATGTCAGCAGTTATTTTTGAAAACTTCTAATATGATATGCTGACAAATCGGCCAAAAAAAGGACAACTTGAAAAAGCAATCCTCAACGTAGATGTATCAAAGAGAACAGACATGAAAGCGGGAACAAAACCCTCAGTCAAACACTGGCCATGCATATCCCAAAGTTTACAGACAATTCAATTGGCGAGACGGGCGCAGATCTAATTTAGGGATGGTGGACATCAGGCAATTGGAAGTGTTGAATGCAGACTGATGGCTTAAAGTGCAGCTCCGAGTCATAGATGGACATTTCTGTGGACAGACACACACAGTCTCACTAAAACCACATAGATATTGTCCTTGGAAACGTTACTACACAAGCCAATCATCTCATGACTACTGGACACAAAGGTTCTGAGTAAATAACATATCACCTGGTCTATTAATTTAATAGAGAAACAAAATGACAGATGACAATAGACCTTAGCTCCAAAGAGCTCGTTTTTATTGCCAAATTATAAAAGAAACCAGCGACTCATCACACTTACAGTGGTGGTCATTTTAAATCTCATCCGCGTCATATTTAAACTTGTGTCGCCTAAATGAAGGGTTAAATAAAATCAATTAAAAAGCTTAAGGAAAACAAGTATTTAGTGTCATAGAGTAAAATGTGAACCTGAAGCAGCAAACCATCTATTTATTTTTCCAAAAAAATTGAACTATCATCAAATGAAGAATATGTTTTTAAATAATATATTTCTTGCATGTGAAAATATGTTGAAATTTCATGGTAGACCAAGGGTTGACGCTAACATTGCTTTCTATCCAGGCTGATCTCACTTTCATTTTAAATGTCTTCTCTACTCCTCTCAGCGGTTATCAGCAGTATGAAAGCCAAGTGAGACTACAAACAAACTAATTTAACGATCAATACTAAAGTGAGACTACAAACAAACTAATTTAACGATCAATACTATCACACGGCCGCAGCAAGTACTCAAAAAAACTGACAACCAAACTGCAATCACGTCAACCTTTCAGCGCGGGGACCGTCTTTATACGTCAGAATCTGACGTAAGTTCGTACAGTAAGCAACCAACCTAAAGATTTAAAAGTCGATGTCGGATAATTATAACAAATTCGTTCTTTACATTTGGGGATGTACCCACCCCCTTCAACACAGAAGTGAAGTGAAGATATGTTTCGATCTCAACACAATTTCCCATGGTTTGACCAAGGGAAATCTAACAAGAGCACACTCGACAATAGCCCGCCGCCATTATCGAACTTGACGTTATTAGTGCGGCCACAAGGTGAATTATTGACGTAAAATGCAAAAAATCGCAATAAATCCGCCATTTTGATTTTTTTTTAACCATTATTGAGCTTGTCCGAGATTAGTAACATGCATAACACATTTGGGAAGTGTACATGAAAAACTGTTCATGGTCACGCGCCCACAAGGTCAAATTATTGACGTAAAATGTGAAAAATCGCAATAAATCGACCATTTCGAATTTTTTTATAGCCATTATTCGAAGATGATACATGAAAAACTTTTCAAGTTATCGCGCCCACAAGGTCAATTTTTGACGTAAAATGCGAAAAACCGCAATAAATCGGCCATTTTGAATTTTTGTTCGGCCATTATTGAACTTATTATTTATGTACCTTATCTGACATGAATCCTTGGGATTGGTCCCTGAGACATTGTCAACGTTGTACATTGAGCGCGTGAACGAACATATATAAACCAGTGGATAACAGCCCCACCAGCATGACCATTAATACACGGAGATGTTTTTTTTCTGCTTTGTATATCCCACTCAAAATGTTTTAGTACTAGCACCACAGAAAAGTCATAGAGGCTGATTGCAACACTTTCCCGGTTGGCAGTGATATCCATTCTGCACTGATCGATTTTAAGGAGAGCTCGGGTGCCGGGGGCTTGCAAAATACAGGCCCTATTATGTCATGATAGATGAAGGCAGGTAGATGCCACTCTTGAAGATTCATTAGTCCCCATGCTCAGTATTGGAGCGTGTTTTTTTTCTTGTAAACCATATTGTTGCAGTCCTACTCACTCTTCGTTTATTGGGATATCCATACACATCGGGTTGGCAAATCTGAACCCATACCCTTGTCCTCCTGAATGTATTTGTTTCTATTTTTCATTCATTTGAAGCTGGAATTGCTAACGCAATTTCCAGCTTAAAGTGACGAAAAAATATTACTATTTATGAGAAATAGACACCAACCAGATTGAATAATTAGATGAACAGATCACCTTCGACAGAATATTACCAATTTTAGGGTCATTTCATTTGATTTGGAACTAGCTTGAAACCGTATTTATATAGCCTATCCCAGTAAACACAAAAGTTTGTATAACATTTATAAAATGTTAGAACAACGTGAAGACGTTGGGCCGACGTTGCCATGTGTCGAAGTCTACTTGACTTTACAGAAATCAGGAAATAGGCAGTGATAAGCATATTTTTTTCCACGTGAGATCCTTAAAAGCATTATCAAGTTCACCCAACAAACAATCTTGAGACGTTGACCCAATGAGGGGATAATGTTGAGCCAGCGTCGCCGACGGTGAACCATTGTCAAACCAGCATTTGGTCAACGTCTCGTGGTTTCTATTACTTACATAGTTATGAGGGAAATTCGTCGAAACTACGAAGATATATCGCATTCACACACGAATTTGTCATTTTTCAGGCAAAAAGGGTTGTTGAATAATACTTAATACTAGATAACAGTGAAATACGTCATATTATATACACAGGGCTAAGTTACATAAGGTGCCGAAGACTTGCCACACACATCGACACCCATGACATTAGGAAAATTGCAAAATATATTTACAGTGCATAAATCTGCCACTTGTGTGAGATACATGTATGTCTGACGTTACAAGAAAAATGAGACGTTCATCCAACGTTGGTATGATGGCGGACCCAACATTATACCAACATTGGATCAAAGCTTCGTGTCTGCTGATGCATTATCAGAAAATGTATGCAGGTGACGCAAACAAAGGCAATAAAGGTAGCGTTGATGCAATGTTGGTATTAGGCTGGATCAACATCTGCGGCGCTGGCCCACCATTATAGCAGCATTGAACGCCGATGTGTTATCAGAATACATATATTGTACTTGAGGTTTAACCCTCATCCTGCTAAGTTTATTTATTTTAATTTTCACCCCCTTTAAGTTGTGGCTCGCTAGCGCGATCCACAGCTTCAAACTGCCTAAAATTACTCATATCCGTTTAATTTTAGCACAAATATTTACAAATCTTGATGTTTAGACACACATTCATTCCCAATAACACCGATTTCGTCGACTAATAAAACAGAATAAAAACGACACTATTCGTGATCAGCAGGATAAGGTTCAAGATTGTGATAAAGTTCGTTACCTGAGCCTGAGCTGGGTGACCAGTGTTGATCTCTTTCAGCCTGTGAATACCCTGTTGGATCTCCTTCAGCCGCCGTAAGCTGTCCTCTGTAATCAAACACAGCAACACACGTCAGCAAAAACACAGGCGAAACTCACACACAGGCTCAACATTTACGTCACTCCCAGCAAACACGATACATTGACACAATGCCGGGTTAATGTTGGGCCGCCGTCGGAAACGGCGGCCCAACATTAACCCGGCATTCTGGCAATGTATCGTGTTTGCTGGGTTACAGCTCTATGCTCTTGAATCAAGATGCTGCTGCTGTTGCAGAGGCTGCCAAATATGCTGATATTCTACCTACTGCTGTTCAGCTCAAAAACTCAAATCCGGCTAATCACACCTGACATTAAGGACTCATCTCGGCGAAAAAAAACTACACTCAACCTATTTTATAATGGTGTTAAGCGTTGGGCCAACGAGGTCGGGCTGGTTGGTTTTCCGAGTGACGACCCCCGTAATCCTTCCGTTAACTCCTAATCCTGGATGCTGCAATATTTCCAGAAATAGAAAAATAGCCCCGAGCGCGCAGGTACTTTGTTGATTTTCAAACGAAACATAAAATCCTCATTTATCATGATTATGAAGTGTGTGTGTGTCTGAGGATAGACACGTAGCTTAGCTGCTGCTTTAAACGTGGAGCAGGCACTACACGTCTGTAACAAGGGCGTCAGCTTTCTCAGCTAATAGCATCCATTGCTAGTATTGTTGACCTATCCGCTCGCGATATGGCATTTGATATGGTATACCTCTGTGCATCACCTGGGAGACGAGCAGGCCACATCTCTACTGCTCACCAATTAGCCGCCAATTGACAAACGTAACATTGTTGCAATGGAAGCGGTGGCACGAAGCCATATTCCCATGTGAATAAAAAGTCACGCGCCGCAAAAAACAGGGCAGAAAAAAACGCAGCTGTTATTTATGAGTTGACACAAGTGGCTGTTCTTGTGTTTCTTCTGTGCTTTTCTTGCTGATTGTGGCAGCTTACGCTGGTGGCTAGCTGCTTGTTCTGGTCTATTGTGGAAGATGCATCAATCCCAGAGGTTGAGACTGACTGCATCCTTAGTAAAGCCAGGAGAGGTGAAATACGGGCGGCCTGACCAGCTCCAGTGAGCTGCCAGTAATGTCCGGCTGGCTGCTGGCTTCTGTCCAGCCCAGCACAGACAGCGATACTTGGCCTTGTTCTGGTCTTATTGCTGTTTGCTTGCCGTGTTAAGTGGTGGCAGATAGCTACCTCTACTCATTACAACTATACGGTAGTAACAAGCCACCCAAACCACGACGCGCTCCACCAAATGATATCAATACAAACCCGATAAATGAGGTAAAGTCCTCTTAGAAAACAAACTTGATTAGATAGTCGCTAACCCTAAAAAGCATCATGGTGGAAGTTACACTATACAAAAAATTGTACTGTCGGAGGTCAAGCATATAGATGCAACTAGATATCCATTGTACAATTTCTTATCTATAGAGTAATGAAAACTACACCCGTATTAGCCCATATTACACAGTTCTCAACTTATGAGTGTGATTGACCTCTGTTTGGTCACCACAGGTCAAACATAGGCCCCTACTTATATTTCAAGATGCACTTAGGGTTCGAAAACCGAACACAAAAAATATTTCAAGAAAAGCGACATGGACTTATAATCGAGCATGGAGTGTTTTATTTGAGCATAGAAAATGCAAACTTGCAAAGTTTTGTACTAGTGAATAAATTAGCATAGCTTCATTAATACATTAAGTTGAACAATTTCAATTTTCACTCACTTGAAGTTGTGTCTCGCTACCGCGATCCACAACCTCAAGTGGCTGAAAATTACTGATATTTGTTTAAATTTGACACCAAACATTTGCGAATCTTGATGTTTAAACACTGTTTTTATTCGCAATAACTGTGATTTAATCGGCTAATAAAACAGATATAAAACGACTATAGTCGTGAACAGCGGCCAAAGGGTTACGTAGCTATGTTACGTAATGTTAATTAGATTGTATACCTGCATTGTCTACACATGGTTTTAAAGTAAGTAAAATTGTGGATTAACGTCATTTTTTCACCAGACGGTCTCTTAGCTCTTACAACTTTTGAAATATGTTCATACAAACCAGAGAGACTAAAGGGTGTTTTTAATAAATCATCATAAAAGTCTTAGTTAGCTCTTTCCGCTTCATTTGAATACCTATGTTACGGGTCTACGGCCATTATAACTAATTTATTTCTTACAGTGCGGGGATCGACTTTAGACGTCATAATTCGACGTCTACAGACGTCAGATACTGACGTCTAAAATCGATCCCCGTGCTGTAAGGGTTAACTGAACCAAAAATCTCATAAAACAGTTATATCTAATATCTAATAAGAAGGAAACGGGTGTGCAAAATAAATATCCTCAAAATTAGAACTTCTCTCTGTATTTTTTCAATTCACTAGAGGTGATGATTCCTGCTGTAATTTCGGCTAATTTAGGGTCGTGACCATCCCAATTGTACATTGAAACACATGCAAACTGCCTCAATTCCACAGGCCAATTTTACTATTTTTCGCCCTCTCCTTATGGACATTAAACACACCAAAATAAGAGGTATCCACTATTAAAGAACAAAAAACTGAATCCAGGGAAGTACGTGTTAGATGAAGGCTTGGTTTAAGGGCCATACTTGAACATTCCCACGCAAGTTTCGTCTACATGATAAATTTCACTGAATTGGCTGCCTCGTGATAATAATAAAAGAGCAAAATGAATGGACTAGTACCAATAAAACATCACATAATGTAGGCGCGAAAAGAGTTTACTGGAGTATCAGGCGATATTGCGCATATTTAATTTTGGCCGCTGCGACCTAGGTTTTCACCGATGCGAACCCATTTTCGAACGCAATTGGTGAAATAGAAATACGGTATAAATGCACCCTTATGACAAGGATCAGATTCGAAATAGCCGGCCCGAGCATGTGCTCATCCTACCAACTTGCTAAAAGAGTTTAAAAATGGCTTGGAACAGACCCGAAATGGTCACCCTAAATAAGCCGAAATCGAGTGTGTTTACTGATGATGAATTATCACACCACCTATTTTTAATATGGCTATTCCAACTTATTGTGAATTAAAAATAATACAGAGAAGTCGTATTTTTGTGGATATTTAATAAGCAGACGTTGTTTGCTTCATGCAGGATATCAGATATAACTGTTTCCTGATAATCTAGCATGAATGCAGTGGATGAAAAGGATGTGTGTCTGGTATGTGACAGGGGGTGTTAAGTTTAGCATAATTTGAACTATGGTGACATTTTTACACGACAAAATCGGTCTGGCCAGCATACCGATATCGGACCTCTTATTGAACAAGGTCTCACCACACAAATTCAAACGCGCATATCATTATGAAGTTAAATTGATAGTTACGACCTTTTGAGGATTATTTTTTGCAAAAGCATCGACATTAGAAACGATAAAGATAGCATGTAGTCCCTACGTAGTAGTAGTAGTAAATCATTGCTTTGCGTCACTTTTCGGCACAAAAGGTCTTTTAAGTGACATTATAATACGATAAAAACATTGTAGTCAATTAATGAGATGAATGATGTACAGATGATGATGTGAGGGTGGGGTGAGAGGGCATGGTGGGTTATTGAGAGCGTTTTCCTTCGCTCGCCCAATAAGGGGTTCTGGGCATGTCTAGGGGATATACCCCCAGACATGCCCAGACGGCCGTAGTCCCTACGCTGGCAGTAAACGGCCTATAGCACAGTCACTTGTCACTAGGACAAATTTTACTGTGCATGGGCAAAATAAAACACTAATCAACATCGTCTCAAGTTTACTGAGAAGGATAGTTAGTGAAATATATGATCTCTAAACATAACATTGATTACGAAACGTTTGAAGAGCAGCGAATGTCTGTGTAGAATGTGTATCGCCGTTTCAGACTGTGTGTTTTGTAAATGCTGATAGACCATACAATGTATGTGGCAAATTCACAGTTTCACGTAAACAGTGTGTTACAGATAAACAGGTGTGTTGGATGACGTAGAAACCCAGTAAAACGTTTACTCGGAGATGCTTTAATGTTGGGCCATCCCATGCAATGCTGGTCAAACAACAAAACAGGCATTAGGCCAAGGTATTGTTTGTTGGTAAGTGCTGGCTGGCTCTGATATAACAAGCTTCAATAGATTTCACGGTAATCATCCATATCTAGTGAATATTGTGTTAGCCCTAACAACGCGTGTTTTTTTTTATTTGAAATCATCATAAATATCTTAGCTAACTCTTCCCGCTTCATTAGAATACCTATATTACGGGTCTACGGCCACTGTACAGGTTTTAATTATTTCATCGTCTGTATACGTCAGAATCTGACGTCTACGGTCCCCGCGCTAAAAGAGTTAAATCGCTTTTCGCTCGCACATTGTGGCAATATCCCGACAGAAGGACAAAGTACAATTATACACTGAACGCAAAGGTTGTGAGGTTCAAATAATATAACCGAACCGACTGAAACATCGGAAGCGACTAATTACATAGAGAAAGAGCGCTAAGAAATATTTGTTTCTACATTACCATTTTAGAAATTTGTCTGACTTGAATATTCTGTTATAAAAGAAAGGATTTTAAACAGACCATAATGTAAACGATACATTTTTATTTGAGATGCCATGCTATTGCTAAAGAATATTGGCATTTTGGTCATCTTGGTCAAAGAAAATGTCCGAATTGATAAATTGACATTTAGTTGCCTACATATAGCTGTCATAGTACATGGTCTTTAAAATAATATTAGATGTAAATAAGCTGGTGTGCCGTTTAAGCTGATCGAGGAATCTCTGAAATGATGCGGTTGGTGCTCATTGCAGAATAAATCAGAATACTTTGTCGAGACGTAACCTAATGTCGGAAATGCATTAGGTGAGAGGCATTTAGAAGATGTAATAGCTCATTTTGACAGGTGGAAAGGTCATATGAAATCTCGGGTGAGCCTTAAATTAGCCAGGCATGTGGATGATATGCTATTAATACATAAGATGACTGGCAGAGAGGCGTTAGTGTGTGTGTTCTATTTTAGCTTCCATGCTCTGTCGGCGCCCACGTCTATCATGGTATACTGCTCTGTGACCAGCATCAAGGTAGCTGACCACTAACATTTCCTGGAAATGCACAAAATTACACCATAAACTGTAAATCGAGCCTATCAACCACATTAAAAATGATTGGAAGTGTGAAAAAAATCACATAAATAAACATGGAAGATGTTTATCCCTTTAACCGAGCACTGACCTATTCAAATTAAATATTCAGCATTTACCCGCTGATCACGACTATATAAAATAGTCGTTTTTAATCCGATTTATTAGCCGATTAAATCACAGTTATTGGGAATGAAATAAGTGTTCAAACATTAAGATTCGCAACTGTTTGGTGTCAAATTAAACAAAACAGTCATTTTCGGCCACTTGAAGTTGTGTCCCGCTACCGCGATCCACAAATTCAAGTGACTGAAAATGTGTGTATATTGCGAAATTCAAGTCCCACTATATATATATATATCAGTGTTTCAAGATTGCAGCATATTTTACTGCGAACAGCTCGTTATCAGGGGTTATACACAGAATGTCTATTGTAGTCTCACAATGTAATCAACATTTTAACCCTTTAAACCCTCACCATGCTTCAAAGCATCATTTTGAATCCCTGCAAACAAACTTAATTGTCCTACAAACTAATAATAATAATAATAATAATAATAATAATAATAATAATAATAATAATAATAATAATAATAATAATAATAATAATAATAATAATAATAATAATAATAATAATAATAATAATAATAATAATAATAATAATAATAATAATAATAATAATAATTATAATAATAATAATAATAATAATAATAATAATAATAATAATAATAATAATAATAATAATAATAATAATAATAATAATAATAATAATAATAACGGATTTTTTTGCATTAGCCTCCTACTCCAATGTTCATTCACTACAAGTAGCTAATTGCAACAGCAATTCGCGGCTTGTAGTGGATGAAGATAACAAGGGTAAAATCAGGCTTGAAAGGGTTAATATTCAAATATAATAACGCAAAACGAAACTTATGTCTTCCTCATTTCGATGAGATTGATCATTTTCTGTGAAATTGATCTCATTTAAAATAAGCCCCATGACACATATAAGAGAGTCCAGAGAAATGTCCCTATATGAGACATTGTTGAATAATTATATCCCTCATAAATTATTTAAGAAAACAAAGTCATATTGCTTAATGTCACATTTCGCCTGAGACGGTCACTTTTAAAAAGTGACTTACTAATATACTAAAAACATTGTCAACTGTAAAATGAAAAAAACTGATGTATAAAATTGATGACGCGAGATTGGGTGATTGGACGTGGAGGGTTATTGAGCAAAATAATGTTTAACGCCATTTTTTGTCACTAATGGTCATTTAAGTGACATTGTAATACGTTAAAACAATAGATGAGATGAAGTAGTAGTAGTAAGTCATTTATTTACGTCACTTTTCGGCACAAAAGGTCGTTTAAGTGACACTGTAATACGATAAAAACGTTGTAGTCAATTGATGAGATGAATGATGTATAGATGATGATGTGAGGGTGGGGGTGATAGGGCATGGTGGGTTATTGAGAGCGTTTTCCTTCGCTCGCCCGATAAGGGGTTCTTGGCATGTCTATGGGATCTACTCCCAGACATGCCCAGACGGCCGGAGGCTTGGTTTTCGCTGTGCAATTTGATGCTGAAACTCCGTGGCATTTCGCGCAGCTCCGCTATCCTCGGGTCGGATAGTCCCCAGAGTAATAATAGGAAGGATAACTCCCTCTGGGTAACTCCATTCATCCGACGTGAGAGACCTAATGTCAAACACGCTATTGCCGGTTATTTAAGGCTACCACATCCACACCAGCGCCAGCACTGATGCGAGAGCTGCATTAGCACCGCAGTAGAGCGGAGGAACCAGGGTATGCCACTGGCAATCCGCCCGATGATTATGGCCAGATTCGAGGAAGCTGCAGCTTATCTTGGATGATTGCTGTAGACTAGTGCTTCCGTACCATGCCATACAGCATGCAACTGACGGAACAGATTCCTAATGACCCTCCCCGGATGGGTAGTAGTAGTAGTAAATCATTGCTTTACGTCACTTTTCGGCACAAAAGGTCTTTTAAGTGACATTATAATACGATAAAAACGTTGTAGTCAATTGATGAGATGAATGATGTACAGAAAATGATGTGAGGGTGGGGGTGATAGGGCATAGTGCGTTATTGAGAGCGTTTTCCTTCGCTCGCCCGATAAGGGGTTCTGGGCATGTCTAGGGGATATACCTCCAGACATGCCCAGACGGCCGGAGACTTGAGTTTCGCTGTACAATTTAATGATGAAACTCGTGGCATTTCGCGCAGCTCCGCTATCCTCGGGTCGGATAGTCCCCAGAGTAACAAGACTACATAAGTCCAGGAGCTCCCGCGACGAATTAGAATTTGATTTAAGCAATTTTGTATAGGGTTATTAATGTAGTCCCAGTCTAGGTCAAAAATCAAGACGCAAGACAACTAGGTCTAAGAAGCCCAGTCTAAGAGTAAGATAAGAACTAGACAGTCTGTCAGAGATTGCAAACCTCCATTGAAATTAATGATCCTAATCAGTATCCCAGTAATGGTCTACCTATCTGGCATGGTTTACCCGATATCAGGCCAATCGAGTTAACAAATAGCTGATTTACGGTCATTTTGAATTCGATATAAATTAGTTAAAAACTCAGGGTGCATCCTCCCCCGAAACCTCAAATTTTGTTTTATAGTAATGGACTAACATCTTACACAGTTTGCAAAATATTGGGCATGTGAAAGTAAATAATGGCCGATAGGGGGCCATTTTGAATTTGAACGAGTCAGAATTTTTCAAGATGCATCCTCAGCTGAAATCTCACATTTCATTCTATAGTAATCGTCTAGCTATCTAGCACGGTTTACCAAATATCGGCCATGTGAAAGTGAATAATGGCCTAAAGGCGGCCATTTTGAACTTGATCAAGTCAAAATTTTCCAAGATGCATCCTCAGCTGAAATCTCACATTTCATTCTATAGTAATGGTCCAGCCATCTAGCACGGTTTACCAAATATCGCCCATGTGAAAGTGAATAATGGCCGATAGGAGGCCATTTTGAATTTGATCAAGTCAAAAATTTTCAAGATGCATCCTCTCCTGAAATCTCACATTTTGTTTTATAGTAATGGTCTAGCCATCTAGTACGGTTACTAAAAAAAGGCTATGTGAAAGTGAATAATGGCCGATAGGCGGCCATTTTGAATTTGATCGAGTCAATTTTTTTCAAGATGCATCCTCTCTTGTAATCTCACATTTTGTTTTATAGTAATGGTCCAGCTATCTAACACGGTTTACCAAATATCAGCAATGTGCAAGTAAATAGTGGCCGATAGGCGGCCATTTTGAATTCGATTGAGTCGAAAGTTTTTAAAAGGCATCCTCTCTCGAAACGTCACATTTTGTTTTATAGTAATGGTCTAGCTATCTAGCACGGTTTACCTGATATCAGGCCTATCGAGATAAATAATGCTGATTGTCGGCCATTTTGAATTCGTAAGTTAAAAATTTTCAGGGTGCATCCTCCCCCGAAAACTCACACTTTGTTTTATAGTAATCAGGTAATGGTTTAGCCATCTAGCACGGTTTACCAAATATCAGCCATGTGAAAATGAATAATGGCCGAAAAGGCGGCCATTTTAAATTTGATCAAGTCAATTTTTTTCAAGATGCATCCTCATCTGAAATCTCACATTTCGTTTTACAGTAATGGTCTAGCCATCTAGCACGGTTGACCAAAAACGGCCATGTGAAAGTGAATAATGGCCGATAAGCGGCCATTTTGAATTTTATCGAGTCGAATTTTTCCAAGATGCATCCTCTCCTGAAATCACACATTTTGTTTTATAGTAATGGTCTAGCCATCTAGCACGGTTTACCAAATAACGGCCATGTGAAAGTGAATAATGACTGATTGGCGGCCATTTTGAACTTTGACAAAATGATTTTTTTTTAAATACATCCTCTCCTGAAGCCTTACAATTTGTTTTATAGTAATGGTGTAGATATCTTGAGCGGTTTTCATGATATTCCACAATATCAGGCCTGTCGAGGTGAATAATGGCTGATAGGCGGCCATTTTGAATTTTATCAACTTCAATTTTTTCAGGATGCATCCTCTCCTGAAACCTTACAATTTATTTGATATTAATGTTGTAGCTATCTTGAGCGGTTTTCATGATATTCCGCAATATCAGGCCTGTCGAGGTGAATAATGGCCGATAGGCGGCCATTTTTAATTTTATCGACTTGAAATTTTTCAAGATGCATCCTCTCCTGAAATCTCACAATTTGTTTTATAGTAATGGTGTAGCTATCTTGAGCGGTTTTCATGATATTCCGCAAAATCTTTCAGTCGGATTTACCGATGTTATAAATTAGGTCAAAGTGCTGGGTCAACTTCAAGGTCGAAGTCCAAAAACCTGAAAAGGCACAACTAGGGACCTTAGAGAACATGTATGTGCAATATGACTGTCATCGGCCCAGTACTTTTCGAGATCTGCTCCGGAAACGAAGTGCGCGTCAAAACGTCTAAATAGGTCATAGTTCTGAACCAGAAGTAGGTCAAAGTTCAAATACCCCAAAAGGCACAACTAGACCCCCTACGGGTGTTGTGTGTAAAATTTGAAGACAATCGGACAAGTACTTTCAGAGATATGCTCCGGAAACGAATTGTTTACGGACGGCCCAACGGCCCAACGGCCCAACGGCCCAACGGCCCAACGGCCCAACGCCGTCACATCATCATTTTCTCCTCTGCAACCTTGCGTATTGAATTCAGATTAAAAGTATTTTAACCCGTCCATTAGCCACCTGGAAGTAACCCACATACCAAAAATTGTTATCCTAGCTTATTTTCTCACAAAGTTATAGGCAAAAGAAGAGGCAAAAAAAAACGGAGGTAGAATCCATAGCTCCCTTCGCTCACCTACGGTGACGGCGGGAGCTAACAATAGGAAGGATCACTCCCTCTGGGTAACTCCATTCATCCCACGTGAGAGACCTAATGTCAAACACGCTATTGCCGGTTATTTAAGGCTACCACGGCCTACATCAGCGCCAGCACTGATGCGGGTGCTGCATTGGCTCCGCTGTTGAGCGGAGGAACCAGGGTACGCCACTGGCAATCCGCCCGAAGATTATAGCCAGATACGAGGAGGCTGCAGCTGCCCTTGGATGATTGCTGTAGACTAGTGCTTCCGTACAATGCCGTAACGGCATCCAACAGACGAAACAGATCCCTAATGACCCTCCCCGGATGGGGGCAAAAAGTACTACTACTAGCAATTATCCCAGTACCCCTCCCCGGATGGGGACAAAAAGTACTACTACTAGCAACCATCCCAGTACCCCATTGATGAGATGAATGGTGTACAGATGATGACGTGGAGTGATAGGGCATGGTGTGTCATTGAGATTATTTTCCTTCCTTTACCCAGGCCTTCAGATTTGGCGTGAGTGATTGCTCACGCACACCATAACTCACGCAAGTGTAAAGTCAGGTGAGCGAAATACAGCTCACCTCAGATTTTTTTTAATTGCAAAATTATAGTTTTTTTCAAAAGTCAGCTATTGCATTTAACTATGGTGAGCGATCACTCGCCTCAGTACTTTGAGGTGAGCTTTCTTTCACTCGCCACCAATTTTCAAATCTGAAGGCCTGCTTTACCCGATAAGGGGTTTTCAGGATGGCTAGGGGAGTCAAATTCGTAAGTGCATAGTGACCAGTGTAATGCATGTAAACTGTGTAGATTGACTGCAGGCACTAATTACACGATGAGACTGCACCACAAAACTGGTTAGCATTCATCAGCAGCAGGCTAAATGTCTAGTGGTGGCATCTCTCAGGAAATGCCACGTCCCTATCAATCTCTGGTGGACTTCCCTGGCCGTTTATTACGACCAGCAGCACGTTAAGCAATGAGAGAGTCGGGGAGGTGTGCACGTCATTGTGGGCCTGGCGAAGCGCTAACAATGGACTACCTGTCACAGCACATGGATCATCCCTCAGCTCTGAACGACACACCTGCTCAACGCTGGGCCACATGCACCTGACGCTAGCCAGACAATGAACGGACATGGGTTTAATTAACGCTGATTTTCTCAATTTGAAATCACCATAACCACAGTCTCAGTTAGCTCTTTTCGCTTCAATTGAATACCTATCGCTCCAATTGAATGTCTACGGCCATCATAAATATTTCAACTCTTACAGTGCGGTGGCTGATTTTAAACGTCACTGACGTCTTTAGACGTCACATTTTGAGGTTTTAAGTCGATCCCTGCGCTGTTAAAACCAGCGACGACATACCTCATTACAACGCTTGGCCACGACGCTGGTCAGATATTGAACCAACCGGTTCTGCGCTCAAAATCAGAGACGTCACACTTCATTACAAGACCGAGCACAAATCCCAAAAAGGAAGAGTTCATTGACAAAAACAGCTGTCATTTCCACACCAGTGCCTATAATTCCCAATGTTTTGCTTGTTTCTTCTCAGCAAACACAAGACTCGACGGTGGCCTATCATTTATTGTTGGGCCAGCGTCGCAGACGCTGGGCCAACAACAAATGATAGGCCACCATTAGATGAAGGTCTGGTGATTGCAGAGATCCGACAGAGTTGGCTACAGAATAATGATCACGTCCACCGCTGCCATTTTTCCAAGAACACGACCGAGCTGAGGTAAGTAATGGCTGCAGACATTCACCAGGAATATCGAGCACTCATGAATTTTTCATCCAGCACTGCTTGTGATAAACTAAGGCAGTGTTTGAGGAATAACCCCGAGAATATCCTGCCCGGAGAAATAGAGGGGACAACCAGATTATTCACCACCGAAGCGTTCTAACTAAGCTACTATAGCCCCCGATCCAAAGTAGTGGTGTCATTTATATAGGTCAAAGTTCAAAATCACATGGACAACTTACTTGAAATAATGTGATATTATGTATGTCTAGCATTGCTTCCAGGTCTATAAAAATATGTATGGCGCATTTATAAACAGAAAAACGTGACGGCATATTTGTAATTTATGTACACCTGGTTATACCTCGAGAGTGAATATTATGAACATTATAGTCGTAACATCAGGCTATAAATTACCCAACACACAGGAGACGTTGACCCAATGTCGGCTTACTGTTGGTATGTCGTCTGCGACATAACCAGAGAACTGATATATAGTAAAAACTAAAAGACATGTTAGTATTAGCATACCAATTACTACCACGGTCAGTGCTAGCTCACAATACATATTTTAAATACATAACTTAAGCTGTTGGTAAAACAGTGTGGTCGGGTTATGTATATTCTGTTTTTTCTCTTTCGTTTTGAAAAAGAAAAAAATGTAAAGTACACACAAAAAATTAAAAGACGTAGCTTGCGATTTTAAACATACGCTGTGATAACAGGCGTTCTTAAGATGAAGGTAGACGCTCCCTAGACTCCATCGGTGGCTTGATATATGCTACCTGTTATTAGTTGTCCACACGTCCAATAAATCTTGATTCCTAACCAATTTCTGTTTTTATAGTTAACCTTTAGGCGCAATTGCTCCGCAGATTTTCTAAGTGTAACGTTGTTACTGTATATTTTCACCACCATATATATATACATACATATATGTAGCCTATCTGGTCATGATTCATATTTGTTGCGGTTATTTCAGTAATTTTATCCGGCCAATATGTGAATATATTACACATAGAGTTTCGGTCTCGCATTTTTATTTATATATATAATACCATTTTTAATATAGGTGGCATTATCATTATTTAAAATCTATGACTTAAATCAATAACAAATAATTGAGTTTCCATCTTTGTAAGCTGAATGATATGGCATTCAGCTTACAAAGGTGTTTAAGGTGATCTATCACCCCTTATATGGTATGAATATTTATGTCCTTATATGGAAACACTTGTGCCCCATCTTGTGACAACTTTGATTTATTTGTCACAAATTTATTCATACTATATAAGGGGTGATCTATCACCTTTAAAATGGTTACTAAGGCAGGGTCTCGATCCGGTTAACAGGAATCAACATGGATTGGATAAATCTTTATCACATGCTACAAGCGTAATCAAATGAAGCACAAAGAGCTAACTTAGACATTTATGATGGTTTCAAATTGGTCATTTGGTTTACATGAAAAAATATTTCAGGGCTTTAAGGGTTAACGCTGAATTTGTAAAGAAAATCCATGGAGACCAAAGGGTTTTTTTCATTTGAAATCATCATAAATGTCTTAGTCAGCTCTTTCCGATTCATATGAATACCTATGTTATGGGTCTACGGCCATTTTAAATAGTTTTACTCTTACAGTGCGGGGATCGACTTTAGATTCTGACGTCCACAGACGTCAGATTCTGACGACTAAAGTCGGTCCCCGCGCTGTAAGGGTTAAGCTGTTATCCGTTAAGTGTTCTGTATGTAGATGGAGGCTTAGATTATCTCTTCATCGCAAATCATAACGGTCCAGGGAACTCACACGTGCTCTCTCTGCCAGGAGAAAACCCGTACATAACAGTGTGCATCCCAGCAAACGCCACACATTCATACAATGGGCCAGCGTCGTAGACGGTGGCCCATCACTGAAACAACATCGGGTGAATAGTATCCACTGAATATTTTCCTTTCATGGAATAATCATCTGTCAAAATGTGCATGCTCTATATCGACCCTGACAGCCAAAGTGATGTATATTCCCCAGAGCACTGATGTCAACTACAGTAGACATTCTGTGTTTTACTTATTCTGTGTTCTATTAGCACCTGTATTAAAAATAACACATGTTTAAAATATTGAAACATTGATATATGTTGGGATTTAAATGTCACATATGCCATACAGTACATAGTCAGTCATTTGAAGCTGAGTATCGCGGTAGCGAGAAACAACTTCAAATGTAAGTAAGTAAGTAAAATATATTTTTACGTCATTTTTCTGCCAGTATGGCCATTTAAATGACAATTCAAACTAAAATAATATGATATCTTGAACAGAAAAAGTGATAAGGTAAAAAGACGAAACTGATAACAGTATGTCCGCACTAAGGCATTGAGATAAAAACGACTGATGATAACATGATGCGTATTGAATATATATACACTCTTAAGAGCCTTAAACAGCGCCAGCGCCGATACACAATATAAATTAACACAAAACGATGACAAAAACAATTATAATTGAAAGTCACAAAACAGTGTCATTGTCAAAACAAATATATAATATATACTATAACACCATATACTATAATCAAAAGAAGTAAAGCCATTTAGACATAAATATGAATGGCATAAACAATGAACAGAGAAACCATTAAGTAAGTAAGTAAAATGTCTTCTTTACTTCACTTTTCGGCCAGTATGGTCAGAGAAATCATTAAACCACAAAAAAACTTCAAATGTAATAGTTCGAATGAATGAATGAGTGAATATTGCTTCCCGCACAATCTTGTCAATATCGCGACAGAAGGAAGCCAAAAGCCGGGAATATGCCCTACTCTTATTTCAAATGACTTCAATGGTTCTTTATAGTTCTTTATGGTTCTTATATTACCATAGGCAGCACTGTACACTCCAGGCATTTGTACAGTATGGAACACTGTATATATGCACAACCACGATGACAAATATCTGGCCCGACCGGTATTCGAGCCTGGTACATCCAGGTTACAAGCGCCAGTCGATACGAATTGGGACCAGCCAATAGTTCAGTTAATTATGGCACTTTTTAATGAGTTTTATGAGTCGATCAAATCACCGCCATTGGTAATGAAACGAGTGCATAAACATCCGTTTTGCAGGATTAATCTCAAATTAAATCAATTTTAATCCCTTGAAGTTGTGGGTTACGATAGCGAGACACAACTTCAAGTGGGTAGAAATTTAAAATAATTTATTCTAGCGCTGTAACCCTTTAACTGCTAAATTATTCAATTTGAATTTTCACCCACTTGTAGTTGTGTGTCGCTGACGCGATCCACAACTTCAAGTGAGTGAAAATTATTCAGATTTGATAAAATGGAGGTAAACTATTTTCAAATATTCCTGATTGATGTCACATTTAATCTTTATTATGTTTAAAAGGTGGTAATTAATGTGCTAATAAAAAATGAAAACCCGAAGATGTGCGGCACCAGCGGTTAAATGGTTAAGCTGTTATCCGTTAAGTGTTGTGAATGTAGATGGAGGCTTAGATGATCTCTTCATCACAAATCATAACGGTCCAGGAAGCTCACACGTGCTCTCTCTGCCAGGAGAAAATCCGTACGGTGTGCATCCCAGCAAACACCACACATTCATACAATGGGTCTTGCTGGTTCATGTCACATTTTATCTGTAACATATTTAAAATGTGGTACTTAATGTGCTAACAAAAAATAAAAAAACCCCGGATATATGCGGCACCAGCGGCTAAAGGGTTAAATAACTGGGTGGTAGAAGGGGTAATTTACCAGTCATCACAGGCTGAGCCTTTCTCAACCAAATACCACAGCAGTCCTCACTACCACACATTCTGAATATTCTCATCTGACAAACTGAAGCCAATGCTGGGCTGTCGTTGACTTCTATACGTTAGCTGATGTGAACATAACACGCGTCCTTCACCTGCACGGACTGGTGATAAAAGAGAAAACTCTGCACACACAAACATTTCCAGTTTACCTGTTCCTGAACACACGCTACATACTCCGAGGTGCTGGGAAAATGCTAAGACATATACGTTGGTCGCATGCTATAAGGTGGTGGTATAAGGTGTATATCACATGTATAAGGTGCAATAAATGATTTCTGTGCATAACCTCCGACAAAAAAAAAATATATTGGTCTTTATGCCATACTGTGTGCATCGATGTTAATCAGCTGTAAAAATTCTTGACATTTTCAAATGTCAACATCCCAAAAATATGTTTTCTAGAGTATGCCCTAACACATCATTCCAAAAAGTTAAAATTTGCCGTTTTTCGACGTCCTGCTATAATTTGAAATAAAAAGCCACCCCAAACGAACTAAAATGAATTTCTAACCTCAAACATAACAGAGATAGTAACGTGTGAAAATTGGGATATGGCTTAAAAATCATAGTTAACTCTAACAACGCTGAAACGATTTAATGTAAACTATGACGACCCACTAGAAATCTTCATAAATGTATTAGTTAGCTCATTCCGCTTCATTTGAATACCTACATGTATGTTATGGGTCTACGGCCAAAATAAATATTTTACTCTTCAGTGCGGGGATCGACTTTAGACGTCAGAATCTGACGTCTAAAGTCGATCCCCGCGCTGTAAGGGTTAATATGGTAATATATAGAAATACGACTGAAATAATCCTGTTGAATATGTTACTATAGTTATATATTCATTAACCATTACAACGCTGAAATAGTTTTGTATAAACCAGGTTTTTTCAATTTGAAATCGTCCTACTTAGTAAGCTATTTCAGCTCAATTGAATACCTACATGTATGCTAAGGTCCATTAAAATTTTCTTAATTCTTTCAGTGCGGGGACCGTCTTCAGACGTCCAATTCTGACGCCTAAAGCCAGTTTCCGCGCTGAAAGGGTTAACATCACTCTTTCGAACAAATAGTGTTTTTAAGTGATTTTCCAAAATGTTTTCTTTCATTCACCAGCATTTATAATGATGTGGGGTTTCTTTCCATATGTCCTGTGTGGTTAGGCTATAGCACTGGGTCAGCTTTATGTCTCATCCACAATGGCAATGAATCATTGCCATCATTGCCAATGATAGCTTTTCCGTTTGCAATACTGTAGATGGTATAAACCCTATCACAAGACAATTATTGTATTGCTTCTTTTCTGTGCCACCGATAGCCCTATTGTCGACAGTACTAAAGGTTTATGTTGTGGAAATCATATCACAGAACAGTATTGTAGACAAGGCAAACTCACCTTCACTTCCACGTTAGCCTGGAAGAAACAAATACACGTCACTGTAAAAAAAAAGTTTTACATATTTACATAAATGACAACTCTTTTGTCAATATAGCGATTTTCACCCACTTGAATTTGTGGGTCGCGTCAGCGAGCCACAACTTCAAGTGAGTGAAAATTCAGAAAAAAAATTCTGCTATTATCATATACGATATTATAACTCTTTTTGTCAAGTCTTTCATGATATTCCACACATCCATCCATTTTGCGGGTGGCAATCCATAACACTTTATTTATTAATGCTACAAATCTATGGCTGTGAATGCGAATCGAGGAACAGAACCATGAATGCAAACATCGGACCTACCAGGGGCAGCCTCAATGTGAAGCCTTCTGGAATACGCTTTGTTCTTCCAGAGCTGAGAGAATTATTTACCAGTAAAAGACAGGCTATTAACAATCGAACGACTGCCGTAGGAGATGCTGTCATGATATTGTGACAGAAAAAGAGAATGAGATTAGCCGTTATTGACCCCTACTGAGTAGTGGTGGCAATGAAAGGACACACCAGTGAGCAGTCAGCTCTTACGACCGATGAAAGACGGTAGAGCATTAACAGTCTGATATCTAGAAGCACTTTCGTGATAGATAGATATTTATTGACATAAAGAAAAGTGATTACTGACTTATTTGTCATAAAAAAGTCAGTATAGTGTATAGCCAAAATCTATTCCATTATTATATACACCGAATATGTTCGTGTGTGATTTCTAATAATCTTTTTGTTTTGTTTTGAATCATTTTCATAAAACGCTCGTTGGCATAATGAGCGTATTTGAATTGGACTGTAACTCAGCGAGCACGAGACATTCACCCAATGCTGTTTAAATGTTGGCCCACCGTCTTCGACGCTGGGCCAACATTGAAACAGCATTGGGTGAATGTCCCGTGTCACTGGGAAGTGATATATTCCAGAAAGCACAATATCCAGGTTGGTTTAATGTTGGACCACCGTCAGAGACGTTAGCCCAACATTAATCCAGCTGAGATTGAATGTCTGGTATTCGCTGGGATGGTGACACGCGTCTGGCCTCACAGAGAGCTCTCACACATTTCCATACGTCCCGACCTTACCCCTACAAACGGCATGAGACTGCTGAGCAATAAATGAAGTTATGCCTCGTCGGGGATCTATGCATCAGCTTTGATTTCTTAGCTAGATGCTGGCTGCTGCAGTCAGGGATCGCAAGCCATTGTACAACAGTTGATGATCCCTGTCAATTTCGTCAAAAAAAAAGCAATATACGTGAATTTATCTGCGGAAATTTGTCGAAAGTATGTTATTCGACCCCTACTTTAAACTGAATAACGGGTGGACATTTTGAGTCACTCTTCAATTGGTTTTGGATTAGGTAGGGGGAGGGAGGGGCGAGCTCACTGCTATCGATAAAACAACATATAAAACTCATGCATATAGTTGGAAATACAATATAATAAGGACCCAGGCTTACGTTATGGGGGTAGACAGGATATTTGCGATTCCGGACTAAGTTTTGGCGCATGTTCAACCAACTTTTGAGACACCGGCAGCGGCTGAAGAATAATTTCATAAAATATCGCAACGTCACACCCAGCAAACGCAAGACATTTGTATGACATTTATGCAATGTCGGCCCAACGTCTTCGACGTTGGTCCAACATTGCATAAAGTCATACAAATGTTTTGTGTTTACTGGGCAACCAACAACTACGCATTCTCCAAGTTATTGATCCAGCACCTCAGCGCCTCAGCCAGCACTCGCCAGCAACACGACATCTTTAGAAGCTGACGACTAAGCGCCTTAAGTCCGGGTTGGATTTCTACGCATAATTTAGACTAAATAAAACCACCGCAGATAAAAATGTACACCTATCCAAGCTGGATTTTTGTTAAACCACTGAATCAACAAAGAGTCAGTGTCGTGTATTTAGTCATTCAAATAAAAGAAGCCCGATTGAAACCGTTCTGTTATCAGGAATGAACAGGATTCTAAGTAAGCCTTCTGTTAGATTTGTTTGAAACTGATATAATGGTCCCAAGTTTTTAATGCCAATCTATCTAAAATACATTATTATTTTGTCTCAAATTGCATGATTTTTGGCCAAGGTAACACAACTAGTTTCTTATATAGGCTCATACGACTTTCTATATATGTCATAGAGCTTTTACAAGATAAAGTTAAGATGTAAAATACCACCGTCACAAGGTGGAGTAGGCAACAATTCGTAACGAGTCCTGAGACAAACTTCAACACACAGACAACTCACGCGATACCACGAAAAAACCCTCAGTGATGAGCTAATGGATATCCTCACACCATTTGAAACTATGCTGCCCAGGGTATATACCAGAGCACATCATATTTTTGCTCTGCCTTGTATCAAGTAGCAGCAGTAATTCATTGCTTTACGTCACTTTTCGGCACAAATGGTCTTTTAAGTGACATTGTAATACGATAAAAACGTTGTAGTCAATTGATGAGATGTACAGATGATGATGTGAGGGTGGAGGTGATAGGCATGGTGGGTTATTGAGAACGTTTTCCTTTTGCCAGCAGTGTTTGATCCCCACTGAAAGGTGTGGTGCAGATATCAAAGCGTGGTTGATTAACTATCAAGGGGCTTATCCCACTAAAAATCTTAACACAGGGTGTATGCCAACTAAATGAAATAAAAAATAAGACCTTTTAAGACTTTTTAAAGAGTCCAAAACTTAAATATCGTCCACAGATATTGTCTCACTTGGAGAACCAAAGAATGGAGAAAAAAATCCAATCTCACGCCATTTTTTCTTAACGCATTTAAAAAAAGGATCGTAACCATTTGCATCTGAGAAAAATGAAAAGACCTTTTAATACCTAACTTCCATTTTAAAGACTTATAAGGCCTTATTTTTCAAAAAACAAATTTAAAGACTTTTAAAGACCCGCGGCCACCCTGGAACATTGAGAATATCTGAACTTTCTTTCATTAATATTAGAAACGTTAGGAACATTTAATTATTCTAATAGAAATGTGAGAAAATTAAAATATTTTTAATCACATTTTTATTAGGATGGGCCGTCAAACCAGGGCATATCATCTATTGTTGTTCACGTCAATTACAAAACAATTTGATAAAAAAATAACTCTTTCTCGGAATCCTCTCCCCCAAATTTCACGAATATCACACAGTTGTTGTTGTTGTTGATTAAAAAAATAAATTTACCATTTTTACAATAAATTTGATTCCCAACATGCAATGTGTGATGGCATACCTGCGACGAGGGAATAAAGGATTACATAAACGTGATTTACGTCGGTATGTTAGTGACTTTAGCGTCGTATTTGAAAGAATTAAGTGAAACTTAGATGGACATGCAGTTTAAGTATATATTCCATGAGAAAGCTTGCGCAAACACATTATTCCACCATACCAAAATATTCGTTATTATTATGGTGAAATTGTCAGTGTAACATGAGCGCAGTGTCCGACAAAAAAAAACAAATTCTTCAACTTTTCCATGACTGTTCAAAAATTTCCAGAGCGAAAAAAACATACATTTACAAGCTAGTAACGTTAACAAAATCTTATTGAACGGCCGCAACTTGCGTCCTACAGCCATCATGTATGTACTAAAATACATAGGCCTACTGCTGGTACAATTTAGACATTTGAACATTAGTGCTGAAACTAATAATACTATTCGTGCGTTAAGAATATGTGGAGTGAAAGCTAATATATAAAATCCTAAATTTCCCTGACTTTTCCCTGACATATGACAAGAGTTTTAAAATTGCCTGATTTTTCAGACTTGTTAAAATTCCAGGTTTTCCAGTCCATGTGCGAGGTATATCGGGATTGGGGTATACGTCGGTAATCATAAGCATCAAGAGGTGAATTAGCAGCACTGAAGTAGGGCTGGCCCAGCACGAGAAGTTGCCTCAATGCTAGATTAAAGTTGGTCCAGCGTTGTAGACGCTGGCCCAACTTTACTCCAGCATTGAGTGGTGTTTTCTGAGACACACTATACACGTCGTTACTAGATGAGTGATTGTGCCATAATCTGCGGCCATGTGAGGAGGGTGCGCACACACTGGCGTGGATCCAGAATCTGCTTGTTATCCTCATGGCTGCTTCCTGTCAACCGAATCTGTCACCATGGTCAATAGAGAGGATCCCGAGAGGTCAGTCTCTGCGCTGACCTACTCATATATATCAGGAGAAAACAGACCTTAGCGGCGCAATGTATCAGCAGCGCTGTGTATTCTCACCTGAATCAATGGGTCACCTTCAAACCCACATTTTGTACAGTAGCAATATCAAGATTATCATCAGCTTACCACCATAAGAGGTGGTTCACTCTGCGCGAGACAGTAGTAGTTGTAGTAGTAAATCATTGTTCGGCACAAATGGTCATTTAAGTGACATTGTAATACGATAAAAACGTTGTAGTAAATTGATGAGGTGAATTATGTACAGATGATGCTGTGAGGGTGGGGGTTATAGGGCATGGTGGGTTATTGCTCGCCCGATAGTCTCGAGACTGAGAGTTACTGGGTTCGAATATGGGTTGGGCCAGATGATTGATCATCATCGTGGTTGTGCATATATATATACATGTAGTGCTCCAAACTGCTCAAATCCCTGGAGTGTACAGTGCTGCCTATGATACTGTTCACCATACAGGGCACTTAAAGGCACTCGATAGAGTAGGGCATTCTTCCGACTTCTTTCGAATTTATATAATCTTCAGAAAACGACGTAAAGCAATATCCACTCATTCGCGTTTCAGATGCGATAAAAGAGTACGATATACGGTTGTAGCCTACACCAATTAATCTGCAGTGCCTGGGCTGTTTGTCATCAGTTCTAATTAGTGTTCTAGCTAATTAGTGGTTATTGGGCGTGGTGAGAAAGCATGCGCAGTTATATAATGAGGGCTAGAAAGGATGTATCAGTGTACCATTAACCTCTCTGGTGGCTCGTATGGTGGCAGATGACTAGCGATCTCTGGGGAGAAGAGGTTAATCACTCAGTCTGCAGCACATTATCAGTAATTGAGAGGCAACTGTGGACTGGAACAGCAGCCCTTCTTGTCCTAACTAACGCCTCTCCAGACGTAGACGTGACGTGATGGATCAAGACTAGCCCACCGTCGTCCACGTTGGGCCGGTGTTGACCCAGCGTTTTGTTCTACTCAAGAGATACCGATGCCCCACTGAAGATCAATCGGGTTATTTATCAAGTTCCAGGAACTGGGCGTCAGACGACGCGTCTGTTGGTAGAGAATTCAATATCTGGTGGGGCTGCTATTTCCCCAGCTGTCCTCAGCGGGTCGCGCAGAATGTCAAGTAAGTGGTGTGGTCTGCCATAATCACTGTCTAGGTGCAATAGCCATCACATAAATATTTATTTGTAATAAAATTACTCTCTCCCTGAAATCAATGAGTTTAAAAAGAGCCTTGCTGAAATATATTTTTGGCCGTTATATAGGCTTAACAAAATAATTCCACTATCTTTTCCTATCCATGACCGGCCACGATTTGCAAATTAGGATGTAATTTAGCCGCACGGTTCAGGATTGAGAGATTTACTCCATGAGATCACCCCAGCAGGACAGGGGAACTGGGTCAGATGCTATTGTCCGGTCTAAAGAAACCCCAAACAATGATTACATTCCACGCTGAATATATGTAAATAACTGTAATCAATCTATATCACCAGCGGTAGCCCCACCACCTCTAATCTGAGCTACCACAGTCACTAGAAACTCTGACCGAGGAATGAGCAGAAAACCGAGAAACTACATGCGGCTGAGGGATGAGCTCTAATCTAAGTCTGAGGTACCACAAGACAAAATTGGAAGCAGAAAACCCAGAAACTACATGATACTGAGGGATGAGCTCTAATCTGAGCCTAAGGTACCACAAGACAAAATTGCAAGCAGAAAACCCAGAAAACATATGAGGCTAAGAGATGTGCTCTAATCTGAGCCTGAGGTACCAAAAGACAAGATTGCAAGCAGAAAACTCAGAAACTACATGATGCTGAGGGATGAGTTCTAATATGAGCCTGAGGTAACAAAAGACAAGATTGCAAGCAGAAAACCCAGAAACTACATGATGCTGAGGGATGAGTTCTGATATGAGCCTGAGGTAACAAAAGACAAAATTGCAAGCAGAAAACTCAGAAACTACATGAAGCTGAGGGATGAGTTCTGATATGAGCCTGAGGTACCACAAGACAAGATTGCAAGTAGAAAACCTAGAAACGACATGATGTTGAAGGATGAGCTCTAATCTGAGCCTGGGGTACAAAAAGACAATATACATGTAGCAAACAGAAAACACAGAAATTCATGAGGCTGAGGGATGAGTTCTAATTTTAGTGGTTCCTAGTTTCCATGGAAATCCACACAAAAAATGTAAGGTGCAACTATTTTCTAAAGACTGTCTAAAAGAAGTCCCTAACTGAACAGATAGATGTATAGCTTACTCGGTGAATTGAGGGTAGAACATACAAAGCTATTCATTTGTTCCATGTTAGGATTATATAAGAAGATAAAAAGTCTCATAACGAAACGAATTGTAGATAGATTCAATATTTACATTATACCACTATAAACTGGCTTTAAAATGAGATTCGAGCCCTTGCCATTTTTCAGATGAATGCTGTCAGCAAACACAAATGTTCTGAACACTTCCAGAACACACGAAATATTCACCAATGCTAGATTTATGTTGGGCCAGCGTCATATACGGTGGACCAATCTAGAGTCAGCATTGTGTGAAGGGCTGTCATATAACTAGAATCACACCTCTTTTTTCAATTCCGGATTTAATAACACAACAATTATAATCTGTTCTTAAGCCGCTGCATCAACAATCATGCTAACAAATTCAATTTTTATTTAGCTGGTGTGCGTCATAACGCAAGGCAATAACAAATCGTTAATGTTTCCTTCATTAATAAGAACACAGGGGATTCTAAATCACATACATGCCTGCTATTACGGTTACGTTGTGGGACATTGATTTTAGCAGCTGGATTCTGATTACAGAGGGAAGCATCCCAGCAAACACGGGATGTTAGGCCAATGTTTATTATTTATGATATTAGAATTGTATTTTCAACTAAGATACTATTTATTCAGATTAATAAATAGTCGCTCAGAGATGAGAGAAACTCTCAGCCGCAACTAATTTGATGAACAGATGCAGGTTCTGAGAATATTATTATTATTATTGAATAAAATAATTGTAACTACATGTAGATTGGATCAGCGCTTGTGCCTGTGTCTGTTGTGAACACAAAATAAGTGACCTTGAACCAAATAAAAATCAAGGACATACAATAAGGTGAATATCTCAAGGGGGTCTGATGATCCTTGTGAAATGACTGGTAGTAGTAGTAGTAAATCATTGCTTTACGTCACTTTTCGGCACAAATGGTCTTTTAAGTGACACTGTAATACGATAAAAATGTTTTAGTCAATTGATGAGATGAATGATGTACAGATGATGATGTGAGGGTGGGGGTGATAGGGCATGGTGGGTTATTGAGAGCGTTTTCCTTTGCTCGCCCGATAAGGGGTTCTGGGCATGTCTAGGGGATCTACCCCCAGACATGCCCAGACGGCCGGTGACTTGGGTTTCGCTGTGCAATTTAATGCTGAAACACCGTGGCATTTCGCGCAGCTCTGCTATCCTCGGGTCGGATAGTCCCCAGAGTGACAATAGGAAGGATAACTCCCTCTGGGTAACTCCATTCATCCCACGTGAGAGACCTAATGTCAAACACGCTATTGCTGGTTATTTAAGGCTACCACGGCCTACATCGGCGCCAGCACTGATGCGGGTGCTGCATTGACTCCGCTGTTAAGCGGAGGAACCAGGGTACGCCACTGGCAGTGAAATGACTGGCATTGACGAACCAAATACAATTAAACGAATTTGCCAATGAATTTGTTTGTTCAAGAGGTATTGCCTTGGACCAAACTGAACACAGCGAAACAATTTTTAACTGATCTGACGTCAGGGGAGCCACCCGAAATTGTTCTACAAAACCACAAAAATCGTGAGATGGTGGAGATCACCCATAAATATAGATGACTATTGACCAGATTTCAAATAATGTATGTTGCCAGCTACCCGGCTAAACCAGGCTATTCACATTGCGATGTGATCAGGGTAGTTGCCAGCTGAACGATTTTGGGAGCATTTCTAATTATAGCGGCCTTTTTGTTAGTACGTGGTTCGTACAAGTCATTCGACATTGTGACCGAGGCATATTTTCTGAGGTTCTGATACGACCAGAAAACAAAGACAGTGGCCTGATGCCTTCAACCCTTTAACCGCCATGCTATTTAATTGGAATTGTCACTCACTTGAAGTTGTGCACTCTCGCTGACGCGATCCACAACTTCATGTGAGTGAAAATTATTATGATTTGACAAAATGGAGGTTAACGATTTTTAAACGTCAACGGCAAACGATTTGCAAAAATGACATATTGGCCGTAATTAGGTAGATTGGACTATATTTTCATCGATCACACCACTAATATTATCCAGAAAAATATCATTCACGATGAAAAAAGCATTTTAATCTAACAATTTTGTGAAATCTGAGGGTAAAAGCCGACCAGACGAATGTTTTTTTCGACCACAGGAGGGCGCGGTTTTTCACAGGATGTGACGTAATTATGGACAGACTGGTGAAGAAGACGGCATGATGATGATCAGCTGTTCAGCATGTTCAGTGTGTTGGCAGGTAATAAGGTTGCAATTTGTTTTGTCATGTAACTCCTAAATACCACAACTTGCCTCATGAAAACGCCCCACCTAAAAGCTAAATCATCAAAGTTTGTCCACAGCAAGATCGTTTGTGAGTGACAATGAGTGAGGCTTGTCAACTTGTCGATGTTTGTGCGGCGGCGCCTGCCCTGTGCCTGTGCCAGGCTGTGTTGTGACTGTGAGTGCGACAGTGGACTGTCAATGAGACAGTGAAGTGTAGCCCACACCCAGAACAACACCACCCACTCACTGGCTCAGCACTCACTGTCTTGACTGCCCACTTGCACGCCGGTTGTGACTGCGTGAACTAACGTTCGTAACATTGCGTGCTACAGTCTGCTAGTCACTAGTGCCAGCTAGTGCTACGCCTACATAATTCATAAAAGACCATGACCATGTCCATTACTGCATTAGGCCTACCTGATTACAGGAACGTTCCAGGACAAGGTAGATCTGACGTTGACGTCATTGACGACATGTGATCAGGTGATTGTCTGTTTAAATTCAAGTGACGAGTTTTAAAACTGGACAAATTATTTATTTCAAGTTGGTCCTAGGCCTATCTGCAATAGGTGAATAGGCTTACTTTTTCACACTCTGGCCCCTGCCTCGGGCTCTGCCTGAAGCAAAATATTTATTTCAGTTTCTAAGTTTTTTTCTCTGTCTACAAGTACAATTACATTTACAAACATTAAAAAAGTGGATCACTATAGATCTAGTGTAGTCTAGGCCTATTGATCAGGTGTTTGAAGAAAGTGAAAAAAAAATTAAGCCCACCATTAGACTAAATATTTATTTAGTCTACAACATGTCCTTCAGACAACTAGACTAGGGGCCTAAATTCAGCCTGAAAATATTTATTTTAAAAATACCCCTGGAAATTGAATGGTGGCTCCATAATGCCAATGGGTTTGTAGTGCTCATGATTAGATATTGATTATATATTCTACTAAAGCTTTTAGTCTACATCTCAAATGGTCTAACTTTTGAACTAGGCTACATGTATCATGTGTATAGACTAATATTTTTTCATGAACTATTCTAGACATTTCATTCTGGACAATCGTCCAATGTCGAACAGAATAGATACCTTTAGTCAAGACTATAATACCATTAGTAGAAAATAAAACTGAATTTGTTGAAGACAGAATTAGGCCTGTCATCTGTTTCAGCAGATCCTGGGAGAAGCCTTTTTTCAACTTTTCGTAGTTTCATTTTCCAAAATTGCTGAAAATTTGGTGGAATTTTGTTGTTTTAAGTTAGACCAATTTGCATTTAAAATAATTAGTGTCTCATTATGATGGTGAAATAAGAGCTCTTGCTATAAAATTTTAAATGTGACCAAGCAAATTTGAAAAAGGATACTCCTATGATCTGGTGAAACTGAAACAGGCTGTAGTCTAGATGGATATTCAGAGTTAAAATGCTATAGCCACCTAGGCCTACCGTAGGCCTAATAAGAGGATATAAATCTAATAAGAATTTATTCACTTGTAGTTTGATAGACAAGTTCTAGCCCTGTTCTAGACTAGTCTACTATAAAGTGAAACCAAATTTATTAAAAACAGAATTAGGCCTAGTCTAGCAGTAGCACATAATTTTCGTCAATTTCTTTGTCAAGTTATCATGCTCATGATGATAGACAGCTATCTTGGAATTGCAAATATATCAATCACGCATATTAAAAAAATAATTGTTGTTGGCCGCCTGTTGACCCAGTTTTTGCCTGATGTGCGCCCATTTTCAAAATTCTTGTCCGAGCTATATTGGTAAAATAAATATAGTCTAGGCACCTATTGTATAAATTTTAGAGTGATATATGGTACGGTACCCCCTCTCAGTCTCTCGCCCTTCTGGGTTGCGCCCACTCGCACGGTTTAACCAGGAATGTTTGAGTGGGGGTGGTCCAAAAGGGGTCTGGGGGTCCCCCACCAGAAGAAAAAAAATCAAAGAGTTTTAAATTTGAGCGCTCAAAAATGGCCTATACTGAAATGACGGCAAAATCTGGAATATATTTCCATTTACTTTGCCAACAAGACCCTGACCCTGTGGTGCTGAGTGGGGGGTCTGGACCACACCCCTCCCCCCCCCCCTCCCCGGATCCCCCCTGGCTGAAACCCTCACTCGTGTAGTCGCCTCCACCGTCCGTCCTCCAGATTTGCAGACCCCTGAGAGTGAGATTCTCACCATTTCTTCCCCCATCTTGGTCCTACTGTAGTAGGGTGGTTGACTGGCATTTTTGTATTGAAGTTTTGCAATTTTTAAAGTGCACTTTTCACCTAAAAAAATATGCAATGAAGAAATAGGCTACATTTTATTTTTTTACTCAGCTCGCTCCTATTTCTCAGTTTAAAATCCATTGGCCATTAAATTAATTTAGTGTGACATTATTAAGGCTCCCCCCTACCAGGGGGAGGCTTTTAGTTTTTGTACGATTTTGCCCGCCGGCGCGTGCGGGCGGCGGCGCGTGCGGGCGGCGGTGCCGCGCATGGACACCGCCTCTTATCCATGTCACCCTGATATCTACAAAACCGCTTTTTCAATTCATTTGGTGTTCAACATACTGGATGCAAGTATTAATACCTAGGCTGCATCAATTTTTCAGAAAGTTCAGGAAAATATTCGGGTCATTGCGGCCATCTTTAATCTTTTTCGTCAAATTATGACCTTATCACCCTGATATCTACAAAACCGCTTTTTCGATTCACTTTGTGTTAAACATACTGGATGCAACCATCAATTTTTAAGAAAGTTCGGGGAAATATTCTGGTCATGGCGGCCATCTTTATTCTTTTTTCATCAAATTAGGACCTTGTCACCCTGATAACTTCAAAGCCGCTTTTTCGATTCACTTTGTGTTAAACATACTGGATGCAACCATCAATTTTTCAGAAAGTTTGTGAAAATATTCGGGTCACGGCGGCCATCTTTAATTTTTTTTCGTCAAATTTAGACTTTGTCACCCTGATAACTTTAAAGCCACTTCTCCAATATACTCAAAATTCAACGTATTGCATAGAAGTATTAATTTCTAGCCTGCATCAATTTTACAGAAAGTTCGGAAGAATATCCGGGTCATGACGGCCATCTTTAATCTTTTTTTCGTCAAATTAGAACCTTGTCACTCTGATAACTTCAAAGCTGCTTATCCGATATACTCAATATTCAAAATACTGCATAGTAGTATTAATTCCTAGGCTGCATCAATTTTTCAGAAACTTTGGAGAATATCTGGGTCATGGCGGCCATCTTTAATCTTTTTCGTCAAATTATGACCTTGTCACCCTGATATCTACAAAACCGCTTTTTCGATTCACTTTGTGTTAAACATACTGGATGCAACCATCAATTTTTAAGAAAGTTCGGGGGAATATTCTGGTCATGGCGGCCATCTTTATTCTTTTTTCATCAAATTAGGACTTTGTCACCCTGATAACTTTAAAGCCGCTTATCCAATATACTCAATATTCAAAATACTGCATAGTAGTAGTCTTTCCTAGACTGCATTATTTTCTAAAAAGTTTGGGGAGATATCCGGGTCATGGCGGCCATCTTTAGTCTTTTTTCGTCAAATTAGAACCTTATCACCCTAGCCTAAAGCTGCTAGCCTCTGCCTCATAATATTACCTAATAATTACATACATGTACAAATTGATTATCTGCAAAAATTATAATTAATGTATAATTCTTATTTGAAAAGTGGGAGGGGGAGCCTTGTTGGGTGTTTACATGGTAAACACTTGCATCTAGTTTAAGATTATATTTAAGGTCTTTCTAAATAATATATAATTTCTGATGACAATCCAATTTTCTTGTAGATGCAGATGTGGCATTACAGAACCATGGCAACAGAGACTAAACACACCTTGTCATATGATTAGCATCAAAGCTGACAGGAGGGCCAGGCGGCTGAAGAATACATTTACTGATCTTGATGGTTTTATTGGGAATTGCCTCAAACAATTTGTGGCGAAGGCTATAGCACCTTAGAGGTCCCAATTGAAGATGATGGGCCCATTAGAACCTGTTTGAATTGAACTTGTCAGAAAAAATGGATGATCTTTATACGGCAGAATCTGACGTGTAGACGTCAGAATGAGACGTATAAAGACAATTCCCGCACTGAAAGAACAAGACTACATAAGTCTAGGAGCTCTCGCTCCGAATTAGAATTTGATTGAAGCGATTTTGTGTAGTGTTATTAATGTAGTCCTAGTAGGCTAGGTCAAAAAGCAAGACGCAAGACAACTACGTCTAAGAGGCTCAGTCTAAGAGTAAGATAAGAACTAGACAGTCAGTCAGACATTGCAAACCTCCATTGAAATTAATGATCTTAATCAGTATCCCAGTAATGGTCTACCTATCTGGCACGCTTTACCTGATTTCAGGCCAATCGAGGTAATAATGGCTGATTGACGGTCATTTTGAATTCGATCTAGTTAAAAAATTTCAGGGTGCATCCTCCCCCGAAATCTCACATTTTGTTTTATAGTAGCAGGGTTTCCGCCAAGAATGTGTGAGAGGGGGGTCCAAACGGGGTGGGGGGTCTGGGGGGAAAAAATCAGAGTTTTAAATTTTGAGTGCTTAAAATGGCGTATTTTAACCGAAATGACAGCAAAATCTGGAATATATTTCTAGAATATATTTCTTTACCAACAAGGGGGGGATATCCCCAACTGTGGTGCTGAGAGGGGGGGTCCGGACCCCCCCCTCACCCGCCCCCTGGCGGAAACCCTGAGTAGGCCTAATGGTCTAGCCATCTTGGGCATGTGAAAGTAAATAAAGGCCGACAGGGGGCCATTTTGAATTTGATCAAGTCGAAAATTTCAAGATGCATCCTCTCCTGAAACATCTTATTTTGTTTTATAATAATCATCTAGCTATCTAACTCGTTTACCTGATATCAAGCCTATCGAGGTAAATAATGCCAATTGTCTGCCATTTTGAATTCGATGGAGTTGAAAATGGCCAGGTTTCAATAATCCTCCCCCGAAAACTCACATTTTGTTTTATAGTAATGGTCTAGCCATCTAGCACGGTTTATCAAATACTGTCATGTGAAAATAAATAATGGCCGAGAGGTGGCCATTTTGAATTTGATCAATTCAAAATTTTTCAAGCTGCATCCTCTCCTGAAACGGCACATTTTGTTTTATAGTAATGGTCTAACTATCTGGCACGGTTTACCTGATATCAGGCCTATCAAGGTAAATAATGCCAATTGTCGGCCATTTTGAATTTGATGGAGTTAAAAAGTTCCAGGGTGCATCCGCCTCCGAAAATTCACATTTTGTTTTATAGTCATGGTCCAGCCATCTAGCACGGTTTACCAAATATCGGCCATGGGAAAATAAATAATGGCTGATAGGCGGCCATTTTGAATTTGATCAAGTCAATTTTTCAGGATGCATCCTCTCCTAAAATGTCACATTTTGTTTTATAGTAATGGTCTAGCTATCTAGCACGGTTTACCAAATATCAGCAATGTGAACGTAAATAGTGACCGATAGGTGGCCATTTTGAATTTGATTGAGTCAACATTTTTCAAGATGCATCCTCACCTGAAATCTCACATTTCGTTTTATAGTAATGGTCTAGCCATCTAGCACGATTTATTAAATATCGGTCATTTGAAAGTGATGGAAAAATTACGATGGCCACCAACGAAGAAATTACGATGGCCACTAACGAAGTAAAGCTTGTTAGCGCGTTTCAGGAAAAAGTTTCCATCAGATCCTTTTTTAATTCGGCAAATATGTACAGCTATGTCAGCCAATGACCTGATTAACTTTCGGGAGATAACAATTTCAAAATGGCCGTTTATTGGCCATTTTGAATTTAAAATTTTGTATGATATTTACTTAACGCAAAAAAGAAAAAAGCGAAAGCTGGACCATGAATATAAAACAAAATGTAATGTCTCACACAAGGATAACCCATGACAAATTTTGCAGTTTTAAAATCCAAAATGGCGGCCAGTCTTTCTATCTTTCATGATAGCTGATAGTGAATTTCTGCTTCCTCATACTTCACATAGCCATCAGATAACACCAGGGGATTTTTGGTGACATTTTGATTCCTATATTATCAACCCTTCAATTACTAGGGCCACTAATAAGGAAATACTTGTTAGCACATTTCAGGAAAAAGTTTCCAGCAGGTTTTCTTTTTATTTGGTAAATATGGACAGCAATGTCAGTCAATGACCTGATTAACTTTTGGGAGCAAACAATTTTGAAATGGCTGTCTAGTGGCCATTTTGAATTTGAGTAATTTTGTAATATTTACGCAACTCAAAATCAAAGCAAAATAGCTGGACCATGCATATAGAACAAAATGTAAGGACTCACACAAGGATAACTCATCATAAATATTGCAGAAATAAAATCCAAAATGGCCGACTGACGGTCATTTTTATTATTTTTTTCTCATTATCTCGGAAATGTTGCATAATAGCTAAAGCGGTAATATAAAATAAACCCTGAGAAAATTTACTGATCTATATTAAATTTGAAATGGCCGACTGGCGATAACGGAGGGCTACTTTTGTGTTCCTTTCCGAACAAACTCTTTCTAGTTTTCTTACAAAGTTATAGGCAAAAGAAGAGGTAAAAACCTGGACGGAGGCGGAATCCATAGCTCCCTCCGTCTCATCTACGGTTCACTCTCATAACAGTGACGCCTGTGGGCTCGGAGCGTTGAGTCACTGTACAAGAGTGAACACCTACGGTGACGGCGGGAGCTAATTAAAACATTTCTAATGACCGTAGACCCATAAAAAAGGTACCGGTAGCGGGGATCTAAATGAAGCGGTAAGAGCTAACTAAGACATTTACATGGGTAATTTTCACTCACTTGAAGTTGTGGGTCGCCCGGGTGGGTCGCGTGGCAAGACACAATTTTAAATGGGTAAAAATTTAAATTATTCAATTTAGCGGTTTAATAGTTGAAATATTGTGGAGCACTGGATTATATATGTACATGTAGTACTATGCTAGATTATCAATATTATCATCAGATATTATTTCTGACAATCACATTATTTTTTGTTCATCAATATTTTTTTTATTGCCTCCCCCCTCCCTACTAGGGGGGAGGCTTTTTATCCTCTGCCTGATCAAATTCAAAATAACCGACCATCGGCCATAATTTAAAAAATTAAATATGCCTGATGTCTCGTAGCCCATGCCAGATAGCTATCTGACCGTTGGTTTAAAAAGAAATGTGTGTGTTTAGGTAGGGGTATATGCTCTGGATACAAGGCTATTCCGCCCGAGCTGCAGAGCCTTGAATCCATCGACAGAGTATATCCTGGGTTTCAGCTGTATGCATGTATACAGGTATAGTGAGCAGTGATAACAGATTGAGTCGCTGGCTCACTGTATGCAGTAATACGTGCACAGAGCAGAAGCCGGGATATTCTCAATGCCTGGCATCAAGGCTATGCACCTCGGGCGGAATAGCCTTGTATTCATGGTTAAATGTTAGTGTATCGTCTACGGCCCTGGACCAATGTTAGACAATTTTTTTCTCGTGTCCACCACTTTTACGCACAAATTGTTCACCGATTTACTACATCACATTCCTTTATATAGTGTATCGCATTGTGAACTAATTCTGCTACATTCACATCCAGTTTTAATGCATTTATAAATCCTTTAGCAAAATATGAATGTATGTTTTGTACATTTTAGGTTATTTCTGTCAGTTCCAATAATTCATTTTTAGCCCGCCTTTTAATTTTAATTAAAAAAGGTGGTCTATTGCAATTGAAGTTCGGTAGATTTATTATGATTTTTAGGCCTCAGCCAAAATTTTGGCGGATGCCTATTGTCGTCACCAGGCGCGTCCGTCCATCTGTCCGTCTGTCTGTTCGCCACTTTTAGCACTATAACTTGTTTCGCATAAGTGGTATGCACATTAAGCTTCACATACAGCTTAATCATGACTAAAGCTTGACTACTTTCACATTTGACCTTTCTGTGACCCCTATGACCTTGACTTTTTTCCGAACGACAAATTTGCTCGTTAGCGTGATTCACTCAACATTGTTTTGTTTCGCTCCAAAATTGATGCCATATATCCATTTCACTACTAGCTTGGATGAGTTCGAAATTGGGCAAGATTCGGACAGAAACTAGGTCATGGCGGCCAAAATTGCTGATTTATATCGGCCATTATTTTTTTAATATGCGTAATATCTGGAAAACCGCACCAGATACCTAGACCATTACTATAGAATAAAATGTGCAGTTGCAGGTAGGGATATACCATGAAAAATTTCAACATGATAAAATTAAAAATGGCCGACCACTTCCGATTGACAAATTTTCTCGTTGATAAGATTCACTCACATTTTTTTATGTTTCGCTCCAAAATTGATACCATATATCCATTTCACTAATAGCTCAGATGAGTTCAAAATTGGGCAAGATTTGGACAGAAATTAGGTCACGGTGATCAAAATGGCAGAATATCGGCCTTTATTTTTTTAATATGCGTAATATCTGGAAAACCGGACCAATAAAATTCAAAATGGCCGACCTGCAGCCACTTCCGATCGACAAATTTTCTCGTTAAGTCGATTCACTCAACATTTTTCACTCCAAAATTTATACCATATATTGCTCGAGTGAGTTTAAAATTTGGCAAGATTAAGATAGAAAGTATGTTTAATATGCGTAATATCTGCAAAGCCTGACCAATAAAATTCAAAATGGCCGACCTGCGTCCACTTCCGATCGACAAATTCTCTCATTTAGTCGATTCACTCAACATGTTTCGCTCCAAAATTTATACCATATATTGCTCGAGTGAGCTTAAAATTTGGCAAGATTCAGATAGAAAGTAGGTCACGGTGGCCAAAATGGCTGAATATCGGCCATTATTTTTTTAATAGGCGTAATATCTGGAAAACCGGACCAAATAGCTAGACCATTAAGTACTATAGAACAAAATTTGCAGTTTAAGGTAGGGATATACCATTAAAAAATTCAACTTGATCAAGTTCAAAATGGCCGACTTGCAGCCACTTCAGGTCGACAAATTTTCTCGTTAACGAGATTCACTCAACATTTTTTTATGTATCGCTCCAAAATGTATACAATATATTCCACTAATAGCTTGGATGAGTTTAAAATTGGACATTATTCGGACGGAAACTAGGTCATTGCGGCCAAAAAGTTTAATTATCGGTCATTATTTTTTTGCATAATATCTGGAAAACTGGACCAGATAGCTAGACCATTACCATAAAACAAAATGTGTAGTTTCAAGTAGAGATATACCATAAAAAATTGAACTTGATCAAATTCAAAATGGCCGACCGACAATTTGAATAATGGCGGCGGCCTATTTCCGTCACCGACCGGCCTTGTTTTCATTTTGCATAAATAATTTGTCCTTGTGGGCGCGATAACATGAAAAGTTTTTTATGTATCCTACAACAAATTTGTTATTATAATCACCAGTTCTCAGACAAGTTCAAAAATTTTAAATGGCCGATTTAATATAATTTATTTGTGATTTTCCGCATTTTACATCAATAATTTGACCTTGTGGGCACGATAACATGAAAAGTTTTTCATGTATCCTTCCAAAATTGTTATGCATGTTACTAATGACCAGTTCTCGGATAAGTTTGATAATGGCTGAAAAAAATTAAAAATGGATAATTTCTTGCATTTTACGCCAATAATTTAACCTTGTGGGCGCAATAACTTCACGTTCAATAATAGCGGTAGGCTCTTGTTTCTATATGATCATGATGATACTGTAGATCTGGTAATATTTGCGAGGTTTTTCACAAATTTTGCGAGGAATACAAATTTGAGAATTTAAGAATCTCATGAAAATTTTCATTATTATAGTGCTACTATTGTCAAAATTATACATTTTTTCGCGAATTCTACATTTCACGAAAAGTCCCAAATTCGCGGAAATCCACAACACACGAGAATGACCAGATCTACAGTATATTGAGGCATTTTGTCGACTTGTTACATTTATTCATTTTGTCGATTTATTATATTGATGTATTTGTTGATTTAATATATGTATGTATAACTTTTGGTCAATTTAATATGCTTATTCATGCAATTGATTTAATATATTAACTCATTTGGCTATTTACTATATTGAATTAATCAATTTATTTGATGGCAATTTATTACGACGATTTAATATAATGAGTTAATTGAGCTACTTTCAAAATTCAAAATGCCATTCAATATTGACTTAATGGAATAGCAGATGATGATGATAAAGTATGAGTACAATTCTGACTGATATTTTTTATTACTGTTTATTATTTTACATTTGTTATTATAAGGGTCAACTTCACGGAACCTCCCAATAAAACTTGAAATTTGAATTTGGAGTTATTTTCATTTTAATGGTTAATGTGCAACACAAAATTTTAATGTAAAACTTAATACGCAATGTGAGTCAATGGCCATGTTGACATGTTAAGAGCATATCAATGAGCCCAAAAAAAAAAGATTTTGGCCTGATTTTGCATGTTGCTGTAATACTTCTCCCAGTGGAGGATCCAGCATAGGGCGTACTCGGCTTACGCCCCCCCCCTCTTTATTGGTGAAAATACGTATTTTCATACATTTTTTTTAATAAAGTGAAGCTAACGCCCCTTTTTTCAGCCAAAAGGTGGCTTACGCCCCCTCCTCTTGCACATTCTGGATACACCACTGTCTCCTCACATAGACATAGTGGGTATAATATATGTTACATTCCACAAAAATAGACTATAAGTATAATAAGCAGGCTAAGAAGGTTATATATCTATTTAGTCTACATAAGCTAACTTAGCTTTCTTATTCATTCAGTCAAACATAAATTAACATAATTAGCCTAAGGGGCTGAATTATATTTTCTGTATTGTTTTTATAGAAAGCTTTCGATCCTTGCCCGTAGGACAAGACAAATATATACAGACAAATATATAGACTAATAAAAATATTCAAAACATCCCCAATGGTCCCTTATGGCCCCCCATGGTCCTGATCTCTTTATGATTTAGGGAATGTCATTAGGTCAATATATTAATAGCTCAATTTGCTGAAAATAAATCTCCAGGTCTATCAGCTCTCAGATCCAGAAAGGGGGTGCAATCATAACCCCCTTTTTTGCACCAGATTTTCTAACAAATTCTCTAAAACAGCTATAAATTGACCCAGGGCTATACCCAAACCCACGTCCCCTCCTATTTCAAATCCTGCATTCGCCCTTGGGTCTATGACTGTATGGCTAGTGTGTGCCTATAGTCTGTTCGACGATGTAGGATGGTCCAAAAGTAACTTTTTCGGTATCTACTCAGTCAAGCGATTGTCATAAAATTTTGCAACAATTTTTATCCAGTCATTTAATTCAGGTGCGGATCCATGCCGACCCCTTTATGCGCCAAATTCTTTAAAAAGTTTGTTAAATTGGCTAAAAAAATGTTTGGTGCCCCCGAACCCACTGCGCCCCCTCCTTTTTAAAATCCTTGATCCGCCCTTGTAAGTGGCAACAACCCTGAGAATTTCATGAAATTCCATTGAGTATTTCAAAAGTTAGACCATTTGACATGTAACACAATTCTGAGAATAAACCAAAATTTAGTTAATGGTTTATAGAGGAGCGTCATAAATAGACATCTTCTCCATGTCAAATGGTCTAACTTTTGAAGTTGACTATAACAATACTTTTTTTTTACGAAATTGTCAGGAGGTGGCAAATGATTCGAAAATAGGGTTTACAAAATTTCATGAACATCGCTTGAGAATTGACTGAGTAGTCTAGAGCTGTAGACAGATAGGCCTACTGAAACGCCGACTTTCATTTTGGACCAGCTTCCGTCCTAGGTGGAAGCTAATTAGCCTATGTCTTGACTGACACTGCCACTGCTTGGGGCCCCTGGGGCTGGACTGGTAAATGCCTCGGTCCCCCGAAACGGCGAATAGTAACAAATAGTAAATATCGAATAGTAACGAAAAGGACCAGAAAACGGCATAAAGTTAGACCCTAATACCACGTTATTTTTTGTTGAATTTTGCTAAATTGAAGTAGAACAGGTTAACCCAGAATATTCTAGATCTAGACTAGACCTATGAGTATTAAGACACTGACAGTGACAGTCAACATCGTCTCCCGGTCCCGATGACCAAAATGCGGCCAATGCCAGACAAGTGCCCCGCCTCTATCACTATAAGTACAGGCTTAAAAAAACAACCTGCGACTGGCAGGCCTATTTTATCAGTATATATGATAATGTTACAGTTAGACTATAAATAATATATAAATTAAATACACGTCACTGACACTGTTCAAATAGTAGGCAGTCTATATCATAGTAGGTTTAGGAAAGCTTGGTCGACCGTTACTTGGCCACGCGTGAAACGGTTGGGGTGGGATTTTGCAGTGTGTTGTCAGTTGTGGTCCGCGTCGTGTGAGAGAGCAGTAGACGAGTAGTCAATACAGTTCACAAAGTTGAATAACCTAGGCTAGAGCCTACCTAACTTAGTTAGAAAAGTCAAAATAAATCTATAATTAATATGATTAATACAAAAAGTGCTGACAGTACTTCAAATCGTTCAAAAGAACATTTTATCGGCACTGTGTCAATCTATGTTGACAATCTGTATGTTGTTTGTGTGACAGACAGTCTTGCAGACGATTCCCTCTGTCTCAAATTACGTCACTTCCGGTGAGATTCGCGGAAGTTGCCGACGACGTCACCTCGCTCAACTATCAGTAACAATAGCCCCATCTAGTGACTATTTCACATCGTTTGCCGTTGACGTTTAAAACTTTGATCTTTAACATGTTAAAAATGTAGTGCTCAATGTGCTAATATAAAACGAAAAAAACACGAATATAATCGGAACCGGAGGGTTAAAGGGTTAACAGGCTCCTACACTTACAGAGGTCGGGATAAGCTCTGGATCAAACGTGACTTAAATAGTGACGCGAATGGTCGCTCACAAATATGTTTAAAACATCAACAAATGGTTGTCATTTTACCAGAACCCTTGAGGTGCTAATCTGTCACGACTATAATCGTTTTTCATCCATTCTATTAGCAATTTAAATCATTGTTGATATTGGGAATAAAATGTGTGTTTCAACAACAACATTTGCACTTGTTTGGTGTCAAATTAAACAAATACGGGTAGTTTTCACCCTCTCGAAGTCGTAGGTGGCGGGAGCAACTTCAAGTGGGTGAAACTGTAAATTTATAAAATGTAGCGGGTAAGCCTAAAGGGTTAAAAGTATTTTTTTTCTACTTGAAATTTAAAATAAAACGAAAACAAGACGACTTCTGTATCATCGATAGTTATTTTGATTATAATAATCAATAATAACCTGGGTGACGTTTCCATGGAGACGAGATGCTGACACCATGCATGAGCTGTTGAATATGACCTTGGATGATTGGTTGTGAGTGTGCAGATATGGAACACCGTGTCTTGTAGGCTTTAGGAGATGACGCTTGATGATGACATAAGCCGCATAAGCGTAATATAAGCGACCTTCAGTAACATGAGCACGGTAGTGTGCCTGGGCAAGATACTAACTCGCCCGGGCGAGATACTAACTCGCCCGGGCGAGATACTAGCTCGCCTGGGCAAGATAACAACTCGCCCGGGCGAGATACTAGCTCGCCCGGACAAGATACTAACTCGCCCGGGCGAGATAGGCCACTAACTCGCCCGGGCGAGATACTAACTCGCCCGGGCGAGATACTAACTCGCCTGGGCAAGATACTAACTCGCCCGGGCGAGATAGGCCACTAACTCGCCCGGGCGAGATACTAACTCGCCCGGGCGAGATAGGCCACTAACTCGCCCGGGCGAGATACTAACTCGCCCAGGCAAGATAATAACTCGCCCGGGCGAGATAGGCCACTAACTCGCCCGGGCGAGATACTAACTCGCCCGGGCGAGATACTAACTTGCCTGGGCGAGATAGGCTACTAACTCGCCCGGGCGAGATACTAACTCGCCCGGGCAAGATACTAACTTGCCCGGGCGAGATAGGCTACTAACTCGCCCGGGCGAGATACTAACTCGCCCGGGCAAGATACTAACTCGCCCGGGCGAGATGGGCTACTAACTCGCCCGGACGAGATACTAACTCGCCCGGGCAAGATACTAAATTAGCCTACGATAGTCCATTCCCTGTCCCACAACCTCGTATACATGTTGATGTACCCTAAATTTGTCAATGCTTTCATGTAAAGGGACCAATCCCCGATAAAAATTAACAGGGTAGACATTTGATCAGCGGGGCATAACTCGGCTACGATCGTTTTTTTCAAAATGGCCGCCAGATGTCACATATTAAAAAATTATATTGAACTATTCTTCCAAAAATCTCAACTAATACCTCTTTTTTGACTAATTTGAATTCCACGAATTAATTTGTCAGGTTATTTTGACGATATAAGTAACCATTGACATATAAATCTAAAATGGCGGCCAGACGACTTTTTAAAAAAAATATATATTGAATTAGTTGTCAAAAAATCTCAACTAATACCTCTTTCGACTAATTTGGGGTCCAGGAACACATTTTTCATGTTATTTTGACAATATAAGTATATAAACATTTACATATAAATCCAAAATGGTGACCAGCTGTCATCTTATAACTATAATTTACTACAACTTTTGTAAATGGAATCCTTCGACTATTGGTTAATTTAGATCATTAATTTAGGTTTGGATAAGAAAGTTACCATGGGCTGGTGTTGTGCTTTGCTGAGGTAAAACTCTAAAGTAACTTTAAGGTCATCTCAAGGTCACTGCAAAGTCAAACTGTCAAACAACATGATTTTTTTTAGATTTTTTATTGATGCCAAACTTATTTGGTGTGCAGGTGAGTATTATAATGGAAAGCCGTGGGGGACATGAATTTTTGGCAACCCGTGGGGGACATAAATCCCACATTTTTCGCGTACCTGAGCTTCGGTTACTGAGCTTCGGTTACGCGTACCCGAGCCCCGGTTACACGTACCCGATCCTCGGTTACACGTACCCAAGCCTGGGTTACACGTAGCCAAATTCGGTTACGTGTAGCCGAGCTACGGCTACGCGTAGCCGAGTTCGGCTACGCATAGCCAATGTTTTGGCTACGCGTAAGATCAACACTTTACGTGTAACTCAGTATGTTTACGTGTAAGTATATTATCAGTTAAATGTAACCGACTTCGGCTACACGTAGCTGAGATATCGGCTACGCGTGAGGTATCTCGGCTACGCGTAACAGAAGTTGGTTAAGTGTACCCCGAAATCTTGGCTATGCGTAAGGTAACTCGGCCACACGTAAAGGTATCTCGACTACGCGTACCCGAGATCTCGGCTATGCGTAAGGTATCTCGGCCACACGTAAAGGTATCTCGACTACGCTACGCGTACCCGAGATCTCGGCTATGCGTAAGGTATCTCGGCTACACGTAAAGGTATCTCGACTACGCGTACCCGAGATCTCGGCTACGTGTAAGGTATCTCGGCTACCGTAAGGTATCTCGGTTACGTGTCGCCGAGATCTCGGCAAGGTGTAAGGTGTCTCGGCTACCGTAAGGTATCTCGGCTACGTGTCCCCGAGATCTCGGCTACGTGTAAGGTGTCTCGGCTACCGTAAGGTATCTCGGTTACGTGTAGCCGCGATTTCTGCAGGGGCAATAAATAAGTTTATATGAAGGAATAATTACTAATGTAAAATTAATTGAAAATGTCCAATTATTTGATATAATAAACATATGTCCACAATACTTTTACAAGGTGATCCACAGCAAACACAAAATGTTATGCTAATGTTGTTTTAATGCTGGGGCAGTGCACTAAACCATGGGCCAGCATTAATGCTGTATTGGCTCAACGTGTTTTTTGGGTCATGACATAATTATTATTATACATGATATGTCCTGTTTTTTCCCAGCAAACAACAGAAATTGAACCAATGTTGTTTGAATGTTGGTCCACTGTCTACGACAATGCCCCAACATTGACACAATATTGGGTCCACAACTCTTGTTTACTGGGTTTTGTTTTCTAGTTTTAAGCGACACAATCAGGCTAACATTATCAAAAAATCGGTAATTTGTGTTGGCTTGACATGCATGTCCAAAATAAGAAATGCGGGAATTTCGTCTCTATATCTCGCTTAACTGGTAAATGCGCAGCACAAAATTTAAAGAAAAACTTTTGCAGCTCTAATGTATGGACATGCTTACATCATATGTTTTTTTATTTGACTTTTTTCAGGAGCTCATAATAGCCTACTCGTATTTGACAAAAACAGGTTATTTCAAAAAGTCCATTATTGTACAGTTGACGAAATTTCGCACGTGAGAGAAAACCTTGGACCAAGAGACATGCTCCATAACCAGCTAAACAGTTCTCTACTTGATATGATAATATTCATATAGACTTTTATTATTTATTTTGAGTAAGCTATATATGTTTGTGGAATATTTTTATTCGACTTATTTTAATACAAATGTCATTTGGCCAATGATTTGCAAATGTTTGGCCAACGTATGAGCAATTCGGCAACCATGATTAAAACAATTTGAAACAAATTCTCGTGTTTTCGCGCGGACGTTGAGAGAAACTATTTTTCAGCCAATCACGTCATTTATACAGTGGTGACACGTGATTGGACGGGGCAATTGGGGAACTACCAATCAAATCCCATAGTTGATAATTCTGACGTCACAGTAGATTAATATGCATGAACCTCCTCCCTATATATATATAGAGTGTAACAGGGCCCGATATATCTGCTCCACTATGAGTTAATATCGGGCCAACGTTGCCAACATTTATAAAAACATCGAGCCACTCAGCGTTGTACCACAGTGTACTGCGTGTTGAAACTGGCCTGTATCAGAAAATAGCCACCGGATTATAATATCATCATCATATCGACCCAATTGTCATTGCACTCCGGACTCTAGCCAATCAGACGCGTCATTCAGTCACGTTACCTACTTAGGAAATGTGGGGTGGGCGTGGTTTGGAGTAGAAAGGAATACCGATGTAACCGCCCAGATTACCCCCCCCCCCCCCCGACTGGACTATACCCAGGTATATTCTGGACTATACCCTAGGTATAGTCTGGGAGATCCCAAAGTATACCCCACAAGCCCAGACTATACCCCACCAGATGCAAGGTGGGGTATATTCTGGGCGAAAGGGGTATACTCTAGGAGATATCATATAGGACTTACAAATTAGCAATATAATATCTGATCGTAATCTGGCATAATTCATGTCTCATGTAGCCTATTAACACTCTGAGGACTAGACTATCTTATGTCCACCATGTTAACTTTCTCATAGCTAGAGTAAAACATGTCTTATTAACCTTCTGGTGGCTAGAGCATCACATGTCTCATTGCTTAACATTCTGACGGCTAGACATTCATATGTCTCCTATATTAACCTTTCGATAGCTAGAAGTCTCATTTATTATCCCCCTGGAGGCTACAGTATCTTACATGTCTGGTTACTCTGTGAGCTCCCAGAGTATACCCTGGGGTATAGTCTGGGAGCTCCCAGACTATACCCCAGGGTATATTTCAGATTATACCCGGGTATAGTCCAGAATATACCCGGGTATACTTCAGTGGGGGGGGGGGGGGGTAATCTGGGCGGTTTCACCGGGTTCATTATGGGTAGCATGTGAAAGGTTGAATGTGAGCGTTTATGATAAATATGATAACACTAATTAACATAACTCACTGTTAATAGATTAGACACTATTTTGTGAAAAGGTACAGACATTACACCAAATATTTATTGTTTTGATATAAAAATATAGTTCGTTTTACTAGTCACTGGTCTTGTGTTCGTGTTCATATCATTTTAGGGCGTGATGAACACCTCGTCATTGGTCACATTGTTCACATGATTTTGTATCTACATTATCTGTAGATAGTCACTGCCCCTCCTTTTTCCTACTGTTTCCAGAAAGGATTATCTCGCCAAAAAACGTGTGGACTAGATTTCACCCTGCATCATTGAACATCTACCAGTGATTGTTTTTAATTAAATGTAGAGAGCATCTAAGGTGAGCTCAGAAACACTAGCATACATTCCGCCGCTGCCCCTGTCTGTGATGTCGTAACCTACCCATAGTCTCTGCAGTTTGGTTTAGATACCCCTCTCTAAAATATGGTAAAAATAACGTTTACACAACGTTGTATAAATTATGAGCCAACAGCGTCTGTGCATTAGACAAATATTACGCCTTCATTTGATCTACTGGGCGGGGGCTGGGCACGCTCGCCTGCAATTGATATATAGATGGGGACACTTGGTGACCGGAGATTGAACCAGATCTGATACTCATAGTCATAGAAAATATTTTTTTAAGACTATGAATCTCAGATCTGGTCAATCTCCGGTCACTAAGTGTCCCCATCTATATCTCAATTGCAGAAGAGCGTGGCCCTAGAGTAGTGGCCTAAACGGCATTAAACCTTGAAGATGTCCTTCAGATCTTCCAAAACAGCAGAAATAGATTTTATGGTTTCCAAATAGATGAAGAATCTAAATTAACCAATAGTCGAGGGATTGCATTTACAAAAGTTGTAGTAAATTATATTTTTTAGATGACAGCTGGCCACCATTTTGGATTTGTATGTCAATTGTTAGTTATATGGTCACAATAAGCTGACAAATGTATTTCTGGACCTCAAATTAGTCGAAAAAGAGGTATTAGTTGAGATTTTTTGACAAATAACTCAATATATAGTTTTTAAATATGTCGTCTGGCGGTCATTTTGTATTTATATTTCGATGGTTACTTATATCGTCAACATAACCCAATAAATTAATTCCTGGACTTCAAATTAGTCGAAAAAGAGGTATTAGTTGAGATTTTTTGATGAACAGTTCAATATAATTTTTTATTATGTCGTCTGGCGGCCATTTTGAAAAAAAATGATCGTAGCCGAGTCATGCCCCACTGATCAAATGTCTACCCTTTTAATTTTTATCGGGATCGGTCCCTTTACATGAAAGCATTGAGAAATTTAGGGTACATCAACATGTATACGGGGTTGTGGGACAGGGACTGGACTATGGTAGGCTAATTTAGTATCTCGAGCTAGTATCTCACCCGGGCAAGTTAGTATCTCGCCCGGGCGAGTTAGTATCTCGCCCGGGCGAGTTAGTGGCCTATCTCGCCCGGGCGAGTTAGTATCTCGCCTGGGCGAGTTAGTATCTCGCCCGGGCGAGTTAGTGGCTTATCTCGCCCGGGCGAGTTAGTATCTCGCCCGGGCGAGTTAGTATCTCGCCCGGGCGAGTTGGTAGCCTATCTCGCCCGGGCAAGTTAGTAGCCTATCTCGCCTGGGCGAGTTAGTATTTCGCCGGGGCGAGTTAGTAGCCTATCTCGCCCGGGCAAGTTAGTATCTTGCCCGGGCAAGTTAGTATCTTGCCCGGGCGAGTTAGTATCTCGCCCGGGCGAGTTAGTATCTTGCCCAGGCGAGTTAGTATCTCGCCCGGGCGAGTTAGTATCTCGCCCGGGCGAGTTAGTATCTTGCCCAGGCGAGTTAGTATCTTGCCTGGGCAAGTTACTATTTTGCCCGGGCGAGTTAGTATCTCGCCCGGGCGAGTTATGAAAATGTGAGAAAAAATAAAACACACCATGTCCCCAATGCGCTTCCGTAAGTATCAACACATCAAGCTACACTATATCAAAATCAGAAAGATGCTTCCACGCAGGCCTAGATGTGAAACTAATTTTGGGCGGATGAACAAAGATGGGCGGACGGACGGATAGACTAACCCGACTACAAAAAATTTCCGGTAGCAGGCTAGCGAAGGAGAGTTTACAAATTTGTTACCAATATAATAATCGTTTAAATTTAAACTTTATATGATGATAATGATAGCTGGGTTTATTCTAACAATTCTGTTCAGTAAGTGTTGTATTTTGGATTCGGATACTGATATGACCACTGATAACTAGTTATTTGTACATGCGGTTTTATAGCTGTCGCTGATCTATGACAATTCTAACGATGGTGTCAGGCACAAGGTATGTGATGCGTAAAGATATTGTGCTAAAGTTGGGCCAACCTAATTATCAGGCTTTGATCAAACTGTGGAACAGCAATTTACCCAGCTTTATTGTAATAAGAGTGCCGCATATCAAACACGAAACGCTCAACCAATATTGTCCTAATGCTAGCCCGCCATGTGCGACGTTGCACCAACATAAAATCTGCATGAGTTGAGGACGTGGTGCTTGCTGGGCGTCGCACGAGTCAGTAAACAGGAGCAGGCATCAGAGAGCCTCCATAACCCATAGGGAGAAGACGTGCTGCATCAAAAGCCAAGCCCAGGGCACAATCAATCTCTTCTGCCATCTTCAGCAGCGCTACGGCAACCTGATCCTTTCATCCAGCACAGTGTCATCAATTCCCAGACACACTCAGGCCACAGGTACGGCGACAAGGTTCACCTAGCATTCATGATGGGCCAGTCCTAACGCTAAGTCCCGCGCCCATTAACCCTTTAACCGCCAAATTATTCAATATGAATTTTCACCCACTTGAAGTTGTGTCTCGCTGACGCGACACACAACTTCAAGTGAGTGAAAATTATTAAGATTTGGCAAAATAGGGGTCAACCCTTTTCAAATCTTGCTGGTTGATGTCACATTTTATCTTTACCATATTTTAAATGTGGTATGTAATGTGCTAATAAAAAATGACAACCCGAATATATGCGGCACCGGAGGTTAAAGGGTTAACCCTCCCGGCACACAACTGTTTTAGTTCACCTTGAGTGAGAATTGCGACAGCAATTCCCACTCAAGGTGAATTAAAATGGTGTGATTCTATGAAATAACCAAGTATGAGATCTTAAAAAACAGCTCAGCGCGACCTTATTGTGATGGAGTACCACCGTTTTGCAATTAATTCATTTGATTTAAAATATGCCGTGTGGTGCATAATTGTGACTAGGGGGTTCAAATGTTAAGACGATTCATCCTCCATTGCACGCGCAACCGAATGACGGTGATCGCGTTCTTGTTAGGCCTAAGGGAACAGTGACGTGAAAATAACCTTGATTGCTTAAAAAAATATGATTTAATTGAGCTATGCATTTGTGCCGTTCAGTAAAATCGTATGGTGGAAGTGCAGTTTAATATAAAAAAGACGTCGATCATTATTGCTGATACGACGTAAGCCGCTCGCCCATTTAGTTCTCCCCCCTCGGGAGATTCGAACATGACTGTGGCCATGTTCCTTGCAGTGACGCCGTAAGGGTTTCACTACAATACCTGCGATCTTATGTATTACATACCGCCCTACAATAAGGGTGCACTACCATCAGTCAGTATTATCTCTCGTTAAATTGCTGATAATATGTGATGATCATTCCCCAGGAGTAATGTAGCAGGCATTGTAAATGTCAAAAGGCGTAAGATCTATCTGGGATATTAACCAAACTTATCCGCTTTCCTCTTTCTCCCTATTTCTCCAACTAATGAGGCCTCTTGCCTGGAAAATTCCTTACGTCAGCAGAAGAAATGATTAACCGCCCACATGCCGTCTGCTACTGGAGTTTGTTCTCAGTAAATATGGGTGTCCATTAAGCAAGTAGAAATCGATGTGAGGGAATGGTAGACCAGCTACCCTGGGTGTCACCTTTATCAGGCCCAGGTCTAACCCTCTCAGTGCGGGGACCGACTTTAGACGTCGGAATCTGACGTCTACAGACGTCAGATTCCGACGTCTAAAGTCGATCCCCGCACTGAAAGAATTAAAAATATATAATAGTTAAGGTTTCACCCTGGGAGTGCGTAAATATTTTGATATTTTAAAAGACAGGTTATTCACTTGAAAAACGACATCCCAGCAAACACGAGGCGTTTACCCAATATTGGTATAATGTTGGGGGCCAGCGTCGCAGACAGTGGGCCAACATTGAATCAACGTTGGGTGAACGTCCCGTGTTTACTGGAATAAATATCCGCACTGAAAGTAGTTTTTTTGACTTAATTTAAATACCTGATTTCGGACAGACTCTGCATGAAATAAATAATTTACTTCCAACATGTAATAAAATTTGAAATTTTCAGCGCGCCGCCGAGCCGAGTTGAAATAAATAATTTGTCCCCGACAAATCTCCAGCCACCACCCCCCCCCCACCCCTGGAGATTTAATGGTGGCCCCCTAACCCTCCAGTCAGAACTCATCCCTGTCCTGAACAGGGTTGGGGTCAATTGTATTTAATTATAATTGAGCCGTTGTGGGCGTACTTAAACCCCTTGGAGCCCTCAAATATTTACTCTGATTTGTGAAAAATCTAAAAACGAGAAATGTTATTATCTTGGCAATCAGTGATCTAAGGATTAATAGTGCCCACTTGCAAAAGAGATGTCCAATTCAAGATATAATACATTGCGGGACGGAATAACAATGTTAAAAGTGACACTGTGTTTTCATCAGCCTACTTGTCTGATTCCATCGTTTCATGGAATCAACTATATGTAATTGCGGGGACAAGAAGAAAGCGCGCTTCAGCCATGGTTGAAGGTTCAAATTAGGATGAGAATATTGGAGCAGAGTGAGCTAATGGCTCAGCTCTATTGGCCTCTCCTGTGGCAATCAATGTCTGCTGGTACCATGTTGGCAATTCGCTCCTGCAGCTATTTCTTCTGCTAATGTGGCTGTTGCAGGTGTGAGTGTCACACGAAATGTGGTTCATCGTGCAGAGCTGATACCAAGCAACACGATACACCAGCCCAATGCTCCCTTAATGTTGGGCCAGTACCGTAGACGGTGGCCCATCAATAGGCAAATATTGGGTCCATGTATCATGTTTGATGGGCCTCATAATTAAGACGGGGCTTTGGCCCACCATCGATTGAATGCTGGGGCAGCATCGGAGATACTGAACTACATGTAACATGTAGACAGTGTAGGGCAAAGTCCCGTGTGATATACATGTAGGTCATGCAGGGGAGTATCAAAACATGTTAAACTGTTCAGAGGAATATCTGAACATGCTAAACTGTTCAGGAGAATATCAGAAGAAGTTAAGCTGTTCAGGGGAATTAGAACAACTTAAACTGTCCAAGGGAGAACCAGAACATTTGTCCAGGGGGGTATCAGAACATGGTCAGCTGTCCAGGGGAGAATCAGAACAAACTAAACTGTCCAGGGAATATCAGAACATGTTAAGCTGTGCAGGGGAGTATCTGAACTTATTAAACTGTTTAGGGGAGTATCAGAGCATTCTAAAGAGTTCAGGAGAGTATCAGAACATGTTATCCTGTTCATGGGAGTATCTCAACATGTTCAACTTTTCAGGGGAGTATCTCAACATGTTAAACTGTTCAGGGGAGTATCTCAAAAAGTTAAACTGTTCAAAAGAGTATCAGAACATGTTAAATTGTTCAGGGGAGTGTCAGAATATGTTAACCTGTCCAGGGGAATATCAGAACAAGTTAAACTGTTCAGGGGAGTATCTTACAATCTTAAACTGTTCAGTGGAGTATCAGAACATGTTAAATTGTTCAGGGGAGTATCAGAACATGTTAACCTGTTCAGGGGAGAATCAGAACATGTTAACCTGTTCATGGGAATATCAGAACAAGATAAACTGTCCAGGGGAGTATCTCAACATGTTAAACTGTTCATGGGAGTATCTCAACATGTTAAACTGTCCAGGGGATTATCTCAACATGTTAAACTGTTCATGGGAGTATCTCAACATGTTAAACTGTCCAGGGGATTATCTCAACATGTTAAACTGCTCAGGGGAGTATCTCAGCATGTTAAACTGTCCAGGGGAGTATCTCAGCATGTTAAACTGTTCAGGGGAGTATCTCAGCATGTTAAACTGTCCAGGGGAGTATCTCAGCATGTTAAACTGCTCAGGGGAGTATCTCAGCATGTTAAACTGTTCAGGGGAGTATCTCAGCATGTTAAACTGTCCAGTGGAGTATCTCAGCATGTTAAACTGCTCAGGGGAGTATCTCAGCATGTTAAACTGTCCAGGGGAGTATCTCAGCATGTTAAACTGTCCAGGGGAGTATCTCAGCATGTTAAACTGCTCAGGGGAGTATCTCAGCATGTTAAACTGTTCAGGGGGGTATCTCAGCATGTTAAACTGTCCAGGGGAGTATCTCAGCATGTTAAACTGCTCAGGGGAGTATCTCAGCATGTTAAACTGTTCAGGGGAGTATCTCAACATGTTAAACTGTTCATGGGAGTATCTCAGCATGTTAAACTGTCCAGTGGAGTATCTCAGCATGTTAAACTGTTCAGGTTAATATCAAAGCATGCTAACCTGTTCAAGGGAGACTTACCAGTGCCTCTTGAACAAAATATAGGTTTAATAAAGGTTTTAAAATATAAAATATAGGTTTTTATAGGCTACTCAACAATAAAAATATACATGTAGGTTTTTATAGTTTATTTTTCATTAAAGTGTAACTCATAACTTACCTAATTACACAGAATGAAGTCGACAATGAGCAACATTAATGATAAAATGTTGTATTTGAAGAGACAAATTATGTACATGATGCATGCATAATATTATCAGCGGCAAGATGGGACGTGACAGTAGAAAATAAACCTGCTCGCGACAAACAAACATGCATGGGAATTGCAAATTTGACAATTACAGGTTTTTATAGGTTATATAGGCTTTTTCAAAGATTTTATAGGGGTTGTCGTGATGCCTGGAACATGTCAACCTGTTCAGGGGAGTATCAGAACAAGTTGAACTGTTCAGGAGAGTATAAAAAAAGCCTTGGGAAAGTGGGTCAAATTTCTGGCCACACACATGATCACATTGTGAAAGCATTCGTCATGATTATTAAGATTGCTTTATTATTATTAATTCTGTTCAAATTAATTTGAGCGATCAAAACGACACGTAAATATCACAGGTTATCAGCCGAGTGCGAGATTTTTCATCCCAAAGAGTTATATACCACAAATAATGTTCTACATATATGAGCCTGATGTATGTCTTGACTTCTTATTCGTATGATTTGAATGAGGCAAATTAACGTCACTTTTTATTCCGCTTTGGACAGGGTTTTTGCTTTCGGAGAAGAACAAACAATTGATTTGGTGGTTACAATTCAGCTTATTATTAAATTGATATAATAAAAGACATAATTATTTATTTAAAGACGTTTTTTATATTAAAATAATCAGAATAATCCATTTATACATTAATTTTTTTAAAGATGAGTCATACATTACACATAATACAGCTAGTATAAAGTAATACAGCCAGTATACATATTGTGTCCGTGATAATTTATACATGTATTTACAGTTTTAGAAGAATCGTGAGACACGATTGTGTCTTTTTTATTCGTTTTGTGCATACCTTTTCTCCTGTCATGTGAATCACCATCTCTTGTACTATTTTAATATCAATATGTTTCTTAAATCGTTTTTTAGGTGGTTGAGACATGTTGATTCTATGACATACTGATCTATTTGCATCTAGTGCGGTTTTTCTAAGAAGTTTTTTAGGGCATATCTTAAAATAATGTACATCACATTTTAGTAATTGTACGTCACGTATTTCATACATAGAACGCATTTCTCTTTAAGTTGTATAAATATTTTTAGCGCCTAACCTGAAATAACATTAGATTATTGCAATCTTCATCCCACATTTCAGACATAATTGTTAACAAGAGCACACTCGACAATAGCCCGCCGCCATTTTTTCAGGCATTATCGAACTTGTCCGAGAACTGCTTATTAGTAGCATGAATAACAAATTTGAACAGGATACATGAGAAATTTCTCGAGTTATCGCGCCCACAAGGTCAAATCATTGACGTAAAATGCGAAAAATCCCAATAAATCGGCCATTTAAAAAAAATTTCAGCCATATTTAACTTGTCCGACAACTGGTCATTTGTAACATGCACAACAAATTTGGGAAAAATACATGAAATTTTTTGCAAGTTATCGTGCCCACAAGTAAATGTTAACGCCGACGCAGAACTTCAATTGCGATAGCCCACCGTTTTTAATTAAAATTAAAAGGCGGGCTAACAAGGACATCAGCTCGTTTAAATATTAAAGTAATATGAGAAGATAGTTGTGTTTTTGTTATTGCGGAGTTGATCATATTGCAGCAGTTTCATTTTTTTTAACTGTGTTAGTGTTGATGACGACTGCACTTGTTTGCATGTTATCTTTCTATCCAATTTTCGAAATGTATGACGCTGGATAAAAATGTTTCGATTCTTAAAATTATGTCATTTGATAAAATTTCTTAACCTCGAAGAGTCGTTATGAGCGGTAAAATTGCATATAAAACGAGTTGCGTGTTAAAGAGAAGGGGCGTGGCACATTGGCAGAGCGCCTGACTCCCTCGCCAGATATGCATACGTCCCGTGTTCAAACCCCGATGACCCTGCGATCTTGGGGTTTTCAGAGAAAACATCCTTGTTTCTCCCTTCTCAACGTGATCAGGCGATCACGTTAATGGCGGCCTCGTCGAGTTAGGGTTGAAACCAGTGTATCGACGTTGATTTCGCGCAGGGTGGCGACGCGCTGCGCACACCAATTACTTGTATGTATGTAAAGTTTTAATGCTTGGATTGCATTGACAAAGAATAAAAAATAATGTAGAAATGATCCAGCGGTGAAAAAAAATATATATATATTTATAATTAATCTTAATGACTTTATTGAAATATTTTATTTGATAAATTTATTGTTTTGTAAAAAGTATTGACATTGCTCGAAAGCGAAAAAGATTTTTACAACACTAAACATCGCACCTTTACCATTGCATAACAAGCAGCATGTAAAATCACCTTGTCGCCCCTCTGAGTAACCCTTAGTGCCACACATGCGATTAAAAAAAATGATCTACAAAAATTAGATTCCGGTTTGGACAGGTGAATACAATAAAATTTATACATATACATTCGTGAAAAAAATGTGTCGGGTTTTCAGAATAACTAGGTTCCGGTTTGAAGAGTCAATTGATTATAGCGTAATCAATTCTGAACCAAAGAATTACGGTATGGACAGGATTCGGGTATGTTCAGCGTCCGGTATGTACAGGTTGCACTGTATATGTAATTTCTCAAATTTGCCTAGCCACTTAGCCAGAATTGACATTAAAATTGGCTGGCGCAGCCGAGCACTGACAAATACCCATAGCCGAAAACATAGGGAAAGATTGCCATGCCCAACAGAGGGCCAAAGGCCACGAAAATTCCCTGCCCCACCCTCGCGATAAATTTTTTTTAGGATGCATCTTTTCCTGAACTCTCCCATATTTTTACAGAAATGCCAGGTGTTGCCACCTAGCCCAGTTTGCCACATATTACACATTTTAAAGCCACTTCCATGTGCATCCTTACATGAAACTACACATTTGTTTTTGAAGGTCTAGCTATCTGACATGGTTTTCTAGATATCACGCATATTTTTAAGTAAATAATGGCTGACATGCCCAGACGTGCAGAGATGTGTGTTCAGCTAAACAAAACACAGCTCCCGTTATCCTCGGGTTATGGTTATGGGTAACTCCATTCTGTTCCACGTGAGATACCTAATAGCAATCGTTCTAACACCACCAGTGCTTGATGATGCGGGAGCTGCATTGTCAGTTCAACGCCTCGTGTTTGCTGGGCTGCGTTTAATAGCAGCTGGTCTGGTAGTATTTACTGCTGGCGGCGATTACAAGCCGACACCGACCCAATGTCTGTTTAATGTTGGGCCCGCATCGCCGGTGCTGGCCAGTTTCCATTCAGCCCTAGTCAGTACTTCATGCTGGCGGTGCCGGCACGATGCTCTGAACCAAAGCTGAGTTAATGTTGGCCCGCTGTCTGTGACGCTGGCCAACATTCAGCGTGGCGACGACACAGTAACCCAATACTGGGATAATGTTGGCTCAGCGTCGTAGACGGTGGGCCAACATTAGCCCAGTGCACTCAGCGGACAAAGTTAAACCAACATGCCCCCTCCTCTGAGGAGGAAACATAATTACTATCAGCTCTTTTATTTTAAATTATTGTACTTGTCTATGTTTTTGTTTTCTGATCTTCTTGCATAATCGTTGATTTATCGCGTTGTCAGTGAAGATGATGGACCGACCAGTTGAATAATCTGCCACATCTCAAAAAATTACTACCAGCACTTTTATTTTAAATGATTGTACTTGTCTATCTTTTTGTTTTCTGATCCAAATAAACGCATCTTCTTCTTCTTGTATAATCGTTGATTTATGGCGTTGTCAGAGAAGAAGGTGTGATAATGGACCAGTAAATGGAATTATCTGCCACATCTCACTGCTGCATGATAAGCCGCAGCAACAAAGTAAATACTGTACAAACTGAACAATATCGTGAATTCGGTACATTTTGCACATTTAGAGTTAAGAAAACACTTCCACAGAAATATGTAATCTACATCTCAGACAGTGGATATCATATGGAATCGCCTCGTAAAATGGCACACATTTTCGCATGACCTAATCTTCTGAGGTTACATTGCGTTGTTAGATGGAAGTTAACCCAGCAAACACTTTGCCCCAATGCTGGCTTAATGATGGGCCGCATTAAGCCAGCATTGGCTAAGCGCCTGATTGTTGGATTGAGGTATCGTCAGCAGCTTACGTCTCCTGGGCCAGCGTGACATTTACCGCATACAGGTGATCGACAGCATCCATCACCTAGTCCAACGCGGCACAATCAGTCACAACCAAATAAGACGTCTACTTACGGCAGCAAACCAACCATTGTTGGCTTGATGCTGGGCCATTATTAAAACAGCTTTGGTGAAACGCCTCCTGTTTGCTGGGATCTACTTCTAAACTCAGCAAACACGGACATTGAGCCAATGTTGGTTGAATGTTGTGCACAAATACGTCGGTATCACCAAAGCGCAGAGTACTAAGAACAATATCACGCAGATATATACATTGCAGAATAAAACACATTATCATGATTATTGTTATTATATTGATTAAGAGCAAAATACTTGTCTCGTATTGACGGGGAAGAAAAATGATGTTTCTTTGGACATGTTTAAAGGCGTGTGCCCTGGTGCAGTGGTTAAAGCAGCGTGCTTGGAAAGCCGGAGATCGCGGGTTCGAACCCCGCTCTGGCATTCAAGTTTCTAAGAAACAAAACTCTGCTCTCTCGTAGAGGGTCAATATTGTGGGGAGCCTCCGTGAGTTCGGCCTAAGACTTCGAATTTCGACTCCTGTGTCTGGAGACAGTGTCATCTCATTCATCGCACCATCCTTAGGGAGCTTCTCCTGGCCCAGTTTAGTGCACAAATGTGGCCTAAAAAAACATTCATTCATTCGTTCATTCCTTTTATTCATTTATTTATTCATTTGAACATGTCTAATGTATCTTTTGTGTTCAGCTGTAACATTGCAACAAGGGTACACATGACAATCTTCTAAACTTAAATATCCATGGCAGTTCCGTCTCTAGATGATTCTTACAATCTTATGCCTGCGTCACAAATCAAATTCTGCCACCGTCCTATGATCGGCCAGCGTGTTTTTTTCGCTCATTCAATGGGCCAAATTGTACACACATGCGTCAAAAATAAAGAGAGTGTGATTTTATTTTGTTAATGTTTTATTAACTTATCCTGAACCAATGTTATTTGATTTTTTCAGTGAGACCAACGGTATTTTGTGCTTGAATAAGACGATATAATGACGAAGCCTCAACGATATATATACTGTTTAATAAAACTATACATGTACAGCTGTATGTGGAATAGTGGAATAGCGTATACAACGACATACACGCAGCAGGTCTATGCATCAAAGCTCTAAACCCTACAATTACAACTTCTGATACTGAATTTGTGTCTTGATACGAATACCGCGATCCACAACTTTAAGCACAAAACATACCAACGTCAAACACACTATTTTATCATTGCCAAAACATACTATTGCGAGGGCGAGAGCGAAGGGCAACGCAAACATTTTCAAAATTGTGACATTTTGTTCGCGACACGCTATCCGCGTCAGACCACAATCTGGCCTTGGAGCAGGGAAAACGCCTCACATTTCGCGTTGGTTTTGGCGTTGGTGTACATGTAGACAGTTAGGCGAATTTCCCGTCTGTCGTCGCGTCGCTCGTCGCGTGCATATTCGCAAATAATTTCACAAATAACACAAATTTTCAGTCACTTGAAGTTGTGGATCGCGATCGTTGGTTGCAAATTAAAAAATGATAGCGTTATTATTAAAACAGTTACATGGAAATTTTCGTTCTAAACCACAAAGTTTTAGAAAATGAAGCCATTTTTCAAATATGCAAAATGATGCTTTGATGCATCGTGAGGATTTAAAGGGTTAATTAGTAAAGGGGGAGAATGTAATGTGAGGAACGATGTTCTTGTAAATATCATTTGTATCGAGTGCTCATAAATTTGTTCTGATTTGTCTGCCTGGCTGTGAAAAAACACCATGAAATTAAATAAACTAAACTCTACAGTTATTATGGTGAGTTTGGGAAAGGCACAATAGACATAACTACCAAAGCAATGCATGATTACATTTTGGGATTGAATTGTAAAAGGTAAATGTTTTAATCTGTACGTGATTTAATTTAATTTGTATACAGAAGAAAAATATAAATATCGGTGGATGATCAACAATGTAAAACGTTTTAGATCACCGTTAAGAGTACATTAAAAAAAGGCAGAATCGACATGAGTGCCAGAAAACAAAAAACCATCAAGCAATACTGGATTAATGCTGGGCCAGCGTCGCGGACGGTGTACCAACATTGAACCAACATTAGTTTAACGTCTCGTGTTTAATGTAGTAGTTGAAAAAACACTATCTGATAACTTCATTCAAACGTGGAGGGTGAGGTATAATTAATAAATATATATATACCTAATGTATCTGTGCTTCACGCTATTGTATGGTATAAGAACAATCATTGACATAGATATTGTCAAGGGAGGATGGACAAAGTCAAACAGATCAGGGAGATGAATTAGCCCTGGAAGCTCTTAACCCTTTAAGCCCTCACGATGCATTAAAACATCATTTTAAATCCCTGAAAACAGACTTAATTTTCCTACAACTAGGGGTTTTAGAACGAAAATTTGCATGAAAATGGTTTACCAATACATGGCCATTTTCTTTAATTTTTTGCCCACTTAATTTCATCTTCATCCACTACATGTCGAGAATTGCGACAACAATTCGCGGCTTGTAGTGGATGAAGATGAATAGTGGTAGATTCAGGCTTGAAAGGGTTAAGTACTAGTAGCTTTAGCCACGTTAAAAAAAAAGTATAAAAAAAATGCTCCCATGACTGTAGAGTACATAAATCAAATATTTATCATAATTATGTATCAAAATAATATTGAGCCACATCAAGTTATAGATTACGATTATAGCGAGACGACGCAAGCCAATGTATAGACCATTTTATACACAAGAAATGCATTGGAATATGGTAGAGATAGAGATTCCCATTTCTTATTCAAAGGTATAATTTTTCACTTTCAGATGAAACCTGTGTATTAAAACACCACATGAGATATGTACATGCAGGTTCTTATATAGATAGTATATATACATGTATATAGAGAGTAAAGGATGGTGCTAAACACATGGTGACCTATGAGATCAGTTTTATTGGGAACAAGATACAAACACATTATAACACCACAAATATTACTTTGACTTCAGGACAGAGCTGTAAAACATTTATGACTGGCTACAAAGGTCGAATAGATCATGCAAATGGTGTCTTGGTAAAGGATGGCAATGTACACCAGTGATGCATCTAAGACTCGGGGTCAATTAGAGGAAACCTTGGCAGGAAATGGGCAGAGGAAACTGTTTCCCCTCCCACAAAAATCACCTCACCTCCAAAGTGCTGCGTCACAAAATAGTCTAATTTTCTGAGAGCTGCGTCGGTAACTTTATCCTGAACAAGGTTCATGGTAAATAGGGCTTGAGTAAAGAATGGAGTATGCTGATGAGGGTGAGCCGTGGCAGTACGCCTGGCTGCCATACATACATCCAGTCACTGGCACTATCTATATCCTTATTATATGCCAGCAAGATGATCTTCAACACCAGAAAATAACATATACTCCAAATGAACGGATATTCCAGTGACACCAAGTAGGTAACAGCTACTAAAGCTCATATCAGAGAACTAAAACAACTTAAAATATTCACCTAATCAATATAACGCCGATAACAGTTCCGAAAAAAATGTATCCAATATGTGTTCATGTCAATTGATGTGAAGCTAATCACTCTCTCTCAGGATGTGATATTTCGTAAAAACTGCTTGCGATGTGTTGGCTGGAGAATGAAGAGTGTTATTGCTGATAGCAGGTGGGTTGTTTGTGATCTGGTGTAGTGGTGAGAGCACACACAGACGGCATAGCGCAGGCTGCATCACCCCGTGTCTTCTCATTGGTGTGGCCGCTGCTTGGGTGGCTAACAGGCAGACAGGCACGCAGGCAGGCTGGCTGGCTGACTGGCTAGCTGGCTGGCTGGCTGGCTGGCTGGCTGGCTGGCTGGCTGGCTGGCTGGCTGGCTGGCTGGCTGGCTGGCTGGCTCGATGGCTGACTGGCAGGCTTGATGGCTGGCTGGCAGGCTGGCTGGCAGGCTGGCTGGCTGGCTAGCTGGCTGGCTGGCTGGCTGGCTGGCTGGCTGGCTGGCTGGCTGGCTGGCTGGCTGGCTGGCTGGCTGGCTGGCTGGATTGCTGGCAAGCTGGTAGGCTGGTAGGCTAGTAGGCACCCAGGCAGCTGGTTGGCTGATAGACTGGCTGGGTCGGAGGATGGTAGGCTGACTGCCTGGCTGGATGGATGATAGGCTGGCTGATGACTGCCTGCATAACTGGCTGGTAGGCAGGAAGGCTGGTAGTCAGGCTGCCTGGCTAGCTGGTTGGCTGGCTGAAAGATAGACTGACTGGCTGGATGATAGACTGGCTGGATGCTATGCAACTGGCTGATAGGCAGCCGGCTGGCTGGCAGGCAGGCAGGCAAGTAGTCAGGCTGGCTGGTTGACTGACTGGTTGACTGACTGGCTGGCTGACAGGTTGACTGACTGGTTGGCTGCTGGTTGGCTGGCTGGCTCGTTAGCTGGTTGGCTGGCTGGCTCGTTACCTAGTTGGCTGGCTAGCTGGCTGGTTAGTTGGTTGGCTGGCTGGCAAGGCTGGTTGGCTGGCTGACCAGGCTGGTTGGTAAGGCTGGTTGGTTGGCTGGCTGGCTGGTTGGTTAGTTAGCTGGTTGGCTGGCTGGCTGGCTGGCTGGCCAGGCTGGTTAGCTGGCTGGCTGGCTGGTTAGTTGGCTGGCTGGCTGGTTAGCTGGTTGGCTGGCTTGTCAGGCTGGTTTGCTGGCAGGCTGGCTAGCTGGCTGGCCAGGCTGGTTGGCTCGTTACCTGGTTGGCTGGCTAGCTGACTGGTTAGTTGGTTGGCTGGCTGGCAAGGAAGGTTGGCTGGCTGACCAGGCTGGTTGGCTGGCTGGTTAGCTGGCTTGTCAGGCTGGTTTGCTGGCTGGCTGGCTGGCTGGCTGGCCAGGCTGGTTGGCTCGTTACCTGGTTGGCTGGCTAGCTGACTGGTTAATTGGTTGGCTGGCTGGCAAGGCTGGTTGGCTGGCTGACCAGGCTGGTTGGCTGGCTGGTTAGCTGGTTGGCTGGCTTGTCAGGCTGGTTTGCTGGCTGGCTGGCTGGCTGGCTGGCCAGGCTGGTTGGCTGGCTAGCTGGTTGGTGGCCAGGCTGGTTGGCTGGCTGGTTAGTTGGCTGGCTGGCTGGCTGGCTGGTTGGCTGGCCAACCTGGTTGGCTGGCTGACTGGTTAGCTGGTCAGTTGGCTGGCTGACTGGCCAGGCTTGTTGACTGGCTGGCTGGCTGGCTGGCTGGTTAGCTGGCTGGCTGGCTGAAAGATAGACTGACTGGCTGGATGATAGACTGGCTGGATGCTATGCAACTGGCTGATAGGCAGCCGGCTGGCTGGCAGGCAGGCAGGCAAGTAGTCAGGCTGGCTGGTTGACTGACTGGTTGACTGACTGGCTGGCTGACAGGCTGACTGACTGGTTGGCTGCTGGTTGGCTGGCTGGCTCGTTAGCTGGTTGGCTGGCTGGCTCGTTACCTAGTTGGCTGGCTAGCTGGCTGGTTAGTTGGTTGGCTGGATGGCAAGGCTGGTTGGCTGGCTGACCAGGTTGGTTGGTAAGGCTGGTTGGTTGGCTGGCTGGCTGGCTGGTTGGTTAGTTAGCTGGTTGGCTGGCTGGCTGGCTGGCTGGCCAGGCTGGTTAGCTGGCTGGCTGGCTGGTTAGTTGGCTGGCTGGCTGGTTAGCTGGTTGGCTGGCTTGTCAGGCTGGTTTGCTGGCTGGCTGGCTAGCTGGCTGGCCAGGCTGGTTGGCTCGTTACCTGGTTGGCTGGCTAGCTGACTGGTTAATTGGTTGGCTGGCTGGCAAGGCTGGTTGGCTGGCTGACCAGGCTGGTTGGCTGGCTGGTTAGCTGGTTGGCTGGCTTGTCAGGCTGGTTTGCTGGCTTGCTGGCTGGCTGGCTGGCCAGGCTGGTTGGCTGGCTAGCTGGTTAGCTGGTTGGGTGGCCAGGCTGGTTGGCTGGCTGGTTAGTTGGCTGGCTGGCTGGCTGGCTGGCTGGTTGGCTGGCCAACCTGGTTGGCTGGCTGACTGGTTAGCTGGTCGGTTGGCTGGCTGACTGGCCAGGCTTGTTGACTGGCTGGCTGGCTGGCTGGCTGGCTGGCTGGCTGGTTAGCTGGCTGGCTGGCTGAAAGATAGACTGACTGGCTAAATGATAGACTGGCTGGATGCTATGCAACTGGCTGATAGGCAGCCGGCTGGCTGGCAGGCAGGCAGGCAAGTAGTCAGGCTGGCTGGTTGACTGACTGGTTGACTGACTGGCTGGCTGACAGGCTGACTGACTGGTTGGCTGCTGGTTGGCTGGCTGGCTCGTTAGCTGGTTGGCTGGCTGGCTCGTTACCTAGTTGGCTGGCTAGCTGGCTGGTTAGTTGGTTGGCTGGCTGGCAAGGCTGGTTGGCTGGCTGACCAGGTTGGTTGGTAAGGCTGGTTGGTTGGCTGGCTGGCTGGCTGGCTGGTTGGTTAGTTAGCTGGTTGGCTGGCTGGCTGGCTGGCTGGCCAGGCTGGTTAGCTGGCTGGCTGGCTGGCTGGTTAGTTGGCTGGCTGGCTGGTTAGCTGATTGGCTGGCTTGTCAGGCTGGTTTGCTGGCAGGCTGGCTAGCTGGCTGGCCAGGCTGGTTGGCTCGTTACCTGGTTGGCTGGCTAGCTGACTGGTTAGTTGGTTGGCTGGCTGGCAAGGAAGGTTGGCTGGCTGACCAGGCTGGTTGGCTGGCTGGTTAGCTGGCTTGTCAGGCTGGTTTGCTGGCTGGCTGGCTAGCTGGCTGGCCAGGCTGGTTGGCTCGTTACCTGGTTGGCTGGCTAGCTGACTGGTTAATTGGTTGGCTGGCTGGCAAGGCTGGTTGGCTGGCTGACCAGGCTGGTTGGCTGGCTGGTTAGCTGGTTGGCTGGCTTGTCAGGCTGGTTTGCTGTCTGGCTGGCTGGCTGGCTGACCAGGCTGGTTGGCTGGCTAGCTGGTTAGCTGGTTGGGTGGCCAGGCTGGTTGGCTGGCTGGTTAGTTGGTTGGCTGGCTGGCTGGTTGGCTGGCCAACCTGGTTGGCTGGCTGACTGGTTAGCTGGTCGGTTGGCTGGCTGACTGGCCAGGCTTGTTGACTGGCTGGCTGGCTGGCTGGTTAGCTGGCTGGCTGGCTGGCTGGCTGGTTAGCTGGTTGGCTGGCTGGTTGACCAGGCTGGCTGGCTGGCTGGTTAGCTGGCTGGTTGGCTCGCTGGTTGGTTAGCAGGTTGGCTGGCTGGCTGGCTGGCTGGCTGGCTGGCTGGCTGGCTGGCTGGCTGGCTGGCTGGCAGGCAGGCAGACAGGCAGGCAGGCAGGCAGGCAGGCTGGAGACTACTTATCCAGCGTCACTAGTGGTTGAGGTGGCGGTTAGTCCACCTAATCAGCAACCCTCAGCGCCTACAGCTAAACCCGCACCAGCCAATATCTACAAGCGCTACAAAGAAGCACTGATTTCACAAGAACTGTCGCTTCTGAAATTTCTTCACTTGGTAATTGCCGAACGTCTCTGTCGCTATGGCAACTTGCATGAAGTGGGACTTGCAGCTAAAAGGGATGGCAGCACCAGTTTTTGATGGGCTCTGGCCTCACATTTAATAAATCTCGTTTGTTTCTAATGGCAAGGGGAAGAGCCCCTCCTTGGTGAACCCCAGGTTATGATTGGGGCTCTGTGTGGTCAGTTTGAGGATCTCTTACTACAGATCTTGGTCATCAGTGGTCAATGTGGCCCTGAACCTTGCCACTCCACTGGACTAACAACTATGCCATTAGGCACTAGCAAACCAGGGTAATTTCACACTGGGCAGGGGACATGTAGTGGACAGAAACAGATATATTGGCGGATCACTCCTCTAATGCCCGTCATCATATCGCCATTGCAAGCAGAATATTAAGCAAAGCGTCAGCATTGTGATCACGCGAGTACATCAACCACCGGGTAACCATGCCACCCATACAAACTGAACAAAAGAAAAATTCAGTCAACAGCGCACAAGTGCAAGCTCTATGACCTGCGAGCCTTATACAAATAGCAATTAATATCAAACGTTGTCATATTAACCCATGCACCGCTCTATAGTCGTTTTCATCCTTTTTATTTATTTTTCAAACGAGAAAATTTAACCGCCGGTGCCGCATATATTCGTTTTTTTTTATTTTTCATTAGCACATTAAGTACCACCTTATAAACATTTTAAAGATAAAATGTGACATTAATCAGCAATATTTGAAAACAGTTGACCTTCATATTGTCAAATCTGAATAATTTCCACTCACTTGAAGTTGTGGATCGCGTCAGCGAGACACAACTTCAAGTGGGTGAAAATTCAGATTGAATACTTTGGTGGTTAAAGTTAAAGGAGAAATGCGCTTAAACCCTTATGCTGCCGGGACCGTATTATATGCGTTTTCAAGCAAATTTCAGACCAAATTAATGCAGCACGAGTTCCTGAAATGTGTTGTGGTAGATGCTTAGTTAATCTACTAATTACACTTTGAACACGTATATCTTGTCGTAAATATAATTATTTTTCGTCATTTGGAGCTGGAAATTGCGTTGCAATTCCAGCTTCAAATGACAAAAAATAATCCGAAATAATTAGGCAGCATCAGGGTTAAAAAATGATAGATTGGCATATGTTTTGATTGCAATTGAAAAATATGAGTCATTTCTACCCACTTGAAGTTGTGGGTCGCGGTAGCGAGACACAACTTCAAGTGGGTGCAAAATAAAAATTATTTACCTCGTGTCATAAAATTATGTGACCACAAGGCATATTTAAATAAATAGGTGCGATCAAAATATAAAGTTTTAATTTCAAATAACATTTTTGGATATTTTATAAAATGAGGATAATTTTATCGCGGCAGTAATTCGCATCTTAAGGTCAATAAAAATCAGAGAAAAATACCTGGGTGCCAGAAGGGTTAACCCTTAACCCTTTAGCGCGGGAACCGACCTTAGTCGTCAGAATCTGACGTCTGTAGACGTCAGATTCTGACGACTAAAATCGATCCCCGCACTGGAAGAGTAAACATATTTCTAATGGCCGTAACCCCATAACATAGGTATTCAAATGAATCAGAAAGAGCTGACTAAGACATTTGTGATGGTTCGAGTTGATTTAAACCCTTTGGTCTCCATGATTTATACAAAATTAATTCAGCGTTGTAAGGGTTAAAGTGCCAATCGCGTCTATAGCCGTTCTCAGCATTTCTGTTTGTCTCTTAAACAAGGAAATTTGTAAACGAAAGGAGCATTTAATTTGGTAGATTTACATATATTCTGATTCAAATGGTACATGTATGATTAATTCTTACGCAGAAATTATTCAGTTTAAAATGTAGCGCTTTAACCCTTTAAGCCCTCACGATGCATTAAAGCATCATTTTACATCCCTGAAAACATACTTAGTTTTCTTAAAACTCGGGGTTTTAGAACGAAAATTTCCATGAAACTGGTTTACCAATACATGGCAATTTTCTTTAATTTTTAAACCACATCAAGTCATCTTCATCCACTACAAGTCGAGAATTGCGACAGGTAAATTCAGGCTTGAAAGGGTAAAGGTTAATAAACTAACGTCTTCTGGAAGTTTTTCTTCGGGTTATTTCTTATTTCGATCACGTCAAAACAAATTGACATTATAGCTGGCATGTTAATCAAAATAAATATGATACCATCATCTCATTCGACGCAGACGAACCAAAGATTAATACAAAAATGACTATCCGCAGACGGAAGCAGGGTCTTTTTTACAAATATAATTTGACTGATGCAAAAGATACATTTCTCAGACAACAGTGCATCACCAAAAATATAATTATAATGAAAATATGATGAATTTTAGATAAGAAGAGGAATTCATAATAATACAAATATTTAGATTCCTCCTATTTTTTGAGTTGGCTCAAAAAAAAAACAATTTAAAATAAAAACAGCTCAAATAAGATTCTTTCTAAATAAAATATTGAGCAATCACTATTTTAATTATAACTTCCTTAAGCTTTAAAGAAAAAAATCAATCGTCAATGCGCAAAAACGTATGTGGTCGAAATCATGAGCATGCTATCATCATGTTAAAAGTCAATAGTGATACTATATATATGGCTTCTCAAATGTGTATCACTGAGCATAATGGTAATTTAGGTTGGAAAGTTTCACACAACTGATAGATTTAAGACCTTACAAAAAACAATGTGACTTTTGCTATCGCTTTCTTTATAGTACAAGAAAACAACCGTGTCGGTGTGGGCTGGCGATGGTTTCTCAAGGTAATCGAAAGTTTTTTTAAACATTTTATTGTAACAACAGGCCAAAGGCCACCATAATCGAGATAGTTTGTCTCTTAAGCTCTTTTGGCTGAGGGATGTAGGTAAAAAATATACATAGGTCAAATCCCCCGATGGGCTTCCGAGATTTGCTGCGGAAATGAGATAGTTAGAGTCTAAGCGATTTTGGCTGATGTAGGTAAAAAGTAGGTCAAAGGTCATAACCCCCAGGCCCGTAATGCACACCTGAGAGGTGTCTGTGCAATATGAAATATATCACCTCCATGGATTTCCGAGATATGCTCCGGAAAGGGAGAGATGTAGGTCATAAAGAACGTCAATGGTCATCACCTCAAGAGGCACATCTACATGTACATCCCCCGAGTGATGTGTGTGTGTGCAATATGAAAGTAATCCCCCATATGCTCCGAAATAAGATTGTTAGTCTCTAACTACAATATGTACTTTGGCTGACAGATGTGGGTAAAAAAGTAGGTCAGAAGTCATAACCTCCAAAAGGCACATTTTTACCCCCTTCTCCTGATGAATTCTTAAGAACTATTTGTCATCATCTAAAGCCGAAATTGCATACGCAATTGCCGGCTTCAAATGATGAAAAATATTTCTATTTATGAAAAATAGACATCCCCCAAGCCTAATAATTTTACCTAAAAATCGAGCAACTATTTTATCATTTTCAGAATGATTTGATCAGGTTAAAAAACTAGAAAACTTATATATACGGGTCCACTCCAGCAGCACACAGGTTAAGCCCTGTATTGAATGGAAGCCGCCATGTAGAGAGCCCTGCTGATCATTGTTATCTGCGGTGGCTTTCTGGGCCACGGTACAAAAAAGCTGTCATTTTTAGTAGTTCCCATGACACAAACCAATCTAAGCCTTTATTGAGGGCACTAACCCCCGCCTTGTTTGACAGCACCGCCTGCCTTGGACGCCACCTCCTACTTACGTGTCTACAAGCACCGGCAGAGCGACTGACCCAGATCCTAACCATGTCATTGGTCCAGATGGCTATCTTGACCAATCACATGGTTAGGATCTGGGTCAGTCGCTTTCAGAATACCGGGCAAGCAGCGGGTGTAGTTTCCCTTTTTTACTACGGAAATACGTGTTTCTCTGCCTTGGTAAATTATTATTGTTCAGCGTAGTCACAAAAAACAGATTTCCACCTCATCTGGCTCTAGGAAAAGGGCAAGCTAAACAATTCCATAATTTGAGCCTGGCATTTTTTCCGTCGTGGATAATACCATTAAATGTACGATCTTATATCAGTTATTCATTGATGCACTATTATTGTGCAATGATTTCATTATAAACAGCATTGAACGCATCTCATGGCCGCATATAGCAGTAATTTTTGGTTGGTCTGCTGGCAATGTGACGTCAGATTGCTAGATATTTTCAGTGACGCTGAAGGGCTGATTGTTTATAGCAGAAAAAAATTAGCGTGATAGAGACATTGATAGTGGATAGGGAACCTGCTTCTACACCCCTGCACTCTTCGTGTGGTCAGTTGGTGGTCACGGTTCGCCTGGTGAACAATAATAGTGCCGCCTGTAGAACATAGTACCAAGGAGGTCCATATAACCTCCTTGATAGTACCATGTTTAAAACTAATTCTGTGACGTCACCGGAAACCCAATTTAATGCCTACTCGGTGAAAAATAAAGTGATATAAGACCCCCTGGCATTAGAGGTCAAGGCTATTGATTCTCACAGAATTCAAATATCGACACGAAAAAAATACTTAATGATAAATTGTAGATGGGTTATTATTTAATAGGCCTTTCTCAGTTCAACAGGAAAAAGACAATAAACATAGGCTATACCATATCACCTATGTCATTAAACGTAGTTGAATAACATTATAATCGAGCACATTAAATTATATAATGATACTTGTGTGGCATTGATTTTTTAAATAAATTAAACTACATTGGATTGGGTTATAACCCCCAAAAAGGCGTGTAGGTCGAAGAGTAGTTTAAAGGTCATGACCGCCAAAATCCACATTCACATGCTCCTGAAAAGCTGTTGGGCAGACGGCCGGGACACCCTGAGGGCTGACGCCATAACCCCCGCCCTCAACTTCGTTGGCGCGGGGATAAAAAATTGTCGCCAGGCAGTAATTTTAAATGGAATTTTTCTAAAAAGTTGATGGAACCGCTGCTTGTGTACATAGAAAAAGGCTGACTGGTGGTCTGATCGAAGAAAACATCACCAACAGAATTCCCAACTTGTCCAAGGAAAGAATAGTTGATATTAAAAGGCAGCGGCAGCGGAGACCCAGCAAACGATATAAGCCTCCTACCTGCAGAGGGATGCTTGATGCCTGTTATTGGACATTTTCGATTTGATGTTGTGAAACTTTCATGGTGGTTAGCTAGCCCCACAACAAAGTACGTATTTTAATACATTCAGGATGCGTATTTGAGTTCCTTGTGGGAAAATGTTGGGGGAAAATGGTGAATATACATGTACATGTAGATAGTGAAAATTTTTGAGCTGTGTTCTTAGATAAGTCTTGTACTTACATGGGAGCTCATGGGCGGGAGCCTGCATAGTGGTCAGCACTACCGACTGTCACGCTCGCGAATTTGTCATCTGTGATCAGTATTCAGGTTTTAATGATTTCCAATTTTCTCTTTTCTCAACATAAACAAATAGAAACTAGATATGACTAAGATCATGCGAATAGTAATCGGGGATGCTGCTTAATAAATGTTAAATGACCATTCGATGATAGCCAGATATCAGTTAATAACTGGAACTGAAAGTACAACTAAATATGACATAAATGCCTTTGTGTGGGTTCATCTATTTTGGCCATTTGTGTCATGGTGGTTCTATTTATTGTTTGTATAGACAGGTGAGATAATTATATGGAACAATATGTCCGCCTCATACCCAGTAAACACAAAAAAATGTGTATAACATTTGTACAATGTTGGACCAACGTCGGAGACGTTGGGCCGACGTTGTACAAATGCTATACAAATGTTTTGTGTTTGCTGGGTAGGACAACACAGGGAATACTATACATAATAAGCCTGACCACCTGATTGTAACATTGCGAACACTACATATTGACCCAATGTTGGCTTAATGTTGAGCCAGCGACGAAGACGGTGGGCCAACGTTTAGCCAGCATTGGATCAACATGTCGTGTTTGGTCGTACTGGGCGGCCAACATGACACCGCTAGCTGGCAAGTCACGTAAGGAGTGATTATTTGGTCTTGTTACACCCTACGCTTTAGAAGCTAGAACTTCTAGCCAACTAACAGATCATCAGTCATTTTGTAAAATACGCCAGTCTTGCAGCATGTACAAAATACACCGTCGTATAGTCCAGATGACACCAGTTACAAATGTAGCGATTTTAATATACATATACATGACCACGCATCCCGCATAGTGTACATACATTGGAAGAGGTACGAGTACATTTAATGGCTGCTTTTGTTTTCTAGTGTCTTTATTTGGCGTGGAAATATCCCCCGTCCTCGTGATAGAAAAAACACAAAAGGCACATCTAGGCTTGCATCCTCTACCATTGCCTATAGGACTGTGAAATATGAAAGGATTCCCAGGGATGTTTCAGAGATATGGACTGTAAATTGTACTGTACTCAGATCAGAAAAAGCACATACTACATGTACAACGTGTGTGGTGCATAATATGAAAGGAATACCACAAGGGGTTTCAAAGATCTGCTCTGGAAACGAGAATATAGATCAGAGATGTAGGTAAAAATGTAAGTCAAAAGTCATAGTCGTCTCCAAAAAGCCCATAATGACATGCTTCAGAAACTAACTATTTGGGTCAGAGATACAGGTCAGAGATATATATATCATTCATAATTATGTTCCTGAAAAGAGATGTTGGATCAGAATTGGTCAGAGATGAGAATTAGGTCAGAGGTAATAATATTACTCCCAAAATGCACATCTAAGCGGGATAAGTGTGTGCAGTATAAAAAAAACACGTAAAGGGGAAACGAGATCATTAGTGTCTAAGCTATTTTGGCTCAGACAGTCAGACATACATGTACACGTAGGTCCAAAAATAGGTCAAAGCTCATAACCCCCAAAAAGGTACATTTACACCACATAGTGATCTGTGTGTGCAATATAAAAGAAATCTGCAAATGGAATTTCGAGATATACCTAAACATGGACGGACGGACGGCTATTCGAGGTGAAGTCATAACCCCCGCCCCCATGTTGGGTGGGGGATAAAAATAACCGTTTGGTGTCCATTTTACCTTCGTTTCCACAAAACGTGTCTCTTCTGAAGCATTTATATCATGAAGTTCCACAGTGGGGCGGATAATTGTCAATAGTTCTATTGTCGTTGGTCATTGTAAAAGCAGACAATGAGCGTGGTTATTGAATCATTCTAATTAGAGCAGTAGATGCGATCTATTCAAGTGATGGCTGAGATGTAAAGGAGAGCCAGGGGTACAGAAAACACAGAAGCTCAGATGATGTTGGTTTAATGTTGGCACAGCGTCTACAACGCTGGCTCAACATTTAACGGACATTGTGCGTGCGTCCCATTTTCTGGGAGGAAAAGCCAGTAAACACGATACGTTAAATAAATAACGGCTCAATGTTGGCCCACCACCTACGACAGTGACCCAACATAGAACACCGTCTAAGGCGATGGCCCACCATTAAACGAACCTCATGTGTACGTCTGGGCTGTGGGTCAGTATTGTGGGGAGCCTCCGTGACGAGAGGTAGCGTGATCGGCCTCAGACCGCCAGGGCTCGAATTTCGAATCCTGTGTCTGGAGGACTGTGTCATCTCGATCATCTCACCATCCACAGGAGGTTCTCCTGGCCCAGTTCAGTCTATATTTGCACAAAGGTGGCCTAAAGCCCGAATTATTTCATCTACGTCTGGGCTTTTCTTGGAGGGCATCACAGTTCACATGCATCGTTAAACAAATCATGGCTCAATCTCGGCCTATCGTCCACGACACTGACCCCACATTAAGCCATCATTGGCTCAACGTCTGTTGTTTCCTGGAAGGTATGAGGGCAGCGTGATATCCCAGGGCGTCGAACCAATGTTGATTTGAGGTTGGGCCAGCGTCTGCGACGCTGGCCCAACATCAAAACAACATCGGTTGAAATCCCTGTGTTTCTGGGATAATGCCTTGCGTGGGGGATCCGGTCATGGCAGTCGCCCTCGTACTTACAGGTTATTGATGAGCGGCCAAGCATTATCTGCTGCTCTAAATGACAACAAACTATCTTGGCTGGCATCTGAAGCATGCTGAGCAGCCACATAATGCAGATTGTCAGGCTGACAGCGTGCGCCACAGGCCAATAACACACTGCAAAGCCAAAACGATGTATCTGTTATACTTGACAAGTAAGCAGTTACTGCTTTTTTACTTTTCACGGTTGTAGAATGCTACTCTTTTCATTTGTATCTATCTCCTCAACATAAACACAGACACCGGAAACAGGCTAATAGAGAAATCGGCAACAATTAGTTTAGTGTATACTTTACGTAGCAAATAACAACACCGGTAAAAATGTTTTCACGTATAATTTTTTATGTAGATACACATATAAAGTCCATTTGAAATAAAAGTCGGTAGCCACCTTTTAAGTCCAAGGTGCGATATATTTCGTAGACTATGGCAGCAGCCAATTAACCCTTTACCTGCTAGTAACGCATTTATGCGACACTTCACATATTTTCACTAAAACTAGTTCAATATAAAATGTCACTACACATTAAAATTAGGATGTTTGCAGCTTCATTTTGATATATTCACTGATTCATCGGTTCACGACTGCGGGGTGAGGGGGGGAAAGGGCGACTGCCGGACAGGCTTGAGGCACTGATATCTTTGCTTGGGTTCATATTTAACCTCCTTAGGTTTGCAATTAATAGCCACCAGGGGGAGATGGTGGGAATTGATCAACCACAGACAAGAATACGGTTAAAATTGTCAGAATGATGCTGAAACAGCGGACTGGCGGCTGTACTCGAAGCGCCCAACCACAGACAGTGGCGATTATTGCTGCACGGGAAGCTAATTTAACAATCTGAGCAGTGTCTGTGGGTGACCCAGCGACACTGCACGACGCGTGCATTTGATACATTTATATTGCAATTGGGTATTGAATAAAATTCACAGGATGAACATTAAAGTGAATGAAGTGAATATTTTGAAATCGACAGGTAATTAACCCATTCTTTCAAGGTACAGTGATACTCATATAATAATAAGAGTGAAACTCATATTTACTATGAGTATGAGCACCGCATAAAACAATACCCGGTATGGTATCCTGGTTTTCACCCAACAATTCATTTTGTCGCAATCGTAATCCCAAAACCCGGAATCGCATTACGGCATATGGAATCGTACATAATAATTTGTTGTTTTGCCGAATGCTGCATGTTGCATGACGCATTCCGTGTATACATATGTAATCCTTGCTTTAGTCTAGATAGAGAAACAAAAGAAAAAATATCCTTAAACAATGAAAAAGACGGGGAGACGTGGACAATTTTTTTTTAATGCCTCGGTCACACGTGCTTTAAGGCTTGGGTAGCAGACAATAGCAAACGATGTGCGAACGCAATAGCCTATAGCATTTAAAAAAGTGATGCACAAAAGTGCATAAAGGGAAAATATCTTTGTAGTTGTTATTGCGGTGGCAACAGCAGTTCTTGGAAAGCGGATGCCCTGGGCTGGTATGAGAGGCTTGTTAACAGTACTTGTTGTGCTGCATTGTCAGGTAGCAGTAGTATTTTTTTCATCTGTTCATTTGAAGGTTGGATTTCCAGTGAAATTTCCAGGTTCAAATGACAACAAATATTTTAACCCTTTGCCTGCTGATCACGATTTTTGTCGTTTTTAATCTGTTTTGTTAATCGATCAAATCACTGTTATTGGGAATGAAATGTGTGTCTAAACATCCAAGCTTTTCAAATATTTGTGATCAAGTTAAACAAATATGAGTAATTTTCAGCCACTTGAGGTTGTGGATCGCGGTAGCGAGACACAGCCTCAAGTGAGTGAAAATTGAAATAGATTAACTTAGCATGATAAGGGGTAATGAAAAATAATCAGCTCCCACATTGAATGATTTGATTAACAAACCATTTTTGATTAACAAACCATTTTTATTGGCATTCAATTTCTTATAAAACTCTTTTGGAAACATATGTACGCGGGTTTAGCAGGATTAATGTAATATATGTAGGAGATCAAATTAAATAATAACAAGTGTTTTTAACCGATGTTGTTTTAATGTTGGGCAAGTTTCGAAGACGGTAGACCAACAATAAACCAGCATTGGTTAAATGCATCAAGTTTATTGGCAAGGCTCATCGTCAGAACCAGAGAGAACTCATTTGAAAACGTGTGTCGTCCAAGAGGACAGTGATTATTTCATTTGCAATATGGTGTTACGTAGGAGATGGTTGGTCATGAGGGCCGGGGAAAACTTGGTTAGTTCCCGAGAGAGCGGTTTCTCACTGGGCTTATTACGTCAGCACCGCGGCAATGACGTTTGTTACGATGTAAACCAGACCCCCTCAGGGCGGAATCATCACCGGTATCGTCCCTGTCCAAACAGGCCCCAGAGGAATCAATAATGTTCAAGTATTTCCCCCAGGAAACAGACCTGGTTAGCCCTTAGACCACTGAGCTAAGAAATTTAAATTTTCAGTCACTTAAAGTTGTGTCTCGCTACCGCGATCCACAACTTCAAGTGACTGAAAATTTGTGTTATTTGTGAAATTTAAGTACTAACATATATCAGTGTTTTAAGATTGAAAGCATAGTTTATTTTTACCAACTGGTTATACAAGGTGCTAACAAAAACACAGAATGTCCACTGTAGTCGACATCAGTGTTCTGAGGGTTACCATGTGATGGCCAGGTTCGGCCACGTCTTCTTTTTCTAGTGTTCAGACATATGCCACGCAATACAGCGTTGGGCCAGTGTCGACTGATGTTGTGCCAGCAAAGTCTTTGCTGGCACAACATCAGTCGACACTGGCCCAACGCCCAACGTGGATCAACGAATCGTGTATGCAGGGAATCAGACTGTGGCTCTTTGCTGCAAAGAACCACAGTCTGATTCCCTGCATACACGATTCGTTGACCCATGTTGGATTAATGTTGGTCCACCGTATGCGACGCAGGCCCGACACTAAATCAAAATGGGGTGAGTGCATCCTCTCTGATATGAATGTTTACAGAGATGCAATTCTCAGCAAACACGATACGGAAACCAATGCTGGCTTCATGTTGGTCCATTGTCTACCATGCTGGCCCAACATTAAGCCAACATTGGCTCAACGCATCATCTTATGCTGGGATGACCCTGGCATCCTTAGCCTTTCTTGTTCAGTTGTGCTCGCCCAGCCACAGACACGTTGACAAGGACATCGATCTTAGAACCCTGTTCCGGTTGGCTATTATTGCTGGACAAAATCATGTACTACCTCCTTCTCTATAAACCACGACCTGGGTCAGTAAATCACAGTAAAGCCTGGTCCAGCAATAAAACAACTACAGCGATAAGGTATTCTGAAATTCAGAGTTTACTTTGAAAAAATTATGTATAAAAGACATATCTGTACAAATACTTGACGTATTTTCAGTCTGTAATTCAATGATTTTAACCCTTATGCTGCCGAAATGTTTCGGACTACTTTTCAATCATTGGAAGCTGGAATTGCTAAACTTCTTTAAAATTTTATTTTTAGAAAAATTAAGCGTTTACCACAAAATAGTTTAGCGATTCCAGTTCCCAGTAGCATAAGGGGTAACTTTGTAAGTATTATAAAAAGACACTGGACAGACATGTGACGCTTTTTCTGCCCCCCCCCCCCCCCCCACAACTGTGATGTCAGCACACAGGAATCAGACAAATCATCAAAACAATCAAGGTATCAAAACAATTAGAAAACTACGATGTAAAACTTTCAATTACCTCACACAAAAGTATAATCATTTAAACATGTCGTTATTACAATGCACACTGAAAATGCAGCTGATTAAAGGGAAATATTTTTCGTTTATTGATACGAAGCTGTGGAAGCTGTAGGTGACAGAATCATGCCCAATCAGCCCAATACTGTTTGCTATTCCTGTCTCCTCCGAGATGAAGGAGGGAGAAAGCGTCCAGCCGAGATAAGGGTTTTCAGTTGCTGCAAGCCATTCAAATTCCAACCCGAGCCTGCCCGTCAAATTGGCTTATGATGGAGAATAATAAGATTGGAGGCATGGTGATCAGGACCACTGGGCCCAGCAAACATGACACATTGATCCAATGTTGGTTTGATGTTGGACCAGCGTCGTAGACAATGGACCAATAATAAGGAAACATTGGATCAGCTTGCTGTTTGCTGGGTATTTACCTAAAAATGACCAATGGTCACTGGCCAGCTCAGCGATAACATCAACACTCAAATTCACTTCGTTGTACATGTACGATGCACTACTTCACATAATTTACAAAGTATGCTGATATATTGATCATTTTATAATAGTCAGGGCCCATTTTCGAAATTGGTGGAACTTGGTAAGGCATTTTTTAGTAGAATTTGGCATGCAGTTGTTCTCACACAATTTGGGAACGCTGATTCCAAATCTGCCCCATGCCAAGCTATATTTTGTGTTTTTCCTACTCAAAATTCAAAAACAAAATGGCCGCCAAAATCAGTGAAAATGTCACAACTTTACATCACGGCTTGGCTTACAATGAACATAACACATCATTTCGGTGTATTAAAACCCACCTGAGCAACATACCTAAAGTCCCCTGAATTTCACCTTGTGCGTTTGCCGCTGGAGGACAAAATCCAAAATGGCCGCTACTGCAAGGCAATGTGCTATAACTTTGCTTCCAAATAACGTAGAGATGTGTTTTTGGTGTCCAATAGGTTTCTCACACCCGTGAAACCAATTCGGAGCCGTGATAACATCTTTTATCAATATTTCACAGAGTTATGGGAGAAAAAAAAATGTTGCGCGAGGAAAACGACTGATCGTTGGCCAGTGTAATAATAATGATTTATTTAATAAAGTCATTATTTCACATTTAGAAGCTGAGGGAAACAAACGTAATATCCGGCATGTTATACAAATGTTTAGCCTATTGACAAAAAAATATTTTATGATTGTTGATCACTGTCCGGCACTAGATAACCTGTCGCTCACCATGTATCTGTCACAGGCCTATTAGTATGTGGCCTATGTGATATCCACCTGGATCGTGTTTTTACAGTACCGTAAGGAAGAAAGCAATAATTTAAATTGCGTTGGCCACGGGTGGCACCCTCCTGCCCAAACCCTGTACCAGGGTTAAGCAAAACATGTAGTTAATCCATCAAGGTGGCCTGCATAACCATGGCAATAATGACACACATACATGTTCCTATTGAGACAAGCAGTCGTATATATTTAACAATTTATGATTCTAGTAACTGGGTATATTGTGCTGGTTAAAAAGTGAACTTCACATAAAAATTATCTTTCTCAATCGGATTGACAATTTACATAATCATGATAATAGTATCATCTTAATTTTCATATTTTTGATCAGAATAGATACCGTGTAACCGTGTAATGCGCTGATAACACAGTTTTCAGACAAAATGGAACGAGTAAAGTCCCACCCATCGGCTCAGAGATCCACACAAAACCGTAATGTAGGCTACACATATTTCTACTCCCCTAACTTGAATGAGATAGATGATATCACCATCAATAACTATGATAAAATACAGTTACACGATATCGGAAATGTGTAATTTGGTGCAGAAGTTGACTTATATATGTTTTGGGCATATAAGATTGATGGTTGAGGACACGCTAGGGTAATGTTGAAAATACTGACGATGAATTTATTTTATAAATATAGTATGAACATACACCATCTTCAGAAGATGTTAGTAACTAACCTAGTCTTGGCAACTAAATGCTATAGTGCCATGAACAAGTCACCAAAGATTATTGGGTACACTTTTGCAACAGTATATGATGCAGAATATGTGGGGCAATAATTGGGGCAATACTACCGTTTGTAGCACGATCAGGATGTTTTTATGAAGAATAACATAAAATACAGAAACTTTCTAGATGTGGTCGTGATATGGTAGAATGTATGAGGAATCAGTAGGTTCTGGTCATGCATGCTTCTAATCAGATATAAGCACTCCCTCTCACAAAATATGCAATAACCCAACAGGTTCAGTTGTGTTTTGAAGTGGTATGGGAGCGACAACCATATTTTGCAGGAAGAGGTATAAATGTTAAAGACAATAAGTCTTACAATATATCAAGTGATTAAATCATATGATGGACGTGAAGCTATTTAGGTCCCTGATAATTATATGTCTCCTCCAGACATAGTAGATTAATTATCATTCATACAGAGTAGTTAGTACTTATCTATTATATTCTTTTGTAATAAACATTGATCATCTAATAATCTATGCCAGACACATGTATCCTACATCAAAAACATTCCCATGCACACTGCGATGTTATCTCAGATGAATAAATAACAGACAAAGTACAGAATCAGGGAGGAGGTTTGTTTTAAATGTTTATAATGAAAACGTAGTTTCAACATTCGCATATAAAATTTTCACTAAATACATTGAAATTGTCTGCTAGTGGATAAGCGATATAATTGGACTTGGATGGTATCTCATACCTACATGTAGACTACCTATGCTGCTTTATCACTTATCATACATGTACATGTATGTATTTAAGTGACTGTAGCTGCAGCGTACAGCCAGTTCTGCGAATAATAAATAAACGTGTACTTCATGTTATTTGTTTACATTTTAGGATCATTACTGAGGAGCACTTAAATAATTAATGACTCTTCTCTAGGTCAAATGCATTGAATAGTCATACAGCCATAATTTTAAATATCAAGAAATAAATGTGTTGTCACAATTTATTTTGTATGCGAGTGTATTGCTCTATTTGGGCATGTTTTCAAGCAACTCACAATTTTTTTCCAATTCGCTCTGTTTATTGTTGAAAATCTATAATATTAATTGCTTTAATAATACTTATGGCCAATATTGTGTGTGTCTTGGTAACATTCACATAGGAGAAGATATGTTGACCCAGTGTGAGATGAATTGTGGACTATGTGGATGACCTTTGCCTAACATTGAGTCGGCAGCAGATCAGCATTATGGTGTTGTCTGGACCCACAAGCATTGTGACATTGATTCAATGTCGGTTTAATGTTGGGACAGCTGGCCCAACATTAAGCCGACATTGAATCAACGTCAAGCGGACAGTTGGTGAATGTGTCGTGTTTTCTGGGGATATGGTTGTTGGATACTTACCCATGGGTGAAGCTCTGTCGGCAGTGTGTCCATTAACTACAGACTCGGATGAAGAAGGCACGCCTGCTAGCATGGCGGAGCCTGGGGGTGAACAGGAAGACGCTTTGTGTACCAGTGGTGGTGGCGTGGTCAGACAATTAGTACGCTTATTACTGGACTGGTGACGCAGGTATCTCCACTGATGTGATGTGCTGTATGTACGCTGCTGGTGACGTCTATAACGATGACTACCAGAGGAGGAAGAGGAGGATGAAGTGCCGTGAGCCACGCTATCTGCCTCCAGAAACGTCTCATCGTCTGAGTCTGAGTCCTCACTCTCTCCAGGTCTGCTTGAAGCCACTGTAACCAAACCAAATACAGTCATCAGTAGACCTGCTGGAAGCCATTCTAACCAAACAAAATACAATCACCAGTAGGACAGCTCGAAGCCACTTTAACCAAACCAAATACAATCACCGGTAGGCCTGCTGGAAGCCACTGTGACCAAATCAAATACAATCATCAGTAGACCTGCTGGAAGCCACTGTAACCAAACCAAATACAATCATCAGTCGGCTTGCTCGAAGCCACTGTAACTAAACCAAATACAATCACCAGTAGGCCTGCTGCAAGCCAGTGTAACCAAACCAAAAACAGTCATCAGTAGACCTGCTGGAAGCCACTGTAACCAAACCAAATACAATCATCTCTCGGCTTGCTCGAAGCCACTGTAACGAAACCAAATACAATCACCAGTAGGCCTGCTGGAAGCAACTGTAACCAAACAAAATACAATCATCAGTCGGCTTGCTCGAAGCCACTTTAACCAAACCAAATACAATCACCAGTAGGCCTGATGGAAGCCACTGTGACCAAACCAAATACAATCATCAGTAGACCTGCTGGAAGCCACTGTAACCAAACCAAATACAATCATCAGTCGGCTTGCTCGAAGCCACTGTAACGAAACCAAATACAATCACCAGTAGGCCTGCTGGAAGCAACTGTAACCAAACAAAATACAATCATCAGTCGGCTTGCTCAAAGCCACTGTAACTAAACCAAATACAATCATCAGTAGACCTGCTGGAAGCCACTGTGACCAAACAAAATACAATCATCAGTAGGCCTGCTGGAAGCCACTGTAACCAAACAAAATACAATCACCAGTAGGCCAGCTCGAAGCAACTGTAACCAAACCAAATATAATCATCAGTAGACCTGCTGGAAGCCACTGTAACCAAACCAAATACAATCATCAGTAGACCTGCTGGAAGCCACTGTGACCAAACAAAATACAATCATCAGTAGGCCTGCTGGAAGCCACTGTAACCAAACCAAATACAATCACCAGTAGGCCAGCTCGAAGCAACTATAACCAAACCAAATACAATTACCGGTAGGCCTGCTGGAAGCCACTGTAACCAAACCAAAAACAATCATCAGTAGACATGCTGGAAGCCACTGTAACCAATGAAAATACAATCACCAGTAGGCCTGCTGCTCGAAGCCACTGTAACCAAACAAAATACAGTCATCATTAGACCTGCTGGAAGCCACTTTAACCAAACAAAATACAATCACCGGTAGGCCTCTTGGAAGCCACTGTAACCAAACCAAATACAGTCATCATTAGACCTGCTTGAAGCCACTGTAACCAAACCAAATACAATCATCAGTAGACCTGCTGGAAGCCACTGTAACCAATGAAAATACAATAACCAGTAGGCCTGCTGCCCGGAACCACTGTAACCAAACCAAATACAGTCATCATTAGACCTGCTGGAAGCCACTTTAACCAAACAAAATACAATCATCATTAGACCTGCTGGAAGCCACTGTAACCAAGCAAAAGACAATCACCGGTAGGCCTGCTGGAAGCCACTGTAACCAAATCAAATACAATCACAAGTAGTCCAGCTCGAAGCAACTATAACCAAACCATAATACAATCATCAATAGACCTGCTGGAAGCCACTGTAACCAAACAAAATACAATCATCAGTAGACCTGCTGGAAGCCACTGTGACCAAACAAATACAATCATCAGTAGGCCTTCTGGAAGCCACTGTAACCAAACCAAATACAATCACCAGTAGGCCAGCTCGAAGCAACTATAACCAAACCAAATACAATCACCGGTAGGCCTGCTGGAAGCCACTGTAACCAAACCAAATACAGTCATCAGTAGACCTGCTGGAAGCCACTGTAACCAATGAAAATACAATCACCAGCAAGCATGCTGCTCGAAGCCACTGTAACCAAACCAAATACAATCATCAGTAGGCTTGCTGGAAGCCACTGTAACCAATCCAAATACAATCATCAGTAGACCTGCTGGAAGCCACTGTAACCAAACAAAATACAATCACCAGTAGGTCATCTCGAAGCAACTATAACCAAACCAAATACAATCAACGGTAGGCCTGCTGGAAGCCACTGTAACCAAACCAAATACAATCATCAGTAGACCTGCTGGAAGTCACTGTGACCAATGAAAATATAATCACCAGTAAGCCAGGGGCTAGTTTCACTAAGAAAATCTTATCTAAACTTTGACCTAGTTTAGGTCCTTTATCATTTAAAAGTTAAGATCATTTTAAGATCATCTTAACGTTTTAATGGTAAATGATCATGTGTGTTCTGTGGGCCAGATGGAAGCCACTGTAACTAAACAAAATACAATCAGTAATCTGCTGGAAGCCACTTTAACCAAACAAAATACAATCACCAGCAGATCAGCTGGAAGCCACTGTAACCCGACAAAAAACAATCACCAGCAGATCATCTGGAAGACACTGTAACCCAACAAAATACAATCATTAGTAAGCCTGCTGGAAGCCACTGCAACCAAACCAATCTGTTTATTTTGAGTCGAAAAAATTGCAATGATTAAACATTGATTCATGTTTATTTGTTGTGCATAGCCAATGACTAAAACGACTATAGAAATGAAAAACATTTCAAAGGGTTTTAAACTAAATGAACATATTGTGAGGGGATCGTTTTTTGTTTCGTCTGACTATGCATTTGATACGATTTACTGACACTACTTTGCACAATAAATGATCTAGGTAGGCCCTATTGATTTCTTACATAGTGGTTATCTAACGGACATTAATAACATTAAGGACATCATGTAGACACAAAAATTAGTATAGCCAATGAAGCAATCTTTATGGCGATTAGAACAATTCTATTTGCCATCACCTGACACTCTATATACCAAGAGCTACATATAAAGTTCAGAAAATCTAAAACAACAACATGTACATGTACTTGTGAGAGAGACCCTTGGAGCCTAAAATCACCGGCCGTCTTGGAAATGACAATTATTTTATTTTGTAGACCCCCCCCCCTTCCCACCCACCTCTTTGCGAAAAAATGCAAAGGTCACTGCAACGGTCACTGAAACGGTCCAGATACATTCGAATGTCATGGGAGAGAAAAGCGCGTGTACCAATGTAGCTAACCGTCTCGGCAATGTATTACTGTAAATAGAGTTTAACGAGCAAAATAACCTACTGGTTATTAAATTAGGATCACTGATGAGAAATCCCCTCCCATTAGGTTCAAATTGATGTATCTTTCACTTTACAGAATGGCAGATACATCAATTTGATCCAGGGGCTCCAAGTAAAGCTTTGATATTCCTCTGACAGTTACTGGCAAAAGCGCCCGAAAATCCCCTGCAGGAATCCTGGTGGAGAACAGACTGACCATCGCACCAATTTCACCCTAATGCGTCATCTACAGTGGGGTCGACAACAAATCTGCCTTTTAGTCAAAATCGATAAATGGGTGGTACGTTCAGGAGCCCAGATGATTAGGTGTGAGCGACGACTGCAGCATTACCCATACGCTATAACAATGCTACACTGCTGGCATAACGTTGTTGACGTTGTGCCAGCATTGCACCAGTTTCTGTTGTAGTGAGCAGACGTTGTTTTACGTGCCGATGTGTCTCTCTCACTGCCACATGTGAATGCAGGGCGAATCTCATCTGAATCACTTGACCCACACTGGGGGTAAAGCCGCCCACAAGCCGCGCTCCCAAGCTCCCTAACAAGCAGCAATTCTAATGCCCAGTTCTACCACCGCCTCAGAATAAAGTACTAGCATTAAGATAGTGAAGGCTTTACCATCCCCATTGTACTACAGCAAAAATACATATGGTCAAAGGTAGCGCGTACTCCCACTTTAATCAAACAAGCTACTTTACTTAGTTTACCCACCCTGCTCACTATATGACTTCATATTTTACATGGCAGCAAACACGAGACAGCTGCTTAGTGATGATTAGATGCGCGGTCCAACATTAAATCAGCACAGGTTCGATGTCTCGTGTTGGCTGAGTAATCAACCATTAACAACTGACGTCAGCTACGATCACTTTTACAAGAATTTGTATATGACTATTTTATATACCATGATTTTTTTTAATTAGGAAAGGGGGAGCGGACGTGTAATTATTAAGCGTGTGATTTTACGGTGGTTGTGGTGGTTGCATAACGCTTTACTATGGGCTATTTAAGAATGGGAATGAGAGTCAATATCGTCGCCTCGGAGCTAAAGGATCCTATCTGACACTCGTTAGAGTGGCAGATAGGATCCTTTAGCTCCGAGGCGACGATATATATAAGTTAATATACTATAAAAAGTATTTGTCCCTCCAATATTTTTTGGAATAATGAGAGAAATGTGGTATAGTAGCGCACTGACCGACTGTCAACGTGCCGTATTATACGGTACAGCAAACACAGATCTCCTTGAACATGAATATAGTGTACATGTTTCCATTTGAAATATGTAACATGTTACGATTTTACGTCGTCATTGCATGTCAAAATGTGTAAACTTTCATAATTGTCATGCCAATGTATCAGTATTGAAACCCCCCCTCCCGCTGTACAGGTTATCACCTAATCACAGGGAGTAATCAGTTAACTTATATATATTCTTATAGAAACTTATAACTAAATTCAAATTAATCCTCGCTTTATGACTTAGCTCATCGCTTAATTACAGGACAATGCAATTAACATTTCGACTATGTTATGAGTGTTAAATAGATAAACTGCTTTTCCATATATAATGTTAGGCACGGAATTTCTATTAAAGATAATCTCATCAAGTGTGCGGCCAGTGATAATAAGGCCACTATCAGGGTTTAATCCAGGAATGCGCCCGCTGCCTGTTTCGCCTGCAATCATGTGCTTTTTCCTGCCCAGCGCGCGCACTTTCGAAAAAAAATTCAGGAGATAAAAAACATTGCTCCAGCTATGTTTTTATTTTGTCTCTTTTTTTCATCGCCTTAATTAACTAAATTTCAAAAATTGATCCAAAGTTTTTTTTATTTCGTCGCCCTCATTAACACCTCCAGAAATTGGTACAAAGTTACTTTTGGGTTGCTCTTTTTCCCGCATGGATAATGGTTTGCGATTTGCCTCATAACACAATGTCATATATATATCACGTTTGTCATTTTATTCAACAACTGTTATTGTATTGTCACTTTGTTTTAGCTTATATAACATACGTTTCATTATATATAGTTTCTGCTCATATCGGGGCAAGGTCTTAAACATAAGTGACAAATTTGAAAAAAAAAATGGTCAAAAGCAATTCTAATGGGAAATAAATCATAAAGCGAGGATTTTTTTACCAATGACTTACGTGTAAAAAAAATCAAGATGGCTACCTATGAAATATAAATTACATAGTTTTAAATATCTTAATATTAAATATGAATGCAATGTTCCAGAATATATCACGCTCACAAGCTTTTTAGGCAGTCATTATGAAAGAATCTTTTGCTGCCAAACAAATGTATCAAGGAAGATTTTTCATACACATTGGCACAATTACATTACGGGAAAACTTTGTTCAGTATCGCATAGCAAAATGCTATGCAATTCTGCATATTTGCTAATTAAATTTGTAATACATCAAAGATATAAGTACCGGTATGTGTAGCAAGTTACAACGTGGAGGAGAAATTGCTAATCAATAATTTTCAAACTATTTTTTTCCCTGCATTACCGTATATTTTCCATATATAATAACCAAGTTATAAGCATGCCCCGGTAAACATTGAACTAGACAATTCTATGCTAAAGATACAGAATTATTTAAAAGTGACAACATCCTCATCAGTACATATATATACCGGTATGCATAGATATATAAAAATCAAATATATATAATTAAATATATAAAATTAAATATATTTATTTAGAGAAAAATATATCTGTTATCGCATTTTTCATACGAATATAACAGATTCTATCTGTATAGATATAAATGTGATCTGAAAGCAGCGGCGAACATGCTAAATCCTTCAAAAATATACAACGTGACATACACAGATGTGTAAAAGCTTGAATACAGAAAATTCATTTGTAACTATAAATAGTTTACAGGAAATGAAAAAAAAATAAGAAACCTACATCAGGCTACATGTAAGACATGTATAAAAATAAAAAGTAAAACAAAATGGTACTTTTCTATACATAACATGCTTTGAGTGCTTTACCAGTAAGGACACATAGACTACCGAGCATGTACATATATATAAACTACTTATAATATAGAATTTGAAAAACATAGATACTCATTATTGCTAAAATATGCAGATGTAAAACACAAAGAATGTTAAGATTTCACATTCAAAAGTGCACATGGCGTAACAGAAGATGTGTAAATCTATATTTATGTCTTGCATAATATTCGCCAAGTGAACAAACAGTTACTACGTACACGTTTGGGGAATCTGAAAAAAGTCATTATAATTTTATTGCTTCGTCATAGTGAATGACAATTGTTGCACAATCAATATTAGAATTGTTGGTTGCACCACATTATTCATATCCAATGAATTGAGCAACAACATACTACTATATTGGAATTCAAACTGGACATAGACTATTTTGAACAGATCACATTTTGCATGTCAATTTTAAGAAGCCTCTTCTTTGATAAATGTAAAACAATTAAATTATTTTATATTGAAATATCTATTTTGTCCTTTTACAGAAATTGACGGTTGTATATATATATTATATGGTTGCACACTAGTTTTACGTAGATTTTGCAAAAAAAAACCTAACGTAATTAAATATGAATACATTATGTAGGGTCTAACCCCCATATATGAATAATACATGTATGTCATTATAAAAACATAATAATTAAAACATATTTCCTGATGCCATTCACGTTACATACATAAATGGTTTTAATTTACAGCTTTTTAATCCAATTTATCAATTCATCCATCCATCCATCAGATTCATCTTGATGACAGTGTAGGCTTCCAAACAAACACAAGACGTTAAATCAATGCTGGTTAAATGTTGGGTCAATGGCTGCGACGCTGGAACAACATTCAGCCGTGATCGCGTCAGTGTCACGGGTTTGTTGGTTCTAAGCTGACATAAGTACTAGTATAACTAATCCTTAGAGCACTGAGCAAAGAAATTTCAGCCACTTGAAGTTGTGTCTCGCTACCGCGATCCACAACTTCAAGTGACTGAAAATGTGTGTTATTGTGAAATTTAAGTGCCAATAAATATCAGTGTTTCAAGATTAGAAGCATATTTTATTTTTAGCAACTGGTTATCAGGGGTGATACAGGTGCTAATACAAACACAGACTGTCTACTGTAGTGGACATTGGTATGCTAAGGGCTAATGGTACATACGTTGACGTAGACGGGCACGGGACTGGATGTGCTTTTTTCTTGGTGGAGGTTCCAGCTGACCAGCGGGAGAAGAACAATCTACAGAGGAGGACGTGGGATGACCGGCTGACCATTCACTCTCTGTTAATATATAAAGCACAATATCAAGAACAATGGCAGTCTAACAGCTAAAATGTGTTTATACCTTGTACCGTAGAGAAAAGACAACATCACACTAAACAATAGACCGCCACCATTCTTGAACTTGTCTGACAACTGGTTATTAGCAACATGCCGTACACATCTGAGCAGGATAGGCCTACATGAAAATATCGTACCCACAATGTAAAAATTTAAATTTTTATTGCCATTATTGAACTTGTGCGAGAACTGGTTACTAGTAACATGCATAAAAAAATCGACCAAGATACATGGGAAACGTTTGAATTTATCACACCCACAAGGTGAAATTAGAGACGATAATGCGTCCGAGAATTGGTTAGGCCTACTAGTAAAATGCACACGTCATGTAACAAATTTGAGCGGGATACATGAAAAACTTGAGCGGGATACGACGTCGAATTTCAATTGCGATAGCCAACCTTTTTTAAATAAAAAAATACAAGGCGGCCTAAAAATGACACTGGAAAAAATCATAAAATAGTTAAGTGGTAAATTATTCGTTAAGCAAGTTGGGAGCTTATTATTTATCTAAATAGAAATATGTTTCATCATTTCCAGCTGGAGATTGCGTTAGCACTAAAATCAAATAATATGCCTATGCCTAATATGTCGTACCTGACGTGGAATACTATCCCATATTGACTTAATCCTTCTGCTTCTGTAACCGTATATACACGGGTTGAAGCTAGTTTCAAACTAAATAAAATCATGCCACTTAAAATGATAAAAAAGCTTGTGCTAGATGTTTAGTTAATCAAATAATTCAAATTTGGCGACATCTATTTTTCATAAATAATATTATTTTTCATTTATTTGAAGCTGGAAATTGCTTCAGCAATTCCAGCTTCAAACGAATGAAAAATACTCACAAACAACTCAGCAGTACAAGGGTTAACGATGGCGTGCTGAAATATCAGTTAGTAATTTACATTCATCACATGACAAACAAGATGCCTACAGCCCGTGTCCACACAGCACCCCGCCATCATTTTTAGATTTTACGCCCACAAAAAAATTATAAAACCAATCAATGCTCCCATATTGAATTTCGGCACAGTTCGAAAAAATCACTTGACCATCAGTCATCTAGGCTATTTTTTGCTCCCACATAAAACGTGACGCCTGACGCGCAACTGACGCTATCGTGACTATAATCCCACCCCTTAACCTACGAGCGGGGAATAAAAATGGGCTATATACATGTATGAAAAGTAGACAGTAGCTGAAATTTAATTCAACCCAACATTGTTTTATCAGTTTCACGAGCATTTTACTTGAAAACGTATTGATCAAGTAGAATGGTATTAAAATGGAAAATTTGATAACACACAGTAACATACTGATAAGCATGTAATCGCAAGGAATCCTTTATCATAGTTATAAAATGCTATATTTGTGATCGTAAACAAGATCAATTTAATCATACTACCATACAGTTCACCAGGTGACACCAACGTCTTAACATAATATCAATCACACTTCTGAGGTCGTGACAAAATCCAACGAACCCACTATGTAAATGGGCAACTCCACCAAATATGAAACTTTTACAAAAAAAAAATCTCATAAAATCACAAAGGTAACCACTGCATATGGCAGGTAATTGATCAAATTTAGTCAAGCTCATAACACTTTTTGTAATTTTTACATTTTTCACGCCGGCATGGCTCATTGAACTGACATCAAATTAATTGTTGAAAAAATGGTACAAATTGAAAAATCCAAAACTCTGTGCCACGTAAACCTTAAAATTACCTAGCTTTGAGATTTGTATGCAGGTAAGTAGTTATATTTTGTTACATTACTTTAATGAATTAAAAAAAAAATTAGGATTGATAAATAATTTGTAAAAATTAATTATACTTGTGTACGTCCGAAACCCGAAATATACCAATTGTTCTTTTACTATTAAATAAATGCGAGAAAAAAAACTTCACTTTATATATAAAATTAACTATATCCCATGATTACTTTTCAGTATATTTTATGTTTCTCACTGGAGCTTCTCTCTCAGAAATAACAGTTTCGGACGTACAAAGTTTCGGAAGTACACGTAACAGGATAATCTACGTCCGATACCATAAAAAGGAACCCTTACAGCTGACATAGGAATACCTATATTCCAACAATATTATATTTTTAGGGTAAAAAAACAAGCTTATGTTTGGTTAGTTGCTTTAATATGCTATAAACATTTTTTTTATCAATTCCATTGAATTGTTACTAAATTAAGTTTATAATTACATTATGCTGGTGATGTACATCCGAATCCAAAATCTACAAGCTTTAGCAAATTCTCATTAATCCACGGGAGATACAGAAATAGACATAAGGATCTAAAGCTCAGTTCACGAGTTGATTGAATTAGTAAAGTTTCAAAGTTATCTTCTTTGGTGAAAAATACTAGTTTCTATATGAACACAGCTTCAGATACCCGGTATATACACTTTACAAGTTTTTCCTGTGAAGATTTTGTTACATGAATATGGGTCATCATGTATGAAAAATAATGTAATTTAGGTCTTGCTTTTTTAATTTTAGAAATATAATTGTGAAATGTTATAGCATATATCTCAGCTTCTAGTTAGGTCGAGATACATACACAATATTGTATATTTTATACACGGAATTCTGAAAAACAAATTACAAAATGTCTATTGAACTGTTGAAACAAGCATTCCTAGCCCATGTTATATAAAAATAGCAGGTTCATATTTGTGTTGCAATGAGTCATCATTATGAGAAGTGAGAGTCATATATTTATTTCTATTGCAAGAAGAAGTAATTCACCATTTAGCTCAAATAATAATAATTGTCTTTCCATTATTACTATTAAATTAGGTGTACGTCCGAAACCATACAAACAGAGCTTTCCAAAAGGTTTATGCATTTCATAACAATCTATAAATCACCGATTGCCTTATCATGCATGTGGTGGACAAAAAAATTAATCTATATATATATGGGCAAAACCATGGAATTGCGACATAACAGCTATTTTTTTAAAAGCATTCAAACATAAAATTAACTCTGTCTTTAGACAAATAACAACTTTGCTCAAAATTTTTTGTATGAATTATTTATTCTGACTGATATTAATAATATATATTCACAGCGGCACCTAGTGGTAATTTTCCCCCTTTTTTTCCTACAAATTGATAGGTATTTTCAATGTTGATGAAGAATTATTATCTGAAATATTTTTACTTAGTTTAAGGATAATAGGTGATCATGGGAAGGTATGCTTTGATGCTATGCAAAGAAAACAAAAAAATGTCTTGAACGTTTGGTTTATTCTGAGATTTAAGTGTCGTGATGTATGCAACGTTGCGTACATCACAAAAAAATGTAATTTATTTTATTATGAAGAATATTTGGTGAACATTCTCAATATATTTTTTATTATTAAAGTAACAAGTTTCCTATAACCAATATTATGTACAAATGCTATAACATTTGTATAATTAGTTAAGCTGGGAATTACCGCACAAAGATGAATTTGTGATGTACGCAACAGGATTGTGATGTACGCAAGATGTAATTTCCTTGAAAAGTATAAAACATAACAAACGCTTACAATGTTAGTTAGGAGCGTCATAAATTAATATAATTCTCTTTAGAATTATCTTTGATTGCATAAATGTGTTAGACTATATCTTATTAGTGATAGAAGGTATTTCAAATTATATTTGATATTTCAGAAGATTTTTGCTAAAATTCAATAATTTCATGTTAATCTGGGTGAAACATGTAAAATGGCTATATTTGACAAAAATCTTGTTTTATAAATTATTTGCCCGCTAAATATTATGTTTGATAATTATGGTGTTATTAGAAGACCAAAGAACATCATAAATATATTGCCAGCAAAGACAAGTAATGTTGATGAACCCCCAACCCTCCAAACGCACCCCCCCCCCCCCCCAAAAAAAAGAAAAGAATAAATACATTCAATATTAGCTAGCTTACATCTATATTTGTTGTAAACATCAATATGCTGCAAAAATGCACCCAACTATGATCTGTGTGTATTATATACATGTATTATATTACACCAGATGGGATTAATTATCACAAACATTTTATCCTTGTCATATCACAAACATGATTTCTGCTGTCAGTGACGGTGGTGGAAAATCTTTAACAATTATTTCGCAGGGGTGATATGTAATTTAAACGGCGACCGATAGTTAACTGCCGAGGATGCTGCTCTAGATATTGTCTAAACTGGTATCATAGAGAGCTCTATGTATTTCTATTAAAAGTTATCATTACTATTGATCATACAAATAATTTACATAATTTGAATGTTGAAAGCAAACATTTATTTCTAACCTATTTAACAACACGGTAGATTATATATTGGGTATCTGGCCATTCATTTATGTGAACAATCATATAAATTTATGTTATATTCTGATAATATATATATTTTTTAAATGTGCTGTAGTTGTTATGTTGGCATAACCATGTGCTAAATGTGTGGCAGTGTTTCCTGTTTTAACTCCATAATTATCATACATAATTTTAAATTAAAAGTGCATAAAAATAGGCTTCGTTACCAATTTAATTTCTCCTTTTTTTGACATGTTGACAGACCGTTGCATACATCACGGTAAATATGTTGCATACATCACGCTTGTATCAACAGTTTCCAGTAAAACAAGAAGCTAGCGGATAAAAAATATTCTACTGTTAAAGATAAATTGTAGGCATTTCCTTGATAGAATAGAGAGTATATTTAAAAAAATATATACTGACAGAATATAGGCCAAAGTTTTTCTAAAATTCAAAACTAGTGTCACAACGATGTTGTATACATCACGATTGAATATTGCCGCTTGGCTACATTCCATGAATAGATTTTTCCACAATATGACCAATAGATACAACTAGAGCCAATGAGTGATTGTATGCATGGATCATATTTGGGGTTTCACTTTATATTTTCCATTGGCAGCCGAAACAAAAAAATAAAACTGTCACAATGTTGCATACATCACGATGGTCTTGCACATATATATGTGGTTATACCTTAACTGCTCCATTTAAGAATTGAATTCAGACACGTACGTCCGAAACCCCAAAATGTACGTCCAAACCAAACTTTAGATTATTTTTTCACCATGAAAGAAACACTGAAAAATTAAAATTTGTGAAGGACCCTTCACACATACGTCTTTTCTCCCAAAATATACAGAAAATATTTTGATTCTACATCCCACATCACAGAAAATTTATGAGATAAAGAGACCATTCTCTGCGTACGTTCGAAACCGACATATTTTACTCATTTTTCTTCCAAACTACAAAAGATAACCAAATTTTCAATGGTGCTACTTGTAAACAAAACAAGACTGTAGTGAAACATCACTTTTATTATTATATATATTGATAAATTTATGACTAAATATAGCACAGAACTGTCTGAAGTGTACGTCCGAAACCGTGGAATTGCCCAAATAGAACTTAGAACAATTTGGTTTCAATCCTGATCACGATAGATTATTGTGAGTGAAATCTAAATATGAAAAAACAACGCCAAAATAGAGGGATTTGTATCGCTCGTAGTCTTAGTTAAACGTCAAATTTCGATATATATCCACAAAATTTAAACAATTCAATATAAAATAAACTCATATGATAAACACCCTATCTTAACCTAATATTGACCCAATGTTGGGTTAATGTTGGCCAACAGTTTACGACGCGGCCCAACATTAGACCAGCATTGGGTAAATATCTCGTCGACGTGTTGACTGGGATGGCTCTTCAATTGGGGGAATGGATAACATCCTGCCAATTATACCTGGCTGTGACTGTAGCATCTTCTCTGGCAGTTATAGCCTCAGGTATATCACTATAATATTACTCCACTGTCACCTTATCCGTGTCCAAAAATGTAGCAGCATGCCCCCCACGATCTCAGTTAATCACATCGTGGGTCAGGTTCTCGTCATTTCACAGCACAATATTTATAACGGACAGTACGTGCGTGTGAGGCGCTAGAAACGTACGTGCCTATAACCTGTGATGTCGCTAGTAAATGCTTCACATAGTATGATAATAGCATGATGTATAGCCTGGATGAATTTTTATATGATTGTGTGTACTCAGCGTTCAGTTGGTCGGGTTTATTTGTAGATGTTATTTTCACCATACATGTATGTAACCAACCCAGCAAACACAAAATATTTGTATAAGATTTATACAATGTTGGACCAACGTCGAAGGCGTTTGGCCGACGTTGTATAAATGTTATACAAATGTTTTGTGTTTGTTGGGAAGTATGTACACATCTTCCCGCCACCTACACATCACAATGGGCTCTTTTGTTAGGCGTATGATACATTGCAGAACATTATTTATAATGAATAATTAGAGTGGGTCACGTGCCAAGCTGAGTAATTATTATGTTATTCAACACGATATCCTAGTAGCAAACGTTCAGCTTACGTTGTATTAATGTTGAGCCAGCGCCACAGATCTATGGTGATCCAGATGTAAACAAATATAAGCTCAAGGTTTCCTGTTCTGCTCACAAAAACGTTGCTACCGTCACGTTTTGTGCAACATTTTTAATATAATATCGTCCTTTTGGATATGAAAGGGTGTTACTGTAACTGCCATTTTACAAAGTGGCAGATATACTTTTATTTCACGCACCCACACTTGTTTTGCATGATGGCCATGTTGGATTAGATAGATCTACATGCATGTACATATCTAGGTAAAACTGTTCAGTTTTAGAGTGACCAGGGCCCGTATTCTCGTACAAGTTACGATATATCGTAGGCTTCTGATTGGTCGAGATGGCCATCTCGACCAATAAGAAACCTACGATATATCGTAACTTGTACGAGAATACGGGCCCAGATTAACCCACAAAGCGTTACATTATAAAATGTGCTCATATTTGTTTATTCCGAGACCCAAACATTTGACAATTTTGCTGTTTAAGCAGGCATTTCATTTGACACAATAACTGTGATTTAACCATCTTCCCGGCAGCAAGTCTTGACACTGCGAGGCCGTCGGTCTGCCACCTCAGGAGTAGCGAGCCTTGCGGGGGAACATGGATTTTATCGGCTAATAAAACAAAAAACACGACTATAGTCGTGTTCAGCGGTGTAAGGGTTAAAACCCTATATCAAAATTGGACATTTTGAAGGTGATATATCACCCCTTATATAGTATGAATAAATTTGTGACAAATAAATCAAAGTTGCCACAAGATGGGGCACAAGTGTTTCCTTATATGGGGTGATTGGCTATCAAGTGACCCTCTGAGAGGGTCACATGATAGCCAATCACATGTAGCTCAACGCGCGACTTAAATCATGTTATTACTATTAGCAACTCATGACTAGTTTTCAAAAATGTAGACTATATCAACTGTGTGATTCTACGTCCATCCAGAATACAGACTAGATGTAGATATCAATTGGGTTCTTATTCATTGATTTCTGCCACCCCCCTGGTAAGTAGCCTAATAAGGGTTGGGAAGAGGGGGGGGGTGCAATCTGTAGAGCTAGCAACCCTCCAAGCTCCCCATAGGACCTACATGTACATCCTTGTTACAATAGCTCGTTCTAATCAGGTGTACCAGTTATTAACAGGCCGCCACCAGCAAAAAGGGTATAAAATTGATATTAAAGTTTGCTCCGTAAGTCTATATGACCCCTATTTTAAATGAGGGTCTGATATATAATATTACGCTACCAGTAAAATCCCGTTAACTTAGAACGGATGTGGTGATAATAACATTTATCCAATCTTCCAGAGTCAGCTTGCCATTCTCTAAACTACATGCACATAGATATATAATATGTTGGTCGAATTAAGGTTTTTTAATTATCGATACGATAAGATAATAATAGGACGTCTGGAGAAGGCAACACCCCGATGGAAAGGAAAAACAAGGTAATCAAACTAACAAAAAATTACCTTATATATATATATTTTTTGAAACGCTTATTTATGGCGAGGACTATAAATATACGTTTCAAACAAAAAAATGCCACTGAAAAAGATTTTAAAATTGTGGTTTAATCAAACAATTCCATGAGATCACTTAAAGCTGAAAACTGCGTAAGCAAATTCCAATTTCAAATGAATGAAAAACTTTAACAAGCAATTCAGCAGGAAAACGTAAAATGTATTTCAACCGACCTGGCATGGAGGTGCTTCTGGCATGACTTGGGCCACTACTTGTTACTGGCTGCTTGTGTTCCTCAAGTGTATTTGTATCCTCATATTGCAGATGTAGTAGTTGTTGGTTGTTTTTCTGAGACGAATTTGTCTGTATGGTACGCTGTGGAGCTGATTGTACAAATGGCCTGGCATGTGGAGCGTATTGCTTATCAATCGTTCTGGGTACAGTTGGTGGTTGGTTATGCGAGCATGTCCGTTGGACTGGTTGTGTCAGTGTGGTACCATGTGGGATGGCCTGCACAATCGTACTATGAGGATCAGGCTTTACAGTACTCTGTGTAGACGTACTCAGTGGAGATAATATATACTCTGTAGATGATGAATACGTCTGTCTTCGCCCTACTGATGATGTAGGTGATGCTTCACGCACAGTTTTGGAAGATGTTGAGTTAGATACATGCTCCACAGAGTTATAAGGTTCATACCTATCAGCGTTGGAATGTGACGAAAAGGGTTGAGAGTTCACCTGGGTGGTAGTAGTCCTAGATTGGTGATGAGAAGCGACAGCAGGCATGTGATATTCATGTTGGATTCGAACAGGTGATGGCAAGGATGCATGGCGTGACGTGCTGTTAGATGGGACAGGCTGGTGTCTGGTACTCATGGCTATATCTAGTGATGATGACTGATGGGCGTTATATGGTGGTCTGTGATTATAATACTCATCAATAACAGTTGAAGAGGGAGACGGTACCCCGTCTTGTACAGCTGCTGATGAAGCCGGTACACTGTGTTGTACAGCTGTTGAGGAAGCTTGTACACTGTGTTGTACAGCTACTGAGGAAGCCGGTACCAGTGATGAGGAATGTCGACTTACAACCCCAGGCACAGAGTGATGTCGAGATCGAACTGGTTCAGGAGGCAATGCTTTGCGGGAGGGTAATTGAGGGTAATTATTAATCTCCCTGACTGGTACAGCGTACTGCCATGTAGTAGCACCCGCTGAGTACTGCTCACTGTTAGCTACAGTAGATGGTAAAGAGTGAGAGTAACTGTGACGACTAGCAATGCTGGCTGTGGTAGATGGTGCACCATAAGCTACAGAAGAAGGTCTGGCGTACTGTACCATCAATTTATCTTCTGGTAGAGTGTGATCACCATGAGCTACTCCAACATCCTCACCAGTACCAACACCAGATCTGTAAACACCAGATACAAATACAAACATTATTCAAAGTCATCTATAACCAAGTATATCTATCTGATAGAACATGCATCCACATGTAGAAAGCAACCATCATACTGTATCATCCCTACACACCTATTCCCGATACACCACTATTTGGCAATCCCAATAAAATCACATGATACAGGGAACTATATTGCTGTCATATATCGTAGATTCTTAAACCTAAGGTTTCACGGTTTACTGAACAAAATCTTTCTTCACACACATCTGAAAAGTTGGCAAAAACAGCTACTAGAACGAGATTAAGACAGTTAACACGCAAACTACCTTGCTCACATGGCATGTACTTTCAGATTAAGATATAAATAAGGAATTTTTTTTGTTCCTGTAGCAATCAATGTGTCAGTTCAGTGGCGCTACATGTATGTATGCTAAGTGTATACAAGCTATCAGTGTAAGATGAGTGTGTACGTGCACATTGCCCTATAGGCGTGGTCACAGCTGAGTGGTCAAGCTGTGTTCGGTGGGTCACTCAAAGGGACTAGCCCACCACCTGGAGGGTAGTGCACCAAACAGTCGTGAGTGGGTCGGTCTAGGGTAAATTACCATCGTCGTGTTAACGTCTAAGACGTTGACAAAACGTCTTGTGCACCACTACAGCGTTTGCAACGCTACTCTTCACCTACGACCAAAATGTCACGTCTACTAGGGGGTAGACGTTACTGGGGCGTTAGCTGCAAAAGTATACAGAGATCGTGACGCGCATTTCAATAATCTTGACACTTTCATCGTCTACTAATGCCGAACATTAGGCCTACCCATCTAATTATGCGTCAGAAATATGCTGATATCGTTTTCTTTTGAAAGTGTTTATATATCGCAGGTGTGATGTTAATGTTCATGACATTTTTCTATAGATATAGAACAGTCGATGTTTCAATCGTAAACTTTATCTAATGATCTTGATTTATCATGGTACCGCTGTTATGTTGCACTGATAGCTTCAAACGTAGCTTTCTTAACTGCTGGCGATAAATATCCTCTAGTACTGCCCAATTGACAATGACAGACAGTAGGCCTAGTGTTGGGATAATGACAGTAATAATACTGGCACACCACCGGAACAGTGGTAAAAGGGTTAATAGAATAGTTCCCATACGAAATATATTTACGTTACGTTACGAATATATTTCTACTTTGTTTCTCGTTTTCGAGTTGAATGAGAATAATTTAAATTTCGACGGCTTACATTTACTCTGAATGTTTTTAATTGTATCCCCATTAGCAGTGATTAGAGCCTTTGGTCAGTTTGTTAGTCATGTTACTGTTAGCAGTGCACGCTGAGCTGTAATAACAAATTTAGGCCTACACGCCCTTTTTCAGCGAAACTAACAAGGGGAAATACTATCACGGGGTTTTAAAAACAGGCTAATTCTGGGAAAATTGACATATTTTTTCAAAAAGATAGTCTAGAATATCGATGCAAAATAAATTCAAATGTTTAATTATTATCTTATAAAGTTGAGGAAGGAAAAAAACTTTATATACTAAAATACATATACAGATTTATGGTAGCTCAGCGAACATAATTTTGATTCTTACCACAGAAATGGGCAATGATGTAATTTATAGGCTAATTTCTTACTTTTATTTAACTTTATACGGTTCATATTGTGATAGAATATGTTCCGTTAAATTTATTCAAAGTCACTGAGATAGTATGTGTCCGTTTAATAGTTTGTTGACTAGCTTGGGTAGATAATAAACATTTTACTGTGGTGAAATCATTGTGTTTTTGATTACCCCGTGTGTGAACGATGCTCGTTAGTGAGACGTTGTAACGACCTTGTGTTGTGCACCTGACGTGTGTCGGGACAGTCAGTGTCGGTCGTTACAACGTCTGACGTCGACAATTAACGTCACACCTTAGACGTAAAGTGTTGCACTAGGCCCCTGGACTGGTCATGTTTGTCAAAAAGTTTTAACTTCTCTAGCGCATAAGTTGGTGCAGTTTATTGTTAAAATATTACTAAACTGAAGTGATTTAACAATAAAAATTAAGAATTCAAAAAAATGCTCAGTCACATGACAAGCTTTGACTTTGTAACAACCATGACTAAAACTAGTAGGTCATGTGCCCAGCAGACACAGCACGCTGATTCAATGTTGGTTTAACGTTAGATCAACGTCGTACACGATGGACCAACCAACATTGATTCAACGTCTTGTGTCAGTTGGGTGGGTTTGTCCCTTCAAACCGCCATATCTACGTACAAAGTATCTATATTCATCATTTTATTTTCTAATATAAATGTAATAGTAAATGTGGAGTGGTGGTGACCGTGAAACAATGGTTGGATGTACACAACGTTATGTTCCTCAAAAGGGTACTTTTAAGAATTTACGTACCAAGTTATGGCTAACTTTTTCTCATTATTTTGAATGTGTATGTCGTGGTAGGGAGACTCAAATAGGGGAAATTAGGCCCTACTATACATTAATTTAATTTGTTATATGTAAATGTTTTCAATGCTTCCTGATTGAACACATATCTAACAACTTTTACTTGGTGTGCTAATCAAACATGGTGAAAATATTGTAGGCGTGGTTTGTGCTTGAAGGGTTAATAATTTATACATAAGTAGAGAATTGTGTGTAGTGCTTTTTTTTTTTACAAAAAGGACGTGAGCACACCTGGTAACATGTCTATTATATGTATAGTCATGATAAGCGCATAAATGTAAAGAAAGTAGATAATTGCCAGTATAGTTTTATCAGTATTCATACAGTCAGAGGTAAAACTCCCTCAGGAAATACACCAGGCTATCAGATACATCTCACACATATTTCCCTATACACAGACACATTTCACACAGTGGCACCTTGTATAAAGTCAACGTCAGACGACGTTATTCAGAGCCTAGTTGCGTGAATCCTTTCTGTTAAAATGATAAACCTTGATTAAATAACATTCTTTAAAGCACACTACAATATTGGAATAATTAGACAACTCTGTGAAAAACAACACTAAATCCAACATACATGTAACAACTTAACACTTACAGCGCGGGAATCGACTTTAGAATCTGACGTCTGCAGACGTCAGACTCTGACGTCTAAAGTCGATCCCCGCACTGTAATTACAATATTTGTAATTGGCATAGACCCATGACATAGGTATTCAAGTGAATCAGAAAGAGCTAACTTAGACATTTAGGATGATTTTTAAATGTATAAAAACTCTTTGATCTCCATGGTTTATACAAAATAATTAAGCGTTGTAAGGGTTAAAACCCTTTCAGCGCGGGGTACAATTTGAGTCAAAATATATATGCCAATTTGGGCAATTTAATGCACATTGCTCTAACATTTGTTTTTGTTTGAAGGACAAATGAAAACTATGAAAACGACTATAGCCGTGCTTAGAGCCTAAAATGTTAACCTTTTCACTACCATACATGACGGAAATTTCCGTCGTCATTCGTCAATGAACGTAACCATAAAATGACACAAATTTTCGTCAAATATATACTACATTTATGTATTTTTCGTCATTTGAAGCTGGAAATTGCGTTAGCAATTCCAGCTTTAAATGACGAAAAATAGAACTCCTACACCAGTATATCTGGATCATGGCATGCACTCCGGCCTGGAAGTCAAAGGGTTAAATAACAAGGAGAGCGTGAGGATTAGTTGATTATGTAGCGTGAAATAATATACCGCCGTCAATTCGTCAGGGAGGGGAACACCAGGAATTGGGTGACGCACCATTTTCATAGCAAACCAAATGAATTTGTTTAGAATGATAAAAATCAATTGTACATAAAGACGCTATAATAACAGAATAAATTTAAAGATGATAAAATAAACACTCCCAACGATATGCTAATATTTAAGCTAAAACTTGAACAGTAGTTCCCGAGCTACGAGGCCAGGCTTTTCTGTTGGAATGCTATAGACAAAAAGTGGGCTTAATATTTTGTAAACATAAATGCAATGGTCTTCCTTAATGGGCCACAATCCTAGATGTCAAGTTGAAAAATATCTTCAAATGTGTATTCCTTTCATCGCCGGTGCTGGCCAACATCCATTTAATACTTGCCGCGTGTCTCTACGATGGTGTACAATATAGGCCCATCCACCCAATTCCCGTTGAATGTTGGGCCAGCGTCGCATCACATCTCTGTTTCAATGATGGTCAATCGTCTACGACGCTGGCTCAACACTAATCTAACACTGGGTCTGTTGTATACATGTACTTTGCACCAGCACATCAGCAAACACATGGCATTCACCCAATGCTGCTTCAATTTTTACCCACATTCTCCCACGCTGGCCTAACATAGAAACAGCATTAGGGGATTGTCCGTATTTGCTGGGACTGAGGCATTGCTATGCGAGTGACGCTTTCTGTCCCCGTCACCAGAAAGGCAAGATTATAACACAATACATTGGCCCAAGGCTGCGACGCTGGGCCGTCTTTCTTCAAACCAAAACCCTTTAAGCTCTAATCATGAATATAATCGCTAACAATTTTTTCTGAACACTTTCTAAACACACAATTACTTAACCTAGCGACTTCAAACGTTATATTTGACTTGTTTATAAGGACTGTTTTACAGAAATGTCAAACATTTCCCACATACGGCACCCCTGTTTCCCCAAAACAGGACACAAACTTAACGCAATAAACTTAAGAGGCTCCTGGCCTCCAGCCGAGCCTTAAGAGCTACATGTACAGCAATCCGTAATAATGATTTCATTATGTTATTATTTCCACACGCAAACAAAATAGGTAAAACTGAAGTGGAGCTTATTTTTCAGTTGTTCAGATTGTCAGAAGTAATGTTTGTACATACACTGTTTCTGAGGTTAGTTGGTCACTTTGTGCTGTAGATTGGACATTAGCTGATATTAGTACCACACTGCCCTCCACCTTCCACTGCATATAAGGTTCATCTCTCCAGCGATGGTAAGACATACTATATCCCACAATGTATCCTTTACCTAACCATCTATCACGTAAATCACACTGAATAACATTGAATCCAGATAATGTGAAGTAGCCAGTTGGTGTTTTGGTTGTATTGTATAATTAGCATCATAGTCGTGTGGCGTGAACATAGCACTACACGTAACTTATGTAGAAACTAATTGATATCCGGAAGAAATACTGACTTCTTGACTGCTAACAATTTATGTAGAAGTGTCCATGTAGATACTAAATTAAATATACAGGAAAGAGTGATTTGAAAGTTGACAATGTATGTACATGTATATCCACTGGTCCAAAATGAAAACGAAAATGAAAACGAGTAGTCATCTTTAAACCCATAATATGGTGTTGGTAACGTGTGGTCAGTCAGTGGGTTGTATGCAGCCGGAATATAGGTAGTACAATATGTGACAGAGAAGGCTCGTGCACCAGCCGTCAGCCAGGTGGACCAACCAGCAAACATACCCAGCAAACACGATGCGTTAAAACAACAACGTCGGCCCAACATTAAATCGGCATTGGTTTAACGTGTCGTGTTTGCTGTGAGACCTTTATACAATGGTGGGTTAATAGTGGGCCAGCGTCGAAGACGATGGGACAACATTAAACCAACATTGGGCAGTCACTGCAGCTGAGAGATGCTTAATACTATCCCTTACTACCATTTCACTCCTACGTCCAGACACAGAAATAAACATACCCGATACATAGCTAACCTTATATAACATGTATATATACATAATGTACATATATATATGCACATATTTAGGAGTATCTGCCATGTATTCATCAGTTAAGACACGCTGCCATCAATATAAACAAACTACTTTCGATTTAAACAATAGATAGAAAAATGGTTTCCACTGTTTTAGGTACAGGCGAAAATGTATGGACTGTGTAGTCTACTAATGCCAAAAAGACGCTGTAGTCTGTAGGCATTACAGGTATTAAATGTATACAAATGACTACTGAATATGAAAACGCACAACCAACAAACATGCTGACCCATTCCAAATACAAAAAAATCCTCGTAAAATTTACATCTGATTCTGACATCATGTCCTGCAGTGACTAATTCTTAGGTTGTTTGCAACAATACATGTGAGATGGTTGACCTTCTCAATCCTCAACTCACAACATGACTTCATGTGTAGCAAATTAATCATTTAATTTCTCATTTTTAAATCAAGTCAATTTGCATCGCTCACAAAACTTGTGCCTAATTTGTAAATTAAACTGTGTAAATGGCACCCACATCAAGTAACGATGCTAAATGTGAATAAAATCTGGTATATTGTACTGCAGAATTTGAACAGTTACCCACCGGAGATGTTGACCCGATGGTGGTGTAATGCTGGGCCAGCGTCTGCGACGATGGCCCAGCATTACACCACCATCGGGTAACTGTGTTTGTTTGCTAGTTAGCCAGGTGGGGCTGTTGATATGGCGTACATACCAGGCGTGATATGTCAGCTGTTACCATATGACAGTGACGGGCACACCAGTGGTCACGGCATCACTACACTGTCACTGCTGACCACTGGCCACGTGTTAGGCCTGACATGATAGGCAGGGTGATAACAGCAGGGTTATCAGTGGTTATGAGGATATGACAGGGAGGGTTGTGACAGGGGATATCACAAAGCAATATGGTACACGTAAAACCTGCTACGGGATATAGGAAAAGTGGTCTGCTCCGAGATCATATGTATAGAAAATGACACTTTGACCAAATGGCCTGATCGCCTCTTATATGAGTTTGGCTACCTATAAGAGTGGCTGCCGATAGAAGATCCGACTATATGATAGCAAGGAATATGACAGGGAAATATAAGATATGAGACGTCCTGACAGGCGATATAACATATCATAGCAACGAATATGACAGGGCAATATAAGAAATGAAACGTCCTAAAAGGGGGTATGTCATATCATAGCAAGGAATATGACAGGGCAAGTAAAATATGAAACGTCCTAACAGGGGATATGACATACCGTAATCATAGGAAATCAGGGAAATATGAGATAGGAAACTTCAAGACAGGGGATATATCATACAGAGGGATATGACAGAGAATTCACAGCTCTAGGTATATAGCCAAGAATATCACAGGGTTCATATAGATAATGGTATCATATGAAAGATTACGACAGATAATTTTTATAAGGAGGCATGAAAATTCACATTATGTAATTATCACAAGTAGTAATGAGAATTATAGAAACATCATAGGGCAATGTCAGGGACAGATCACATGGGAATTATGGTGATATAATATGAAAGGACAATAATGGGAATATAACTAGAAGGGTCACAGTTTTTTGTAAAAAAAAACTGAAGATGTCTCCCCTCCAGCAGCATAACCATAGAGATTGATAGCTAATAGATGTAGTGTCAATGGCTTTTGTAATTAATGTTATTAAATGGCTCCTGTGGACAGTAGAGACTATGTATTAAGCGGGATTTATTATTCCGTTTTGGAACCACGGAGATGTGCGTAACACAATGTAGCTTGTCAACACTCCCAGCAAACACGAGACGCTGACCCAATGCTGGTCATATGCTGGCTCACTGTCTGCAACGCTGGCCCAGCATCAAACCAGCACTGGTTCAATGCCTCGTGTTTGCTGGGCTGTGTTCAATAGCACGCTGGTCTGCTAGTGATTACTGCAACACCAATGCCGACCCAATGTCTGATAAATGTTGGGCCAGCGTCGCCGGCGCCATGCTTTGATCCAAAGCTGAGTTAATGTTGGCCCGCCGTCTGTGACGCTGTCCCAAATTTAGCCTGGCGCCAAACACGACACAGTAACCCAATACTGGGCTAATGTCGGCTCAGCGTCGTAGAAGGTGGGCCAAAATTAGCCCAGCATTGGGTCAACGTCTCGTGTTTGCTGGAGCGACCTCGGAGGCATCCCACTGCAGGATTAAAACTCGCTGGACAAACGGACAGAACGCGACGGACAGAACTCGACAGACACACTGAGCAGGTCTCCACCTCTGTCTACAGAAGGGGAGAGAGAATTAGGGAAAGATAGGGATAGTGGAGAAAGGAGGAATATCAATGACAACCATAGGGTAACAAATAGCATGAGGAGTTGGGCAAACAAGGGCCATACATGAAAAGGGATAACACAAGGTGAGGCATAGCATATGGCATAGCATGAGGTATGACAGGGACATTTTGGAAATTATATTGATAAAGATATCATAGGGGAGCTGTAACTTGGGTATATCCTAATGGAGAGAGGGAATAACAGATGAGATCTTGCAGGCAGGGGAGTATCGCAGGTGGAAATATAAGGATGTCACATGAAGGGATATAACATGAGAATATGCATGGATATATCGCAAAATTAATCATGGGAATATAATGTACCGACAATGATGCTAATACTGATATTCCAGTTTTCTACAAACCTTGGTGCCAGGAGGTTAGCCATGAGGGAGTTTTTCATGGCCCCAGCCACATCTGATGGCAGCTGACCGGTAGGGTTTTTAACATTTAGAGCCTGCACACCCCCATGTTGTCTCAGCAACCAGCGACTTAGCTGTACAAGACCAAGACGAGCACACAAGTGTAATAATGTCTCCTGTGGAACTGCCCCTGTCAAACAATACAACACAAGATTAAACCGGTTACATACATGTACAAATGTCTCCTTTGGCAATGTCCCTCCCAACATGATTAAATGCTACAATAAACTTAACAACACTACAAATTATTCCCAGATGTGTAACAATGTATCATGTGGGGATGCCCCTATGACGCTTTAATCACAAACCACGAATACAATCGTTTGTAATGCGTTTTTTACCCGATCAAATCACTGTTAGTGGAATTGAAATGAGTGTTTAAACATAGATTTGCATAAATTTTATAAAATGAGTGATTTTCATCCACTTGAAGTTGTGGGTCGCAGTGGAGAGACACAACTTTCAAGTGGATGAAAAATAAAATGTTATAACATAGCACTTTAATGGTCTAATATTACAATAAATTCAATAACAAGCTGCACAGAAAACAACAGACGTTGAACCAATGTGTATTTCATGTTTGCTCGCAGGCGCTGTGTGTGATGGAGGCCCAGCAATAATACTAAATTGGATTAACGACGCATGTCTGTCTGGTGAGAACACATTTAAATACATTTAAGAAGCATAAAAGTGTAATCATGTCTGCTTTGGCACCACCCATGGTAAACTTATGAAACATTAACATTAAGAAGAATACAGTTGTGCAAAATAATGTCCCCTTTGCCGCTGTCCCCGTTACATATTACCACAGATTAACACAAAACCAATAATAATATATCCTGTGGCATTCCCCAAGTAGAACATCACAATACATTAACAACACTTACTGCGCTTATTTCCTAGCACAGACCAATCTAGTGGTAATGTCATCTCCTCCAGGGCTCTAGTCAGTCTACTGTCAAGTGTTGCAAGATCCTCCAGCAACAAGTTAAAACTATCTGATTGAATGTTCTCCAAACTGTCCAGGGCAGTATCACTTAAAAAGAAAAGTTTACTGGTTTACAAAATATTGAAAGTTGGCAGCGAACTGGCCTATTGGAAATGCGGTCGTTGAAAACTTATCCCAGCGAACACGAGAAATTGACTCAAGGTTGGTTCAATAATGGGCCGACGTCGTAGACGGCGGGCCAACATTGAACCAAACTTGGGTCAATGTCTCGTATTGCTGGGATGACTCCAATATAGATTTTCTTTATTATTAAAATAGTGTTTTTTTCCACATTTGATTTATTAGTGTTTTATAGTATTAATCTCTTTAACTATTAAAGGCGGAATTGATAATATAAAGCTAAGTCTAATTTAATTTCTAATTTTTCTGTTAAATCGAGTCTGCATTGAATATGAGTGCTCATGATCAGCTTCTAGTGTGTACCATTTTACCTGTAGACACTGTTGATCAGAAAGTTAGCCAGTTGTGTGGCAGTGTCAGGCGTATATGAGAAGCGACCACATGGTTGTACACGCTGTTCACCACCATGGGATTGTACAAGTGTCAGCTGTACATCCTCAACGAAAGGGTACTCTGTAAACAAAATAATCACCTGCTGTGTTACTTGACAAAATATAAATTTAAGTAGTATATTATCATGATTATAATGTGCCTATTAGAGATCACGATAAATTCAGCAGTTAATCATTCAGTTAGTTCGTGGGATTTGGAAGAAGACTTTATGCACTGAAAATATGTACAATAAAATATTTTTAATAGTAAAATATAATATGAATAGAAATGTCTCTCATTTACTACACATGCTACAACTCGAAACAATGTAAAACTTTCTTTTCTTTGTAAAAATGAACAATTATACATGTAAATAGACACCTTTCCAGCAAACAAAAGGTATACCACAATGGTCCAGGTTCAAACTACATTCGTTCATTGATACATGTTTGCAATATGTCATACATACATCATTTTTCCTTTGAATACCTTTACACGCTAGTGATGTATACATTTACATGTATATGTAGTAACTGATATATACAGATAACATAACGACCCTTGGATATGAAAGGGTGTATCTGCCACTTTGTAAAGTGGCAGATACACCCATTCATATCCAAGGGGTCGATAAGATATGGAGTAACTGACCCGGTACCACAGCTTGTAGAGTAGATGAGCTGATGAGCTTAGCAGGTGATTGCCGTAGCACAGACCCATTGAAGGTGAGGAAGAACTCAGCGTCAGATGGTAATGTCCTATCTTCTGGCAGCACCACAAGCATGTGCTGACCTCCCTAACAACACAATGGTCAACACAACTTTGTCAGAGTTAGATGCAAACACATGGGTTAGCGTCAGAGTTGGGCAGAATAGCAAAAGCTGTGGTTTTGTATGCTGATGACCAGTGCGCGCTGACATCAACTAATTTCATGAAAAATGTGAGGGTAACCCTATTCAAAATTTCAAATGATAAATTCGCCTATAAAAATTGGCACTTAAAACCCCACTTCAAGGCATCATTCCAACGAGATGTAAATATGTCATTATCAAATAATAGTCAAAATCATTAATCAAAGAAGGACATTGCGCGATTAAAGATCGGTTGCGCAAGTAGAATTCGGAGAACAGCTTTTCCAACCCAGTTGGCAGTAGACTCTTTATCACGTAGGCCTACAATATTCTGTTATTACGGACTACCACGGTACAGTCACTGTAGCACACAATTTGGTCTTATGTTACCCTGTTAAACCAGGAAATACGTTTTTCAAGTTCCGAGCCAAATAAAATGCCTAAGAAACTGACAAATTATTTTGTGGTAGATGGTCATTTGTTAAAATAATTCATTTCGTGAAATGTCTATTGTTTTATAAATAGATTTTTTTCTCAAATGAATGAAAAGCAATAACAAACAATTCAGCAGGACAAGGGTTATTATATATCAGACGAAATGGTATCATTTTCATAACATATAAATTAATACTATTAATCACATAATTAAATCCTCAATGTAAATGTAAAATCCAAAAAATACGATGTTTTTTTCTGCGTAAGCTCAGCTTTGAGTCGGTATCAGGTGCATATCTCGTTTTTTTTCTGGTAAAATGGATAAAATTCATATTTCGTAAAGACATAAACACTATAATACACTTACTTAATTATACACGTTATACACGTTTTACTATTAACCTGATTGATATCAAACAACGCAGCAACATACAGGAATATCTACATGTAATTCAAATTCACAATATAGCCATTTAGATTGAGCAATTATTAAACATAAAGTGATCGGATTTTAATCATATGTCGTGATACGGTTTCAAACATTGGAATATCATACATAGTAGCAGTCTAAGAGTAAACACCACAGCACTTGCTCAGCGTTTATATGTATAACCGCCATCTGGCGAATGGAATGCACACAAACTAGAATTATTGTCCACGTTCTTGTCATAACAAAGCTTGACTGTGCATCACCTGACTAAATAGAGCATCATACCAATGAAACATATTAATTATTAACGTTGGCACACTAGATAAACAAATACTCACATAAACTGAGCACTTCTTGGGAGAATATGCGATACGACAGCCTTCTGAAAAAACAACAACAAGACAATATTACACGAGCTTTTGTGTGAACTTTACCTGCCATAAGTGTCAAAAACACACGCCCCAGAAAGAAACAAGGTTTGCTTAACGTTTGTTCATGCTTTGACTGTTACAAATGTACGTACAGAATTGTAACAGCGTTTTTCCAACGTAGAAGACATAATTTATATCTAGTTCAAATATTTGACGTTTCGGTGTGATTTATTTCATAAAAATGTCATTCTAGAATAATATTTCCTGTGAAACGTAATCGTTATCAATCACCTCTGATTTTATAGCGTTGTCCCATCCTATGAGCATGCAAGTGAAATTGGAACGTGTAGACGCCTGAGTAATGGATTTGAGAAGATGGTACACGAGATTGTCACAGTATCCTACTGAGCAACGGTACATTTTCCAGTCAACCAGTACATGCGTCAAGCAGATCGGTATAATATACATAACCCAGAAAACACGGGTTGGATAAATGTTGGACCAGCGTCGCAGACGGTGGGTCAACATTAATCCAACACTGTGTCGACTTCACGTGTTTGCTGAGACACCACGTAACGACTCTGCATGCTGTATAATGAATATCAAAGGCATCTACAGGGTGACCTGCCCCACTTTTCTGATTCTCTTTGGACAATGATTTATTTACTTACTTTACTTAGTGGTAGCCAACATAATTGATCACAAAAATGCCACACGATAATGAACGTATGTATACATAACAGTTGATGAGAAAAATACTGTTCCCGTTAACAGTGAAATATAAAACAAGCTTGGTAGTTTCAATAATTTGTAGTCTAGTATGCTGCCAACGATAAACCACATCGCGATTTAGATATTATGATGATTAAAAGATTAATATGGGTATCAATATCGGGAAAAACACACGAGCCCATCTGCTTACACAAGTTTCAAACTAAATAAAATGCCATTGAGATTGATCAAATATTTTATTGTAGGGGCCTACATGCTCGGTAAATCGAAAAATTCAATTTGGAAGTTGTCCACTTTCCACGAATATAAATATTTTTTCGTTATTTGAAGCTGGTATTGCGTTAGCAGCTCTAGATTCAAATGGACGAAAAATAGAAAAAAAACAATTCAGCAGCACAAGGGTTAACTCTCTGAATGCGACAGGTTACATCCTATATATAAGGTCTCAGTAGGACCAGCGTTAATTAATACGGCACAGGAGTATTCTACTGGTGACAAAAAGTTAACTGATGAGTTACTACGCGTCCATCCTGGCAGTCATCTAGAATGTCAACCATGTACCAGAGATAACCATACAGGACCGCCCAGCATGCAGGACACATTCAACCAATGCTGGTATAATGCTGGGCGACCGTCTGTGCGGTGGCCCAGCATTAGGCAGCATTGATTCAATGTCGCGTACTTGCTGGCCGGGTAGGCAGACATAATCATTGATAAGATGTATAGAAATATATGGAAAACACCACATACATGTACACAGTACACTGTATCATGTGATATCGCATCACAGCAACAATTTGAACACAATAAGTTAACCCTTTAACCGCCGGCCTCGATTATATCTGGGTTTCATTTTTTCATTAGCACATTAAGTACAACCTTATAACATGTAAAAATCTTAAAGACAAATGTGACATCAATCCGCAAGATTTGAAAATGGTTAACCTCTATTTTGTCAAATTTGAATAATTTTCACTCACTTGAAGTTGTGGTTCGCGTCAGCGAGACACAACTTCAAGTGGGTGAAAATTCAAATTGAATAATTTAGACGGTTATAGGGTTAAACCAACGTATAGGGTGATGTCTCGTGCCTCGTGGCTCAACAAATACGAGACATTCTACTTAAGTTTGATTAAATGTTGATACACCGTCTGCAGCGCTGGCCCGACGATAAACCAACACCGGTTATATTATATCTGTATTCTCAATAATTCTACGATGGCGGTATTACTGAGAAATGACAAAAAATGACAAGAAATGACAAAAACAAAATACTATATTGACGGGAAAAAACACATAATTACAGTAGGCCCACTGTTGTATATGACCAATTTATAACATACTTCACAAAGACAAACCTACATAGCAACAATGTACGATAGGAAACAGCACGCATAGCAAATCTTGAAAAATAAATACGACTTGTGTTTTACGTCGCATTCTGTGCCAATAATTTTGCGACAGATATTGGTAACGTCGGAAGCCAGGACAACGCACACTCCTGAAATGAGATATCAGATGAATATTACCATCATGACATAAACAAGTCACAATAGAATGATTAAACTGAGCCAGGAGCACCATGATCAGATGACACTACCTTCCAGACATAAATTCGTGATCTGAAAGTGTGAGACCGAACACGCTACCTACCATAATATACTCAGCAAACACAGGGATAATAAAGTTTGATAATATAACGCGAGAGTATAGCAGTGTTAATGATGTATTGGTGTAACCAGTGACAACTGGTGAAGATGTCTAATGCTAGTTTCATCAATTTCCAGTTCATTTTCTACAACAAAGAGGATGAATTTACAATAAACATCAATACATCACTCACGCTGTCACAGACCATATGTTAGTGATTATGTTCCTGGAGTATGCGCAATATATCAACCCAATGTTGTCAGTGTATTTTTCGTGAACGAAAGTGTATTGTATTGTTACTTCTTAAGTGATATAACTACTTCTTAAGTGATATAACTGCATGTTACACGATAGCAGTTGCATGCATGTTAAAACACTTTAATCGCCAAATTATCATTTTTTTACAGACGCGATGTGGTATCTCGGTGGCGTGAAAATCACTTAGATTTGTCTTGCTGGTCGGAGACACATCTCAAAGGTTTAAGATGACATGTATGTATTAACATTTAGTGTTTTACAGTGGCCACGGTGACTTATATAGTACGGCTATACTGATTAGGTCATACTCTGTTTAGTGTTAGATACTTACCATCGTCGAAAGATGAGAAAATAATTTGCAATAATTTGTCCATATCTCTGTGGGTGACCAAGTTTAGTAATGTGAAGGTATAATAGCAGAACGATCACAATCTTAGTGAAAATCGTGTTTAAAAATAATCCTTAGTATTTGAGATTTTCAATAGAAGTGCGAGTGGGCCACCGCATGATGAATCGAAACATAGCGTGTTCAAATGTCGAGACCATTTACTTTCCATGTCCTCTAGCTGATAAATGCAGTGTTACATACATGTACATGTAGCTTATTTAGATGATAGCACGCAGCGTATACAAACGAAATAATCATTTCCTCAGTTAGAAATACACCGAAAAACTGTGCAAAACAGATTATCATTCCATGAGCTTCTCATAATAAGTTGTGGCAATAGTTGTATTTCTCTTGCTCGAATCCTAACAGGATGATAGTAGAGCTCGTCTAGGCTCTACCACGAGAAGAAGAGTAGAAACGGCTTGTGTTACCATGCGTCAGATTTAACGTCCCGAAACTGTACAGGATGCGATGGGAGTAGTCAGATTTAGGATGAGATGTGGATTGTCTGTGTGATCACTACGGAGATATGTCTGACTGCCCTGCTCTGCACAGCCAAAAGGCAATAACTGCTTACTTTAAAAGTAAGCAGTTAGATCTTTTTTGCTTTGCACGGCACTGCTTATCTTCCCTCTATTCTACAATGTGGACTTTGAATCGCCAGTCATACATATGATGCCGATCCCTCCCTTCTGGTTTCTGTCTTTGACAACAACATGTCCCTCTACTTCATCTACTCACATTAACCGCTCCGTGGTGCACGTGTAGCAACAAAACGTTAACCTTTTAAGCGCTAAGCACGACAATAATCATTTGTAATCCATTTTATTATGTGTATTTCATTTTTTTTTCAATTGGCTTTTTTAACAAGTATGATTAATTTTCATCCACTTGAAGTTGTGGGTCGCGGTAGCGAGACACAACTTCAAGTGGGTGAAAATTAAAATACGATAACTTAGTGACCATATATCACACATAACCCAGCCCAATTAAAAACGTGAAAAAGTTAAATATCAGAAAACAGTTATCAAGTAAAATACATGATGTAACAGATAGTTTTACACCAATAAAATATTGTCAATAAAATTTAGCTTCCGTTATAGCTGACGATGACATAATTTTTATACCAAATGTTAATGATAAAAAAATATTCTTGAACTAACAGCCCATGGTTATCGCAGTAGTGTAGAATATGATAAAAACGTACATTATTTAAATTAGAGCTCAGAACACGATCTTCCTCGTAATCCTTGCAATCTATAGGAGTGTCACTTGAAAGACGACGAGACGTGCCAACGTTTGATTAGGCATATGGTAAGACTAAGAGCCCTTGCCACAGAAACGGCCAAATATCATGCAGAATTTACAAGTAGGCTACATAACTCTATAGTTTACTTGCCAGATAGGCTATTCAGTTACGTGACAATGTTCTTTCCGGCCAAGTTTAGCAATGGAAATGCTAAATAAATGGTCCAGCTAGTCAGAAAATGCAAGGAGTCAGAAGATGCTATTTTTTGGGGCGTTTATGAGCCAGAAATCAGAGATTCCATTCGTCAAGAAATCATTCAATATCATTTGTACCGCTCCTTGGCCAATAATTGGTTGGTTCAAGTAATTCGTGGTTCATTTGAAGAAAACAACATTTTGAAGGTATTAAGGTGTATCTGAAGTTGATGACTGCAACGTCTCGACCTATTGCATTGCATAACAGCTGTACAACGTCGGCCCAACATCTTCGACGTTGGTCCAACATAGTACAAATGTTATACAAATGTTTTGTGTTCGCTAGGACACAGCTACGGGACACAGACGGCCAGTAGGACTGCAGCACACACGAATGACAAGATGTTGGACCATACTACCACATCTCGTGCGACTCAGTTTTATTGATCAATAGTTTAGTGAAACAAAGAGATAGTAATTATTAGTATCTCTTTGTTTCACTATACTATTGATGAATAAAAAACAAAATCAAGTTACATTTGTAAGTGAATTCATGCCCAATATTAAAAAAATGATACATGGTACTGGTATGATTATTAAAACCATACCAAATTTGCATGTTAAAGTTCCGTTCTCACTACAGCGAATGAATCCAGCCAAGCTCACAGGCCCCTTTATAGCATTCGCAATGGCTGTATGAATCATGGAGACCGACAGGATTTTTTAATTTGAAATAATCATAAATCTCTTAGTTAGCTCATTCCACCTCATTTGAATACCTGCATGTATGTTATGGGTCTACCGCCATTATAATTTGTTTATTCTTTCAGTGATGGGATACGACTATAGACGTCAGATTATGACGTCTAAAGACGGTCCCCGCACTGGAAGGGTTAATAACGTAATTTGCGAGAATCACTCAACAGCGAATCGCAAGCGAATGATTTGAGCAAAGCATTCGCTGAACTCTTGGGTGAACGGACATCGAAGGGATTTATGACATGCTCACCCATAATTTATTTATTCGTGAGAGTAATTGAAAAAAATGTGTGACGAATAAAGATATACTTGTGATGAGAGATTTGCGGATTCGCTATTCTCTTCTTATTTTTTAAGTTAAGTGTGTTTGCCGTTGTGGAATCAATGGTCATTCTCAGTAAATTGATATCTGTGATTGTGGGTATGTTACAGTTTACCAATTCACATATTTGAGAAGAGCAATTCCAATTTATGTTGGGAGTCGTTTTACCCCTTAAAGCGGTAAATTAATTTGTAAAAACATCGCAACCAAAGGATTTTTTTCAATTTAAAATCATCATAACTGCCTTAGTTAGCTTTTTCCGATTCATTTGAATACCTATGTTATGGGTCTATGGTCATTAAAAATTTTTTTTTTTTTTACAGTGCGGGGATCGACTTTAGCCGTCAGAATATGACGTCTGTAGACGTCAGATTCTGACGACTAAAGTCGATCCCCGCACTGTAAGGGTCAAGCAGACTTTGTGAAAAAGGAAGGAGTGGGTTGAAATGTCATTATGTCCCAGAATAGAAGGTTTTGCATGATGATATTTTCATCATTCTCGACACTAAACTGCACCGATTTTAAGGTTCATTTAGACCGGCTGGTGTTCTGCCTATATTTAGCTACGATACACTTTGTCTGACTGACATTTACTATAATCATACATTATCACTTCCTTTCTATATCGTATATTTTTTTTACGCGACCTAAATTATTAGTGTGTACATCACTATCAGCATGATCAGTGTCGTCTAGTAGTGTTGACACATTTGTGAAAAAGCCTAACTATTATTTAATTAATTAACTAGATCTTAAATTTGCATAGCACATATGGGAGTCTCCACCTTCCACAATTAAAAGTTTATTGCCAATGCAGTATTGATGGGACTATATAACAGAAGTGCCATGGCGGCCATCTTGGATAGCAAATTTTAAAACTCAAACAGGACAATCCACCAAAGAGGGTTCAGAAAACAAATCGCGAATATCAGATGAATATTGACGAGTGAAGAGCGTTTATGTCGATTTTGAATATGCAAATAAGTCCATGGCGGCCATCTTGGATATGAAAATTAACTGGTTTTTAAACATAAGCAGGAATATCCATCAGAGGGTGTTCAGAAAAAAATTGCGAAGATCGGATGAATAGTGACGACTGGTGATCGTTTACGTCGATCTTGAATATGCAAATGAGTCCATGGCGGCCATCTTGGATATGAAAATTAGCTGATTTTCAAACTTAAGCAGGATAATCCGTCAGAGGGTGTTTAGAAAAAAAATGCAAAGATCGGATGAATATTGACGACTGGAGAGCATTCATGTCGAACTTAAATATGCAAATTAGCCCGTGGCGGCCATCTTGAATATGCAAATTTGCTGATTTTCAAACTTGAGCAGGATAATCAATCAGAGGGTGTTCAAAAAAATTTTGGGCAGAACGGATGAACATTGACGACTGGAGAGCGTTCACGTTGATCTAGAATATGCAAATTAGCCCATGGCGGCCATCTTGGATATATGCAAATTAGCTGATTTTCGAACTTGAGTAGGATAATCCATCAGAGGGTGTTCAAAATAAATTTCGTGCAAATCGGACGAATATTGCCGACTGGAGAGCGTTGACGACGATCTAGAATATGCAAATTAGCCAATGGCTGCCATCTTGGATACGCAAATAAGCTGATTTTCGAATTTAAGCAGGATAATCCATCAGAGGGTGTTCAAAAAAATTTTCACGAAGATTGGATAAAAATTGGCGACTGGAGAGCGTTCACGGCGGATGTCGATCTTGAATATGCAAATTAGCCCATGGCTGCTATCTTGGATATGCAAATTAGCTGATTTTCAAACTTAAGCAGGATAATCCATCAGAAGGTGTTAAAAAAAAAATTCGCGAAGATCGGATAAAAATTGCCGACTGCAGAGCGTTCACGTCGTCAAATTGTTGAAGAAGAATAAGGAGATTTCATTAAATAATTTTTTTTATTTATTACAAATGTGTACCAGTGTTCAATATTTATATTTGTACATTATACCTTCATTATACCTTATTGCTTTTAAGTAAATACATATATAGAGAGAGAATGAGTTTCAGTCAATTTTATTACCAGATAAAATGCTTCTGAAATGTATATATTAGTTAGTGGGAGATGTTGAATTAAAACCCTTTAACCGCCGGTCCCGATTGTATTCGTCTTCTTGCACTTTTTTTAGCACATTTACGTATCAGTTTTTAACGATAATAAAGCTAAAACGTGACATCAATCAGCAATATTTTAAAATCGTCGACCTTCATTTTGTCAAATGTGAATAATTTTCACTCACTTGAAGTTGTGGATCGCGTCAGCGAGACACAACTTCAAGTGAATATATATAATTGAAGAGAGCTAGCTATCGTGTTTTCATTTTTCATACCTGTTTCGCGTGGACGAGCGAAAACGTTCTTGACATAGGACCACAACTGCGTTGCCCAACTGCGTTGTTGTGGCTGCGTCCGTGGTGAATCAATAAGCTGTATATTTTCTACCTCAGGATAAAAATAAATGTTTCCGTCTTCAGGCTGCTTTTGAGATTCAGTAGACGAATCTTCATTGTGAATCATAGATGGTTGAGAAATGAGAGTTGTACTTGTATCATCAGCACTCTGATCACTGCTGTTGTCATCTTCATCACGCTCATTCTCTTCCAGATCCACATTGTCAGTGGAGTCTGCACAGCTTTGGTCGTTCTCCTCGCCAGTTACAACAGCCCATGAATGTTCCAATCTACGCCAAACTCTGCCACACCACATCGTGCTGATTTTAAAGTTATAAGCACCGGACTATAAATCGAAAGTTTCTAACAATAATCCATCTAGTTAATAGGTAAGACGGTTTCGAAAAATATCTATAGTCATGATGATGATAGCTAACGCTGATCTTCTTCTGCTTTGCAGTCTTGGGCTCTCTGGTTGACAGGTGTGACACAAGAAACCAATAGCACTTCTATTTAAAGAAGTTGAAGTATAAACTTTAGGAATTGATCCGGAAATTGAAGCATCAGTATCAGCGGCACGCTTAGCACCACGCGATCATCTCACTTCACCTAGCAAAATCCGCTGAGTTACATGTAGGATGGCGTGTGCTGATTTTCAAAACCAAAAGGCAGTAACTGCTTACTAGTAAATTTTGAAGTTACGGCTCTTTGGCTTTACGCAGCAGTAAAGCATTTGGCAGAAGAAGATGAGATAGATTCCTGTGGAACATAAATCCACGTGCATGTAACTGTAATCCAGGAGTGAGGTGTGCAGCCCTCACTGCTCCCAACTGGTCACACCTGATGTATAAGCACAGCTGCACAGTTCATCAGCAGGGAGCAGTCCGCAGCCCATTCCAGGCCACAGACACCGTAAAGGTGAGGCGTGGGGTGAATGTCTCGTGTTTGTGGGTACATTCGTTTTAACAGGGAGAATCTCCGTTTTTCAACATGACGGTGACTGAGAGCAATCTCCACCTTAGGTCAGAAAAATACTCACAACATTTTCATGACGTAGCGGACAATGAGCTGAGGATGCCTAAATGTAGGTGAAATGTTACTGATTCTAATAAAGTTATCATTGACCTGATTAATCGCGGTCAAGTCTTAGATATCAGCGTCCAAATAAAGTTGTACACGTTTTTGTACGGACGCAATCTGCGACCGAAAACTTCAGTTTCGTTCACGTTGGGGCTACAGACACGTTCAGCAAACACTATATGTGGATTTAATGCTGGTCCAGCGTCTGCGACGCTGGGCCAGCATTAAAACCACATTGGGTGAACATTTCATGCTCTTGAAATTGGGTCAACATATCATGAACACATTGGCAAAACGTTACCAAGGCGGGTGAATCCCCTGCAGGTACCATGCGAGCGACTGACATCTATTCATCCACATGGGGCAGCATGCAATCATAACAGCCACCATTGATAAATGAGGTAGACCTAGAAAGTGGCTTGGGCATCTTCGGATTTGATTTCTTCGTCTACAGTATCGTTGGTAGCAGCAGGCATAACGATGTCACTGTATCATGCAGGCAGACCATCTCACCATCTTACAGCCAGATTACAGCACAGTTTGATATAATACTGTACACAGCATTCTCAAATGTCACCATGTCGCTACTGAAGGACTTTCGGCAAGTACATGTATACTATCTGTGTTATTTGTTTTGTTAAATAGCCAATTGAATCTTGCAATAAATCTCTTGTCTTGCTAAGCCCGTATAACGGTTTCAAACAAATTTAAACCAAACTAGATCCCCATTAGATAGGCCTATTTCCTAGACTCGAAACCAGCCCTCTCACTCAGCTCAAGAACTGGGAAGGTTAGGGTCTCCTGGGGATAATGGCAGCTTGCCAACTTGAGGTGTTGGCAGGTTGGCATGTCCACTCAGCGACCAGCATGGGCTTGGTAAAAGGGGAATTCCCACTGAACTGGTTTTTGACCACTGCATTATTATCCAAGCCGCAGACGAAGGTTAGCAGTGTCTAGAGATGGACAAGAGAATGCTGAAGGAGTGTAGATATTTCCAGGTTAGTCCATGATATATATAAGAAAAATTATGAGAAAATAATGACACTCCCTCCCCCCATTATTTTTTAAAATGGCTGCGGCAGCTATTTTTTTTTAATGGATTCATCCCAATTAAGTAATCAGATATCAGAAATACCTAGAGAACAACCCTACAAAATTTGCAAGCAATCAAGCTAACATTTCATGGTAATTATTGTGCCCACAAGTTTTTTGGGCGGACATCTTGGAAAATGGAGGTTTTTGGCTTACTGCCAAAAAAATATATTGGAAGTATTGCCCTGCACCATGACATAGCTATGAAAAATAAACAAAATTTATCAGTTAACTTTTTAGTTAGAGCTAAATTGAGGATGCACCCGCGGCGGAGGGAGCTTGCATCGCGATATTCATCGGGATGCTTATTAATATGTCACTGAAATGTATAATTATATAACTTTGTGGATGCTCAGCTAGTCAAATAATTCAATTTAAAAGATATAATTTTTTTTTTTTAAATTGAAATTATATTATTGGTCATTTGAATGAATGAAAAATAGAAACAAACGGACAAGGGTTAAAACCCCTAGTACCCAGATATTTGCATTTATTTTTATTCCCCTTGAGATGGGAATTGTTGTCGCAATTTCCATGTCAACCTGAATAAAAATTTGGTGATTTTATGAAATACCAAAGTATAAAAATGAAATGAATCGGGCTTTAGGCCACCTTTGTGCACATATAGGCTAAACTGGGCCAGGAACCATCTCTCAGAATGGTGAGACGAATGAGATGACACTGTCTTCCAGACACAGGATTCGAAATTCGAGCCTGGCGGTCTGAGGCCGAGCACGCTACCTCTCGGTCACGGAGGCTCCCCACAATACTGATTAAAAGTATAATGAAAGCTCACAACCTATTTTAATTCGATAAATGTGTTTAAAATATTTGATATGGTGCACAATCGGACTAGGGAGTTTGAATGGCTACTAATGCATGTCACTTTTAGATACATTTTAAATGCAATGATTAGATTTGCCTGATCGGAAAAGCTTGCGTCTCCACCCGCCCCACATAGATTCGGCGGCCAAAATACATCAATTATGGAGAACCATTCGCCAATTTTAATAAGAAAACCTTTGATTTGACATGTCTTATCAATTTTTAATGCCCATAATTTTGTTTTATACTTATCAAATGGTACAGTTGGCCATTTTGATGATATTAACCAAAATATATTCATGCCAGAATTGAACATCTTGTGTCTAGCAATGGTCTAATCAACATATAGCCAGGGTTTGGTGCCTCCTTGGAAGAAAATATGGAACAAATCGGTGGTTCAAGCTCTTGAGAGTAACCATGGTGACATGTGATTGCTCGCCATCCTGGATTTTATTGAAAAAATGAACAAAACTGGAATATGCGCTAAAAAATCAAAGTTTTTATAGTGAGAATCACACCAAAAACTAATCAGCACACGTCCAGGTTAAGGTATTCCCTTTAACCCAAACATAAAACAAAATCCATGAAACAGTTCAAGCTCTGGATAGTGACATATGATTTTGTCGGCCATCTTAGATTTTGTTGAAGAAGCTCAAAAACACCAAAAAAATGACCAGGCAAATTCCCCAGGGCCAATATGCATACTGCAAATATATAGTACTGGCACTAGTACTGTAGTAAATTATTGCTTCTTCGGCACTAATGGTCATTTAAGTGACATTGTAATACGATAAAAAGAGTGCATTTCATTGATGAGATGAATTCGAGAGATGAATGATATACAGATGATGAAGTGAATGTGGGGTAACAGGGGATGGTGAGTTGTTTAGAGTGTTTTCTTTCACTCACAAAAAAAAGGTTCTGGGCATGTCTAGGGGATTTACCCCCAGGCATGCCCAGCCATCCAGAGACTCGTTTTTTTTCGTTTAAAACATGGCTCTGCTACCTTCGGGTGAAATAGTCACCTGAGTAATAATAGCTGACCCTTGCATACTGCAAATATTTAGAAATAATCCGAGCAGGGGTTTTCGAGTGAGAGCAGAAACAAGTCTCCACCACCACCTAACGGGTGGAGACTTAACTACCACGCATGTAACTAATTGATTGAAGGCGGAGCACAATGGAATACCGGGGCACAATGGAATCTTGTTGGATCTGATCAGTAGGGACAACCATAGAGTTAATAAAGTCTTTATTAACTCTATGGGACAACAAATAAATAAATTGTATTTTGAGGTTGTGCCTTCTATATGCTTCTCTATCTTCATTTCAAATTTTCAACCGAAAAGAAAAAAAAAGACCGAATGGCGAGTAAATGTTACTTTATAGCTATTGGGCGATTCCGTGGATGTCGTACGGACGTCCACAGATTATACCTCAGCTTACGCAAATAATTTTAGGGCTAGAAAAAAAAATATTATCTAGTTTCATATAGACTCCATGTGCAAATATATGTAGAAAAAAAAATTGACCGAAAATAACACAGATCGTCCTAAATCGGAGGAAACGTGAGATGTCGTACGGACGCACAAAAAACAGTAACATTTGAAAATTCATGTTTAGTTCAAAAACTCTGTGAGTTAGGCAATGATTTTTCCCCCACATCCTGTTGGATCAATTTCTCAGGGTGTTATAAAGAGTGAGAAACCATAATTTTAACAGATAATTTATTTGTTAATAGACAAGGTCACAATGAAAAAATAAAAACAACATGTCGTATGGACAGTTTGGAATATGTCGTACGGACGTCTCTGAAAAATGTCAGTTGTGGCTATGTAAAAGTGTGATCACTTTGATTTTCCATTTGAGTATGGTGAAATAGTAAGCTTAGATTATTATAATATGAATAATAATCTATAGCTGGGTTAAAATTTCAGTTTTGAATAAATTAAAAACAAAAAATATTTAAAAAATCTAATATTAGGTCTTAATTGTGGTATAGAATTTTGTTAAAGCGTTTTATTTGACATATGTGAATACTGATAATTATCATGAATATAATGATGTGCCCATCAGATTAACATATTGTAGATCTTGCAGCTTCTTCGAAATTTCTGTAGGGCTTTTGCATGTCCTTTATGGAGGGCCACACTTAATATATGTCGTACGGACAACACAGTATAAACTTCAAAATCACACATCATGGCATGTATGTTTTTTCAAATTATTTTAAAAATATAGGTTGAATGCTATGTTTCTATGTTGCTCTGTTATATGCTAATAAGGGACTAAACAAACACATTTTTTAATGTTGCAAATTATCATGACTTGTATACTATTTTTTCCAATATATATATACAAAAAGAGACAAAAACAGGAAAATATATTACATGATGCTGGCCATTATATGTAATATTATTTCATGCATTTGAGTTATGGCACAAAAGATGCATATGCACTGGAGACCAAAATATTATAATAATTTATTTTGTGAATCTAAATTGTTAACTGGAGTTGATCTGAAAAAAGATGAAGTTTCATCATATAAACAAGCTTGTAGGGAAATGCAATTGTTTAGAACAATATTATAGTACTTTCACATTGAAAATATTTATTAGCAGACTATAGAGATACTCATGATAGTTTAATCTTTAATATAAGCAGAGGCAGATTCCAAAATATATATGTGGGATACCCCTAATAGCTGCAAAACTCGATATATATATTACCATAGCTGGATACCAGTGTTTCTCACTAAAATATTCATGTATCCATCTCTGATTCAATGTCAGACAAGCCCTAGGTGACTTCTGTTAGTCAATAGATTTGTTAGTTATGAAAAACCTTTTCAAATAAATGGTGAAGTTTTATACAAAAACCAATGAGCATATTCAAAGGTGGAGATTATCAATATAATGTACAAGAAATGCTGTCCTTATGTCGTACGGACAGCATTGAAATGCTAATTGCGTAAAAACTAATGATGTGAAATATTTTAAACAGAACCAGTCAAACCTTTGCTAATTAAAGAAAGAGGATTTGTAGTAACAAGATTAAGGCTGCAAAATTGATTAATTAATGTGAAAAAATTATGTTTCATATGTCGTACGGACAAATTATTAAAATAGCATGAGCAAACATCTGGCACAAAACAACCAATTTGCTTGAATAATCAAATATTTTGATTTTACATTTTGCAGAAACATATTATAATATTAATTAAAGATAGAAAAAATGTAAACAGTTCACTAATTAAAAATCTTGATAAAAATAGAAACAAACATGGAAATTAACTTCTGTGAAAAAATAAACAATAACAATGGTAATATGTTGATTTTTGGAAACTTTTTCAATCAAATAATTAAAAAAAAAGTTGCAACCATATTAGTTAAAGTAGTTTTGTATCATATTAGCCCATAACATAAAACTTTCAAGCTGTTTTCAAAATCAAGTTTTTTTCACTTTTTGCATGTAAAATTATGTACTTGTATTGTGGGCTACAGCTGGAAGAATATAGATAGTTTATTTTTAACTATGAGATGCCACATCCAAAAGTGATCGAATTAATAAGATGAACAGATTGAATTTGACACATTTCATAATGTGGGTGGTAATAGGGGATTAAAAGCTAAAAATCTATCTGGGGCACAATGGAATACCCCCTATTCCATTGTGCCCTGCTGTTCCATTGTGCCCGGTTGCACAGTAGAAAAATGTAAATGGTGACATTCTCCGTTGAATAGATCTTTTATTCAGAAGGTCAAGGTGTCCTAATTTACCCCTGATGGGTTAAATTGGGAAACTCACTAAAGCTTAAAAATTGACTGAGAGAGCAGGGTTTCCGCCAGGTCTTTACTACAAAAAACGGAACATGTATAATAATGTATACTACAAGTATGTATACATACATGTACATATATGCAAACCATCTTGCCATTGGTGGATTAACTTCAAATTTTGCACAAGCATGAGCTTAAACCCTGAGGGTGGTCACTGGGCATTTAATTGGTAATTAACCTACTGAAAGTGGTTCCGGTAAACGGTTTGAATTAATGATGACTCAGCGTCGCACACAACAAGCAGACAGGACAGGGGATGAGATGATGGTCCTCTAGAGGAGCGAATATATTGTGAATGACAGGTTTTCTAGTTCTTATTTTGATGGTTATGAGTATGACTGTGTGGAGTATCCCATTTGTATTTATTTGCAATTTTTAAACCTCTGGTCAACTGTGGAATCGGCATGTGCAGGAAGGTGTCTATAAATAGCCACAACAAGGGACTACTCATGTGTCATGTGTAGGTTTAGAGGTTGCTTGATGCCGGATTTGAAAATATCTTCAAAATCACCTGAATTCAGCAGGTGACATAAATCGAAATTGTCACTGGTCACAAGCAGTGGCCACTCAGAATCATGCCACAGGTTAGTGGCATGATTTTGAGTGGTCACTGCTTGCATGGGCTGGAGTAACCTGATTGTACAATTTTTGACTACTCCTCAGCTGGTGGCTAGAACCAGAGCTCTCCCTATTCTACATGCAATATATGGCGTCGCAATCATCTCTGAACCGACGCCACCATATATTAACCCTATTTAGCATGATAGCTGAATAATAATTGTTTGAATTGATATAATTATTTACTGAATAGATGTTGCACAAGTAAAAGTATATGGACACGGTCTCTCTCAACGCAGTGTTGGGTATGAAAACCATACAGTATAAATTAGAAAGTGGTAAAACAGAACTTCGTCGTGAAACGATTGCGACTTTTTAAACTACCTTGATCTTCATGATCACACAATGATCATGGGGGCTGATTCGGATCAGATGGTGGCCGCGTAATGATCTGACTATAGATGGGTGGCAGCTGGTAGCCCTGGTCTCTGTTCATGGAAGGGGCTCTCTGCTTGATGTGGATGGACTCCTTCACCTTGCACTTCATCCAGTCCTGTTATCTGTCTAGGGCTTATAGGTTGTCCATGGAAACACTGTGACCGGTGGCATTACAGTGGTCTCCTACCCCAGTCGGTTTATTTAGTCTACTGTGTTCCTTCATCCAAACGCTGACCGTTCTTTTTGTCTCCCCAATGTAGTTGTGGTGGGTGTTATCGTCACACATGATGTGGTAGATGATGCCGCACAATTTCTCCTTGGGGGTTTTGTCATCGGGGTGTACGATCATTGAGCGGATGGTATTGTTGGGCTTGTGAAACAGGTATACTCTCTGGGACTGGTAGGTCCGTGACAGCTGCTCAGAGAAGCCCAGCCCTAGCATCCCACCAGAAGATTTAGTGGTTGTCTTGTCTGTGGTAGTAACCTGTTTTTTTATTCTGACAAGTGGACCGTCTATGCCCCACGCCTATAAGTTATAGTTGTTGGCTCGGAGGATGTTGCGTACATGTGATAGTTCTGCTCTGTGGTCCTCAGCAGTGGTGACATATAGCTGGGCTCGAGTAGTGAGAGTGCGCATCACCGATCTCTTGTGAATCAAAGGATGGTGGGAATTGAAGTTTAGGTATTGGCCGGTGTGCGTGAGTTTCCTAACTATTTATAATGATCCTTGCGGAAGCTAGCTGTGCCTTCCTTGGATTATGTATTTGCTTCACCCCAAAAATTCATCATGGCAGTGACTAAGAGCAGTCTTGACCCTAAGGTCCAAAAAATGTCCATAAATTTTTAACGACTGCATATAAAAGCAAATAATGGCTGCTACAGTCAGCCATTGCGAATTTGATCGAGATTAAATTTTTCAGGTCTCATCCCTCACTAAAACCTAAAACCAAAATGCTGAGTCAACATCTACGTTAAGGTACAATAACATGAAAAGTCACAAGTGGCAACTACATACATGTACCTTTGTGTATCATCTAGGTACCTGTATGTGTAATATGGCTGTAATCCACCCACAAGTTTTAAAGATCTGCTTCGAAAAGAAAGTGTATGTCAAAACATCTAATTTGGCTCTTGTACTGAACCAAAAGTAGGTTAAAGTCCAGTTGCACATCTAGACTTCCTAGAGGTGTTGTGTGCAAATATTTGGAGACAATCGGACAAATATTTCCTGGGATATGCTCAGAAAGTGCATGTCAAATGTTCATCTAATTAGGCCATAATAGTACTTAAAACTACATGTAAAAGTAGGTTAAAGTACAACCTGTACAACTGGTAATTTTACCCCAAAATGCACATCCAGACCTCTTTGATGTGTTGTGTACCAAATTTGAACACAATCAGTTTCTGAGATATGCTCTGGAAACGCAGGTCTGCACACCAACACTGACAGAAATGAAACGGGGGGAGACATACATGTATATATTGTACAAGTATCTGTAATTAGTTATTAAAGAGTATTGGTAGGCAGAGTGGTAAGTATAAGGTTCACATTTTACTAGTCACTCACTTTCAAATCTTAAAATATAACTGATTTCAGATTAATGATAACAGGCCTATGCGGGAATATAGTTGTAGTAGAGAACAACTATAATTATCCTCCAATATTGGGTCGTGGGAAATAAGTGGTATAGACTTGTATGATAGAGTAATAGTACTGACCTTTTTTACCTGGTTGCCTCTGGCTGTACATTCTGATGCCTGACATTAAAGGGCATCTTAGATGGACGTGCAGATTCAGTTCATGGGTGACACCTTGATGGCCCTCATAACCTGCACAAGTAAACATACATGCTATCAACTGGAAATTGTGATTACATGTAGACATAGAATGTACCTTGACCCTTACAGTGCTGATTGTTTAAGTAAAAACCTTGGAGGCCAAAGGCGTTTTTTCAATTTGAAATCATCATTAACGTCTTAAGTTATCTCTTTCCAATTAATTTGATTACCTATGTTATGGGTCTACGACCAGGTGGATATTTTTAATCACACAGTGCGGGCATCGACGTCAGCCGGCAGAATCTGACGTCTACAGACGTCAGATTCTGACAACTAAAGTCGATACCAGCGCTGTAAGGGATAAACCATATGATCAGTGTAAATACACATAGCTGAAAAATGTAGATCAAAACATACAACTAGCCTACATGTATTTACATTTTAAAGATGTATTTATACCCTGTCTCTAAACATCATTTTGAGCTAAGATAATACACAGAATGATGCACAATTGCTGTAAAAATGCAGTGTTCTTTGGTTTCCATGGGTGAATTCTCATGAGAATTCAAGCAACTATGAAAACTAAGGAGCACTGTTTTAACTTCCCTTTAATATCATGTTTACATGCCAAATGTGTTTTAGAAGAGGTAAAAATGGTAAGTGGAACAGGCATGAGGTGGCCCATTTCCATTGCCATATTACTACCCTAGGATAGCAAGAAAAAAACTTGTTTATTTCACCACAAAAATACACAATAATGCTTGATATGTATGCAAAATGAACACTACATGGTAAGGAGACATCCATAAAGACTTTGAAAGATAGAACCTAAACACACATATTTCTTCCTTATATGATGTATCAAGAGTATAAAATTGAATTTTCCTAACTATGATAATGAGGAGAGAACACCACATAATTTTTTCTTCATTCGTGACCCCCTCGGGGAGATATAAAAAATAAGTTGACCGGAGGCCATGCCTAAAGTTCTGATTATTAAGTGAATTTGGGGTATAGTTATTATGGTGACTGTATTGCAGGGCATTTATTGGATGTCCTGATGCATCTGAAAACGTACCCTCTTGTCATTAGATATCTACATATTTTTCTGTAAAGCTTTCTCAAAAAGCTTACGTTGCTGTGGGTTTTGCTGTATGCTGTAGCCCATGCACCAACATGTGTTTGATTCAAATTAGGCTTGGATTTTGATCTGATATGTCAGCAATTATTTTGCTCAGTGAAAGAAGTTAAAAAGTTTTTCTAAGATGTCAACATTTACCAGAAAAACTTTAGTGGGCAATTTGAAAAATTAGGAAAGTATGGTACCTACAGTTAGTTGTAAAATTATATCCATCATGTCCATGGAGTAGGCTTATTTCAAAAGTTAGACCATTTGTATTTGACATGTAGAATAGTAGGCCTAAATTGCAAACAAAGCCGTCCCTCCATTAAACAAACTCTTGAAACCCAGGATCAAATGGTCTAACTTCTAACTTACTAGATTAATAATTTTGCAAAATTTTCAGGGCTGCTGGAGTTTTCAGGGTTTGACACAAACTTTTATTAGCAGAGGTCCACAGGACCATGAGCTCAGAAGATCTGGTGGTCATACAATTTTTCTACAACACTTGTAAATCTTGAACCAAATTGCTTCTCGCATGTGATATGCTTCCATATCATTGATTTTGTAAAACCACAACATCGATGATGATCGATCTCAACCTCAAGAATTCACATCATTCATGATTATGAACATGTGTTTTGTTCTTTGAAAAAGGCGAGAGCGGTACGGTGTTTCTATCATATTATAATAGACTGTGAGAGGCGACGATTGTCTAGATATTTTGAGCATGTTAAAAAATTCTGATTAGGGCTGGATATTTTGGTAGTCCAGCGGACCACTGGATATGAATGTTCTGGTGGTCTGACATAATTTCTGGGGGTCTCGGACCACTTTCGGCGTTGAACACTGGCTTTACTAGAAATAAAATAGTGCTCGCAAAAAAACATGCGCTAAATAATTGATAAAATTCACCTAAATCATAGGTTATTTAAACAGTCCAGAATAGAATAGAGACTGAAGTCTATGCTCAAGCCTGGGACATAATTATTCTGTTTATAATTTCAGACTTTCAAAAGTGAGACCATTTGTATGTAGTAAATTGCAATTCATCACATCGTTTGAAACCCAAGATTTTATTACAAGTCAAAAGGTATTACTTTTAACTGGTCCAACTGGGTCTAAATTTTTACAGGCTGTAGACAGCTGTTAATAATGTTTTTATTAGCACTGTATAACCCCTGACATCGAGCTTATCACAGTAGAATATGCCTTCAATCATGAAGCACTGATATATACATGTATTGAGACTTAAATTTCACAAATAACAGACATTTTCAGTCACTTGAAGGTATGTGATCTCAGTAGCAAAACACAACTTCAAGTGACTGAAAATTTTAATTGAATATCTTAGTGATCTAAGGGTTAGGATTTACTAGTCTCATTAGACTAGAAAATAGCCCTTGGCTTTGCAAATGTCAAGAAAACTGGTTGGTAGGGAAAGTTTTTTTTTTGTACCTCCCTGTGGCTGAGTGATGATAAAGCCTCTGTCAATCAGTATGTGCGATAAAATATGATAACTGAATGACCAGGTGGGGGCTGGCGGCAGATTAAGGTATGTAGCCGACTTCCTTTGAAGTACGTACTTAGATTGAGGTATGTCCATACTTTGATCTAAATACACCATGAGGTTCACTCTCACAAATGGGTACTCTCATTTGTTTTTTTAATACTCCTTTGCAACTTCAGATGTTATTGGTTTAATTGTTTGTTTCTGAACATTGATAAACAAGCTATTAAAATATTCATAAGCCCTGCGAACTTCAAATTATTTTCTGTTAAATACATGAGTATATAGCAAATACTTTTACAGGCAGGGTTGGCAAAAACCCGGGTAATATTATTATTACCCGGCCCACCCGGGCAATAATGGGCGATATGGATAAATACGGGTTTTAATGGGCAATAATGGGCGAAATTGGACCGCTGCCTATATTCTCCATTTTAAACATTTCTTAATTCAGACCCCCTGATCACTATGTTTGCTTTATTTACATTAAAAATAATAATTTAATATCAGTCACGATGTCTTTTTATTTTTATTTTATATATATAATTGATATTAAAAACTACGTATTTTATCATTTTAATTGAAATCTGTGGAGGGAATATAAGTGATTTATGGCATAAGTTAACTCAACGACATGTTGTTTTCATGTGTACACACACATTGCAGCTGTCATGAACCCTTTGAGGCTGGTATTCTCGGTTATTATATATAATATAATTTCTTATATAATTTAATTTCTTATGAAATATAATTTATTATTAGATAAAGAAATAGGCCTACACTGCCGCTAATAAATGATTTTGTCAAAGTATTTGTCATAAACTGGGAAAGGAGGAACACAACGGCAGGCTTTTGAATAATATAAATACGAACCCTAGACCACAAACGCTAATTCCCCTGTCGTATGTCGCCTTCTGAGATCAAAGGTGCATGGTCAGCATCGACAATGGTAGTTTCTTTTTCTTACAAACACGATACATGTACATTGAATCAACGTCGACTTAACGTTGTTTCATACAGGTGGAATGCAAATAGGCCTACAGGTGGGATTTTTTTCCTTAGGTCCTTTTTTCCTCGAACTGTTGAGCATTTGCCAGCTAATAGAAATAGTTCAGTTGAAAGAGGACATTTCATTGTCCAAAATGTATTTCATCAAAACTGTTTTTCATGTTTGGAAAATTATTAACTTGTATCTGATCCACTGAGGGTTTACTTCGATTGAAGTACAGGGTGTACTTTGAAGGAAGTACGTACTTCATAGCACATTCCTCATTTTCCAGACGTCATAGGGCTGCTCTATAAAATTCCAAACTATTATTTCCTTTAGCATGTTTAGCTGGCAATAGATATTATTTACTTTAAATGGATAAATGTTTACCTCTTGTGGCATTCTCGGCTTCACAGTTGAACACATGGCCTCCAACAAAGTCAGAAATCGTGTAAATTTAGTAGCCTGATTATCATTGGACAAACTCTGATTATTGAATCAAATAATCTGTAAGTCTTCAAAGCAGACAAAGAAAATACATACTACAATCTGGGGTCGGCCCCCACCTGATGAGGTAGGGGAGACAAAATTTTGAAAAAATGATTTAATTTTTTATATGATGTTTCTAAGTTCTCATATTTTTGTCCAGAAGTAATCAACTATAGGGCATGGCTCCAAATTGGACTAAATTTCCATTTGTCCAGTCGGACAACTGGCTAAAAAATTGACTAGTCCTTCCCAAAAATATCACTTGTCCTTCCTAATTATTGTCAATCAGGGACACTCGTCCGGAGAACAAGCTCAGTGAAACTGAACTCGTCCTTCCCAGATTCTTGGTCGTCTCCGACGATCGGACGGGGCAAATTTCGAACCCTGTAAGTGCTATTTTTAGCATACATTATTCTCAAATTGAAAACAAAGTAGTTTGAAAAACATGTTAAAGTTAGATTTTTCACTGTTCGAACAAACCTCACACTTAAGGTTAGTCCAAACATGGGATGGGGTGTCGAATTAGCCACATATTATTTGTTCTGAAAAAAATTATTTTGAAAAATTCTATATATAGAACTAACATCATACAAGGCGACCTAACATGTATAAAGGATTATTACCTTCAGTTAGGGCACTATACAACTATAGGAGTTGAAACTGTCAGGTTCAATGGCAAACATATGAGAAAAATAACATTTTATCTGACAGCAAAAAAATACTTTTATTTTGAAAAAAACCTTCGAACATGAAGTCAAGGGTACTGATAGACTAGGCCTACAGTCCTTCACTAGAAGGCAGCACAGAACAGAAATACATTTACAGGGGAAAAAAATTGTCATTTTTATCCACTCGTCAGCCGGGCTAGTGGAACTAAAAATCCACTAGCCCTTATGTTTTTTTAATCGCCCTTACTAGTTTAATTTTTTTATGAAAAAAATTGCCCGACTATGTGTGATATGGCTGAATCACAGGTTAATGAGTTTTTCCCCTTCTGACCCATCTTCCCTAGGCTTAGCCTGAGCAGCAGGTGGGCATTTTAGCTTTAATTAGCAAATCTGCAGCTGTTTAAGCTCTAGTGCAGTCAGTATGCAGCCACCCCACCTGAAAATGTCTCTGTCAGCCTTTAGTTTATCTTAATATAAAGTTATGTTATTGAACCAGCATTTCTTCTCTAATTTTCTTTATTTTCTTAGCTGGTGGCGACCCCACCTTCCATAATTCATTTAGATTTAATTGGCTATTCATAGTTATTACATGTACAGACAATTAATTTAATCCGACATTGGCTCACTTAGTGTTCATTCCAACTTGGAAAAAGAAGGGACCATGTTGCCCACTTCGGTGAAAAAAGGGGGCCATCTCAAAAAAACAGAAACCGTTCTGCAAATATAATAAAGTCAGTCATTTTAAACATAATAATGATGTCAAATAAGCGTACTTAGAAAAAAAAAATATATCTTCTTTCCTATCGGGTAGGGGCTATTCAAGGTAACTGAACTTGATACATGTAGTCCTATCAACAGAGAAGTAGGGAAGTCTATGGAGCTCTAGCCTCTATGGCATCATGACACAGCAAGGCATAAAATAACTGGGATAAAAAGGTTATCTCAGGTGTATTTTAGGCCTTTTCTGGGGGTGTAATTTAGTTTGTGTTCTGGCTATTGGCATGGTTAGACCTTCTGAAGTCTCAACACCCCTATGCCCAGTTATTCACATCGTTTCTGCGCCGACATAGGGGGCCTACATGTGCCAGCCGCAGCCCTATGTGTGACTGAAACTGGAGTATTAGCCACAGCTTGTATTCACACAAAATTGCAAGACGTTTTTTCAGACGTTTTATGTAAGATTATTGCTTGATTCATCAGGCCAAAATGCATGAGTCTTTTAGAATCAGCAACGATTCAAGACTGCATCAAAAAAACATAATTCTTGTCACCACGGGCGGCCGGGCGTATGTGAATTTGCATCCCTGATTTAATGTAAAAATTATGGGCACTGTACCGGCCAACCCCTTGTGCGAACCAGCCCAGGTCTCCCCTACAAAGTCAAAAGAAACTCTTACCCCGGGTCAGTATAATGTAATTGGAAGCTTTTTAATAGTGAAAACTGCATTACTGTTGTAGGCCTACTTACTTATAAAAAAAGATAAATTGCGAACAATTTGAAAAATACATTGTATTTGGAATTTGTGGTAATTGAAAGGAGTAATAAAGAGGAAGACGAGAAATTCTGTATTAACACAAGGGAAAATGGGATAATATGGGGAAAAATATATTGAGAAGTAGTCTAGTCTATGAAGTATTTGAAAAAATTGGGAAAAAGAAAAATGGAGAATGACAATCTTCTTGATTATATAAATGGGAACTATAATCATGATAACTGAAGGGTATGCTCCCCTTTTAAGTGAGAGAGTCGAGCTCCTGTATTAGCACAGTGATACCCATCCATGAGCTGAAAAGTTGAGTTGAATCAAATCAAATCAAATCAGTGTATGAAGTTATCAGGTTATTAAAGTGACGTCAACTTTTAAGTGACAAAACAGTCAGCCATCATACAGCAAAAAAAAATATCAAAGTAAACTAAACTTAAGTATAGTTTATATAACGGACTGGCTACAAGACCGGAGTTGACCGTCATTTAGTTAAAGAGGATATAATATATCACCAGATCACTCGATGGGGCCGATGTCGGCGATGCGCCGATGAAGATTGGGTCTGGAGCATAGAGGTAGTAAGAACACTAGAGGAGACAGCGCCTCCATCCGGTGGCAAATGACGCCGCCATCTTGTGTGTGTTAGAAGAAAGATTTCGGTTCTAAATCGCCTTTTTTATGAATAAGTTGCGGAAGATTGACTTTCACATATCAATTGTAACTAATTGTTCGCAGGTAATAAAAAGGTATATCTTAATTATATATTTATATTGTTTTCTGTACTTAAATTCCATAAAATAGATACATATTGAATTATTCCCCAATTATCGCTCATTCACATGCGGAAGGCGGGCGGCTGCCGATTGCACTGTTGCCTGTCAGTGTAGCCTAGCCCTGCCCCTAGACATTGTAAATGCGGGCTCTTCCACGGCTAGGATCCCTCATCGCTGGATTGATTCGGCTCTCAAGATGTCATAATTAACCGGGATCGCATGATTTTCGTCGATTTTTCCATCAGTTCTGAACCAATTTCCTTTGACATTTGTTCACCTTTGGCTTTGCAAGCCAATTGTCTTTGGAGATATACAAAGTTTAGGCTATTTTCTAGTAAAATCCCAGCAGCGGTAAGAACTTGACAAAATTGGATTGAATATTTGAAAAGCTAGACTATTTGAATTGATATGTAATAACATTCCAGAGGGGGCCATCATTAAATTACTGGGAGGGGGGTGGGGATGCGGCTGAGATTTTTGAATTGGACAAAATATTTATTTCACTTTCTATCTGCAGAACTTATTTTTTTTCACACTCAGCCTCAAGCAAAATATTTCTTTCACTTTCTTAAAAGACATATTTTGACTAGGAAAACGCTGCTCGACCGATGTCATCTATCACTGTATCAGGGGCAACCGCAGCTTCCCGGTATAGGGGGGTCAAGAGGTAAAATTTACATGAATATGGGTGTTCTGGGGGCTCGCCCCTGTAAATCCCTGGAATTTTTTAAAAGCATCTGAAGGGGGCTAATGACCCCTCTGACCCTCCCCCTGTACACGCCCCTTACTATGCCCCTATCATTCTGTATGACTATGAGCGATATAAAACATGATTACGGAACTTCGTCATCGCCAACGTTAACTGAATGTCAGTCAACTCCACAAAGTTGAATTCCCAATTAGGCTTATTATTGATTTGGAAGATAAGAAGCCGGGTAAATTGAGTATTCACAAATTTAAAGCCATTTACCCCTTTTGTCGCCAAATTATTTAACTGGAATTTTCATCCACTTGGGAGTTGTGTCTCGCTGACAGACACGATCCACAACTTCAAGTGGGTGAATAGTATTCTGATTTGACAACATGGAGGTCAAAGATTGTTAAATCTTGCTCATTGACGTCACGTTTTATCTATTTAATATATTTAATCAGGCGCGGATCCAGAGGGGGGATCCAGAGGGGATCCTCCCATTTTTGTGCAAAAATCCCCTAAATTGGCCTAAATATGCCTAAAAACTCGCTCCCGAGCCACCTGCGCCCCTTTCTTTTTCAAATCCTGGATTCACTGTTAATTTATTTTATATGTTCAGAAAATGGTATTTTATGTACATGTACCAGTAAACAGGTGCAAATCGGAGGGATTTGGTAGCTGCGACGATTTTCCTGAGAAACAAATCAGTTAAAAAAATGGCCCGATATCCTAAAAAATTAATCAGTTCTGCAGATCATGGCCATAAATGCAATTTTTAAAGGTTAGAAGTCCTTTAGTCAAAAACTTTTCACATTGGCGTCCGGAAATGTCAATTTTGGCTGATTTTCGTATGTTTTTTGGCCACCAGAGGGTCAATAATGGGCCGATTTTTGTGAAAAACTAATCAGATCTGGCCCTGACCCCTATGAGTATTTTTCCCAGATTGGAAGTAGATTGGTCAAAAACTTTACACATCAATTAGCATCCGGAAACCTCGATTTTGGTTGATTTTCTATGTTTTTTGGCCACCAGGGGGTCGATAATAGGCCGATTTTTGTGAAAAACTAATCAGGTTTGGCCCCAACCCCCATGAGTGTTAGTGCCAGGAGAGAAGTTGATTGGTCAAAAACTTTTCACATTAGCGTCCGGAAACCTCAATTTTGGCTGATTTTCTTATGTTTTTTGGCCACCAGGGGGCCGATAATCGGCCGATTTAGGTTAAAAACTAATCAGGTCTGGCCCCATCCACCATGAGTGTTAGTGCCAGGTTAGAAGTTGATTGGTCAAATACTTTTTACATAAGTGTCAGGAAACCTTAATTTTGGCTGATTTTTGTATGTTTTTTGGCCACCAGAGGGACGATAATGGGCCGATTTTCGTGAAAAATTAATCAGATGTGGCCCTAACCCCCATGAGTGTTAGTGCCAGGTTAGAAGTTGATTGGTCAAAAACTTTCCACATTAGTGTCCGGAAACCTCAATTTTGGCTAATTTTCTTATGTTTTTTTGGCCACCAGAGGGTCGATAATGGGCCGATTTTCGTAAAAACTGTTCAGGTCTGGTCCTAACCCCCATGAAGTTGATTGGTCAAAAACTTTTCACATTAGCGTCCAGAAACCTCAATTTTGACTGATTTTCTTACATGTTTTTTGCCCACCAGAGGGTTGATAATAGGCCGATCTTCGTAAAAAACTAATCAGGTCTGGCCCTAGCCCCCATGAGTGTTAGTGCCAGGTTATAAGTTTATTGGTCAAGAAACTTTGACTATATTGCCCGGAAACAAAGTGTTACAGGCGACAGTGTTAGGTCGCAGCTAAAAATCTATATAATCAGGACCGGCTGTTAGAGGGTTAATGTTGGCGATCGAAGCGAGGCTCAACCTTTTTTCAAGGGCCCTTAAATATTTTAGAAATTGGGTCTGAAAAGACATATTTTTTTCAAATATAGGCTAGGGCCTACTCTGCCTCCCCAACCCTGATAATTGAATGGTGGCCCCTGATCATAAATGTGTTCATTTATATGTGACCCGCTCCAACAAAATCAGTCGGAAGTCGTGTTTTAACCATTGGAGCTGGGGCCTCCGAAAGACAAAATGGTCATAATCTGACCAATTTAAGATTTTGAGATAAAGTACGAGATTTAAATGTTAGCTTTCGGTTCCTGTTTCAAACACACTACAATTTGAATCTGGTGAAACAGACTATAGTTATTGGTCCAAACATGACAATGTAGGCCTATGTGTTATTTGATCCATTTCTGTCATATGAGATGGGGGTGATATACGGGTCGTTTTGGGGGGTATTATCCTCTAGCCCCTATATTACCCCTGTAAACTCTTGAAATGTATTTGGTGTACCTCCGTGTTGGGGCCTAGTGAGTTTGGGGCCTATTTGGGTTGGCTTCGTCACCTTTAAAAGAAGTGGTTGTTATTGGTCCAAACATGACAATATATTTTGTCAATTTCTGTCATATCAGATGGGGTAATATAATGGGCATTTGGGGGGGGGGGGGATTACCCTCTCAACCCCTACATTACCCCTGTAACCTCCTTAAGATGTGTTTAGTGTACCTCACGGTTGGGGCCTAAGTGGGTTTCAACCATCATACTAGACATCCTAAATGAACACAATTAGAGCAATAACTATCTATTTTCACACTTACTGGCTGATATGACCTTGTTGTGACCTTGAGATGACCTTTACATGACCTTAGGGTAATACCCATATGAAGCCCCATCCCAGCCCATGTCACCATGTTGTGTACTATATGGGTTGGGCTTCATCATGTTTAAAAGAAGTGCGTGTTATTGGTCCAAACATAACAATATGTCCCTATTTTGGTCCATTTCTGTCAATCAAATGGGGGTGACATAAGGGTCATTTGGAGGGATATTACCCTGTAACCCCTTTAACCCCTTGAGATGTGTTTGGTGTACACTCCGTGTTGGGACCTAAGTGGTTTTCAACCATAATAGACATCTCAAATAAACAGAATTGGAGAAAAAACAACAAAAACTAACAATTTCCCCTCTTTTTGGCTGATTTGACCTTGTTGTGACCTGGAGATCACCTTGACATGACCTTGGACCAAAGAGTTTTTCCAATTTGAACTCATCAAATGTCTTATTTCAATATTTATATGTTATGGCAGGGATCGACACTAACACTGGCCCGTTGGTCCCAGGCCAGTAAAAATCACTAAGGGCCAGTAAATCAACTGAGATACTGGCCCTGTGGGTAAACGAAAAAAGTCAACTCCCCTTCATACAGTGGTCACTAAGGAATAGCATAATTTACATTATTATTTCAATATATATAAGTTTATAGGGGCCTATTGATAAAAAGCGGGCCTGAGGTATAATAAAATGTATAAAAAGATGAAATTTCAATTTTTTTATTGATTTTCCATTATCGTGACTCGGCTAATGAATTTCGAGCTTGGTTAGCAGTAATTGATGTAAAAAGTAGTGACAGGGAGATATATAGAGATGTGCCTAATCATTCATGTTAGACAACCAGTGACTCCTGCATCAACTTTTGAACTTGGTTTGGTCACACCTGTTTGACTTGTAGGTTCGAATCCTGCCTAGTAAAGTGGAGTTCTGATTGATATTCGTGAATGATATCTCTAACTACGAGGACTGGATGCAATTATATTTATTCAAAAAAACGCTCCAGATGACATATTCCAATAAACGCCCATCCAGGGTTCAATTTGTTTTGAAAATTCGTGTAGCGATTTTCAGCTAAGTTCCAGATTACTCTGATTTTTCTTATGAGGTTGTCATTCAAGAAATTTGCCTAGTCAATTCTTACTGAAATTAATGAAATAGCTCTAGGTAGATGATTAAATTAACTTAATCACTGATTATTTGGATATAATAAAACTTGGTCAATAATGATCTTCTAATCTGAAATAGTAACCGGATTAAATTACTGGTATTGGGAGTAAAATGAGTGTTCAAACATCCAAGATTTGCAAATGTTTGCTCTCAAACTAAGCAAATCTGAGTAATTTTATCCACTTAAAGTTGTGAGCCGCTGTAGCAAGACACAACTTCCAAGTGGATAAAAAGTTTTATGATTTAAGGGTTTAACATGATATTGATATTTAAATATATAGGCATTTAACCACAATCAGCTAATTGGGTCAGAAAAAATGAGTTTTCAACAAATAAAACTAGCAACAATTGTAATATTAATACTTTTATTTATCAGATATCAATTGGTGTGTCGCAGAAGGTGGCCCAACATTAAACCAAGGTTTTGGTCATGACTCCAGTCCTACGTCGTGTTTGTGATAGGACCTTAAAATTTGTTGGGGATATTAGACCTTGAAAAGCTGTGCATTCCATCAGCTTTCATTTGTATGAACTATGTTATCTGTTTGGTTGACTGTCATGCATGCTAAATGCAGCAGGGTTTTCACACTAACTGTGGTCCGAAACCCCCATAAATTATGTCGGACCACCAGAATATTCAATATTCGGTCCTTATCAGAATTGTAACATGTAGGCCCTATCCTAGCTGCTCAAATTTGTTATACATGCATTTTACTAATAACCAGTTCTCGGACAAGTTTAATAATGGTTAAAAAAATCAAAATGGCTGATTAATTATTGCGATGTTTCACGTTTCATGTATTCTGCTCAAATTTGTACTGCATATTGCTAATAACCTGTTCTCAAACAAGTTCAATAATGCCGGCAGGCTATTGTTGAGTGTGCTCTTGTTATAGTTAAAATTATTTTCAAATGATATTACATTTAAAGGATGATTAGAGCTCGAGGCTGTTCCAACGGGCCTTGTTGATCATTTCAGTGATATTGATCAGGTTAAATAATGCAGAGGATACATTCTTTTTTCCCTCATAGCGAAAACACATCTCTAGTTAAAAAAATGATTTTTATGAACCATATAATTTCTCCCTCTTATCAAACTATACAACAGATTGATGCCACGCAATAAAAATCAGTAAGAAAAAACAACTTTTTAGCCCACCTTATAATTTTTAAGTAGAAAAGGCGGACTATTGCAATTGAAGTTCAGCATTAACATTTAAATCTATTTGTGGGCACAATAACCTCAATAAAAGTTTTTCATGTATCCTGTTAAAATTTGTTATACACGTTACTATGACCAGTTCTAGCCGACAAGTTCAATAATGGTTCGGAGAAAATTCAAAATGGCCAATCTACTGCGATTTTTCACATTTTATATCCATAATTTTATTTTGTGGGCATGATAATTTAAAAAGTTTTTTATATATCCTGCTCAAATTTGTTATGCATGCTACTATTAAATGACTAGTTCAGGCACAAGTTTATTATTGGCTGAAAAAAAATGAAATATGCGATTAATTTTTAGCTCCCGCCGTCACCATAGGTGAGACGGAGAGAGCTATGGATTCCGCCTCCGTTTTTTTTTGCCTCTTCTTTTGCCTATAACTTTGTAAGAAAATAAGCTAGGATAACAATTTTTGGTATGTGGGTTACTTCCAGGTGGATAATGGACAGGTTAATGATGTTACGGCGTTGGGCCGTCCGTAAACAATTCGTTTCCGGAGCATATCTCTGAAAGTACTTGTCCGATTGTCTTCAAATTTTACACACAACACCCCTAGGGGGTCTAGTTGTGCCTTTTGGGGTATTTGAACTTTGACCTACTTCTGGTTCAGAAATATGACCTATTTAGACGTTTTGACACGCACTTCGTTTCCGGAGCAGATCTCGAAAAGTACTGGGTCGATGACAGTCATATTGCACATACATGTTCTCTAAGGTACCTAGTTGTGCCTTTTCAGGTTTTTGGACCTTGACCTTGAAGTTGACTCAGCACTTTGACCTAATTTATAACATCGGTAAATCGGACTGAAAGATTTTGCGGAATATCATGAAAACCGCTCAAGATAGCTACACCATTACTATAAAACAAATTGTGAGGTTTCAGGAGAGGATGCAAGGCGATAAAATAAAAAATGGCCGCCTATCGGCCATTATTCACCTCGACAGGCCTAATATTGCGGAATATCATGAAAACCGCTCAAGATAGCTACACCATTAATATCAAATAAATTGTAAGGTTTCAGGAGAGGATGCATCTTGAAAAATTTCAAGTTAATAAAATTCAAAATGGCCGCCTATCAGCCATTATTCACCTCGACAGGCCTGATATTGTGGAATATCTTGAAAACCGCTCAAGATATCTACACCATTACTATAAAACAAATTGTAAGGTTTCAGGAGAGGATGCATTTTGAAAAAATTCAACTCGTCCAAGTTCAAAATGGCCGCCAATCGGCCATTATTCACTTCCACATGGCTGTTATTTGGTAAACCGTGCTAGATGGCTAGACCATTACTATAAAACAATATGTGTGATTTCAGGAGAGGATGCATTTTGAAAAAATTCAACTCGATATAATTCAAAATGGCCGCTTATCGGCCATTATTCACTTTCACATGGCCGATATTTGGTCAACCGTGCTAGATGGCTAGACCATTACTATAAAACGAAATGTGAGATTTCACATGAGGATGCATCTTGAAAAAAATTGACTTGATCAAATTCAAAATGGCCGCCTTTTCGGCCTTTATTCATTTTCACATGGCTGATATTTGGTAAACCGTGCTAGATGGCTAGACCATTACCTGATTACTATAAAACAAAGTGTGAGTTTTCGGGGGAGGACGCACCCTGAAAATTTTTAACTTACGAATTCAAAATGACCGACAATCAGCATTATTTACCTCGATAGGCCTGATATCAGGTAAACCGTTCTAGATAGCTAGACCATTACTATAAAACAAAATGTGACGTTTCGGAAGAGGATGCCTTTTAAAAACTTTCGACTCGATCGAATTCAAAATGGCCGCCTATCGGCCACTATTTACTTTCACATTGCTGATATTTGGTAAACCGTGCTAGATAGCTGGACCATCACTATAAAACAAAATGTGAGATTACAAGAGAAGATGCATCTTGAAAAAAATTGACTCGATCAAATTCAAAATGGCCGCCTATCGGCCATTATTCACTTTCACATAGCCGTTATTTGGTAACGTACTAGATGGCTAGACCATTACTAGAAAACAAAATGTGAGATTTCAGGTGAGGATGCATCTTGAAAAATTTTGACTTGATCAAATTCAAAATGGCCTCCTTATCGGCCATTATTCACTTTTACATGGGCGATATTTGGTAAACCGTGCTAGATGGCTAGACCATTACTATAGAAAGAAATGTGAGATTTCAGCTGAGGATGCATCTTGGAGAATTTCGACTTGATCAAATTCAAAATGGCACCTTTAGGCCATTATTCACTTTCACATGGTCGATATTTGGTAAACCGTGCTAGATAGCTAGACGATTTCTATAGAATGAAATGTGAGATTTCAGCTGAGGATGCATCTTGAAAAATTCTGACTCGCTCAAATTCAAAATGGCCCCCTATCGGCCATTATTTACTTTCACATGCCTATTATTTTGCAAACTGTGTTAGATGTTAGTCCATTACTGTGAAACAAAATTTGAGGTCTCGGGGGAGGATGCACCCTAAGTTTTTAACTAGTTTATATCGAATTCAAAATGACCGTAAATCAGCTATTAGTTACCTCGATTGGCTAGCTGATATCGGGTAAACCGTGCCAGATAGGTAGACCATTACTGGGATACTGATTAGGATCAATAATTTCAATGGAGGTTTGCAATCTTTGACAGACTGTCTAGTTCTTATCTTACTCTTAGACTGGGCTTCTAAGACCTAGTTGTCTTGCGTCTTGATTTTTGACCTAGCCTAGGACTACATTAATAACCCTACACAAAATTGCTTAAATCAAATTCTAATTCGTAGCGAGAGCTCCTGGACTTATGTAGTCTTAATGTTATTTTTAGCATTTTCATGCTTTCACAACAATAATTAGACCTTGTGGGAGCAATAATTTTAAGTTCGATGCACAGGCGACAGGCTATTGTCAAGTGTGCTCTTGTTTAATTCTAATTGGTAAATTAAAATGACACATTTTCATTGTTATAGGCCTATAGGCATATATGTGTATATTGCTGTCAGCTGGCATTGAGTGTTATCCTCTAATTCCTCAGTCCATTATCAATAAATTCCAATGATATTATGAGAATCAACAGGAATATATATGGGTTTATAAAGGGGCCTCATAATTAGACATTTAGTAGGCCTACAACATGTCAAATGGTCTAACTTTTGTAATAGACTATACAATATTTTTTATGATGTGTCAAATGACTATAGAAAATACTGTTTGCAAAAGGTACTGGAAATCGCTTGAGAATTGATGCTTGAGTAATAAGCGAAAAGCTAACGTTCATTTTGGACAATCCTCCACTGTTGGACAGATTATATAGGCCTATTTGCCAATAGATCCTTAAGGTCAATCACTCTGGGGCAATTGGGGCCTTTTTTGACATTTGAAACAGCCATATAAACTTCTTTAATTTTCATTAAATAGCCAGGGGCGTATCCAGGAATTTAAAAAGGAGGGGCATAGGGGTAGCGGCTCGCCCCCTATATTTTGTTGGCATATTTAGGCCAATTTATGGGACTTTTTCAAGAATTTGGTGCAAAAAGCGGTGGGCGTGCGCCCCCCCCCCCACTTTGGATTTGCACCTGTCCGTGCAAAGACTGTTCAAGTAAGCTTTCATTCATGTTGGATGAGCTTTAGCTTATATACCGATACTCAGTCACATTAAAAATGCTTAAAGCAACACAATCAGGATAAAGTCATAAAAAAAAAAGGTATTTTTATTTTTGCTTTTTAATATGCATGACCATATGATGTGAACATGTCCATAGACTAGAATTCCTAAGTTTTTAAAAAAAATTGTGTTGTGCTTTTACCATGCAGTGTAGCAAGATAAAAGACGAAATTCACGTATTTCTAATTATTTTGGACATGCATGTGCAACATAAAAATTTCAAAACTTACGCAATTAGTCTATGCTATGGACATGTTCACATCATATGGCCATATTAAAAAGCGAAAATAAAAATATAGATTTTTTATGATTTTAGCCTGATTGTCTCCCTTTAACCATTTTAATCAGGATCGCACGATTTTTCCCGTCAATTATAAACCGTTTTCTTTTAAATTTTGCAAAGGCCATTTTCTATGCCATGTTCTGTTCAAATCCTAACACTAACAGCGGTAAAATTTGGCAAAAATCTATTGAATATTTTAAAAATTGGACCATTTGACATGTAATAAAATTCTATAATTAGTTTAATCGTGGGTTTATAGGGGGAACGTTATAATTTCAATTTACTATATCTCAAATGGTCTAAATTTTGAAATGAGCTATAGATTTTTAGGCTGTTGGGATTCTTTTAAAAAACAGATTTGCAAAATTTCATGAAAATCTGTTGAGAATAAACTACGAGTTATCAGCGAAAAATATTAATACGATCCTGGTCATTCAGTTTTAATGTGACTTTGGTTATATAGCTAAGTCACCTTCACGTTAAATTGTAGGACATTTTTTTTTGCCGATTAGGCCTAGGGTTATTGGCTTTTGGTAGTTCTTACCCTGCAAACACTGTACGTAACCTACGTTTGTTAAGGTTCCGGTTTCGTCAGTCATGGATGAACGTAACAAGGACGTGCTAAGGACGTAATTTAGTTACATCCCCAGAACTTCCCAATAACGTCATTTGGGGTTCACAGAGTTATGTCCTAAGAACGAATGCTGTACATTGTGGGGACGTTATTAGGATATTACAACGTCAAATTGTTTGCAGGGTAATGTGTTGTCTCTGTCGCATAGTTAGTTTTTTATCCACATGAATGATTCCTCTGCACATCAAATTTTGCCCGGACCCCCCCCCCCCCCATTACGGATGAAATTTTGAATGTTGTTTCCAATTGACTAAATGGGTACAAAATTTTGTGACAATCGCTTGAGAATTGACTGAGTAGTCTAGTCTAGCTATCGAAAAGTTCTCATTTTGGACCAACGCCACCGTCGGACAGACTGCAGTCATATTAAAACAGGATCGCATGATTTTTGTCGATTTCACCGTCAGTTCTGAACCAATTTTATTGAAATTTTGCAAAGGCCATTTTCTATTCAAATCCTAACAGCGGTAAAAATTTCGCAAAATTATATTGAATATTTTAAAAGTTAGACTATTCGACATGTATTGATGACGTAGGCCCTAATAGTATAATTCTAGAATGAGTTTAAATAGTTTTATAGAGGGACGTCATAATTTTAATTTATTAGGCTTACGTACATGTCAAATGGTCTAACTTTTGAAATACGATATAATTTTACGAAATTTTCAGGGATATTAGGATGCTATTGAAATATGATTCATGAAAATCGGTTGATAATTGACCGATAAATCAGCGAAAAACATGCGATCTTGGTTGATCAATTTTAATGTGACTTTGCCCTGGCCTTGGCTTTAGTTATAATTATACAAAGTGCATTAGCCTACTGACAATGACATGACTGAGCAGGCGTGCGAATCGTACTCGTAGGATCCGAAACAAATAACATCGTGGTGACTGGTGCACGGTGGTGTCACTGTACTGCCAGTGACAGTGCCAGTGGTGATTCCCGTCATCAGGTTCACCTCGTGACTCCTCCATTCATCAGTTAATCTGGCTAAAATAAACGTTATTTCTTTATGTCAGCTAATATTTGTGAAATAATATGTTTATAGATGTACCAAATAGTATTCTAACAGAACGATTTTGCTCAAATAATTGATTATTCGTCATAACAAGCCAGGTTTGTACGATATTTTTATACAGTTTTCACTGTTTCATGTATGTGTTTACTTCCGCCGATCACATGTCTTACCACACACAAGATGGCGGCGCTACCTGCCACCGGCTGACTCAGTCAGCCAATGACGTGCCCGCTCTAGTGTTCCTACTAACTCTATGGTCTGGAGTTCCGTAAATATTCAGTTCACGTTTTATCGCCCACACTGACACTGTTACTGTTAGATGATAGAATACAAACTTGCTCGCTGTAGTAGTCTAGCAGCAGTGGATGTCGATTATTAGGGATTAGCTTGTGTCTGCTTATTTAGCCCCAACTCTAACTGAAACTAACGCTTTACGAATTATGGTGTGTGGCTGTCGCTGTCCAACTGTCCACGGCAAGGTTTCTGTGTTGGCAAAAATGTCAATAAATAAAGTTGATGACGATGTCGGATGTGTTTCTGGGTTTGAAGCTCGCGATCTCACTTGAAAGAACACAAAAGAAACTAATTTTTAAACAAAATCAACCAGCATATTCATTTTCATAACAAACCTATTCTACACAACTTTATATAGAACACAAACGTGTTTATTAGGCATATAAATGTCGCTAAAATAGTTATCTCAAAGTTTGCACCGCGAGCACTTGTCAAATCAAAAGGTTACTATTTCCGGTTTGTGTATTATACCAAAGGATACACTCGCATATATTTTCTATATAATTAGTCCACAAACTGCAAAGCATTGACATCTAACACGATAACACAGCAAACTGTTAACACAAAACATTTGAATAACTTTCGTACAACAGCGGCCCAATGTCTTCGACGTTGGTCCAACATTGTACAAATGTTCTACAAATGTTTTGTGTTTACTGGGAAAGTGCCTTTATTGCTTAGGGCCTACTGGGAAAGGACCAATATATTGTGTGAGCCCTACAACCAATATTATTGTGTACATGTTTTATGTGGATATATTAGGGTCTATATAGGCCTAGGCTGAAAAATATCCAGGTTTTTTTTTTAAATCCGGATATGCTTAGGCCCTGTTTATTTTTTGTCACAATTTCCATGATTTTGTGAAACACTAAATTGCTAGCGCACACCACCCATCAGAGCAACCGGGCTTCCAGTGGAAGTTTCTGCTCTGCACACAAAGAAGAAGAAGACATTGACTTACCAACCACAATTGTTGCAGAATTTACTCATTTCAACAGTACGTACGACTGATTTCACAAAAACGTGCCATTTTTTCCCGATGAACTTCACTTGCTATCGTGACATAAAGCAATTCTGGTCTGGTTAGCAGAAGTCACGATAGCAAATATGTAGGATCCCTACTTCGTTATTTTAATGTGGCAGTTATCCCCAGCCTCCCGGTTGCGTGAGTCTGCGGACGACTGCCTCGTTTCGGTACTTTGGTGCCGGGCGCAGAGGGCTGAATCCCATGTGGCCTTGGTACTTTTCCCGCACTTCAGATATTACGCTCAGCGACTGCGGACGTGCCGCCGTTCGCTCACTCTGAGTCAAGTTGGACGTGTCGTGCGCGGGGTTGTACGTTGCTGTTACCAAATGTCTAGACAAATAAACATGACAAGCGAAAGAAGAGTTTTGTGAATTACTTGGAACCGTCGATTCGTCGGGGAGAAGAAGTTTACGTTATAATGGAGAATGTTGGGCAGTTTCTCTCGTTCACCCTTACAAGCCTGTACTGGAGACCCTAACGATCACATACTGGTACCTCCGGCGCGAGGGACTACCCCATATTCCCATACTGGTGACCCCTGACGACTGATAGAAAATGCAACAGTGTTTTCAAGGATGGTTTTATTTAAATTTTAAGTGATTTTTTGAAAAAAATCAATAGCATTTTTTTCATCAAGGTACGTGAAAGCTGTAGGTCATTTTAATATGCCAGTTTTAAACTAGACAGAAAGAGTTATCAGAGGAGAAGCACGTTTTTTTACATCGAAAACGGCGTTTTTTCTTATTTTTGGATGAAATTCCACGTGTTTGGCGCTTTTTCAGGATGGCGACCATGTCGGTTTCTCTAGAAGAATTCTGACAATTTTTCTCATAGACTTAGTCTATCATATTTTTATAGTAGGAGTTTTTAAAATGCTTTCATCCTATTAATGTCACTGTAGGCGAATAGGAAGTGGGTGTTTTCGGAAACTCATTTTTATCGTTGATTGCCATAATTGGGTGACTCGATTTTAAAGTCCATAGACGAAGCCTTGTCACTTTTTCGATTTTTCAGTAAAAATCGACAAAAAGGTATAAAATATCGCTTCGACTCGGGTAACCTTTATTAGGATTAGGGCCAAATAAAATTGTTTCCCTAATGAATGTCAATAAACGGTCCTATTTGGTCTGTTAAATATATTCCCAGGACCCTAGGTCAATATTTTATTATTATTACAATATGTTATTTCAGAGAATGCTGATTGTTGTAAATGTATTTGGTAAGTGAGCGCCATATTGGATGCTGGTTCCCCTTGATTATCTGATCACCCGCCGTGGGCAAACACGTGTCCCGCCATAACCGGCATGCATTTGGATAGTGGACCTGTGTCGCCTCATCACATTAGCATAAATTAGGCCTCCATTTTGATTTGGTGGAGCAGACTATTCACGTGTTCAAAATTATACACGGCCTAGTTTTAAATAATTTTTTTTGATTATTTATACATTTTCTTTTTCAAAACTGTTGAAAGAGAGGAAATATAAATAAGCATTTTCGGGAAAGAAAGTTTTAGCACTAATTGTGCGAGATTTTTATAAAGTTATAGTATATTTTTTTCACGTCGAAACGCCCCCTGGTGTTTGTCGTTGCTCTAGCCTACTTTTAGCGCCTTATTTGGGCACGGAGTAGGTAATGAATATGCTAATGTGAGGCGAGACGCGGCTGCTGTTCACTTTTATATGTACACACCGTTACACGCATGCTGACACAGGCACGCAGCAATAAGCTGCAGGCCACACATGTTAGCAGTACCCGATAATACACCATACACACACCCACCACAGACGAAATAAACGCAACCGCTACGACGACAGCCGATTTATACGTCAGTCAATGAAACGAAGCGAGCGATTGATTCGGACGTTATTAAGAATGACTCGGTGATGAACGTGCCATAATAATTTTAAAAAAAGTGGAATGTTCATCACAGAAATCATTTTTCAGCGAAATGATATACTATATCATCAATCCGCATAGACTACTGTCAGTCACGTTTTAAATATTTTTCTAAAATAAATGTAGCTGTTTTTCTCGCAGTCACATTTAGCCTATCAGTTTGAGAACGAAATTTTCTCATGATAGTTGATTTCTGAAGATTAAAATTTATATAAATACAGAAATATTCGATTTGACAGTTTCGCTATCGCGAAACATTGCCAATATTTGCATGTGTTTTTCGACTTGTGTGAAATTTTTTTTTTCACCCAGGTCGATTTACAATATACTATTACCATAGCTTAGCATAGCATGTCATAATTATATCTGGCATTTTTATGTACAATTTCGACCTATAGTTTTCACTAAACCATTATGTATGTGTGTGAATAAGTGAAAACATTCACTAAATAAATATATACGTGTGTGAACTAGTGCAAAGAAATTATGTGCAATCTCAGCGACGCATTTTCAACTATCTCAGCAACCCCTGTTTCTCGCAACATGCGACATAGCATGAACACTTTCTACAGTCTACACTTCTAAGATTCAACATATACAGACATTTTTTCATCTGGTCTAAACGGCAACGTACAACCAATCCGCGCACGGCGCGTCAAAAATAGTTGGTATGTGTTAATACGACATACCATTTTAAACACGTTTGAGATAGGCATAGAGCCAATAGGCCTGCTATCTCAAATGCTTCAATAGTTAAATAATTTCAAAAAAAAACATTTCACAATGTCGACACAACACGATAGTGAAGGCTTCATGTCTACGCCCCTAGAAGGTGCGGGTGCTCGACGCAAAGATAACTATTATCAGGACAGCGAGGACAATGAGGTTCGATTTTGAGAGGCAAATGAAGAGTATCAACGACTTAAAGAAGATTTCGCTCGAATTGCTCGAGCTAGACGAAAGAGACATCACTCTAGGAGCGATTCATAAAAAAGCCCTTCACCACTAAGAAGGCAGCCTCAGAGACGTTCAACGAACTTGCCTAAGTTTAAAATAGCTACGTTTTATGCTACGGACGTTGAACTCTGGTTTAACCAGATAGAAACTCAGTTCGATCTTCATCAGATCTACGACGATGACGAGAGATATAGTTTAACCTGCGCAGCACCTTCGGGCGAGGTCGCATCAGACGTGAGGGACGTTCTACTTCACCCTTTCAGATCCATAAATATAAAAGCCTGAAAGCGATATTGATAGAGCGACGTGGTTTGACAACACCCGAACGGGTTTTATAAAGTAATCTCAGGAGAAAGGATGGGTACAGACATTCCCTCACGCTTCCTACGGCGTCTACAAAAGACAGCAGGCTTTGGAACGAAAGCAGTTGTTGGGAAGGCAGTCATACGCCAAGCGTTCATCCGGCAGATGCCCGCTTCAATCAGAGCTCATTTGGCAACTCAACCAGACAGTGCCACACTAGAAAGTTTGGCCGTGTTGGCCGACCGGCACTGGCCTCTGAAGCAGACGTAGAAGAGGGTAAGACGGGGGTTGCGGAAATAAAGGTAGACGAAACCACTAAGTTAGTTGGTTTGCTTGAGGACTTGTCAAAGAGACTCAAAAAGTTAGAAACCGCGACTACATCCGAGAAGAAGAGAAATAAAGGACGTGAACGTGTAAATAAATACTATACTCCTACGCCTTCATTTACTCTCAATGTACAGGCCACAGGGTTTGTTCCTAACCAACCTGGTAATTACAACAATGTACAGCAAAACGCTCGCCCTTTCGTTCCGCCGCCGAATGTACAGCGAAATAACGCAGCTAAAGCACTGGATACGGCTAATGCACCTGTCTGCTATTTTCACCAGACTTTCGGTGATAAGGCACGCACGTGCAGGAGCCCCTGCGCATTTTCTTTAAACTGCTAAGCCAGAGCAAGGTAGCGACTCTTGCATCTGGCGGTATAACTGAGACGCGGCATGACTTCGCGGAAGCTAATTCTCCCAAGTTATTTCACTCTAAGTTATTATATGTCGCAGACAAAAGACATAAATGTAAGTACTTGATTGACACAGGCGCAGCTGTCAGTGTTTTGCCGAAATCTTGCGCTAACGGGATTTCGGACGCAGATAGTCTCCCCCTCGTGGCAGCGAATAACACTACTATAAATACATACGGCAACTGTAAACGCGTCGTCGATGTTGGCTTAAAGCGCGAATATCCGTGGACGTTTATTGTAGCGGATGTGAAGCAACCCATAATCGGGGCTGATTTTTTAATTCACTATAATTTACTTGTAGATTTGAGAAGCCGATGTCTCCGGGACATGAGAACAGGTCTAGCTATTGCCGCTTCACTGTCATCGATTACACCACTGTCGTTGAACAGAGTAGACACTGTTCAGAATGAGTATACTAAACTTCTCGGTCAGTTCCCGGAACTGACTCGCCCTACGACAAAGGGTGAGACCGTTAAACACGGTATAGCGCATGAAATAGTCACCAAAAGACACCCAGTGTTTGCGCGCCCACGACGATTGGCACCCGATAAGCTTGTTACCGCAAAACGTGAGTTCAATAAAATGATAAAATTAGGGGTCATTGAACCTAGCGACAGTGAGTGGTCCTCAGCGCTTCACATGGTACCAAAGAAAAATGGCGATTGGAGACCATGTGGGGACTACCGCAGTTTAAACGCCCAGACTGTACCCGACCGTTATCCGATTCCACATATCCAAGATTTTACGCAGCGTTTAGCCGGCTCGAAGATTTTTTCAAAGCTCGATTTGGTCAGAGCTTATTACCAAATTCCGGTGGAACCGTCTGATGTACATAAGACTGCCGTTACTACACCTTTTGGTTTATTTAATTTTACTAGAACACCGTTTGGTCTACGAAATTCCGGTCAAACGTTTCAGCATTTTATAGACCCCGTTACACGCGAACTTGATTTTGTTTTTGTATACTTGGATGACCTACTGGTAACCAGCCCAGATCATAAAACACATAAAAAGCATCTACGAATTCTTTTTGCCCGACTAGCCGAATACGGAATAATAATTGGTCCTGAGAAATGTTAGTTCGGTACAACTGAATTAAGTTTTTTAGGCCATCACGTTTGTGCCGAAGGAATTTCGCCATTACCCTGCGCCGTTGACGCGATTGTTAATTTTGTAAAGCCCGAAAAGCAACGAGCACTGCGTAGATATTTGGGAATGGTGAATTATTACCATCGTTTCATACCGCAATGCGCTGCGAAGTTGACACCACTAAATAATTTACTGACAGCTGCCAACGAAGGCCATACAAGACTGTCACCGAAGTCAAATTTTGACTTGAAGTAGGATAAAAATGCAGAGTCAGCATTTTCTGAGTCAAAACAAATATTGGCAAACGCTACTCTTCTGGTACACCCAGATCCTACGGCTCAGATAAACATCACGTGCGACGCTAGTGATGTCGCCGTCGGTGGCGTGTTGCAGCAGTATTTGAATGGTATGTGGCAGCCACTTTCGTTTTTCAGCAAGAAGCTGAACCCAGCAGAGACACGTTACAGCGTGTTCGATCGTGAGCTTTTGGCGGTATATGCCACAATTAAACATTTTAGACATAATTTAGAAGGACGAAATTTTTTCGTTGATACCGATCATAAACCGTTGACATTTGTAATGTCATCCGTCATTGAACGCGCGTCCCTACGACAAACACGACATTTAGCTTTCATCGCTGAATTCACAACCGATATTAGGCGAGACAAATTTCGTCGCCGATGCGCTGTCACGACCATCAGTGTCCGCGATAAATGATGGACCAGTGATAAACTATAAGGAGTTAAGTATCGACCAAGCTAAAGACGCGGAATTCACGAGATTGAGACACTCGACTACATCCACTATGAATTTCAAACTACTCAAATCACTCGATAATCAATTGATCTGATGTGATGTGTCCACGGGACACAACTGGCCGTACCTTACCGCGAAATTTCGCCGAAAAGTTTTTTCAAGCTTACACGGTTCAGGCCACCCATCTCATAGAGCTACAAAACCTTTGATTAATACCCGATTTGTCTGGCATGGCATGAATATTGACATTGCTAGATGGTGTCGTACCTGTAAGGGTTGCCAGACTGCCAAAGTTTCACGTCACAACACACCAGTTTACGGAAAGTTCACTGAACCTACCGAGCGATTTGATCATGTCCACATCGATAAAGTCGGACCTTTACCCTATGCTAATGGTTTTAGATATCTACTGACTTGCGTCGATCGTTTTACACGTTGGCTGGAAGCCATACCTATTGTAGATATTCGGGCCGAAACGGTCGCCGATGCTTTCTTCAGCGGGTGGATAGCACGTTATGGTACTCCAGCCACTATCACCACTGATAGGGGCGCTCAATTTGAGTCCAAATTGTGGGATAATTTATGCAATCAATTCGGGATTATACGGAATCGTACCACGAGTTATCACCCCCAGTCGAACGGCATGGTCGAACGTTTCCACCTTCAATTGATAGCCGCCATTATGGCGCACGAGTCACCGAACCCGTGGACTACTACTCTACCCGCTGTACTTTTAGGAGTTCGCTCCCCAGTTAAGAAGAGACTAGGCAGGTCGGCTGCCGAGATGATATACGGGACAACACTTAGACTCCCAGGAGAGTTTACGAAACAGTACACCGTCGACGCTAACACTGATTTGGAGAACTATTCAGACAAGCTACGCGTGGCCATGTCGCGTCTCCGTCTATATCCGCCACGTGACACACAACAACATAACATTTTCCAATACAAGGAAATAGCTACATGCACACATGTATTCTTGCGCCGAATCGCAATTGCGCCGCCTCTTACGACGGACCATATAAGGTCGTCGCGAGGAATGGCAGAGTCATGAAAATCCTAATGAAAGGCAAGGTTGAGACGGTCTCTTTAGATCGCGTTAACCCGCACATCTCGAGTGCGAGCCTACGACAGGTACGAACATACAGCGTACTACGCCTAACAAACACCAGAGCTCGAAGACTACCAGGATCTCTAGTAGGAATCCACAGGGTCCACCTAGACCTGGTAGTGCGGACACTCAGACGTCCAACAGGACGAGTGTTAAAACGACAAAGTCGACGGCAGTCAGACGCAGTAGCAAATTGGCCACGGTCCCGCAACAACTAGATGCTGAAGTCAAATTGTCTAACAAAGACAATACTTATATAGCGCCGCATTCGCGAGCCCCCGCCTTATCCCGCGCTAACGGGAACGGCGGTGGTTTGCGAACGTATTCCCGCATACCTTTACATCTACGGGGTAAAACCCCGGGTGCTGCTGACGCCGTTATCGACTCGAATAAAAACAATCGTTCAAATATCGTTAATCACGACAAAATTTCGACAGACACAACGGTGCGAAAAACTAGAGTCGGACGAAAAATCCAGACTCCTGCCCGGTTCGTGCAGATGGTCCACGCCATAGTGGCGCCTAATGACATCTATGTCGGGCCCAACCGCATGTACCGTTTTAATAATATTTTTAAATTGTAAATGAATGCGCCAGGCGTTGCAACATTGTGTAAAATATGTAAAATGTAAATACATTTTTCAGCAAGATAATTGCTAAATTATAATGGAAATTTATGTTAAGTAAATGAATCGGTTGGTCGAAGCTTGCAGCATATAAATACGTACATATAGGACAGTTGGTGTTAAGAGGATGGGACAATTTTCATTTATAATGCTGCGACGTCAACCACCCACGCTGTAACCACCCACGCTATAATTTTTCAAACTATGGTTAGTTATAAGAGGTTACATATTATTACAACCCCCGCTACTTGCACGAAGCAGTCTCCTACACGTCAGTTAGGTCCTACGTTATCACTAACCTGGGGGTAATGTAGGATCCCTACTTCGTTATTTTAATGTGGCAGTTATCCCCAGCCTCCCGGACGCGTGAGTCTGCGGACGACTGCCTCGTTTCGGTACTTTGGTGCCGGGCGCAGAGGGCCGAATCCCATGCGGCCTTGGTACTTTTCCCGCCCTTCAGATATTACGCTCAGCGACTGCGGACGTGCCGCCGGTCGCTCACTCTGAGTCAAGTTGAACGTGTCGTGCGCGGGGTTGTACGTTGCTGTTACCAAATGTCTAGACAAATAAACATGACAAGCGAGTTTTGACAAGAGTTTTGTGAATTACTTGGAACCGTTGATTCGACGGGGAGAAGAAGTTCACGTTATAATGGAGAATGTTGGGCAGTTTCTCTAGTTCACCCTTACAAGCCTGTACTGGAGACCCTAACGATCACATACTGGTACCTCCGGCGCGAGGGACTACCCCATCAATATACAAAATGTATGATAAAAACTGAATGAGTATTATATCAAAACGAATAGATAGTAAACATTGTCGAAATACATATATTTTAGAGGTAAAAAAGCTCAATTAAAAATATTCTATCGTGAAAATGAGACACAAGACAGTACATTTATCATGTATCCAAATGTCACGATAGCAGCAATTGTCCAAATTTGTCTTGTTGTCACAATAGCAAATTCAGCATTTTAAATACGGTCATACACAGCAAGCTAGTACAATTTCCCCTATAACGACACCTTATCATTTTAGTTTGATAGCATTTGGGCGATTTTATAACAACATCATGCTCATCTTTTATTTCTACAATTGAAAAAGTGACCAGCGACATTTGTTTGTTTGCTATCGTGACATACACTTGCTTGCTATCGTGACATAATTGTGGGTATTGTGCTATTGTGACTTATTTTTAAAAAATAGGACGGAATGGATTATGTCCTTCGCCACAAAATACTTGGCATAGAATTATTGTGCTGAACTAAACCTCCTGGTACCATTTTTTCTGCTGATTCTATTGTGGGGCAGCAAGACCGTACCAAATAATTATTGCACCCACAGTGGCCATTATAAAATTGTGATATTGTGACAAAAATCTGAAAGAACGTTAATTTAACCACTAGGGTTCCCTACTTTAAGACTATATCTTTAGCGTTCAAATTATCACCAGTTACCTGAAAATTTAACTGAAGAAACATTGAATGCTGCTTTATCTTATCAGTTAATAAGTTTTCCAATAGCGCTCAAACTCTGCACGTGACACCCTATTTTTCGCAGTACTATCGTAACTCATTTTTTTAGGACGGAAATGGTCACGATTGCAGAATTTTTTTTAAACTGTAAAAAATCCTATTTTTAAATGGAATGAGCATATAAGGAAACATGTCAAATTAAAAATAAATCATTTTTCTTATATTATCATTTATTACTTCATTTGTCATTCGATTGCATGTATTTGTAAATTTCCATTGAAAAACACATGTAAATTCACCAGGAAAACTTTCCGTCCTAAAAATTGAATTTTTGAGGTATTATCTTACATTTTAACTGTGTAAGGCTATTGCAATCCCTAGGATGGTGACTTTGGTGTCTGTCAAGTATCTATAAACTTTTAAATAGTAAAGACATTAAGATAGAGTAATTAGTGTTTCTGTTATTCAACTGTCGATTTCGTGCCCCCGAAATGCTGATATTGTGACCACTTTTGTGAAATCGGCCGTACCGTACTATGTTAGTTTTCGGATAAGTTTGTCAATGATTTAATAAATCAATAGAACAAGAAGGTGATTTTTGTGAAAAAAATATTTATGATTTGTTAGAATTACTTTAAATTCTGCTGAAATAATTTGAAATGACAAAGCAACCAGAAATTATATTCAAATTGAAATTAAAAGATTGTATTTGTGATTAAACAAGGTGGTATGCTAAGTGTCAGTTTTGTTGAATTTAAGGTAGGCTCTATGCTAACTTGACGTTTTTGTTGATATTTTGTTAATGTCACATTAGCAACAGTGTTAGGCTACTAGAAGCCACTAGAAGCCACTTCACCGGCTAAAAAAATATCTGCGCCCACTCAGAAATAGGTGTTTGTATTGTTGGTTTCAGAATATTGCATTGTATAATTTTTAATTTCCGAGTTTGCAATAAAATTCTATGATAACGTGACAGAAGTCAAGACACTTAGAATCTGACAGTATCCCGTATTTCTTATTTTGGACATGTATGTCCAAAATAAGAAATCGGGAATTTCGTCTCTATATCTAACCTAACTGGTAAATACGCAGCACAAAAATAAAAAAAACTTTTGCAATTCTAGACTATGGACATGTTTACATCATATGGTCATAAAAAAAATGTAATCAATAAAATCACCGATTTTTTAATGATTTTAGCCCGATTTTAGTCCTTTTAATTTTATTCATGAACTAGGGTTGTTCATGAAAGGTCATTCATGAACCAGATATTTAGGCCTAATGAACATTCATGAACGTTCAATAAATATTTTCATGGACTATTCATGAATGTTCCTGAAAAAAAGTAATGAGACATTCATGAGATTCATGAACTGTCAACCTAGTGCAAACTGCCATAAAGATTAAAAAAAATCATGAACCAGATAGTCAATGAACATTCATGAACGTTCAATAAATGTGTTCATGGACTATTCACGAATGTATCTGAACAACAAATGAGACGTTCATAAAATTCATGAACTGTCAACCTGAAGTTCCCGATCCTTGTTCATGAAATTGGAGTTATTCACGAACGACCACGAACTCTGTTTATCTGGCTCATGAACCAGATAAAACAGCAGCACTAACTAAGTTCATGATGTTCATGGACTAACGTTTATGTTGATGTTCATGGATGTTCACGAATTATGTTTGATAATCTAACTCTTAAAAAGTCTTAATTCGTTAATCAATTAGTTGATTAGCCATTGCGTAATTGACATCATACTCGTCAGCGTAAATCATTTACCACAGTTCATGAACATTCACTAACAAACCATAAACTAGATTCAGACTCAAGCCCATAACAATTCATCACAGTTCATGAAACTGTCCCTCATGAACTTTTATGAATTAGCCATGAAGCGAATTAAGATTTAACAAGTTCATAATAATTCATCAAAGTTCATGAAACAGTCTCTCATGAACATTAACGAGCAAACCATGAACTGAATTGAGACTTATCAAGTTCATAACAATGCATCACAGTTCATGAAACTGTCCCTCATGAACTTTCATGAACTAGCCACGAACCGAATTAAGATTTATCAGGTTCATAATAATTCACCAAAGTTCATAAACTGTCTATCATGAACTTTCATAGACAAGCTATGAACTGAATTGATCACACCAAGTTAATAAAAATTAATAACTGTTCAACAAACTCTCCATATGAACTTCACGAACCAAATCAAGAACAGCATTAGTTCTTGAACTGACTAGATGAACCATTGATGAATGTTGATGAACATTTATCAACGTTCATCACTTGACGAACTTCATCTCACCGGGTGGCCAGCAGGTCATAACACCGCTAGGGGGGGATTCAAAATGGCCACCAATTTACCTACTAAAATCCAGGTTCTGATCAAATGGTCGTAATGTGTCTTACCTTTGGCCTACCATTTTTTACTAATTCGGAGGTAAGTCATTAAGTAGTTCTCTCAAATATGTTCAGATTACTGGGGCTATTTAGCTACCCTTGGTAGACGCTGATGATATTTAATATATTCTTCTAATGGCGAATAATGGTTTAATGATTAGGCCCATAGCCTCGCAACTATTTGTCATAGAGAGATACTATTTTACATAACTTTTGATCTCATGGGCAATAGTGGAATATACAATGTATATATAATATGAAATAAACAAGCAGGCATATGTATGAAATAAAGAAGCAGGCGTAATATTAAAAATATATTTTATATTGAAATGAATGCGAAATGAAAAAAAGAATAATAAAAAGGGAGGTGTTATCAATTATGTTACAAGACATGTTTAATGACAAATAACAGTGATTTGGTCGACAAATACAACAGGTTAAAACGACTATTGTCGTGATCAGCAGGATAAGGGTTAAGTTTCCTGTCGATACTGCAGCACTATATTCGCTGGTACAAATAAATATCTACAAATTGATTTCGCATTAAAAGAGCTGGATGGTCAACTTCCAGCACATCGATCCTTTCAAGGTAAACGTTTAACTTGTAGGTATTTGGTACATGTGTTGTTATTGCCATCTTTGTTATCATAATTTTGGATATTCGTCAGCCCCCATAACATATTTAAATGTTGTTAGCCACATAAGCTTTGGAATATTAACGAGGATGAAAAAAGTGTCGTTAGCCCGTCTGGCATGTGATTATTACCCAAGAGTTAAGCAAAAGCATAAACCCTCCACAAAATTCACCTATTGACAGCCTATTCCCCCCCCCCCCACGCTCTACCAAAAATACAAAAGTATTGAAGTATGCTTAGATTACGAATCTCCTCTAGGTCATATAAGATACTTGCTGCACTGTGGCGTGTATGCATTCTTGTTAAAAATCGGCGACCCCGTTTGTCAATTTTTGGATCCGCCACTGTTTAATACTCACAAATAAGGACATTTACCCTTTTGCCTTCCCACTACAAACTGCCACAAATTAAAGAATTGAAGAAATCAAGGGTAAAATTTAGGCATTTCTACTGTGGCTTTCACCCACCACTTTTACGACTATTGCCTTGCAAAATGAAATATTAGGAAGTGACATTTTATTGATCGTGTCCTTATCAGCCGTATCTCATTATGTTTGGACCTTGTGGTCCAAACATATTGAGTTTTGTTTGGATCTCGATGTTTTAATCTTCTATGTCTGTGCGCTATTTCTCCCAATCTCCCAAGTTTTTACCCAATCGACTTCTGACCTCGGCACAATGATCCTTAGGTATGTAGGATTATTGCTATGACTTTTCTAAAAATTCCCAGTTGTTCTTGCGTGTTTATTCAGGATTTTCTGGATCACTAAGAGCTAATCAATGTTTGGCCAATGATGTACATGTCGGCGGCTTATAATGTGTTATTTCTCCCTGAGTTTTTATCCAATCGACTTCAAACCTTGGCACTATGATCCTCATGTATTGAGGTTTATAGGTATTACTTTTTAATATATTTCCCAGTTGTTCTTCCGGGTTCCCCTATGTGAAGAGTTCCCCTATGTGAAGAGTGATGCCATCCTTTAGTCTCTACATTTCATAATGGAAATACATTTATCCAATGATGTTTCAATTCCGGGCCAGTGTGGAAGACGGTGGCACAACATTAAACCAACGTTGTGTGGTTGCTATGTACATTTTAAATTCTACATTTGACAATTAAAGTAACAGTTGTAATTCCAGCAAACACGAAACGTCGATCAAATGTTGTTTTACTGTTGGGCCAGCGTCGCATACAGTGATACAACATTCAGCCAACAGAGATACAAGTAATTGTGTTGACTGGGGGCCCTCTGAATTTGTTTCCATTTGACAAACAAATACAAGTGTATTTAATAGTAGGCCTACAAAAACTCATCTCTAAAATTTTACGTCTGAATTCTGAAGTCTAAAATATCAGATCAAAATGGCTGCCAAGAAAACCTTTAACAAAATTTCAATCAATCTGTCATAATAAAATAACCCAACAAAATTCAAAATGGCCGTCACAAAAACTCATAAAACCTAGTCCAAACATTATTGTTACTTGAAAAGTCACAATTTCCCTCTAGTTATATTTGGGCTATGCCCAAATATATTGAGTTTTCAACGGAACTTTAAACTTATTATTCTTGGCACCAGTTTTTATCTTATCAACTTGAAATTTGACAACATTTCCAGAGTAGTCAGGAGGGGTGCTATGACTTTTCTAAGACATCCATCGTTTTCTTCCGGATTAATCTAGGATTTTCTGGATCACTATACTCTTGAATGGCAAAAGGCAGTTTCTGCTTACTTGTAAAGTGAGCAGATACCGCACTATGCTGCTCTTCAAATGCAAAAGGCAGTATCTGCTTACTTGTAAATTGAGCAGATACTGCCTTTTGGCTTGCATGGCAGTAGGCCTATATTTGGGTCCAATGTCGGTTCAATAGTGGAAATGTCGGGTGATTCTCCATTCATTGCCAGGAGGGTGAACAGGGTGCCCCTATGTCCAGACTGACTCCACCCTTTAGTCCCTAAATTTGATAATAAAAATGTATTTATCCAATGTTTTAATTTCGGGCCAGCGTCGCAGACAGTGACCCAGTATTAAACCAATATTGTGTATTAGGTATGGACAGTTGAAACCTTAAAATAACAGTTGCTATTTTATTCAAACACAAAACTTTGAAGCAATGTTGTTTTAATGTTGGGCTAGCGTCGGGGATAGTGATACAACATTAAATCAACAGAGAGACAAGTCAATGTGTGTACTGGCGACTCCATTTGACGAACAAATATATATCTATTTACAAGTGCAAAAGCAAAGTGGGGACTTCTGAAATTTGAAGTCTGAAGTCTGAAATTCCAGTTCAGAATGGCTGCTAAAAACCTCATACGCGAAATTCCAATCAATCTGTCATAATGAAAAATAACCCGACAAAATTTAAAATGGCCGCCACAAAAACTCATAAAACCTAGCCCGAATATTATTGTTACTTGAAAAGTCACAATTTCAATCTAGTTCCTATTTCTTGTTGCAATGTAGTGGTGAATGTACCTATAGAAGGTGCAAAATGTTTGTTTTGTTCTGTCCTTCAGAAGGCAACCAAATTTGACAATTTGTTTGCATTTCTTTGAATATAACATTTTGGTTTTAAATTATGTTCCAATAACTTTATAATTTTAAATATTCTGCTTTCGATCGTGCAGGCAAAGAGTTATGTAGATGATATCATGATGATATTAATCGCCACAATATGAATATATATGCGGCTATACAAAATAAATACATAACCACAGAAATATATTCCTGCATTACTAAAAAATGAGGTATTACAATAATAAGCACTTTACGATGTTTAGGAATTTTCGGTGAATTTAAATGTACATGTATAGTTTACACCGCCATAGAAACACTTTGATATGTGACATATACAATTAAATCCCGTCAATATTGCACCTGATATTAATTTATGTGATGTCAAAATTTTAACTTGGTCAAAAATCACCATATATCAATATAGGCCTATATGTTAAGGGATGATATACATGTTGCCTCAAAAAATTTGCTTCGCTAGCCTAAGTGTGTAAAGTGTGTGGTATAAGCCTATTCTAAAGAAGGAGTATTATCTTAATAGACATTTGTTCATACATAGGCAGAATATGTGATTCTATGAAATTATTGAAGTAGACTGCGTACATTCATTGCGTACAAGTAAATTGCTTGTGTCATGAGAATCCCCCCCCCCCCCTCTCAACCCACTTCAGTCTCAATATATACTCTACTTCCATATAAAATGTCAGAAAAGTTGGCCTGCAAGTTATTTCTACCGTTGCCTAAGACAGCTCGCATTTTTTTCTCACACCAGTCGATCCGACTCTACTACCTCAACTCATCATTTGACATGTTTTACGAGTGTTAACACACACGAGGTTTCCAATGGAGATGTGTGCCATCGTATTTGATAGCTCAGCATATAATAACACTTAATAAAAGTTTTTACTCCATTTATTTTTGCTTCAATGGTATGTGTCCAGTTGCTAAACAGATAATACCACGTAAATATTAAATGTTATATGACCAGTTAAAATATTTTGTCAGTAGCCTACATACACTCATAACAGCGCTTAATTTACACTGATTAACCCTTACAGCGCGGGGATCGACTTTAGACGTCAGAATCTGACGTCTGTAGACGTCAGATTCTGACGTGTAAAACCGATCCCCGCACTGTAAGAGTACACATATTTAATGGCCGTAGACCCATATCATATACGTATTCAAGTGAATGAGAAAGAGCTAAATAAGACATTTATGACTATTTCAAATTCAAAAAAACCCTAAGGTATCCTATGGTCTCCAAAAATAATTCAGCGCTTTAACAGTTGGGTATATCCACTTGAATAGCAGTGTAGCAATAAACATCATTTCAGGTTCATAAAATTCCAGCACGCCTGGCATTGTCACATACGTGTCACTTGTCACATACTTGGTTCTCGATGGTTTCAGAACAACAATAAATTGATAGAGCTCTAGAAGGCCAAACTAAGTTTGTACCATGACAATAATACAGACGAACAATAAATGACCAACAGAGTTTAATAATTGCAGAATAAATATTTAAGATAACCAAAAGGTAAATTCCTGCAATTGGGAATATAATATTGTGTGCCAAATATAAGCTTTTGGATGTTTATTCATTTATTCATGTCTCCCCTCAGTATACACATACACATAACACATGTATTCATAAAAGGTACGTCACAGTGTGTGTACATACCGAGCCACTCTACATGGAGTTATGAGAGACTCATATTGTAATTACTTTACTAAAATTAAAGTAGTAATAAAATAAATATATATATATTTTAAAACAGATAGTATATAATCGTACTTGTGGTTAAACATTAAAAAATACGGCTCGACGCTGGTTCAATATATCATAGCAGAATTTGGCTAAAACTTTTACACATTCATTGCTGGTAAACATACAAATCATTTTATCAGGAATACTCGTTAAATTAGAATTGACATAATGCTCATTCATTTTTTGAAATAAAATATCTCTAGTAGGTGTATATAATGGACATTCAAGTAATACGTGTTTTTCATCTTCCACCACATGCATATCACATACTTGACACAATCGTTCTTCAATACTTAAACCTTCGTATCTACCGGTCTCCAACCTAATAGGTGCTGTACCACTCCTACATTTAGCCAAGGCACTTCTATGACCTTTATTATATATATTTGTCGCATATAATCCTGTCTCATATCTTTGTTTAAATAATTTATATGTGCGGAGTTTGTTCCACACACTCCCATTGTCGATGTAGTGACATTTTCCAACCCATATCACCCTGGGCAGCCGCATTTGGCGCATATTTACCAATTCCTAGGAAGAATTTGCATGCTTTATTTGTACAGAGTTTATACACGAAAATTCAGATGCACCCCATATCGCTGCCCCATAATTGATGATTGGTTGTACCAATGAATCGTATAATTTCTTGAAACAGTTAAACGGCATACCCCCATACGCTTTCGACTTTACAATAAGTAGACCTAGTGCACGATGAGCAGACTTTGCAACTAATTCAGCAGTAACTTTAAAATCGAGGTTGTAACTTGGCATTAACCCGAGATATTTATATGTTGGCACAATATCAACCGGACAATTATCAATTTTGAATATGAAATTCGTTGCACGTGCAGATGTTTGTCTAAAATGCATAATTTTGGTCTTTAATGTATTTATCTTCATATTCCATGCCTCGCACCACTCAAAAGTAATATCTAATAAATTTTGTAGATTCTGCTCTGTCTCAGCTAATAGTGCAATATCGTTGGCATATGCAAGGCATGCCACTTTCTCACCTCCAACATTTACACCATAGCCGGACTTCTTAAGTTTTTCAATTAGGTCATTGACAAACAAATTAAAGAGCAGCGGGGACATAATATACCCTGTTTGACACCGCTGTCTACTTTAAACCAAGGTGTAACATGTCTGTTAACGCGGACTGCACACGCAACGTGGCTATATAATTGGCGTATCGCATTTAGAATATTACCAGTCATACCAAGATTAGATAATTTTGTCAATTTCTATCTAGCAAATTTCTATCTATGCGATCTTAAGCCTTGCTAAAATCGACAAACCCTATGAAGGTACTCTGGCGTTTTTTAATTCGAGTCTGTGCTATGGATGTTAATGAATGCAGCTGTTCCTAGAATCATCAGAGTCACCTGGTGATGCACACTGACATAACTAGTAAATTATTATTTTGGTGCAGGTCTCTGATTTCCCAACAATATCCCAGCAAATACGATACATTGCCACAATGTTGGTGGAATGTTAGGCCAGCGTCGAAGACAATGGGCCAACATTCCACCAAAATTAGGGCAATGTACCGTGTTTGCTGGGATGTCACACTCTGATTTAAAGTGGCACTATGTAAAGTTTGAGTCATATCAATGTTGAAAATATTTTCAGAAAAATGACATTACCTAATACCTCATACATGTTGGGTGGGATGGGAAAAGCAAACATGACATTTTCTGATGTTTATCTAAAATATATATATATTTGTTATATTATAAATTGTTAATTAAATGCGTAACTTGTTAATTAAATGCGTAACAGAGCCACTTATAATAATTATAATTCAGTTCCTAGGATATTGTATAGTGGCCTATAATGACATACTAATTAATGTACGTACTTATATCGCAATTAGTTACAGACATTTATTACATGATTTTTTACGTGTGCAACTCGTTTTTGCTGGGGTAAAATGTATTTATTTTGTCTGTTATCTAAGAAGGCCTCCATCCATCACGGAACATACTGATAACATGGACATCCAGCCGACTAAGACCAAGTTCTAGAAGCATTGATTCAGTCAGTGTAGTCAAGAGCATACCGTCAATTCTTCTGAACTGAAATAAAGGAGTATACTTTTCTAAACTGAGCAGTTTGAGACACTGCGCTATTTGCTGTGTAGACAGACCAGACAGTTCTTTTGGTACATCATAGATACTGGTAAAGGACTCTAGTCTCCTGTCTCTGTGGTTTTGTCTGACTGTTATTCTATCATGGATATTATCTACAGTAGATTTGTACACCCCTTTATTATCGGACCCAGTATCAGTAACCTTTCGCTGGTGACACTGGTGAATATATGTTAACAGATTTGCAGCTGATGGTACGTCAAACCCGAGCCTGTAAAGATCGGCAGCTGATAATGAACAGAGAGTCTGTCCATCTATTCTTTTCTCTATGAATGTTTTTATGTGCTTCTTTAACGACAGAATCTTTAATATATCCACCACATCATTTAATGTAAGCGATTTTAACTGGTGTGATGTGTACCATCGTAAGCCTGATATCGATTGCAATGATTTGCTTCTAGTGTCATCCTCTGATAGATTATAATCAATTAGATATACACGTACGCGTTCTACAAATACTTTTTCTTCAGGCCCAGCAGCTTGAACTGGAAGCGAATGACTTTTGAACTCGTGAACTGATGAAGTTGAAAGCGTTGAAAGACTGCCACATATGGCATGTCCACCTAGACCATGCTGTCTCTTAGCTATAGCACTTGCTTCTCCTTCTAATACTTCCCCTGCAGACATATTAAGGTAGAAAACGTCATCCTCTTTTGTTTCATTTTCTGTTTCGCTCTCATGTAAACGCGTGTGTTCAGTGGGTACAGGTGATTTGTCATTTCTAAAGAGAAGGGTTGGTGCGGTATAATGAACTGAATCGTTGGTTTTTATGTCCCACATAGTTCGAAGAAATGCAGGCAAAACATTTTCTCGTGTGTTTGATAACGTGTCGAAATCCTGGAGTGGATAATCATTTTGCGAGCTTTCATTTGTTAATTCTGTCACAATGCCATCAACAGATCTGCTCACACCAACTTTTCTTCGAGGAGATATATTGTTATCCTGCTTTGTCAAATCATGCAAACCCCTTCGTTTCTCCCAGTTGTCATATTGTACATACTGTCCTTGGCTAAACGATGGCCAGCAATTTGCGGCATTTATATCTAGATGATTTGGATTGTCGTGTAAAGAACATGACAAATCATTATGATTAGCATCCTTTGAGGTTGCTCTGCTAATTATTGGTGTCGTGTCAGGAAGCAGTTCAGAGGTGGGCCACGTGTTGCTGAAGCCTGAATCACATTCTGAGGGAATAGGGTGAGCGGAGCGTGGTGAACTTGGTGAGATGGGTGAGAGATATTGTAGTTGTCCATCGGTCTCACCCGGGGCATGCCTTCTAGGTGATGAGCTGTCAGATGGACTGGGGGAACTCTGACATGTCATGTCGGATATATTGTACGGCGGTTTAGATGGTTGGGGGACTTGTAAAGGAACTTCATAGGACCACATATCACCACGTACAGCGAGGCATTCTGCCGTGGTAGGCTTTACCGACACGGATTCATCTTCATCACCTCTAAAGTTGACGCTAGATTGCAAATCCGGGACATCTTCATGGCAATCGCTGAGGTTTAAATAAACAGGTTTTGTTAACTCCAATTGTTTCTTGTCAATTTTTCGGCTGAATAAATAAATGTCTGGAAACATATTACAAATTGATTATTTTTTCACATTAGTATGTAAAACACAATATAATAAGGCTGACCCTTGTATTTTAGCACGATATAAATGTCATGAAATGTTTTATATGTGAGTGAGACATTACTTATATACATACGTACATCACAAATAGTTCTGCGTGGACTTTTAATTATGTCAATAAAAATATGTTTGCTGTAAGTATTTTGTCCTCTTGGAGATGCAAGAGTGTATCTGCCACTTGACGAAGTGGCAGATACACCTTTTCATATCCAAGGGGAAGACTATACCTTGATTTTTATCTGGAGACATTGACTCCAAACTGGCCGGAGTAAGCTTCCTCATGATATTTTGCAAAGACGTTATGCATTTAGCTTCTTTATTCACGTTCTTAGCAAGCTGTATGTTCAAGTCCATATATACTGGTAGGAACATGGGACATATATCAATTTCCATACCATCTACAATAAAATACCATAATATATTCAGATGTCTTTCGCAATATATGCATAATTTTGTCATTAGCAATATGCAAGTTATGCATATTTATTGAGCAATTAGATATTGTGTCCGTTTAATTATGTAGCAGATATGTCATACTGTTTAAAAATAACATATTTTTAAAATGCAAAATAATACTACAGCCTTTTCAGAAAGATGGTCAGCCATGGAAGCATAATTATAAAACATTTTTTAATCAAATTAAACTAACACTCTTTTTAATGTAATATTTACAATAATATAATTATGATCTTCCTCTTGTATTTGCACTTACTCAAATGTGAGCTGTTCTTGATCAGGTATGCTATGAGGTGTCTTACATTATAAGTTGTTATGCTGGACAATTTTCCGAAATGTTGCGGTTTTCGTACTCCCAACTGAGAGCTTGTGAAAGTAATACGATTATTATAATCAAACGTCACTGCAAGCTTCATCTTGGTACTGCAGAAAATATCCCTCACCGTTTTAATACCGACTGGTTCACTCCCTGTAACAATTAAATAATATGCGAAGCTGCTGATGACTGTCCATTTAAATTTATTATACATTTTGTAACCAGCCGATATTATTACCCATGGTCCTTCTGGAAAGTTAACCTCTCAAGGGCCAGTCACCGGAGACATATCTCAAAGTCACTTTTATCTACAGTGAGTTAATGTTTTGTATATTCAACAGGTAGCAACAGCTACCCAACAATGCATAATCCAATAATGCAAGCCTCCCCAAAGTTTTCAAAAAAAAGTTTCAAAGAAATAAGAAGCCACTGAACCCGTTTTAAGCACGACAATACTCGGTCTTACTCCGTTTTATTACCCCGTTAAATTACTGTTATTGTAAAGGAAATGGGTGTTGAAACATGAAAATTGCAAATTAAACAAATATGAGTAATTTCCCCCCATTTGAAGTTGTGGATCGCGGATTTAATGTTGCGCTTTAAGATTTATTCAAATATTTCCATTCAGGAGATGTATTGTTTTAAAAATCTCGTAGATTGAAGCTGGAAATTGCATTAGTAATTCCATATTCAATGGAACAAACTATAGAAAGAAATCATTAAGCAGAAGAAGAGTTGTTTATTTATACCATGTAGGGCCTACTCACATATTCCGTCGGCGCGACTTATGCACATCTTCTCGTGATACTCGGTGGAAATACTGACGTAGCGCTTACTTAAATCTTGAAATAAATACCGTTCTTGATTATCCACACCACAGATAAGAAACTCTTGAACCTGAAAAAAAAGATAAAAGAGTCACAAAGAGTTTTTTTAATCATTTTCAACCAGATCTACTTTAAAATATATCACTCAGAGAGTTACACCGGCTTCCTGTGAGCTATCGCATATACAAAGTAGGCCTACTTTTGCCGTAGGCTGGTGTCCTTCCGGGGGGGGGGGGTGCGTTGTTGTGTGATGTGGACCTATTGGCTGGGGGTAATTTTTTGTGTGTGTAACTTCTGAGAGCATCTGACATATGCCTATAGAGTTGTTCATGCACATATTCAAACAAAACCATTAGGAGTATATATCTATTTTTGAAATAAAATTCCAATCATTGGAAGGGTATAGGCCTTATTTGATTATTATTATTTTAAAAACGGCAAAAGCAATAACATAATTGTACTAACAAGTACATAATCAAGTACATAACAACATAATATATCCTGCATCCATAATAGGCCTATATACTCTAAACTTGACGAACAAATTAAATCACCATCACTAAATAATCAGCAAATCCGAATGTCCTGTGAAGTAATTTTAGTAATATGCTCTCGTCAATGATATGGTCAGAAAACAAATAGAAACATTTATGTGCTGAAAACTGCATACATGTGTAGGTTAACAGTACTATCAGCTTATTAATACCGGTATGACTTATCTTTATATTGTTTATTATAAAAGTGCATCTAGCTCAAGGCGACGTTATGGAGCTTTGAATATAGATCAATAATCTCGTCCAAATCAAATTGTCTATCATAAATAATTTGAATCAGACACAAATTAAGAGAGTCTCTTTTGGGTCATGCTGATGTAAACCCCAGATTATACCCCTCGTATCCTAGATTATAGGGCCCACCCCAGGGTAGATCCTGGCGTCTTCCATAATCTACCCCTCCCTCCAAATATCTACGGCTACCCCCTTTTTTCGTGATTATGTGAGGTGTCTTCTGATCTCAGAATCCACCTCCCTCCAGGAATATACCTGCTTTTAAACATAAACAATCCTTCCAGAATAGACCCCTCACTCCCAGAATAGACCTATCTCTCCCAGAATAGACCCCTCTTTCTACAACTATCAGTGACTCTCCCAAAATTTACCCCTCCCGCACAGAATATAGGGCCTATCCAGGTGTCGAGAATTCAATCCAGAGCCTTCAGCGCATGAGAGCCTTGCCAAGAAGATAAAAATGAAGCCTGGAAGTGGGGTATATTTCCAGACTTTACACTGGCACGCAGGTGAGTATTGAGTATTTAACAACCTGGAAAAACGTTACGAAGGGGGTAGGGGGGAGTGGTTAAAAATCGTTAAAAAACCGTTATGTAATTGTTGAACAGCCCCTATTACGACTTTGGCATACTTGCCTCCCGGACTAACAAGGTTGTTAGGGTAAGGTGGGGCAAGATGCCCCATCTAAGGACAAAGTCAAATATTGGACATGTATAGAGTAATAATTGGAGAGTAATGTATGAGAGACATGGCCAGTCAAACTAGATAGGCATATATTGCACTTATGAGATATTAAACCAAATTAATTTATTGTGAGTCACAAAATAATTTTTTCACGTAAAAGTGCATCCCATGGGTGGGGCAAGACGTGGGGCAAGACACACTTTTCGATGGGGCAACACGCCCATAGTGGGCATCTTGCCCCACACCATCGAATATATTTTATATAAATCATTTTTAAGACACCAGTTATTATTTTAAACAATTTTATAGTTTTTAACTGAAGCTTGTTAAATAAGGCTAGAAATAAAAACATAAAGTTCAACATAGGCTACATTACACAGTTGTCTATTTTGGTACTGTAATTATATTAAATTGACTTCTCTGGTGCCACCATCTGGCTCGATAATCTTGTAATGATGCCATTTAATGCATCTCCGCGGCTGTTTAACCCTTTTAACGCTGAACTCCTGGGCACACTTGCATCCCCACCACTGAATTCCTGGGGAGGGGGGGGGGTGAAGAAAACAGAATATTTTGCAATGTCAAATTTGTATGAAGACACCAACAGGATCTCAGCTTATGAGCAAATAATAACATGAGAAGGAGTTGTGCTTTACTGGTGGATAACACCAAGGTCATGCCAAGGTCATTTCAAGGTCAAACTCGCAAAAAATATTGAAAATACCCACATTTTATCAATTTCAAGCTGTTTAGTGGTGCAGTCATCCATTAGAAAGGATTGATGACGCCCACCATGAAATGGGGCAAGACGCCCACTGGGCACCTTCGGGGTGGGCGTCTTGCCCCAAGACGCCATTTTGAGTTCGTCGTCATGCCAGCCACAGAATTGTTTAATTACGCTTAAGACGAAATTCAAAGCACATTGATAACAGATGTATCAATTAAAATAGCACTGGTCTTTACTAATTGGATTATTTTCTAAAGAGTGAAGTATAAAGTTGTGAGGTGCGATTCTTACAAGGTTTATGGTAAAAAACGAAAAAACGTGATAAATACTGATTTGTTCACCGCTTGACGTCCCAACTTGAGCTAAATCACTCCCCAGGTGTCGGGATCATCTTAAAAACTCAGGTGAGACAATATATGCACTGAACATTGTGATAGCCAGGGTAGGCGTATTACCCCGCATGGGCGTCTTGCCCCACCCTACCCTACCAACCAAGTGCGGACCTTGGCCTTGAGGTGGGCCTGGCAGACCTTCTATATCCCAACAAGGGGGGGAGCAACGCCCCCCCCCCCCCCGCCTACGGCCCTGGAAGGTGTGTGCAGGGACAAGCAGTGTCGAGATGAACGAACACGAGGAGCAAAAGGAGTAAGACTGTACGGATCTACATAAAAAAGGGATTGGGACTTGTGCCTTTCAGGTTGCTGCCCCCTGCCGACCGAAGTCCGCATGTCAACATCACTGGCATCATTGAAGACTCATTTAATTATTCATCCTTTACTTGGAATGCAAATAGCTTTCACTAAAATTCAAGATATGCAAACAAACATTTCATCTGATTTACACGTATTCTACACGTATTTCTACACTTATTTTTAAACGTATTTGTGTATAAACAAATGACTTATATTTTTAAATGTCATGACTGTAAAGCGGCCTGATCTGCGTATATGCAGGATACCACGCTATAAAAAGATTCTTTTATCATAGCATAATATTTTTTTATTATATCATATCATGTTCCTTTCTATGTGTTTGCTACGTAAAAAATAAACTCTAATATTGTTTAATTAAACCAACATTTGATATAAACTTTAACAAAATGAAAAGGATGGGATGACCACCTTTGTGCACAAACCTTAACAGTGATTCAGACAAACGCGGATTAACAGCGATTTAGGCGAACCACGTAAACACTTTAAAACCCACTGGGCATAATACGTTGTTGCGACGTTGAATCAAAATCAATGACGTTGTTTCAACGTCGCAACAAGCACGAGCGGTCACCAGTGGTGAAATTTGGTCCCTTAGGCTTATATGTAAAACACATTAGGCCTTATATAGTCTACGATGGTAAAGGCAACGAACACAACCTGGAATGCTCAGAGCTCGTGTGAGCCTACTCTGGTTCCCAGAGCCACACTACGCGGCGTGGCCGAGCTTCATGTAGCCTCTGGTATGGCCCAGTGGCGAATGTTTGTGACTAGTTGCTATTTTTAGATGAAAATAGGGTAATCCTCGAATTCAGGCATTTTTGAAAGGTCACGTCCCCGGATGAAGAGTTGTTCACAGTATTGTATTTCCCTCTGACGCATTTCCTATGACTTGACCCAGAAAATTATTCTCTGGCCTCAATAGCACAGGCATGATGGTCACGTGACTAAGAACCTTGGCCAATACCCGGCCATAAATGAAATTGGCCGGGCTTGCCAGGCAAGTGTGAGCCAGGCTATGTAGTGTGCCTTTTCTATTCACCAGGTGGTTTAGAAAAAAAGAAAACAGCAATCTAACAAGAGGCAAAATGATCAGGATCACCATGTGACTGTAGCCATGGTTAGTTTAATTTGGAGCCAGTCCTGCAGACAAGGAACAAGATAACTACTTAACTCAGCGTTTTATGTTTGCGGGGGTACAAGGGCTGTGTCACTTTTGAACACAGTGCATGCAGCCAGCCGGTGATTCATGGTTTAGGCCTAAATACTTTGAACTCAAATGATGCATTATTCAGCTTTTTTTACTAATATATTGCATGGATAACATATATATCAAAGTAATTATTTCTACAAAAAAAATTAGGATTCATTTAACATCAAACATTTTCACCGTATACATATACGACATGATACATCATCTTTTACGGCCAGAACGGCCACAAGCACGTGTTTTTAGCAGAAGTATTTGTCTTCTCCTCTTTCAAAAAGTTAAACGACTATTGACAGCATAAATATATTTTGTTACAGTACAAAATTGTGGACATTGCCAATGTATTAGTTATTTTAACTTTTTTATCTGTCTTACAAGTCTAATGACAACACATTTTGGCAATGACCACAATTTAGGAATGGCTGATTTTACAAAAACGGTCACAATAGCAGCATTTCTGTTAAAGAAATAGAAAGTTGAATAACAGAAACACTAATTACTCTACCTTCCTCATGTTTTACTATTTGAAAGGTCAGATACGTGGCAGACACCAAAGTCATCATCATAGGGATTACAATAGCCTTTCACGCTTAAAAAGTAAAATAATACCTCAAAAATTATTTTTTTTAGAACGGGAAGCTTTCTCGATGATTTTTCAATGGTAATTTACAAGCCCATGTGATGCAATGATAAATGAAGTATTTAATGATAATTAAAGAAAAATGCTTGATTTTTTATTTGACATGTTGCTTTATATGCTCATTCCATCTAAAAATAAGATTTTGTACATTTAAAAAAATACTGCTATCGTGACTATTTCCGTCTTAAAAAAATGGGTCACGATTGCAATCATAAACTGAGGATGTCACGTGCTGAGCTTGAACCCTTTTGAAAAGCTTATTATCTTATGAGATTAAGCAACATTTAATATTTCATCAGGTAAATTTTTAGGTGACTGATGATAACTTAAACGCTAAAAATATAGCCCTAAAGTAGGGCACCTTAGTGGTGAAATTAACGTTCCGTCCTATTTTTGTCACGATATTACAATTTTAAAATGACCTCTGCGGGTAAGGTAATTATTTGGTGCAGTCATGCTGCCCCACAATAGAAGCAGTAGAAAAAAATGTACCAGGACTTTTAGTTTAGAACAATAATTCCGTGCAAAGTATTTCATGGTGGAGGACTTATTTCATTCTGTCCTTCCTTGATTTTTAAATTTATTTTTTGAAATGACAATAACAATTACGTCACGATAGCAAGCAAGTGTATGTCACGATAGCAAACAAACACATGTCTCTGGTCATTGCTTTGAATGTTGTGTACATTGATTAAAGCTGCTTCTTTTTTTCCATGCGTATGATACTATAATTCAGTTTTTATCACAAATTTTGTCCTTTTGCTATCGTGACTTCTGCCATCCTGATCAAAATTGCTTTATGTCACGATAGCAAGTGAAGGTCATCGGGATTTTTTTTTAACTTTTTTATGTGAAATCAGCCAAATATTAAATCAACAATCAAATATTAGATCACGTAACGAAATTGTAGAAAAAGGCTTTTAATTTTATTGATTTACATTGAAAATAAATACTAATCGTTTTTTTCCTTTCATGGTTGAATTCAAAATTTAAAATGTTTTAGTTTTGTACGTACTGTTTCCTATATCCGCAAGAATTACGTTACGTTATCACACTTTTATCATATAAAGAGAAATGTCACGTGATCCTGCATTTTTGTTATGCGAAGCTACACACCTAATTGGGTATATTTTAAATAAATGATAGTATCCGGCCCTAAAGGCGCCCTAATACACTAGATAAAATAAAAATTACAAGTTCATATACATGTAGATCAAAATATTTGCATATTTACCTGAAATATGTGAGATGAAAATAGATAGCCAGTGATCACGTAACGAATATTTCTGTGTTATAAACAACATATGTAATTACAACTCACACAATAAAAATGGAATCCCTAATATCGATAAACATTGTGTGTTATAAACCAAAGTCTTACGGAAACGAGTAACATAGAAATTATTAAAATACATCGAGTGGTTAGGCTGACAATTCATCTTGACACTAAAAAAACTTCCCAATTAGAGTGGGCACGTAACAAAGATCTGATAGTTTTTTAATTACCACAATATGTTCGAGTTGATTAAAATCAGGTCTATCCACCCTTTACCCAGATATAGTGACTTTGGTTGAAGAAAAAATGACAAAATCGATAATGTATCGTAACGCCGAAATTCATGATATCATTGTAAGGTTTTTTTTAATTTTTATTTTTTTCGTCTTTAAGTGATGACGTAACGGTGATCCCTTAACGACGTATTTCATATTAAATAAACAAACCTCCAACATAGCGCCAGACGTTCTTTTCAGAAAAAAACAAAGATCAGATTAACAGAAACACAATGAGAGCAGAAATCTCAAAATACACATAACCTTAAAAAACCTTGTCCATTTGGCGTGATCACGTAACTGTAATTTTGTATGGCTATATTAAACACATTTATAAACGGGATTGGGATAAATATTAATAGTAATAGCCAGATTACGCACACATGACAAATAAGAAGAATAGACCCAACACATAGCAAAACGTTTAAAAGCTAGGAGCTAGGCTATTTGAGAGAAAACAAAACAAGAAAAAATGTGATGACGTAACTGTGGAATTCACGATTTCAGAGTAAATTAATGTTATTAAACAGAATTACGCTACATAAAGACAGTTCCCATTCTTTATGCAGTTGCATCTGATATTTAGCAATCTTAAACTATTTCTTAATCTAGTTAATATCATAGTTGTCACTAATATTAACTCTTGTCCTGCTGAATCGTTTCAATTGTATTTTTCGTCATTTGAAGCTGGAATTGCTAACGCAATTTCCAGCTTCAAATGACGAAAAATATAGATATTTTTCGAAAATATACATCTTCTAAATTGTGTTATTTAACTAACTGAACATCTACCACGAACTGTATTGCCCATTTCAGTGACATATTATTTGGCTTAAAATATGCTTAAAACCGTATATATCCGGGTCTAGCAGGACAAGGGTTAGTAAACCTACCTCAGGTGCTGACAGGCTGCTGACGGGTTTTCTGGGTGTAATACCAGTGATACACACTATGAGTGTTTTTTCAGCGCTCTTGGTCAGTATATCTGGTATATCTCTCGTACGATACTTCTTGCTGTGGTATATCACCAGACTGCCGCCTGTGGCAGGCTGTGATTTTCTCAACTTTAATAAAGGCATCGTCCTGTTGATCAGATAGAATTAATCCTATAGATGTGGAATTGGAATTGATGAAATGTTTAATGCTTAGGCCTGCATAGCCCTATATGTCTCTATTGACAACGTTCTGAACGCTTGGTAATCTAGGCCTACTAAAATATCGGTTATTTAAATAAATTGTCCAGTCAGATCACTATCGCGTGACATACTGACCAATCACAAGATTGCTTCTTTTATAGAATCGGAATCATAATGGTCAATAGTGGGCATGTCAACTTACATAATTAGGCCTATTGTGGTTTTTTTATGAAATTATTGTTAACTGGATAGCCTAGTCAATATATTCACAACAAGTTTAATTATTTTAACCTTCTCAAAATTAAAACAAATATGTGGCCTATCAAATATATCTGTGGACATATATTTTATATAGTATTATATATATATTGCTGCTAATACTGTAAATCCAACAGATAAGTCAAAAAGTTCGGCAGTGCTAGGTTGATATGAGGGGAAATAAACATTCTACAGTTCTCTTTGATATGGATGGAAATAAACATTCTACAGTTCTCGTTGATCTGGATGGAAATAAAACATAATTATTCTACAGTTCTCGTTGATATGGATGAAAATAAATACAATTATTGTACAGTTCTCGTTGATATGGATAAAAACAAATATAATTATTGTACAGTTCTCGTTATGATGGATAAAAAGACAGCAATACCTTCAGTTACAGCTGATCTGCGGCAGATGTCATTTCTAGATGAAGTAGAAGTGTTGACTAGTAATATGAAGTAAATGTTTACTGCTGCATAATTATTGTCATTTTTATCATTCAGGATGTTACTTATCACGGACCTTCTGAGTTCTAAAGGCTTGACACACTGTTACCATGGTCAGAGCAAATACGCAGTTTTTATCAGGCCATATAAGACAAAAATACCCAGACATCATGACACTGGAACACGTCAATATTATAATTGTCTTTTAAAGCGATAAAATGGACTACAAAATATTTTGCTCGAGAAGCGAATTAGCAGTTTCTCAGTGAATAATTAACCATAGTGGGTCAATGCACAGGTCCAGTATGTGTGAGTTACAGTGGGTCTACATAACGTTGTCATCTACATAAATGTGTCAGTTATAACTCTTCTCTGCTGAATGTTTTGTTTCTATTTGTAGCCTATCATTCATTTGGATCTGGAATTGCTGACCCAATTTCTAGCTTCAAAAGGACGAAAAATATTTGTGTCCAGTGGTACAATAAGTTTAAAGTAGGTGGGTCGTCATCATTCGCTGATTACACATTGTGAGCCCACCCGCATGCACATAATAGTCAATGTCCACAGGAGTGGGGTCTGCCGCAATGTAAATATCAAGGTTCGGCGAAGCAAAACGACCCAGCTGCTTTAAGATACTGACGTTGGGGTCGTATTCTTTCAACTATGTTGACCTAGATCGTAGGTGGCTGATTGGTCACTATCTGGACCAATCAGAGGCCTCAGATCTATGGCACACAATAACAGCTCTTGGTTAAGGTCGAGGATTTTTTCTATGTAATGTTCTTGGTTAAGCATTAGATAAAATACCTGGGCGGGGGCCCTAGGGTAGTGGTTAGCACCGCTGCCTTTCACGCCAGAGTTCGGGGTTCGGTTCGCGGTCTCGGCGGTTTGAAAAAAACAAAAAATGTTTCTTCTCCATCCACGTGTGAAAGTCAGCATTGTGCGGAGCCTCCGTGACCGAGAGGTAGCGTGCTCGGCCTCAGACCGCCAGGGCTCGAATTTCGAATCCTGATTCTGGAAGACAGTGTCATCTCAATCATCTCACCATCCTCAGGAGGTTCTCCTGGCCCAGTTGAGCCTATATGTGCACAAATGTGGCCTAAAGCCCAATTTAGTTCATTTCCTTTGTGACTAGATGCACATTTCACTCAATAAACCGGTATTTGATTTGCTATTGAAAATATTTAAATGATTATAGTCGCAATTGGCTCTCAAAGGTTAATCTTCCTAGACCATCTCCTGCAAATCACGACACGTTGACCCAATATTGTTTTAGCCTAGCGTTGTGCCAGCGTAGCAGACAGTGAGCCAACATTGAAACACCATTGCTTAATCCGCTCACGGCTTATCCAACAAACACGAAACGTTCACCAAAGTTGTTTTAATTTTGGGATAACGTCGCATACGGTGGCCCAGCAATAAAACAGTATTGCATCAGTGTCTGGTGTTGACCGTCTTTGCTGACCTACCCCCCCCCCCCCGTTTTAATCAGAGATTAATGAGATTTACTTACTTACCGTACCACTCGGCATGATCAGACAGCAGTATCCATTGCTCACCTACGCAACAGGCTCAACACATTGTCCAGGTGGCGGTTCAATGCTAGGCCAGTGTCGCAGACATTGGATCAACAATAACCCAGCATTCAGACAACGTGTTGCGCCATTTTTTGCATACAAACTGTCAACATGACATTATCCCTTATATAGCAGCTAATCAACAAGTCATTATTCAGTCACTGATTCAGCAATCATCTACTCCATCTGAACATCACATACAAGGTTAGGACTCACACTTAGTATTCCCAGCAAGTACGAGACACTGGTAGCCAACCCTACCCATCAGACACAAGACGCTGAATGAATGTTGGGTTAACGTTGGTCCAACGTCGTAGACGGTGGACCAACATTAACCCAACATTGATTCAACGTTTTGTGTCTGCTGGATAATTAAAGCGCTAAAATATTTATTTGTAAGCCATGGAGACCAAAAGGTTTTTTTATTTTGAAGTCAACATAAATGTCTTATTTAGCTCTTCCCACTTTATTTGAATACCTGTGTTATGGATCTATGACCATTATGAACATTTCACTCATTTTCTGCGGAGATGGACTTTAGACGTCAGAATATGACGTTTATCGATGTCTAATGTCGGTCCCCGCACTGAAAGGGTTAATGTCGGTAGATGGAGAACCAACATTTCGCCAGGATTTTGCCAGGATTATTTATATTACAATAATATATTGTTGTAACGTTAAGGGAACGAGATCTCTTATAAACTTTCACTTACATTTATTGTGAATTATTAAAGTAAAACCACTCCAAGCATTGCGATTGCCGAATCGCAAGTTTGTCGAATATAAAGTTTCATTTGTCAAAGTAATGGCTTAAAGTTTCCTTTTAGACATATGGGAGTAATTCATAACATATTAAAGCAGCCCCTTGGGATGACATAAATTTTCGTTTTTAGTTTTGTAATGAAGTAGTGTATCCCCCAGATCATGATTTTATTTTTTTAGAGTTTTTAGATTTTTATAAATATTTCTTATCAATATTTCCATGAAACCGCTTAAAACCCAAACAAACTTTTAGTATACCTAAACACATGCTGAAGGACGATTAAATGTTCCTACAGCACTGGGCCACATGTTGATGCTCTCGGCCCAGCGTTGGGCAGACAATAAGTGTTGCAGACACCAATTAGCGGCGATTGCTTTGATCTCTTAGGCCAAGACGTGGGGATATGTGGTATGAAGTGCTGCATATTGCTGACTTGTTTTGTTTACATGGCAATATACGACCTGGAAATATAACTATTTCACTCTTTTTCGGTGCTTTAAATTTTTTTTTGACTTTTTTGTATTTATTAGTTAAGATCAGTAGGCTATATAGCTTCATATAAGTTAAATTTTCAAAATTGACAACATTAAAAATGTCTCATCCCAAGGGGTCCCTTTAATTGTTATATAGTAATATATTATTAAAATAATATATACATATACTAGTATACATTTTATAGACAAAAGGTCAGTGTTGTACAAGCATAACTTATTTTCAAAACATTTAAATAAAAAAATATATCTCAAATATGTTAGCGATTGGATTAAACATGTTTATAAAACTGTAAGATTTGTTTTATTTATCTATTTATTTATCAAAACATATTTATGTCGATTATGTGATGCTTTGCTTTAATGCCTAGTGAATTTAATTGGTTTTTAAATTAAAGTTGTTACCACAACAAGATACAGGCCTGGCTGTAATTTTAAAAGCTGTAATCGAAAACATCTAATAACATTTTTTCTAAATAAGTGAGAAAACACACCATCCACTAAATGAAATTTTTCAGTGACAAGATCCGATAAAAATAATGTACTTTTTTTTTTTAAATCGACGACATGATTATCATTTTATTATTTGTATTTTTAGCCCCTACTCAACCATGAATTTTTCCAAGATATCAGCCATCTGCTTCTTTGTTAGTCTCACTTTGTGTGGTAAGTGATTCGGTGATTTATATTACCTAAGATATTTAAATACATATAAATATGATTAAGCAAACAGTGTCATTTGATTGCGATATGAGAAATACAGCACTCGTCCAATGAATAAAAAGTATTTTCTCACACATAAGCCTCAATCAAGAGTAAATAGTACAACGTAAAAATGCATGTAAATAAACATATTACGAATACCATAGGAGAGCTCATATATGTCTTGTTCTAACAAAATTATTTTTATTATTTTTTCAGGTTTAACAAGTGGCTTGACAACGGTAAGTTTTTAATTTTTTATATTATTAGTTTATATTTGCCCAATTAAAAATATTAATGCTGTGTTTTTGGAACACAACACACTTTATATAATGATTTTAATCCATTTAAAATGTAATGTTTTGTAAAATTGGAAAATAATCTTGATAAAGCACTTTTCAGATAGATATCAAGCTGTGTTTGTAAGTTTTTTGCATTTTTGTACATAATTCAGAGAGCCCGAAAATATTGAACAATTATTTTTCATGTGAGGCTGAAAACCGCGCACGCAGCTACAAATTCAAAGAAAATGAATGCTTTATTTCTCTCCTTTAGTACATAATACCGATGCGAATTATGATAAATTCTAAAGTGGAACAACTGAATATTTTAATCAGTTAGGTATAATATCGTCTTGATAAATAAAATAAATGATTTGTTTCTGTTATAGGCTGAAACCACAGATTATCCGGCAACAACGGAGTCGATCATGACAACCGCGGAATCCTGCAATGTAAGTGAATAACGTTTACCCTCAAACTCTGTTTTAACCCTTACAGCGCGGGGATAGTCTTTAGACGTCAGAATCTGACGTCTGTAGACGTCAGATTCTGATGTCTAAAGTCGAGCCCCGCACTGTAAAAGTAAAAATATTTATAATGGCCGTAGACCCGTAACATAGGTATTCAAATTATTCAGTAAGAGCTAACTAAGACATTCATGATGATTCCGAATTGAATAAAACCCTTTGATCTCCATGGTTTATATAAAAATATTCAGCGCTTTAAGGGTTAACCCTTACAGCGTTATAATAGTTTTTAATATATTTTATCAGCCATTTAAATTCCAGTTATTGTGAACGAAATGTGTGTTTAAACATCAAGATTTGCAAATATTTTATCTCCAATTCAACAAATATGAGTAATTTTCAACAACATGAAGCTGTGGATTGCGGCAGCGAGATATAACAACAAGTGTGCGAAAATTAAAATTATTTATTTTACAAAAGCAATTCGTGGCTTGTAGAGGAGCAAGATTTCAACGTTGAATACAGGATTGAATGGGGTAAAATGGCATATTTTGTTATTTTTTATCTATCAACTTGAATTTGTGTTTCGCTGCCACAACTTCAAGTGGGTAATACATACCCACCTTTGCTTAGGTTAAAAGATGAAACATTCTTAATTCTTGTTGATTTTATATTCAAAACGATTGTTTGACTTGCTACTAAAATTACTTTAGAACGATTTGATTCATGCTTGGCGACAAAAGAGATGACAAAAACAATATGTTCCGCATTACGCATTATTTCTGTCAGAAAATTGCAATAAAAGAAGGAACATGATTCCAAATGCACATAATAAAGACAAAAAATAGTTATCGTTTTTAATACAGTTTTATTTATTTATTTTTCTTTGTATTCAGGCTGGAAGAACCAACATCTTCAGTGTCTCCTTGATCACCGCTGTTTTCCTACATGCATTATTGAAGCTCCAATAAAGACATGTTATCAGGTGGATAATGTGTAAATTGGCATCAGGACATTTTAGCCCTGCTGGTCTAATGTAGACGTGGCTAATGTCATCGCCAGCATTTCGTCGCCTCGGAGCTAAAGGATCCTATCTGACACTCGTCAGAGTGGCAGATAGGATCCTTTAGCTCCGAGGCGACGATTTGTCAATGGTTAAAATTGCCTGAAATCTATAGTGTGATGCTCTACATCTTGAGCCTTTCTTTTCGGAATATTTCGATTGCTAATAATACTAATAGCAACAAACAAAGCCTTAATTTAAGTCTCGGAATCCTTGTATACTTAGGGTCCTACCAGAATCATTTTGATCTGGTGGGGCTCCAATATATGAAGTTAGGTCTCAAATTAAAACAATACTCTCCTTATTGTTGTTTTCAACTCACATCACTATCAGACATGTCTGTCTCATATATTAGGATCAATAGATGTACAAGTTATCTGAAAATTATATGTTAACCCTTTAACCGCCGGTGCCGATTATATTCGTTTTTTTATTTTTTTATTAGCACATTAAGTACCACATTTTAAATATGTTAAAGATAAAATGTGACATCAACCAGCAAGATTTGAAAAGAGTTGACCGCCATTTTGTCAAATCTGAATGATTTTCACTCACTTGAAGTTGTGGATCGCGTCAGCGAGACACAACTTCAAGTGGGTGAAAATTCAAATTGAATAATTTGGCTGTAAAAGGGTTAAACAATTCAGCCAAATAAAAACGGAATTGTGAGCTCTGGTGAAGTACCAAGGTGATGTATGAGGTTAATCAATGAATGCTCTGCTATTCACATGTTCTGTATAATATATTACATATGATGCCCATAACAAATAAAATGTTATATATACCTATTAAACGAATTATGTTCAATTGTAAAAGGAGACATCCTGCGATAATAATGTGGCTAACATCTCATCACGTTATGTATAGACTTCCTGTTATAATAATGAGAATTGGGTTATTTTCATGCTGATATATTTTAAATCTCACATCTTTTGTTCCTGGATAACACGTGTTATTTGCAATTATAAAGGAGTTGAATGAAGGGAATAGATGTGACAATTTTATTGTTATGAATAAAAAATAAATTAATTGATTTCTCAACAGTTTTCATTTTTACATTATTGGAATTCATTTCAATAATGTATCAACATGTTCACAGAATGATCTCAGAATCATAAAACTGCCTCTAACTGATCTATTACCGAGACTATTTTTGACTTTTTACATAATGAGGATTCCTCATTATCAACAGCTTGGTCACACTTGACTGATTATAGTACCATAGGCCTACCATGATAATTTGTCTGTAGTCCTATTTGGTGAACAATAACTCCCCATTCCTGGCTTAGAATGTAGTGGTCGGACAAAGCAAATAATATAGTGGTGTGTTTTAATATACATGATTGTCATAATGTCAGTTATTAAATTTTATGTATATGTAGAATTGATGCCCCGCGTTTATTCTTGGCTAAATGTTGTATTCAATAGATGGAGCCCCTGTATGTGTTAGATGAGAGGGGAGGGGGAGGGGGGGGGGGGGGTTCAACCTCTCCCTGAGTTGAAATTCGAACCCTGGCGGTCTGAGGCCGAGATCACTACTTCTCGGTCACGGAGGATCCCCACAATATTGAATCTTTACGAGTGAGCAGGGAAGAAACATTTTGTTTCTTTGAGACTTGCTAGCAGTCAGCAAGATTGCGATTTTTTATATCAGTGACTAACTAAAACTAAGAGGTGGATTAGAAAAGAAATATATAATCCTTTAATAGAGACGTCTCGTTTGACATGGGATATCTGTGAAATGGGTGCTCGGTGAAGACAATGTTAATATACTAGTAGTATAAGACTATTGAGTTTCACAGAATTGATTGATTTTTATTCACCTTGATGGGAGAATTATTTCAGCAAGGTGAATGAAAATGTGAGGAACCGGCTGGGTGGGAAAGGGTTAGCCCTCCTAGCACGCAGGTATTTATCTCAATTTTATTCATCTAAAGATGTGATTGTTTGACGATGTTCCCAACTCAAATCAAATGAAAAATATCAGATTTTAAATTTGTACGATAGGCCCTACACAAACTGTGAGGCCATAATTCATTTATGGTGATGGCTACCACTTTTTACTGAATTGTATTCAAAATCTGTGATATTGTGAATAAATGTGACATGGGTGCTTAAGGGGTTAAGTGGTGGTGAATTACACGAGACTTTGGACACAGAGGGTTAATACATTGAAATGACCATGCACCATGTTGATGTAATTCTGGTTCAACGTCTACGACGCTTGCCCAACATTAAACTAGAATTGGGTCAGCTGGATGATTGTGATGGCCCAGCCACCAAGTGAAATTGACCCAATGGGGAATGACTTGAGCCTCAGAACATAGACAGTTCACTTAGAATGACCCAGCAAACACGAGACGTTCACCCAATGATGATTCGATATTGGCCCATCGTAATCAAACGTTAAACAAATGTTTAATTAATGTAGCTCCACTCTCTCCGACGCTGGGCCAATGATAAATCAACACTGTCTCATTGCCTCTTGTATGCTGGTGTACACGCATGACCATGACTGACCACTGCCCGTTACATCATAGTTTAATCATTCATTAATCATTGACCTAGTGTGGGTTAATATTAGGCCGGCGTCGCAGTCGTTGAGCTAACATTAAATTAACATTGGGTCAATATCTGGTGTTAGCTTTCCCAGTGAACACAAACCATTTGTATAACATCTGTGCGATGTCAGACCAACGTCTTCGACGTTGGTCCAGCATTGTACACATATTATACAAATGTTTTGTGTTTACTGAGTTGTGACCAATGTCCGTGACGGAGACTGGCCTATGTAAGCTGAGTTTTGGCCGAATATGCCCACTTTCAAAGTGCAGACGATTGTTGTATTTTGTTAGTCATTCCGTAGTTTTGTCATCCAGGCTTGTACAAGATGAAGATGGTCATGTTGGTGCTGGCTCTTACGATGGTCGCCGTCGTCGCCTCGGCTGATGTCAAGCAAGTAAGATAGACTTTTTGTTAAATATGTTTTCGTTAAATTTAGTTATAATTTAGTGATACAATTTAGTTAAAATTTAGTGATAAAATTGGCCCACTTTTATGCCAGCGCGAATGCGACATTAAAGGTGTAGTCAACTGTCAAAATTCGCGGGACAAGGGTCCCCCAGAAGGCAATAGTGCCCGTGGGTAAGCCAAGGCCATATTCCATAATAATACTAAATATGCGTTTCATACCCAAAGCCTCATTAAGAGCAAGTTCTCAAATCACAGCAAGTTCATATATACTTGAGCGACATCTATGAGTTAATAATTCAAAGCCCTTGTCTTTTGCCCCTACTTGGTCGCCTACTTGCAAACAAATTGACTGTGTTACTTTTATCTATCTCTCTTGAACTCTGAATAATGATCATAGGCAATAAGCTGCATTGCACAAATAGTGCCGAGTGGTTTAATGAGACCCGATAATGCATGAGAAGTAATTGCCGAATTAATCAATAATGAAAATATGCAATTTTAAAACTACAAGTAGAAATATATTCTTTTAAGGTTTATACAAAACGATCCTAATTGCTTACTATCTGTTGTGTATTTAGCTCGGCGTACGTGGAGGTTGGGGCTGGGGAGGTGGAAGACCTGATCATGGAGACAGCGGGGAGTCTGATGCTAGCGGTGAGCGCCGTCCCTTTGGTTCCTGGTTTGGCGGTCATCAGGGAGGCTCCAGTGAAGCTGGACGACTTCCATGTGCAATAAATGTAACTGCCATTGCCGACCTGTGTGATCTGGACCAATCCCTCATAATGCCATACATGTCGAAGGGTAAGTGAATACTACAATTTATATATACTACAAATATTTATCTCGCAAATCTTACCCATTACCCGCCTTTCGGGCTGCATCTTTTGGCGTGGTAGTGGTGTTTTTATAAATTACAAGAATGTATATTTCCTCATAGCGTCTATCCCTGGTCATTTCTATATCTAACGCTTCTAAAGCGCTTGACTGTATTGTCCATTCTTTCTAACGCTTGGAACCTCGTTTGGGGCGGGGCTCTAGTGTAGTGGTTAGCACCGCTGCCTTTCACGCTTGACGTCGGGGTTCGGTTACCCGTCTCGGCGGTTTGAAAGGAACAAATGTTTCTTCTCCATCCACGTGTGAAACTCAGTATTGTGGGGAGTATTGAGAGGTAGCGTGCTCGACCTCAAACCACCAGGGCTCGAATTTCGAATCCTGTGTCTGGAGGACAATGTTATCCCTTTCATCTCGCCATCCCCAGAAGGTTCTCCTGGCCCAGTTTAGCCTATTTGGGCACAAAGGTGGCCTAAAGCCAGATTCATTCCGTTTTTTTTAGAACCTCTTTTGTTCTCGCTGGTTAAAATACATCTGACGTCGTGTTAAACAAGTCTTGAATGCAAGACCCCACACTGTTGCTTTTATATTAGCTATAGTATACGTTATTTGTAGAAGGATGTGCTCCTGGGTTTTATAAGAAAGGGGGTTAAGGGAGTTATGGGAAACTTCTGGAAAATTATTTTTCTCGTAGCTTATTGCAAGATTTTTACATATTAAATGTTTTTTTGAAGTGGTGGAATGAAGAAATTAGACCAATTTTTGGCAAGTTAAAAAGATGACTGTTGGGGAAGAGGTATTTTGCAGTGATTTTGTAAATAATTGGAGACTTTAAAACCTCAGCGTTTTTCTTTTTCTTTGTAGGGGTGGGGGTCCACGTGGGGGTGGGGTTGGGAACAATTTTCTAGAAAAAAAATTGCTTACTTAAATCTAAGCACATTCAAAATTGAGGTTGAGCACATTCAAAATTGCTGTTCATTTTGTCCTTCGGGGTTGGTCACCTGTTTTACATTACAAATCATAGTGGTGCTGGTCCAATAATAATGAGAAGCTTTGTGGTCAGTAAACTTTGTTAACCCTTTGACCGCCGGTCCCGCAAATATTCGGGTTTTCGTTTTTATTAACACATTAAGTACCACATTTATGATATGTTAAAGATAAAATGTGCCATCAACCAGCAAGATTTGAAAAAAAGTTGACCTCCATTTTGTCAAATCTGAATAATTTTCACTCACTTGGAGTTGTGGATCGCGTCACCGAGACACTGCTTCAAGTGAGTGAACATTCGCATTGAATAATTTGGCGGTCAAAGGGTTAAAGTTATCCACTAAAATTGTGTCTGGAGTTAAGGCCTCTTTTATTGACAGCTAATTGTTGCTGTGTATTTCGGTAATACTGATGGCTTTGTTTCAGATTCTGGCGAGATGACCACCCAGCTGCCTGCCATGACGGAGGACTCGCTCATCTCTCACCTCAAAACATGTCTGGTTAACGTTACACAAGAGATAGCACGGGAAGTAAAAGACACGCTTGAAAGTAAACGTGAGAATATTTTTAGTTTGAACGATGTCCACTGAATTTAGCCTATTGAATATGCCTCGTTGTTCTGCGCTAACAGCGAGGCATATTCAATATAATAGGCTACACTGAATTCGCACACTTGTATAGCGTCTTATTATTCAACTACGAATGATTCGGTATACTGCGGCGTTAGTCGGAAATAAAGGGTCGAAAAGGTGTAACTTTCAATGTGGACTACTACTCTCGTGAGTAGTGTGGTCTTTTTATCGTTGTGTGTTTTTGTTTTTACACTTTAATCCCTGCCTGCCACTGTATAGTCTGTTCATTTAGTTGTGCAACACTGTAGCCTTAGCGTAGCTTGAATTTTAGCAATTACATGTAGGCCATCGCGACTTGCGTTTTATAGCATTGCTGGATATTGAGCTATAGGAACTTGTATACATTATTTCAGCTGTTCGAGGCAATGTACTGACTAAACTCCTTGAAGCGACACAATCGGGCCTAAATCCTCAAAAAATCGGTATTTTTATTTTGGCGTCATAAAATGGCCATAAGATGTAATTGCGGAAGTCTTTTGAGGCATGTGGCCGAAAGCCCTATTTATCAATTATTCGCGCATTTCTTATCTTGAACATGTCCGAAATTAAATACAGTGCGCAACACAAAAATTAATAACTAACGCAATTACGCAGTTCTTCGGATTTTCACGTCTTATGGCCATATTAAAATGAAGCAAAAATTTGCGCTAAATCAGCGGTAGTGTAGCTTAAAATGTGATGTATCATACATACGAATAATGAAATGAAGGCGCCTCTGCTTAATTTATTTCGCTTTCTGAACTAAACGAATGATCGCGATAACAGATCGAAGAGTAAATTTCTACCACCTGCCATTTTAAGCAACGCAAACCTATCTTGGCTGTTTTAGGTATAAGTCGCCTTAATTCCATTAGGCCACTTTAGTTGTGGAAATTTTGCTGACTGTAACTTATAAAAGACCACTTTTATAAGATGTTCACACGTAATTTGATGATTTTGACTTTGGTCTTGAGCCAGGAGTGAAAATTCTAGAATTCGGCACATTATATACTTGGCACGAAAAAACACTAAACACTGAGTGTTACCTTTTTTGTGAAATTTAGGCCAAACTGTGGTTTGATTTGAATCCTGTTGTGTGCTAGCGCCTGTTCGCATTATGCGGGACATAATTATGAGAGTTTAGTTAGCAGCAACATGTAGCATTCCCTATCTGAACCGTAAGACGGCGTCTCGCTGGCGACACGCGATCGATTTAACCCCTAGTAACGCCCTCGAAATTATTTTTATTGGGTTCACCTAACTTAGACCATTTAAGAATAGGCTCGGCTGATTTTGAAACATTCCCATCAGTTAACGTATCATGTGAGGGCATTTTTAAAACGCCTTTTGGAAAATATTTTTGGTCAATTTTAACCATATGTGATGATGCGAGTATCTTACGTTTCAGATACATGCTGCGTTCTAACCTGTAGAGATTCTGACATGGTTGAGGGCCTTTACCAATAAAAATTTTGCAAATATGCTGGATGGGTGGGGAAATACAAAGTCGTTTTGATATTAAAAGGTAATTTGTTCCAAAACGAGTTGATCAAAATGCCTGAAAATTGTGCAGCTTGAGCCTGTTTGTCAAATTGCCAAAAAAACAGGATTGGCAATTTCGGCTTTTACACCAGATTACAAAGACTCGTTGGACGCTATAACCGCACGAAGCGGTTTTTCTGCTCATTCACTAACGTAAGTCGATGCAGGGATGAATGCGTGGAAACTCTTTGGCAGTGCGTGCAACTTGCAAACATGGGTCATACGCACTACTGTGGGCGACCCACTTCATAAACCCCAGTATATGTTCCCATCCAACTAAATAATGAGTGGTGTGTTTCAATTTGTTGAAACATAGGAATTTTTTTAACAGTTATCCATAAAAGTAGTGTGAGTTTCTTTTGTGAATGTAATTATGTTGACCTTTTGCGAGATCGGAAAAAATAACATAAAAAAGATGCCCAAGTGTTTTTTATTTATTTATTTTGACAATGTTGACTTCGGATATGTTTTTGTCTACAGTGGATGTGGAGATGCCAGTTAGGGTAGTTATAAGCATGCTGGACAAAATGAATGGACTAAAGACTCTACTGCTCCAAGAGATGAAACAGAAACCTGACCAGAAAAGTAAGCCATGCTGCAATGTTGTGTAATTGTGAACTAAGTCAGATTCGCATTAACTGTGGTGACAATGATATTCGTTGAATTCAGTCGGTTCTCAAACACCCATTTCCTAGTGATGTGGCGACTACCCTGAAAATATTGCATTGTTTAAAAGTTGGTCAATTTACGTAACATGTAGTAAATACAAAAATGTCGTCCTCATAACTTCGTCTAAGAATTGTATTACGTGTCAAATGTCTAACTACTACAACGACTTCTGAAACGTTGGTTTTTTTGGAGTAATCTCCACATGACTTAGACATACTACAAGTTGTCATAAAAATTGGTTCAATCCGCGAAATTCATTCACCCTGGTTAATGAATTTAATGTGAATCGGATACTAATTCTATAGGCAATTTTGTAAATCGTGTGATGAAAAATTATAATCGCAATCTTGTTATTCGATTATGTAACTAACGGGGAGGAGTGAAGCGAAACCATGCACGTTTCTTGTTTTGTCACATGCATTATGATCTCCGAATCGAGCATGCTTCAAGATAAGTTTTTTTTTTAAACTTTAGCCGCTCAAGCCGCTCAAATACAATCATGCCCCACCACAATCACTTCAAAACTGTTCAAATGTTTATTTCATGCTGCTCCAGTCAAAGGCACTGGCCCAACATTAAAACCGGACATGTTTGAGAGCTTGGTGATCATGATGTGATGTGTATATTGAACTGCCGACATTGCCCTGTGTCTAATTTGCTTTAGTTTGTTTTCAGCTCGCATAGAGAGACTGCTGCAAGCGTTGTTGTCCGTTTTGTCCTAGATGTCACATTGACGTCCAGTGGTGATGGGATTCTACATGTGGTCATTGTGGTCTTTGTTATGTTCTTGCTTCCCTCAATAAATTATAAATGACTTGGTAGTTTGTTTTTGTTATACCAGGGGAAATTGACACGGCTGTCCTGATCCACTCACCCTTTCAGGCCGGAATTTACATTGTCATCTTCATCCACTACAAGCCGCGAATTGCTGTCGCAATTCTCGACTTGTAGTGGATGAAGATGATTTGAAGTGGGTGAGAAGTTTTCATGTATTGGTAAACCAGTTTCATGGAAATATTCATTCTAGATCCCCTAGTTGTAGGAAAATTCAGTCTGTTTTCAGGGATGTAAAAAGATGCTTTAATGCATCGTGAGGGCTTAAAGGGGTAACTACAATTTTTTTTTGGTTGAAGCTCCTTTATATTATTGTTTAGAATTAATCATCAGTTTACGGATTTTATGGATTACAAGCTTTATGTATGAACGTGCTAAAAAAGCAAAGTAAACCGTTGATGAGTCCGCTGTTTTGAAAACAAGAATTTTGTAATAATGCCAACTTCTCGATGTAAAGATTCCGGAGATGGTTATCTTCCTTATTTTGAATATATATGCCGGTCCGGGGTAGGAGAGGGTAGGGTTTGAACTTTCGTACCTGTTATTTCTGACGCCCTCCCTCATTAGATTTTGGATGGATTCTTTCTCGCTCGAAACAAAAACCTACTGCAGTGTCATCGCGCACCATAAAGATACAATTGGTTAATCCTTAATTTTTTAGCTGTGCTATTATATACTGGGCTGCTATTTGCGCAGAAATAAACTCAACAAATTAAGAATGACCTATTTCGTGTAGGCAAACATTTCGATTGCTTTAAATAATGTTGGTGTATATGGCCCCTACTCGCGTGTGTTAGGCCCAACTTTCAAGGTCATGGGCCAGCTGACCAGGATCCCAATAAAAGTCGTCTGAAATGAGCATTATACGGGCTGGGGCGGGGGAACAAAGTCCTTTTTCAGATTAAGCTAAGCTCATTTGTTATGGGTTGATGAATGCCTCACTTGTCTATCGTGCAATTTTTAGCTTGGTTTCTCCATGTATTGCTATGGTGGAAGGTAGTCTGTCAACAACAAATTTTAAGACGCCGAAAAACTTCCATAGGCCGCGACGGGAATGATGAAAAATAATGCACCAATATCCCATGCAGTGCGGTAAAAAACGTGTTTCAGCACACACCAACGTTGCGCATTGGGGCGAAGCGGCCACTGAGGGACGTCAGTCAATGGGTGAACGCGTGGGTCGACTCTTTTTGGCAGTGCAACATGCAGAAATGGGTCCTACGCACTGCTGTGGAAGACTCGCGTAAAGAAAACTGGAAGATACTCCTCTTTAATAACCAAGTAATAGTATATTTCAGTTTCTTGAAACACATGAAATATTAATTGCGAACATCTGTAAATAGCTGATTTCTGTTGCTATGACAACAACCTTCTCATAGACGATAATATCTTTGCAAATTGTCCAGCACGAGCAACATTTGCTTAATGTCGACGTATCGTGATCCAACACAAGTCAATGTGTCTTCACTACAGTACGTACATCCAGTCATTTTTATGTTTTCGTTTTTTATGCATGATTTATTTGAATTTGTGAGACACTGTAATAAAAAGCATATTTTGCTGTTCTTTTTGCTCACTATTAATGCAGAAATTTGTTTTTCCTTTTTGCTCACTATTGCTGGTACATTACTGATAGAAATGTTTCAAGAAACTGAAATATACATTGCTGGTATAAAGGTATCATTGTAGAATTTAAAACTTTTTGTAACGTTTACTGGCATTTTACCACCTTTTCTGGGGCTTCCCATCATTAGATTTCTTGCAATTACTGAATATAGTAATATAGCTCTCGCCTTTAATTTATATGTTTTGAAGAGTCGTGAGCCCTTTTTTTACACAGGTGCCATTTTTATATTTTTGTAAAAAATGAAAAAAATGAGGAAGCTCTGGAAGCCATCATTACGGCCGTTCGGACAGAACTTGGGGAAATCTCAAGAATTGTGATACCCGAGGAAGGCTGGACTATAGTTGCCCAGGGTAAAACCTGGGTAAAGTTTGGTTACCGGCCCATTTGCTTCCTTATGGGGCTAACAAAGGGTAAAAAATGAATTTCTTAGCCATAAGGATGAAAATCCATCAACATTTTCTTCCATGTCCCCCTCGGAACTTTTGAAAAACGTCAAAATCCAAGATGGCCGCCAGCAGCCATTTGAAAAAAATATTTCAGTGATTTTTGCCGTTCTCCATATACAACCGGTTAATCTCCATAAAATCCATTTTTTACCTAGAAAAACCACTAAAAACTATTGTTTTACTTGCCAAAGAATGGTTACCGAATTATGGATATTGACCTTACTAATAAAAGTAGTCCTTTTTGTGGGTTCTGTGAGCGACCATATTTTTCCTACCTTTCACAGTTGATAACAACGAATAGGGACAGATGTCGGGAAAAATATCAATTACTGTAGGTCTGGTATTATTCGCAAAATTTTATTTTTTGCGAATTTTGATAGGACAAATTCGTAAAAAAAATCTGGCAAAAATTATTATGAGCGCTACCTATCATCGAAATCGATAATTCGAAAATTCTAGACTTTGTAAAAAGTTCTGAAATCACAAATTCGCAAGTTAAACTAAACATATATTTTTCGGTTGACCAATCCAATGAAATGTTCTTCTTTACAGATAGATAGATATTTATTGACGACGGTAAGTCTATGCGTCATTAAGAATGAACATATGTACAAGACTATATACAACAGGATTAGTTCGGTAAAATATGCACGCTAAGTTAACTTAAACATGTTAAAATTAAACGACATTATATACTAAAACAAGCACAGGTTAAATAAAATATCAGAAATATTTAAAATAACCTACAGTTAAACAGCATTGTCATGATATTTTTTCCCACACCAAAACCAGAGATAAAATAGCTACTGCATATAGCAAAAAAACCCTCTGGAAAGCGTAGAAACTGAGTAATTACAGAATGAGTGAGAGTATCTATAAAGAAGAAAATAATAATATTAGTTACATATAACCTATTGAAAAACAATCTAAAAAATACATTGACTGACGTCAGCTCGAAACACCAAGATGATTAGAGGAATCACCAGCCGCACCAGTCGCTGATACCACAGTGGTGATCCCCCGACAGCATTGATGATTTCATGAGTGGATGATTAGAGGAATCACCAGCCGCACCAGTCGCTGGTACCACAGTGGTGATCCCCCTACAGCATGGATGATTCCATGAGTGGATGATTAAAGGAATCACCAGCCGCACCAGTCGCTGGTACCACAGTGGTGATCCCCCGACAGCATGGATGATTTCATGAGTGGATGATTAGAGGAATCACCAGCCGCACCAGTCATACTACGCCCCAAACGTTTTATAAAGCGGAGGTACGCGACACGCTCAAGGTTTGAAAACAGCTATAGGTGTATTTTGCAAAGCATATTACTAATGGTCGATGTGTAGATGACATAATATATATAAATTTTTCGTCGTTTGAGAGTGAGTCAAATTCACTGTTGATAGTCAGGGCCCATTTTTTAAAAAGAGGCATTCTTAAAGTTTGTAAGGCATTTCTTAGTAGAATTTGTCATGCAGTTGTTTTCACACAATTCGGATATGCTGTTTCCAAATCCGCCCCATGCCAAGCTCTATTTTTATTTTTTTTGAAAATTGCAAAACAAAATGGCCGCCAAAATAGCAGATGAAGTCTCAATTATCATGATTATACATCATGTCTGGGTGCACAGCGGACACACAAACTTGAATTTCGAGTTCAAGATAACATTTTTGTTTTGAGGAATTTCATGTTCTAAGACTTTCATGTTCTGGTCAACTATCACGCAAAAAATCTAAGATGGCCGCCAATAATATAGAAAATACCATAAAGTTTTTACTAAAAGTCATAGAAAGTTGTTTTTGGTGGCTAAATCTAGGTTCTTAATACCAATAAATCTAGTATATTACAGTAATAACCTCTAACTTTTATATTACATGTAGTTTAAGGGAAAAATCCAAGTTGGCTGCCAATTATACAGCGAGTACTATAACCATTTTTGAAAATGTCGTAGGAAGTTATTTTTGGCGCTTAAATAGTTCTCTGATACAAAAAAATTACACAGCAGCAAAAACTCAACTTCCATGTTACATGTAGTTACGGGGAATGCAAAAAATATGATTATTTAAAACCAACACATTAACTATGAGGAAATTGCACAAAAGTAGCATGTGTTACTTTCATCACTGTAGCTACATAGGCTTGCTGTGTATATCTCAGATTTGCATGAATGCCATCATCTTGCATAATGATAATGCTAGAATAGTAACCCTCATCAATATATTGATCATATATTTGTGCAGCTTTGGAATTGATGTAGCGACTCCTTGATAGGACGCCATTGGCCACTTTCTCGTGGTCCCAATTCACACTTAATCAAAATAAATGTGGTAGTTCTTTAGGTTAAGCAGGAAGCTTTTACACGAGAACTAGTTGCAGTTGTCCTTCAATGAAGCTCCAACCACAATCTCATAGATGTGTATAATATTGTTATCTGGCCAGAGCTGTATTTAATGCTAAACAGGCCTAAAATACAACGGAAACAATATCCACTTTTTGTGGCAGGGGTTTTTGACGAAGAGGATACATTGAAATACTCCAATAATTGGCTTAATTTCTAGTTCTGGGTGTTTATGAATTAATTTAAATGGCTTTCTTTTAGAATTGATGTGCTGGTGTTGTGGAAGCCATTGAGACGGTTGAATGGTACGATAAATATCACCAGTTCTAGGTTTACACAGCTAGGCATTGCTCTGAAGAGAACGTTTCGAAAGCTGAATGAGCAAGTTTACATTAGTTCCTACGACTACCACATTGTCAGTATCTGACAGTTTAATTGCCGTAATAACATTTAACGTTGCATCATGTACGGTACCTCAGTATTTTCACACTTGCATACCAGTGCTCATTGAATAGTTGACTTGCATTGTTCTTTACCAAAAGTGGTGAATTTGAACATTGACCTGAAATTGTATTGCCCTCCTCCCTGATGCTGTTCTTTATCTGTTATATATTCACCTGAGATAACGTCGCAGTCTGCATGGAAATGATTTCGATGTAGGATACAAGTGTCTTGCATATATTATTAGATAATCAATGTTTATTACAAAAGAATATAATAGATAAATAATAAATACTCTGTATGAATAATATTTAATCTCCCATGTCTGGAGGGGATATATAGTTATTAGGGACCTAAATATCTTCACGTCCATGATAATATGATTTCATCACTTTATATATGATAAGAATTATTGTCTTTAACATTGATACCTCTTCCTGCAAATTAGGGTGGTCGCTCCCATACCACATCAAGACACAACTGAGCCTGTTGGGTTATTGTATATTATGTGAGAGTGAGAGCTTATATCTGATTATAAGCATGTATGACCAGAACCTACTGATTCCTCATACATTCTACCATATCACGACCACATCTAGAAAGTTTCTGTATTTTATGTTAATCTTCATATAAACATCCTGATCGGCTACGAACGGTATTATTGCCCAATTACCACATATTCTGCATCATATCTTGTTGCAATAGTGTACCCAATAATCTTTGGTGACTTGTTCATGACACTCTATAGCATTTAGTTGCCAAGACTAGGTTAGTTACTAGCATCTTCTGAAGATGGTGTATGTTCATACTATATTTATAAAATAAATTTATCGTCAGTATTTTCAACATCACCCTAGCGTGTCCTCAACCATCAATCTTATATGCCCAAAACAAATATAAGTCAACTTCTGCACCAAATTACAGATTTCCAATATCGTGTAACTGTATTTTATCATAGTTAATGGTGGTGATATCATCTTTTTCAAGTTAGAGGAGTAGAAATATGTGTAGCCTACATTACGGTTTTGTGTGGATCTCTGAGCCGATGGTTGGGACTTTATTGTTCAATTATGTCTGAAAACTGGTTATCAGCGCATTACCAGGCTTTTGTACGGTATCTATTCTGATCAATAATATAAAAATTATGATGATACTATTATCATGATTATGTAAATTGTTAATCCGATTGAGAGACCTAATTTTTATGTGATGTGAACGTTTTAACCAGCACAATATACCTAGTTACTAGAATCATAATTTGTTAAATTTAAACGACTTCTTGTCTCAATAGGAACGGAACATGTATGTGTGTCATTATTGTCATGGTCATGCAGACCACCTTGATGGATTAGCTTCATGTTTTGCTTAACCCTAGTACAGGGCAGGGCAGGAGGGTGCCACCCGTGGCCAACACACATTTAAATTATTGCTTTCTTCCTAACGGTACTGTAAAAACACGATGCAGGTGGATATCACATAGGCCACATACTAATAGGCCTAGAACGGATATATGTGAGCGACAGGTTATCTGTTGCCGGACAGTGATCAACAATCATAAAATATTTTTTTTCAATAGTCTAAACATTTTTACAACATGCCGGATATTAGTTTGTCTCCCTCGGCTTTTAAATGTGAAAAAATGACTTTATTAAATAAATCATTATTATTACACTGGCCGACGATATGTCGTTTTCCTGGCGCAACATTTGTTTTTTCCCCTATAACTTTGTGAAATATTGATAATAGATGTTATCACGGCTCTGAATTGGTTTCCCGGGTGTGAGAAACCTATATGTAGACACCAGAAACACATCTCTACGCTATTTGGAAGCTAAGTTATAGCACATTGCCTTGCAATGGCGGCCATTTTGGATTTTGTCCTCTAGCGGCCAACGTACAAGGTGAAATTTAGGGGACTTCAAGTATGTTGCTCAGGTGGGTTTTAGTACACTTTCCTTGTAAGCCAAGCCGTGATGTAAAGTTGTGACATTTTTACTAATTCTGGCGGCCATTTTGTTTTTGAATTTTGAGTAGGAAAAACACAAAATATAGCTTGGCATGGGGCAGATTTGGAATCAGCGTTCCCAAATTGTGTAAGAGCAACTGCATGCCAAATTCTACTAAAAAATGCCTTACCAAGTCAGAAATTTCGAAAATGGGCCCAGACTATGAGTAGTTTGCTTTCGGCAAGTAAACTAGTTTGCTGCGTAGCGAAGTAAGAGCAAGTAATTAAAATACTCTTAAAGATAATTTAGGATTAAGGTTTCCTAAGCTGTGACTGTAATTTCTTATTGTGAAAATTGCTTTCCGAGCTTGTTCAGCCAGATACGAATGGTTTTTTACAAATATATTTTTATTATTACTACACCAAAGACCTAAGTATTTATATTTGTCCACTATTTCTAGGGCATTTTCCCCCAGTGTGAAGGAAAAAGAATACTTGGCATATATTTGGTTGTATATCACAATTTTTGTTTTAGCGATGCTTATTATTAGATTCCAAATCTCACAGTACTTATAAAATAATTCAATTTGTGCCTGTAGGTTCTGAAAAGAGGACAATGTCGTCTGCAAATAGGAGATACGCCAGGTATAAGTCTCCTATCTTAAGACCATATTTGGGATTTAAATATTTTCTGAGATCCTGTAGAAATTCGTTGAAAAGTTTGGGGCTTAATACACCTCCCTGCATAACACCATATCGGTTGTTAATAGGCTTGCTAATCTTTCCATCCCATTTAACTCGACTGCTAGATTTATGAAACATAAATTTGGTTGTATTCAGAAATTTTCTGTCGACATTGCGCTGCTGCAGTTTCACAATAAGTGCATCTCTGTTTAAATAATCGAAAGCTTTGGTCAAATCTATATAACAAACGTAGAGCGTTTTTTTACGTGATTTTTGCGTTTCAACGAGATTGTACAACACAAATAAGTTATTTGATGTCCTACAGTCCTTTTTAAAGCCTCTTTGTAGGGGATCATCGTCACAGCACACTAAGTTCTTGTATTACAATCTATTTTCTAGTACAGATTCAAAAACTTTAGCAAGAGAGGGAATCAGATAAACTTTTCGGTAGTTTTGTGCATCTGATTTATCGCCTTTTTTATGAACTGGGTAAATCAAACCCTGCGCCCGGTCTTTTGGGTAATCTGCCGAATCAAAAATGGTACTAGATAAAGTTGTTAGTAAAGGTGTAAAATATTTTATGTCAGAAGAGTAACACTCTATCGGAATTCCGTCAATTCCCGATGCTTTACCTTTTTTATTTTAATTAGAGCTTTCTCTACTAAGTCCTTTTGAATTTTACCATTGAGAATATCTTTGGATATGTCATATTTATATGTATCGATAGGTATTCCTTTTTGAATAATTTTGAGTTTCATACCAGCGTTTTGGCCCGTATGTGGCACACTTTGTTTTAAAAAACAATCATAAAATTGGTGTAATACAATTGATGTATCGCGTCGGTTTTGACGTTGCAAACGTTTCCAGAAACCCCAATAATCTTTAGGATTATTACTACACATCTTTTCAAGATTTAATTTCAAGTTTGTATTATAGTTTCGTTTTTTTCTTTGAATCATGCGTTTGTAGTCGTTGCACAAGGTATGGTAGTAATTGTTGTTATCTGTGTCTGTCAGGTTAGCTCGCTTAGCATAAGTATTTATAGTTTTTTCTAAGCTTATTACATTCGGAATCAAACCAGGCATTGGTTGGCATTTGCTTCTCTGAGCTGTTGTTGGTGTTAATGTTGACTTTTTTGAGAATACCAAAAGATGCATTATTGATCAGATTTTGAATGAGCTCACATATATGATCACTTGATCTAACGGAGGTGGCATTTAATGTCAAATGATCTATTATCTTAATGCACTCATCATTTCGTAGAGATAACTTATATTGGTCAATTCGCGATACATTCCAAATATATTTATGATAAGCTTTATACTCAGCCACATGGTCATAAGCTTTTATAGATTTATTTGTATTGCAAAATGGCTGACCTTTGAGGCTAAGCTCGTTTGGGCAATGATCAGATTCGACTAATTTAGGAATAATTGCAAAGTTTTTTATCATACTAAGACAGTTTGGTTCAAATAGCATATAATCTATTACACTACTCCCATTTCTATTAAAAAATGTAGAATAGCCTCTGTGTCTATCCTGGTAAAGTCTACCATTTGCAATAATAAGACCTGTATTTTTACAAAGTTCTAATAACAGTTTACCGTAGGTATTCGCCTTGGTATCCATGTTATATCGCTGAGAATCAGCTAGGATATCAAAGCTTACAAAGTTTGGCTGACCACCATTAAACACAGTATATTCATCTGTTATAAAGTCCGCTAGGTTACTAGTGCGGGCATTGAAGTCCCCACAAAGAAAAATGTCATGATTGTTTACATATTTACTATATTCAAGCTCAATAATGTCAAAAATATCCTGCTTGATGCCAATATAACTGGAATCTATCGGTGGTACATAAACTACACCAACCGTTAGTTTTTAGTTGGTATTTATATTAATACAGTCTTTAAATATGATCCACACCAAACACTCGTTAACTCTTTTGATTTCAATACGTTTGTTTAACCAATTAGCAATTAAAATAGTAATACCACCAGAAGAGCGCTTTGCTTTTTTATGTCTCACTGTCCGCGCAAAATTATAAACTGTATAATTTGCGAATTGAATAGACTTCTGTGGATCTAACATACTTTCAACTAAACAAACAATATCTTGCTGACAAATGTACTCACATACATGTCTGTTCTGTAACTTATCTGTTATTCCGCGAATGTTCCAGAACAGTATGTTAACACAATGACACTGTTTACATTGGGATCTAGACCTCTAAATCCAAGATGGCCGCCATCGCGATTTTGAAAAAAAAAATATGATACCAAATTAGAACTAGACAAGATACTTATAAGATGCACAATATATCAAATTCCCCCATTTTTGGCGTGACAAATGCAAAAAGTGGTTTAGATTTTTGACTATCTTGACCTTTAAATCCAAGATGACCGCCCATCGTCATTTTGAAAAAAACTAAAGAGCTATAAAAATGCGCACTATACCAAATTAAACTACTTGGGGGATGACAAAATCAAATAAAATGGTTATTTTTAAAGTTTGGGACCATCTACGGGCGCCACCATAGCAATTTAAAAAAACACAAAAATACGATAAATTTGGAACTAAACAAGCCATAAAGATGCATAATATATCGAATTCGACTATTTTTAATGTTATTTATCTTAAAGAATGGCATTGTTTAAAAACATTTGACGCCTCCCTGATGCCCTTTAACGCCTCCATTTCGCTCTTCAGCAATTTCCTGTGCCATTAACACCTCTCCTTCGCCCTTTAGCATATCACAGTCGCTCTTTAGCGCCTCCCTATTGCCCTTTAACGGCTCTTCGTGGACTAATGACACCCCTTCGTCACCCTTCAACAGTTTCCCGTGCTTTTTAACAGTTGTTTGATGCTCTTTAACGTCTCCCGCTGTCATCTAACCTCTCTCATTTCACGCCTCCCCTTTGCCCTTTAACGTTTCACTGTCGCCCTTTGTTGCCTCTCTGTCGCCCTTAAGGTCTCTCTGTCGTCTTTTAGTGCATCTCCGTTGCCTTTTAGCAGTTTGACGTGCCATTTAAGATTCTCTGTCGCATTTAACGTTTTTCTGGCGCCCTCTACCGCTTATCCGTTGGGTCTTTTAACGTTCCTCCGTCGCCCATTAATGCCACTCCGCCACAAGTTCACTGTGTCATTTATAGTCTCTTAGTCACTATGTAAAGTCTGCCAGTCGTCCTTTAAGGCCTTGCGGTCTCCTTTTATTAGTTCCCTGTGACATTTAACGCTACCACCTCTTTGGCCTTTTAACGCCTCCCTATCAACCCTCTCTGTGGCACTTTAAAATCCTTTCCGTCTACCTTTAGCAGTTTCCTTGCCTACTTACACCTCCTTGGTCGCCCTTTAGCAAATTCCCCGCGCCATTCAATCTTTATTCATTGCCCTTTACCTCCTCTCTCCATGTATGCCATTGTAGGAAAAATATTTCCTTTATTTTTTTTAATTTATATTTTTTATGCGAAGCTCTTCCTCATTGACCACCCAACCCTCCCAAGAGAACTCTAGAAAGAATCCAACGGCATGTATGAGCAGGCATCTATGCCATCTATGTTCAATTTTGAAAGTACGTGTAGTTCTAAGTTTACAGTGGTCAAGGATGGGAAGGTACTAAACACGATGGAGAAACATGGAGTCGCCTGAGAAGGTCAAGGGCGACAAGAATGCATTAAAAGAAAACGGAAAGACCTTAAAAGTTGACAGAGTAGCGTTAAAAGGCAACAGAGAATTGTTAAAGAGAGACTGGGAGGCAATAATTGTAATGAAAAAACATAAGTTCATGGCAAAGTGCGACAGAGAGGCATCAAAGGGCGACGGGAAGGCGTTAAATGGCGACGGAGATGCATTGAAATGTGACAAAAACATTGAATTTAGACTGAGGGCCAGTAAAGGGTGACTGAAAGGTACTAAAGGGCGACGACGGAGAGATGTTAGAAGGTGACGGAAAGACTTTAAAAGACGAGAAAGAAGTGTTAATGGGCGACAAAGAGTCGTTAAAGGTTTTCGGAGAGGTATTAAAGGGCGATGGCGAGTCGTCAAAGGGCAATTGAAAAGTGTTAAATAGCTGCAACTGTTGAAGAGCTACGGGGAGACATTAAAGGGAGAATAACATGCGCAGGCCCGTAGCCAATGGGGAGGACGGACTCCCCCCCCTTCCCCTAGTCCCACCAGGGTTCACCTTTAGAGGCCAAATGTGCCTAGAATGTATCTTTGGTGGTTGCAGGGTCTCGAAAACGTACACATAGGTAGAAAAGAGCTCCCCTAATACAGGCTGACTACAGACTTGATGCGGTAATGGGAGGGTTAAAGGGGCGAAGGAGAGGCCCTATTATCTAAACTCAATTCCAATGGGTTAAATAATATTGTTTTAGATTTAGAAGCCAGGATAGTCTTGAATCTCAAAAATACCTATTCCGCTGGTGGCCATTATGAAAAACACCCATTTTGAAAACTTCCCTCAGTTTTGTTCTAAATATTTATAGTTTTATAATCAGCCGAGAAACGAAGGTGCTTCAGAATGGGCATGGTCCTGAAAAATTACTTTGGGAATTTCGCTCGGATTATCATTTCTGTCAGCTTAGAGGTTCAGCATCATGCATACTTAGGCCTATGTAGTTTGGAAACCACTTTACGTCGTTACCAGTGTAAGGATATACCCATGATTGGATCTGGGGTCGGTGATTTATAATGGCTTTAATGGGAGGAAATGTGGATCAGCTTTCATTTTGTGGATCTTGCATGTGAAAAGTAAAAATTCATATTTTACGGGGGCGTCCGACCTCTCCGATACCTATGTTTACAGTCCTGGTAGAGGCTCTGCTCCTTTCATTAGAAGAAATCTATATATTGACATGTTTATATTCTATTGCATACATGTGCACATTGCGTCTATTTTAGATCTCAACTAATTTTAAATTCATAGATCAGAATATACCCGCCCCATCACACCTTGTACAAACGGATCTACGATACAGTTTCGTTTTGTCTTCTTGACATAACCTTCTGTTCATAGGATTGTGTGACAGTAGATTACAGTGTACATTATCTCTGTTGATGGAGATAATGAGATGGTCAGAACGCCAAGTAGCCTATGCCAGTAGTTTCACAATTGCGCTAGTGTCCGATCCTCGTTTCCACCAACAGAGTAGGCCTATAGGCTACATCCAGACCCAGTTGTTCACTTTTGGCGGAACTGATTAATTTCATATTTCTGATAGTTAAGGTTTTGAAATGAAATACGTTTTTCACAGAGGAGGAAGTTTTTCGATCGCCTGATAAACATATTTGGATAGTGGTAGCCATAGATACAATGAATTGGCCAGAAAACTATTTGCCGTAATTAATTCAGCAAATATAATTATAACTACACGCCAAGGAAAACTATCTGGCTCGACAAAATTTCCTGGTCGACCTTTCGAAGAGCACGCGGATATCTAGCGGATTCAATTACACGGTAAATTTCCCATTTAATTTTTGGATTGATTGTGTTTTTGTATAAATTAGCTGATCAAATCACTGTTATTGGAAATAAAATGTGTGTTTAAATATCAAGATTTGCAAATGTTTGGTCTAAAATTAGACAAATATGAGCAATTTTCACTCACTCTAAGTTGTGGGTCGCGAAAGTGAGACAACTTAAAGTGGGCAACAATTCCAATTCTATAACTTTAAGGGTGAACCGTTGTGCTGCAGGAGCCGTATATATCCGGTTTCGAGTAAGTTTCAGAGGAAATCAAATGACACTGAAATCCATAAAATAGTTTGTATAGATGCTCAGTTAATTAAAATGTTAATTTTCACACATGTTTTTTTTTCATAAGTAGTCATATTTTTTGTCATTTGAAGCTGGAAATTGCGTTAGCAATTCCAGCTTCAAATATACAATTAAAACAATCCAGCTGGATAAGGGGTAATAAATCCTATAATTCAATTAAGGAGGTGTATATTTATTAAATATAGAAAAATCGTCATTTAAAGCTGGAAATAGCACAGATGAAGGAAAACATAGAAGCAACCCATTAAGCAGTGATGTTATTCTACACATTGACATTGCTATGCTGAAACATGTAAAATGATTATTAGTCACTTGCTAGATATACAAACTGTTCAAAAACAAAATGGCGGCGCTATCTCCATGTGTACCACAGACCAGAACATCCTTAATTTTACTGTTCTCAAAATATAATTCTATCGTTCCGTGGCTATATCAAATTGTATCATTTTGGTACCATATTTACCAATAATTTTATACATAGTTCGTGTTTATAGAAATGCAGCACACAGTGCAGGTGGCATCATGGAGCATGTTTAGTTATTTAAGATGACGTCCAAGATGGCCGCCAACTAATAGCCAGACTAAGGATATTGCGTCAATTGGTCAATTGTAGCTAAATTTTCATACGTAATAAACTATTTTAACTAGTTTGGCTGGGTTCATCCAAACCCCCTGGGCAATTTTGAGCAATAATTATAATTACAGCCCACTGTAATGTCAATTTATTCATTGTTATAAATGGTGATGGATTGGTGTCAGTACAATACTATGGATTGTTCAATGTGTGTTTTTATTCAAAATTGCATCCAAGACGATCGCCGGCGTATAGATTTAGGAGATTATGTGAACGGTTAATTTTAGCTCTGATTTGCTTTTGTAATGCCTCATTTCAACTATAGTGTGATGGTCAGTGAGTCTATCTAGATCACTCCCAGGCAATTTTGAACAATATTTAACCAGTGCATTTTAGTGTAAGATTTCATTTGGCGACCGGTTCATATGAGGGGAATTTGGTAACCAGTGGTCACCATCTATGTTTGACAGGATTTGACGTCCTTAAAGTGTTTAGCTAAAACATGAGCTCTTTTCTCCCTCGTGAAAATCCATCAATAATGGCATCCAGTGACGTCAATCTGCCCTGCCATAATCTGCCCTGCCTCTTTCAGATTGTTGTAGGTGTCGGTGAGTGATTTGCGAGTATTAACCCTTTAACAGCCAAATTATTCAATTTGAATTTTCACCCACTTGAAGTTGTGTCTCGCTGACGCGATCCACAACTTCAAGTGAGTGAAAATTATTCAGATTTGACAAAATGGATGTCAACTGTTTTCAAATATTGCTGATTGATGTCATATTTTATCTTTAACATATTAAAAATGTGGAATACCTTAACCCGCCAAATTATTCAATGCGAATTTTCACTCACTTGAAGCTGTGTCTCGCTGACGCGATCCACAACTCCAAGTTAGTGGAAATTATTCAGATTTGACAAAATGGAGGTCAACTTTTTTCAAATCTTGCTGGTTGATGTCACATTTTATCTTTAACATATTAGAAATGTGGAACTTAATGTCCTAATAAAAAATAAAAACCCGAATATATGCCACACCGGCGATTAAAGGGTTAAAAAGATATTTAAGCATAATTATTATATTTATTATATTATTTTTATTTACTCTATTTGTTCCGTTGATTTTAGTCATTACAAGTGACGTCTGCATACGTTTCTGGATCAGACCCTTTTATATAATATATCAGATATATTTTAATTGTGGAAAGAGTAAGCAGCAAATCTCTGGCGCTTGCTAAGATACCTGACCCACTAAACTAGTTGTTTACCCCCAAAACATATACTACACGTACCTGTGTACTCGTTCAAGTCACATGTGCCGTTCATGGAGTCTGTTATCCGGTATGTATATAGTATCAAGGCATCATGCTTTGGAAACGTGCAACAAATATGTTCACACGTAAGAAATATACACCTCCCAAACAATGCAGTGATACAACCAATCAGCGGGACCTTACCATAGTCACTGTACCGATACCAATCAAACACCATTAATAATGAATATATTTGAATTGCGGAGGGTGGACTCTGCCTTGAAGCAGCGTTGAACCAACGGGGGCTTTCAGTATTTCACATTTGCATACACTTGCTATATTGTTCAACTCTGGCAAACACGAGACGTTGCGCCGGTGCTGGTGAAGAGACGGACCGACATTGTAGACGTTGGTCCGTCGCTTTGCCAGGGTCGGGTCGATGAGGTGTGTTCGCTGGGGGAGCATCATCATCATGACAATTGTACATTGATATGCCTAAACATCATATTTATTGTTTTGCTTTATTCTGTACTTGTCAGTATAATAAACTAATTGAACTTGAATTTGATACCAATCAATCACCATTAATAATGAATATAATTTGAATCGCGGAGGGTGGACTCGGTATTCGCCAAAATAGCCTCTTGGGTTAAAAGGGTAAAATATTGCTCAATATTGCATGGGACTTGTCAAGACTCCCTAACTGACGACCCCACTAGTTGAAAAGGTGTACTACATAAATATCGAGCTTAATTGACCAACTTATAAAATCGTCTAAGTCTGGCTGCACAGCCGTGGTCATCTAAAAAAATACACAATGATGCCACTTGGACACTATTCAGATTTTGATTCTACACATCATCCCATACTAGAAGCAGCAATAACTTGATTTGGGGTATTTTGGCAAGATTGGTCCCATCGTTGCTGAAGTATGCACTTTATTTCTGTGAACGCGAAGTATATTGTTAAAAATGACATCATTTCTTAATTAAAAAGGTCCACGAGACCTGTTCATGAGACCTGGGGTGATCAAGTATAAATTACTTGAATTTTTATATGCACTTTCTGGTTCATATTACGAAACAGAGTAAAAAGTGAATAATTAGGACTTTGACTTTAATCCTTCCACCCCAGTACGGCCACCAGTGGCGGGTGAATTATGACGTCATTTTTTACAAACATTTTCATTCACAATCCTCTGCTGTTCATATGCTTTTAGTATTATTAGATGGCTAGTGCGCGTTTAAATATATAACATTCTTACCATAATGAATTATACAAAGTGTAATTAGCTAAGCAATGTTAATGTTAATTTTATATTATTTTATCCAAGCCTAGCCCATCCCTACCTTGGCAGAAATTATGGTAATAGCAAGAGTCATGTGACAACTAAGTCATGTGACACTTGTAAACAATGAAAATAACGGACCATGTGTATGCTTTTTCAGGGTTGGAATTTTTTTTAAATGTGCCGACTTTTCTGTTGCTAAGGATGTAGACTTGGCTCATATTTTAGGAGATAACAAATTAGGCTCTGCAGGTTTATAATTCTTTGATCATATATAAGTGAAGATGACGAAAAATGATTAAGAAAATAAAAATATTGAAATGAACGACAGGGCTTTTTGGGTCGACGGAAATAGCTCACATAACAATAAACAGGTGCCCGCGTTCAAAGTAGTGCGGAGTGTGACAGTTGTCCTTGGCGTAAAGATGTTTATCCGGGGTGCATATAAATAATTTAATAATTAACGCATGTACGTTGGCTATAATTATAATCTACATTCATTTTTCGTATTATAAAACTACATTGTACATTTCCTTTATAGGTTTGCAAAATTTATAGGGTTTTTTAATGAAATGCGTTAATAATCGTTGCCACCTATGCCACACAGCAACAACGGTCATTATTCTTCATTGGCGACCATTTGTATAATATGCTTCGTCGGCCATATTACAATTGCATAAATGTGTTTATCTAATTATACTAAACTGATTTGAGCTCATGTAGCATAGATATATACAAAATACTGAAGATTTTGTATTGTTGCTATGGAAATCCTTTCTAGGGAGTGAGGGAACGTTTTCAATTGACCCCCCTGAGTGTTGCGCATGTGCGTAAAATATTTCATGTGTATTGAAGTAAAACAGTAAAAGATAGTAGGATATGTGTACTGCGTTAGCATTTTTATTTTTAAAAAGTGAAAAAAAGTGGGCGTTATTGATCTTGAATTTTTTTCACACCCAGGCGACCTATTAAAGTAGGCTACTTTTGTTTTGTTGCCAAGATTCGTCATATTTATTCCACTGAATTACACTAGCACTTGCACTAATACGGATTTTTAATGCCAGAATTTAAACTAAATGGAAGCCATTTTGCATTGTGCTTATATCTGGATGCTAAAAAGGGATTTAAAAAAATTGCATCCACCCTTAATATGACCACTATTTATCATAGTATATGTCTGACATGGATGTAACCTCGACAGAGTACACTATTCTATTTTGTCTGTACTTGAGCCCTAAAGCCTTACCCAGCAAGCAAAAAATGTTGCATAAGATTTGCACAACGTCGGCCCAACGTCTTCGACGTTGATCCAACATTGTACAAATGTTATACAAATGTTTTGTGTTTGCTGCGATAGGCTCCGCATGCTGAAGATGCTGACCAGCAGAAGACGTAAGCTTTCGACCCCGGCAGACAGTCAGTTCGCGTACCAGAGTAAAAAGTTACGGACACGTGAGGTTGCGGATCTACTGGAGAAGAATGCTGGAAGTGGCGGTGTGGTGGTACGCGTCATCGCGGACAACGCTCTGTACAAACACATCTACTCATCTCAGGTACGCTATGGCAGTAAACACGGTGCACGGTAATGTTGGTTTAACGTTGGACCAGCGTCGAAGACGATGGACCAACGGTAAACCAACATTATTTTAATGTACCATGTTTGTCAGTCCCGCAAGCACGGTACATTGACATCATGTTGTTTTAACGTTGGACGAGCGTCGCAGATGATGGACAAACGTTAAACCAACATTATTTCAATGTACCATGTGTGCTGGGATATGTCAGCCCAGCAAACACAAGCCAATGTTGATTTAATGTTGGCCCAGAGTCGGAGGCGATGGCCGACATTGAATCAACATTGGTTCAATGTCTTAACAATAGATATCGGTGCCGCATATATTCGGGTTTTCATTTTTATTAGCACATTGAGTACCACCTTTTAAACATGTTAAAGATAAAATGCGACATCAATCTGCAATATTTGATAACAGTTGACCTCTGTTTTGCCAAATCTGAATAATTTTCACTCACTTGAAGTTGTGGATCGCGTCAGCGAGACACAACTTCAAGTGGGTGAAAATTTCGCTTGAATAATTTGGCGGTTAAAGGGTTAAGAATGAAATGAGTGTTTAAACATCAATATTTGCAAATGTTTCCTCTCAAATTAAACAAATATGAGTATTTTTGACCCACTTGAAGTTGTGGGTCGCGGTAGCGAGACACAACTTCAATTGGGTACAAAAATGAATTATTTTATTTAGCGGTTTAAGTGTTAACATACAGTAAAAAAATTGCAGTTCAAGTTTTCTGTTGGTGCAGGAGTTTCTGGTCGTTGGGGTCGAGGAACAAGAACGCATAGTTTTCCAGGATTCCTGCAAGCGTTTTATCAGCGTGGCCCTGGACTACCATGAGAAGATGCGTATAATACGCTCTGATGATTCAGGTGGGTCTCTGGGCGCGTGTTCGCATCCCAGTCATCAAGTTAATGTTGGGCCTGCGTCGAAGACGGTGGGCCAACATTAACCAAATATTTAGTCAATGTTTTCACGGGGAAAACTGTACTGTTAGATGCTAACAATAAATTTATATTATTTGGTCTTATTCACACTAATCCATGCATATGTATATATTTTGGACAGGGTTAACCCTTACAGAGCTGGAATCGAATTTAGACGTAAGAATCTGACGTCTGCAGACGTCAAATTCCGACGTCTAAAGTCGACCCCCCGCACTGTGAGAGTAAAAAGATTTGTAATGGTCGTATACCCATAACATAGGTACACAAATGAAGCGCAAAGGACTAAGTAAGATATTTATGATGATTTCAAATTGAAAAAACCCTTCGGTTTCCATGGTGTTTACTAACGTTTTTCTGCGCTTTAAGGATTTACTAATGTATTCACACGATATTGTAAGGCATATAACTCAATGTCTCCAATAGAAGGACACACTTTCGTCGGCAAAAAGAATATTGCATCGAGATATATAAAATCTTTATGGGACGTGATACAACGAAATCAGGCAGAATACGGCCAAAATTAGCGTGTATCAAGATTTACATACATATTTCCTTCATTAACATGACTAACGGTGTGATTTGGAAATAGTTTTGCTGGATAGAAAAAAGTTTTCCATTTAAAAAAAACAAACTTGTAAGTAATCTCTCGGGGTGATTTGTGCACATGGTATGCGGAAATAAGGCTTGTTTAAAATGGAAAGATCAAGTCGAAAGGTGAAATTATTTTATGCTACATGTATTTGCATCTTTAAGAAACATTTACCACAAACTTCTGAATTCTAAATGCTCATACATGCATGTTTGTGTATTTTGTGTTCACACATGCATGTTTATGTATACTCTATTCACACATGTATGTTTACAGAAACGGAACCTACTAGTCTGAGGAATGTTAGAGACGTCCTCACAAAGAACAAAAGGAAGTTGACAGTGGTATTTAACGAAGATAAGAAAATCAGATATCGCCGCGACAAACCTGGAGTAATGAATTGGCAACATTTCGGCACGATGTGTACAGTGACGTCATACAATGTACGACATCTGGTGGCTTATCAGATCACCTCCAGCTCCAACATAAGTACGGGACCAATAATTATATTATGACATAGATAAGAATATGTAATCATATCGCACACATCACTTACGGTGCCCCATTATAAATACTGTATATCTGGTAATATTCACGAGGTTTTAATTTTCACGAATTTCCCGAGAAGGACAAAAAGGACAAGGAAAATTATTATTATAGCGCTACCAATGAAAAATGATAATTCGCGAATTATAAACTTTGTCATCAAGTCACAAAATCTGAAATTCACGAAAATTTAAACACGCGAAATTACCAGATCTACAGTACAACTGTAGTATAGCCTAGATCTTGTTGAAACGGTATATTCGGATCTACGAATCTGCACAGTTGTTCGTCAAAGGGCGTGATTTAAAATGACCTATGTGACTCCAATTAACCCAATGTAGCCAATGATCGACTTAAGATGATCCAATGCCCCAAAGAGTTCCTGTTGAATCAATCTGACGTTTGTATAATTATTATTGTTTGCAGAGATGCTGAACATAAGCAGTTGTCCCATTTTTTTCCCGGTGTTTATGGAGTTGCAGTTTGTACAAGCTAAGGACGTGCAGTTTGATCCCGACTGCGTGACTTCTCTGCACGACATTATCACGAGTCTGATCCCCACCATAACAGAGAAAAGCACACTAAAACCACATCAAGGTCAGAACCCAGGAAACACGAGGCATTGGCCCTATGTTGGGCCAATGTTGGCCGACGTCGTAGTATAAATATGTATAAATATGATAACCCTTCCCAGCAAACACGAAACATTTGTATACATTTATACAATGCTGGTCCAACGTCAAAGACGTTGGGCCGGCGTTGTATAAATATTATATAAATGTTTTGTGTTTACTGGGTTGTGTTATCAGATAAATTTTTACCCACTTGAAGTTGTGTCTCGCTACCGCGACCCACAACTTCAAGTGGATAAAAAATGTTCATTGCTTACAATTTGAATCAAACTATAAAGGCCTCTGCTAATCTGGGAATATAATGTTCATTTCTTCTCTATCTAATTGAACTTGTTTGAAGGATAAAAAGGCGGTTAACGGCCATTACTGCTCTGCAAAGGCAAAAGGCAGTATCTGCTTACTTGCCTTTTGCCTTAGCACAGCAGAATGGATGTGATTAAATCATAAAAAGCTAATTACGTATATAACCGTTTTTATTTATAAATCCTTCCAACAAGACAGTATTCAATTTCATCAATTAAAATCAAACATTGGGGAAATGTAAGATTGATTTGCAGATCTGTTGTTGGTGACCTGATCATACCCCACGTGAATTACATTAATAATGTATTAAAGTGGGTATTTGATTTATCTATCTTATGAACATTGGTGTTTCATGCATATCACCACCGACAGTGAATACATTTCAAAAAATGATGATAACTTAAAGAATCACCAGACGTAAATAAATCGTACATATGTGACCTGATCTGGTGAAATGAGTCGTAAGTCGCACTTTGAAAAACGATGGTAATGGGGCCATTAAGAGATGAAATGGCCTTGATGTGATGTATTTTCAATTGTTACACAATTTTTATTTTCATATCATTACTTTTGAATCCTAAAATTATGTGCCATAAAAGCTGATGTACACCTTGATAAAAAATATTTCAAATATATCTGTTCTTTTAATTTTAGTCTCAATTACACTCCAATCAGTGATACAGTTGTGTGATAAACCATATTAAAGGCAATTTTGTGTAGATTCACGATGAGTTATTATCTCCAATGTTTAAATATGCGACTTACGACGCATTTTGCCAGATTAATACATAGCTTAGATAAGCCACTATGCATAAATGACGTTAGTGATGAATGATGTGTTTTGTTTCACAGAGATTTATGTGATAGAACGTAAGGTGGAGAAATGGGAGTTTTGTCAGCCTGTGTATCTGCAGGTGGAGGACACACGTCTAATGTTGGGAGCACAGTCATCTGCCGCGTGTACTATTACTGGAGGACAACCACAGAACACAGATTATCTGTGGGTAGACACTCCACCTGAATCTGAACAGAAGCCTCCAAAATTACCTACTTATTCGTCCCCAAAGCTGGCAGTACCTCACACTCCTCCTGTCTGTGACTTCATAACACCCACACCCAAATCAGTGTTTGATAACAATCCACAGAAGACAGATAGGCCTATGTTAACTTTCAAGAAGCCATCTGGAGCAAGAAGTTTATCTACTGACAGTGCTAACTCGTCTCTTCGTGCTGTGACCGCTAGTGGTGACGTGTCATCTCTGTCATTAGTGAATAGCAGTCCTTCTGCAATAACCAACCGTACACCAGAGCATCACAGCAAATTTACCAGTATAGCTAAAACCTCACCAAAATTACCTGAACATCAACCCTCCACTCAGCATGAAGCAAGTTCGTGTTTCCAGTGGCCACCTGCCCCAGGCGACACACTTCGTATTGCACAATCACCTGTTACCAAGAAACCAATTGAGAATACGGATAAAAAGGAATCAACATTTTATGTGAATCTGGGTAAAGATTCACCTCCACGTCTTCCTGAAAAAGAACGTAATGCGTCCAACAGATCTCCAGAAGGGATGGCATCTGAAGACTCTGCACATGGTTATATGAAGCCCAAACGCATGTATGAGAACATTGGATCATGGATGGACTATGATGAACCACTGTACGCGAACACACAGTCAGTATCAATGTATGGAGCAGGTGCCGCGAACACGCAGTTACTGGCAGGTGACATAACAGGTGCCACGAACGCACAGTTATTGTCAGGTGACAGATCAGAAAGGCCTACTGCGAACACACTGTTACTGCCAACTGGTACAGCAGGTGAATACGTGAATATTTCTGAATGGGTTACATTTCCAATCACGACGAAAACTTATAGCAAAGCTGACGGTCAATGTGCTCACCCAAGGCGTCTAATTAGAGATATATACAGCTCATCACCAGGTAGTAAAGGTCAATATTTAGAGTCAGAAGGAGCAGTTACTAGAAGCGAAACACCAGTAGAATATCAGAAGACGCATGGCAATGACATTACAGACAAACGTGTGTCCCTAAAACGTGGACTCTCTCTTAAAAATGGCGTTTTGGCCAAGGAACTCTACATAGATCGTCATTTTGCTCAACATGCCCAGTCGAAATCAGTTATCACACCACAAGTCGTCGATAAGAACGGCACATCACGTGCCACGGATAACAACAATCTTGGAAATGATCACCACGAGGAACCTGTGGATGGACTGTCAAAACAAAGTGCTCTAGACGATGCTATCAAACCATCACGTATAAGATCAAACACAATGCCAGACTCCATGACTGACAGAGAAAGAAGCTCATCATACATGTACAAAGATTTCCTCCTTTCACAGAAGAATAAAACACACACCTTAACTCCGGCAGATGTCAGTGAAATCCTCAAGAAGATTGATTTACCGCACTTTGTTAACGAGTTCTTAAGAATTGGAATAGATGGACGGGTGTTATTTTCAATGGGACGAGCGAGTCTTCAGAGACTAGGCTTTACTGACCAAGAATCTGATCGTCTGCTCTCGTTTACTCGTCAATATTTATTTAATATCTTCAGATATAAATCAATATCTAGCCAACGTGATGAAACAACTTCTAATAAAAGTAAACCACAAAGAACCAGAGCAAGTAATGTATATGATGGTGTTTGTGACTCTGGTACCGCCCTGAAAAGTACTGATGATGTAACATGCCTGACAAAAAGAGAGGAGGATGGTGTTGATACCGACGACATCAGAAATCACGATGAAGTACCCTCAAAGGCTAATGTCCAAAACATACAAGGTGATGATGATACCACCCTGATGAACCGACGTGGTGTTGGCTCTGTACATATAAAAAGACTTAGTGGAATACGAAGTGACGCAAATCAAATCAACAATCTAAATGAAGTACCGCGGCAGGTACGTATGCTTCAAACACCACAGAAAACTGGTACTAAACAAATTACCAATGTTAGTGGGGTACCAAGAAACGTGTTTACCTTACCAGAGTCAGAGAATGCTGATACATCACGAATTACCCATGTTAGTGGGGCACCAAGAAACATATCTGCCTCACAACCACCAAAGAACGCCGATACAACACGAATTAACACTAATGTCAGTGGGGTATCAAGGAACGTGTGTACATTGGCAGCACCATCGAATACCAATACGACACCAAATACCAATGTTGGTGGTGTACCAAGAAACGTGACTACTTTACCAACTCTACGGAATTCCAATACGACACGAATTACAAATGTTAGTGGGGTATCAAGAAACATATTTACCCCAGCAGCGCCACAGAATGTCGATACAACACAAATTACCACTAATGTCAGTGGGGTACCAAGGAAAGTGTGTACATTAGCAGCACCACCGAATGCCAATACGACACCAAATACCAATGTTAGTGGTGTACCAAGAAACGTAACTGCCTCACCAGTACCATTGACAGGAACCACCAATGTCAGATGTGAACCTAGATACTTGAGTAATATGATGCCAGTTCGCGAAGCAGGTAGGAGACCTATCATCAATGTGACAGGTGTACCTAAAAACGTGAATAATGAAGCATATAGGAGAGCGAATCCTGACATCACAATGCCACCTAACAGCGTGAGTAATATAACACCAGAAGCAGATAGGACACAGAACAACAGTGGCGGCTGTGTACCTAGCAATGTGAAAACCTCTGTTGGTACTACACGGATCACCAGGTTAAGTGACGTACCAGAAGACATCACGTTCCTCACCTCTCAACAGGTCATAAAGTGCCTTCAGCTGCTGAACTTAGAAAAACACACGGAATGTTTCACTAAAAGGCGAATAGACGGCTTCTTGTTGAAGACCTTGACCGCCCCCATGTTAGCAGAGCTAGGCTTGACTCAGCTTGACGCTCATTTTCTCAACATGTTTCTCAAAGGATGGAGGCCTCACAGCAGCTAGGCGAATACTTACCCCTTAAAGGGCTAATCAAGTCCATACCCAGCAAACACGAAACATTTGTATAACATTTGTACAATGTTGGACAAACGTCGAAGACGTTGGGCCGACGTTGTACAAATGTTATACAAATGTTTTGCATCTCCAAACAAGACAATGTTGAGGAGAAGTCAGCAATAAACTGGCTAGATTATCAATTCACGTTGGATTCAAATTCCCCGAGCCAGAACTGCAAGTTGATAAAAATTTAAAACTTAAGTTTTTGTCAGGGTGTTAGCGCTGCTTAAATATTGCGAAATGTTTTGTGGACCCACTTCCAGTGTAATTTATCGTTTGTTTCTACATGCAATAAACAGTGCTGTTTTGATTATACTGTTGTATAGGAATCACTTCTAGTATAATCAGATATTAGTTATTACATGGACATCTTCGCACCTGAACACTCTGAGCCAGCACCTCGAAGAACAAGACCAATTGTATACAAACTAAGCTAAGGAGTGTTTTTTCATAAATGTCTTAGTTACCTGTTTCCGCTTCATTTGAATACCTATGTCATGGGTCTAGGGTAATTATATCAAATTTTACACTTTCCGTGCGGGGATCGACTTTAGACGTCAGAATCTGACATTTAAAGTCGATCACAGCTGCCTCCCGTGCGGGTTCAAACTCCGAGAGAGGCAGTTTTCAGAGAAATATCATGTTACTCTCAGCTCAACGTTGGACATTATTTCGATGCTTATGTCATTGGGCAAAGCACTTTACCATCAAATGTTTCACTTGACTCAGGTGAAAATGAGTACCTGGTAGGACAGAGATTACAAAGGTTTACCCAGGGTTCACCACAGTAATAATAATTATTCAAAAAAAAAATCTTGATTTTTTTATTTTTATTTATTTTTTTTATATATTTTTTTCAGTTTTATTTTGTGGTGTCCTTCCATTTGCGTTTTACAGATGGCTAAATGATCGATTTTGTAATTTATTGGCTTTTAGTATCAGTTGTTCATCAGATGTTTTTTTGAAGAAAATACGTGCCAGATATTACTTAGTGGGCAACCACACATGCTGCAAATATTATTATGTTAATATTTTTGAGACAACAACCAGATAAAATTTTTTCTGTGAGGAACCCTGGTTTACCACATGCTGACTTAGCAAATATGAGACGTCTCATGTTTGCTGCGGAGTCTGCTCCTAAACAAGATGTCCACCATCACCATGCAGTCCAGAGGTGACACCTGGTGAATGACCAAGAATTAACAAGTATGATGGCCCAGCCGATGATACCAATGGAGTACAAATATTAGTGGCACTATTTTAATGAGTTCCCAACAAACAAGTTACGTTCAACCAATGCTGGTTCAATGTTGGGCCAGCGTCGCAGACGCTGGGCCAACATTGTACCAACGTTGGGTGAATTTCTCGTGCTAGCTAGCTTGTGTCTAGTTTACTGGGCAATAACTGATGTTCAACATATACAGCACCGGCCATGTGGTTGTTTCAGTGAGTTAGGATATAAGGTTTTACTCATTTTCCACCATTGTGTTATATACTATACTGCCCTGAAAAAATACAATGAGCATTTACGGGGAAAATCAGCAGGTACCGATATTTGCCTTTGTACGGCAGTATGTGCAGTATAATACACTAGAACACTTCATATAGTTTTTTTATGATTTAAGAATGAAAGCTTTTTATACATCCAGAGAGAATGTATAAAAGGGCATATATTTATGTGGAAGATTTTTCTGCAGATTAAAAATATATTAGCATTCAGATGTATGCCCTGTCGATATTATAATCTTTAAGCGGTGTATAATGTCTTAAGAATTAATTATAATTATGTTAAAATAAATGAAATTGTAACGATATGGTGGGGTATAACCTGGGCGCTATGTATATGAGCTAAAAATGTCTATTTTATAGTTTATTTAGCCTGGTGTTTGATCGCACTGTTTCATAATGAATGCGTCTATGAACACTAACATTACTATGATTCACGGATTTGTTCATCTGTATCCGCTAAGCACGGTTATCAACATCAATTGTTCTAGTTAGCAGCCTATCTGTATTGTCAAAGCCTAATAAGAGAGAGGTGTAAAAATTACCGATTCACAATACAAATATTACTGCTGCTTTTATGATTCGACTACTTTAAGTAATGGATATTTGAATTATGTAATCATTTACTTAAATACATTATCCTAGTAACCAGGTAACTATTACATTTCTTCTAGTTGTATATTCATGAGACAATATTTTTTCAATAAAAGACTAAGATAATAAAGTTAATTCGATCTATTTTTCGTGTTCTTTATAGATAGACAGATAAATGTTTTTTTTTGCATTCTATAGTAATACTTATATATAATTGTATAGTAGTACATTTGTAATCATACAATAGTAACAATAATAATAATAATAATATATCATCGAACACGAGACGTTGGCCCGATGTTTGTTTAATGTTGGCACATCGTCTTCGACCGTGGTCCAGCATTAAACCAACATTGGGTCAAAGCCTCGTGTTTGCTGGGATTATACATATACCAAGCGTATATATACGTCAAATAGAATTATCAGCCGTTGCCGTTGTAATTAAGAATGAACACGTTATGAGGATGACTATATCGCCCCCTTGGATATGAAAGGATGTATCTGCCACTTTGTAAAGTGGCAGATACACCCTTTCATATCCAAGGGGACGAAATATTTACCTGGCACTACTGATTATAATTGTGGTCTTATGATCCCAATAATAGTGTATTCCGCACCAACAACGGTGATAACACAATCACTGTTATTGGAATGGGAAAATGCTCTGAAGAGCGTAGATATCCTAGTAAAACCTTTATATTATACATACATTGATATTGCTAAAATCATAATATTAGGTTTAAATACGGGAGCGAGACCTCCAGATTAACATATTAACCTGCAGCCGGGCCAGGAGGGGGCGGCACCTCGTCTGTCAACACCTGAGAATAGACATCAGAGCCCTCCCAATAATCACATTACTAGGGTTTTGACACATTATAAAATATGTTTCGTACCAAAGAAAGAGCTGCTATCCCAGCGAATTAAAATGTCGCTCAGATTAAATATAAAACCCGAAACAGTATCAATATTAATGATATATGCATGTGAATATGACCCACAATTGTGATTTTTATAATAAGAAAAAGTAGTATTTAAATTGGAAATCGGCTGAAAATTATGTAAAATATTCTGGTGGTTCTTTTTAATGATGCAAACAAAATTGTTTAAATTGCGGCCTAATTCTCATAAAAGTCTTTGAAAATCCACTTTTACATCACATGTCACATAATTATGAGCTAAAATATAACGCATTAGTAAAATATGGGTGAATGAATATCAGCTAAGCCTATTTAAATATTCAAACTACACTTAACGCCGCCCAGAATTATTATTATTTCAATTGTTAGCAGAATATACAACGCGGCCTGAACATTATTGCGTAGAAATAATTGGAATTTGAAGATAACGATTTTTTTTTAAATATATAGTCCAATAAAACTATAGGTATAAAATTTGTGATTGTTATGACAATAAACATAAATCAGCATTGGTTCAACATCTCGTGTTTGCTGGTTTGTTCGATATGAATTAGAATACTGGTTTAGCGTTACAGCTAACGCCACCTAGTGAGTGACAAACCTCTAGACAATATTTTTGGATATAATTTCTGATATAATGCATGAAGTAAAATAGATGCGTTAATATGTTAAATATTATGTCTTGGTTGTGCTCATTTATTTCTATAATAGCGTAAGGTTATGCCTATATTAAGAAGCACAGTGACTATACGCCTGTTCTGTTTTTAATTTCACATTAGCTAGTTACATAATCAACATTATAATAAGAATGTTATTTAGCAAAACCTCTCATAACCTTAAAATTATGTACTTCTCTTTATCACAGGCTCGTTTGTTTTATCAGTAGTTTCAGTGAGTATGTGTGGCCTATGGATGGTCATGGGTATAAATCGTGTGCATATATAGCTGATAGACCGATTCACAATAGTATTTGCATTATTATTATTATCATCATATATAATATCAAATTATGGAAGCACTTAATAAACTTACACACACTACACTACATAATTTAAGTTAAGGCAAGTCAAGTACAATTTATTGATGTGTCACCCACAATTTATTTAAAAAAAAACTTTACAGTGGTACAAATAATTATTGTGGCCAGTCAGTTCTGATTTATGAGACACTATCAAATAACATAGCATTAAAAAACATTTTGTTAAATATAATATAAAAATTATGTAGGCTGTATGTTCAAAATTAGCATAGGCATGGCCCGGACGGTACAAGGTTCCTGAAGCCAAACCTCCCCTCCCCCCCCCCCCCACAACAGATACTTGGTATGTATGTGGGACCCCTCTCCACATATCCATATGGAAAACAACCTCTAAGAACCCCCGTTCTCAAGAGTGTACAGCGATCAAATACGGATGAACAGATAGTAATCATGATAATACCATGCGCTCGGGTCATACCCAGTACAACGTGTGAAATAAAATAATATATTGTTAATCATGTTAAAAGTTAATAATTACTATATTTTATGTGAATAATTTATGCTCCCTTCTCTAGAGCATCAAGTGACAGGCTTTTGCTGAATGACGCCCTATATTTGAATTTGACATTAAATAATTAAAACGGTCGTCCATAGACCATTTTTAAAGCATATCGTGACTAGGTTGAGCTTAAAAAACAGCTAATTTCGTAAATCCGCATAAAAATTACACGACATCGGGAAATGCTTTTCAGTTCTATTGACCCTGAAACACAAATTAAACAGATTCTTTAGTCGACAGATAGGGCGGGGGCCCTAGGGTAGTGGTTAGCACCGCCGCCTTTCACGCCAGAGTCCGGGGTTCGGTTCCCGGTCTCGGCGGTTTGAAAGAAACAAAAATGTTTCTTCCCCATCCACGTGTGAATGTCAGTATTGTGGGGAGCCTCCGTGACCGAGAGGTAGCGTGCTCGGCCTCAGACCGCCAGGGCTCGAACTTCGAATCCTGTGTCTGGAGGGCAGTGTCATCTCAATCATCTCACCATCCTCAGGAGGTTTTCCTGGCCCAGTTTAGCCTATATGTGCACAAAAGTGGCCTAAAGCCCGATTCATTTCATTTCATTTCGTCGACAGATAACTGTGAATATCGCCCAGTCTCAATGTGAAGTGGAGCTACACCACAACGCAAAGAGGCTAGGGCTCTCCGCTTGCTTAATTTTATGTTCATGCTAAGGTAAGACTTTTCGCTAAAATCAGTTTTAAAGGTGCGATAAGTCCGGCTTTTATTCTCTCACCCGTTGCGGCACAGGTCATTCCAGAGCTCGCTGTGCCATTTTTGTTCAATATCTTCAAAAACACAAGTATCCATATATATTGAAGAACTTCTGTGAACCCAGGGCAATAAATTTTGATCTCACTCACCCTGAAACACTAATTGTGTTTATTTCTTCGGGCAGCAGCTAAATTCCAGTTAAACACTTTTTTGGTTAGTCTATTCTGACACATACTGTACACAGTAACCTACACAGACGGGTTACATTAAAAGTTTGTTTATAGAATTAAGGTGTTTTCCACCCCAATTCAGCTAGATAAGGACTGTGCCTACGCATCCTAAAAAAATACTCGACACGCCCGGTGTAACACCCCAGATTACATCCCCTTGAAACTATACCTGGGTAGATTCTGGGTTCTCAACACATTTTTCAACAAATTTATATGTGCGACCTTCCCAGAATCTATTCCTCCCTCCCAGAATGTACCCCCCCCTTTTTAGCAACTATATGCGACCATCCCAGATCTACCCCACCCTCCCAGAATATACCCCCTTTTCAATAACTATAATATTATGCGACAGAATCTACCCGTCCCTCCCAGAATCTACCCCTCATTTCAACAAATTTATATGTGCAACCCTTTCAGAATATACCCCCCCCCTCTCATAATACCCCCCTTTTCAACAACTATATAAGATCCTCCCAGAATCTACCCCTCCCTCCCACAATATACCCCGTTTCAACAACTATTATATTATGCGACGCTCCTAGAATCTACCCCTCCCTCCCAGAATATACCCCTTTTCAACAAATGTATATGTGCGACCCTCCCAGAATCTATCTGTCCCCCCCAGAATATACCCCCTTTTTCAAAAACTATAATATGCGACGCTCCCAGAATCTACCCTTCCTTCACAGAATATACCCCACTTTTCAACAACTAGAATATTATGCGCCGCTTCCAGAATCTACCCCTCCCTCTCAAATATACCCCCCCCTCCCATCAACTACAATATGCGGCACTTCCAGAATCTATATACCCCTCCATATAGCCCCCTTTTCAACAAATGTATATGTGCGACCCTCTCAGAATCTATCTGTCCCTCCCATAATATCCCCCCCTTTCAGCAACTGGATGCGACACTGAGGTATACTTTAGGATCTACCCCGGGGTAGAATCTGGGACGCCAACAATCTATCCGGTTATAATCTGTGAGGGGGTATATTTTCAGACTTTACACCGGTTATGAACAGCATTTATACAACTATTTGTTTTAAGCCCCAATTAGTAATAGTAGCTGAAACATATTCAAATATGGAAGATATAGTTGGCATACACTTTAGACCGCTCTTTACCAATCCCTCATATCATGGGGATTTATTGCATTTCATCCGAAACTATGAAGCTGTTACCACGGCCAAAGAGAAATTACGGCCGTTCATTTTTTATGGTTGCTGCACCACGTCTGTGGAAGAATTGACCTTTAGACGTACGAGAAACGAAATCAGTCACAATTTTTCGAATTGTTTTCAGAAGACACCTTTTCACATTAGGCCTACCACTTTAACCCGAGCATCCACCGATGAACTCTAGTTCGGACAATAGACCTATAACAGGACGCAGATTTTATCCCAAAGCGCATTTGAGTCTCAATATTATAGCGTCACCTTCGATATGAAAGGGTTTAACTGCCACTTCACAAAGATACACTTTTTCATGTCCAAGGTGGCGATATATGTGGATCAATACATTTTCTGAGAGAGAAGGTGAAGCAGCGGGTCTGACATACCCTGGTTGACAAAACTATCAGTACGTCCATTTATTGATTTCTGTTATATTCACCAGGTGTCGCTTACTGGTGTTGGAAGTCGTTCCTCAATTAGTCCATGGGCCAGATAGGGTTACCGTGCCCCCCCCCCCCAGGACAGTCTGAGACCAAGTTTTTTTTGCTCCTTGGACCTCCCCCGATATCAAAAGTCGATGCCATAAAAAAAAGCTGGGATGGACTACCTGTTTCGGGCCATTTTCAAAATGGCCGCCATCGAAATCTGGAAATCACGTTTTGTGCCATAACTTGAGCTCTGCGGCAGTTAGAGTCACAAAATTGGTGTCTATGCATATGTTTTTGGGGGTGAGGAATTCAATTATACCAATAAAAAATGTTTCTGTCTTGTGGAAAATTTATAAACAGCTATTTAAACGTATTTTTCGTGCATTTTCGGTCATTTTTTGTGTTAGTCCACGGGACAGAGAGGGTTACCGTGCACCCTCCACCCATAAAAGTCTGAGACCAAGTTTTTTTGCTCATTAGCCCTCCCCCAATATTTAAAGTCGATGCCATCAAATAAAAGTCGGATGGACTACCTATTTTAGGCCATTTCAAAATGGCCGCCATTGAAATTTGGAGATCACGTTTTGTGCCATAACTTGAGTTCTAAGGCAGTTAGAGTCACAAAATTGATGTCTATACATATGTTTTTTTTTTGGGGGGGGGGCGAGGAATTCAATTATGCCAATAAAAAATATTTCTGTCTTGTAAATAATTTATAAACAGTTAAATAAACGTATTTGTCGTGTATTTTCGGTCATTTGTGTGTATTTTAGTGCGAACTCAGACTTTAAAATAAGATTGGAAGTGTTATTTTATCCCGTGAATAATGGGCATAACAGTGTTGAAAATTGTAGATAACAATTTAACTTTGCTTATGACAAGCATGATAAATGAAAAAAACTTAGTGTAGAAAATATTAAAATAACAAGGTGGTTACTGTTCCATGAACCGATTAGAAGTACATGTAATCTTCATCTATATTATATCTGACCAGCAGCTGAGTGGAACATTTCCTTCTAATACTTTCACACAAGATCATATCGCCACTTTAAAATTTAAAACGGTACTACCCATTTAAAAAAGTTTCTAACATAATAGTTGCCATGTCATCAAATTCTTATAGTGGTGACAACAGAAATGGTGGTTAAGCGGTGGTAAAGTCCTTGTTCCACCAGAATATGAAATGTGTTTGCACTACCATAGAACATAAAATAAACATATCGCAAGCTACTGACTAGCTAAACCTAATCCTCATCACTGTCACTTTCAACTACTGCACTGTCATCAGACAACACTTCTTCCTCTGGTGAACCTGCTACATCGTCATCACTTTCTAATGTATCATCTTCCTCTGCTATGTCTATCGGGATAATTGTACCTTGACACCAGATGGGCACACGTTTCCCATTGTTTTCAGTCCATACGTGACCATTAATTGCTGGAGGAATATATGGCTGAGAAATATGGGCTAATTTCCAAATTCCAGTCTGATTTACTCGTCTAATATGCTGAGACAATGTCTTTCTACAAGGTGGAAATTGGCTGTAGTCAATATTGCTCACTTCTGCTTCAAGATAGAGTAGCGATACATGTCACGTGTTAGCTCTTCTAGGTCGGTCACCAAGTCATCGGAGATATGCCAAACATCTCTTAATTTACAGAGTACATCTTGAAATCGCATAGTCTTCTTAATCAGTTTTATGGTTTTATTTTCCCTACGCCTTTGAATGTGCTGGTTGTATCTTGTCCAGGATGTGAGTGATGCACCAGTCCCAAGTGATTTAAGCAGCACTCTGGTCATACAAGATGACAATGCTTTCTTCCATGTTATGTCAAACATCACCAGCAACTTTCATCTCATTGCACGTACAATATTTGACAGCATACCAAGGAGTGATGACATTATCTTTAGCACAGAAGGCTCGATTAAGCAGATGGAGAGACAGGTGCTTAGTACCAGTGATACATTAATCATAAGTGGGCTATTGCAAAAAAGCCAGCTGATTGGAAGACATTTCTGATGAACAGTGAGAACAAATCACAGTTAGTTGATGTTATGAATGATGTTTGGTGCTCTCATAAATTTACTTTAAAACTTGCATAGAAAAAAATAATAACTGTCCCTCATGGTAACTGCTACCTTCTTGCGTCTGAAGATGGAACAACAGTTAATAAAACTGAGATTACATCATTGTTCTCAAATCAAAAAGAAACTGATACTGTCTCTATGCACAAGAGCAATGCTATGATAAAGTTCGCATTCGCAGTTCTGACAGTGATGTGTTTTTCATATTGCTGCACCATGCTTTCAAGTTAGACATCACTATTTCGTTTGATAGACAACACAAGAAGGCTTCTGATTGTAATTCACATAGCCAACAATGATGGTCAGAAGCTCTGCATGCCTTTCTGTCTCTTTGTGCATTCACGCGTAGGGAAAATTAAACCAATGAAACTGAGTCAGAAGACTGTGAGATGTCAAGATGTAAAAAATAACTTGATGTTTGACATATCTCTGATGACATGGTGATCGACCTAGAAGAGTTCACATATGCCATCTATGGAAAAAGTCGTCATAAGAGTGTACATGATCTTCGCTACTCTATTTTGAAGCAGAAGTGCATCAATCTCGAGCGTCTGGTGTCAAGGTCCAATTATCCCAATAGACATAGCAAAGGAAGATGATACATTAGAAAGTGATGACGATGTAGCAAGTTCATCAGAGAGAGAAGTGTTGTCTGATGACAGTGCAGTAGCTGAAAGTGTTAGTGATGAGGATTAGGTTTAAATAATCAATAGCTGATGATATGTTTTTTTTATGCTCTATGGTAGTGTAAACGTGTTTCATATTCTGGTGGAACAAGGACTTTACCACCATCTCTGCTGTCACCAATATAAGACTTTCATAACACGGCAACTATTATGTTAGAAATTCTGTTTTTAAATGTGTGTCAGATAAACTGGTGAAATGAGTGTGCATACATTTATCATGCTAGTCATAAGCAAAGTTGAATTTTTATTCACAACTTTCCACACTGTAATGCTCATTATTCACGGAATAAAATAACACTACAAGTTTTATTTTAAGTTTAGTTTTTTTTGTGTTCGCACTAAAATACCCAAAAATGACCGAAAATACACGAAAAATTCGTTTATTTAACTGTTTATGAATTATCTACAAAACAGAAATATTTTTTTTATTGGGATAATTGGATTCCTCATCCCCAAAAACATGTATAGACACCAAGTTTGTGACTCTAACTGCATTAGAACTGAAGTAATGGCACAAAACGTGATTTCCATATTTCGATGGCGGCCATTTTGAAATGCCCTAAAATAGGTGGTCCATCCGACTTGTATTTGATGGCATCGACTTTTGATATTGGGTCAAATGAGCAGCCTCTAATGGGTGGAGGGTGCACAGTAACCCTATATGGCCCATGGACTAACACAAAAAATGACCGAAAATGCACGAAAAAATACGTTTGAATAGCTGTTTAATAATTTTCCACAAGACAGAAATATTTTTTATTGGCATAATTAAATTCCTCGCCCCCAAAAACATATGTATAGACATCATTATTGTAATTCTAACTGCCTTAGAACTCAAGTTATGGCACAAAACGTGATTTCCAAATTTCAATGGCGGCCATTTTAAAATGGCCTAAAATAGGTGGTCCATCCCACTTTTATTTGATGGCATCGACTTTTATTATTGGGGGAGGTCTAATGAGCAAAAAAACTTGGTCTCAGACTTTCATAGGTGGAGGATGCACAGTAACCCTCTCTATCCCATAGACTAAGACAAAAAATGACCGAAAATTCACGAAAAATACGTTTGAATAACTGTTTATAAATTTTTCACAAGCCAGAAACATTTTTTATTGGCATAATTAAATTCCTCGCCCCCAAAAACATATGCATAGACATCAATTTTGTGACTCTAACTGCCTTAGAACTCAAGTTATGGCACAAAACGTGATTTCCAGATTTTGATGGCGGCCATTTTGAAAATGGCCCAAAACAGGTAGTCCATCACAACTTTTTTTTAATGGCATCGACTTTTGATATCGGGGAAGGTCCAAGAAACAATAAAAACTTGGTCTCAGACTGTCCTGGGGGGGGGGGGGGGGGGGTGCATGGTAACCCTATCTGGCCCATGGACTAAATGTATCATATTGTGTATCAAATAAAAAGGCAATGTTTATTTTTTCTAATAACCCTTGTATTGAATAGACTGGAAAAATCGTTATAGTTGTAAAAATATTCTAATGTGGTAACTTAAAGATTTATTTTCAATTATTTAAACTGTGTATATTATTTAATAATTTAACAAAATACGAACAAAAAAATGTTAGTTTAACAAAACATAAGCAAAAAAATGGATTTTGAATTAAGAAATAAAGCTTGTTAGACAAATGTGTATATAACAACAACTTTGAGGCTGTTTGCATGCTATTGAGCTTGAATTCGAAAGCGACAGAATTAACGCTACTCGCGATATGAAACAGGAGTTGGGTTTGAAAGGTATGAATTCAATAAAAACATATAATCTGTTTCAAGAAATTGTTTTGTTAATTGTTAAGATTATCAGCGAGGGACGACGACTCTTGTGATATTGTATATGATTTTTCTTTATTCACGTCTCCCCAGCGGATACGAGACGTTGACCTGATGCTTAATAATAATAATATTTTTTCTTCTTAGCGCTATCCCAACAAGCAGTTGCTCGTAGTGCTGTAGGCCGACAATAACAATTTATCTTTATAAAAATGCTCTTTTAAAAATGTGTGTCTACTCAGAGTAGATTTAAACATAGTCAGTGACTTGATATGTTGTAACAGTGCATTCCTGGAATAGAAGCCCTGTCACCCCGAGAATGTCTTGAACGTTGAGCCAAGGGAAATAGAATCAGATTCTATTTTCCTCGGTGGAACACACAGCAAATGACCATTACTTGATCTCAAATTGCGTCCTAACACGTATGGCTGCAGTAGTACTGTAATCTATGTAAGAGCTCAAGCTGGTAGGTGCCATTCCATTTAAAGCTCGATACCTACTCTATATCAGGTAGCCAGGGGGCTCCTAAATACAAGTGCAACACCTTAGATTATACACCCCTTGAAACTATGCCCGGGTAGATTCCCTTCCATAATCTACCCCTCGCTCCCAGAATATACACCTTTCCAACTACCGTATGCGACCCTCCCAGAATCTCCCCCCCCCCCCAGAATATACCACCTTTCCCACTACTGTATGCGACCCTACCAGAATCTACCCCTCCCTCCCAGAATATAGCCCCCTTTTTAACATATATGTGCGGGCCTTCCCAAATCAACCCCCCCTCTCACAATATACCCCCCTTTTTTACTATTTGCGACCCTTCTCGGTCTGAGGCCGAGCACGCTACCTCTCGGTCGCGGAGGCTTCCCACAATACTTTTACGAGTGGATGGGGAAGAACCATTTTTGTTTCTTTCAAACCGCCGATACCGGGAAACGAACCCCGAAATCTAGCGTGAAAGGCAGCTAGCTGCGACGCTGGCCCAACATTGAGCCGGTATCGGGTGGGTAGGCCTACATTGTATGTACGAGGTGCGTATTATAGACGCGTGTACTGACTTATCAGCAATGGTGGTGGGAGGAATAGGCCTACACGTTGAAGATATACTTGTCTCCTTGGTTTTTCAAGGATTATATCCTGGACATGTAGGATTCTGGCCCATGAGGAAAACCAATACCGCTATGTTTACAAAATATTAGGCCATTTTTCTGTCTAAAGCACTCAAGCAGACTAAAGCCGGGCCTCGGAGTTCCTTTTTCTAGTTCTATTTAATTTGAATAAACTGGCTAAGAATAATACATCTGGACACGATAAAAATATTATTTAATTTGATCTTGTCCAGCGGTACTAGGGTGGAGTATTAAAGTAGTACATATAAAAATGCTCTGGCATTCAAGTTTCAAAGAAACAGAAATGTTTATTCCACCCTCACTCGTAAAGAGTCTTTGTAACGGCGAGCATATTCGGCTTCAGACCGCCAGGGCTCGAATTTTTAAATTCTGTGTCTGGAGGGCTGTGTCATCTCATTCATCTCACCATCCTCAGGAGGTTCTACTGGCCCAGTTCAGCCTACATATGCACAAAGTCTGGTGGCCTAAAACCCCATTTCTTCAATTTAATTGTACTCTCCTTCCACACCCATCCATCGAACGAGCATGGCGCAGATCTCACACACATCTAGATCGTTCTCGTTACAAACATCAGTGTCACCTTTGTAATAGGATGATGACAAAAGCTAAATAAAAATATTTCGCTGATGTTATTTCAGAAAATCCGGACAATCCCCGTCGCCTATGGAACTCAATAAATAACATTCTGCATAGAACTCCACCGCCGGCTCTGCCAGAATTCACATCAGTAAAATCACTTTGTGATCAATTTTCTAAGTATTTTGTGAATAAAATTAAAACTATCCGTTCCAAATTTCCAGATAAAATACAGAATATTCTACAAGTGCAAAAAATAGAAATTAGATCCAAAATGAACATCATTCTACAGAATCGGCTCTACTGAAAGTACATAACGATATCATTTTTAGTATCGACAAGGGTGAAGTTACGGCTCTGACCTTGTTGCTTGACTTGTCGGCCGTTTTCTGATTACTTCTGAATTTGGCAAGGCTCAAATTTGGTTTTCTTCTTATTTGAAAAATAGACACCTATCCGTATAAATTTAAGACACTCTGTTAGCAGGTTAGATAAAGTCACACTCCCATATGGAGTTCCACAGGGCTCTGTCCTGGGACCAGTGCTTTTCACCTTATACACTACACTACTCAGCGCTACTATCTCTAGTTTTGACATAAACCACCATCTTTATGCCGATGATACTCAAATTTACATGTTTACATGAATCTCTTGAGTAGTTGCAACGTAGTTTAATGGGTGTGTCGGCCTGGGCGACAGGGTCTAAGCTGAAGCTTAAATCCTAGCAAGATAGACTGTCTTATTGGGACCAAACCTCACAGAAAAAAATTCTTGAATAATTTCCCATGCCTAATTCTGGGTCAAGACACAAGTTCATCTACAACAGCAAAAAGTCTTGGGGTAGTATTCGACAGTAGCCTGAATTTCCGAAAACACATATCCCAAACATGTAGGGCATGCTTCTATCATATCCGTGACCTGCGTCGAATTCGAAAAAGTCCTTAGATCTTGCTAAGCAAAAGGCAGTGGCACTCGTCAGTAGTAGGTTATTATTGTAACTCACTTTTTCACAATATGCCAGAAAAAGATATAGCTATATTACAACGCGTCCAGAACTGCCTTGCAAGAGTGGTAACCAAGGCCTCACGGTTTAGTCGTTCCGTTCCTATTTTACAACGATTGCATTGGCTTCCTGTTCAAGTTTCGCATTCATTTTAAAATGTGCGCGATACGTTTCCGAACCCTAAAAGACAACCAACCGGCATATCTGGCTAACTTACTTGTTCGACCGAAATACTTGAAATATCTACACTCCACAAATTCCAATAAATTTGTTGTTCCTCGTATAAAAACTAAGACCGGGTCAAGAGCTTTCTCTATATCTGGTCCAGCCTGGTCCCGATTATGACACGCTAAGGATTTGTGCGCCTATGAGCTTGGTCCGCTGAGGATATAGGCGTTATAGAAGTTTTTTTGGTTGATTGATTGAAGGGGTGCCTATAATTGTAGATATAGTATTATATCGTGTATGCAGGGTTACAAGAGCTCCCCTAAACAATGGTGTAGAACTAATCAATTATTTAAAATGTAAAAATGTATTTGAATATGACAGAGCCAATCTTGTGTATTAAAATTAATAAAAAAATATTTCAAATTGTCATATATGTATAATTCAAAACCAAGCTTTATTATAAATAAAAAAATGGCCAAAGTTTTTCATTCCACTATGTGATTCCGGTTATAGATAAAAAAGTTATTCATTCCACTGTGTGACTCCGGTTATAGATAAAAAAGTTATTCATTCCAATGTGTGATTCCGGTTATAGATAAAAAAGTTATTCATTCCAATGTGTGATTCCAGTTATAGATAAAAAGGTTATTCATTCCACTGTGTGATTCCGGTTATAGATAAAAAAAGTTATTCATTCCACTGTGTGATTCCGGTTATAGATAAAAAAGTTATTCATTCCACTGTGTGATTCCGGTTACAGATAAAAAAGTTATTCACTCCAATGTGTGATTCCGGTTATAGATAAAAAAGTTATTCATTCCACTGTATGATTCCGGTTATACATAAAAAAGTTATTCATTCCAATGTGTGATTCCGGCTATAAATAAAAAAAAAAATCATTCCACTGTGTGATTCCCGTTTATTGACCATTATGACATTATATGCTCCTGAAAAAAAATTACGTCATAATAACCACATCATAACTAGTCTGGGCTTAGAATGCATGGGACATTCGATAAAGCTGAACCAATTTCGTTAAAAGACCATGCATTTTGAAAAAAAAAAACCATTTGTCTATTTACATTGACCTGAGACAAGAATATAAAACTTACGTAAATTAAAATATTATGACATTGTTAGAAACCGTTAGCAACTTTTGAATAGTGTTGAAAGGTCATATAATCGATAAAATTAATGTTAAGTGAGATTTGCTCAGTATAACACAACGTTAGACGTTAGGACCGCCATAATTATTGTCTATGATACTTTAACCATTTCAAGGCTATCATATAAATGTATATTACGTATACTATAATGTCCGTTCTCAGTATATAAGTGAAGAATTATACGGCTAAAATAAATAAGCTATCAACTTTGTCATAATGGTTGCAGTCATGATCGTCTGGCAGCAGAATGCCCAATATTGGCCTGATCCAAAATCCTCTGATATAGTTTTTTTCTCTGCTGATTATTCATCGCTTGGGTATGTATGATGATATCCAGGGTGGTGTGCAAGTGTCACCTTTGAGCACATTTAAATATTTAAGATGGCTGCCATGAACTCAAAAAAGGTCTGAAAATGCCTCAGTTTCGATGGATTCGATTTTATAAAGGGCAAACACTAGGTTAATATGTTTTGTAACAATGTATGTTTGTTAAATTTTATTTACATAAATCTGTTTTACATCTCCATAGTATCTATGTAAAAGCCCTTAATAGTGACTTTCAACTGATATCAAAGATGTTGGTATATTTTTCTAATTTGGGGTTTTCTTTTCTTGAGTCGATATATACAATTTTTCAAACAGACGGCGGTCATTTTGTATTTTGTCACTTTTTATCATTTTTTTTTATAAAAGATAGCTCTAATTTTACTTGCTGTCTATTATTTCGATACAGAGTCAAGCCAGATGCACAAAATTGCATATTTTTCAAAAACAGATGGTGGCAATTTTGCATTGTTCTTTCACTAAAATTGTGTGACATTTCAATTCACACATAACATCCAGGCTTATTTATACGCATATCTGGATTGAAAAACCGCGGCATAAATACGGATATATGTAAAACACGTTTGATGAAATGGTGTTTCCCAACGGGTTTTGTTTTGGATTTTGCTGATTTTTAAAATTAAATTATGTTTAGGCATATATGAAGCGATAAATATTCACTATACTGCAATAATTTATATACCATAAGAAGTGGAATTCAATTATCGTTAATATCTTATATAGCAGTTGCTGATCGATAACAAAAATAACATACATTCAAGTAACCCTACCCCCTTATTTAAAATTGCCCGACGTTGTTAAAAACATATTCAGGGTACCTCTATATAAGTCGTCAAAAAATAGATTTTTCATCCCTATATTTTCAATTGCAACATTCGATTTCGTGTTCAGTATATCCCAGGGCTACAATAAACTTGCGATGTGGGGGGGGGGGGGGGGCATGGTATCCATAATTAGCCCATCGCCTAAATGTTATCGTTTGCCCATAATTTTGTTTCATATGATTATAATTGAACTTTTAGTCATACGGCAGCTATTTTGGATTCCAAAATGGTCTCCATTATTGCATTTTCAAACTATGGAGATGTAAAACAGATTAATGTAAAACAAATTGACAAACATACATTGTTGCAAGACATCTTAACCGAGTGTTTGCCCTTTATAAAGTCGAGTCCATCATAACTGAGGCATTTTCAGAGTTTTTTTGAGTCCATGGCGGCCATCTTGAATAATTGAAATTGCTCAGAGGTGACACCTCCACACCACCCTGGATATCTTTGTGTATACCCCAAAGATAAATGATTAGCAGGGAAAAAAACCATATCAGAGAATTTTGGGTCACAACCCTTAGCTAATGTGTACCTGATCGGCAAACACATGACTTCTACTCGGTTCTGGTATAATGTTGGTAAACCTCGCAGATGGTGGACCAAGCGGATCATTATACCCATCTGGTGTAACAGTTGTGGTCAGCACTATCGCCTTTGACGCCAGAGCTCTAAGGTTCGCCTTGGATCTTTTTTATTCAGAATCATAAAAATACTTCCCCGTCCACTCGAATTGCTTCAATATCGTGGGGAGCCTCCGTGACCAAGATCAATAAATCAATAAAAAAAAAGATAATAATAATAATAATATTAAAAAAAAAAAAAAAATCAATCAATCAATCAATCAATCAATCAATCAATCAATCAATCAATCAATCAATCAATCAATCAATCAATCAATCAATCAATCAATCAATCAATCAATAAATCAATCAATCAATCAATCAATCAATCAATCAATCAATCAATCAATCAATCAATCAAACAATCAATCAATCAATCAATCCATCAATCAATCAATCAATCAAAAAAACATTCATTCATCTTTCTTAACTCTATGATAATATGGTCTATATCATTTTGTCCATATTTTACACAGTACATAAGGTGCGAATACAGTTGATTTAAATTAATGAAAAAGTATTGACAGTGATATTCATTAAGAGCAACAGTTTAATTTCGGAATCGACACCAGATGAACACTAGAATATTCGTACAACTGCAATTGAAAAAAAACAGTGATACAAGTAAAATAGTGGAAATAAATGTCTATTTTATTTATTCTGAGTTGGCCTGGTCAGTATGTTCCAGCTGTAGGGTGGAGAATGTTAAAGTGGCCACTCTAGCCAGAGCGCAGCCATTTGTCTCGCCAGTATCTGGTTCCCAGCAGATCCAGTGCTAATGTTTGACCATGTCGTCCGCTGCAGGCATGTTTTAAGGACGTTGATTAAAAGGATACAGACCCGCCTGTGAATGGCATGGCGTGATTACCATTTCCTAGGGGTCGCTCTAAATTCAATTGCTTGTCAATCTGGCATTGTGTCTTTTTCTTGCTCGCCCCCTCCCCCCGCTAGAGGCCGAGCAGGGGGAGGTGGGGGTTACGGTAACTGGCCGGCACACCATCACAGTGTCACCGTGGTGGTCCGCAGAAACCATAGACAGAAACACGAAAACCCCTGCCTCTCACACTCCCCGGCACGAAGCCAGAAACGCCCAGAAAATCAGCACAATTTAATTGCTGCTTTTATGACGGGAGTGGAAATTATACAGCAATTTGTGGAGGCAAGGCTGGAAAACGCCGAAGGGCACGCATAGCTAGTTTTGCCTGTCTCTCCAGTGCGCTTGCTCGGGCCGCCGGCTGGCTTCCGGTGCGCTAGCCAGGCGTGGGCTATCGATGCTGCCTGGCTGACGGTCGGCGTGATCGTCGTGATCATGCCATGCCATCTGACAATTACAGAACAACACCACTTGAGTCGTCTCAATTATACCTGGCTCAATAACCGGGCGTCCGCCGCACAAATTAATTTGTTGATGACTTGATCAGATGGCGTCCCAGTCCTCGTCATTAATGTTTCAATATCTGGGATAATCTGATTTGCGGGTGAAAGAGCAGGTTGGAGGGCATGTTGGCAGGGGGATTCCCCTGTTCCTGCATACAGCACTGGCCCAACGACGGCCCAGCGTCGGAGACGCTGGGCCGACGCTGGGCCAGTGCTGTATGCCTGCTGATGGCTCAGTGTTTGCCTGCGTCCGCCTGACACACATTGATTCTCCACTCGTCTTGCTATAACCTGATTTCCCCTCTGCGCGCTGACTTCCCTGATTTGCAATATGATTGCCAAGGAATCGGATTAATGCAGTCCTCAAAGCTCCCGGTCGTCTTTCATCGCCGGCGACAAATTCAATTAGGCGATTCTTCAGCGGTGGAATCGCATTTGTATGATCCAATCAGCCGATGCGATAACTGACTTCTGTGAGCTATCTGTCCAATTTGATGTTTTGCGGGACGACGTGTTGGTGGAGCTGTTGTTAAACTTGGTATCAACACCGTCCGCTCGTGACGTCTGGGCCGATCTCCCCCCCCCCTCCCCCATGGCGAAATCAGGAAGACTGGCCTTCCTCAAGAATGGACGAATGGGGTTTTGGCCACTTTGTGCACTTGCAGGCTAAACTGGGCCAGGAGAACCTTGAGCACAGTAGTTTCAGATCTATGCTCTCCTCAATATTAAAACTTTACGAGTTGTACGGGAAGATTGTGTCTTTGAAACCTGAATTCCAACAACTGAGAACGAATTCATGAGCTCCAGCGTAACAGGCGACTGTGCTAACCACTGCATCAGGGCCGCCGCCCTCCTTCTCGGCAAAGAAAATAGTTGTAAGATTTGCATGCTCCCAGCAGTCTAATGATCTCAGACAAATTGGTCTTTCTGACATTGAAAAGTGACTGCCACATCAGTCAGCTCTTGATAAGTAAGCAGTTATCGCTTCTTGGGTTTGTACGGCAGATCAGTTCAATGATCTTGGACAAGTATATGTTATGGTTTAGTATATTTGATGGTTATGCAGACCATAATGTTATTTACGTATCAACCTCACTCACTCACTCACTCACTCACTCACTCACTCACTCACTCACTCACTCACTCACTCACTCACTCACTCACTCACTCACTCACTCACTCACTCACTCACTCACTCACTCACTCACTCACTCACCTCACTCACTCACTCACTCACTCACTCACTCACTCACTCACTCACTCACTCACTCACTCACTCACTCACTCACTCACTCACTCACTCACTCACTCACTCACTCACTCACTCACTCACTCACTCACTCACTCACTCACTCACTCACTCACTCACTCACTCACTCACTCACTCACTCACTCACTCACTCACTCACTCACTCACTCACTCACTCACTCACTCACTCACTCACTCACTCACTCACTCACTCACTCACTCACTCACTCACTCACTCACTCACTCACTCACTCACTCACTCACTCACTCACTCACTCACTCACTCACTCACTCACTCACTCACTCACTCACTCACTCACTCACTCACTCACTCACTTCTCACTCACTCACTCACTCACTCACTCACTCACTCACTCACTCACTCACTCACTCACTCACTCACTCACTCACTCACTCACTCACTCACTCACTCACTCACTCACTCACTCACTCACTCACTCACTCACTCACTCACTCACTCACTCACTCACTCACTCACTCACTCACTCACTCACTCACTCACTCACTCACTCACTCACTCACTCACTCACTCACTCACTCACTCACTCACTCACTCACTCACTCACTCACTCACTCACTCACTCACTCACTCACTCACTCACTCACTCACTCACTCACTCACTCACTCACTCACTCACTCACTCACTCACTCACTCACTCACTCACTCACTCACTCACTCACTCACTCACTCACTCACTCACTCACTCACTCACTCACTCACTCACTCACTCACTCACTCACTCACTCACTCACTCACTCACTCACTCACTCACTCACTCACTCACTCACTCACTCACTCACTCACTCACTCACTCACTCACTCACTCACTCACTCACTCACTCACTCACTCACTCACTCACTCACTCACTCACTCACTCACTCACTCACTCACTCAATCACTCAATCACTCACTCACTCACTCACTCACTCACTCACTCACTCACTCACTCACTCACTCACTCACTCACTCACTCACTCACTCACTCACTCACTAACTCACTCACTCACTCACTCACTCACTCACTCACTCACTCACTCACTCACTCACTCACTCACTCACTCACTCACTCACTCACTCACTCACTCACTCACCCACCCACTCACTCACTCACTCACTCACTCACTCACTCACTCACTCACTCACTCACTCACTCACTCACTCACTCACTCACTCACTCACTCACTCACTCACTCACTCACTCACTCACTCACTCACTCACTCACTCACTCACTCACTCACTCACTCACTCACTCACTCACTCACTCACCCACCCACCCACCCACCCGCCCACTCACTCACTCACTCACTCACTCACTCACTCACTCACTCACTCACATTTTCCATTTGATTTTCCAATGATTTCACGTGCAATTTCGCATATTCTAAAGCTAGTTAGATTATAATTAGCATCAAATCTCATTGCTGATGGAAATTACAGATCGTTTTTTGTGTATTCCATTACCATTTTACAATATTATTTCTACCAGCCCCAGCATTGGATGTGGCTGTTTACACCAAACTATGTAAAACATCATATCGTCAGAATTAGAACAGAAATAATAGACTGGTGTTTTTACCAGATTTCCAGGGAAAAGTATTTGATTTTTTTGAGGCGCATATTAACCTAGCACCGTTCGTGTGGCGTAATGACACTACTTTTTACCTCCAGATAGGAAGACATCTAGGGGGAAGATTGCCACTTGAAATTGCAGTAAAATCTGGTGGATTAAGCACATTAAAGAAACTACCAAAATTAACCCTAAATGCGCCAGGTTATCCGATTTTAGTTTTCACCCACTTGAAGTTGTGCCTCGCTACTGCGATCCATAACTTTGAGTGGTTAAAAATATACACAATTTGAATGAAAACATGTGGTAATCTAGCAAATTTTATGTTCATTTCTCTTTAAAATATTCCTGTTTGAAGAAAAAAAAATCCTTAAAAAAGCTTTATATTGACCAAGATACCAAAGGATTTTGCAATTTGAAATCATCATAAATGTCTTAGTTAACTCTTTCTGCTTCATTCGAATAGCTGTGTTATGAATATACGGCCATTATGAATATTTTTACTCTTGCAGTGCGAGGATCGAGTTTAGACGTCAGTATCTGACGTCTGTAGACGTCAGATAATGACGTCTAAAATCGATCCCCGCGCTGTAAGGGTTATCACGGCGATGTACGTCCTTAGCACTTAAAAGTTAAACCCGATGAAAAACGTTACTATTTTCATTTAGTTGGCAGTTTTTTTCCCCTGGTAACAACCTGATTGCCTGCTATTGTCTTGTTTATGACACACTGTTGATTAAGCTATAGTATGAATAAACCCATTTACATTCTCTCTAGATAAGGGATTGGTGACTTTCAAGGCGGAAAACACGGGATGTTTTTCCAAGGGGGATTCAATGTTGGTCCAGCGTCGTAAACGGGGGGGGGGGGGTTGGTAACAATAAACCGACTTTGAACAAATGTGTTAGCTGGGAAAACAAAGAGTTTTTTGTATGGTTTATGGCGCCAAATTAAGGCACAGGAAATTGCAAAAACGTTGTCTTTAGATGAAAACTAAGAATTGACAGTCTTGCTAATATTATAAATAAAAACATTGAAACAAGAGGGCACTAAAAAAAGCAGCGCGAAATTTAAACCACTGAAATATTATGTTGACTTTGGAAGAGCAAGAATGTGTTGCTGAGAATTATGAGGGGCATTATCCAGAACAAAACTATCAAACTTATCTAATATTATATTCCGCAAAAATCCAAACATTTTATTTTGACACCGCTTTTCCGACCTAACTGCTCGTGATGAGACTTTCTATCGTCAACGTCATCGTTATATCCATTACTTCTTGTCGTGGGATCACTGGCATTGAACGTTAAAAAAACTGACCTACAATGTAGGTAATAAAGATCATTTGAAAAAATCCTTATCTTTTTATTGGTCAAATATAAAACAAACATTTTTCAATAATTCTTACATATATTTTATTCATCCACAATATCAGAATATAATACAGAAAGTAGGTTCATAAATAGTAAAATTACATATGTACAGTCATGATTAGATCTATGTACAAATTACGTCATATAATTTAAACAACAACTCTATAGCGTAAGTTGTTCCGTGGTGAGTTAAACACGTTCCCATATATATCTCAACCAAATATTGTTATTTTTCAATCATATAACATCGGTGTGCTTGTTATTTACTGTAAGAAAGTAAGAAAGTATTTACACCTAGAACATGTTTAGCTTCATGCCTCCTGCGCCTGAAAGGTGTGGGTGCCATCTGCCGACAAATTGCCTGTTGCACATCGAATGACGTGGTATATAACCGTCAGTAATTTTTAAGAATCTTAAAATTCAGATTATTTTGACTTTCTCTCAGTTCCATTAGAAAAGTTAGGACAGCTTTTCTAATGGAAATCAGAGAAAGCTATGATAATCCAAATGTTCAAATGTTTTGTGAGATGGACCCCTGATGCCTAAGTTTGTTTTTTATCAAATGGGAGGGGGAGTTCCTAAATATATCAGTAGGTTCGCAGAGCTGACACAGATATATGTCAATCCTTTCAATGCCATGTTTTCTAATTTAATAAAAGTTCAAATTTGTAAAGTCAGGTATGTCTATCGGACGCGATTCACCACATCCATGTGATAAAGATCAGAGAACAGGTATTTTTAAATCTCACTCGTCAGAGATACGTAACACCTTGAAAAAATGATACCCCGGCAAACACGATACGCTAAGTCAGTATTCAGGTGTTGTTTTAATGTTGGGAAATTGCCTGCGACGCTGACCCAACATTAAAACAGCCCCTTCGTCACATATATGCATCACCTGGCATATTTTGAGTAAAATTCAGCGTATGAAAAATGGTATAATTCAGCATAAGAACCCAGCAAACATGAGACGTTGGGCCAGCGTCTCATGTTTGCAGGTAAGGACATATCATTTTATTTAAGAATATTTGTGGATTTTATAAAATATGGATATTTTTATTCCTTTATTTCGGACAAAGTGAATTGTGACATGCCAAACTGATGAAGAAACGTATGATTTCCTGCAGTCTTTCATACGCCAACGTGATTTAAATAGCATTATATCATACCTATGTTTTTTTGCATTGGTTTACATACTATTGCCTTAGAAAATGAAACGTTCAAAAATAATTACAGTGGTCATAAAAACCATAGATTGATAAATGGTAACGGTCTCAATTAAAAACTCGATTTAAAACTAAGCCATTTCTGTGCGAATACAGCCCAAACTGGAACAGGAAAATCTCTTGATGGCGGTGATGTGGTGAGATGTTGATGAGAAAACTTCAAAGGAGCATGAATGGTGAATGAGAAAATTGTAAATAGTCAAGATATATTAAAATGTATCAACAGCAGCTGTACAAAGACATGTTTAAAATCCAAATAGCAGGCGTAAAAAACTATATACACCTAGTTACAAGGAACTATGTATTATTCTTTCTTGGTTGGTATCCCAACAAAAACGAGATATTGACCCAGTGTTGGCATAATGTTGGTCCAGCGTCTCCGACGCTGGCCCATTATCATGCCAACACTGGGTCAATATCTCGTGTTTGCTAAGATTACATTACATTATACTGTCACATCACACGATCACAGCCCTAAACTAAACTATCATCATCTCCAACCTCATCTAAGTCAATAAAAACAAACTTCACACACCAATTACATTACTTTGTTCACTCTTTGATGGCTAGATTCTTAGGCCCAGCTATCATGGTATTTTGGGGCCCAAGCATCATGTAATTATACCCCTATTTAAATACCAACGGAATGACTAGATGGTGATGTGGCGTATTGGTTGATCACCTCACTGCCACGCCAGCCATGCATGTGTCCCGGGTTCAAAACCCGCTGATCCTGCTTAGGGTTTTCAGAGAAATATAATTGTTTCTCCCCTCTCAATGTGACTAGGCGATCACGTTAATGGCGTTAAGGTTGTAACCAGTGTATCGACTTTAATTTAGAAACCTAACAAATATATTGGAGGCGACATCGTATTAATAATCTAAAATAACACTATTCTGATCATCATTTAATTTTTAAACACACAGTAATAGCACACTATTAACACTGGAACAAAATGTTGAAAAAAAATACTTATTTCCACCTGATTGGGTCTGGATTTAAAATACACAGTAATAAAAATACAACTGATTTGTTGAAACGCTAAATGTCAATATATGGCACAACAGTTCAGTACTTCATTAAGAAGGATTGAATACTTTAATAGAAATCAAACTCACCTTTAAATTATATTTTGTTTAAATACATGTAGTTTACAATTATTTCAATACAGTATTTATTCTTGAGCTATGGGATTATTATGAAAATTCAATGAAAATAAAATGAATTACATCACAATAGTTGTTTTTGTCGCAGTTTTATTTTACCATTCAAATCAACATCTTGTATCACATAATTGTATGACATACACATAGTCTAGAACTGACAATAATTAACATGTGGTTGGTACCAGCACACTTTTGTTCCAATAACGCTCCACAATCAGTGAAAAATTACAAAATGTACAAAGTGGGAGCATCCTGGGAAGCATTATGACTATGCCTAGTAACTCTCTATGTGGCAGTGGTGCTCGGTACTCAGTAGTTACGAGATGTTGGCCCAATGCTGGTTTATTGTTGCAATAAACCAACATTGGGTCAACGTCTCTTGTTTGCTCGGCTAGTACTGTTCGATACTGTGAGTGTACTGTGTTTTGTGAGGGTCTAGTCAGTTTTTAAACATGTCACATAGCAGTTTTTCCATGGGTGTGTTGCCAATGGTCGGTCTGAAGAAGATGGCTTCTATATGGTCTGATGGTACAAGCCTTAATAACGGTAGCATCAGCAGAAGCCTACCGAACCTAAACAAACATAGATAAATAGTATTATACACTCTGTCAGCTACACTTCAATAAATGAAGTTTATAGTTGGCTCTAACAAATTATGCGACCACTTAAATTAAAGGGTCAATATTGTTTCAAATTCACAATTTTCCCCACGTGATCTGTTTATTAACAATCAAGTAGTATCCCAGGTAAAATATCGTATTAGTCATTTAAAAATTGTTGTATACCTATATTTCATGCAACATGCATGATAACATAAATAAATTATTTTCATCATGACAATTAAATATGGCAAATTTTGTAGCTGACTGTTTCGACTTGATTGACTTGTGTTTCCTCAAGTGATTTACAGATATATATATATCCAGGGAAGAGTCATAAATCATTGATATTGCTCTGGGGTAGGCCTACACCCGAGGAAATAGTGAGAAGCACTTCATGGTAGATGATGGTAGGCCTAAATGATGCTGGTAAATTCTTAAAAAACACCTTAGATATGAAATATCAACCCTATAAGCGCTGAAATATTTGTGTGTAAATCATGTTTTTTTTTTAATTTGAGATCATCATAAAATGCCTTTGTTAGCTGTTTCTGCTTCATTTGAATACCTATGTTATGGGTCTACGTCCATTATACATATTTGACGTCTAAAGTGGATCCCCGGGGCGCTGTAAGTGTTAAGTATTCATTCCCACAACCCAGCCAGCTGGACTAGAGGGACAAGCTAATGCACGAAACAAATTGTTCATTTCATAATCCATGTTGCATGAAACATAGGCACACAAAAAATGTTTTTTGACAACCCATTTAGCCATTAGCATTAATATATGACTTCCGATGTATTATATAACTACTACAGGTCTGAGCTATTCAATTTACATTTTCACTCACTTAGCCCTTACAACGCTGAATTATTTTTGTTTAAGCCATGGAAACCCAAGGGTTTTTTTCAATTTGAAATCATCATAAATGTCTTAGTCAGCTCTTTCTGATTTATTTGAATACCTATGTTATGGGTCCACGGCCATTAGAAATATGTTTACTTTTACGCGGGGATCGACTTTAGTCGTCAGAATCTGACGTCTACAGACGTCAGATTCTGACGACTAAAGTCGATCCCCGCACTGTAAGGATTAACACGATCCACTGCTTCCAGTGACTGTAATTATTCGCATTTGTAAAATTAGGTCATGTTGTATTTTCACAGGTTTAAAACATTTTGACTTCTAGAAGCTGGTCACACAAGCGCTAATAAAATCATATAAATAACACTACAGTCGACATCGGCGCTCTAAAGGTTACAGTAAAAAATATTACGTGAATATAATTAAAATTCAAATAAATTTAAAAATAATTGTTATTCCATGGAGGCTTCTTACCTGACAGGTTGTGTTGGGTGATGCGCGCGCACATGCTGTCCCAGCATGACTTGCGCCTGGTCCTGGAGGTTCTCCACCTGTTGGGGATCCTTCAAACCACGGGCATCTGATCAAACAGAAATCAGACATCATATAACAGGCGTAAAAGTACACGAGAGTAAAACCATACGCAATATTATGATATCTAATTCCAAACGTCTCTCAGGACTGTGTGATAAGATATGTTGTCATTTTGAGGGAGCAAATGTGGACATGAAAAAGTACTGATACAAAGTCACTATTTTACGATATTAAGTTTATTTTAAGTTTAAATGTTTTGTTATAACACAGAATTCACACGATTGCAAATAAATACAATACAATACGCCGTTGGCACAAAGCTCATGTTATAGCCATCCCGTTGATTGAGCAAAAATATTCAATAATTTTCAAGAAATATCAAATAGAAATAAGAAAACTTATTTTCAACATGACTTGTTTACCACAAGGATTTTTTGGATTGTGTCTCACCTGGTTTAAACAAGACGATGGCTTTGAGGCAGGCGAATTCAGCTGGATCTACATGGATCGCCTTGTAGCGCTGTGTCACCTCCTGCAGGACATGGATGTCTGCCAGTACGGACGCCGCCTTACCGTTAGGGGCGCTCTGAGCGTGGTCTGAGGTGGACAGAAGAGGTGAGTTGTCCATGGGCATACTCCACTGTATGGCACAGAGAAGAAACAGCTCAGCCCAGGCCTCTTCCAAAAGGATCACCTGAACAACATAGTGATAAGTATGTTAGAATAGAGAGGAGCTTATTGTGTAAAGAGAAGGAACAGCTTAGCCCAGGCTTACTCCAATAGGATCACCTGAACAGTGATAAGTATGTTTCAGCATAATTAACGATATAGCAACATAGAGGTATACTTGGCAGATGTAATATTAATGATAGAACAGTTCAGCCAAGGCCTCCAGCAGAAACACTTGAACAACATAGTACCTAGCATATTAGAATAGATAATGATGTATGTTTTTATAGGGTACAGAAAAGATAAACCCCAGCCTAGACCTCCTCCAACAGGCCATCCGAACAACACAACAATGTGACAAGTCTGCTAGAATAGATTGGATGTATGGTATATATTTTGGTGCGGTGCGTTTATTTCAAAAAGGGCGATATGTACCTTTAATTTGTCTTTCTGAATATCTTCAAAATAATAATAAACAAATCTTTGACAAATAACCAATATTTAATATTGTTTATTTGCCTACGGCAGTGTGAATGAATGTGTTAGCTTGCAAAGACATACAACAGTAACTGCTTACTTGTCAAGGATGCAGTTACTGCTATTTGTCTTTGTCTGGGAGTGTGGATGACTGTGTTACATTGCAAAGACAAACAGCAGTAACTGCTTACTTTTCAAGTGAGCATTTACTGATGTTTGTCTTTGCCTGCCATGGCGGTGTAGATTGCTGGTGTGATGTCTGTGTCTTGGCAGCAGGTGGCAGTACAAGTCCCGGTGTGATCCGTGTGGGATCAGGCGTTGACAGGCCAAGCACCATGTGACAAGTCGACTAATTAACCCCTAATCCAGGCTCACAAAAAACACCCAAGTCATGGCATGATCACACTAAATACAGCGCTATATACTGATACATAGCCTTCCTCATTGGGGAAAATTTCATAACTAAAATGGCTGCTCATGGTTTTGACCAAAGATGATTATTCTTTCTTGTTTGCAATAATAATATTTATCCTAAATATTTCACTAAAGGGTATTTTTCTCTTATAATCATTGCCACGTCAATCATGAGAACCCACATAACACGATCACTGGTGCTGCTCAGAGAACATATACCACAATCTTAAGAAAAACTTGAAAATATTTACAATTTCCTTTAGGAATAAAAGTGTCGGTACCTCTGGATTTTGTGCTTCCCAAGTAAGCATAGCGCTGTAAATAACAGTATGATACACAATCAACTTGTATATACCGCCTTTATGATACAAAATCGACTTGTCGCAGTTATACACGAAGCATATAGCATATTTAAAAAATATGGTGGGCTATATTCCATCAAAGGGGTCATCGGATAAAATCGGATACTTTGTATTCCCCTTGAGATGGCATTTATTATGGCTGAAATTCACACTACACAGCCTGGGTGCTAAGAGTGTCAAGGCCAAGACAATACTTTTCATTTCCATAATAATCATTCTTTTTGAGCAAAGAGTCAAATCGTGTTTGACCTGAAGTATTGCATGCCATGGGAAATAGTTGTACTGTATGCCTGCTTACTTGAAATAACTACAGCAATACGCAATGTGAGTAAAAGTCAGTTCACGATTTCTATAGCTTTTATACTTTAAAATCGATCTTTAACTACAATAAATTCTGATTGTATTCTTAATAAACTAACTGAGAAGGATAAATAATGATGCGTATTCACAGCAAACAGGAGACGTTGAGCCGATGCTGGGCCAACATGAACCCAGCATGGCTGTTTGCTGGTAAAGTGGTTTGTTTGAGGTGTTTAGTTGGGGCTGACAGGGGGGCTCGGGGGTGTTGGTGCTGTTAATGTAATAAGGCAGCCTCTGTGACAGGGGCTAGGCGTGGGCAGGCAGCAGATGTATCAGTGGTGGAATCCCCCTGTCACAGCCCAGCCTATACCACCACCAGCACCGCCACACCAGCTGTCAACCTGATAATGCATCATAGACACCCGCAAAATTGTCCCATCATTGCTGACAAATAAGGCGACCCGCCGGACGGCCGAGCCGGACGCTCGACCAAATTTGAAACCCCTCCACGGCCGGCAATATCATTTCGCTCTTGACGCACTGGCCTAGTCGCGGGCGACAGTTGAAAAATGCATGAGGCCAATACATCAGTCGCCGGTGCACTTTATGTATGACATTTAATTGGATCAGCGAGGTTGATAAATCGGCAGTGGTTTGGGGCAGGGCTCTGTCCTGTCTTAAGGTGGCTGATGTGTTTGTCTAGAGGGGGACGACCGGTCACCTTCTCGTTACCCGGGGGCCAGGCGTGGCCGCAAACTGCGAGATTAGCGAGCACCCCGGGCAATCAAGGACGGGTTGGGGTCGCGGAGCGTGCCACCCTGCAGAAGTCAGCTCGCGAGGCCCGGCTGGGCATGGAGGCCGCTACATGGACACATCTAATCCTCTGCTTCACTGCCCGTAATGGCGCCCTGCAATTGTTAGCGCACACCAACTGTCAAAGGCGGCGTCAGAGGGCGCTGTGTGATTTCACGAGTCACTGACTCAAGTCATTGCACAGCCTTCTGGGAGCGATTGCGGTGGATTGACCACTTGCTCCGCACATAGATCGCTGTGTGGGTCATCTCACCAGACTGACAATGATGCCCACCCACAGAGCAGGGGCATCCCGAGACAGGAAAACACTGCTCTGCAAAGCCAAGAGGAAGTATTTGCTTACATATAAAGTAAGTAGATACTACCTTTTGGCTATGCATGACAGAAAAAGCCGAGACAGCAAACAACGTTGCTTCCACCGTGAGACGTATATCGTTATCAACCCATATCTAATCGCTGTGATTCTAATGAAAATCGCAGATGGTCTAGTTGATCTGTGAGAAAATAAAAAGGCTGCTCATTTTCCGTGCGGCATAGAAAATACAGCACGTGTACAATGAATAAGGTCTTCGTCTAAAGGCTCACACTTTGTTTATTGAACGAGTATACTGTATTTTCCATATATCGCACTCAAATGAAACACCGGTAAGCAGCTTCTCCTTATTCTTCAGAAAGATAAATACGCGTGCTAGAGCGATGAATAGATTATGAATGAATGAATGAATGAATGAATGAATGAATGAATGAATGAATGAATGAATGAATAAATAAATGAATGAATGAATGAATAAATAAATGAATGAATAAATAAATGCATAAATGAATAAATGAATGAATAAATGAATGAATGAATGAATGAATAAATAAATGAATAAATGAATGAATGAATGAATGAATGAATGAATGAATGAATGAATGAATGAATGAATGAATGAATGAATAAATAAATAAATGAATAAATGAATGAATGAATAAATGAATGATAATATGAATGAATGAATGAATGAATGAATGAATGAATGAATGAATAAATGAATGAATGAATGAATGAATGAATGAATGAATGAATGAATGAATGAATGAATGAATGGGGTTTTAGGCCCTGGCGGTCTGAGGTCGAGCACGCTACCTCTCGTTTATAGAGGCTCTTCACAATATTGAATCTGCATGTCTTTGAAACTTGAATTCGAGATTCGGGGTCGAACCCGCGATCTCCAAGCAGGCAGCTTTAGCCACTGCAACAGGGCCTCCGCGACAATTAGGCCTAGATGTGTGTAGCTGATCACAGTATAGCCCATGCAGCAAGAACAAAGATGTCCCAATAGAAAGTAAAAATAGAGAGAGAGCAATAAAGTTTGTAGCTTATCACAATTCAGCCATTAGAGCAAGACTACAGGGACAGCAATCAAGTTTGTAGCTGATCACAATTCAGCCATTAGAGCAAGACTACAGGAACAGCAATAAAGTTTGTAGCTGATCACAATTAAGCCAATAGAGCAAGACTACAGGGACAGCAATAAAGTTTGTAGCTGATCACAATAAAACCCACCGAAAGAGACACTGATCACAATAAAACCGATTGAGTCAGCCTGTGAGAGCCATGTTTCTTGGCGTGTGGTCGGTGCTGTCAAAGTTTATGTGTTGTATATGAAAGGGTGTGAAGTGGCAGATACACCCTTTCATATCAAATGGGACTATTTTGCATAAAGACATGTGCCTAAAATCCTCCTATAAATATTTTTAAAGCAATAACTATATGAATACTGATATGAAGATCTAATTACTATATATAATCGCATGTGGAGCATACCTAACTTAATTTGGGAAATATTTTATTTTTAATTCTGTTTTGCGCGACAGTAAACAAAAGATATATTTCTAAAAGGGAGCAAATATTATCATTTATTCATAGATGATAATAGTGCGTGATGAGAGATACATTTGCATTGAAATTAAGTGAAAAATTAAAAAATTACTGCTCCTATATTTTTTATATTATAAAGTTCTCGGATGAGAGGACTATAGTAAAAAATGAAAGTGGATATTCAGTCACCAGTACTTGTACAACAAGCTGACTGAATAAGTTGACAGAATGGTTATGTGGCCATCTTATTAAAGGTCATGTAAAATTTACAAATGACATTGTTGGTGGACTGTTCGCCTAATAGCGGAGCAGCTCCCGTTTTCCTGTACCTGTCTGCAATTGAAAATGTCAAAGATTGTAAATGTCAAGAGATGATAGTTAATCACGTGTGTGGTCACATGTCAATGGTCACCGCTCTGTGACCATGGCAGGTCACACGTGACCAGCCATGTCATCCACCAGCAAACAACAGTCGCTCAGCCGATGTTGATTTAATATTGGGCCAACGTCGAAGACGTTGGCCCAAGATCAACTCAACATTGGCTCAACGCCTTGTGTTGTCACGCCTGACCCACACCAGAAACGTCACCTCGTTTTGGAGTTTAATTTTTAACATGTATTTTATCTGTTGGTTTATGTTTTGAATATCGTTCAAAAGGAAGAACAGATGTAATATTTGAAGAGTAATTGGTCGTTCTAATAAATTGAGGATTGTTGTCTTCTAGTGTGAATTGGGACATCTCACATTAAGCGGTACGACAGTCACGAGGGGGCATGCGTCGCGTCACAACGAGGCTAATTCCCGCCTACTCGCCAGGGGTGTCGACAATGGCGAATGTGACGTAGCACGCATGCGCGGACGTTCGGTGGACGACCTGGCATGCGCCATGGCGTGTGTGTGTGTGGTGGCGTGTGCTGGCATGATCGCGCCGCCAGAATAAGAATGTCAGTCTCTCTGAGGACTGACCTTTTCTTCCGCTGGATCCCTGACTACCTGCTCTGACTGTCAATCATGCGGATTTCTGATCCAGACGTCCACCCCACCATAACTCCTCCCCTAGCCGCATTCTTACAGGATCAACAGGGATAAACGGGCGCCGGTTTACACTTCGTATCCACAAATATGTCTGGGTAATGGTCGACTTTTTATTTTCATATAATTGAATAACCTAAACAATACTATATTCATAAGGATGTTTTTGCTTAAAAGAAATTTTTATGCGTCGCTTTTTAATTGTATTTGTACATTTTATTTGAAAACTTTTTGTTATAAATGGTCAAGTCCACCTCAAGCAATGAAACGCAATGAATAGGGTTTTAGGATACCTTTGTGCACATATGGGATAAAATGGGCCAGGAGAACCTCCTGAGGATGGTGAGATGAATTGGATGACACTGCCCACCAGACACAGGACTCGAAATTCGAACCCTGACGGTCTGAGGTCGAGCACGCTACCTCTCGATCACAGAGGCTCTCCACAATATTGAATCATTTCGAGTAAGCGGGAAAGAAACACACAGATTAAAAAAAAACTTGGGATTTAGGAGAAACTTACAAATGCCCATAATTGGTGTGTGATTGACTCTTAGCCTAATTAGGCCTACCTAACTTCTTCAACACAAGCCTATTTATAAAAGTGTATTATGGACTAGAAAAGGAGTTTCCGAACTCCGAGGCCCGGCTTTGGTCTGTTTGAGTGCTATAGACAAAAAACCGGTTTAACATTTTCTAAAGATAACAGTGTATTAGTCTTTCTCATGGGTCATAATCCTAAATGTCCACTGACCAGGATATAATTAAGGAGATAACCAAGGAGACGTGTATTCCTTCCACCACCATCGCCGGTGCTGGTCAACATTCGTTCAATACTTGCTTACGATGTAAATCGTACAGAGGATGTAGGCCTACCCACCAAATTCCGGTTCAATGTTGGGCCAGAGTCGCAGCCCATTGCTGGTTCAATGCCGGTCAATCCTATACTACACTGGCCCGACACAAATCCATCACTAATTCATCACTTGGTCTGCTGTATACTTTACGCAAACACGTGGCATTCACCCAATGCTGTTTTAATGTTGGCCCACAGTCTTCGTCGCTGGCCCGTCATTGAAACAGCATTGCATGATTGTACCGTGTTTTCCGCCTGCTGCATTATGCGGGTGACGCTTCCCATCCCGGCGCCAGAAACACCAGATAACATGATATATTGGCACAATGTAATGTAATGCTGGGCCACCGTCTGCGAAGCTGGGCCAACATTATTCCAACCAAAACCCTATTAGCCCTCAACCATAAATATAATCGTGAATGTTTTTTGGAACACTTATTAAAGACAAAAGTACTTAACCTAAGGACTTGAAACGTTATATTGGACATGTTCATAAAGACTGGTGTACAGAAATGTGAACCGTTTCCAACACACAGCACCCCTCTTTCCCGTAAATAGGACACAAACTCAACTTAATAGGCTACGGACTACAGCCGAGCCTAATAAGTTTTGACCTCCTAATGTCACGGGGTACATAGGGTACATACAGTGACTGACAAATGATGACTGGTTGATGTGACAAGATCATACAAAGTAAAGGTTACACCACCCCCCTCCTATTATAACGTATGCACCTGAACTTCTAATGGTATCAATATTTCACATGCTCACTCTGTCAATGCATTGTGCTGCACGCAACACTAGGAATTAGGCGCCAATACATGTCCGAAACCCAACCGCAAAAAAGTAGATAATGTGATGTTCGCCCGATCTCGTCCAAATGTTAGACGTATTTCTTTACGCTGCAAGAAACCTATAAATACACGTTCCAAATCAAATAAATTAATATTTGATAAAATATATCTTCGCGGATGCTCACTTTATCAAATAATTTGATTTAGGAGATTCATATTATTTTTTCACAATAATAGTTTTTGTCATTTGAAGCTGGAAATTGCGAGAGCAATTCAAGCTTCAAATGACGAAAACTATAGCTACTAACAATTCACCGAACAAAAGCCAAAGAACATCTCATAATTTATCGGTGATGACTGTGAAGTACATTTTCCCATTGACACACGCTAGTATCTAAGCAGTCACTCATGTCATGTCACATTATTAGTCAAAGACTAAATAATAGTATTGTCACCTTGGCATTTCAAGGATTATCGCCTATTACTTTTTCTCAAATACGACCATGTTGGGACGGCAAAATGTTCAGAAGTTCTGCAATGCGACTTTGCAGATAGCTTTCATATTGTTGACCAGTCAGTCATGGTTGTGCCACTATTCTTGTAGCATGTTCTCGATTCGAACCGTTTCTTGCAAATTGTTAGCTATAACCAAAAAGTTTCTAGAAATAAGGAGGTTCTCTAGAACCTCTTTTCTACGAGCGGCCAATGGGCTCACAATGTCTTGCTATTTAACGTGTCACATGCTTGCTATTTTAACTCGCGCTAAACGCATGCACAGTTAAAATACGGGCTAAATGCAAAGTGAAAAAAGTATACAGTTTTAGTATCCTGTACTGTTCTGTCAGTAAAAAACTTTACCGAGGTTTATTCTGAGGGTAATAAAACATAACAATATTATAAGTGTGAGTTAATTAAAATGCTAGTCATAATACTCAATCTGTGGTAATTTAGGGGTCATGATTAGCTAAACTATATATTGTTTTATTTGTGTTCTGTTGTGTTATGCAAACATGGTCCTGTCCTGATATATATTAAGCATTTTGCACGGGCTAAAATGTAACAAGACATGCGAGCCCGTTGGCCACCAATACGATTAACGACAACCGATTATCCGCCGCCATGTTCTTCACTATCTTGGATCAAACTAATGGATTGTTTTCAGAAAAGCAGTAGTAGTGACAATTCCCTTGTTCACAGTACTGCGGCCTGCACCAGAAACGTTTCACATGTAAAGGATTACATGGCGAGTGGCTTTGTCGCAAAACAATTACTGGCGCGGAAGACGGATCGGGGCGGTGTGGTCGTTCTGGATGGACGGCGGGACGTCCTAGATCCGCGGCCGCGACATCCGCTCCAGACCGGATTGATCTTTTCCCGTGCAGCCCGCCCCGCGCCTCGCTGCCGCCCCGCACCCCTAATACCTCGGGGGCCGCGCCTAATTGTTTCTTTCATAAACACACGTCAGTTTGTTAGCCAAATTAAAGGCTAGGCAGCAAACGGACCCGTCTATTAGTGGGCGTCTGTATGACTGGCGCGTCGCGGCCTTGTCGTTTGGTGGCGGTAGCTGGTGGCGGTAAGGGCCGCCCGGGGGACCATGTTCATTACACCTCATCCCAGAGATGGATGGCCACCCCCTCCCCGCACTGATCCACTCCAAAACGACGCTCTGGGTCGGGGGCGAAAAAAGTTGGCTTGCTTCCTCGGCTGGCTGGCGTAAGAGGCGCTCATCCTCCTGGAATTGGTATGCAGAAGACAGGAGGCGCTACACAAATGAGAGATTATCCCCCGCGCAGTCCTTCTCTCACTTTACCATTAATTTATTTTTCCTCTTAGTTGACTCCACTTATTCTTTGGGAAGCTGCCATACGTGAGGTGTTTGTGCAATGGCCGCCGCTCCCAGCGCCGCGATCCCAGCAGACACAAGACGTTGAATCACTGTTGGTTTAGCGTTGGTCCAGCGTCGTAGACGGTGGACCAACGTTAAACCAGCAGTGATTCAACGTCTTGTGTCTGCTGGGATACTCTCACCCAATGATGGCTCAATGCTGGTGCAATGACTTAGCCTCAGAGTCTAACATTCAACCAGCTTTGACTTACACGTTGGGCCCGATGTGTCGGAGATGCAACAGACATGTCCACCAAGCTATAGACAGACCGTCACCATTAACACTTTGCGCGCTACAGGCTAATAATAACCTTTGTAGCACTATTCAATATATTTGAAATTTCCACCTACTCCAAGTTTTACGGTGACTCGACTCACAGCTTTAACTGTTTAAACGCCGGCCTCAATTATATTATTTTTTTCATTTTTTATTAGCACATTAAATACCAGCTTTTCGACATATTGAAAAAAAACGTGACATCAATCAACAAGATTTCAAAATCGTTGACCTCTATTTTGTCAAATCTGAATATGTTTCACTCAATTGAAGTTGTGGATCGCGTCAAGTGGTTGAAAATTCTAATCAAATAATTTGGCTGCTAAAGGGTTAAGTTGTTGGAAATTACTTTTATTTGTTATATTTTAGTCAGTCAAAATTGTATCAACCTTGGAGATTCAAGACAATCAATCACATTTTAAAATATCATTTAACGTGCAAAAATAATTAAAAACAAAAATAGTTGCGATTATTATATACTGAGAGGACTCCCACTCAAGATCATTGTAATTTATTTATTGGTGGATTATATATCTCCATCGCCCTTTAACACCACAAATATGCGAGAGAAAAACACTTTTTTATTTGAAAAACAATGTGTTATGTATTTTAGCTGTGTTTGAATCACCATTCTCATTAGGATTTTTACAACAAAACATATTATTATGATATTTTTGGCAATATAATGTACATAATATAAAATGATGTGATCTGCTTTATTTTTTTGATTATTTGAGTATCAATATAACAATACATCAAAGTTCTAACTTTTATTGATTTTGCGACCTTAGACTCCATATATTTGCGTTATACTTTGTTTATATCATGTTTTGATAATATAAGATACAGTATATATTAGTAATCAGTATTAATTTACAATTTTACAATTTTTTTGTGATCTTTGACCCCATATATATGCGTTATATTTTGTTTATATCATTTTTTTGCCAATATAAGGTATATATTAATAATCAGTATTTAATTTCCGACAATTTGAGTATAATATGACTATCTAACAAAAAAATAATTTTGATTGATTTTTGTGATTTTTGACCACTTATTGATGTCAATCTGCCGTTTTTTATATTCAGATAGTATATGATCAAATTTCAAAATATAGCCTTATGGACTTCGATAGTCCTACCCAATCTGAGCTAGCTACTGCAGTAATATTGTAGATAAGAAATGGAATGTAGATATGGAATGATTCCATTTATTTCCTTAAATATTTGCAGTTAGTCGGCCATTTTGATCCGCCATCTTGGATTTCAAAACTTATATTTTGACTGTGGTGTGTGTGAAATACACTATGTACCATATCAGACCCAAAACAAGTGGCAAAGCATCAAAATGAGTCACTTCGGATGATTAATGGGCAAATAATTGGAGTTTTAAAGATTTGGCGGCCATCTTGGACGCCATCTTGAAAATTACACTTTTTAAATCGTCAGATTCTAGTAATTTTTTGATATGTTATTAAGCGCACCTGATACTACGATAAACCATTGAGAAACCTTTTGTGGCAATTTTTTCAGGGGCAAAGTATGCATGCCTATAATTATGGTTGACCAAGAACTTTTGTGTTGACGATGCACCCTCACGTCTGATCCCACTCATTTACTCAAGGCAAGTGGTAGCATTTAATGTATCAATTGCGAGAGCGATTTGACATTTGATATGGATGAACATTTCAATTTTGTAAAATAATTGAGGTTTAACACCAACTAAAGTGAGTTTTTGTAAAACGATAGAATTATAATCTGTCAACAGTGAACATGAAATGTTTTAAATCGCAAAATTTGACAAACAAAACAAAGCGGAAATTGTTGGGGCAAAAAATCTATTAATAACTCTTGTCAAACAATTCATTACCATAATTCATTATAAATTAAGTATATAAACATGATAAATGCATGAACACAAAAACACTGAATGTAGACGGCATTTGTTTATGTGCGGGCCTACTTACTATCAAACATATTCCCTTTTATTGGTCTAATGTCCCCCACATAGATAATGTATACTCCAGTTTTATTATTACTTTGGTGAACATATTTAGCAATATATGGGAAACAGTCACTTGTAAAATCAAGATAGCTATCAAAAAATATATCTTTTCGGAATGAAACTTAATGTGAACTATCCCTCTAATCACTAGTTATCATCATTTTTATCCATCTCGCAATTCCCACCTCGAGATGAATAAAAATGACATGATCTCATTAAATTGTAAGATATCAAATGAAACCACAAAATGTGGGTATTTAAATGAACTATGATTATTTTCTTTTCTATAATTTTTTTTTAATCATGTAATTCGGTTCATAAACATTTTAATTGTCAGGTAATCTTAAAAAAACACAGTTTCACTTTCTCGAAGCGAAACACAACTTCAGGTGTGTGAAAATTATTAAGATTTGTGAAATTTTAGATAATCTCTCTAACATTAGAGACAAATTTATCTTTCACAAGGTTCTAAATTTGGTAATAACTAAGCATCCAACACAACTTTCAGGGACATATTGTTTTTGGAAACATCCTCAGAACCTTATATAATAGGCCTACGGGTATAGCAACGGTCAGGTCAGTTTTCAGTGATGCAAAATGATGCTTTTATGACATTTTAATGTGTTAATTTCTAAATATACACATACCTGATCTCTGAAGGGCAGGTTGGCAAATGATGGCAGACTTCGTGACCATTTGACCGCCATGAACAGTAGACGGGCAGAGCACTCGTAGATAGTCTCCTGGCCTGTGGGGTAGATGGCGCCATCGTGGTAGGCGGGAACAGCCACCTGCTGCGCAAGCGCGCGACGCTCATGCTCCAAACTAGTCACATCAACGGGGTCTTCATTTCCTGTTACATATATACATAGATTAATATACAGAATCTGATAATTCTGATAATTGGTGTAATAGTGGGCGGCTACTATTCTGGGGCATGCTCAAATATAAGGGACCAGGCCAAAATGTAGATGTCGGAATTTAGTTTCATATCCGACTGGAATATAAAACTGACTTCTTCAAGTTGCATGACAAAGGTAAAGTAGCTGCATCCTGAGCTCATGATCCCTCACATATAGATATCTCCATGTAACGTGATTGAAAACTTGTAATATAATGTCATCATCATTTAACGAAGTTTTATAAGGTGTGAGTGTGATGGAGGGTGATACACCACAAAAATCAATTTTTATTATGATTTATTAACGATATTTTAGCATGGTCCCTTAGTACAAATACAAACAGCGGTAACGGCCTACTTGAAAAGTAAGCAGTTATTGCTATTTGCCATGTACTGCAGCTTCAAGCGACTGAAAACTTATGTAATTTGTAAAATTTAAGTCCCAGCATTTATAAGTAGTTTAAGCTATTTTACTTTTAATGACTAAAAAACAGCGTGTCTACTGTAGTCGACATCAGTGTTCTAGGAGTTAACCCTTTGACCGCCAAATTATTTAATTTGAATTTTCACCCACTCGAAGTTGTGTCTCGCTGACGCGATCAAAAACTTCAAGTGGATGAAAATTATTCAGATTTGACAAAATGGAGGTCAATTGTTTTCAAATATTTTATCTTTCACGTGTTTAAAAGGTGGTACTTAATGTGCTAACAAAAAATGAAAACCAGAATATATGCGGCACCGGCGGTTAAAGGGTTAATGACTTATCTGCTAGAAATGTAGACCTATATAATATATTATATATATTATATTATAAACATCATCTGATGTAATTATATAGAATCAATAGAATCATCTCAATGGAAAATGTCACATCTCAAGGTGAATGAAAATGTGCTGTGATATCCAGGTGGGTCATCATAATTAAATAGAGGAAAAGCAGGGTCGTGGACAAAGTGCGAAAAAAGACAAGACGTGGCCAACATTTCTCATATTTTTTTTTTGATTTTTTGTGTACACCATGTTGTCCAGTCAAAGCCAGACACGCGCAGACCGCAGGTCTGGCATACAACTTCATAGCTGAAGGTGGTACACACATGCCCTATACTTTTCCAATACATTTCAATATTTTCAATTTGAACTGACCGTTTTCCTGGCCCTCTGCCTTGGGGGGTGTGTGATGATGATGATCTACGGCGCCCGGTACCATGCCCGCCACCAGGTGTCGCGGTGGTGGGTGTGGGCCCTGCGCGTGCGCGTGAGGTGTGAAGGCGGGATGCGTGGCAGACACTGTGGCTGAGGTTGGTACCATAGCCGAGTGGTGCAGCTCGGCCTCGATCTGCTCCTGGCGGACCTGGGCACTGTTACGAGGCTGTCTCTCGTTCTGTACCGCTGAAAACACACAATAAAACACTTACATCCACGCTGAATATACCGGTATAAATCCATGTCACGATTTGTTTTAAATAGAAGATCCTTTTGCAATAAATCCCAACCCATGCATAAAATCTGAAGGGTGTGATAACCTGTGGTGATAGTTTACGTTAGATTTCTAAGAATTTATAAGATTTCAGAAGTAATTTCTAAAAAAGGAACTTACTATCAAAGGTGTAAGGTAATTCATTGGGTCTTTGAGAGGCTTCAGATAGAGGTTGGTGAGTCAAGGAGGTGCTGGGGCGACAGATTGCTGGAAGCAGCAACAGTACATACATAGGGTGAAAGGTCAAATTTACAGCATCATCATTACATCCCTTCAGATACTAGCCCTCCCTCAGCTGGTCAGGGCCCGTATTCTCATACAAGTTACGATATATCGTAGGTTCCGGATTGGTCGAGATTGCCATCTCGACCAATCAGAAGCCTACGATATATTGTAACTTGTACGAGAATACGGCTCCTGATACAGTGAAACACCAATGCTTGTGAGACTCCTTTTAATTTTATCTTATTTCTGAGGAGCCCTTTCCCTCAAATAGAATACAATTTGATGTGCGCAAAAAGTTCACAAGATTTAATAAAACAGGGGGCACTAACAGTTACATTCAAAGTCATGATTCTAGAAAATAACAGTGATAACTGTATCAAATGCTTGTGTAAATCAATGAAAACAGTCAGAAAACAATTTTATATAAATCAGCCCACTATCAGCGCACGTGCATATTGTCAATACGTATATCATAGTTTTTTTTGTACAAATATACAGCATTCTTTGTTGATATACAATGTGTGACGTAATATTAAGAATGTGATTCAATAATAATAAAATGATGGCTACATCAGTATAAGTATATATAATCAAACAATGCTGCTAATGCGTATATGAGAATAATTTACAGTATAAATCATTATGCATGCACAAAAATGGAATCTCTTATGGTTTGATAAATTACTGTATATTTAAGCTATATACTCATACATTCCGTTCAATATCATATATGAAAAGTAATGATAAAATCACTTAAAAACACTTACATGCAGAAATATAGCTTTAAAAGCATTGTCACTTTCCAGAAATCACACAAAATTGTTAACAATGAAATTGGTTATTATATTTGTACATCCTCCGTCTATATGGAAAACGATTATTATTATAAAATTATTATTGGTTTTAGTGATCAATATATCTATCAATAACGGATTTCTAGATTATCGCGCAATGAGGGTTTGGGCTAATTGGGCTTAGAAGTCACGCTATCGCCACATATTAGAGATTAGGTGTTAGAAGTAAGGACTGATTCTCTGGCGAATGTGTACACAATATCCGCCTTGTATGCAGATGGATGTTTAGCATCTTCGCTTGGTGCAGGATTTTCAGAGAAATATAATGTTTCTCCCCTCTCAATATTGGGACATTATTTCGATGTTGTGTCCTTGGGCAAGGCACTTTACCCTCACATGCTTCACCTGACTCAGGCGTAAATGAGTACCTGCTAGGACAGAGATGGCAATGTGTGCGACTAGCGCCGAAATGGCTGCTAATGCTGTATGCTTCAAAAAAGGGAGTTGAAATGGTACATGAATGAACAGGTCCAGTGACCAGGGGTAGTATGTGTGAAGCGCACAGAGCATTGTATGTGCGTTATAAGAACTCAGCATTATTATTATGATCCATTATACTGTTTTTGACTCGACAAATTGTTTTCAAAATAATGCCAAGTTGTGCTTTAGTGTAACTCCCAGCCAAACGAGGCATTACCCAAGGCTGGATTAATGCTGGTCCACCGTCGACGACGATGGTCCAGCATTAAAACGTAATTGCGTCACCGCCTCATGTTTGCCGGAAAGTAAGTATAGGCCTACACCCCTGTCTGGATCAACTCTTGTATACCGGATCCCTGTTGTGAGTACCATTCTGCTATCCTGTCCGTCTTTCTGGCTCTTCTATCACACCCCGCCGCTGTACCGGATCACTGGTGTGCGCCGTTTAATTTGAATTATTCTGCCGGCTCAGTCGGTTAATCCCCAATTCAATTTGGCCAGGTCCTAGCAGGGCGAGCGAGATCAGGCTAAGAGCGCACGCCAGATCAAAGGTTGTGTTTAGGGCAGCGGGCTGGGGGACGGGGGCGGGGCAGGGGTGGATCCTGATGGGGGACTGCGGGAGGGGGATACACTGCCTGCTCCCTGAAGCTTGCCATGCGGAAAGCGACAAGACGTCCCTTTGGATATGAAAGGGTGTATCTGCCACTTTACAAAGTGGCAGATACACCCTTTCATATCCAAAGGGAGGAAGACAGCTCCGCGCACACTCTCTATGGTCTTCCATGTGAGATGAGTCTTGATTAGTTTCATTATGGCAAAAAGTGTCTAATCAGGCCAAATGAGGCGCTGTTTTTGCTGTGTCCTCGCTGCCAACGAGCGACTTGATGTTGGCTTTGGCATCTGCAATTTGCCTGATCAGGCCTAGCGGCCATGCGTAGTCGTCTAGATTGCCCTGATTTGGCGGGAAACCGCGGAGCTGGCCACCATCACCCACCAGCCAGCAGGACTGTGGTCTAGACGAGAAAGACAGCCAGCCAGGAGGACGACCAGACAGATAGAAAAATCGTCAGCCATCAAGACAGTGGTCAAGATCCATGCAGCCAGCCAGCCAGCCCAGTCAGCCAGCCCAGTCAGCCAGCAAGCCAGCCCAGTCAGTCAGTCAGTCAGTCAGTCAGTCAGTCAGTCAGTCAGTCAGTCAGTCAGTCAGTCAGTCAGTCAGTCAGTCAGTCAGTCAGTCAGTCAGTCAGTCAGTCAGTCAGTCAGTCAGTCAGTCAGTCAGTCAGTCAGTCAGTCAGTCAGTCAGTCAGTCAGTCAGTCAGTCAGTCAGTCAGTCAGTCAGTCAGTCAGTCAGTCAGTCAGTCAGTCAGTCAGTCAGTCAGTCAGTCAGTCAGTCAGTCAGTCAGTCAGTCAGTCAGTCAGTCAGTCAGTCAGTCAGTCAGTCAGTCAGTCAGTCAGTCAGTCAGTCAGTCAGTCAGTCAGTCAGTCAGTCAGTCAGTCAGTCAGTCAGTCAGTCAGTCAGTCAGTCAGTCAGTCAGTCAGTCAGTCAGTCAGTCAGTCAGTCAGTCAGTCAGTCAGTCAGTCAGTCAGTCAGTCAGTCAGTCAGTCAGTCAGTCAGTCAGTCAGTCAGTCAGTCAGTCAGTCAGTCAGTCAGTCAGTCAGCCAGCCAGCCAGCCAGCCAGCCAGCCAGCCAGCCAGCCAGCCAGCCAGCCAGCCAGCAAGCTGACCGACCGACCGACCGACCGACCGACCGACCGACCGACCGACCGACCGACCGACCGACCGACCGACCGACCGACCGACCGACCGACCGACCGACCGACCGACCGACCGACCGACCGACCGACCGACCGACCGACCGACCGACCGACCGACCGACCGACCGACCGACCGACCGACCGACCGACCGACCGACCGACCGACCGACCGACCGACCGACCGACCGACCGACCGACCGACCGACCGACCGACCGACCGACCGACCGACCGACCGACCGACCGACCGACCGACCGACCGACCGACCGACCGACCGACCGACCGACCGACCGACCGACCGACCGACCGACCGACCGACCGACCGACCGACCGACCGACCGACCGACCGACCGACAATAGCTACCGACCGACAATAGCTGTTTCACTAATCACACAAAACTTAATGGTGACTTAGGCCTATTTGCCTGACGTAAAAGTACAGAATTTTCTCAAGTGGAATGTTTTATCTTGTTGGATCAAGGTGATGACATAAGAGTTATTGTGAATACAGATACGAAATAACACATTTCAATTGTTTGTAAATGTTATAAAGCATGTAGTTTGTAGATGTTATAAAGCATGTAGTGTTGTCGTCATCTTATCCTATACAATTTTCACGCGGATGTGTATTACGATTTAAGCGTTTGTGTAGAATTTAAGAATGATGATTTTTAATATATAACGGAAAAAATATAAAACGATAAAAAAAACCAAAAAAAGAACAGTGGTTAAATGTTTCGTGTTGTGGAGTGACTGGCTGACTGCAATTAGCTTGACGACCATCAGCTCGCTCAGCGATTGGTTGACTGCTGCTGGCGGGACTGAACCGCAGAAGATTTCCCTGAGAATCCGCAAGCCAACACGAGGTGCTGGCCCAATGTTGAGCATCAGCCCAACACCAGGCCAATGCCTCGTCTATGCTGGGTACAGATGCAAATGCGGGAGGCGACGTCCTAATAAAGGCGCGTAACGCAATGACGATTGACTGAATGGTAACAATATTTGAAACTCAACTCTAATCCTCTATTGATGATGAAAATAAAAAGTTGAAACATACGAACACTTCATTTTTCAGATGATTCTTTATTTTTATCGATTTTCTCACAGTGACGGCATTAGAATTATTAAAATTGCCGAGCAAAACAAACAGAAAACCACCAGCGTGTTTTTATGGCTTTCAATAATTCAGGCTTTCTCGCTGCGTGTCAAGATTGATAATTTAATTATTTAAATATTTCCTTGTCGAGGCCAAGGCGTGTTTAATTCTGCCAGTTTTACCGGGTGTATCTACCCCCCCCCCCGGTCACGTGCGATGTACCCTAAGCCTTGAAAATTATTCCTCTATTTATTTGAAATATCCGGATTTTTGCTTCGAGATTGAAACAGATTAGTGTCATCCCTTTGTTGATTAAAATTGACGGCACTTTTACGTGCGGTAATTGTGTAATGATTACCACTTTATGCCTATTTCTGATGGTAAATGATAAACAATTGGTATAGGACAGCTTATTGGTTAGCTTGCTAACCCTTGTGCTGCTGAGACAACATAAGCCCTATGTACGCTTTCAAGAAAGTTGAATAACATGGCACTGAGAGAAGAGAGCTATAACTAAGATATTAATGATGATTTCAAATAGAACAAAAACCCTTTGGCCTCTTGGTTTATATAAAAATATTTTAGCGATTTAAGGGTTAAATGAATAGAAACTATTAATTAACATTCAGCAACACGAGGGTTAATTTAGACAAAGAAGCGCCTCAACAGAAGTTAATAATAGCTATTTCTTTAATTGCAGGAGCGTGTAGTCACCTAATTAATTATATTAATTATGTACATATAGGAATATCAAATTATGCATACTATTATTTAGGTTACTCATAATAACTAATCATGCATGTGTGAAAGAGTTCACGCATATAATAAGCCCCATATACTTTATCTATCATTATCTATATTATCTATTTCAATAGCATAAATAACTTAAATACTAACAAGACCGATAGAGACCCGATTGTTAACTTGATGGGCTTTCATTTTATTTTGATAGCAATAGAAATGGAACCTAAAAAGTAAAGCCTCCCATTAATCTTTACCAGGAACCAATCCAAGAAACAAGGGCGCTGCTTTTTTCCCTGTCGCATTTCACGTCGTTGTCTCCAAAGAATTGAGAGGCTGGGCATTTAGCTGGTAAATGGCCAATCTGCACTAACATGTAGCAGGGAGTAGGTAGTGGCAGGGACGCCAATAGAAATCCCCGCAGGATCAGATCCCGGTAGCGGGCCTTCAGCCCTGATCCACAGCTCTAATACAATATTCAATTAGAAGGTTTGCTATCAGAAGTGGTGGGCCGCGCCAGGCCACAGGATAATCCCGCTTTTATCTCAGACATTATAGATCCTGATTGGGTCGGCAGTCCCGGGTCGGCGGGGTCGCCGATCCAGTCATACATCTCCCCACAATTAATTCGCCGGGATTGCGCAGGGGTGTGTCCACAGTCGGCCTGTACCGGCGGACTTCCTCTACCACGGCGATCCCGGCAAACACGAAACACGGATCCCGATGATGGATCAATGCTGGTACAGCGTCTGCGACGCTGTCCCAGCATTGCTCCAACAACGGGTCGATGTGTCATCTTTGCTGGGTACTAGCCGACTATCTTTACAACGGAGATACCAGCAAAAACGAATCCGATGATGGGCCAATGCTGGACCAGCGTCGCAGACATTGAACCAGCATCGAGACGATGTTTCGTGTTTGCTGGTACCTCATCTAGAATCTGTGTATCCACTGATCTGGATACCGTGGAGGGGGGGGGGGTGGATCAGTTCATCGCATCCCGGCACGTCAATGCCGAGCCAACTAGATCAATGACATCCAAATTAGCTGGCAACAAGAACACACCGCGTTTTGTCACTGTCTGTCAACTGGGAAGCCTCTTTAATCAGTGTCAGAGGTAGAGAAATGGATCCCGACTAGTCCGCACCTGTGAGGATAGGACACCTAGAGACCGGGATCTCACGGAACATGACAATCTGTCAAACCACAGCTGGCCGGGGATGTTAGATCCATGGATCCAGGATTACGGTAACGGACAATGACAACTTACGTGATCATCCTCAGATTATAATGTGAAAAAAATGAGATGTCTATTTTTGAAGACGTGGGCAGAGAAGCGAGTGTGTGGATACTGCTTTATGTCACATTTTACGCATACACTCTGGCAATATTGCGACAAAAGGAAGACATAACCTTTATCCTGCTGATCACTACTATAGTCGTTTTTAATCCGTTTTATTAGTCGATAAAACCACTGTTATTGGGAATGAAATTACTGTTCAAACATCAAGATTTGTACACGTTTGGTCTCGAATTAAACAAATATACACTCTATTAATATTATAGGTTTTTTAGAAGGGTTCTCCTGGGGTTGCATGGTAATAGTACTGAAGGGTTCTTTTTGAAAAACCTATATTGTTTAGAGTGTATGAGTAGTTTTCAACCACTTGAGGTTGTGGATCGCCTTAGCGAGACACAACCTCAAGTGATAGTCACATCTATCTTGTATATATGTGTATATAAATACCTAATTCTACAGTTATTGTCTGCAACAGGTGTGTATATACCTTCATATCCTAATTATCTACATTTAATATCGTTCTAGTCGTGTTTATATTTTTGTATAGTTAACAACTACTTTTATTTTTAAGCTAGAATATATAATATTTTCGCATCGTACTATATAGTATTATGATGTTTCTGATATCGCTATACGTTTATTGTATGTTCGTATATGAGGGCCTCACGGCGGATGAGCTATGCTCAGTGGATTAGTATGTAAGTATGTAAGTATTTTATTATACTGATTTTGTATATTATTGTATGCCTGTATATGTACCCTCCTTAAATAAGGACTTATTTATTATTATTTATTATTATTATTATTATTATATAATGATCCAAAATCAAATTATGCCCTCTATCTCGTTTTATCAGGTTTAGGACAAGCGTGAACACAAGGACGTTCTATGCCGTCCTTGGTGAACATGTTACCGTCATGTGGTACATGCACTTCATCATTTCGATTTACTCAAGTTGCAGCGTTGGTTAAAGTTCGCAGAAGCAGTAAAGAAGATCTAACTACCATTTTTGTTTTCTTTGAAATCCACACGGCAATTTAATGACAAATTGGTGAAGAGGTCCCGTCAGACCTCTCAAATCGCGGCTCAAAGATTTATGAACCTGGATCTAAGACAGCAGCAACGGCAGAAGAATGGTGACTCCCAGTGGATTGGTCGTGTGGCGAAAACAGGAGACGCTGACCCAATGCTGGGTTAATGCTGGCCCAGCGTCTTCGACGCTGGCCCAGCATTGACCCAGCATTGTGTTGATGTCTGGTATATATAGGCTCTTGTTTAACGACTCGGACCACTCATTCATGTCTCGCCACTAGCCTGACGAAAAGTTCACCCTGTGTTAGTGTAATGTTGGGCCAGCGTCGTAGACGGTGGACCAGCATTAAACCAATATTGGGCCAACGTCTCGTGTTTGCCGGGTTATGTCATGATGGTTAAAGATGAGAAATGGGCGGGGGATATTAGTGTGACGGGGACAACTATATTAGGTGTAGATAAATCTCTGGTTGAGCCTGCACCTGGTGATTGGGGGAGGGGGAGGCTGTATAGATCCCGGGGGTGATTTGGGGGGGGGGGTGAGGCTCTAGGATCCCGGGGGTGATTGGAGAGGGTGGGGCTGTAGGATCCTGTGATGAAATCTCCCGGTCTCACAGAAGTGGCTTGTCGGCGTACAGGGATCAGTGGCGGGGACCAGAGTTGTGGGCCACACTAATAAGCCGCAGCTTCTCATAGGGACACCCTTTGTTTGCTGAAGCATACCCCAGAAAGTTTAAAAAGCTAAGCATGTGTGCTTTTGATAACCCTTCCAAGTAAACACAAAATCAAATGTTTTGGGTTTGCTATTATGTTGTGTAACCAGTTTTTTAAGGGAAATAAGTCTTAACGCTTGTGCTGCTAAGAACGAATATATTCGGTTTCAAGTAAATTCCCCACCGAGCAAAATGCTAAAGAAATTTGTAGCATATCTTGTCGTAGATGCTCAAATAATCAAATAATTATAATACATGCGTTAACAATTCCAGCTTCAAATGAATGAAAAATACTCACAAACAATTCAGCAGTACAAGAGTTAAGTCTTGAAACACTGATATACGTTGGGAGTATTTTTTACAAAATCATTTCTCAGTGACTTGAAGCTGTAGCGAGAAACACTTCAAGGCACTTAACATATTTTATTTTTATAGTCCAGATCTCTAAGGGTCACAAGGACACAAATGTATTATATACATAATTATACATTATTATAAATAAATATAATATAATTATATTATGTATTATAGTTAAATATTATATAAATACTATATATATATATTATAAATAAATATTGCCTAAATATCATATATTTTATAAATAAATATCATATAGTTATTATATAGCCTACATTATAAATGAATATTATATAAAATGTATATAATTATAAATTAATATTATAAAAGTTTCATAATAAATATTGTTCTTTTTTTGCTATAAAATATCTGGGATGTGAAGGGTGTTAGAGAACAATGGGAGAGGAGTTGGTAGTTTGTTAGAGGGTCACTGGGGAGTGCTGAGGGCCAAGTGAAGGATAGAGTTAAGACAGGTGGCGGCTGACAGCGCCACCAAGCGGTGTGACAAATAGTACCCCGTACACTGAACCCACGCCATGATAGATAGAGCTAGATATAGGACTAGATCTGGATCGGTTAGCAGCAAATACACGAGGTATTCACCCAATGGCTTGTGTTTTCTGCGTATTGTCATTCTAATCACCATCCAATCAGTATCATTAAGAAATGTATAATTTTTTGCTGCTTGCAATTGCTCGCAATCGAATCATGAGTGTTATACAAAAAATAATTATTTAAAGCGTTATCAACAGAATCCCGTTAATGTTAATGTTTAGGCTGACAAGTGTTAGTAGTAGGCCTACATCTATGCATTTTGTTAGAACCCACAATAATTTGAAGAGGATAATTCTATGTTCTGTGTTTGCATTGGGTGATGGCAATAATCAGCCTTTTCACCGCTACCAGCGACTACAATCGTTTTAACCCTTAAAGCGCTGAAATATTTTGTAAAAAACATCGCAACCAAAAGGGTTTTTTCAATTTGAAATCATTGTAACTGTCATAGTTAGGTCTTTCCGATTCATTTGAATACCTATGTTAGGGGTATACGGTCATTAGAAATATGTTTACTCTTACAGTGCGGGGATCGACTTTAGTCGTCATGCATAATCTGATGTCTACAGAATATAAACAGAACAAATCGAAATAAAAATGAGCGTTAAATTTGCTATTGCACGCATGTGTTTTCATTTAAATGCTACATATGTACGTAATTTTTACCGATTTGAAGTTGTGGATCGCGGCAGCGAGACACAATTTCAAGTGGGTGAAAATTCCACAACGTAGCGCCGAGTTGATAAAGTGAAGCGGTGTAATTTGTTATATCAACCAAGGATAATAGAATCAGATTCTATTTTCCTTGTATCAACTGAGTGACCATTTTTGGACACACGTTGCATTCAGGTGATGAACGAACACTGCACGTCGATAATTCATGACAGATAAACATAAAACTGGCCACAAAGAAGTTGTATTACTAATTTCTTCTCGAAATACAGAAGGTATGGTCGGAAGTGAGGTTTTCGCTGTGTGGCCTGCAAATAGGAGAGATTACATGAGCTGGGCGATAACGGAGGTATTTGTATCGTAAAGAAGCGAGTGAATGGCCGGCGGAACACTTGGTGACACAAAGACGAGCAGTGCAGGCGGACAGCATCAGACCGCCAGCAATGGCAGCATACGTTTTATGGCAAACTGCATCTGCTCTCGTCCCTTGTTATAGAGGGGAAGGAGTGAACAACTGACAGAGATTCTATGCATAAGGGGAATCCCCCACCGGGATCAGCGGGATAGTTGACAACCGTCATAAAGTTTTATTGTTGCCCACAATAACGGCCGGTTCTGGTACCAGATGTGCCGACAGCAGCCATCTGGTTTTCTCCGTTTTTACATCGACGTCGGGATTTCCTCGCCCGCCTGTAAACCATGCATCCCGCTCTCACCAGTAAACACAAAACATTTCTATAACATTTGTATAATGTCGGTCCAACGTCGAAGACGTTGGGCCGACGTTATACAAATGTTAGGCAAATGCTTTATGTTTACTGGGATATCTCTCTCCCTGTGCGGATCATGGTGACGAACACACATCCCTCTCTTTCTGGATCATGATGACGATCACATCCCAGCGAACGCGCTAATACTGCTCCAATGCTGCAGGCTTGCCCATTTTTACAGATTTGCCCGTTTTCTCCGTTTTTTCAAATGTTATAAATCTACTGACGGGTTGTTTATTTTGTATCACTTCTCCTTTTTTTTGAAAAACTACCTTTACAATTTAGCAAACCCCCTTTCCCCTCTCCATGAAAAAAATATTTATTATTTATAATAACTGTTTTATGTGATAATTTAAACAAGTATACACATTTAATCGTATCATTAAAAGACGGGATTTTAATATCGAGTACACTTTTCCGAGCGCGGGCTTAGTTGTAGTGCAGCGAATTCTGACTTCGCGTGCTATCAAAATTTAAAAAAATCTTAGGATTTTTCTGTTCCTGGAAGTCTTTAGTGTCAGCCATTAGTCCAACGTCTAATATTTGTACATGACAAAAAATATATATAAAAATATATAAAAAAATATATTTATATTTCATATTTATGAAACAAAATAAATATTTTTTATCATATTTTGTGAGTGATGCATCAGTATAGGCTATCATTGCTCAGTTCGTTGTAAACAGCTAACGTGATCCAACAACATTCACCCAGCGATAAGCCAATGTGCATATTGACTGTTTGAATATACAATAAATCGCCCATGAACGACAGGACACAGTAACTGTCAACTGCTGAGATCAACAATTGATATATTGGTCGGTGTACCTCCGTTGGCACAGATCATAGGCATCTGATTGGTCGAGAACATCAGCTTCGACCAATCAACTCTGGGTCAACTTCGTGTAGCATGTCGGAGTTAATCAGAGATGCTGTGAATGGCTTCCGAGCTGTCAGGACCGTATGGCAACACAGCAACAGTCCTGTAGAGACATCTCTCATCTCATCTCATCTCATTTCATCTCATCTCATTTCAATGGCGAAAGCATCGTGTCATCTCTTGACAATTATTGTTGTGTAATTTGCAAACGCATTTTTTGTAAACTTCCGAAGTCAAATCTACCAATGTTTTAACAATAAACTAGCGTGCGATAATTTATCTCTTCCTATTTCAGTTGCATTTAATCCGTTTTCTCGACCGCGGGGATTAAAGTGTCCAGGGAGACAATGATGGGATGATTTCCGGTGGGTAGCCGGGCTGCCGTGCCTGTGGTGAGTTCTCGTCTCTGGCAGCGCGCACAATGCCGCAGCCCCGCGCACAATGCCGCACCCCCGGGCTGGCCAGTCCTGTGGCACAGCGTGGTACCGCCGCACCGCTTGAAGAGAACATAGCCCTACCGCGGAGTTACATCACCGCCCGGGACAAACATCGTCAGTTTCCCTCCCGGCTGCTGTGGTCTATTTCCCTTTTGGTGGCGCGGCTGTTGCAAACAGCCTCGCCACCAAAAGGGAAATAGACATGTTACCACTGCCATCAGAAGGGAAATTGACATGGTGCTCCAATGAAAGACATCGCTGTCAATTACAGACCAATTGGAAAGGAAACATGTCTTCCCCGGGTAAATTGCCAGGCGGTGAGCGGTCTTAACGACGGGCGGAGTTGTGGACCGGGGCCGGGGCTAGTCCGTGAATTATTGATGGAGGGACGTGGTCTGGCGGGAGACCCGGGATGGAGCTGTCCGGAGCAGGGCGTATCCCGCTGCTCCCGCCAGTACGCCCCCACCCCCGATGCCATCCCCGGGGCGCAGTAGACGGCAAATCTCATTTGCAACGGCAACAGGGAGTGATACATCGCCGGGCGAGGGGGCACTCTACCTCAACCAAGGGCAACTGTGGTGTGCTCCGCTAGTTGACCCCTGACCGGCCACACAGCCGTGTTTGGCAGCCCCCCCCCCCTACAAGACCCCCCACCTACTGCGTGCAAAATCACATTGGCCCAGTTCTGACCCCAGTGTCTACCAGGGTCGTGCCTGCAAACACAGACAGTAAAACAAGCTGGTTAGAAGGGATTACCATCACAGGCGAACTAACTATCAGAAAGTCTTAAAAAATGGAAAACATGTATTTTATGTGAGATATCAAATTTTGGTAACATTTCATGTTTTTCAAAATAACGTAAAATAGTAATTATCATAAAAATACATTTGCATGGCGCTTTGTCCAAAAAACAAAATGCTGCAAGTCGCTGTGCATTTTCACTCACTTGAAGTTGTGGATCGCGTCAGCGAGACACAACTTCAAGTGGGGGAAAATTCGAATTGAAGATTGATTTTCACGATTTAACGCGATTTCAAATTTTAGATGCCACTTCCATTTTTTACAAATGATTCTGTCAGTAGCCCTCCCTCCTCGTCGGCTTCAGGCCTACTAAATTCATCAAAATATAAACTAAATTCAGGTTGTAGAAGTAGTCCCTTGGCAAAAGGTATCAAATATATCCCGGCGCCGAGAGCGACCAAGATAGATTGAAGGAGAGGAGGCCTACTCAAACTTTGCACGCCGATTGAAACTATCATTCTTTTTTCATAACAAAACATCGAGAACTGGAGATCAGAAGTTCAGACCTAAATCTAATTTCATTCCACCTGGCCAGTCAGCTATTAAAAGCTGTCACAACTCTTATTTTGTCGGAGGGGACTGAGCTCAGATGTTGATCAGTCCAAGACAAACCATTCCTATCGTATGCAGAGAACTAGGATATCTTAGTGTGACCACTAATAGAACAAATACAATTTGGACCAAAATGCATTTGGTATTATAGTGACAAGATTTATATATATTATTTTCAGTCTGAAAGCATAGAACAAATTTAAGTTGTCTGAGTGACATAGAATTATATTTGTCACGAAGTGAAGTTAATATCCCCTCCGTAAAGATTTAGTATTGTGAAGAGCCTCTCTGACTGAGGGGGTAGGCTGCTCGGTCTCAGACATTCAAAACATAAATTTCGAATTCTGTCTGGAGGACAGTGTCAACTGATTTATCTCACCATCCTCAGGAAGTTATCTTGACTAAGTTCAGCCTCAATCAATCAATCAATCAATCAATCAATCAATCAATCAATCAATCAATCAATCAATCAATCAATCAATCAATCAATCAATCAATCAATCAATCAATCAATCAATCAATCAATCAATCAATCCTTCCTTTATTCATTCATTCATTTATTCATTTATTCATTTATTCATTCATTTATTCATTCCTTCATTCATTCTATCACATACTAGAAAACTAATAAAAACGACATGGAGTGTTTATATTTTGCATTTGTTTGTAAACATATTTAATACGTATTTGATACTTTTAATACATGTAGTAGTAATGTTTAACGGTACATGAGCAATAAGAGAGAGTTGAATTGTGATGTGATCACACTAGGCTAAGTGATTTTTATTGCCTGTTACGGGGCAGGTAATTGGTGAGTTAGGCATGGAGTCAATCACATTGCTTCATGCTGGTTGATGCCCCGCCAGATCGAGTGCCACCAATCACACCGTGACAGCATCATCATCATCATGTAGCAGGAGCGAGATCAAGGCAGACACGAGGGTGCCACGACGAGCCAATGCTGGTTTAGCTGTTAGCTGGGGAATGATACAGCAGCTGGCATGCCGGCATCATCAGGGCACAGCCATCAGGCCGTGGCTCGCTGATCTCCAATCACAGAAGTCGTCTTCTGGGCCATTTCTGGCGGCGGCGCCCAGCTTAGGGAGGCTCCGAGAGGCGCGCAAAAATCACAGCGCATATTGCGTGGTAATCCCGCCAGCCGTGATCTATTCTGGCATTTTGACAAGGTGACTTAGCCGGCACCGATCCCTTGATTCCAGTTTAATTAGCTGGCCACCAGAAAGCGTACAGGAGAAGGGAGGCTGGATGGACAATGATCTGTCAACCCCGGTACAAATTGATTTCTGATGTCTATTTGATAGTTGGGAGAGGAGCGCAGCCGGCCCGTGGGCAGCGAGCGGGGGATGCAGGCCTGCCACCGGAGGGTTAAATACGAATATTTCACTTCTACCCCCGGCTCGGCCGTGTACCCCGCGGACCAAGCCCGGCCACGCTTTTATTGTTACAAATGACCGTCTCTGGCAGTAGTGGTTGACGCAGGGAAGACCAACTACCGTCTGACCAGAAGACTGAACACCAAATGCTGCCCCCCTGCCCTGCTCTGTCATGTCCTTAACTGCCCTGGCTGGCAGGCTGCTGGCTGGCTGGCTGGCTGGCTGGCTGGCTGCCTGCCTGCCTGCCTGCCTGCCTGCCTGCCTGCCTGCCTGCCTGCCTGCCTGCCTGCCTGCCTGCCTGCCTGCCTGCCTGCCTGCCTGCCTGCCTGCCTGCCTGCCTGCCAGATGACGCTTAAAGCCAGAATGACGTCATAAGCCACGTGTTCACCACTTCCTGTCCGACGTAACGCCTGGATACCTGTGGTGCTGAATAAGGTGCTGCATTATATTAATATTATGTAGCATAAACCTATGACAGTTTTCACTTTTGAATCTTTATCATTTTAATCACAATAAGATAAAAAAAGCTGAGCATTATTAATGGAGGTACCATGTAGATTAAATACGGGGTTGTTATTAACCCTTTGACTTCCAGGCCGGGGTGCATACCAGGATCCAGATATACTGGTGTAGGAGTTCTATTTTTCGTCATTTGAAGCTGGAATTGCTAACGCAATTTCCAGCTTCAAATGACGAAAAATACATAAATGTAGTATATATTTGACGAAAATTTGTGTCATTTTATGGTTACGTTCATTGACGAATGACGACGGAAATTTCCGTCATGTATGGTAGTGAAAAGGTTAAGCGAGCATGAAATATTGAGTTTGTATAAGAGGCTGTCCAATGGGCAAACAACGTTATTGCGACGTTGAATCAACGTCAATGACGTTGATGCAACGTCGTAATAACTTTGTGTGCCCAATGGGCATGGTCTGTAGGACTTAGTGTGATGTCATTCTGATTGACGGCAGGAAATTTAGGGGATGCTGGAGCTGATCCCGACCGCAGCAGCAATGATCAGGACAATTTGTCAGGACGACCACGGATCTAACACACATGATGTCACATTGGATTGATGGCTTTCACTTCAAACACCCTAATTTAATAGCGATGAATACTCTGAAGGTCAGATTGTCACCTTATAGCTCCCACAAAATATAAGGAATTTCACAGATCTAATAGGAATTGGGCAGTGAATTGTTGTGCCAGTGAAGAAATCCAGCGCTTTAAACACTATAGATATACATGTATTACGATATGTTTTGTTTTATTTCATTGAATGCCACAAATGATAACGATTTTTGAAAACATAAATTATAAAATAATTTAAAATGGTTTATTTTTTTAATGTTTGTTAGTGACTGACGAGATAATATGTAGGGGAGGGTCAGTTTACTTACACCGGTAGCAAACTATCGCAGACATAGCCTGAAGCAGGAGTGGAAGAAAGCACGACCCACCTGGTGCTTTCCCAAGATATAATACTACAACTCATAAGCAAACAGCAGTAACTGCTTACTTTTCAAGTGAGCAGTTACTGCTGTTTGTCTTTGTAATTCCATTGCAAAGACCAAAGCTACTACAGTTACTGGTTACTTTTCTAACATTTACTGCGGTGAATTTTATCAAAAGCTGCCTCATCCTCATTAGAGCTACTGTATCAATACAAGCAGATCAGCTATGATGTGTACTATCTACATGATCTAAAAGCTCAGTAGATATAGAGATAGAAAAAGATTAAATTCAGCCAGTAGAGCTCCTAGCATTGTGTCTGATCATATAAACAATGGTTAATGTTGATAACGCTATATCGTTGCCTCGGAGCTAAAGGATCCTATCTGACACTCGTTAGAGTGGCAGATAGGATCCTTTAGCTCCGAGGCGACGATATGCCTTACATTACCATTGTGCAGATGAATGGCATCGTAAATGTCTTTTTAATATACATTTAACAGCCATTTATTTAAATTATTTATTGAGAAATACAAATATTAAATTAAACTATAATGAAATAGGATAAAATAGCAAACTTTTCGAATAGCTTTCCGGTCAGATTTTTTTAATGCCACGTTGATAATTTATGTGTTCTAATCTTACAAACATCACGGAAATACATTAGTAATGCATTGATTTGGTTTTAAAAATGAGCTGGGTCTTATATAGCAATACAGGCAAAGGTGTATTGCAACATCCAATAAACTGAAGAGCGAAGATGAGAGGGGGTGTCAGCAACGCCATTGTTGGTTCACGGTTGGTCCACCGTCTACGACGCTGGCCCAACATTGAACCAACAATGGCTCAATGTCTCGTGTTTCTCTGGGGAGTACTTAGTATCCAATGATGGTGACCTTAACGACCTAACGGTCGGGTATCAAAAACCAGTAGAATCCCCGGTCACTTCTGTCTCCGGCTGAATGTTTGACTTGGATTCGCTTTTCAAATTTGACTTCGCAACTCTTGTTGGTAGGTAGTGTTTAATGTTTGGACAGGCCACCACACCCGGGTGTGATGAGGTTGTGTCCACACACCCTTTAAGGACAAGGGGTCTGTATCAACTACATCTCATTCGTAGCACAAGTCTGCCTTAGGGTCGTTGATTGGTTGAGCTTTACGTCTCAGCCAATCAAAGACCCTAAACGACTTTTGTGTTATCTTAAATAAAGAACTCCATTTCTCTTTCTTCTTTGTATAGCTATTCTTGATTTCTAGGATCAGGTATATTTAATTCCAAACAATCAGTTTAGACAGAGGTTTAGACTCCTAACTAATGTCTGAAATTTTTGTAAACTTGTATCTGAAAGCTTTTTAAAGCATTTGAAAGTAAGATAAGCAATAATACTGATATACTAAACAATCGTGCACATCTAGTTATCAGTTAAATCTAAAGATTTGTCACATTTAATGTGGTTATTTATACAGGTTTCTTTATTTTTATGTTAATGTGTTTTATGTGAATGAAGTATTTGCGGGTGGCATAAGTCGATTCCACATTGATACGGTGTATATACATGATTGTCATTTTCACCGCCAAAGTGATCCAATATTGACCCTCGGTCAGCTCCCGGCGCTTAATAGGTAATTTAAGGCTGCTGCTCGCCCGTGGTTGAGCTTGTGTGAGGCTGTGAGCGGGTGGACAAACATCCCAGCAAATACCAGACGCTCACCCAATGTCATGGTTGTGCTGGGCCATCGTCTCCGACGCTGGCCCAACATTACCCCGACATTGCTTTTGTTGAGACCGGCTATGTTTGTCTGGTGTGCTGTAACAAACGTGATCTGTGCCACCAGGTGTCCCTACCAGACAATGCAAGAGATCCCAGCAAACATGAGATATTGACCCAATGTTGTTTTAATGTTGGGCCAGCATCGTAGACGGTTGACGAACAATAAAACCACATTGGTTTAATTCACACAATGGTCTATATGAGGGTGTGAGCAACACAACTCGCACACTGAATAAAACGCATTACTTAGTATCAGCTCAAATTTCATCAGTTGTGTCTTAGTCATAAAAGTCGCAAAAAATATTCTATATTTTGGGGTGATGACGACACATTTATTAATGTGATGATTATTTTTCTACCGGTATTAGCAAACTGTGTATACACGAGCAACACATATTGAGTGATATTGAAATTTAGTATAATAAGTATTATCTAAATTAATATACACGTGGAACTCATAGACTATAAGTAGGCCTGAGTGATACTGAAATTTATTAATATTATCTAAAACAATATTATCTAAATACATAAAGTGCTGACTGATACATGGATGTATGAACTTTTATTTTAGATGTATCTACTGTTCGCATAAATTAACAATCTAATCCAATGGGAGCGGTGTTAAATCTCACCCAACAGAGGTATTTACTCTGTCAAATGGATTGTGGATGGGTGTTGTGTCTTGCTGACGCGATCCACAACTTCAAGTGAGTGAAAATTATTCAGATTTGACAAAATGGAAGTCAATTCTTTTCAAATCTTGCTGGTCGATGTCACATTTTATCTTTAACATATTTAAAATGTGGTACTTAATGTGCTGATAAAAAATGAAAACCCGAATATATGCGGCACCGGCGATTAAAGGGTTAAGAATGTTGATAATAAATCACATAATCAATGAGGATGTATTAGTGGAATTGACAACGTCTATGCTTTTTTTCGCAAAACTGTATGGTTATCACTCCTATCACCCAGCTACTTTCACACTGCATGGTTTTAGCACTCTCCTCACCCAGCTACTTTTAGAGTGCATGGTGTAGCACTCCTCTCACCCAGCTACTTTTAGAGTGCATGGTGTAGCACTCCTCTCACCCAGCTACTTTTAGAGTGCATGGTGTAGCACTCCTCTCACCAAGCTACTATTAGAGTGCATGGTGTAGCACTCCTCTCACCCAGCTACTTTTAGAGTGCATGGTGTAGCACTCCTCTCACCCAGCTACTTTCAGAGTGCATGGTGTAGCACTCCTCTAACCCAGCTACTTTTAGAGTGCATGGTGTAGCACTCCTCTCGCCCAGCTACTTTTAGAGTGCATGGTGTAGCACTCCTCTCACCCAGCTACTTTTAGAGTGCATGGTGTAGCACTCCTCTCACCCAGCTACTTTTAGAGTGCATGGTGTAGCACTCCTCTCACCCAGCTACTTTTAGAGTTTATGGTGTAGCACTCCTCTCACCCAGCTACTTTTATAGTGCATGGTGTAGCACTCCTCTCGCCCAGCTACTTTTAGAGTGCATGGTGTAGCACTCCTCTCACCCAGCTACTTTTAGAGTGCATGGTGTAGCACTCCTCTCACCCAGCTACTTTTAGAGTGCATGGTGTAGCACTCCTCTCGCCCAGCTACTTTTAGAGTGCATGGTGTAGCACTCCTCTCACCCAGCTACTTTTAAAGTGCATGGTGTAGCACTCCTCTCACCCAGCTACTTTGAGAGTGCATGGTGTAGCACTCCTCTCACCCAGCTACTTTTAGAGTGCATGGTGTAGCACTCCTCTCGCCCAGCTACTTTTAGAGTGCATGGTGTAGCACTCCTCTCACCCAGCTACTTTTAGAGTGCATGGTGTAGCACTCCTTTCACCCAGCTACTTTTAGAGTGCTAGAGTGCATGGTGTAACACTCCTCTCACCCAGCTACTTTTAGAGTGCATGGTGTAGCACTCCTCTCACCAAGCTACTATTAGAGTGCATGGTGTAGCACTCCTCTCACCCAGCTACTTTTAGAGTGCATGGTGTAGCACTCCTCTCACCCAGCTACTTTTAGAGTGCATGGTGTAGCACTCCTCTCGCCCAGCTACTTTTAGAGTGCATGGTGTAGCACTCCTCTCACCCAGCTACTTTTAGAGTGCATGGTGTAGCACTCCTCTCACCCAGCTACTTTTAGAGTGCATGGTGTAGCACTCCTCTCACCCAGCTACTTTTAGAGTGCATGGTGTAGCACTCATCTCACCCAGCTACTTTCAGAGTGCATGGTGTAGCACTCCTCTAACCCAGCTACTTTTAGAGTGCATGGTGTAGCACTCCTCTCGCCCAGCTACTTTTAGAGTGCATGGTGTAGCACTCCTCTCACCCAGCTACTTTTAGAGTGCATGGTGTAGCACTCCTCTCACCCAGCTACTTTTAGAGTGCATGGTGTAGCACTCCTCTCACCCAGCTACTTTTAGAGTGCATGGTGTAGCACTCCTCACACCCAGCTACTTTTAGAGTGCATGGTGTAGCACTCCTCTCACCCAGCTACTTTTAGAGTGCATGGTGTAGCACTCCTCTCGCCCAGCTACTTTTAGAGTGCATGGTGTAGCACTCCTCTCACTCAGCTACTTTTAGAGTGCATGGTGTAGCACTCCTCTCACCCAGCTACTTTTAGAGTGCATGGTGTAGCACTCCTCTCACCCAGCTACTTTTAGAGTGCATGGTGTAGCACTCCTCTCGCCCAGCTACTTTTAGAGTGCATGGTGTAGCACTCCTCTCACCCAGCTACTTTTAGAGTGCATGGTGTAGCAGTCCTCTCACCCAGCTACTTTTAGAGTGCATGGTGTAACGCTCCTCTCACCCAGCTACTTTTAGAGTGCATGGTGTAGCACTCCTCTCACCCAGCTATTTTTAGAGTGCATGGTGTAGCACTCCTCTCGCCCAGCTACTTTTAGAGTACATGGTGTAGCACTCCTCTCGCCCAGCTACTTTTAGAGTGCATGGTGTAGCACTCCTCTCACCCAGCTCTAATCGTTTTAATCCGTTGTATTAGCCGTTTAAATTGCAGTTATTGGGGGCGAAATGTGCGTTGAAACATCAAGATTTACAAATGTTCGGCCTCAAATTAAACAAATATGGTTAATGTTCGCTCACTTTAAGTTGTGGATCGCGGTAGCGAGACACAACTTAAAGTGAGCGAAAATTTAAATTTATGGTTTAATGTCTTACCGTCTTTATTCATTCCCATTTGTAGACATTTCTTCAGACGACAAGCCTGGCACTGATTACGATGAGCTTTGTCCACGACACACAGGCCTGTACCTGCCTGACACCTAAAACACAATGTAAAACTCCGAACTCATAAGGCAGCTCACAGGGCAGCACATGACGAACAATGCATTACATATACCTCACCAGGCATCACATGTAACTCACAATGCATTATGTATTTTTCTAAGGTTATATTATAACCTCCTTGAGACATCATATATGACTCACTATGCATCATATATCGCTCATCATGTATCATAAATGACTTGTCTACAATGCATCATAATAATAATTATTTAACTCACTAGGCATCATAATTATGGCATTTATGATGATTTTATGATGATTTTATGATGGTTTTGAAAAAAAACCCTTTGTTCTCCATGGTTAATACAATATGTCAGCGTTATAAGGGTTAATGCTTATTTACCTGTAGATGAGTTTTCGTCGTACTGATCTCTTGAAGAATCCGGAGCACCCGTTGCATGCCAGGATCCCGTAGTGCTTACCGCTGGAGGTGTCCCCACACACCAGACAGGAGAGACCGGGGGAACAACGCTTCCCTACTCCTAACAAGGAACCGCTGCCAGCTGATGGAGAGGCGGGGTCGAACCCCGTACTCACCGTCACCATGGGTGGCGGGGTGGCTATGGCGCTCACTGTCACAGGGGACAAGTGTACGGGGGGTGTGGAGGCCCGCCCGGGGGTCAGGCTGTGTGCTGGAGGTGGTGAGCGGTGGCTGACCAGTACCCCTAGTGGACTGGCTGAATCTGGTGACGGGGGGCAGCTTGACAGAGGGGGTGATGGGCTGCCTGCAACACATAAAGGGTCACTATATTATTATATCATAGTATGCAAATAATTAGAGATTGCCTCTAACGTGTAAAGAGTCATTACATAGTATATACAAGGGATAGGGACGGTCTGTAACATATACAAATTAGAAGGCTATCATAATAGGATACAAATGGTTAAGGCTGTATTCAACACATCAACAGAAAAGGTTATCATAATAGAACACAAGATGGTTAGGGATGCTTGTAACACGTAAAGGGACATCATATAATATAACAAGTGGCTGTAGCATATAAAGGCTCCTTATTATAGCATAAAGAGTGGTCGGGGTTGCCTGTGACATGTATTGGACATCATAAATCATACAAATGGTTAGGAGCGGACTGTAACATATGAAGGGTCATTATACAGAATGCGTTACCCAATATTATATCATTCATTCATTCATTCATTCATTCATTCATTCATTCATTCATTCATTCATTCATTCATTCATTCATTCATTCATTCATTCATTCATTCATTCATTCATTCATTCATTCATTCATTTATTCATTCATCCATTCATTCATTCATTTATTTTTTCATTTATTCATTCATTCATTCATTCATTCATTCATTCATTCATTCATTTATTCATTCATTCATTCATTCATTCATTCATCCATTTATTCATTCATTTATTCATTCATTCATTCATCGTTTATTCATTCATTCATTCATTAATTCAGAAATTTATTCATTCCGTCATTCATTAATTTAGTCATTTAATCAGTTATTTATTTATTCCCACTGTTTTTATTCTGTCCATTCAGTTAAATTAAGTAATATTTTAAATACATTGTATATAGCTATTTAACTTGTGTACATGAAGAACGCACGACTGCCTCTCTTTATAATTGAGTGACTTTATTTATAATGTTAATATGACCTATATACAGGTATAGGGTGAGACAAATAAACCACCAATATCGTTTAACAGAGATAAAAGTAATATTTAATGTATTGTATCACAGTAGACAGATTTCTTTTTTATCTAAATATATGTTAAATACCCCAATGAAAATGTATATACATTTTACAATTGATTTGTTTTTTTTTATTTGTGGGATTTCATTCAAAGGAGCATACATAATCGCCATTCGCTAATATTTCATCATCGCTCACGCAAATAATCTGTTGTTCACATCGACATAACAGACGACAAATTGGAAATCAATAAAGCCACGAGTCACCAGTGATGATTAAATCATTTCATGGCTAACGGTCAGCAGATAACAAGCTTATAAAGAGAAAAGGATTTAGTGAGGCTGTAACTATTATCAGATAAGAGGCACAAGTGCATGTCAAGCGATGAGCACGTCAACATTTGTGCCAACAACCGAACAGGCGGAAGCATTGACGACGCGTGCGCGGCGCCTGCGCAGTGACGTGTACACGTGACACGAGGCGGGATCCGGCGGGAGGACAGGGACAAGATGTCCGCTGACAGCCAGGGCGTGATGAAGGCACCAGCATCATCCGCCGTGACAAGGACAAACATACAGCCACACGGATACACACTCATACATCTGGATCATTGTTACCAAGGGGGGGGGGGGGGGTCCAGGAAGAGAAATAGAAAGATAGAATGATGATGCTCAGGAGACAACCCAACAAACACGAGACATTGAACCAATGCAGGGTAGATGTTGGCCTTACATTAGTTCAATGTCTCGTGTCTACTGGTAATCCAACTAGAAATAAATTATTGCATATAATTTGTTTCAAAGCGAGTAAAATGTCACCGAAAACGATAAATTTGCTTGTGATATTTGCTCTGTTCACGCAATAACACGATTTTCATAAATTAAAAATGGCGTCCTTACGTCATTTGAAGCTGGAAATTGCGTTAGCAATTACAACTATTTTTAAAAATTAATTGAAAATAGAAACAAACAATTCAACAAACGCTGATGTTATCATAACATCCTCTCACTTTCTAATGGATATGAGAGACCTTTTATGTAATCTGAATCTTTAGACTCTCAGAGTGATGGGCTACTGGTGCTGATTCTAACCCTTTAAGCACTGACATATTTTATACAAGCCATCGATAGCAAAGAGTTTTTTCAATTTGAAATCATCATAAATTTCTTAGCAAGGAGGTTATATGGATAACCTCCTTGGTCTTAGTTAGCTCTTTCCGCTTCATTTGAATATTTATGTTATGGGTCTCCGGCCATTTATATATATTTTACTCTTTCAGTGAGAGGATCAGATTCTGACGTCTAAAGTATATTGTACTGCTATGCGCCCATAAATATACAATTTCTCAAACTAAGTGAAATGCCACTGGAGTTGATAAACAGTTTCTGGTAAATGCTCAGTCGATCAGATAAACACTTTTTGTGTGGAGATATCAACTATTTACAAATACAAACATTTTTCGTCAATTGTAGCTGGAAATTGCGCCAACAATTCCAGCTACAAATGACGAAAAATAATAATTGAAAATCCTACAGGACAGTAAAGTGGTCAATGAAGCAATAACAAGTCTACGTGACCATACCGTGCACCGTCACACAGCCTTAATTCACTATAAATATGAGATAGATGAGTTTAGGAGTCAATTGGTTAACGTACCTATTTGACCACATACTATAAATAATAAAATGGTGACATTTATGATCGCAAGCTATTATAAGCCTGGATAGGAGGACTAGGACTGGTATGGTACTCTGACTGCCAGAAAACCACCTCAATCCTGATCTGAACAAAGATGCCGAATGCTTAATATATCATCAAATCTTTCGCTACCTGTTATATATAGTTTATATGGTGTCAAGTAAACTGCTTGTTCTTATTTTATTTTGCTATGTTTCATCTTTTCACAGGTCATTTTATATAGAAAATGATATATAATTATATATTGCTAGCACATGTTTTTATGCAAAAATATTGAACACCAGATGAACTTTTTATAAAGAAATCTTATCGAGAAATTAAAACTGAACATCTAGTATTGATCTAAATATATTAGTCATATGTAGTGATAAAAATTATAATATCAACTCTGCTGTCGTCTACCATAAATTCGAGTGATTCTCGTAAAACATCGGAGTTGTTAATTAACTGCACGATGACTTGTCTGACAAATAGAAGTGATGATAATCAGATAATGACATTAGAATTATCGGACCAAATACGAGACGTTGACCCGATGTTGGGTTAATGCTGGCCGTTGGGCCAGCATTAACCCAACATTGGGTGATCGTTTTGTGAGGGCTGAAATCCCGTCCACGTGGAGTGGTTGTAAGAATGATAACACAGTGCTTGATCGCTTGTACAAATGACAGATCACAAGTGCTCTCAATGTCTCGTGACAATTGCTGCCTGCATGATTTATTCTATTTAATAGATCATGTTCCCTGACACGGCAATTTAAAGGATCGTTAAATTGTTTGATATATCTTTTTAAACTTCAGTCAAACTGACTGAATGGTTTCGATGACAATGAAAAATGAAGAAAGAAATGAATGAGTCTGGCTTTATGATTATTTTATACACATACAGGCTGAACTGGACCAGAGGGCGATGAAGTGATAGCCTATGACAATATACATCCCAAAGATGGGATTTTAGTATAATACTTAGCAGTCAGCCTTGCTAGTCAGATTTAGATGCTATTTGAAGGCATATAGACGCCAAGGGTTCTTTTCATCTACTGATGAATGACAGCAATTTAAAAAGTAGAACCGATAATCAAGTTACTATCATGGTTTCTCCATCACCAGATACTTATTCTCTGTCAGGGGACAAATGAGAATGTTTCTATAAAACTTTCTGTTGAACATCTTGATCCAACTCCACTAGAAAGTCAAAATGCCCCTGTATCATTCAAGGACAATATAATATTCAAAACATTGAACCACATCATTTTTCGTATATGAGACAAGCAGCCTTTTGTAAGATCTAAACTAACAGCTAAAGGTTTCTCGACGTTTCCATGGCGAAACAAGTTTCAGGGTCACTGTCGTTACACCACTATTTTCTGTGACATGATGGCAGCCTAAATCTGTGTCCACATCTTCCTCGGATCTGCTGGAAAATGAAGTTATTTGTAGAAACTCAGCTGCCATGAGATGATATCCCAATGTTGTTTTAATGCTGGGTCCACCGTCAGCGCCGCTGGCCCAGCATTAAAACAACATCAGGTTCACGCCTCGTGCTTCCCGGATTAGAGGATCGTCGCTGTATGATACACAGGAGTGATTTCCCGCCTTTTTCCAGAGAAGCAGACGACCACAATTCATAGAGCACGAATCACAGGATCAAAGTCAAATATCGGCATCCTGTCGGTGGCAGTGGTTTCGACGTTGGGCCGGCGCTGTACAAATGTTATACAAATGTTTTGTGTTTACTGGGATACTACGTATAGTATTGTAACATCTACCACGACAGGGGACATTCCATGCATGATTCTTCAATGTTTAACAAATAAAACGTATTCGCATCTGTAAATCAAACTATATTTTTAATATCTTACACCCATAATTATGGCAATGCAGGGTATGCATATTTTTATGATTGTGATGTATGTTATAATAAGATTATCAAATGACTACTTCATTCTGAATATTTTGGTAACAGTGCAAGACTAGGCTATATATTTGTCTACATTCGCGGGTTTAAAATGTGGTAAGGATATAGTTATATATAGAATTATTATATATAAAACTTGAATATTTTTTATATTTAAAATTATTGTATTTAATGAAAATTCTAGGATCCCAAATGTCAACCTTCAAATGCAGGCTCGAACCAACTATTAAATGTACAGTTTCATGCGGAAGTTATCGCTGATTTTCAACAATAATTTATTTCATGGTGATTTGATGTAAGGTTTGATGAAAGGTATCGCACCCTCTCACTATGCTTGTATAATATATAATATAATATAATATAATATATAATGTAGGCCACAGAGCCAGATGTGAGAGTGCAGTAGTAATGGTTGATCCAGCCACCACCATGTGTCACTGGCAGTCAACAATAGGTAGAGACGCGGAGATGATGTGATCAGCATAGCGCACCCAAAAGTCAAATATTGACAGTGGCACCAGACAGCCAGAAAAAAGTGTCACCCTCGTGTGCTGTGTGTATGGGGGTTAGTGTATGATGGCGCGATAAAGAAAATGGCGGCTCCTGATGCTCATTATAGCCAGCAAACACCAGACGTCGGCCCAATGTTGGTCACGCTGATCGATAAGGAAGATGTTAACCCTTGGAGCACTGATGTCGACTACAGTAGACATTATGTGTTTTTTATTAACACCGGCATAACCAGTTGTTAAAAATAAAATATATCTTCAGTCTTGAAACAGTAATATATGTTGAGACTTACATTTCACAAAATCACGTACATTTTCAGTCACTTGAAGTTGTGGATCGCGGTAGCGAGACGCAACTTTAAGTGACTGAAAATTTGAATTGAACAGCTCAGTGGTCAAAGGGATTAATTGTGAGAATAACATATGCATCAGAAGTAAAAATGATAATTGCCCAATATTATTGATTTTGATGATTCCGTTACGTGGTTCTTTAGTAATATTGTTATTTTGCAGTTTACGGTATATTGTTAAGCTTTTTGCATAGAGTTAATGCAATTTTGTTGAAATGTTTACGATCAGAACAAAGCACCAATCAGTGGAAGTTACTTTTGAGACTATATATGTAAGAAAAAGTAGATTTATTTTCTATATGTTAATAATAGAAGATTATATTAGAATATTAGAAGATTATGTGTACATAACTCATTTATTAGAATTGAAAAATAAGGTATTAATCTCCATATATAGGCAATGAGTATTTTTATAATGAATGTTTTTAGAAAGTAAATTATTTTTATTTGGAAATAACATTTTGGTATCAATAATTCATGTTAGATAATAGGAAATATTTGTAACCACAACAATTTAGAGTAGACTGAGCATGTTTACAAAGCCTGACTGTGTACTAACAAGTGCACACTCTAAGAAAAAGGTTCCTAATAATGAAGATTGCTGACGGCAAGAAATCCTTGGTGAGAGTATTTCCGCTGTGTTTAACCCTACAACACTGACATATTTTTGTATAAACCATGGACATCAAAAGTGTGTTTTTTTCAATTTGAAATCATCATAAATGTCTTAGTTAGCTCTTTCTCCTTTATTTGAATACCTATGTCATTGGTCTGTGGCCATTATATTTTTGTAATTCTGACGTCTAAAGTCGGTCCCCGAGCTGGAAGGGTTTAGCGATCCACACAGACATGACCCCATGCTCCAAGCGGATAATAATAATGAAGTTTCTCCCATCTACAGTTGAATCAGTCGTACTCCCCCCCCTCCCCCTCACAGGACATCAGCCACGATCGGTCACCAATCACCGTAAAATCAATATTAGAATAGCCCTATTATGATTGGGCCACACACTTAATCCCCTCGTTTCAATCTTGCCGGTGAAAGGTGCGAAAAGTGTGAAGTTGATTGAATTAATTAAATAAATCGGGGCATAACATTTACAGAGATACGGGATATATAACACATATTAGAAAAGAGTTATATATTTATATAATTATATATTAGATACCTCATTTATTTCTTTAAGAAAATTATGTGTTGCAAAATTACATATTTTTCTTAAAAATATAATTCAAAATAAAATGATTTTTGTCACAGTTTGTAGAAAGTTATGGTGTCTGGATACCCAAATTTTCACGAGACGCTACTCCCATTGCTGGGCTAATAGTGGCACGTCGTCTGCGACGTCGGCCCACCATTGACCCAGCATTGGGTCAGCGTCTGATGTTTGCTGAACAGTAGGCGATCATGAGAACAAACGCGCCCTATCTGCTTACAATCAGTCACGTTCTCAGCAAGCACAAAACATTTGTATAACATTTGTGCAACGTCGGCCCAACGTCTTCGACGTTGGGCCAACATTGCTCAAATGTTATACAAATGTTTTGTGTTTGCTGGGTTAGCACCTGCTGATATAAACAAACACGTGAAGTTAGTATTAGTGGCGCTCTCACCTCAAACAAACATAAACGTTTATTCTACTGATTTGTCCAGATGTTTCTATTTCGCTATAATCAGATAAATCTTAAGCCAATAACGCACCTCTGATATTCTTCATTCCTTTTAAACACCCGAAAAAAAGTAAATAAAAAGTAATGAAATGTAGTCATTAATTATGCTACTAATTGTTTGGTTTACTCATTATTTCAACATTTCTTTTCCAAATATTCCAAGAGGTCATTAGTCCCTTCTATTTTGTCGCTTCGAGTGGGATTCACTAAAATGTCTATATATAGAGCTACCTAAATATAACATACGAAATTTTAAACAGAGATCTTTACAACTGAAAAAATGACATTTTTCAATTCCATCAAATATTTTCCCCTTTAGACCAATCCAAAATTGAAGACTGATATTATATAATTTTCACACCTTGCATGACACAAGTTATCATACCAATCTATTATTATCTATTCACCTTCGCCATAGATCAGCGCGTGATGCTTCTAGGCTGAGTATGACAGCGCCATCTAGCGAATGAAGAGTGAACAAGAGATAGCGGAAATCACTTTGGTTTGCTGATCCCCGTCATCGTGTCGGCGGGCACGGTGACCAGTCACCCAGGATTACACACAATTACCACACGGCGCGGCAAACACAAAACATCAGTTGGTTCAGTGCTGGGCCAATGTCACAGAGATTAGGGCTGACTGTTGGCTGAGGACTGCCTAATTAATAATCACCGTTTGCGGACCACGACTCAATGTCCCCATCCCAGCTAACTAGGAACGTCTACCCAATATTGACTTAACCCTTGAAGCGCTGCATTATTTTATGAAAACCTTGGAAGCCAATGTGTTTTTTTCGGATTAAAATCATCAGAAATGTCTTAGTTAGCTCCTTCCGATTCATTTGAATACCTATGTTATGGGTCTACGGTCATTAGAAATAGTGTTACTCCTACAGTGCGGTGATCGACTTTAGACGTCAGAATCTGACGTCTACAGACGTCAGATTCTGACGTCTAAAGTCGATCGCCGCGCTGTAAAGGATTAATCTTGTGCCAGCGTTGTTGGGTCAACCCAAAACATACTGTAGGTTCAGACCAGCAAACACAATACGCTGAAATAATGTTGATTTGATGCTGGCCCAGAGTCGGAGACGATGGGCCAACATTAAATCAACATTGGTTCAGCGTCTGGGGTTTGTTGGGATGACGTAGATATCGTCCTTCAAAAAGAAAAAGGTCTTCAACAAGTAGCAGATATGACGTTTTTGTTCCAGCAGGACAAACTATTGTCAAATTGTCCTCTTCAGCTCCTGTGAATTTTTTAGGCGCGCGTTTTTACAACTCTTGCACTATATGTTGACCATAGGTAATATTGCTTTATGTCCTGCAAGGGCTATTTATTTTTCTAGTAGATAATGAATATAGTTTTGTGAAATTTTTATGGCTGTTGGACTGTGACAATAGCTTCTATAAAATTAGGAAAATTAAGAGATAATCGATTGAGAAATTATCGAAAAGCACACGCTACAGTAATTATGCCTACACATAGCGGCTCGGTCCTAACTTCCAAAGAATAAAATAAAATCTCAGGCATTAACATGATACGATGTCAGTTCAAATCCATGCAATAATATAAACCGCTAAAAATAATTATTAAGCACCGAAAAAAAACACAAAATATACAGCAAGATAAATGTGTGAAAGCTGGCATGCGTGCAAACGGTGAAAAAAATAATTTAAACCTTCGTGAAAAGATTGGTGATCAATCTGGAAGCATTGGCACGGGCTAATCTGGAGGCAGGACACCGTAGAGGGTCCCGGGTAACCTGCGCGGATTGTGAGTTATGAAAGCTGTGCCGTCATCTGCCAGGCGACATTGAAAGGCGAGACAGGAGCCATGATAAATATTCAGAAGGGGACAAAATCCCCATCCCACCGCCAAGTGCAAATTCATGCAGTCTGGTTACGAGCGTTAATAAGGACGGCCCGTCTGGTATTGTCCCGCGCGAGATAGTGTCCAATGCTGGCTCAATGTTATGCCAACGTCTCCGACGTTGTCATAACATTGAGCCAGCATTGGGCTTATATCGCGCTTGCTGATGTGGCAGGTATCGGATGGAAGCCGGGGCTGTAGTCACTCTCTGTGACTACTCACAGAAATAAGTACTGTGTGTCGGCTTACTCACTCTGCTCATACCATTACTCATATTGTTGTACTCATGATGTTTGTATTGTTATTAATAATCATTTCTTTTGCTATTTCCCGCTGTTATATCGTTGTTGTTGTTGTTGTTTTTGTTTTTGTTGTTGTTGTTGTCTATATTGTTGCCGTTGCTGTTGTTGTTGTTGCTGCTGCTGCTGCTGCTTATATCGTTGTTGTTGTTGTTGTTTTTGTTGTTGTTGTTGTAGTCATAAAGCGTCTTAATACACCTGTTTTTAGCTGTTGTTCTTGTTGTACATGCTGTTTATCATGATACTGTTGCTTGATTTGTTGTTCTTGTTGTACATGCTGTTTATCATGATACTGTTGCTTGATTTGTTGTTCTTGTTGTACATGCTGTTTCTCCTTATAATGTTGCTTGATTTGTTGTTCTTGTTGTACATGTTGATTTTCCTTTTGTTGCAGCTTTAGTTGTTGTTGATTGCAAACATCTGTACATTGTCTTCTGTTGCATTGCTGACAGTTAATTTTATCTTTGTCTGTTGTTGCTGCTAGGTGTTGTTGTTTTTGCTTTCAAAATATCTTCACTCCTTTTTTCCTGACAGTTGTTGTTTGTGTTGCTGTTTTTGTTATATCAGCCTGTTCACTCTCTCTGGTCGCATCTTCCATGCCATGACCGGTCCCTGGTTAATGTTGTTTTCTATGTATGGTGTTGGTTGTTGTTGCTGAGGTAGACTACCCTCATCCTGATTGACCTTCAAACGGCATAGACAGTCCCTGATTGGTGTTGTTGTTGCTGATTGTTGTTGTGGCCCATCGTTGTTGCTGGCCACCCTCTTCTTATCATACTTTGCGCAGCTTGGGTAGTCCCTGATTGTTGCTGGTTGTCGTCAGTGTGTGTTGTTGCTGTTGGTTGTTGTTATGATTGTTTTAATTGTCAAAGCAGCCTGTAACTTCTTCCGATCGTTTTTCACATTGCGTGGCAAGTCCCCGATTGCTGCTGTTGGTTGTTGTTGCTGGTGGTTGTTGTTATTGTTGTTGTTATTGTTGCTGCTCACCCTCTTTCTGATGGTCTTTTACAAGTCCCTGATTGTTTTTGTTGTCTATGTCGCTGCTAGTTGTTGTTGTGGCTGATGTTGTAGTTGCTGAGGTAGCCTGCCCGTCTTTCAAACGCCGTGGCCAGTCCCTAATTGCTGTTGTTGTCTATGTCTATTGTCGCTTCTGGTTGTTGTTATGAATGTTGTTGTCTGTTGTTGTTGTTGCTGGTCGTTGCCATGGCTGTTGTTGTTGTTGAGGTAGCCTGCCCCTTTTTTCATACACCGTGGCCAGTCCTTGATTGCTGTTCGTCTCTATGTCTGTTGTTGCTGCTGGTTGTTGTTGTGGCTGCTGTTGTTGTTGAGGTAGCCTGTCCGTCTTGCACACAGCGTGGCCAGTTCCTGGTTGCTGTTGTTGTCTATGCCTGTTGCTGCTGCTGGTTGTTGTTATGGCTGTATGTCTCTATGTCTGTTGTTGCTTTTGGTTGTTGACTTGTTGTGGCTGTTGTTGTTGTTGAGGTAGCCTTTCCGTCTTTCACACGCCGTAGCCAGTCCCTGGCTGCTGTTGCTATCTATGCCTGTTGCTGCTGCAGGTTGTTGTTATGGTTGTATGTCTCTATGTCTTTTGTTGCTTTTGGTTGTTGTTGTGGCTGTTGTTGTTGTTGAGGTAGCCTTTCCGTCTTTCACACGCCGTGGCCAGTTCCTGGTTGCTGTTGCTATCTATGCCTGTTGCTGCTGCTGGTTGTTGTTATGGCTGTATGTCTCTATGTCTGTTGTTGCTTTTGGTTGTTGTTGTGGCTGTTGTTGTTGTTGAGGTAGCCTTTCCGTCTTTCACACGCCGTGGCCAGTCCCTGGCTGCTGTTGCTATCTATGCCTGTTGCTGCTGCTGGTTGTTGTTATGGTTGTATGTCTCTATGTCTTTTGTTGCTTTTGGTTGTTGTTGTGGGTGTTGTTGTTGTTGAGGTAGCCTGCCCCTCTCGTCTTTCACACGCCGTGGCCAGTCCCTGATTGCTGTTGTTGTCTATGTCTGTTGCTGCTGTTGGTTGTTGTTATGGCTGTTGTTGTTGTTGAGGTAGCCCGTCTTTCAAACGCCGTGGCCAGTCCCTGATTGCCTAACCTCAGCCTCATGCATCACGCCGCACTAAAACCGGCGTGACAAATTGACGCATGAATTGCATCGCTTGAGACGCCATCATTTCGATAATGGCCACCCAGAAAATTATAGCCATATTTAATTAAATAAATATATCGCTTCTGCGCTCTAACCCCAATCGGAGGGAGCGCGGCGCTGAATTATGACGATTACAAGTGCACAGAAGCGGCTGATCCGTCCAGGAGCGAGGGGATTAGTCCGCGAAACCCGGCCCTATTGATAAATTCACGCTCTCAAAAACCAGCCCGCCCAATGAATGTTTCATAGCGAGATGGAAAATATGGAAATGCGACCATATAGTACACGTTTGGGTGCATAAGTCATAGAGAATGGATGGGTGGGGCCCTGACCCTCCCGCCCCACTCTGCAAGATTGGTTTCCCCCTCAGACAGAGGAGTGAACTCGAGATGTTTTTCCCAATGTTGATTTGCTGTTGGGCCAGCGTCGTAAACGCTGGACCACATCAAATCAACATTGGGTACGTATCTGTTTTTTGTTGAAATAGCCGCCAGTCGCAGCTGAATCACACTGAACGCCGCTGTCAAACTAAGGCGGTGTTGAGAAGATTATCAAGTTATCAAGAAAAAGAAATTTTGCATATTCTTTGTAGTCTGGCAGATAACTTTGCATCCCAGATCTTGCCTGTAATAAGAAAGAAAAGTGGTGATATTCTTTAAATTTAAATTCATTTATTCATTCATTCAAATCCTATTTAACATTGGTATTAACATATTTATTTAACGAGGATTGTACAATAGCAAAGCTAATACAATAACACTCCTCACCTTTAACATTTATTAGATTTATACCTAATATTGTTATTGTACAAATTTAGGCATCAAATAATGTTTAAGGGTATTTTCTACCATCGAACTGATAAATGTTTCCGTTTTTTATGGAGCATTACGACAGATTTGATAATTGTTACGAGGTAGCCATGCACAAGTGATTATTATTCTACACAACGATTTAATACACAGACAGTTATAAGTAAATTATAATATGTATTGTATGATATAATTTATCTTGCTCAATAATCATGATAAGTGCTCAAAAAGGAAGACAACTTCCAGTGCTTACTCTCGTAATCCTGATGATCACACACACGTAATATAATTTGCAAAATGAAGCGGGACATTTGTGTGAAACACTGATGTATCACAACAGACCTTAACATTCACAAAAGTTTTCTCTGCCAGGCAGGTGCAAACAACAGTAACTCCTCACTGTTCTAGTAACCAGTTACTGCAGACGGCAGTCCCAGTGAACACAAAACATTTGTATACATTTGTACAATGTCGGACCAACGTCGAAGACGTTGGTCCAACGTTGTACAAATGTTATTCAAATGTTTTGTGTTTACTGGGGTACTCATATGGTGACAATGAATCCATACAGTGTATAGATGTTTGTATGAGTGTTTGATGTGTCAAATAGACCATCATGAATTATGACAGCTTGTGACAAGTATAATAAGCCTTATCACGAGATAGAATGATAAGAGAGAGTGACAATCAGTGAATGTGCCATCACTAGCCATTATCATATACCGGACATACACTGACTAGGATCAACACAAGTTGAATCATATCATGGGGAAACTTTGAATTTTCAATCCGGGCACTTATCAGGCCCATTTCCCAGGGGGGGGGGGGGGGGATCCAGAATTAAAATAGAGGGGATCTGATGTGAATATATTTGACATTACGCCAAAAACGATCAATTGAGGTGTTCAACAGTGATTTGGTAGTCTTATTTAATTAGTTGATAAACAGGGCACGACCAGGGCTCATTTTGAGTGGCAAATATCTATGTCTGTGTAATTTAGAACGATATTCAGGTAATTTAATTTTTTAAAGGGAAGGAGAAGGATATCCCTGCCGCCCCCTCTAGACCACCCACTCTTATGAACAGAGTTGCGTAACCCTTTTTAGAAAACTTGTGCATATCTCCTGAACAAAGATGTACAGTCCCAGCAGTACTATATATATAAAAATACATGTGCACCTTTTAAGCTTAACAACCCTTGTGTATATAAGTTTTCAAACAAATTTCAGACTAAATAAAATACCACTAAATTGTGTAACTTATCTTGTGGTAGATGCTCAGTTGAACGATTAATTCAATTTGAGAGATGTCTATTTTTCATAAAAAAAATATTTTTCTTTCATTTGGAGCTGAAAATTGCGTCAGCAATTTCAGCTCCAAATGAATGAAAAATACTCACAAACAATTTGGAAGTACAATGGTTAAAAGTTGCTAGTTTTATCTTCCTGTGATATAGAGAACAATAATAATTCGCATTTTAATCTATGGCATATAATGATTACATGCGGGGGTTTCCCAACATTTCCCTATTATTGATTTACAAAAAAAGAGTAGTATAACAAGGAAGTAAAATGGAGTGAATTGTAGGGGAATCCGGAACCGAGAGTGTAATGTTACTTTGTTACTCCCGCATCTGGCATAACGGTTGATCTCACAGGGGATAAAACATGGCGCACTTCACCTAAGTACTGGTTTTTCAAATCTTACAAAGCTGAAATATTTTGGTATAAATCATGGAAACCAAAGTGTTTTTTTAATTAGAAGTCATAATAAACGACTTATTTAGCTTTTTTTCTGCTTCGTTTGAATACCTATTTTATGTATCTACGGGCGTTATAAATGTTTTAATTCTTCAAGTGCGGGGACCGTCTGTAGACGTCAGAATCTGACGTCTACAGACGTCAGATTCTGACGTCTAAAGATATCCCCGCGCTGAAAGGGTTAAACCGCCTATAATAGCCGACCAGTCGTTTTTTTGTGAAATCCGTTTCCGCGTCGTCTATGGAATACATATTACCCAGCAAACACGAGACTTTGGACCTGTGTTGAGGCGATATTAGGCCAGCGTCACAGACGATTGTCCAACATTAAATCAACATTAGGTCAACATCCCGTGTTTTCTGGATATACGTATCCATACATGTATTGTATTAGTTCATCACCGTTCAATGTGGTATAGGATCTACCAAGCTCAGATTATTATTTAATTAATGATTTGAATAAGAGACAAAAAATCCCTTGTTTTGTTCACGATCAATATTTATAGATTAACCTTTAAAGGGCTAAGGTAAATAATTTATATTTTCACCCATTTGAAGTTGTGTCTCGCTACCGCGACCCACAACTTACAATGGGTGAAAATCACTCATGTTTGTTTATTTTGAGATCAAACGTTTCAAATCTTGATGTTTAAACACTCATTTCGTTCCTAGTAAAAAATGATTTGGCGGCTGATAAGATGGATTAAAAACGATTTGCGGAGTTAAAACCTGTATTTCTCATGGTCTTCTCTTTATGTATCACGACCTTTATAGCCTGAATGCGCTCAAATTTGCTTTGCTTTGAGGTCAATTTTGTCAAGTACATTTCTTCAAATATATTTTAAATATTTAAATATATATTGATAAATACATGGTTATTAATAATAGTCTTATGTCACTATGTATGAGGTGTACTTAATTGATAACTAGGCATATATATGCATATGCTGGTCAAAAGTTGGTTTCATATTATATATTATTTTATCATATACTTTTAAATAATCTACATGGTTGGTAGGCCTCGTGGAGGTCGCCTCGACCTGTTGCCGTCAACCAAAGTTGATAAAATGTTTCTCGATTTGACTCAATGATTAATAATGATATTGCACCATTTTTTACATGTTTTCAACTGGAAGTTCAAATAAATTAATGCTCAATATTACAGAGCAGTTAATTTTATATTTGCTCAGATCTGCTCTGGTTATATCGCATATACAGCGTTGAACTGCCGAGTGAACGCGAGACGTTGAAACAATGTTATTTTATTGCTGGGCCAGTGTCGAAGACTCGTGTGGTGAGCACATATCAAAACCACCATTGATAATATACAGATTATGCCATTTTGTAGTCGTCGGAATATGAATTTTTATGGGGAAATAAAATTTGCTGAAAAAATTATTGTCGACCATTTGTCGATATAAAATATTTGTTTACGCGCACACGAACTAGCAGCTAAAGGGTTGAGCATCAGCGTATATTGTGCAGCACGAGATGTGGCTATCCCATGGAGCGCTAAGGGTGCATGATGATGTCATATTGTGCACGTCATTATAACACAGAGGGATTATCTGGTTACGTGTAATGAGCGGTCAATCGTGGTGCTTGATGTCAAGATGTACATATGCGTACACTGTGTACACCTGTACGCGATAAGCCTGTATAAATCTATGCCATTCTCTCATTATAAGTATTGGCCAAAACATCATTCTAAAAATTCGAGAAAGCCAGATCTTTTGTTGTATTTTTAGGGAGATAATTCCACATTTTTCAAAACTTTTTAAAATGTTGAATGACGTTCTTTTGCTGCTTTGTCTGAGAACGCCCTACAATTATGCATTGTATTAAAATTTTAACTGAATATTATATAAATATATAATTTTCACATAAGTGAAAAAATAGTATGGCAAGGTGCTGATTCGTTTCTCGGCGTAAAGCAAATTGGTAAGCTACGTGATGAAATCAGGGTAAATTTCGCATCTTGGTATGTAGCTTGCATCATTCTCTCACATCACGATAAATTTTCGTATAACAAATATTTAGCATAAAATATATTTTCCTTTAAATATAGGTTTAAAATATTCTGATCACAAAATGAAGTCAATAGCCATAATAATATATAATTATGCACGGATGTGGTTACATTTTTGTCGGTAAATAATCATATAGATTGTGATATAGTTGGTAATCGGGGATTAGAGGGTGGGATCCCAGTAAACACGAGGCATTGACCCGATGTTGGGCCAATGTTGGGTCGCCGTCCACGACGTTGGCCCAACACTGGCCCAACATCGGGTCAATGCCTTATGTTTACTGGGATGGTAGGACACCACCTGAGCTCGTAGACGTCCTGCGATGATCAGAAGATAAGATCAAAGGTAGATACACCGACATACATCATTAGCACTGCCACTCTAATACGGATCTCATTTATTGTGATCCATATTCTGATATGGGATTATAATTGGGAGATCAGGTGTTATATTGGGGATTATATCATATCGCTTATCTCTCATTATCGAACCCTGACTATCCACACTACTAGTATATTCAGCAGATTCATTAACACTTTAACCGCCGGTGCCGAATATATTGGGTTTTTCACTCAATTATTACAACATTCAGCACCGCCTTTTAAGCATGTTAAAGCCATAATGTGACATCAATCAGCACGTGTGGATACAGTTGACATCCATTTTGTCAAATCTGAATAATTTTCACTCACTTGAAGTTGTGGATCGCGTCAGCGAGACACAACTTCAAGTGGGTAAAAATTCCAATTGAATAATTTGGCGGTTAAAGGGTTAAAAAGCACAGTGTATCTAAATGAAGTCTTACGCTGAAAAAAGGTTCTTGAAAATGGATTAAGAACACAAAAATGATCTTAAAGGTTTTTTCTTTCGAGAAAACAAGACGAATGACTCACAATCAGCATTGTTTGGAACCCCATGCATTATGATGATTTATTTTAGGTGTTAAATTGAATTGAATAAATTGTATGTTAATAAATTCGCATTTTATCATATTCACAGATATCGATCAGATGATCCGATCTTGCTTTTGAACACAAATTACTATGTTTATGCATATTTAACTTACCGGGTTCAGCTCGGTACCCTTTCACGAGTTCTAAATGGAACTCCCTTAGTGGGTTCAGTATAATACTATAGAACCATATTTTTGAAGGTGGAACCAATTTGATGTGTTCTGTATTGAATGGGACACGAGATTCGAAACTCTTACTGCACATGTCTGAAGCCGAACACGCTAGCTCGGTCACGGAGGCTGCCCGTAAAATTTTATTTTGCCGAGTGTATACAGGAAAAAACATTATGTTTCCGTGAAACCTGACTGCCGAGAGCGATTCTCTGTAGACAGAGTGACAGGCGGTGTTAGGGTATGGAGGGGGGAGGAGGGTTAACGCAGAGCGTCACATTTGACATTTCTGTTGATGTGTTGCTATGGTGATCTGTACCCCGCCAAACACGTGAAGCATGGGTTGTGAAGTATATATGTGTTGATGGCCAGGGTGGGGCTTACCCAGCAGATACGATACAATGACCCAATGTTGGCTCACTGTTGGGCCAGCGTCGCAGACGATGGGCCAACAGTGAGCCAACATTAGTTCGTGTATCTTTGGTTTATGTCTGACTGGGGAAAATAATCATAAATACATAACTATATTTCGTGACCGCTCATAGTAAAAAAATGCACCAACACTCGCAGCGTATGTGTACTTTTTTAAATGTCATGTTCAGAGGTAACATATATAAGTCACAGAGTGGCATATGCCACATATGCCACATCAGTGCCGACAGCCTATGTTAACCTTCTGAGTACCACAACCACTTTACGACAAGAACCTGCTCCGATTTACCAGATTAAGCTTTTAAAAATATGACACTTCACCTTGGAACTGAAAGGGTGTGTCTCATACTTTATGTAGTGGACACACACCCTTTAAATACCAAGGACACGATATATAAATGTCTGTATATAAACCATTTATTTTATTTTATTTTATTTTTTATTCATGTATACGTAATATAATGCAATATTAATATATTGTGATTATACACTTGCTCTGTTTAAAAATACCTACTACTTTCTCACCGAGTCTTGAAGCTCTACACTTTGTTTCGAACGAAGCCTAGTATTACATATTTGTATGGCTACAATTGGCCTATACGAACAATACTGTTTAAAATGTTAAATTGTTAATGGCTGCTGTGACACAAAATTTTTCATCAGGGCTGCATGCGGAATGAGTCGTTAAATGTCGCAAATTGACTATGACAATTTATCGCGCATGTGATCGTGTGATGCAAACATAGAGTCACAAAAGGTCAGCAAAAAACTTCCCATTTCTATACCTGTTATCAGTGAATCTTTTATCAGTGACATTTCACTGTTTTACCAAATGACCGCGGTGCCGTGCAAAGCCAAAAGGCAGTAGGCCCTATCTGCTCACTTTACAAGAAAACAGATACTGCCTGTTTGGCTTTGCAGAGCTGCAGCAAACACGAGACATTGACACCAATGATTCTGACGTTGGCCCAACATTACATAAACATAGATTCAAAATCTCGTGTTTGTCCGGTGGGTGCAAATACATTAGCGGGCGTTGTGCACAGATACAGGCTAAACTGGGCCTGAGGATGGTGATGCTGGTGGGTGAAAGATAAATAGTTTTATCTTCCTTGGTTTTCAGTCGTAATAATCATTACAAAAAAATCACGCGAAAATTTTAATAGTATCCAGGCTAGATACCTCAAATGTTTTAACCCTTTGCCTGCTGATCACGACTATTGTCGTTTTTACTCCGTTTTATTAGCCGATTAAATCACTGCTATTGGAAATGAAATCATTGTCTAAACATCAATATTTGCAAATTTTTGGTGTCAAATTAAACAAATATCGGTAATTTTCTACCACTTGAAGTCGTGGATTGCCGTAGCGGGACACAACTTCAAGAGGGTAAACGGAATGACTCTTCACCAGTGTATATAGGTATAAAAATATCACAGGACTATATATACTTCGTCTGAAATATTGACAAATAAAAACAATAATGTTCAAAGAAAACATTTTGACCGTTTTTTTTCATCACGTTCGTCATATAAAACAATTGAGTTCAAGTGTAAATGATGGATTGTGCTTGTCAGTTATATTTATTGCAGAAAAGACATGTTTTTCAGAAATTTAATTTTGTATAGTTTTTATTTATATATCGGAAAACTTGAAGGTATTAATAAACAGTGCAGACTAGTAATAGTCCCTAAATACTTGACTTCAGACAGATATTAGTATATTCATAAATATATGTGTTGAATGTGTTGAACTATGAATTAAATGAACATATTTAAATTATAATATTACAACTCCAACAAAATTATTATAATAATATAGTGATTTTTTATCATATAGAAGTGAGATGAAACAAACATTAGGTTTGTGTGTGATGGGGTAACATTATATTAAAGGGGTTATATTATTATTTTAATATTATTTTAAATGAACCTTCAGATAATTGTTGTCGTTAATTAAATCATAAATGTATATAATGAAAAATTTCTGACTAAATATATGTATTGATTTATTTTAACATGCATCATTCTAAACACCGTTTTGAACAAGCTTGACTATTTTTTTCTGTACACAACTGTGGTAAAAATAAATTTAACTTAAAGGCCCCATGTAGTCCCCAGACCTACTTTGCACAATGTAATATTTCATACTATTTTAGATTACTTTATAAATACTAGAGTGCTCAGCTGCCATATTTAAACCACTGGGAAAGATTTTCCCAAAGGCAAAAGTAGGGGGCGGAGCTAATTTGTGACGTCCCAAGATGAGACATGCTTGGCTGGTATAATACATATACATAATACATTTACATATGCATGTAGCTGATGATGTATCGTGTGATTTTATAAGTCAACAAGGGACGCCGGTCCAACGCTGCCTGTTCACCCTGTTAATGCGGGCATATTGCATGAAATGAATGAAAATCTGGTTCAACTCATGTACAAATACAAGAAACAGGAAACATATACCCAATGCAGTTTAAATGTTAATTCAGATTCAATAATGGGCGGATTTTGTGTGTGAAGTCATGAGTTGTGAGATTCGCCCAGCCCAGAAAATGTGCTAATTTTCAGTTTTTATTTTTGAAAATAACTGATAATTAGTGGACTGAACTAATCTGCTAAGTTAGAAGATAGTTCATTTTGATATATACTTCAATTATATTGATGAACTGAAATCACTTCACAGGGTCTTTAATATGTGTATAGGCCTTTATACGTGGCTAATTCTACAGGCATGCCTATATATATATTAAGTTACCAGCTTTAGTCTAAAATATATAACAATGAACTGACACTTTTAAATGAATATTTCATTATTCAATCGTCACTAAATGTAGCTTATAATATCTTATAAAATATAAAGTAGGCCTATAAGATATGTTAAATATGAATTGAATGTTGTATATTATATCACGTGCTTTATTGCATGGATAAACATAGACTCATATTTCCTTTTAATAAACTATTTAAGAAAAAATATATAGTAATGTATTTTAACATCTGTTATTTTGCAAGCTATATATATTCAGATATATAAGAATATGCTATTCTAACAGTGAAGGAACTTTGTTCCGAAAAATAAAAATTAAAAAAAGAATTCATTCTACTAAAGTGGATAAAATGGATAAGTTTCGTTATTGTTTTATTGTATGCTATATACATGTTATGTGTATAAGTATACGTGCAAATGCTTCACTGTGTAGTCATATATGCATACACTATAAATACAACTTACTCGTGACAACATTTATAGTTCCAGTAAGTCTGTTAAGTATTAAACTTTATAAGTGAAGAGGCTATTACATCCTTACATGTATTCATGAATACTTAACAAATCAAGTATCATTCATATATGCTTACCTCTGCTGACAGGAGGGGAGGGTGTTACCCTGTCTCCGTTGTGAAATACGTGATCTACTTCTCCCTCGTCACGCATGATCACGTCTCTGTTGTTACCATGGATACCTAGATGCTCGGCAGGTGGATGGTGCATCACTAGATCCATGCCGTTCATAGTGTCAGTCACTGACGGTGACAGTGATATCGCCTCTGATGTTGATGACGTCTGCTCCTCGCACGTGCGTCGCCTTTTAATGTCACTGTCGGCGTCGGTGTCGCTATATTCTGACAGTCTAGGTATGTCACGAGTCGGTGGCGACATAGGAGAACCACGATTCCATCCGCGATGTTTTGACGTCTTCCATCTGGGGGTTCTATCAAAGATGCCAACAAATTTATTCCAATGACAATACTCGTGAATGGGACGAGACAGGACATCAGAGCTTGTCAACCAGCCGGTCCATTGTAGCGGTAGAGGGGTGACAGGTTGTGCTGATGCTGTGGCTGGAGTTACTATTGGCATCATGATGATGACGGCTCACTGATCACTGGTGACACCTTGTCCACTGCTCAACCCCTGCAAATCTGCCTCATCAACAAAAATACACCCATTAATAACATCAATGACAACCTCATCATGTAGCTCTTATTCTCTAAAGCCTTATTTGATAAATAGTGATGGATCAAAATCTGCCATATCGTCCCTTTCGGTATGAAAGGGTGTATCTGCCATTTTGTAAAGTGGCAGATACACCCTTTAATATCTAATGGGACGAATATTATTAAAATATAGACATGAAAGGCAGATCGCTCTATTATCAACACATAACGATTGATCTTTAAACCAAAATACACATTTCCAAAACTCATTATGAAATATGGAACATAAAAATATTATGTGAAAGTAGAAAGTTATGTATAGCGTTTCGCTTAAAATTCCGATTTTCGAAGCGGAGAACCAGTCAAAAAAGGAAGAATATTTGAAAAACTAATGAGATACTTATGAATACTCATCAAATTAATTTAACTGTTTTAATTGTTGACACCTTCAATTTGCATATTATATAGTAACTCACGTGCGTCTATGTGGTCGCGGTTCTGCGCCAGGATCCCGTGGAGTCGCTAGTAGATAGAGCTGTTGGCTTTGTCAGTCGGTCATAAGGTCTTATGTGTCAGTGACAGTGTAGGTGGTGAGAGTGTTGTCGCTGTGTGCTGTCCTGCCCGTCCACCTAGACTCACTCATGGTATCGTCCAGCACGGCCCCGGCCCGCGTGCCATAAATCACCACACACCACACCACCTCTCATTGGCCGCCCAGATGATTATTGACAGCTGATGCTGGGCGAGGGGGGAGGACCCGCGGCGGGGGGAGGAGCGGTGGGCGTGACCAGCCGGCCGCCGGCTCTGTCTGTTAAACAGTGGAGGAAGCTAAATAAGGGGTTCCGGCGGCAAACTGGATGTCACAGGAAGCAGACGACACCGTAGAACAGTCGTCCGCCACGCAAAACAACAAGGGGAACAACCTGTAAAAGATGACGTCTTATTCAGGCGCCGGTTTAGTGGTGGGCCAGCGTCGCCGACGCTGGCCCACCACTAAAACGGCGCCTGAATAACTACAGAAGCCGGTGGTGGAGCCTGCGGCACCACCACCTCATTGTGATTCCGCTAACAGGCCCGGCCACTAACCCAGTTATCGCCCGCCCATTTTATTCACCGCTTCATGATTTGCCTTTAAATCACGAAATGATTTGTAATTTCATTGTTATCACCATGCGGAAGGGAATTAAGGACATCTCTCCGGCCGGCGGACACCGCACAGCCCGCCCGCCGGGGATGGCGAGCGGCGCGCACCACCAGGAATTGAATTGGGGGTGACCAAAATATCTGATTTATTCACAATAAATGTGCGCGGCCTCTATGGTATGATGGGCGTCAATATTAAGTCGGCGGGTCCCAAACGACCGATTCCTGAGCAGGGGAACACAGAGTTCAACAAGGCTCCGTTTTGTAATGGGGGCGGTCGGCGTGTATTTGGAGGCAGTCGGCGCTTGTGGCCCGCCGAGGCTCTGCCAATTGAAGTAGAGACTGGAATACAGAAGTAGTCTGGTACAGAGAGGGAGAGAGAGGTTTAAGATGGAGTGTTGGTCTTGTGATTGTGTGGTGCATGGGGACATGCCGTGGGGTGAGGGGTGCGGCCAAACCAATTTACCGCCAGGTCATCCGTCCATGTGATGGCATACACCGGGTCTTCACTCACTATGTGCTCTGATGTTTAGATAAATAACAAGTGAGGAGAAAACCAAACATAATTATCTATCCCTAGCAATATCCATACAAAATGTTTCTTTCCCGCTCACTTGTAAATATTCAATATTGTGGGGAGCCTCCGTGACCGAGAGGTAGCGTGCTCGGCCTCAGACCGCCAGGGCTCTAATTTTGAATCCTGTGTCTGGAGAGCAGTTTCATCTCATTTATCTCACCATCCTCAGGAGGTTCTCCTGGCCCAGTTTAGCCTATATGTGCACAAAAGTGGCCTAAAACCCCATTCATTTCATTTCATTTCCTATCCATATAGGGCCTACTCACTTATAGTCCAACTTGATTTGTCCAACTTGAGGGAATCTGTCACCAAAGGTGTATTGATTTGAATCAAGTTAATATGAGTTTCCCTGGTTTATTCAAGTATATTAAGAAACTGGATGAACCTGACTAAAATGAGTTTTGAAATTCATAACAAATCATTTAATGGAACAGCATTTTATGCCGCTTTATCGCACTTGCTGTCGCAAAAATACTTTAATTGCATGACACACAACAACATAATTAAGACATTGCATATACGTGGGGATACATTAATATGCGCTTATAATGAAAGTAGAACAATGGATGTTCAGTGAAATCAATTGTATTATAAGTCAACAAAACTTAACTTATTCAATTAAGTTCGTTTAAACAATTAAGCTGGGTTGTCTAAGTAAAACTTGTTTTCTCCGCCTATATACGTTATCTATAGTATGTTTGACCTGTTTGGATGTACAGTGCACGGACTGGACCTATAGATAATCCGGTGTAACAAATAAGATCAGATGACATATGTCAGCTTCTCTTGTCAAATGTTGAAGACAATATAGACAGCTTTGTAAATTTAATTATCAGAAAACAAATATATAACATAAAACAGAATGTTTTTTATTTTGTTTTAATCTCTTATGTATATCGGATAATGTTGCATGGTTAATCTCATAATGAATTAACTTAGAACTAATTAAAATAAGTTGTAAGATCACCGTTTCTCAACACCCTGCTGCTGGTACATGTGTATATATGTTTGTTTGTGAAACTTTTTATTATTTCCTTACACATACCTTAGAACACTGAATTCTCAACACTTTACATCCCGATCAGTTGACAAAACTTAAAAATATTAAGTAGATTCGCATTTTTTCAAATTAAAAGGGGAACACATGGTTTATAAAGTGAAGAAACAGTTACAAAACAGAAGAGAACAGAACATAACAGAAACATCAAACAAAAGAGAAGTTCAAATAACAAATTAAATTTAAAAAAAAGATAATTATTTATTTGATGCAAATGCTTTTTTCAATTAGATGAATTGAATTGTTAGCAGAACTGATATAACTCGAGTTAATTAAACTCTAAATTCAAAACTTAACCAAGAGATTTTACAGTGCAGGTTTTTTAAAGAGTTAATTTTCTTATGTTGCATTTCATAAACACCCATCACATAGGCTATATAATAATATTCATCAATGACAAAAAATATTTAAAAATCCGTTTTATTATATGCATTAATCTAAAAGATTAAAAATGCATGCAGCTCATGCGAGAAGATTTTAAAATGAGAAATATATTTTCCTTACTCACCTTGAAGTTTAACCCTTTCAGCGCGGGAACCGTCTGTATACGTCAGAATCTGGCGTCTATATATCGTCGCCTCGGAGCTAAAGGATCCTATCTGCCACTCTAACGAGTGTCAGATAGGATCCTTTAGCTCCGAGGCGACGATATAGAGACGTATGAAGACGATCCCCGCACTGGAATAATGAAAATATTTATAATAGTCGCATAGACCCATAATGTATAGGTATTCAAATGAAGCGGAAAGAGCAGACTTGAACATTTATGATGATTTCAAATTGAATAAAACTCTTTGGCCTCCATCGTTTATACAAACATATTTCAGCGTTATGAGGTTTAAAATAATTGTGCTGAAGTATAGAATATCGTCGCCTCGGAGCTAAAGGGTCCTATCTGACACTCGTTAGAGTGGCAGATAGGATCCTTTAGCTCCGAGGCGACGATATGCCTACACTAGACCACTCCCACTCCCCAGTAAACACGAGTCACCCAATGTTGTTTCAATGTTGGCCCACTGCCTTCGACGCTGGTCCAACAATGAAACAGCATTGGGTGAATGCATCGTGTGTGCTGGTCCGTTATTTCGTGATAAGGTAACGACTGAATGACGCTGCATGTGATTGGTTGGAGTAGAGTACTATACTTGGTCTGATAATTGTAAAGATTTGATTGAGAAAAATGAGTACACAATTCTGCCCTTCAAAGGTAAACAGCATGCAGTTACCACTGGTTACTGGCGGCAAACATATTTTTTCACTCAAAAATGTACACTGCTCACCCTAGACACTGCTTCTTCGCATGTTAAAATGTGCAGATGGTTGACGTCATATGTCCCCCGCTCTCAATTTCAAGTATTCTAGTCAGCTTGTGATTGGCCGGCTGTCTTGCTAAAAGTACCCTGATCGGCTGGCGATAATATTATGGTGGGGGAGGGGTGGGTGTAGACAGACACCTGTGTGGAGCCCAGCAAACGCGAGGTTCGACCCAATGCTGTTTCACTATTGACCCACCGCCAACGGCGCTGGACCAACATAAAAACAACATCGGGTCAAGTCTTCGTGTTTGCTGGGAGAGCTGTCCGCATTATGATACACGCGTACCGTCTGTGTCTGGTTGGAACAGGCTAAACACAGTGCTCTGTGTATCAAAAATGAAGAACAGATAATTTCAAGATTATTTATGTTGTTGCACCTAGATACAACAATAAATGGTGGACTGGTGACGATCCTGCTCTGAATCTGCCCATGTCACCAATTATAAAATTATCATCATGCGCCTATGAGCTCGATTTTTCCTATATCGATTTGGATGAACCTTTTCATCAATATACATGCATGTACATTTGACTCCAACTATATGCTATAAACTCTCAATAAAAAGTGTAAAAAAGGTCCAGTAAGGAGTTTTTCACACTAAAATTTATCGACGAACAGATATTATAAACAGAACCTCTCAACATTTTTTTTTAAAAGGTGCATTAAACAGAAACAACAATTCCATTAATGACGACAACGTTTTTGAATAGAATATTAATTTTTTTTTTTTTATTAAAGTTAAACAAAGAATCGAAATATCTCAATACAACCTTCCACAAAAGCAATGTTCTTTGAGGTTTATCAATGAGCTAAATGTATCTAAATACAACCTTTCACAAAAACAGCACATGCTTGCAAACTATATATGCTGAATATTCTGTAATAAATATTTGTATTAAATATTTTGGTGTTACTCACTATAGCATATTAATGGTTATGACGACTTTCTCACTATATATACACTCGTCATCACTTCGAACCCTGTCCTGATAACTTATTTGGAGTAATATATACATGGATTTGAATGACTTATATAACTATAATATATAATGTCGATGTTCACACTGCAGTATATATATACCAACAAGATTATCACAAATAATCAGCATATTTTAATTACATCAAATTCTCCTTTACGTTAAAAAGTGGTTTTGAAATGAAATTTTAAAGGTTCTATATAATGGGCAATAGAATCTGAACGACGTAGGCCTACCGCTTTCCTAAATTATTTAGATTTGGCAAAGTGAAGGTCAACGATTCAGAAGTCTTGCTGATTGACGTCACGTTTTAAATTTAACATGATTAAAAGCTGATAATATGAAATGTGTTAAAAAAAATGCAAAAAAAACACGATTATTATGGGGACCGGTGGTTAAAGGGTTACGTCTCCAGTGTCAGTAAATACATGATTTTGTTATTAATTTAACCCTTGTTCTGCTGAATCGCTACAATTGTAGTTTTCGTCATTTCAAGCTGGAATTGCTAACGCAATTTCCAGCTTCAAATGACGAAAACTATTTATATTTTTCAAGAATACACATCTTCTAAATTGAATTATATGACCAGCTGAGCATCTACCACAAACTATATTATCACTTTCAGTGACATATTATTTGGTTTAATATCTGTAGTAGGAAAAGGGTTAACTCCACAGGGCTGTTATTGTGGTTATGTAATTTAAATATCCATAATTTAAATATCCACATCGGTTTGAAATTAAGCCTCACGTAATGTTTTTGTTTTGACTGTCGGTGCGAATGGTGTTTCCCTTGATATGACTTCAAACTAAAGTGTCGTCAGATAAGTTATACACTCTTGGCAAAAATATGTTTCTATGTTCAATAAGAAACACAAAATATCTAAAACTTTTCACACAACACATGCTGTTAACAGTTCATTTACGAACACATGCATATTATCAGAAAATATCTTATGTATTTCTGATAGTATATATAAATAAAACCACTCACGAAAATGGTTATTGAAGGTGCCACGAACACCAAAAAAGTTCCAAAAGGTTAATTAAAAGTACCCACATAGAACCTTTCACAATATAGAACCATTTTCAGGTATTACGAAGAACTCATATCACATTGTATTGAATGTTTAGAAATCGTTCTGAAATGAGCCTTTATCTATTTCTGGTGGTGAAACCTTTTAACGGCTACAGTATATGGTTGTGCACCTTCAGATGTGCGTATGTGGGGGGGGGGGGGGGGCGAGGATGGATATGGGAATGTAACGTCCCAGCCAACAGGATGCATTGACCCAATGTTGTTTTATTAATTACCATTAAACCAGCATCGGTTCAAAGTCTTTTGCTTGCTGGGAAGCCAAAAGGCAGTAGCTGCTTTGACCCTTTCAAGCCTGAATTCACCATTGTCATCTTCATCCACTACAAGCCGCGAATTGCTGTCGCAATTCTCGACTTGTAGTGGATGAAGATGATTTGCTGCGATTTAAAAATTGCAGAAAATTGCCATGTTTTGGTGAAACAGTTGCATGGAAATTTTCGTTCTAAAAACCTCAGTTATTGGAAAATTAAGTCTGTTTTCAGGGATGTAAAATGATGCTTTAATGCATCGTGGGGGCTTAAAGGGTTAAAAGTAAGCGAATACTGCGTTTTTGTCTTTACATGGTATAGTGTAGGAGACATGTCCCGGGTATAGTGCCTCTATCATGACGTACCATGGCTGACCCCACGGAATTACCCTCGTTTGGTGAGCCACGCCTCCAGGTGTGCACCCCACACCATCAGCACCAGATATTAAACATCCCAACAAACATCACACGTTCATCCAATGCTGGTTTAAGGATGGGGCAGTGTCGCGAACGGTGGGCCAACATCAATACAACATTGGGTCAACGGCTTGTGATCTGCCTGCAGTGTGAATATACTATATATGATTGTCAGTATCTCAAATTAATGTTGTATATGAGTGTCGTCAGTACACTCTTTTGAGTATCGTAAGGAATGAATGAATGAATGAATGGATGAATGAATGAATGAATGAATGAATGAATGAATGAATGAATGAATGAATGAATGAATGAACGAATGAATGAAATCTTATATAGCGCATGTATCCAGCCGGAGGCTGTTCAGAGCGCTGAACATCGAGAGTAACTTAGCAAGGCCTGTTATTATTTCAAATTCCAACTCAGTCTCCTGGGAGATATACAGCTGAGCTGCCAATGAGGCGCATCAAGCTATTTTTCATCCCAAGCAAATTCGCGTTATGTGCCAACTACTCACACATTGTGGATTTTCTAAGGTCTCGCCGGATGGAAACTGCGCCTACGTCCATTGAGGTTCTTTTACGTCCAACTGTAGGTCAGTCAGGCGAGCCTTACGTGGTTCTCTGAGCCCCACGACACACCATCGCTGCATGCATGTCCTAGTGTATACAGCACCTGCATGGTAGAACCAGGCGGTCACCCACCAATTATGGACCGGGCCCGGCGTTGCTTAACTTCAGTGATCGAGTCGACACCGATGAGCTAACGCAATTCAGCAGGACAAGGGTAAGTGACACTTATATGAGTGTCGTAATTGCCACTCATTTGAGTGTTGTAAGTGACACTTATATTTGTGTCGTCAGTGACACTCATATAGGTGTCGTAAATGACACTCATATGAGTGTCGTCATTGACACTCATATGAGTGTCGTCAGTTTATGAGTGTCGTAAGTGACACTCATATGAGTGTCGTCAGTTTATGAGTGTCGCAAGTGACACTCAAATAAGTGTCGTCAGTGACACTCATATGAGTGTCGTCAGTGACACTAGTGTCGTAAGTGACACTCATATGAGTGTCGTCAGTTTATGAGTGTCGTAAGTGACACTCATATGAGTGTCGCAAGTGACACTCAAATGAGTGTCGTCAGTGACACTCATATGAGTGTCGTCAGTGACACTAGTGTCGTAAGTGACACTCATATGACTGTCGTAAGTGACACTCATGTGAGTGTCGTCAGTAACACTCATATGAGTGTCGGCAGTGACACTCATATGAGTGTCGTAAGTGACACTCATGTGAGTGTCGTAAGCGCATTCGTATGAGTGTCGTCAGTGATGAGTGTCGTCAGTGGCACTCATATGAGTGTCGTCAGTTTATGAGTGTCGTAAGTGTCGACAGTGACACTCATATGTGTGTCGTCAGTGACACTCATATGAGTGTCACTTACGACACTCATATGAGTGGCACAAAACACCCTGTCTGATGGGGGTTCATATAGACATGAACAACTGTTTCCACTGTGACCATCAGCTGTTTAGACACGGGGCGGGGTCCTAGGGTAGTGGTTAGCACCGCTGCCTTTCACGCCAGAGTTCGGGGTTCGGTTCCCGGTCTCGGCGGTTTGAAAGAAACAAAAATGATTCTTCTGCATCCACGTGTGAAAGTTAGTATTGTGGGGAGCCTCCGTGACCGAGAGGTAGCGTGCTCGGCCTCAGACCGCCAGGGCGCGAATTTCGAATCCTGTGTCTGGAGGACAGTGTCATCTCAATCATCTCACCATCCTCAGGAGGTTCTCCTGGCCCAGTTTAGCCTATATGTGCACAAAGGTGGCCTAAAGCCCGATTCATTTCATTTTTTGTTTAGACGCGATGACACATTTGGTGGGGATATCGTTTTGCTGAGATCCCAAAAAACACGAGACGTTCAGCAATGGTGGTTCAATGTTGGGTCAACATCGAAGACGTTGCTCCAACATTAAACCACCATTGGCTCAACGTCTTGTGAAGTTATAATCCTAGAAAACATGAGGCTTTCATCCGATGTGGGGATACGATGCCCGCCCAACATTAGCCCACCATCGGATCAATGCCTCATGGTTACTGAGATTAGAAGTCCGTCATTGGGCGGTAAAAATAAATACAGTTGAGCATGCAGTTCATCTTGAAATTAGAAGTTCAACCAATGCTAATTATTGTATACAGTTATAAATCTCATAATATAAATGATTTAATTTTATTCGAACAATGCATTTGATTTCAGTTTAAGTATTTTTTTAAAAAATTCATCAATATTTAATCTTGTTTGATCATGTTTACTAATAGTTTTCTCATGTTCATGGCTTGACATATAAAATCATATAACCCTAAAAGTCACGTGTGCATCAATAAAAATAAATAAACAAATATGTGATATAACTGAATTAAGAAAAGTTTAGGGAATTTATATTACAACTTCTATTACAAAAATAAAATGTTTAATTAGGTCCATCTACTGTACTTGTTTACACATTCAAGATTTTCATTCATCATTTGAAACGAGTGTCGACCTGAACCCAAATTTAAACAACAATGCGATGACGGGTGAGGAAAATAGACTAAGTGTCTCGCCGCGGCCCACAACTTCAAGTGGGTTGCTCATATTTATTTATTGTCAGACCAAACATTTCTAAGTCTTGATGTTTTAACACGCATTTCATCCCCACAAAGAGTGATTTAATGGGCTGATAAAACAGATTTAAAACAATGTTGTAGTCAAGATTATCGGTGAATGGGTTAAGAAAATGTACGGCTTGCCATCAGCATATATATTGTCCCCCTTGGATATGAAAGGATGTATCTGCCACTTTGTAAAGTGGCAGATACACCCTTTTATATCCAAGGGGACGATATATAGAAATCGACTGTTCTGGTTGAGTTTTGTGGCGATGGTTTGACATCAAAGGCATATCTCGTCTGCCTATAAGGGAGCTGCTATTAATTGGCAGACTTTAATCCACATTCGCTGGGATAAGTGTGTGTTTGAGTGTGTGTATTTATTTTGTCTGCGTTTCTGGTTTTGGTGGGGGAGGGGGGATGAGTGTGGAACACTTGTAGAGATCGTGATAAATTACCTTTGTAGAGAGTGGAGGCCACCTAATCAGAGGGGTTGTTACACATGCCATCCCATCAACGGCCGACCTGCCCGCAGGCCATGCGGCTGCTCAGCCTGTTACCGCCGCCTACCGAACACCATGGTAACCTTTTTAGACTGCATCTCCATCACACGCGGTGCTCAAGTACCACTAGTCCTACATACAAATATATAAACTGTTATGTCAATGATCTATTTTGTAAATTTTCATAAAATGTTAGTCCACTAATTATTGGTCATTAGCAAGAATACAGGGCCCGCATTCTCGTACAAGTTACGATATATCGTAGGCTTCTGATTGGTCGAGATGGCCATCTCGACCAAGCATCTTTATCCTACGCTGTGATTTTCACTACATGACGTCACCCACTATTGCACTGGCCAAATCTAACAAAAGCCTCCGAACGCTACCACAATAACATAATTAATATGATTACCATGTAGGCCTTCATTTACAATCATGTACAAGCATGCTAACACAAGGGGTTGAATCGGTACCGCTTCAATATTGGGCCAGAACCACAGTCCTCAGTATGAGATCATATCCGGCCTCACAGTTAGCTACATATAGCCTGCCTCACAGTTAGCTACTTATAGCCGGCCTTACAGTTAGCTACAGAGAGCCTACCTAACAGTTAGCTACAGATAGCCTGCCTCACAGTTAGTTACATATAGCCAGCCTCACAGTTAGCTACATATAGCCTGCCTAACACTTGGCTACATATAGCCTGTCTCACAGTTAGCTACATATATCCTGCCTCAAAGTTAGCTACATATATCCCACCTCACAGTTAGTTACATATAGCCTGCCTAACAGTTAGCTACGTATAGCCTGCCCCACAGTCAGCTACATATAACCTGCCTCACACTTAGCTACATATAGCCTGCCTAACAGTTAGTTACATATAGCCTGCCTCACAGTTAGCTACATATAGCCTGCCTCAGAGTTAGCTACATATAGCCTGCCTAACAGTTAGCTACGTATAGCCTGCCTCACATTTAGCTACATATAGCCTGCTTCAGAATTAGCTACATATAGTTTGCCTCACAGTTAGCTACATATAGCCTGTCTCACAGTTAGCTACATATAGTTTGCCTCACAGCTAGCTACATATAGCCTGCCTCACAGTTAGCTACATATATCCTGCCTCACAGTTAGCTACATATAGCCTGCCTCACAGTTAGCTACCTTCAGCCTGCATCACAGTCAGCTACATATATCCTGCCTCACAGTTAGCTACTTATAGCCGGCCTTACCGTTAGCTACATATAGCCTGCCTCACAGTTAGCTACATATAGCCTGCCTTACAGTTAGCTACATATAGATTCCCACACAGTTAGCTACATATAGCCTGCCTCATAGTCATCTACATATAGCCGGCCTGACAGTTAGCTAAATATAGACTGCCTAACACTTAGCTACATAAAGCCTTCCTCACATTCAGCTACATATAGCCTGCCTCACACTTAGCTACAAATAGCCTGCCTCACAGTTAGCTACCTATAGCCTGTCTCACAGTTAGCTACATATAGCCTGCCTTACAGTCATCTACATATAGCCGGCCTGACAGTTAGCTACATATAGCCTGCCTCATAGTTAGCTACATATAGCCTGTTTCACAGTTATCTAGCTATATCCTGCCTCCATAGACTGCCTAACACTTAGCTACATAAAGCCTTCCTCACAGTTAGCTACATATATCCTGCCTTACAGTTGACTACATATAGTTTGCCTCACAGTTAGCTACATATAGCCTGCCTCACAGTTAGCTATAAATAGCCTGTCCATACTAGTTACCTACAGATCGCTTGACTCACAGTTAGTTACGAACAATCTGCCTCATACTAGTCAGCTACATATAGTATACCTCACAGTTAGCTACATAAAGTCGCCTCTATTCCACAGTTGGCTACGTATGGCCTTCCTCATAGACAGCTACATATAGCCGGCGTCACAGTTAGCTACATATAATGTACCGGGCAGTTAGCTACAGGTAGCCTGTCTCACAGTTAGCTACATATAGCCTGCCTCACAGTTATATAGCTACATATAGCCTGCCTCACAGTTCGAATCCGTCTCACAGTTAGCTTAAGATAGTCTGGCTGCCTCATAAATGTTAACTACAGATATTTAGCTAATGAGTTAATGAGTCAGTAAATGTTGAGTGAGTGAGTGAGTGAGTGAGTGAGTGAGTGAGTGTGTGAGTGAGTGAGTGAGTGAGTGAGTGAGTGAGTGAGTGAGTGAGTGAGTGAGTGAGTGAGAGAGTGAGTGAGTGAGTGAGTGAGTGAGTGAGTGAGTGAGTGAGTGAGTGAGTGAGTGAGTGAGTGAGTGAGTGAGTGAGTGTGTGAGTGAGTGAGTGAGTGAGTGAGTGAGTGAGTGAGTGAGTGAGTGAGTGAGTGAGTGAGTGAGTGAGTGAGTGAGTGAGTGAGTGAGTGAGTGAGTGAGTGAGTGAGTGAGTGAGTGAGTGAGTGAGCGAGTGAGTGAGTGAGTGAGTGAGTGAGTGAGTGAGTGAGTGAGTGAGTGAGTGAGTGAGTGAGTGAGTGAGTGAGTGAGTGAGTGAGTGAGTGAGTGAGTGAGTGAGTGAGTGAGTGAGTGAGTGAGTGAGTGAGTGAGTGAGTGAGTGAGTGAGTGAGTGAGTGAGTGAGTGAGTGAGTGAGTGAGTGAGTGAGTGGGATGCGAGTGAGTGAATTAGTGGTGATTCAGTCAGTTAGTCAGTGAGTTTGTGAGCTCACAATTTTCTATATAATAGTCAGATGTCCAGTTCCCTCTTGCCAATGATTATGCTTTCTACATGCAAGACAAACTAATCATAAAACTTAGGCCTAAGTCTTATCATCTAATTTGCTTAATGCTGGCCTATTCACAAGAATTTTCTAGCTTTTAGTAGTAGATGGATAATTCCCAGTACTAGATCAGTAATTACCGAGTTCTTGTATAAGAGGAAAACGTGTTGAGAATTAATATTCACATGATAGTTCTCATCCTCTGCGTGGCCACAGAGGTGTAGAGGATGGATTATGAGGTGATCAATTTGTTCCGGTTGACTAGCTCTGAATCTGCCTACAGTGGGCCAGCGTTGGCGTGAGGCTTGAGCAGCAGCACAAGCTCTACGTCAACGCTGTGTGAGCGTTGGCTGAGTGCGTTGACGGATGGTGCTAGTTGTCAATAGGTTGCGGGGCATGACAATGGCGCCGGGCCAGGAGGCCTGTAATTATCATGCGCGGGCACGTGGTGGCGCCGCGGGCTAGCAGCGGCCACCAGGCGTACTACAGCTTCATTAGCTGACGATCCACAATGGCGATCAGTGATGCTAATAATAGTTTTGGGGTGGATTCGGAGGCAGAGGTATTTGATGTCCACAGGGACATCTCACGGTAGACTAGTCGGGATCTATGCAGGGGTGTAGCTTATGAAACATGAGTCCGTAGGCGTCCTGTTTACCATCAGGGGACTAAGCTCACTTCATCTTCTACAGTTTATGGTCATTAACCCAGGAGACATGGCACACCAGCCCAATGATGAACCAATGTTGTTCCAACATCGAGGATGTTGGAGCAACATCGGCTCATCATTGGAGCAGTCACCTTGATATTATCGTCAATAAACTAGAGATTATCATTTACGCAGCCCTGAGCAGGCAGACAAATCATGGTAATATCATCTTTCATATCATAATCAACACCGATAATTATAGGCATAATTCCATTGGGATTATTGAAAGTCTGACGTGATTAGGAAATGTGATTTTAGCAGAGATAGAGCCACGCGATGTGGTAGAATCTAGTTTATATATAGGGGCCTCACATCATGGCTGTAATGATTATGATAAATTATTAATATTAGAGTTATAAGGAGACTTTACCAATAGGCTATAGGTTTGTGATCTCACTTTCTGTCTATGTGAGAGAGACACATCATGAGTGGTCTTCATCTGTTTATATGAGACACAAGTTATGACATTGGTGGTCTTTCATTCCATACAATTTGGTGTAGGCCTATAGATACAAAATGAGCGATATCATTAGTCGCTAGCTATAACACCACTAACGCACCCACCCATATTCTGTTTGATCGAATTTTTCGAAAAGGTTTTTTTATTCTGCAAACAACGCTCCACAGTGCACAATGTTGTTTCTCTCTAGGCCTATATGCTTATTAATTTTTTCATTGTATTTATTTATATGTTTGGAAATGTATATAACTTTTTCAAATAGACCAATGATAATATACATTCAACTTTAAAAAAAACTCATTGTAACTATTGATTTTTCGTAAATAGCAATGTGCATAATTTGGTTTTATGTAGGCCCAGTAAAATGTTGTATTAGGCCTATAGGAATATTGTTTTACATTCACAATTTAACACGTTACTTCAACAAAATAAAATTTCTTTTAAGAAAGCTAAGTAGGCCTGCACAATTCTTTAACATTAGGATAATTATTTTTATTGCCTGAATACAATTTATTTACCCACGATTTTTTTAAATTCTTCAACGGTAGGGACTTTCATTATCTGTGTTATAACATATTGTCTGAAAAACGTTTGGTGAAAATGTGGATGCTGTCTGGCTGCTGTCTGGCTGTAAGGGGATTGGAGACCCAGCCCACCACACCCCTCTACCCATCGTCCAGAGTGACCCGCACAGACCACATCAGGCCTAATGCCAATAGGTCAGCTTAATAGCAGGATATTTGTCGCTAAATTGGTGAGGGAGTGACAATAAGCCAAGTCGTTAGGCACCAACGAGTGCGTGTCGGCCAATGCTGGTAGAAAATTGGGCCAGCGGTTACGACGTCCAGTTCTGCGAGCCTGTGGCCAAAGATTGTTCTCACCCTGGAAGTCTCTCAGAAACTGAATTATCAGCATTTTCAACTGTATACCATGTTCGCCTCCATGTTTGATGCGTAAATCTGTGGTTTGATGCGCAGTGTGTGACAAGTCCGAGATGGAGTTATAAAACAGTATCACCTTTTGAAAACGTGATGCCGAATCAGTGAGTGAGTTATGATTTGAGGACGAGATTGAGGCTGGTGGCGGTGGTGACGTCTAGCGATTCATCACGTCACTAATCGGGTTATCACTCTGACTTTTCAGCGCTGTGGTGAAGTCCCCTTCACCGGGTCAGCCGTAATCCGTGCAAATGGCGGACAAATTAAATTATATCTCCCCGACCTGGTTATAATTGACAGAGAGCCTCCGCGGGAGGGGATGGCGATATCACGGGATTTTAGAGGTGGGGTGGGCCCACCAAACCACTGCCAGACACAGGACGCTCGCGCAATGTTGATTTGGTGCCGGGCCTGCGTCTGCGACGCTGGCCCGGCACCAAATCAACATTGTGTCAGCGTCTGGGTATCCACTAGCAGACAGCCAACGATTGATTGTTCTTTAATCAAATCAGGTGTTCGACGGCGCACGGCAAGAGTTGGAGAGGTTTGATCAATCACAGTGTGGGGATGCGGCTGTCTGCCTCCCTGATGCCAGATGTACGGGATGTTGAATGCTGCTGCTGAGCCAACCGCTGAAATACTCCCCGATCAGGCTTCAGAACACTGTCATTGTGGCTGGGCGGCCTAGAGCATATCCCAGTAATAGCCCAGTGTCGGTTTATTGTTGGTTCACTGTCGCAGATGCTGGACCAGCGTTAAATCACCAGCATGCACTTGAGTAAACGTTTTGTGTTTGCAAATATACACCTGCGTCATTCGTATCACCAGAAGTATGCAAGAGTGTAGGCCCAGATAGAGTATATGATTGGTTCTAGTTACTTATTGCATCATTCGTTCTTCTTTAAAAGTTCTAATTTAAAATTTAAAACGTGTACGATTTGAATTGGAAATTATATAACCAAGTGAATATATTAGGCCTATCTCTTATAGACATCATGTGGAAAATACACACTTGCTTATCTACTATTAGGGCCTATATAGTAGGGCCTGAGCTTGAAATGTGCCCCCCAAATTATGTCATTTTCTAGGTATTTTGATATCCGTAATCCTGGTACTATTTCAACATAGATACTCTATGAACATGAATACCTGCTAGGAAGAGGGGATGATAATAAAAGTATTTTCTTATAACATTTATTCTATTATGATGGTGGGATATAATATCCTCACACAGCATCGACATAAACGAAGAATATAATTCAAAATAATTATGCTCCTTTTATATTTCTATTTGTTGCTATTTTACTCCATTGCATTATAAGTCATATAATATATCAGCAAGATTTGGGTCGAAAAAACCCTTTTAGATGAAAAATGGTTCTGCATGTCTTTTATCCACAGAAAACACGAAACATGGAACCAATGTTGTTTCGATGTTGGCCCATCGTCTTCGACGCTGGACCAGCATTGAAACAACATTGGTTCCATACCTCGTGGGGATCAGTCTATTTGAGAGTCATGCACAATGCAGCCGCCGGTCACGTGTAGCCCAATCATTCAATAAGACAAAACAGGACTTAGCCAGTGACTTTTTTCAAGCCACTTGTCCCTAGTCCTTGCAACACGAAATGGGGATTCATTTTCTGGTGGGATATAAGGATGGTGTCCAGACAAACTTGTTTTACTGGCGTAACAAATTCCCAGTTTGTATGCGGCGCAGACAACTGATCCTTCGCGGATCGTGGACTCTCCCCTGGCGACCTTCTGACCCCAGTGTCTTCATAAAACCTTCTCAGTCCCAGAAATAATAATACTTATGTGTTAACCCTTGTAATGCTGGATAAATTATTTTCAAAGAAAAGAGAACGGAAATCAATACGATAGTATGTAATATGCTATATATGATTAAATAATTAAAATATTCATTTTGGGAGATGTATACTTTTCATTATAAATAGAAATTGTTTTCGTCATTTAAAGCTGGAAATTGCATCAGCAATTCCAGCTTCAAATGAATGTAAAAAAAAAAAAAAATCATCAGTACAAGGGCTATGAATACACCTTTAAAATTGTTTAGATGATGTAAATATTTTTCCCTTTATATTAGTCAAGTCGTTTGATTTCATCAAAGTAATTTCATTAAATATATAATATATTTACGTCCATGATCCGCTGTGCGATTCACATCCTGCTGTGGATATAAATTACATCCACTGGCCGCCGGCGCTCGTAGGGTTTTAATGCGAATCAACGCCAGCAGTGAAGTGAAAAATTGAAATGTAAGATTTTCGGCCGCACGACCGCTGGTAATTCCTGCGATTCATTTTGTGTCGGGGCGGTAAGTCCCGAGCGATGCCGCCAGGGGCAGACGACCCAGTGGAAGGGGGGCTGAAACCCCCTCCCTTATAAGGCAAACCCACCCTAGCCACAGGTGAAACACGATCGTCTGCCGGACATGTAATTATCTGGAGATATTGAAATAACCGCCAGCTTCTTCTTTTCTTTATACTTCCACATTTTACTCGTCCGCACCCATGTATATTTTCAATTCAACACGTTTTCACTTTTGTCATTGATCACAAAATGTGCAGTTCCAGTACATAAATACAAAAAAAAAACAATTCAACCTGATTCAATCAAGATTTATAGAGATTTATATATTATTATATCATAGAGAGAGATTTATAGATTTTTATATATGGAGATATTTTTATATTTTTATATTTAAATACAATTAAATATATAATTCTTTGATAAATTTTATTTCTCCTATGTCTTTGATGTATTTTATTCTTGCATACTCAGATTCTATACATTTTCTGTCTGATTTTAAAGTATCTGATGAAGTGATGATAAATATAATTATTAATCTGAATCCGGTACTTCTCATTGATCCACGTCTCGCTGATGGGGATCCCTTTACAGGGATCTCAGACGAGTATAACTGGATCAGACAGGACTGCCGCGGACTCCGTCTAATCTTTCACCGTCTGAAGACATTGCAAGCGGAGATCATATCTTCAGAACTGCTGACAAAGAGGACAATGTGCCGAGCAGACCACTGTGTGCATGGTGCCGCATACTATGCAGCAAACAAGACACGTTGACCCAATGCTGGGCTAATGTTTGCCCACCGTCGCAGACGGTGGGCCAACATTAGCCCAGCATTGGATCAACGTGTCGTGTTTGCAGACGAGCCGGTCAGTCCACCTCCACCTCATTCCGGGATGTCGGCATTTTCCGGGCAGACGACACCGCGGCGTGGCTTTCGCGCGCTTGGATGCATCGGCAGTTTTCGCTTCGTCAGCAACAGAGAGGAGTGGTTTGAAGCGGAGGCCTCCGCCACAAGACCCCGCATTATCCCCGGACAATGCCCAAATCGCATTTTGATCCCTTTCGTCGATAAATACCCGAGCAGCAAGGCGTATTTGGTTTATTGGCGGATCGACAAGGGAACAGTGGGAGCTGACAAATTAATTTGTGACGAGCACTGAGACCGCCGGATTTGTATACTGCCGCACCGAATGCGCCGACACAAAAACCAGCTCACCGCCTGACACCCGCCTGTCCCCGCCACACTAATGAGTGCCCCCCCCCCCTCACCACACACCAAAGAATGTGTCAGGAAAAAAAACCCAGACTCAAACACTTGCAGTGATGTGCCAGGAAATATTTGCCGAGCACAAAGCGTGCTGCTGGCCCGCTCTCTTCCGCTAGTACATCTCACTCTTCCGGCTTGATGAACATTATGGCATCGATTTTAAAAAGATTAACACTCTCCTCACTACAGCCCAATATTAACCAATTATACACTTTGTGCAGATACTTTCATAAAATATGCATATTATCATTTAATGAACTAAAATAAAACTATAGGTATATATTAGACAGATTTATTGTACAATAATGACCACATGATAGCATCACATCGTATAGTTGTCTGGGAAAGGTTACCAAAAGGCGGCTTATATATTTTATTTAGACATTTCCGATTGATTAAAATCAAAGTATCCTCTTGATTCACAAATCACTGTTAGCTCTTTAACTGCTAGTCACGCTTATATGTGTGTCTATTCTATTCTATTCTATTCTATTCTATTCTATTCTATTCTATTCTATTCTATTCTATTCTATTCTATTCCATTTTGTTTTATTTTATTTTATTTTATTCTATTCAATTCAATTCAATTCTATTCTATTCTATTCTATTCTATTCTATTCTATTCTATTCTATTCTATTCTATTCTATTCTATTCTATTCTATTCTATTCTATTCTCTTCTATTCTATTCTATTCTATTCTATTCTATTCTATTCTATTCTATTCTACTCCGTTCCGTTCCGTTCCGTTCAGTTCCGTTCCGTTTCGCTCTGTTCCGTTCTCTTCTCTTCTCTTCTCTTCTCTTCTCTTCTCTTCTCTTCTCTTCTCTTCTCTTCTCTTCTCTTCTCTTCTCTTCTCTTCTCTTCTCTTCTCTTCTCTTCTCTCCTCTCCTCTCCTCTCCTCTCCTCTCCTCTCCTCTCCTCTCCTCTCCTCTCTTCTCCTCCTCCTCTCCTCTCCTCTCCTCTCCTCTCCTCTCCTCTCCTCTCCTCTCCTCTCCTCTCCTCTCCTCTCCTCTCCTCTCCTCTCCTCTCCTCTCTTCTCCTCTCCTCTCCTCTCCTCTCCTCTCCTCTCCTCTCCTCTCCTCTCCTCTCCTCTCCTCTCCTCTCCTCTCCTCTCCTCTCCTCTCCTCTCCTCTCTTCTCCTCTCCTCTCCTCTCCTCTCCTCTCCTCTCCTCTCCTCTCCTCTCCTCTCCTCTCCTCTCCTCTCCTCTCCTCTCTTCTCTTCTCCTCTCCTCTCCTCTCCTCTCCTCTCCTCTCCTCTCCTCTCCTCTCCTCTCTTGTTCTCCTTTCCTCCCTTGTTCTGTTCTGTTCTGTTCTGTTCTGTTCTGTTCTGTTCTGTTCTGTTCTGTTCTGTTCTGTTCTGTTCTGTGAAACCTTCACACATTTTTTATAACACAGACTGTACTATACATGTATGCCGAAATATCATGCCTAATGTAGCACTTAGCTCGAATAAAGTGGAATATTTTTTTATAACACAGACTGTACTATACATGTATGCCGAAATATCATGCCTAATGTAGCACTTAGCTCGAATAAAGTGGAATAAAGTGGTGTTTAAAATATCGGAAAACTACTAAAGTGGCGACCTTATAGTGTGACCAAATATTGGCCGGAAGAGCGACCCAAGAATTAGAGACTCTTGAGAACAACACATTTGCTTTTAAAACTTGAAATGTATTGTTTATGGTCACACAAATAGGGTGTTGCACATTCGAAAACATTGATATTACAATGACAACAATGCAGTTTTTATACTTAAATTCATTATAATAAAAATCGATATATAAATTCTATACTATATAAGTCTATTTATTTACACATTTAAAAAAAAAAAAGAATTAGAGACAGTTGAGAACAACACATTTGATTTTAATACTTAAAATGTATTGTTTATGGTCACACAAATAGGGTGTTGCACATTCGAAAACATTGATATTACAATGACAACAATGCAGTTTTTATACTTAAATTCATTATAATAAAAATCCATATATAAATTCTATACTATATAAGTCTATTCATTCACACATTTAAAAAAAAAAATAAAAGCATTAAATGCTGGAAGGCAGAAACGAAGGAAGGCAGATAGGCAGACAGACAGGGTGCCTGATAACGGAAGCTTTTATATTTATCAAAATTATTATTGTTTATTTTTCAAAGGGGGGAACTATGTAGTTATAATATAATGTCTAGAAATTGTATTATTAATAATAAAATGAGTCCAATAAAGGGAGCCAGCCAGCTTGTCACCCAGCCAGCCAGCCAGTCCGCCAGTTAGTCCCCCAGCTAGCCAGTCAGGTGTGGTTATTAATTGGTTGGATGTGTGTTGTATCATGGTTTGTTTGGTGAATTCCCATATCCTCTCAATCTGGATATAAATGATGGAAATTAAGCGGATAACAGCAGATGGCGTGCTGCTGACGTGATGGAGTCTGATCAAATAGAACTGCTCCTCTTCACTATCATCCTCCCTGACAAACAGCAGCAGCAGTAGCAGCATCCCTAGCGTCATCTCCAGCAGTCACCATCCACACCACCCCCTCCACACTTCTCGGCGCCCACCCACTCCAAATCTCTTTCAACGCCAAACAAATAGAGCCATCCACCAAACCCCAGTCATAACCAGTCGGCAAATATGCAGACACTTTATTTTTCACTGTCATTCCGCCGTATTATGACGGCATGGCAGTGAAAGATAAATTGTCTGCGTATTTGGCGAGGCAGAGAAAGTGGGGCTAATGAAGAGGGGATGGGGTGGAGTGAGGTGGCGCACCAGTTGGTGGTAAATTTATGATGCGGTGGAGAGCGCCTCTGAGTTGAGCCAATCTGGCTTTACTAACCTTCTCAACCCTCACGATGCATCAAAGCATCTTTTCGCATCTATGAAAAATGATTTAATTTTCTAAAACCTAGGGGCTTTAGAATGACACTTTTTGTGGAGCTGTTATAATAATAACGATATATTTTTTTCATTTGCCATTCGCTTCAAGTCATCTTCATCCACTAGAAGTCGAGAACTGCGACAGCAATTCGCGGCTTGTAGTGGATGAAGATGACAATGGTAAACTCAGGCTTGAAAGAGTTAACCCTTGTCCTGCTGGAATCGTATATATACGGTTTTAACACTTTCACTTTTAAGCTAAATCGTTTTTAATTTAGTTTATTAGTCGACCAAATCCCTGTTATTAGGAATAAAATGAGTGTTTAAACTTAAAGATTTGCAAATGTTTGGTTAGTAATTGCGAGTAATATCCACCCATTTGAAGTTGTGGGTTGCGGTAGCGAGACAGAACTTCAAGTGGGCGAAAAGTTAAATTATTCAATTATTAAATTCATAAAGTATTTATAGCAAGGTTAAAACGGAATAAAACGTGTCACAAATTTAGTAAATACTTTGTGGTTTGTGGTACTTCATCAAACAATTTAATTTGGAAGATAACTATTTATCATGAACATTACTATTTTTCGTCATTTCGTCACTTTTTTTAAAGCAATCTAATGCAATCATCTGAATAACCACATACAGTACATGTCTTATTTTTGTATAAATAATAGATAGATAATTCAAATTATAGAAATATCCTTAGCAGGCAATCCGTCTTTTTAAATGCCAGCTGATATATCAAAACAATAAATAATTAATTTCAGTTTTTAAAAAGTAAATTTGTTTGAACCCATATTTGTTCATTTAAAATTGCGAGCTAATAAGACTGCGTCGATAAAATAGATCAATGGCTTTTGTTTGAATATTCAAGAAATATTGTTGCAGAATGAAGAAAAGTATTACGGCAATATGTGTCCAGGAACATCAGGATTTGCTGCTTTGACGAAGTCCTCGAGAAGTGGGAGAGGGGGAGTTTAGAGTGGCGGGATGACACTACACCAGCGCACAGTCAGGATGAGTGGCCAGGCTGGAGAGGTCTGAACACGACACACCACCTGGCGACTAGGCCAGAACTACCTCCAAATAAGGCACAATTAATCTGACCAGCACAAGTCGGTCGAGAACTGACAATACTCATCCCAGAAAACACGAGACGTTGGCCCAATGTTTCAACAATGGATGTCTCTTTAATAATAAATCTAAAATTTATAAGAAATCAAAATTATTTTTATGTCTACTATCCCAATGTTTTTTTTATTCATTAGTGAAAATTACACAAAAATATATTTCTCATTGACAAAAAACAACAATAGCGGCGAAACGTGCATTTATAAAAATATAACATAAAACTCAGATTAAGTCAACCTACTGGTGTCATAGGCCTATGGTTTGTTATTAAAATATTGTAGATGTTCTAATTATTGTATATGTGCACGGTATATTACTATGTAAACTTCATTACTAAACATATCAGAACACACTAAAACAGGTGACCTTCCTTTCAGTTAGCATATTCTAGTCTTTATAAATATCGAGTTTTCTACTCCTGCCTATATTTGACGTTGAACTTTTGTTTTCAACTTGTTAGCTTGTTCATGAGGTATACCGAGGAACTGATCTCATTTTTAGACTCAGACTCGTTTATTTGAACGTAATACGTACATTTTTTTTTACAATGAGTAGGCTGTACGTCTTGTATATGTGACTGGGGCATAAAGCATACGTTAACTAATAAAGTGTGGTGATCGATTTTCTGTGTACATTAATTTGACATTGACATCAATCGGTATTTGGCACAACAATGCTATCCCGATGCGGCATGCAAGCGACACAAATGGCACACATCGAGATGATTTGTTGTCAAGCGGAATGTATGTTGCTGATATTTCAGTGACATGTGAAAATATCTCCTTCATAGTGTTTATGTGGCAAATCCAGTATGTAGGGGAAGGGCGGGCAAAGGGGGCCACTTAACGTTTCTATGGTATTTAAAGAGAATATTCGAACTATTTTAAAACCAATGACTGTTCTATGTAGGCTACATGTAATGTAGATACATATATCAGACACACTTAATGTTTCAAGGATACCTTATTTTAATTATAAGCCAATAGCTTGGGCAAAGGGGGCCAGCGCATTGGGCAAAGGGGGCCACCCACACTTTGTGTACTTTTTTTTATTTTGATACACAAGTGTGTACACAGAAGAGAGCTTAATAAAACAGATATGAAAAAAACCTTTCATTTGATGTATATGGTGACATGCTTTGTTGGACATGATTCTAAGTAATATACTAAATACTTTCGTTCACTGGGACTACTTTGTGAAACATGCACCCATGGAAATTTAGCGGGAAAAGGGGGCCATGCTGTATGGTTTTTGTATTGAAGTGGCCTGGGCCCCTTTGCCTGGCCCCCTTTGCCCAAGGGGTAGAGGTGGGAAACTAAATCTATTATCTCTCCCCAGAGTAATCTCCTGACTGAAGTAATGACTAGAAAACAAAGGCCTTACAATGTACCACACAAAACAATGGATTTTCAGAAGAAATCACATAAATTAATCAAGAGATTCATGCAGATATATAAGGTTATATTCATAAGATTGTTGCCATAAACCCCCCATCGTCTATTATTTTTATATACGATGTGTATGAGATGTCTATTTATGTTTTTTTTATACACATATTCACAATTCATGGCTATGACATCATTAATATTTCATACAACACCTCATAATTAAAATATCATTAATGACCGCCTTTGCCCACCGTCCCCCTTCGCCCGCCTCTCCCCTACATGCTCGTAAGCGGAAGTTTTTTTTGTCTCACGCACAGTATGTAATTTTGTGGACAATTTTATTTTTGCATATATGCTACTCAACAGAGTTTGCTACGTTTTATGTGTATATTACTTATTGATAAATTAGCTATTGGATATGGAATACGATAATTATTTAACTATTTCCATGGTATATTCTGGCATCTCTATTTCCAAAAGAAAGATAGCCTATATATATGTAGTGTGATTATACACATCAGAATTAGCGATATAGGCACGATATCCAAAGCAAGCTTTCGGTTATATAAACATCAACTGACTGACTATTTTCGCTAGCAGTTGATACAGCTCAGCCAGAACGTTTCGACCTATATGGAATACTATATCCCAGGCTACATATTATAAATTGTGCCATGGTTTATTTATTCATAAAGAAATGAAGGAGGGATGTAGGCCCTATGTACCGTTTTTATGATAAATGTGTTTTCTGTATAATTATTTCAGAAATATATAACCTCAATCTAATGTTTATGTATATTATTCACTAAATTCATGACATATATGCCACGTACTACAGATTAAGTGTTCATAAACTATTTTCAATATTAAAAGAATTTGTACCAAATTTAAATATTAAAACATTGGTTAAGCACATATTAATGGTCGGCATACATACAAATAAACCATCCACGTTGGAATTACGCCACATGGCTCAGGGTGTATGGCTACCATTATAGGCTACTGATACTAGTACTGAAACTCAAAGGAGAAAATTTCGGCTATTTTTGTTGGCCCAAATTTCTATCAACCCTTTAAACCCTCACGATGCATCAAAGCATAATTTTGCATCTCTGAAGAATTACTTAATTTCCTGAAACCTAGGGATTTTAGAACGAACATTCTCATGGAACTGTTTTAATAATAATATTTTTTTTTCATTTTCTACCCACTTCAACTCATCTTCATCCACTACAAGTCGAGAATTGCGATAGCAATCGCGGCTTGTAATGAATGAAGATGGCGATGGTAAGATTCAGGGTTGAAAGGGTTAATATAAAGAATTTTAAAGAATTCAATTATGCTCGAGACTCAGACTACTGGGCTTGTTTGTGGTCGTGCTTGTGTATAGCACAGTGCTCAAAATTGTTCAAAACATGGAGTGTGCAGTACTGCCTACGATACTATGCACATATAAGTGACTCGAAAAAAGCAGGTCATGCTCACGTGTTCGGGATTCCTTCTGTCATGACATTACCGCTCTCTGCAGAAAGCAACGTGAATAAACATTCACTTATCCACAAAGAGAAATAAATATTCACTCATCCCCAAAGAGAAATCGGTGGGATAGAGCCAATCCCCTGCAACCACCTATGTAGGCTGCACATTGCAATGCGCAACTCAAATCCAGCTTTGCTATCGACGTTGATAAAATAATTATAGCCGTAATATTATAAATTACCAACGTCGGACATCGAAACATCTCCACGGTAAACTAATTTATATACTCTTGTATTAAACGACTGACGGTTCCAGCGAAGGCTGGTCACTAGCCCAATAATGACTTTATGCCGGTATACCGTCTGCACCACTGGCCCATAATTAAACCAGAAAGAATGTGAATGTATCTTGTTCGCTGAGTTGGCCGGCCAGACGCAAAGCAGGAGCGATCTGACGACCGAGCGCAGCACTTGTGTCAAATAATAATAGGATGCTCCAGGGGATTTGATATTAATTTGTCTACGGATGTCCTCCTCCTAACTAGCAGGCATGGATGCCGCATCATGCCCCGATCCAGTCACTGTTTGTTCTCTCAGACGTGATTGCCGTCGTTTCTGCGTATTTCATCATCTTTGTCATCGTTGCCGACGGTGGCACCTCACATTAGCCCCGAGCTACTCCCGTGAGCGCGCAACGTTCACCCGATGTTGACCTGACGTGGGGCCAGCGTCTGCGACGCTGGCCCCACATTAGGTCAACATCGGGTCAACGATGCTGGAATTCATGGCTAGGCTTTTTCGAGCAGGCGTCCAGTGGAACTTTATATTAACCATAAAAACTCAAATGGACAACCGCTTGTGGTTTTGAAGGATCTGTATAATTATTCATTCGCACAATGACAAATCTAAGGCTCATTTTATCTTTTCTGCGATATATAATTGATTCTTCTATGTAGATCTCTATATCGCCACCGGATTTCTCTGATATTTGGCTACTTAGACATGTTCCCAGCATTCCACATCCTCATCATTTCACTTTACTCTTTTTGTGAGTAACGTTAGACCAAATCTTGTCAGCTATGTTGGTATTGAAATGAAATGAATCGGGCTTTAGGGCACATTTGTGCACATATAGGCTAAACTGGGCCAGGAGAACCTCCTGAGGTTGGTGAGATGATTGAGATGACACTGTCCTCCAGACACAGGGTTCGAAATTCGAGCCCTGGCGGTCTGAGGCCGAGCACGCTACCTCTCGGTCACGGAGGCTCCCCACAATACTGACTTTCACACGTGGATGGGGAAGAAACATTTTTTGTTTCTTTCAAACCGCCGAGACCGGGAACCAAACCCCGAACTTTGGCGTGAAAGGCAGCGGTGCTAACCACTACCCTAGGGCCCCCGCCCTATGTTGGTATTATCTGGTTTAAACATAATTTATTTCTCAAAAGGATTACAAGCAGGATTACAAAAATGTCACTAGTTGTACTCCTTGGTATAAGAAAAGGTACACCATACAAAATATAAACTCGATACGATCGTTAAGGAATAATACATGAAAAAAGATTATACATGAGATGAAAGATGAGTTGCTACCATAAGCATGTTGTTGGTGATGATGGGTTTTAAAGTTGGTCATCAAAATCTGAGCCGTACAAACCGTACAAAAGAATTAGCTCGACTTTTTTTATTTTACTTTGCAAAGTGTCAACAGGAAGTAAATGATTCAGACCTAATGCTTGACGAGGGACGGCATAAAGCTACGGCCCCACCAAACGCCGCGCCGCGCCGCGCTGCTCCGCGCCGCGCTGCGCGGCGCCGAAAAAAATCAGTAGCTGCGCCCCCACCAAATGAAAGGTGGGAAAAGTTTATCTTTCACGGCGCCGCGTTTTTTAACGCGCGGCGCGGCTCGGCGTTCGGTGGGGCCGCACCTTAAGTCTTTATTAGGGGCTGCACACTTTTCACAGGCAGCGATGGAATCATGTTGTTCATGTACCGCTGGTTGCCTAAAGCACTTAGTCACAATCGCATTCGGGTAACAGTGTTGACTGATATTGAGGTTTAAATTTGAGTTGCACTTATGGCATTTGAGAAGAATAAGGAGAATGCTTTATTCGGTGATAATATATCGTCGCCTCGGAGCTAAAGGATCCTATCTGACACTCGTCAAAGTGGCAGATAGGATCCTTTAGCTCCGAGGCGACGATATATCCAGATGTGTAACACGGAGTGACGTCCAAATATTTAGTGTAAACTTGGGAGTATGCTAGAGTGATCCTCTATCTCTTTATTTAATCATCCTATCCGCAAAATAAACTTTTTAGCAGTGGTAAAGCTATTTGGACACATGTGTCATGCTTAATTATAAATAATAAAAACGGAAGAAATGTGGGTAGGTTCAAATGTAGATGTTTTAAGGCAAGATAAAAACTTCTAAAACGCTGGGTGTATATTTCAGCTTTAATATTGAATATTTAATGAGATAAATTTCACGGATAAGATAAGATAAGATTTATAAGATAAGTCTATACGGATAAAGGTCCCGAGAGAGTGCGAGTGTGGAGATTATGGCACTGGTTCAGTTCAACAGGCCGAGTCCGCAGGACAAGCCATAATCTCCACACTAGCACGATACGAGTGACCTATAAGCATTTTCTCGCACGATACATACAAAAAATGATTTATATGGACCTAAAACGATTTAAAAGCACCAGGATGCATTTAAAAATTGAATGTTCCACCAAACGCTGTCGCATCACTGACATTTTAATTAGAATATTTATTTTACATCTTTTGTGGGCAAATACAATAAGCCTTGTGGAAAAATCATTATAGTGGCAGTAACGAACTACTTTGTTTTGGATATATGTTACATAAATTATTACAGATGTGATAGGTCCGCGAAAGGTCCGCGAGTGCGAGTGCAGGATTATCCGGACTTGTTCTCAAGTAGGCCAATCACTGCCAGAGTGCGAGAAAAAGCGAATAAAAGAGAATACTTAATATGTGGAAGAATGCAAAATATTAAAAGATTAATAACAAAAAAAAAACACGTCATTATTACTAAACAGTTCATCTGCGTTATATCAGCAATATATATTAATGAGAAATACGTTGAGGAAATACAGATCGTTACATATTTTTCATATGGAAATAAAAAGGTAAAAAGGATATTGATAAAACATAATTTTGTCTCAAAGAGGTATGTCTCCAAGAACTGCACTTAGTTATTATGCCTGTCAAATCGAAAAAATTGAAAGAAGTTGAGATTGAGACTAATTTGGGATTATAATAAAAAACGTTGCAGCATGTTGACACATCTGCAAATCAGCTTACTGATGAAGCATTTGTTTTTTTTATTCAGCCCGTATAGGTTAAGTATAGATAAGAACCAACATCATTAAATAGCATCAATATGAAATAAATTGTCTTACTTTGAAGTATTTGAATATCCCCCCCCCCCCCCCATTGATATTTCCCAACACGAAAGTACGTTTATTGTAGGATATCCAATTATGAGAAGTCCAACCTTCCTAGATGTCTACCCAAGCTTGTTTTCAAAGGCATGGCCCTATAAAGCTTACATTTATCAAATCTGAAGAGTAACTCCTCGTCTCTCTCATGCACAAAGATCCCCCTCTACGGTAACGTTTTGGGAATAAATCAATAGACAGTTTTAAATTTGTTAAAGTTAGCGATAATGACTGTCCGTATTATTTGCATCATGAATATTTTTTTGACAAATGTGATTGTTTATGAAGATGTATGTTAACACATGAGGTGATGTGAATAAAACAAATTAACGGGGACAAATCATTGGCCATGTTGATGTGGCTCTAATTATATGATACTACATACGAGATATACAGTCAATATAATTGATTTACAAATGATGTATTTATTTTTAGCGAATTGGTGAATCAGTTCTCATGGGCTTCTTAAACGCGCTGTGGTGAGCTCTTTCCAACAAACATGACACGCTGCCCCAACGTTGCTTTACTGTTGGGCCAGCGTCGTACAGGGGCGCCTGCGGGAATTTAGCCTGTGGTACGCACATATGATGCCGAAGAGTGGGGGGGGGGGGTGATTTAAAGCAAACAATGGATATATAATATACAATTTATTTATCATTTATATCACTTTATTTACAATTGGTATCACTTTATTAATGATTGGTATAATTATGTATACATATATTTAAATTATATAGATAGACATATTCATAGTAATCAGGTCATTATTGCAATTATTGTCTATGAAAAAGGTAAGCGACGTATGCCACAGGAATCAAAGTCACTTAAAACATTGTCTGAATTAATGGTAATGTCATGGTGTATGTTCCTTAGGGCTAGACTACTTCGTCGCCTCGGAGCTAAAGGATCCTATCTGTCAGATAGGATCCTTTAGCTCCGAGGCGACGACTTAATCGTGTCGCTTTCGTGGTGCTACGCAGGTATGCCTTTATCTGCGCAAGCAGCTGAACGACCTCTGTAGTATGCTGCCACATCTCTAGCTCAGCATCTACAGTGTCAATTGATGGTAGCAGATCACCATATTCGTCTTTGATATCACGCCATATGTCATCTGTGAGCTGATGCAGCCTGGTAGGCATCAAATACTGTGCATTTAAACGTGTAAGTGGTTTACATAACCTATCCTGAAGCTGATTGATGAGGTGATCTATGAGAGGTAGGAATAGGTTCAACCTCCAATACTCAAATGGTGTCGAAGCTGGTATGTTGGAACAATGTGTTTGGCGCTGAGCAATGCGGGGGATCGATGTCTCAATCGAGTTCTTAGCTGCCAGAGTTTCAGTGGTATCCCAGATTGTAGTGAAGAAGACGGCATCGTCACGTTTGTCACTTGGAAATCCTATCAATTTTTCGGCTTGAGTGGATGCTCTAATGAGATCACAACTTGGGGCCTGCAGCGCTGTGCTCAGTGGAGTCGGATATTGCAGCATTTTTGACACAATACACAGACAAACAGAAAGTCCAATGAGCCCATGCTGTGTGAAAGTGAGCTATCAGTAGATCTTGTCTTAGTATCTCGTGTGGCAACCAGTGTACACTCTAAACAATATAGGTTCTTTAGAAGGAACCCTTTAGTACTATCACCATGCAACCCCTGGAGAACCCTTGCAGGGTTCTCCTGGGGTTGCATGGTAATAGTACTGAGTATAGTATAGGGTTTTTTAAAGAACCTATATTGCTCAGAGTGTATCTAGAGTGGATATCACTTCTTCAATTTGGATATTACAGAGCTGAGGCAAGCATCATCGGGTTTCGCAGAACTTCTGCAACCGCCTCTTGTCTTAAAACGCTCATAAGAAAATGTGTGAGCAAATTAAGTGAATAAACATAAGAAAATGAATAAACATGATAAAGTGAATAAACATGATAAAGTGAATAAACATGATACGACTCGTAGATGGTGGGCCAGCAAGCATGAGACCGGTGGACAAACAGTAAACCAACGTTGGGCCAACGTCCGACGTTTGATAGGATGTACAATATCAGATATTGTACACTAGGATTGTCGAATCCCGCAAAGCTTTCACTTAGGCTATGCTAGACCAGGTATTAATAACCAGTCCAAATTGCAATGACTTTTTTTCAGATGAATTTGTATTCAACTTGGAATATTTAGTTGATATAAAGCTATCTGTTACTTCTGATCCATGTGATCGAAGTGATTCTGCCACATAATTATTTCCATTGAAGAGGATAACATTGCAACGCATATTGGTTGTTATCTGTTATAATATTGCTCAGTTGTCGTAAAGTATCGCGGTCCGTATGTGCTGAATGTAAAATAAGTCTAATGGATAGTTTGATGCCATTCATGTCTAAGAAACAATATTTTAGTATCAAAGGCGAGGGTCTTATAATAAGCCCTCGACAAGTTATAAAAGACATTCGCCTACACCATGCACTATGGGAAAATAATCAACACATTTACTACAAGTAGACATGGGAGAGAAAGGAGAAATAGAGAATTCCTAAAATTTAACCATGAATACATTTTGTTATGATAAACTGATTTGTGTATATTTTAAGATATCAGTAAGCCTATTTTGCTAACGCTGACTCCATTCTTCAGTGACATTAATGACAATGATTCACGAGAGAAGTATCAGTCTCGTTTATATCGCATGTGTTTATAATAGATGGTGCAAAAAAACATTAATACAAGTTTGATTTAAATTGAGAAGACACTGCTTGACCATTACGGCTACTATAGGCTACCCCCTACCCCCTCCTGTGTCCACATTTTTGTGCACACCCTTTTGTTATTTAAATAAAGATGTTTCAATCACTAAAATTGTATAACCATTGTCAAATAGTCGTAATGAAATCAGACGCAATTTCTTTTTACTATTGTTTTACGCAAACGTGCACGCAGATATAGGCTATAATATACATACTCGATGTATTACTATCAGTCACTAGGTGTCTCTTCCAACTAATTTTATTCTTCGATTCACCAGATGGCGCATTATGAGAGCGCTTACCCCTGTGTTAATCTGAACTAGCTTTGACAAAGCCAGTTGGCCTCACTGGCACAATTGAAAAAGACGCTAGAAAATAGCATGAATAGGCCTATCTCCCTGAGTCATACGTGGGCCTATAAACAAATGATAAAGACACTGTGTGGATGTATGACATCGGCTTAGAAGGTTTTGTTAGGCCTATCATTACAATTTTGGCGAGTCAACGTTATCTTTATGTTTGGCTAATGTCTACGACGCTTCCCCAACATGAACACAACAACATTGTGTTTAAATGTGAGGCCTATCATCTGCAAAGCAAACACACAATAATGACCCAATGTTGAGCCAGCGACGTAGACGGTGGGACAGTGTCGCAGACGGTGTGCCAGCGTCAAATGCGGTTGCCAGAATTAAGCGAGCAATGGGTCAAAGTTTCATGCTGGCCTATATCACTGTAGCATAGTTTACTGCCCAAATGAGGCAATGCACTGAGCCGGTGTTGGGCCATCGTTTACGACGCTAGCCCAGCATTGAGCGAGCATCGAGCGGGTGTAGCCTACCGCATGTAGGCCTGGGATGTCACTCAGAGATGTCGCTCAAGTCGACCCCGTTTAATAAAATGGCTGAAAAAACTGATATCGCTTGCTTACAAATTTAGGTCGTAGATCAAGGAGTTGAAATGTAGTATTGTGGAAAAATAGACTTGTCTCCTATCCAGATTATGACATTATATACCATCTGCCCAAGTGTGAAAGAGATGAAAGCTGCAGGAGTTCAGATCTCGTGAGACAAAGTTCCAGCCTCTCGCTGTTAATATATAGATACAAATAGCGTTCAATCTCAAATGAAAACGCGTAATTATTTTCAGTCCATATCAAAATCAGGCCGAAGTTTTTGAAACGACTATAAATCAATCTGAATACCAGGAAGTTGAAACAAATCGTCATTTTATCGATTTTGAATTTTTGCAATATTTACATTCCAAAATATGTTTTTTCATCACAGCGAAATATTAATTTTTTTAGGAAAAATATTTTTGGAAACCTTAAATTAGGTCTACACTTTTGTGAGAGCATCATTTTCTGAATCTTCCGAAAATAACGTTTGTTTTAGGAAATTTCAAACGTAGTAACTTGAGCATGTTAAGCTTTTCCAGGGAACTAGTTGATGATTCGGGTTGGGCCATGCGAATCGTTCAAATTGTGATATAAGCACCAAATTTAGTATAGATGTCCATCAGGCACAAAAAAATAAAACGACCGCCATTTGGTGTAAGTCAAACATTAAATTGATATAATTTTCGACAGAAAAGAGGGAAATTTATGATTTTGGTGTCTATCTTAGAGTTTTCAGGTACACCAACATAGTGGTGTGGTCAGTAAGCATCTCTAAGCATTGAATTGTGGGTAAAATCCAAGATGGCCGCCATTTTTCCAAAGCCAAACAATAAATTAATATTATTTTCGACAGAATTGTAGCAAATTCAAGATTTGGTGTCTATTTTAGGGTTTTCAGGTACGCCCGACATTGTGGTGTGACCAGAAAACATCCTCAACATTGCATAATGCAGAAAACACATCCCACCGCGCTTTGTAGGTAAAAAATCCAGATGTCTGCCTACATTCAATCAATAAGATTTTCTACATAATTGAAGTTAATTTTTTTTAACTTGGTGTCTACCCGCAGTATATGGTAAGGCCAGAAATCACCCTGGCCGTGACATTTATTAGTATCACCAAATAGTGGATACAGCATCGTCAAATATATGTAATATATTTTGTGACCAGAAAGCACCCTAAGCATTGCATAATGTGCAGAATCCAAGATGTCCGCCATTTTTGAAGGTCAAGCTATAAACTAATAAAATTTTCGACTGAATTAGAGCAGATTCACGGTTTTTGGTGTCTATCTGATGGTTTTCATGTGAACAAGATATAGTGGTAACTGGTTCGGCCAGAAAATACATTTTAGGTAAAAGCTTAGATATCTGCAATTTTCTACATAATTTTAGCTAATTTGTGATCTTGGTCTCTACCCCCGGTATAGTGGTGATACCAGAAAGCACCCTGGCCTTGACATTTATTAGTATCACTAAATAGTGGATATAGCATCGTCAAATATTTATATTTTGATCTGATTTAAATCATGACAATCCCTGGAATGAAACAAAGATCTATTGTTTTTATATTAGAAATGGTCCCATACCTATCACCAGTGGATATATAGCATCGTCCAATAGCAATAATCAATAGCAATAATCAAATGGTGAATTGCTTTGAAAATTGAGCCAAAACGTTGTGAAAATCGGACAAAAATATTATGAACGATAGCAAAATTATGCAGTTAAAATAAAAATTACCTTGTTCTTTTTATTTATTTTTTTGTTGAACTTTAGGATTTTTTTCTCAGTGTCTATCTTTTCCCAGTCAAACTTAGGTCAAAGCTTTAAAGCCTCGTAAATCCGTGAATAATTTTTAGAATCCCTTCCGGTTCTTTAAATTCTATTTCTTTAATAACACGCTCATTACATGATAATGAACTCACATGAGACATTTTCTCCACTGCCACTCATGTTAAAAAGCCTATGATCGACGTATGCATGCATTCTCATATGCCCAGACAAATGCTTTAGAACAATCTACCAGAAACTTTGAATTAATACATGAAACATTACATTGGCTACTGCAAATTAGTTTTACACAGTAGCAAAAAATACCTCTGGAAAGCCTAGAAAAATATCATAGGCCTAATAAGTTTTCAGTGCTTCGATGTATAGGCCTTGTGGCTTTACTCCAGTTGGCAGAACTTTGATGTCGAATATTGAAAACATATTCCTTGATTTGGTAGACGTGCTCCGTTATCAAAACATTCACCAAGACTAGATGGAGAGAAACTCTAAGAAAATGGTCAAACTGCTCCCACATTGCTCCATTAAACAGAGCATAGCTGCAGAGTTTCAACAGTCTAAAAAAAGTGTTGTTTTCTTATTTTAAAGTACAACACGGCTCGTCGCCGCCTTGTGAGAAAATATCGTCGATTATATATATATATATATAGGGGAGACCGGGGCACTATAGACATCGGGGCACCATCAACATCTGTCTTTTCAGCCAAGTGGATTGTCCAATTTTGACAATGAAGCCCTCCAGGGAATTATGTGTTTTTGATGGTTAAAAGTAAATTTTAGGGATATACGGATTTTGTTATTACATTAAAAACTACCCGGAACTAAGTTAAAATAAGAATCACATATAGTAACTAGTGGAAGTTGTGTTTTTTCATGGACTATGGGCTATAATGGAAGATTCTACCTGAAGCTAGTTAAACCTACACTTGTACCAATCGTCATGCTGGGGCACAATGGCCGACGTACCATGGACATGTCCCGGGGCAGCATGGACGTGTGTGCCCCATTATTGCCATTAGTGGCCATGGTGCCCCGTCTTATGAAAATATATCATTTTTAAAATTCCACTATCCCTAAAATGAAGTAGGCCTATACATTTTTTATTTGTCATGACACTATTAATAATGTGTTGATTGACACAGGAAGTTCCTCCACATGCTCAGTAGACATGTCCACTGTACCCCAACCTGGTGTCCATGGTGCCCATGGACATTTGAGCTGGACTTTTTTTAAATTGATTTTTAAGTAACATCCATCATGAATGCAGGTATTGTATTCTAGTCAAACATTAGGATAGTCCGGCGTTATCTACTGGTTGATAATAGATTAATAATGTGCTACGAAAATATTTGAAGCTAATACAAAATTAAAAAATAGGTGCCATGGTGCCCCGGTCTCCCTTGTAATTCGACGTTAATTTTGTATAGGCCTACCTATAGTCCAGGAGCCAATTTTCAAAAGAAGCTTATTTAAGGTTTTGGTTTACCCCCCACCACACATTTAGTTTGTTGATTTCATGAGGTAGGTTGATATAAGCCCTATGTGGGCCATTTCTAGACCTGATGTAGGCCCTAGAGCAAAATTGTGGTATCACGAATATATACAACACCATTTATGCACTAGGAGTGATATGTCAATATTTTAGCTTGTTCATAATTTTAAAACTAACATATATTTTTAAACCACTTTTAAGGTATAGGGCCTACAGTATATATACATTAAGGTATACATTAATGTAAACTGGGCCTATTTCTTTGGTTTCAACCTTAAGTCGACGAGGTAGCCATTTACTCGATCGCCCAGGCATACTGAGAGGAGAGAAACAATTATTTAGGATATGCATATTGTCTGTTCAAAAGACTTATGTAGGATCGTACAGCGGGGGTCAAACCCTCTATGCCTACTTCTCTCACTCTCTTATTGGGTCAATATTTCACAACGGTCCATTTTGGCATTTTATGTTTCAAAATAAATAATTAAGTAAAGAATTTATTCCAGATTTAATAACATGCGGCGAAATCATCCAAACAAAAAACTATTTATGTCCACCATCTGTCTTTACGTTTTATTTGTGAGAGGGTTGGACGTTTATCACAGGTACCCCCCTAATGTCATTAGAGTCACATATAGTTTTTTATTATCAAATGACCAAAAAAGTATGTGTTGTGTAAGTTTGCTATCTTCTCAGATACAACTGCACTTGAATTTTCATTTGTTTCAGTTTTAACAAAACATATACTTAGTAATATCTTTTATTGTGGGTTGAAATCAAACTTTAAAAAAAAATCGCTTTTTGCTATTATTGTATATTGTCTCGCTTGACACATCAAATATATTGTAAGAAATAAGTACTGCTCAAGCTAGTATGACCAGATGGTCTCTAAAAACAAACACAACAATTTAGCATTTACCTACAGCCATTTGATAAAAAATGTGAAATATTACCACGTGACTCTAATGACATCGTTGTTACTCTAATGACACATGTGTGACACTAATGACAATTATGAGTATTTCAGTATTTTATTGGCATTATAAACACTATAAAACACATGCTAGTATAGTATAGCCATTCTAACTACCAGAACGAATGGGTTACTGGCTGTAAAACAACATATATACATTCTAACAGGTCATTTGTAGGGCCAACTTGGCTATGTTCTCAGAAAAACTAAAAAAATGTATCTTTCTGTCCATGACATCTGGAGCAGGGATGAAGTACACATTTGCCATACATTCAAAAGAGACGTTTCGTCCTCTGGTAGATAAGATATATCTTGTAAGTTTTTATATAGCTGTGCCAAACTGCCCCCCCCCCCATGTGTGTTCTCAGCTGCTTGCCACTCGTTGGAAATATCAAACACCCATACATAAATTGACATCAATTGGTTAATAATATGAAAATTACTGTTTATCTTGTAATTTTCGCGTGTTTGAATTTTTTGCGAATTTGGGATTCACGAATTTTCAATTAAACGTTTATTTATTTTCTGGCCTAACTGATACTCATAGTCACTAAGCTGTGAAATGTCACCTTTTAAAGGAAATTACTTATTCAGCCGTGAAATCAACACCTTCCCAGCAAACACGAAACATCCACCCAATGTTGGTCCACCGTCTACGATGCTGACCCAACATTGGTCTAACATTGGGTCGATGTCTCGAGTTTGCTGGGTTAGCACATCCATTGTTATTACAAGAAGGCCTGGGCAACCGTTACTACACCCTCTGACCTTATGACAAGTGCCGACTTTCTCAACTCACCCGTTCAGACTCTGCTTAAACTCTTCGAGCACGGGAACCGTCTTAATTCAGATGTCAGAAACAAGTAACAAGTAATTTATTTCTGATGACCTTTTATAAATTGAATATGACTGACGCCCCTCTCCTATAACATTAAACATGACTGACGCCCCTCTCCCATCACCTTGTACATGACTGACGCCCCTCTCCCATCACCTAGAACAGGACTTACACCCCTCTCCCATCACCTAGAACATGACTGACGTCCCTCCCATCACCTTGAACATGACTGACGTCCCTCACACCCCACTCTCATCACCTTGAACATGGATGATGGGAGGGGCGTCATTCATGTTCAAGGTGATGGGAGGGCCGTCAGTCATGTTCAAGGTGATGGGAGGGGCGTCAGTCATGTTCAAGATGATGGGAGAGGTATCAGTCAGGTGGTAGGAGAGGGGGTGAGGGGCGCCAGCTATGTTCAAAGTGATGGGAGGGTGTGTGAGGGGCGCCAGTCATGTTCAAGGTGATGGGAGGGGCGCCAGCCATGTTCAAGGTGATGGAAGGAGCGTCAGTATTGTTCAAGGTGATGGGAGGGGTGTCAGTCATGTTCAATGTGATGGGATAGGGGGTGAGGGGCGCCAGCCATCTTCAAGGTGATGGGAGGGGTGTGAGGGGCGTCAGTCATTTTCAAGGTGATAGGAGGGGCGTCTGTCATGTTCAAGGTGATGGGAGGGGTGAGGGACGTCAGTCATGTTCATGGTGATGGGAGTGGGGCTTCAGTCATGTTCAAGGTGATGGAAGAGGGTCGTCAGCTATGTTCGAAGTGATGGGAGGGAGTGTGGGAATTTTGATAAATACTAGTATTTGATTACAAATTCTGGTATAACTGTGTCCTAAATACTTATTTAAAATACCAAATTAAAAGTTGCACAATGAGGGTAGACCTGTCGTATCACAATTATTATATTAATAATAATCATTTATAAATACACACCAGGATATTTCTTAAAACCTGGTTGGATGGGGTTTTACCAGGGGGTTACCAGGAGGTTTTGACATAATATGTGTCCCTGGTTCTGGGGACTTTTGTGTTTTTGAGACACACTTTTTGTGCGATTTGTAAATGGTTGATTCTTCCTCAGCTTTTTAAAATTTTCCTTGATACAGTTTCTTAACTCTCCATTTTCTTTTTGTCCGCTTTTTGTCTCGTTCATCCTCCTACTGTATCGGCATTATTCTCTAATTTAGTAATTCTCATATTTTTCTTCTTATGTTCATTAAATTTGGCTGTGTCTTGTTTTATTCTAGCTCTATAGTTTATTTGGTCATTGGGCTGCAGTAAGCTCTATCTAAGATTATCATGGTACAAAACATTAAAATGTGTGATGAAGATCAACATACCGGTATAAGATTACGTCTGGATATTACAAATAACAAGACCACTTATACCTACAGTCATCTGGTCATTAGCGTCACAATTGTGTGTCATTCGCATCATTTCCAGAAAATGAACTATATGCGTACCTGATAATATAAATATCCCGGCTCAAACACTAAAGTATTTTAAATGATATATGGACCGGATCTTGTAACATTGCTACATATATACACCGTTCTCTGGTGGCCCGGATTTGTAGGACATGTATAATTAATTTTGAAAAGGTTAAATAACGTAATAAATTCGAGTTTAATTAATGCCTTCGATCTCATCACTCCTAGATGACAATCTCTGATTTACCTTGAGCAAAATTATGTGTCCCAACGAGATGTTGATATTGTGTATTAATTATATCGCATTTCACAGCGTGACGCTAATGACAAACATTAGAAGACACCCGAATGCAAATATGTTTAAATATGAAACACGCGACCAATTCTAAATATTCATACTTACACGAGTAGCGCGTGGTGCTCACTTCATTTTGAGCGATCCATGTGGAGTTATTGAGGTATTTTGGCGTAAAACACAAATACAGTTTTTTCTGATTTGTCATTAGCGATACGCCAAAATTGATAAATTATCGAAATAAATGCCTGAGGTTCATTGTATAAAATGTTTAATTAAAAGTGGTAAAGTTTTTTTTATTTTGAAATGATATAGGCAGCCATAAAAATGCGTAACGTAGTGTGCCCTATTTCGGTCATAGCCCTAATTCGGTCATAGTTACTTTGGGACCCCCTTACCATGTGCTTGGCGCCTTTAGCAGACAGAGAAATAACGAAACGAAAACAAAGACCATATTACAGCATAATGCCGGCATTTAAAGCTTTTTATTTACATTTTATTTAATAGAAATAGCCATTTGAAAATGGGGCATACCAAATCGTATACCTAGCATATGTACTAGGGCCTACATAACAATATTGTACCCTTGCAGGCATTAGAAAAATACTTTGTGATCGATATTTCACCTCAATATGAGCGCTAATTAGTTCTCAATAGATCGGCAGAAGGCCTACTAGCGCCGTGGAGCTGGGAGAAATTTTTTTATCCACTTAAAACGCTGCTGAAAAATATGACTGAATTGGGACCCGATAAAAGCTTGTTTTGACCGAATTGGGTCACCATAAATACTCAAAGGTTCCTTAATCGGTCACAGATGCCTAATTCAGTCATAGGTTGTCCTAATTCAGTCACACCATTTAATCAAATAAATTAAGTAAGTAGGCCTACACAATTACTTCTATAGTTAAAATTATAGATATTTATCTTCACCCGTGTGACGTCGGAATTTATGGAAAGATGAAAGTCGCAATATCAAAGAATATACGCCAAATTATGCTAATGGGAGACAAGTGGGTCAGCAAAACTAGAATTCCGTTGTGTTTCGGGGGTTTTAGGCCACCTTTGTGCACATATAGGTTAAACTGGGCCCTTCTGAGGATGGTGAGATAAATGAGATGACACTGCCCTCAAGACACAGGATTCGAAAGGGATGAGGCCGAGCACGCTACCTGTCGGTCACGGAGGTTCCCCACAATATTGAATCTTTACGAGTGCGTGAGGAAAAAACATTGTGTTTCTTTGAAACTTGAAGGCCAGAATTGGGCTCGAATCTGCGAACTCAGATTTTCCACAGCACCAGGGCCCCCGCATCTGTCGTAAAGGAGTCATTCAGAAAGTTCAATCTGAATTGCAATTGATCAGAAACTAATACATACTCAATCCCCACAAACATCAGCTTCAAGCCAGTTAGACGACCTTTGTAGCCTACCTGAGTATCAGTTTAACCAAGGAGGTTAAACAGACAGCGGACTGTATGACATGGAATCGGTGTTGTTGTTTTTTTATCTCATAGGCCTACTAATGCATGTTATGTGGTAAATCAGTACCAAGAAGTTGAAAATTTTCTAATCACAATGACCATGTGAGTAGGCCCCATGTGTATTGTGATGCATTTTCAGTATGATAAACATTTCAGATGAGTAGCTTAGGCCTGACTAAGATGGCGGTAAATTTCAAAATGGCGCGAATTTAAGCTAAATTGCAATGTGTGTTTACATGCTTGACGAGTTAATCATACAAATCAAATGTATATAAGTAATGGTGTATTAAAAGCAGGAGACTACTATGTCAATACTCAACGCCGTTTACAACCATCATAGCTGACTTCGAAATCAGTAAATCTTGCTGACTCTGTTCACTTTCTAGACAAGCTGTCGATCAGAATATATTCGATCCCAGCTGACAAGTATATCGTTTTTTTGTAGCCCGCTAATTGATGCATTGTGTGATGATGGGCATAATCACGGGAAATCAATTAAGTTAATGAAAATTTAAATGCCTATCGCCTATCCTCTAGGTCAAGGCCTAAATGCTTGTGCAAAATATGAATTTGATCCATCAATGGTGGTCTGTAGAACTATAACCATAAAAAAAACATAAATACAAGTGTGGTTATTGTGGTGTAACAGATGACAAGATACACAAGAAAAAATATATGTTATCTGTGCGACTCATAAAGATGCAGTGTTGTGTGTGTGTGTGGGGGGAGGGGGGGGGGGGTCCGAGACCTGGTGTGTTCGCCTCAGATCGGCAGGACTCCGAACCCTGTGCCTGTAGTGTCATCTGATTCATCTCACCATCCTGTTCAGCTTGTATGTGCACAAATAGTCTATATTATCACAATGAAACAGCGCTCTGCGAAAGTAATATTTGAGGGGGGTATGCTCCCAGACCCTCCGAGCAGGGTGCTTGCCAGCGCCGAGCGCAGGTTGTGGGCTGAAAACATAAATCGCCCTCTTTTCAATTCATTTAACTTGGCATCTTTTTGATAATCATGTTGAGTTCCGCATCAGAATGGTTCACGAAGTATTGATGCATGTCAGTCTTCACCTCGATGAAAAGTTATTGGTATGTGCTGTGGAATAACAAAAACTCGGAAAATCAACATCTAAGATATCAACAGATGCATGCTAATTCCCACCAGGGTTTGAGGCAGGGACACAACTTAATTCTGCTGAGATTCAACTGCAATACGAGAAATAAGTTATAAATATAGTCTAATCAAATGATTAGGTCCACTGCGAGATATGGCAAATAGGCCTTCATGCATTATCATATGTGTCCAATTCTACCAAGAAGTACCATTAATGTTATAGACCACTCTATGTATGTTTTTTTCTTTTAGTTGTACCCCAGTTGCCTCTATATCTGTAATTGGCCTGTGCACAGATGTGTCACGCTCTTCGTACACAGTGGACTACTCCTTTAAGTTTGATTTCCATTAGAAGAACATGATGTGCCTCGGAATTTTGATAATTCTAAAGCAGGAGTAATATGGATGCAATGTCAATCCTGCTTATGTTGGACACGACAGCATTGTAGGCCTACAGTAGTTGTAATTTTAGGGGGCCACCTTTCAATTAGCAGGGGGAGGGGGAGCTGGAATATTTTTTTAAATAAATATTTTCAGGCTTAATGTTCGTGAAATAAATAAATATCTGAAGGACATGTTATAAAGCCATTTTGCTTGACTGACCCTTAAATGTGTGCAGCAGAGCGCACCTCAAAATCAATGCAAATGAAATATTTTGCTTCAGGCAGAGTGTGAAAGTTTGAAAGAATGAAAGTGATATATATAAATGTGTCCAAATAAAAAACTCCGCCCCCCCCCTCCCCTGGAAATTAAAGGGTGGATCCTTTATCGTGTGTATTTGTGATACAATAATATTATTGTCAATAATAAAGTTAAAATATGTACACTGACGCTGGCTCAACATTGAAACAGCATTGGGTGAATGCCCCGTGTTTGCTGGGATGTCCAATGAGAAACCTATGCACAGATATAGGCCTAGATATGATTAGGCCCCCTATGCATAAAGTTTTTACACAAATACAAGGCTCACGCTTTATTGCTCTTATTCGCTAGCTGGCGCTGCTATCACCTGACCTGCGCACTTCCTGATCTATCGCCATATTGCCTTTCACTTGTTTTGGACAACAAATGGATTCGTCGACTCATTCATTTGTCATCGCTTTGTTTACCGTTATAGTGAAAAGATTCAGTGTCAGATCGACATAGAGTGTGGATTTGCGATGGTAGTCCAAACAGTTTGAAGTGATGGCTTGTCTAGCGCGCCTCAAAGAAGACATTAAATTCTTAGAAACGACGTTTCCGAGGTCTCATTCCAGACTGCAAATTGTGACTGCTTCCGTTGACGAAATCGTCTGCTGCTTTGTCGCAAAATCAGGAGAGAAGTGTATTATAAACGCTAATATAACGGTTCGTTTATGGTATTAGATCTGTAGGCCTACAGCTCTGGCGTTATTTAACTTAACACTTCAAGAGGGTTTAAGACTCAGTCTCAATGACTGATTCAGTGACTCATTGATTGACTTTTTTTTCCCCAATTGTCATTCGTGAATCATAATAATTGCCATTCATTGTCATGTCACTCACTCACTGGCAGTGAGTGTGACTGTCAACTTTAAGCTACTTGCTAGGGCTAGGGTCTAGCGTTATACTAGGCCTACAATTTTATTTTGGTAAATCTCTACTTTAAAACATGTTTTTCGTCGATTTATCCGTCAATTCTGAACCAATTTCCTTGAAATTTTGTACAGGCTATTTCCAAGTTATCACGCAGCATGTTTATGTCCTAACATTGGTGAAAATTAAGCGAAATTATAGGCCTAGATCTGGGAAAAATTTGTTCAGTATCGCATAGCAAAATGCTACGCAATTGTGTTCAAGCTATCCCTAAATAAACTAAAATCAAAGTTCATGCTCTTTTAATCACAGAAACATGTAGTCTAACAATTCTAAAATTAAAAATAAACAATACATTAATCGAAATGTGTGGATGAATTTTATTACCTAGGACTAATTGTAAATAAACACCTTAATTGGAATTCACATGTTAATAAAATAGGAAATAAAATATCGCAGACAATAGGTGTGATTAATAAACTTAAACACTTGATACCACACTATTGACCAGTTACAAGTCTATCTCATTCTTCCACATATTAATTATTGCATATTAGCATGGGGTAATGATTTAAATCGGATTTCAAAACTTCAAAAAAAAGCAATTCAAATTAGTGATCAAGGTAGTTTTTATACACACTGGCAAGTCAAGGAAACTGTCATTCCTGAGTAAAAATTGTCATTCCTAGAAATGACCTTTGTCCTAGGATGGCCTTAAATTTGGCAGTCCATCGGAATGGCTAATAACAAATGTTGTCATTCCTGCATATTTTTTGGCAGTACCGGACTGGAGGAATGGCCTTTTTTCATGATTAGAACACAAGGGGGAAAAACAAACTGAGAAATACCCATTTTAAACATGAGTTTGCTCGTAATTGTATCAGAAACAAAATGCCACATTTATTAAATACCACACATTTATCAATTTTACAAAAAGTACTCACTCATAGTTTAAAAGGTTTTGGACAATATACTAAACACTATCTAATAGATAAATATTCTGACATATAATATATAGTATTTTATATTTTTATATTATTTATACTTAGGTGGCTTCCGTGCCAGTGACTCTTGAGTCTTAATGGTAGTCATTCTGACATGTTATTTAATTTGTATTTTTTCAGTGTCATTTGTCGAATAAGTATTTTTCTTTTTTTTCTGTTCTTTGCTAATCAAATTTGTAATTGATTAGCAAAATATTTATATATCAATGATAAGGTTGTCTAGCGAGTTACAAATTAGTCTTAGATGAGAAAAATGCTATTCAATATTTTTCAAACAAATTTTTCCATGGCCTAGGCCTATTGAATATGTCAAAAGTTAGACCATTTGACATGTACATAATAAAATTCCAGAATTTTTTACCGATGTAAGGACAGTACTTGGAAATGGCCTGTACAAAATGTCTGGAAAATCGGTTGAAAATTTACGGAGAAATCAACAAACCTGCAATACTGGTTAGTCCTGTCCTAAGGTAGGCCTATAGTCTCTTATTGTATAATACTGGTACCCGGTATAGTACTATTATCAGTTAGTAGGGTGGCCAATAAATCAGCAATTACAAGCTTGATAAGTCCCTAAAATGTGTGTTTTTGGCTGTTTTCAACATTGACAAAGTTACAAGCTTTTGAAATAGGTTGTATGTCATTGTCTTGTGTTTTTTGCTGTGCTAAATATTATTTTGTGCCATAATTTGTGGCTTCTCGCGTAGCGCTCATGCACCTCCTATATTTATGTTATTTTAAAACAAAGTCAAAGAATACATCTGGAAAGAGACTAAATTGCCCTCATTTTGGTACTGGGTAGTGCAAATGTGATGATAGACCACATGACTGTTAAATACATAAAAAAATGTGTAAAAAAACCAAAAAAAAAACCTATTTAAATTTAAGGATGAGCTGTAATTTTTTTCTATTTTCCTATATTTAAGCCAATTAAATACAGGTCTCCAAATCTCGTGATTGTATGTGCCAAATTTTGTAAATGTATGATAAATTATAATAAAATAGTGCTCATTTAAATAGTGTATTGAAATGAAAAAAAAGGGGGTTACAAAAATTAACAGGTCTGATATATGATACATATATAGGGCTCTGATCCTGACTGCTATCATAAAACACCCCCATTTAACGCTATAAAATTGACTAAAACTTTTAAACTGATCAAGACAAAATGTATCAATTGCCATCATGGTGACTTGATCATACAACTTTGAAAATTTGTTTGCCAAACGTTTATTGATGACCACAATTCCAAGAAAAAGTCTGTCACATTTAGTACAGTAGATCCTGTCACCAACGACCTTGCTTCTGCCAGACAAAAAAGTCGTTGGTGACAGAAAGTCGCTGGTCACAGGAATGAGTTTTTGCTGTAAAATTTGCGGGTGCGGTGGCTGGTTCAATGTCAGGCTAATGACGGTGACATTCACCCACCATTGACTGGTAGTCATTGTGGATCAAAGCACGCGGTTTTAATGCCTTTTCTAATATCACTGATTATGACAGTGTTTTTCAGAATGTCCGCTAGCTACGCTAATCACGCTAACAGAGCACACGTTATATAGGCCCGGGTAGCTTCTGACCCCGTCCTAGCAGACACAATACGTTGAGTCAATGTTGGTTTAACGTTGGTCCCCCGTCTAAGACGCTGGACCATCGTTAATCCACCATTAAATCAACACTTGTGTCTGCTGGGTATATGTGGCCGGACCACGCTCATATAGGACATTCGCTACGTGTGAATTAACACGGGTGGACGGCTCATTAAGGCAGTGTATTGTATTAAAGTGACGGGATGTTCTAATGTTGGCCAACCCTGCATCAACGTTTCGTGCCTGCTGTATAGTCACCCAGTAAACATGAGCCATTAACCCAATGTTGTTTTAATGCGGGCCGACTTCAAAGACAGTAGGCCAACATTAAAACAATATTGGGTCAACGTCTTATGTTCACTGACAGGCTGTGTATAGCGTTATTATGATGGCGACGCTCTATCTTCCAGCCACACAACTAAAAAGAACTTGTTATAGACAATATTACTTGTATAATTATTCATGGCGTATCTTCTTAATACATTCCCTGAACAATTTAATACGATTGTATTTCAAAACATGTTTAATTAGCGCTATGCAAAATAAACAATTTTAAAAACTTTTCAACTAATGCGAGCATTTAATTGATTCATAGAGCATATCTTTAGTTGATCATTGGACATGAAGGGTCAGATGATTTTCTACCGGCGCGAGGTGATATTGCTGTGCAGTAACATCGACGGTCTGAGGTAGATAGACCTCTTGCGACAACAGCTTGATCTTCCAGCGTTATACCTCTCTGTTAACCATGATATCCACGCAGTCAGATCTGACATGCAATGGTCTGCTCATAAACGTTTTCAAAAGTCGTATCACGAAAAAAAAGTTGAGGTCGTTCGACACAAGTAATATAATGACCTTCTGCCAGATATTTGAGGTCGCAAGTCGCGTTAGACAGAAAGTCGTTGATCACAGGTTTTGAACTATAGAAGAATGTTCTGTACAAGAAAAAAAAGTCGTTGGAGACAAAAGGTCATTGATGGCAGGGTTGTTGATGACAGGATCTACTGTAGTGTTACTTTTGTTATATTTTACTTCAGCTATTAACATAGGAATAAATGACGCAAATAAAGCCACTCTCAGGAAACATTTTGTTCACTATCGCAAGTTTGGCCATTCGCTATTATTCAAATTTGAAATTGATTAGTGAAATATTCGTACATGTATGCATGCTCAGAATGAAATGGGAGTCAAATCTTTGACTTTATCCGTGCTTGTATCTTTAACCCTTTCAAGCCTGAAGTTGTCATCTTCACCCACTACAAGCGGCGAATTGCTGGACATCGCAATTCTTGACTTGTAGTGGATGAAGATGATTTGAAGAGGGTGAAAATTAAAGAAAATTACCATGTATTAGTAAACCAGTTTCATGAAATTTTTTATTCTAGTCGGAAAACAAAGTCTGTTTTCAGGGATGTAAAATGATGTTTTAATGCATCGTGAGGGTTTAAAGGGTTAAAAGAACTGTTTTTGCTATTTTTTTAGGAGACATACCCACAAGCTGCTCCTATCTGGTTTGGTGAATCTGATGAACCTTTTGTTTCTGCATCCATTGAAAAGTTGTATGATGCACCACCTCACCAATATAATGTAAGTTTCTCTTAAATATGTTCTCAACCCAAACTGTTTTGAATGAATTTATACCTTCTAAGTTTGTGAACATTATATATTTATCATCATCTAATGATATTAAAGCTTTGAGATAATCGCCTGTAAATGTTATTTTTTACCCGATTGAAAATTCTTTATAACTTTTAAATCGCTTAGTTCAAGCATTAAAATTTTCATCCACTTGAAGAACTTTATTACTTGCTACAGCAACACGCAACTTCAAGTTGGTGAAAATAATTTTCATTTATTAAATTTGAGACTAAACGTTTGCAAATCTCGATGTTTAAGCACTTCTTCTATTCCCCAAAACAGTGATTTGATTGACTTATAAAACATTAAAAATGACTAAGAGTCGTGATTTGCAGGTAAATGGTTAATAGTAAGCAGGGAATAATTGTTTGATGTAGCAGAGCAGTTTGCTACTTAATTTTAGACACATGTATGCTACACACTAATTAATATGTTAGTGTACATATCAGTTTTTGGAATAGAGAATACATTGTAGTAGTTTGCAATCGCGGCTGCTAACCTACTAGTACTACACAATTTTTCTGGGGCAAATTATTCCCTGGTAAGTACTGTGAGGTAATGGTATCAATAGCTTGCGACCATTTAATTTGTTTCAATTTAACATCTTTTAATTGATCACCATGCATTTTTGCATGTTTGTTTTAGATATGCAAGCAGATACGGTTGTTATTAACTGAATTATGTCAACAACAACAGTTACCATGTGGTCTGGAGAATGCAGCTATAGATCATTATCTAGCTAAACAGGTACCGGTATAACATAATGCTAACTCACTGATTCGTTCAGCACAATCCTGAAAGAGACTGAAGCTTTGAATACGAGGGTTTTGACAACGACATTATTTCACATTGGGACTGATCAGATCAATTTAATTCCTAATACTGCATAATAAATATATTTTAAATGTTCTTGTGCTCCACATTCTAACATTTAGTTCATCATTCTAAAATTCATCTATAAATTGCTTTATTATTATTAATCATTATTTTTGTACTGTTCCAACATGTTATAGCACATAAAAAGTTACATTCACAGTGTCATTTTATCTGCATTCAATTTCATTTTGTATTGATGTGAATTCATGTGAATTCTCAGTAATTTTTCCTAATTCTATGTATTGCCCCAAAACACCATATGCAGCACCGTGCCCAGGGTGTAATGAGTGGTGGTCTGAATTCTGTTTTTTTTAAAGCCTTTAGATTGATAAATACTGCTATTCTTAGAAAGTAGTTTTGTGGTCGCACAGACTGAGTGGTTGTCGGAAATTCTAGTTTTCTAGCTTGGCTATAAATGTGTTTATAAATGTGTTTATTTTCAGGGTGAGTTTGCGCATCCTGACGAGGAAGAAGATGATGATATGGACACAGAGGAAGACTTCCATTATGAGATGGATGATGATCAGAGGTACTGTGTACAATGCTCTCAGAGACCACTCGTTCTGTTCAACGGTGGTCCCTCAGGAAATTTGATATAATATTACATAAATATCAAATCAGTAGTATAGGATGACATTTTGTTTCTTACTGGGTAGGTTAAGATAGGAATTTTAGATTATTTTTAATTTTATTTCACACCATAGGGCTCAACATTAAGGCTTGTTCGGGGCAAGTAAAATCTTTCAGAAAAGTTGACCATATAATTGACTAGCCAAATGGACAAGTCACTTTTGGTGAAGGAAGATTAGTAAATTTTGTTTTTCGAGCTCTGACTCCCACTTGATCCTTATCATTTATGTATTCAATGGAGCCTCTCTATAGTGAACTTGCTTAGAGCTAATTTATTTATTGATAAATTCTATTCAGTCTTGAATGCAATACGCATCGTAATTATGTTTGTTTGTAAGTGTGAAAGGAGATCGTGTTGATGGTGTAAAATTACGTTTCAGTCTCATGATCATATCTACCCTGATGACAACGCAAGGCTCTGACACAGTGACCTCCATTTTTAAATGTAATAGTTCCAATACGACCACAAGTTTACGCCTGCTGAAAATTGCCTAGTTTTCATAGGCACTTGAAATATTCGTCTCAATTTCATGGCATCCAAGTTTTTTGGTAATCAGCGCGCGTGTCGTATTTACACAGCTAGCTGTGTAAACAAAATGGAGGTCAGTGTGACTGGGCCTCGCGCAGTAAAGGCGGCCCAGTCATACCGGGTAGATCATATCCATTACCTAATTCCCACAATCGAATTAAATTATGTTTAGTTTAATTGATTTTGATATTTGGTGTAATTATTTTTATCAGAAGAGAAGTAGCTAAATCTCGAAAATAAGTGAGTGATTAGAATGCAGTAATAAAGAACTTTTGTGATGCATACACATGGACAAACATTAGTGATGAAAACGTCACAAGTGGAGTAACGGATCATTATATACACTTGCAATCCAGTGTCGTTTTTTTTTCATAAATACAATCATTGCAGTTTAGCTTGGTAAATATGGCTATTTATAGTACCGAGTGTAAAAAAATAGTTTGTTATCTCGTGGTTTCGTGATAGTTAGGCCTATTCGACGGTTAAGTCAAGTAGAGGCGCCATTTTAATATTTAATGGGTGTGTTAGCAATGGTTGTCAAAACCTTTTAAATATCCACACGTGTGCCATTACGCTTTGATCCTACGAGAACTGTGATGATTGTCATGCCATAGCCTTAAAATAAATCCAAAGGAGCGACACTTGTCGGTAATAATCATGATAATGATACATTTGATTTTTAAAATTAAGTTCAGAAATTTGCATGAATTTGCATTGGTACTATCTTAGCCCATTAACCCCCAGATTATCCAATTTGAATTTTCTCTCACTTAAAGTTGTGTCTCGCTAACGCGATCCACAACTTTAAGTGAGTGAAAATTATTCAGATTTGACAAAATGGTAGTCAACTCTTTTCAAATCTTGCTGGTTGATGTCACATATTTTAAATGTGGTACTTGATGTGCTAATAAAAAATGAAAACCCGAATACATGCGGCACCGGCGGTTAAAGGGTTAAGTGTACTATTATTATGTAAATGAAAGTATTAATCTCACCTTGATCTGGACAGACATATATAGACAATAATGTTTTTGCATGATGGTAAATTCAGTGAAATATCATTTCTGAGGACCATTATTGTATTGAGAATGTTGTTGTTGTCACAAGGGGTCGTTTTTTCACCTGTGGCGTTGTGGAGTGAGACAAAATATGATAGCCGTAGACCTGCCTCTCACCAGATAATTAGTTATGTGTTCCTTGTTTTAATTATATATATAAAACCTTTTTTTATTCCTAACCGTAATTATTATGAATTTTTTAGGTCCCTGGGATTTTGTTTTAATAATTTCGCTATTTAATTTCAAATTTGATTAGCTGATGGCCAAACTTGCATAATTGCTTTTTGCCATGTGATACTGAACATTTACTATTCCCTTTACAATTTCTGGAGCTGTGCATTTTTTCGGACAAGTACAGTTTTGATTTTATTATGACTTATCTGTCGGACAAGTAATGTAGAATGCTTAATGTCCAGACCAGCGCCAAATTCGCTTTTGGTGAAGCACAGACGAGGTTTAAAGAAAACTCCAGTAACACTAAATTTATCCATTTCCATGGTCCAGAACAGCCGGCGATAGAGACAGAGATGGCTGTAAATCTTGATGGTTTGAACATCAAGACTTTCAAATGTTTGGCTCTGTTACAGTGTCTAATTCTTCTTTTCTGTTGAAGCTGTAAAATTTGTATGTGCATTTCATAGATAAAGATTACTGTAAGAAAACTTTGAAATGAGAAAGCCATGTAATCTACATATATAATGTGAGAATATGGACATACATTTTCTGCTATGTGCTGATTTTACATAACTTATTAGCCCCATGTCATCAATCTGTGTTTTTTTGTCTTGTTTATTAAATTTTATTTTGTCCTGTTTTCAGTGATTCCAAGAAGAAAGAAGAGTATGCAGGAATAGCTTCTGATAATCTCATCACTCTAGAAAGACTAAAACAAAGTCAGAGGCAGGATTATCTTAAGGTAACCTGCTTAAAGTTAAGCTGTTTGTAATCAAAACAACCAAACTTATTCAACCCTTTGGGCCTCACGATGCATTAAAGCATCATTTTGTATTTCTAAAAAATGACTTAATGTTCTACAACCTATGGGTTTTAGAACAAAATGTTCTTGGAACTGTTCATTAATAACAATATCTTTTTTTCATTTGCTACCCACTTAAAGTCATTTTCATTCACTACAAGACGAGAATTGCGACAACAATTCGTGGCTTGTAGTGGATGAAGATGACAATGGTAAATTCAGATTGTACAAAAATAACAAGGTTCCCATGTAACATAAATATACTGAGCTATTTGTGTGTTTTAATTGATAATGGGAATCGGTTCGAAATTAAAAATCAATGATGAGTTATAATTGGTTGCCGTTGTTGTAACAGTAACCAACCGATGATCACTATTATTGGTTGAGTGGAATTATCTTAGGTTGGCTGCACTTATGTTCCTGTAAGTTGAAATTAACAACATATTTTATATCAACACCCACCATACCTACTTTACAACCATTGTGCCAAGAATACGATCATCTGGTGGGACAGTTGAGCACGCTAGACGTAATATAATCGAGGCTTGGTCAGAATTTTTTTAGGAAACTGAATGACTAGTAGTCCATAATTTAATAATAATCTATTGATCATATTTATAATCGATCATCATAATTGGTGTATCAAATGACTGATCATCTATTATAATCAATCATCAGGCACATCACTAGCTCCACCTTATGAGAATGCCACAAGATATTATAGTAGTTTGTCTGGGTTACCAGTAATTATGTACCATGTAAGAGCAGGGTTCTAGTTGTTCAATTTGTTTTGGATAAATTGTGTTGTGATTTGCAGCCAATCTTCACATTCCTTACCTTTTTCTCATTTTCAATGATAAAATATTGTGCAAACCTCTTTCAAGTTTGATTAACAATGCCATAATTGTTTAGCCTTATGCTACACAATAAATTGAACAAATTGAATCCTGGATAGCAAATATCTGCTTGGTTTGTGTCTTTGTTTGCTATAATGCATTTATATCACATTGTATGCAACATACAGAATTATGATATATTGATTACATGTTATCATGTAGGGCCAATGATTCTCCGTTTCAAAAAAATTGATTTTCCGTTTCACGTTTTGGTGAATTCCGTTTCATTCCGTTTCAGCGCGATTTCACAGATTGTTGACTAAAATACAGTGACTGAGTGTGCTACAAGTAACTCAGATCTGTAATTGAATAACAAATAATTGTTGATTGCCAAAATCATCAACAGAACGAAACACAAAAAAAACATTATTTTTTTCAAATTATAACTGCATATATTAGTATCTTACCAATGCCAAGCAATAATTGACTAGTATAATAATCGCCGATGGAAAAAGTGCTGACCCATCCAGCCCCTCATCAACGCACACGCGGCGGTCATGGCGGTATTGATTGTACTCTCATTTCCCTGTCACTCAGCCAACCAACGTTGGCCCAACATTAACAGGGTTAGTAATAAGGGCTGAAAGAATGTGGTTGTCAACGGACAACCACATTCTCAAAATGTGGTTGTCCGCCAGATTTTACTGGTTGTCCGTATGCCTTTGTCAGGGCGGCTTCTAGCTAAGCTTAATCCTGGAAAGAGTGATACATTGCCATCAACAGACTACTTTACTGTAGGCCTACAGATCAGTTTTAGTGACTATATTGTTATCGAGCTGTAACGACCAACTTTCTGTTTAACACGATTTACGACTTTCAAAATTTGGCAGTGTTAACAGACTTCGAGCTAATTTTTATTACATATTTGTTTGTTTGTGCAGTTAATTAGTGTCACTAATAATTATATTCTGTAGGCCTATATGTTTGTAAAACAATTTCGTAACCTAATATAGATCGCTTAATGTATTCAAACTAGGCCTACATGACTGCAGTCTTGAAAAGGTGGCTTTGATTCTTAGCAATGCTATGATTGACGTGATAATTGCGGCACAGTTGACAGAAATAGACCTACACTGTTGTGTGAAACTGGCCCAGCGTTAGGTCAATACAGACGATTTCGGGCCACTATTGATTCAGCATTGGACCGGCACTCCACTCCTCATAAGATCGGTTAAAACATGGAATTGTAAAGTTCTATATCCATGCCTAAAAGTAGTGAGATACAATTTGCATGTTGCCATTATGATTTGCTTATACACTAGTTGCTAATGACCATGCAGATGAGTATCTCATGATCTATTATATCATCGCTACCATATGATTGAATGTACCGGTACAGCAAGTGCTTACCACATGCATGGCTGTTCCTTTTTGTTGCGATTCCCCCTATCAAACATTGATTATCAGGACATACCTGCAAGTCTAACATACAAACTTGTCATAATGACAGGGAAGGGGAGGGAAGATAATAAAGGGAACAGCGCCAGAAAACGGAAACCTGGGGATTCCCCACTGTCTAGAGTAATCTGTGTAGGCATTGCGATATCAATGAATACAAGTTTACATGTGGCTTCAGCACTGATTCATTGCCAATGTCGTATGTTAAACTTTTTTTAAGGAAATTAATTGTTCTGTTTAGTCCTAAAATTAAAATACTGTGTAACTACCACAAGGCATTGGCAACAGTCAGACGCACATGACAGCAGACAAGATTCAAGTTGACTCTGATATGACGCCACTTTTATGCCATGTGCCGAGTGCGCGTGTCACGTTACGGAGTATGTCAGCGTGTTCAGTGGCAAAATTGCTTCGGGGATAAACGTGGTTGTCCGTACGGACAACCAAAGTGTTCTAAAGATTCATATTTGGTTGTCCGTGACGATTTTTGGTTGTCTTGGATAACCGGACAACCACTATTACGAACCCTGATTAAGTCATACCACGCATGCTGTGATTCGGAAGTCCTCGGCCGATTTCGGCAAGCTCCGGCTCATTTACATAATGTTTGCGCATGCGTCATGTACAGGCACCGATCCCGTACTACAGGGTTCCAGATACCCAGTCGCCCACTCGCCATTGGCCCCTTGATTTTGCTGTGGGCTAATCAAGTTGACATCAAAGGTGGCCCACATTGCGAATGTATAAAAGCTAAACTCTCCATTAGAACAAAAAACATATTTTGATATTCTTCAAAATCACTGGGATTTATATAAAATCACTAAGGGCTTACTAGGATAAAATGCATTAACGGATAATCCACTATTCGGTGTATTAACTATTCACTACCGCACCTGAATTTCTCGAGTACTTTCATGAGTCATGAGTGGTCAGGTTTTCATACACAATTAATTGGGCTACTAGAATTTGATGTGGGCGACTAAAATTAGCATTTGAGGGGCCCACATGGCTACCAGAGTTTTTGTGGGTATATGTGCCCCTGTACTAGCGGGAATAGTTGTCCAAAATAAAAATGGCTAAAAATAGCCAAGCTAAATGACGTCATTGCAATGGATTTCCGTAACGGAAAAATGCCGCGATCACATGTAGACACAGCAAATGCCGCAATCAGCACTAATAAGGGTTAAAGTCAATGAAAAACAGAGTGAAATAAGTGGATTTGAACTCGTAAAGTGACGTTTCCATTTGAACTTTGAAATATGCAATTCCGTTTCACAGGGTATATTCTGCGAATTCCGTCCGTTTTCCGCGATCGCGGAAAATCATTGGCCCTAATCATGGATTTTACTTTTTTACAGCAAGGCTCTGTGTCAGGATCTGTTCAGGCAACAGATCGTCTGATGAAGGAACTCAAGGATGTCTACAAATCAGACAGCCTTAAACGAGGTATTTTTTACTACAATAATATTACTAGTGTAAGGCTCGACATCACTGCTTGTCCATTCCATATAAAATCATAGTTAGGACAAGTTGACATGCCTGAAAGAAAAAATCACTTTTGGTGAAGGAAAATTGATAAATTCTCATATTTTTGTGATGATATAAAAGACTCACATTTGCCATTCTCACCAATATATCTTAATTGTTGCTCGACAATATCTATATGATTTTGATTGATTAGATCTATATTTTGTCTATATTTTATATAATTTTGATTCAGAAAAGCACATTACATTAAAGCAGCTCCTTGGGATGACATCAATTTTCGTTTTTAATTCAGTACTGAAGTAGTGTATCCCATGGATCATGTTTTTATTTTTTTCACAATTTTCGTATTTTTACAAATATTTTTAATCAACATTTCTATGAAACCAGAAGTAACCCAAACAAACTATTTGTATACCTGAAAGCCGATTGAATGTTTTCACAGCATTGGGCCACATGCTGATGGCATCGGCCCAGCGTTGGGTAGACAATCAGTGCAGCAGGTGTGTTCTCCCGTGTCCTGACTATAAGACACCAATATTAGCGGTGACTGCTCTGATCTTACCGTCTGATATGTGGGAATATGTGATGTAAAGTGCTGAATATTGCTGACTTGTTTTGTTTACATGGCAATATATGACCTGGAAATACAACTATTTCACTCTTTTTCGGTACTTTAAAATTGTTTTTTGACTTTTTCGTATTTTCAGTTAAGATCAGTAGGCTATATAGCTTCATATAAATTAAATTTTCAAAATTGACAACATTGAAAATGTCTCATCCCAAGGGGTTCCTTTAATGTGATGTGATGTATAATACTAAACGTTGATGTATAATACTCAACGTTTAGACCTGTAGTGCATCAATCACATGGAACGACCTTGGATTCTAAAAAAATAGTCAGATTCTATAATATGAAAATTTAACATTTTAATTTCAATCATGGATCTTTTACCAACTATGCACAGATCAACAGCAATTATAGGTCAAGTATCCTAATAAATTATGTGAAAATATATTTTTGGGGGTTGACACCTGGGAGGCTTGTGTATGAATTATCTACTGAACTGTTGCCTTGATTGCGTTTAAATTTGACATAGCAGTTCTTCAGGTATTCCTCATGATCTCATTGAAACAATGTACACATTTATTTTCCAATTCTAAGATATGGTGTAGCTAATTTTTATCAAATATGCAAACTTCTACAATTTGGCCATAAACTTGTAATCGTTAGTTTAGTTAACCCTTTGCATTCCTCTGTTGCATATATGCAGCACACCGCATATTTTGAATCGACAACATTGTAATCCATCACAATAAGGTGACTCTGGGCTTCCATTTCTTTGATTTCAACATATGGTTCGCTTGGTTTAACCCTTTTAGTGCGGGGACCAACTTTAGACGTCAGAATCTGACATCCAGAGACATCCATTAAAAATGTATAATTGCCGTTGATCAGGGTTCAAAATAAGGCCATTCCTCCAGTCCGGTACTGCCAAAAAATGTGCAGGAATGGCAAAAAATTTTACTAGCCATTCCGATAAACTGGCAAATTTTAGGCCATTCTAGGACAAAGGCCATTTGTAGGAATGACAATTTTTACTCAGGAATGGCAGTTTCCTTGACTTGCCAGTCCTGTGGATTGGCTTGCCCCCCAACGTTTAATTCTACCCCTGCGTTGATCTATAACATAGATTTTCAAACTATGTGGATAGGCTAACTAGGACCTTTATGATGATTTAAAATTGAAAAAAACCCTTTAGTCTCCATGGTTTATGCAAAAGCGCTGGGATATCGTCATCCACCTGTCTGGCCGTCCAGCTGTGTGGCCATGTTCCGTTTCCAGACAATATCTTATGTATTTATGTACTACTTTAAGTAATTTTTGTACTGTTTTCTGATATTCTGAATAATTTTTAAACCCTTTTCAGGCATATACTGTGTAGAGCTAGTCAATGACAGCTTGTACGAGTGGAATATACGCCTATATCAGTGAGTTTTTTCTACATTTCTATATTTCTTGATGTATGTATGATATTACTAATGGTATAATAAAAATAAGTATAGCTAAACTCAAGGTTTTGTTCAGAATACATTGACACACTTGAGAGAATTGTGTTGGCCACATTCTGAAAAATATTTAATAAATCTGTGTATGATTTTTAGCGTAATGCAGATAGGATCATAGGAATTTGTAATGACTTATCAAGATAGAGAACAGTGAAGTGGAGTCTCCCTTTCCATGTGGTATCTAGGCCTACGAGCTGATAATTACCTTTTCTGAGTGATCAAATATGTGATCAAACATGGTCAGTCAGATTAAATTAATTTAATTACGTCCGTGATTATTTCTCTTTCTACAGTGTTGACCCAGATAGCCAGTTACATAAAGACATGACAACATACAAAGAGAAAGAGGGCAGAGATCATATTCTGCTCAATTTCACATACAAGGTAAAAAATATTCCTCACCTAATCAATGGCCGGATTTATACAATTATTTTGTTAGAAATTTAATAATACCACAGTCATCTTGCACTGTATTGATAGAAAATACATTTTTGTTTACTATATTCATTGCTATTAAGGACTATTATTTATTATAATGAGTTACACATTTTTTGAAAATGACCAGTGCAATCTTTGAACCTAGTTATTGAGGCATGTGTTATGTATGCATATGTCCAATAAAACTATCCCCCATGAACGGTAGGCATGTGGCTGGTAACATTACTTCAACTTGGACGCTGATCGACTGGATTAAAATATTATTATTTCTTGTATGTTGCAGTGATTTATGCAGAATATCATGCAATGATTTAGTCCTCTTTATCTGACAATATTTTCAGGACACATTTCCATTTGACCCGCCGTTTGTGCGTGTCATTACTCCTGTGATCACTGGTGGCTATGTACTTGGAGGTGGTGCCATCTGTATGGAGCTACTAACCAAACAGGTCGGTCTGCTACTTCTAGTAAACCCGTATCTATAAGGTTCCACCCATCAAACATGAGACATTAACCCAATGCTGGTTTAATGTTGGGTCAGCGGCGTAGACGATGGACCAACATTAAATCAGCATTGGGTTGATGTCTGGTCTTTGAAGGCCAAGCATGTTTCAATAGGCAATAAAATGCTCAGGTAATCAAATAGTTTTATTTGAAAGATGCCTATTTTTCATAAATAGAAATGTTTGTAGTCTTTTAAAGCTTGCATTTTGGCCATCCTAAAAATATCCTTGTTTCCGATTTCATGGTGTGAAAATTTAGACTATTTTAGACTACTAAAAATTCCATGCGGGATTGTGGCAAAAGTTTTTTTATTTTTGTATTGATATAAATTATTTTTGCACGAATAATTCTATTTCGTACAAGACATGTTGTTTTTTGTAAATATTGTCAGCTATTGATACCTGTCCCAGAGAGATATGAATGTTTTTCCTTACCAACATACTCTGTACACATTTTCGTCAGAATATTTTGTACCTAATTTTAAGACAGAATTGAACTCATTTTGTAACTGTCTGTGACTCAAGAAATGTGTGAGAATTTTTCCCTGCTAGAAGTAAAAGTAGACTGGATAATTGGCTACTTATTTTTATCTGCTCCCATTATTAACACCTAAGTATTAAAGTCATGATGAGCATAAAACACTGTCTTTTTTAGAATATTGAGACAAATTATTTTACAACAGAGTATATTAATGCCATTTGCCTTTGAAGCTATAAAGTGATATATTGGATTTGGACACATGACACTTTAAAGGCGAAGGGATGATAAGAATATGAATTGTTTACAGTTCTGTTTAGTGCTGTCAGCCTTACTGTTATATGTTTATAGTATCTGTAATCTTTAGTTTTACTCTGTCACAATTGATTTAGTGACAGATATGATTAACCCACTTAGCAACCAGCTGTTTACTCACATTTTCATTCATTTTGAGGTGTGCATTGCAAAAGGCTCAGCAATTCACACACTCAAGGTGAATAAAAATAACCAATATTTGGTAAAAATACCCAAGTATATTATCTCAAATGTTTTCTCCTAACAGCATTATTATTATTACATTATCTGTCATCAAATTAACTTTATGCCATGTTGTGTAGAAATACACCAGTTGGTAACTTAGCCCTTGTGCTGCGGGAACCATATATGTTTTCAAGCATATTTTACATCAATGTCACCACATTTGACCAAATAGTTTCTGGTAGATTAGTCCATCCAATAGTTCAATATTGGAGATGTCTATGCTTTCATGAATGTAAATATTTTTCTTTATTTGAAGCTGGAAATTGCGCTAGCAATTTCAGCTTTGAATGAATGAGAAATATAAACAAACAATTCAGCAGCACAAGGGTTAAAAGGTTGTACAATGATTTTTGTTGCAGGGTTGGAGTAGTGCCTACAGTTTGGAGTCCGTCATTCTGCAGATAGCAGCCACATTAGTCAAAGGCAAAGCCCGCATTCAGTTTGGAGCCTCAAGGGTATGATATTATTGCCTGTTTGCCACTAACTGATAGCTACTGCTAACACATTTTTAAGTGTACAGTTTTTCCGTCGAAGATGAAAGTGTTAACTTTATACTCTGGCCTGTTGTCAGCTCCCACAGTCTCTGGAGCTGCGATATTGGGAGCTATGGCTGTCTGGTAATTTTCTTGCCTCTATTACTAGGAACTTTTAAGATACTTTTGGGAAGGTTCAAATACATTTATCTCGATAGTTTGTATGTGCAAGAAGGTGGAACCTATGAAGGGATTATAGAATAGATTGAAGCATGTTAGATTGCCTGTCCACTTTTGTTTCCATCACCTTGAAACTGCTTGTCCAATTCTCTTTATAGTTGTTAAAACTTAAATCTTATATGAGGCTACAGATGTGACTATTCTGGATGAAGCTAATTTGGCTTAATTTTGTTATATAACTATGGCCTGATTTAGACATTTTCACAATTGTTTACTTAAATATTTTTGATATCTGACAAAATCTGTTAGATGGCTAGAGAGTTTTCAGGGAAGAATGAATACGATGGCCACAGTTGAGCGGCTTTCTACTAACCATTATTTACTACCGGTATATTATGCTTTATATCTGGCAAGCCATGCAAGATAGTTGGACCAATACTATGAAACCCAATATTTTTTTGTTTGTTTCTTTTCACCAAGATTATGAATACAATATGTTATCATAATTTGTAAGTTTAAAGAACTATGTTTTGAAATTGTTGTAAAAAAAGTGACTACTTGCATGTTTGACATTATTTTTTTATTTTTCAGTCGCAATATAGTTTAGCGAGAGCCCAGCAGTCCTTCAAATCTCTTGTCCACATCCACGAAAAAAATGGTATGGTATTACAAACAAATGTAGCTTTACTTGACAATGTGCATATTTGCAATCAATCTGATCAGTTTGATTGTGTACGTCATAAACTTCTGTCTAAAATGTGTCATAAATGAAATCACACTATTGTAACTGTTGTGACAGTCCACTGTGAGTGATACATCTTTAATTGTATTTAAGTAGAGTAATGCTGTTACATTGTTTTACTGACAATTGTAGTACATGTGTGAGATATTTAGAAGATTTAATAACAATATTGTTCAATTGTTGAATACAATTGGGCAATCTTCTACATTTGTTATTCTGTTGTTGTCACAGGTTGGTTTACACCTCCAAAAGAAGATGGATAGACTTGTTAATCACTTACAAAGTGTCTCTGAGCTTGACTATCATGGTTTGGTAGCAGCAGGGCTGCTTTGTTATCTGGTAGGGTGGGTGACCTTATGCCAAGGTGTATATATGACTGTGGATCAGCACTATAAATCACCAGGCATAAGTGACCATATAAAGAGAACCATGGGGCTAGCCGTCTACTTATACATAGGTAGAATGGTGTTGACTGTGAGCACAGACAGTATGTCCTGTGAACCTGCCAAAGTGACTGTAGGCCTGCTGGTCAGTCGTGAATGACCACACAAAGTCAACTGCTGCTTGACTCCCCGTGTATCATCTACTCTGCCTAGGCTCCAGCTTCAACAGTATTTCCTACAGGCTTCGAAATATGAAATCCTGAAGTGAACAAAATATATTGCTGAGCCAACTGATACTGAGAGATATCTAATGAAATATCTTTTCACCTTAGAACCGTGCAGATCAGACCAGTCATTTTCATTTTTGTCATCCTTGGACCAGCCATATGTGTGTAATTTACTACACCAAGTGAGCAACCGGAGTGCTATTTTGTTTATACAGAGCATCGCTACAGCTTGATGTGAGACAGAAACCTACAGTTACAGCAATGCGCCATAGCCACAAATTTTTGCTGTTTGCTGAAGCCATATCTTGCTACATCTAAAATGCTACTGTGGTCAAAACTAAGGTTTACTTTAATTTGCGCCAGATTATCACTAGAGACGTAATGTTTGTTGACTGATAAACTACTATAATAAACTTTTCACAAGGGCTTGATAATTTATTCACTGCAGTATAACATGCTGGTTGAGGCTGATGCAAATATATTTTCAGAAAAGTGCAAGAACTATTAATTTTATTCTTCAATCTTAGTACCCCGCAAGATGAGATTAGGGGAATAACGACAGCGCATCACAAAGGACTGAAATGTTGCTGCTGTGGTACTAGTTTGCTTAAGTAGCATGTATATCAAATTCATAAGAATGTGTCTGCATTGTTCCTGCTCATATCAGTGATTTAGTGTTGCAATAACAATTGCCTATATAATTGTAGTATATGGTTCTTTGCACTACACAATATTTCCCTCTTCTGTCTGAAAAAGATCTATTGCTGAACAACCTTTATCTGTTCAGTGATGTTTTATCTGGCTGTGTACTAGATGACAGCGATTACTTCCTATAAATATCTTGTCAGATGGTTCTAACTTTATCATCTGTTTTTCATGATCTCTCTTTGTACCTTCGCCAAAGTGGCTTTTCAGTACAGCCATTATGCTAAATGTGAATATATCCCTGACACAAACAGACTGGAGACAATGTAGCCATGTAAGGTTAATGTCTCTTATTTACTCAATGAGATTGATAATAATGTGTGCAGCAGTACACAACCTGTACAATTTATCAGCATAAAGCTTGAGGGATGGGTGTCCGTTTGCACAAATATATTTACTTCTACTTGCTCAGAAGTAGCAGGATGTGATTTATCTAACATAGTATTTAACTATCTTATTCTATATCATTCATTCAATATCCCAGCAAAACAAAATATTTGTATAACATTTGTACAATGTTGGGCCAACATCGAAGACGTTGGGACGACCTTGTACAAATGTTAATCAAAATGTTTGTGTTTGCTGGTATGTCTCCTCTGTAAGGACAAACAGTAGATGTGTGGGTAGGTTGCTTTAGAACACGTGACTGATGCTATGAAAGAAAACCATTAATTTGACAACCCAGGATAAATTTCTTGACATTTTTGAAATCACACTTACCTGTGATTAGAACAGTTTTTTCTGTTCAAATTTGTTTAGTTGTTATTATAGTTAAAGCCTTTACAAATCTGTAACTTATTCTAATAAACTATTATTGATAACTGAATTACTCTGGGTATAATGTAAGACTAGAAAACTTAAATTCATTTAAGGATATGTCACAATTCACCTTTAGTATTTTTTTTCAAAAAGAGAATAAACATAAAAATGTGGAAAAAACACCCAATGTGGCCTCCAATTTGACAGTTCCTGGATAAAGACAAATGACAATTAAAATTGGGTTTATAGATGCCGTGACTGCTATAAAAGCCTCATTGTATACTTACTATCTAGGTTAATTATTAGGCAACTACCAAGCGATACAATGTAGGCTTGTTATGGCATTTAGACTGCTGGTATTTTCATGTTTCTAGGACTACGAGGTATTGTTGATTAAAAGATTTATCTGTTTCTGGGTCTTCTGGGTAATGTCTTCGATTCCTCTGTTTGTAGCTGATATATATGACAGTAGATCTCTTCCACCAAGAAGACCGCTATCAAGCTATCTATTTATATACAATTTATATGTAATACCTTTTTCGTCATGACATTGGTGGCATTGTCTACTATTAATGTGTGGGTCTTGCATTTGAGACGGACATTGTTTCTACAGTACACACAAATGTAATGTAAAGAAACATAAGTCATAAACTATATAGGGAAAGTAATAAATCCTAACACAGTGATCCATAATAAAGAGTTGTAATTGGTCATTAAAACCTGTTTTTGTAACCTGGTTACTATGTCACATGGCATGTTTCAAGGTCAAAGGCGCACACCAATTTGAATTTTAGTGAGATAGTAATATTTTTGGAGGGCCACATTAATTTGATCTTCTTTTCATTGGAATTTGGTCATGATGAAGAAAGAAATGATGTTGAATGAATATTTTTCTGATAAATCATGAGAGAGTTCACATGTTAAGTTTTTTTGTCATTGAAATTAAATTTAGTGTATACTGTTACCGGTATATATTTTTGTAAATTAAAAAAAAATTTTTTAAAACATATTTATGTTTTGATGATTCCAAATACTAAAAATTAAGTGCTCTGATTTAAAAAGTTTACAAAAATAGTACAGGTACTTGAATTTATCATGGACTGTCTGAAGTGATAGGTCAAGGTTATTTTTTGGTGGTTAAGCTTTCAATGGGATTGAAAATGATCTTTTCTAATACCTGCCTTAAAATGCCACTTTTCCAGTGTCACAAGGGTGGCTGCTCATAGCAGGTTCTACTGTAGTACATATCGGCAGTAAAGATTAAAGTAGAATTGTCACCATTGAGCCCTATGTGATACACTTTCAATATAGCGCTCATAGAACTTTATATTTTTTTGCAAATAAGGTTAATTCATTGTGAATTATAGAAAAATAATTTTAATTTGCTGAGAATTTGTGATGCTCAGCTGGTTATTATATTGGCCTGACAGTTTACGTGTCACATGCATGAATATTCCAAACAGTCTCATTCCATGTAATTCATCATGATGTGTTAAACAGGATATAGTTATCACTTTAACTATAACTACAAATCTGTTTTTTCAAGAATGTTTGTTTGAATTAGGCACTCAAATATTATTTATTTTAATTTTGTATATTAAATGGGAATAAGCTCTGCTCTTGTTAGCTTGTGTCTACTATTTGCACTGTTTAGTTTTACTTACAGATATAATTATAGCACTATATTTTGCACTTAATCTCCCCCCATGTATCATTCTTCCAACTGAATCAAATGAAACTGTGTTATGACAGTTTAACCTTCATCGATTTAAACTCATTTTTTTCAATTGCTGTTTCACATAGCTGTATCCCTATTTATCATTACGGACCATGATTTTCTATCCTACAAATTATTTTTGCTCCATTTTAAATATACACCTCTGCTGTTCAATGCTCTACGATTGTTTTATTTCTACTCATCAATTCCATCATGATTATTTAAAAAGAACATTGTTCCCAATTTTTGCCAATGTAACAAATTATTTAACAAAGGAAAGTATCCCAGTACAATGCAATGTTCAAGATTTTTTTGAGAATGTGGAGGAGGATCAGCAATTGTGTTAATGTTGATAATGGTACAGATTGCGGTTAAAAATTGAAGAATTGCAAGCATTACATTCTTTCACTCAATAAAACGATGATGCTTGTTGGAATAATTTATCCTAATTATGTTGACATAACTTACATTAGGTGCCCCTAAATCCAACTTTCAAGACATATTTGCTCTCCCAATTAAAAAAATAAGAAAACAATCATGTCGCTTTAAATAATGCTGGTGACAAATTTGTTACACTGTAACTAGTATTTTAACTCTTACAGCGCGTTGACCGACTTTAGTCAATCCCCGCTCTGTAAGAGTAAAAATATTTCTAATGGTCGTAATCCCATACCATAGGTATTCAAATGAATCAGAAAGAGCTGACTAAGACATTTATGATGATTTCGAATTGATTAAAACCCTTTGTACTCCATGGTTTATATTAAACAATTCAGTACTTCAAGGGTTAACAGTAGTATTTTAATTTAGTTATCTGAAACTAGAATTGTGAACATTATTTGCTTCTGTCCGAACCCCATTCATTTAAAGTTAAAAACGAGTTTTTAATTTGAAATGATAGTTAACAGTTTATATTGGTGAATACACTGAATTTCAACTTTTACATAACACCCTCAGAGACCCAAGTCATTCTCTTTTTTTTTTTTGAGGTAAACAAGTTGAAAAAATTTGTCAGCCAACTTCCAAGCTAACGTAGAGATAAGTGTGGTTGAATGTTTGAATATTTGTAACCAAAACAAAATTTGTTTTGTGCAATTTTTATGAGAAAAAAACCTTGGATCAATTGATTTTGTTTGTCAGCTCTGTTTTGTCTTGCAAATTGAAGATTTTAAGATCGGCTTTAATTGCCAACTTTTTATAATTCAATTCAATCTAAAGTTTAAAAATATTTTATATAGACGTAAATGTATGTTATGTGAAGAATAAGACCTTAGACGATGGTTTCCATTTGGTTGACCTGAATGGATCACATGTAATGCTAAAAAAATGCTTGCGATATGTTTTTACAGTACCCGTCTTCTGTGTCACTACCAGAAAATATGGTATGGCCACATATATTGTATCTATATGTAGTTGTATAGATATGGAAGCAGATTTTCTATAAAAGATTGAGAGTTTAATCCTATGTATTTCCATGTTTTGTGTTGAGACAATGAAAATGAGCCACGTTGTGCAATCCATGCTGAAAGTGTGTTTGTGTTTTGAGTCAGGGATTTAAAAACAATTACTGGTAACTACAATGATATCTATGTTGGTAAAAACCATAATTCTTGAAAAATATTATTTAACATTATTACACACGTTGAGAACAATATTTGTCTATGTTATGTAAGTTTTTATAGAACAGCAAAATACACCCAGTCATTAGTTACTATTCAATGAAAGCGTACATTTAATTTGGAAAAAAAATTCCCCATAGGGTGGACATTTTTAACTGACATTTCTTGAATTTTATATTTTTTGAACAGTGTATAATCAGGTGCCAGCACAATATTAAACACAAAATCTTATATTGATTTTGTCATTTTTTATGACTTGAAAACATGTTTTCAGCCTGTAATATTTGATTACAATTTGTATTACTTCCATGTTAATACCAGTAATTCATAGTATGAAACTCCCTATTTAGCAAGCTCCCAGAGGCTGATAAAAGAAAACATTTTGTTATGAAGATATCTCCACACCTACAATTTGGATTGCTTCCATTATAATACCATCCATATGATAAAACTCCAGGTAAAGTTAAAAGATTGGTGGCCTTGACCTATTTGTCAAAGTCACAGAGGCTGATAAATGAGGCTGATAAAAAAGTTCCTCCTTACGACAGCTCCACACCTACAATATGTTGCTTCCATATTAATACCAGTGATCCATATGATAAAACTAAGGTTAAGTTTTAAAGGTTGTCAAGGTCAGAGAGAGAGGCTGCTAAATCTCAGTTCGTACAATTTGTATCGCTTTCGTATCCATAGAACGTCAAACATTGTCATCACGATATCTCAAAGGAAAACTGTAGGTCAAGGGGATAGGAGATAGAGTATGTCTACAAGGGCGCGAAATAAGCGACGTCCGATCTACATAGGCCTCATGTGATAGTGGAAGCATACAATTGACACATATGCATTGCATTCACCTTCTAGTTTGCATCTGAAGTGAATTCGTAAAAGGGGTTGAAGGATGTCCACTTTCTTTTCCAAAGCATTTCTCAAGAAGTGTCACAAAACCTAAATGTCTGTGTCTTTCGGGGTAACTGTACCTTGACCTACATTTGTTACGCTATTATGGCCTTGTAAATTAATCATTTTTTCAAAGTAGATTGCAACCAATAGTGCTGGATATAGATGTTCACAGGGATTAGAATGTTAATTTCTGGCACCAATGTAATTCTGACTTTACTAGGTCATCCAAAGTTTACCATTTTTAATATACGAAAATGGCATACAGTATTCACACTTGACACAAAGTATATCCTGTCATGACCCCTGAAATGTTCAGTATGACATGCAGAATGTGGATATTAAAAGGTGTACCTAGCTTATTTGTTTAAAATCAAATTTTTGCTTACCTGACTTTGAAATTGACACATTGACCTTGAAAATGACCTTTAATCATTAACCTTACAGCTCGGAGATCGAGTTTAATCGTCAGGATGATCTCTGACTTCTGTGGACGTCAGATTCTAAAGTCGCTCCCCGTACTGTAAGAGTTAAAATATTTAGAATGACCGTAGACCCATAACAAGTTCGGTCGAAATTACACAAAATAAAATTCCAGTAGACATTTTGGGGTAAGGGTTAAGTATTTTAAAACTTTTACTAACCTAATTTGGGTGTCCTGAATTCAAAAAAAATGTTTGCCAAACTGTGTTTTTTAGCTTGTCGACTCGACAAACTTTTAAGCTGGTTTTCCACACAAACGTCTGTCGTCAACTTCCGTTACTATCTGTTCTGTCTGTGCAATGTCAGAAGGCAATATCTTCCCCCTGGTATACTAGGCATTTACTGCTTTTTAACTGGCGTCCCGTCTCTTCCTGCCATAGCGCTGCCAAAAGGCCGTATTTGTTCACTTGTAAATAAAGTATATACTTCCTTTCCGCTGTTGTCACTGCCTGCTTTTGGCTTGCACTGACCCAATGCTGGTTAAATGTTGTGCCATTATCTATGACACTCTTCCAACATTGAACCAACATTGTGTCAGGGTATTGAGTTGCCGGTGTTCCCTGCAAAAATGAGACCTTTAGCCAATGCTGTTTTACAGCTGAGCCATGGTCGTAGACGATGGGCCAGCAGTAAGCTAGTATTGGGTGAACCTTTATCTTGTTAAGGCCTATGTACTGGTTTGCCAATGCTGGGATAATGCCGGCCCAGTGTTGTAAACAGTGGGCCACTATCAGGCTAACATTGTGTCAATGACTCGAGTTTGCTGATCAGCTGTGACCGCAACCCAGCAGACACGATGCATTGACCTGATGTTGTTCTTATGCTGGCCCGCCGTCTTCGACGTCGGTACAACAATAAAACAACATTGGGTCAATGCCTCGTGATAGCTGGGTAGGTGTTCATGAATGCCAGCAGTCTGTCGCGGGAGGGCTAGCCACCTTCCCCCACCCCTCTCTGCCTCACTTGACACAACCGTGTTATGTTACGCAATATAACAATTAGGTCTTGGCTGAGATATTTATCTTCAAAAATTGCAAATTTTGTATTATTAAAATTAGTTTTTTGGACTCGGCGGTAAAAGGCATTGCACATTGATATAATTTATACACTTCTGGTGTGAAAAATGACCGAATAATGTAATTTATTGCAATGCCCGATCACGTGGTAAGTTAACCCTTTCATTACGACCATCTGACATGAAAAAGGGACAAAGTATGGTAAACTATACATTTTTATTTATTAAGTTTATTTTGCCTGAGTTTGTGTCCTATTTAGGGGAAATAGGGGTGCTGTGTGTGAGAAACGGTTGACATTTCTGTACACCAGTCCTTGTGAATATGTCCAATATAACGTTTGGGGTCCCTAGGTTAGGTAGGCCTACTTTCGTCTTTAAGAAGTGTTCAGATAAAATATATGTTCATGATTAAATATAGTGATTAGACCGTAAAGGGTTTTGATTGGAATAATATTGGCCAAGCGTCGCAGACAGTGGCCCAGCATTACATCAGCATTGGGCCAATGTATCGTGTTATCTGGTGTTTCTGGTGCCTGATGTAAAGAATACCCAGTGCCTGACTTATAAAGAGTAGGCCTAATTGTGGGCTTCTCACAAAAAATAAAACTGGCCCAACATCATTCTATCGCTGCGCCACACTTTGAGCAATATCTTTGTTTTTGACGCAACAAGTAATTTTAGTGGGCCATAGGATTTTTGAAGATAAGGCCCTGCCTGCAGAATTAAAGGGACTGGCTCAGGCTAAAATCATTAAAAAATCAGTGATTCTATTTTGGCTTATTAATATGACCATATAATGTAAACATGTCCATAGAATAGAACTGCAAAAGTTTTTTTAATTTTTGTGCTGTGCATTTACCAGTTAGGCTAGATATAGAGACGAAATTCCCGTATTTCTTATTTTTGACATGGTAGTGCCGCCAATAAATGCCCATTACGGCGCACACTGTCCAATTGTAAGCTGTGTATCGCTGTATTAGTTTCAGTATTAGTATTCAGCGTTGTTAGAACAGAGTCAATGTTCGGCATCCCATGATCCAGAACATAGGCTTACCAATACAATTTAAATGAAATATGGCAGAAAACGAGCTACTGAAACCAAAATGTAGTTGAAATGTTGCTGATTCCAACGAAATATTGGACTGTAACCTGACTGTAACCTCGCCACAAGGTAACCTCGCCACAGGTAATCTCGCCACAGATTTGGTAACTTCGCCACAGAAGGCTGAGTAACCTCGCCACAGCTTTGGAACCTCGCCACATGGGGCTAAGTAACCTCGTCATAACTTCGCCACACCTGTTGTATCCGCATTTATCAATGTATTTTCAAATGGAAATCTCTACCTTGAACGTGGTGTAGATGTCTATATATACTTAGACTATAAGTGCCATTAACCCTTTGACTTCCAGGCCGGAGTGCATGCCAGGATCCAGATATACTGGTGTACGAGTTCTATTTTTCGTCATTTGAAGCTGGAATTGCTAACGCAATTTCCAGCTTCAAATGACGAAAAATACATAAATGTAGTATATATTTGACGAAAATTTGTGTCATTTTATGGTTACGTTCATTGACGAATGACGACGGAAATTTCCGTCATGTATGGTAGTGAAAAGGTTAAAATCAAAAGCAAAAAAAATTCTAAAAAATATATAACGAATAATAGGCCTACCAATTTATTTTGTACAGCAAATATTGTAGAAAATTTGTTCATTGTGACTAATAATAATAATATATTAACCCTTAAACCGCTGAATTATATAATTGAAATTTTCACACACTTGGAGTTGTGTCTCACTTCCATGACCCACAACTTTAAGTGAGAGAAAACAACTCGTATTTGATTAATTTGTAATTTAAGACTAAGCAATTTACAAATCTTGATGTTTAAATGGCTAATAAAACGGATTAAAGCGACTACAGTCGCGCTTAGCGGTTTAAGGTAAATAGGTGTAGGCCTAGCGGCAACAACTCAGGAAGTTGATGACACTGCCCTAAGAAGAGATCCGACAGCACCCGAGGACGACAATGAGTAGCACTCAAGCTATGTGATCGACTCCAATAACACTCGATATTGTTGACGCAATTGATTGACACAAGTGATATTAACTATGTGAGTGCGTGGTGACGTGAAGTCGATTGGGCCTACTTGCAAACTCTGAATGTAAAACCATTTTTTCTTTTTCCGGTTTTAATAATAGCATAACCGCCAATATGAATCTTTGATATTTATATCAGCATGAACACCTGATGAACGTTTAATATGGAATATGAGGTGATATGAATGACCCTTATGTGTTTTATTTGTTGTTGAGAAAATGCCCCCCTTTTGAAATAATAATGGGTCACATGCCCCATCGTCTAAGGCCAATGCCCCCCCCCCTTCGAAAAATATCATGGACCCCTTGGCCCCCTTTTTCCAATTTATAAATCGGGCACTGAATATGTAATAGTATCAATCTCATACATATAATTTTAACTATTTATATTGCCGCATATTAACCGTCTGCGTCCCTATGTTTGGGCTATATTCAAGTTAAACTGAACGTAGATTTTAACCTAAGTCTATGCTAAAAACACAAATAGTTGGCCCAATTTATGTTCTTGTATTATGGACCCTATCGATGAAAGCTGATATTCAACATCACATTGTAATAAAGGCCTAAATATCACGCTAATAGGGATCTAATTAGAAGTTACTAAAATGTGTGGTACCAAAGCCATAACTTTATTTTGAATTGAATTTACAAATAGTAATATTATTAATAAATAATGTTCTTTTAATGCTGGGTAAACGATGTAGAGGGCGGCACAACAATAAACTAAATATCCAGTTATCCCTGGTTTAATGCTAGTCCACCGTCTGTACCGCTGGCCCAACATTAAACTAACATTAAGTTGATGTAGCTTCTGTGGAAAGTATAGCGTATATAGCCAGTGTAATATATTATGAGAATATGCTTTGTACGCATCGCGTTGACTACTACAATGAGGCAATACCGCTGGAGTACAATCACACGTGTCTTGCCATAGAGTTAGCTCTATATTTGGTCTGGCTAAACTTCTGAAATTCGAAACCTTTGAGTGTTGATCCACTGTTCGCCGTATCGTATTTGCTGGGATGCACCTAAAAGTATGCATACTTTAGAAGTGGATATATGTATATTAAAAACATGCCTCGAAGTAATAATATGTAGGGCTATAAAGTGTCTATAAAGCAGCTGGGCCAATAGTGTTTTTTAATGACACAACATCATAGTTGAATTCACGCTTTCCCATTCGTTGATTGTTTTCTACCAATTACTGGCCAACCGTCAATGATGAAGACGAGGACCAGCCGTGCATGTGGATTATAAAAATATATATTTTTCATTTTTGCAATAAATGAAAATCAAAGTGGAACAGGGAATACTATTATGGCAGAACCAGAGTAAAAACATACCTGTCAATTATAACAGGTAAGGGATAGCAATGACATGACCAATATATATTATGCACATTTAATATGTTGTGCAGAATAAAATATGAAACATGTTGGGCAGCGCCCCTGACGGTGAACCAATATCAAATTCACAGGTAATGTGATTGTATATATGTAATAACAATACCGAAGGAAGGGGGGGGGGTCCTGGTGCCTGCTAGGAAAGTCAGAGATCGCGGATTCGTCTCCTGCTCTGGCATTCAAGTTTCAAAGAAACAAAATGTTTCCTCCCTGTTCAATTGTAAATATTGAATATTGTGGGCAGCCTCCGTGACCAAGAGTTAGTGTGCTCGGCCGTAGACCAACAGGGCTCAATTTCGAATCCTGTGTCTGGAGGGCAGTGACACCTCATTCATCTCACCATCCTCAGGTTCTCCTTACCCAGTTTAGCCTATATGTGTACAAATGTGGTGTAGAACCCCATTCATTTCATTTCATAGCATTTGATACAGCCAACTAACACCTGACTCAATGTTGGCCTGACAACATTACAGCAACATTTCAGCAAAGATCGTGTGAGTTGAGAAAGCCTTCATGGGTCTTTATCCTTATGGGGCTGTCACACTACAGCGTATGAGCCAGCGTATGCCGACGTGTTAACAAATTGCCTAAAACGTCGGCATACGTTAAGCTTTTTATTTTAAAGAGACTGTTAACGTATGAATAACGTATACATTGCGTATGCGTAGCGTTCTTCTAACTTACCCGTAACGTGTGTGCAACGTGTAGTAACGTGTTCCAACGTATGACAAACGAGTGGCCAGCATTCTGAGCGTATTTCTAGCGTTTGTGTAGTCAGTGTTGCGTATGAGTAACGAACTAGACGTACTTTTAACGAATGATAATAAATCAATTATGTGCGTAGTAGTGGTTGTGATTGATCATCATGTTGGAAACAATAGTTTTAATATGATACTTGCTAAAACAGTTGATCCCAATAAACACCAATATTTTGACACAAAGTTATATCAACCTTCCTTGGCTTATTATGGCGGGGGCCCTGGTGCAGTGGTGAAAGCTGCCTGCTTGGAGTCAGAGATCGCGGGTTCGAACCCCACACTGACCTTCCAGTTTTAAATAAACAAAATGTTTCTTCCCCTGGCACTCGGGAAAAATTAAATATTGTGGGGAGCCCACGTGACCGAGAGGTAGCGTCCTCGGCCTCATACCGCCAGGGCTCGAATTTTGAATCCTGTGTTTGGAGGACAATGGCATCTCATTCATCTCACCATCCTCAGGAGATTCTCCTGGCCCAGTTTAGCTTATATATGCAGAAAGGTGGCCTAAAACCCCATTAATTTCATTTCATTTCCTTGGCTAATTTAATGCATTCATTGTCTTATCGGATGATTTATTAGGTGTCTTAGATTATCGCTGATATACTTGCCTAAAATAATCAGATAATAAAAACAATGGTTTCTTGTCTTTTCGCGATATGCATTGTAGAAAGGAAAATATAATCTGATTATATTTTCCCTGATTGTGGGAATGAAACATATTCGCAACGTGTTTTATGTACCCATGTGTATCAGTGATGACATAAAATATGTGACTTCCAATGAATAACCCCGATATTGAAGCACATTTAGAGCCTAAGCATCACTCCCTTTCCAGGTTTTAGGTTTCAATAATTTATCATAAATAATATTCAAGGGTGGGGATAGGTGAAATTATCTATTTAATGTTGGTCTATCGTCTACAACGTCAGCCCAACACCAACCCAGCATTGGTTCAACGTCTAGAGACAGCATTATGTCAACACATTACGCTTGCTGGGAATTAGCATCTGTCCCGTCATAATAATATCATCACTTCAATGCAACTCTTCAACTAAAACCACGTTATACTCAAAATAAAGTGATACCCACTATGAGGGACAAGTTGGTATCTTGTCATTACATGTCGCCATACGTTACTTTCATTGAATTTAGAAGGGAACGTGTATGAACGTATGCATTGCGTACGAGCGACGTGTGCAACGATCGCGTAACGTACTTGTTGCGTACGTCTGGCGTATGAGTAATGTATATTTATACGCAACTCATACGTCAGATAGTTTTGAACATGTTCAAAATTTTTAGACAGCCGGGCGTATGACAACGTGTGATAGCGTGTAGCAGCGTGTTCGTAACGTGCTTCTAACGTATGTCTAACATTCTCGACGTATGTCAGCGTTCTGACAAATTTTCTTCATACGTTGGCATACGCTGGCTCATACGCTGTAGTGTGACAGCCCCATTAGGTCTACTGTGTGTATTGTGATTCCCATAATTGGCATTACGTAAGAGGGTGCAGTGAAAGTGCATTACGTCCACATGTGATAATGATGGATTAGGGCTACTGTATATTTCATGACTGAGTAAGAAACATTAAAAGCTGATAATTTACAACTTTGTTAGGCCTATTTTAGACAGAAAAATTAAAATTGAAAATTAAAGATTTCGTGAAAATTCTGGCTAACTGGGGCATTATAAAAGTCTCAGAAGAAGTAATAATTGCACTTTTGTAATATTAACATTGTAGTCCTGTGAATGATTCTTTGTCAAACATATTTCATTAGGTGCAGTGCTTCAGAACGTGTGTAAAATCAGCAAAATGTATTATGGGAACCGAACATAATAATATAAATGCCAATGATCGATATAAAGGATATACGGTACATCTTTTCATGATAATGCATCTTAGAGTATAGATATACATTCCCTGACACATTTATAGCTGATTTTTTGCAATGCTGTTGACAAACGTCAAGCCCCCGGGGCCTCTTGTTACACCTTAAGCAAAAAAATCGCAAAATTAAAATAACCACTGTTTTTTATGTAACATTACAAGATTTATGCTTTGTATATACAAATAAGCATATAAAAGCGTTTTGTATTAATAAATAAGTCACGTTGAAATTATAGAAAGATAATTTTTCAGGTAACCCTTTGGTTAGTAAAGGCTAAATCACGATTAAACACTTTTTTATGTTTTAATAGAGTAGGTCCTTACTATTTGAGAACATTCACTAATCTAAAAAATAATCAATAATACAGTCAAAATGATATGCCGCAATTTGCAACGAGCGGCTGGTGTCGACCCACGCGGGGAGCGACATCTATGCGAGGAGAATTCGTCCGGAAATGCACATGCTCAAAACTGCGTAAGCTAGTTCATAAACATTAAAACATTATATTACCTAACTTTTTCTCGCATTGCTGCCCCGCTCCATTCGAGATCACTTGGGAATCTCAATTTTACCTTTTGATAAATAACTAAAATATTATAAGCACTACGCATAAATTAAAAGTAAAGTCTGTCCAGTGCGATTTAATGTCGACCTGAGCATCGTAGTTGTCTGTTGCGGCTCATCTCCTCTTTTCAATTCCTCACCTTGTAGCCTACGGCCGGTCAGTGCTAGCATTCCTCTAGCCTGATCAGCGTGTTCAAAGCTTTTACTAAACATAATTATAGACGACATTTGTATGCATGCTTAAAACTCATTTTGTGCCTCGTCGTGTGCATGCGTATGTCAGTGCATGCCACCGTCTTACCAACGTACCATTATACTAGCACTTGTCAATGTATAGCCTACCAGCATAGTGATTTTTCCATCTGCTGGCATACACTAGTGAGGGTGCAACGTTGTTTTGGACACTACTGGCCAACAAACTCAAAAAAGCAAGATCGGAAAGAAAGCGCGGTCTTCAAGGGGGATTCACCTGAACTTGCTAACTCAGCATTGCACAGAGAAGGCTGCATCTTCTGAAAAATTCGGCTCCGTAGGTCTTTTTCAAAGGAGAACTGTTATTAGTAGAGTATTTGCTCTACTTTTTCGGTCTATGTGGGTCTGAGTGGTTTTCTGTAAGATTAATTTCACGGCAATAACTTTAAATTTGTGGAATTGGGAACATATCTAACTCCATGTGTGTGTTAAGAATACATTTTTTCGTTGCATCACGAAGCCATATTTTTAGATTTTGGCTCAGCTGATCAGATGAACACTGATATAAATAACGCATCAATTCCTATCTGTAATGTATCAATGTCAGCCATGTGACCTTAGCAATACACTTTGACCCTCAGTGCTTTGACCTGCTTCGCTAGTACAGCAATACCGACCTGCCAGTACTGTATACGACACGTGACCTACTATGATGCAATGTTGTTTGAATGTTGGCCCGCCGTCTCCGACGTCTTCCCGACATTAAAACAACATTGGGTCAACGTCTCGTGTTTGCTGGGAAGTGCACCTGTCATTAATAGTAGGCCTAATACGGCAACGCTAACCAACTGTTGGGCCAGCGTCATAGGCGATGTGCCAGCATTGAAACAACGCTGGCTGCATGTGATTGTCCAGCGGTATGCGTGTTTGCCTGTATGGTCAGTCTGTCACAGGGGCATACACAACTACACTCAGCTGACACAAGGAGACGTTGAATCAATGTTGGTTCAACTTTTGTCCACCATTTACGACGTTGGACCAACGTTAAGCAACCGTTGATTCAACATCCTGTCTTTGCTGGCCTGCCAATACACATGTATGGGGCCTATATCATATGCCTATCGGCCACTCACTGCCCAACAAAACAAACATTCACTCGATGTGTCATTGATGTTGGGCGAGCTTCATAGACGATGATCTAACATTAAACCAGCAAAAAAACAAAACAACTCGTTGGTAGTAAAAACTTACGCCTAGGGCCTACTGGTGCCTACAGTCTGAATACGTTCTGAAAACTTTAAAAACACCCCTCAGGCAATGCATAGCCTAATCCTGCTATGCTTAATGAATCTCATAGCTATATGCAAAGCCCCAGAAGTGACATTTAAATTAGGCTATTATTGTTTTCAACTGAACATCAAGTTATTAACTCACTAATTATATCGGTAACTTTGCAATCTCAATATATCTAGGCTTATAGAGATGTGAGTTCTATTATAGTGAGTTATATTATAGTGAGTCTAATTAATGTTGTCCTGCAGTCTCACACTGTTATTACGCTGGTCTATAGCATTAAATCAACATTGACTCGACGACTGTGGCAGTGGAAGTAGTTAATCTGTCTCCTGACTCAGTTATTTCAATCTGAACACTACACACTGCCATCACATCTGGTCAAATAGCAGTAGGCCTACTAGCATGCAATGTGCCTAGGCTACTAAATTATTTGCTAGACACGTTTTTTTGTACCTTCCCCTACCTGCCATTGACTGGGGTATGCCTAGTAACATATATGCCTATACCACCTAAACTGTCAGGTTAATATAAACAGGTTATTATAAACAGTTTATGTTTAATAGATCGGCTTTAAATAATGAACTGCACCACAGTCCCAGACCCTGGTCCCAGCCCAGGGTCACACAGGGAGTAGCTAGCTGTGAAACGCAGTGACGTTGACCACTCGGTGAAAACAAGGTTATATAACACCCCCTCCCCCCATACTTCATTCTGTAAAACGCAGTGACGTCACTCGGTGAAAACAAGGTTATATAAGAATCATCCCTCATACTTCATTGTATTAGCCAGCTCGGTGAAAACAAAGGAGGTCGAGGTCATTGAGTTTCACAGATTTGACCTATTTCCATTAGGGTAGGCCTTCCCGGTTATCCCTAATAGACCGGATATAGGCCTACTAATAAACACGGAGACGCAGTTGGGGGGCGTACTTATCAGTAGTTTATTATGTGCACTGAAATCGATGTGCAGTCTATCAACACAGGTGTCAACTTGAGGTCTAAAAAATACATGTAACAGATCAAGGCTGACCCTGTGCACTCTATGGCTCGTTTCGCCGGGAATTCACATTACACGTGCAACGCATGACTACCACCCACACCCCTCCTCCCCGACTAAACATTGAAAACAACATTGAGCTGACGACAGTCGGACACGAGATACAGGATAGCTACTGTCGGATTCAACACCTCATTTAGACCAATATATTTGTTGCTTAATTGTGAAACAGCTGCATCTTAGCTTTCCTTAAAACAATGACCCTGAAGCCCGGTACAAGCTCTACTTCAGTGCCGTCAGGCTTTAGTTGAGTTTAATTTTGAATAATTTACCAATACATGGCATTATTGTATTTTTTTCTGTAATTATAGAGCACACTAAGGTCGTATTTTCAAAATATTTCAACAATTCTGTCACTTAGGTAAGGCGCGGAAACATGGCCAATGTTACATCTGGAATAGATTAATCAACAGATAATAACGAAAATGAAAAAAAAAATCTTTTCTGGTTATACAGGCCTATGGCTTTTATATGCTAACATATTTTTTTAATTAGTTGCCCTGAAAATCAAAGGGTTATAATTATGTAGATTAAAGTGGCTTCAAAAATATCCCAATGCCATGTGATGAAAAAATAAAATATTTTAATTGTTATCAGTGAAAAATAACCAGTCAAATTGAGGAGGTAACTTGAAACTTTCCAGGGGGATAATCTGAACTGTTACCTCGGGCCCTGGTCATTCGGGCAATACCCAACCAAACACACGGAGCAAGCTCAAGGATCTCCTTGACCTAGTTGCTAACGAAGACCCTACACGTATGCATGGGGACCCAATGTACAACCAACCCAGAACCTTGTAATAATAGGCCTATCACTTTGTCCCAGGGTGTTAGAGACAAATAGGGCCATAGGCCCTACATATCCTCAAGACACAGGCGCAATACGTCAATGGTAAACCACATATTAACCCTTTAAGCCCTCACGATGCATTAAAGCATCATTTTACATCCCTGAAAACACACTTGATTTTCCTACAACTAGGGGTTTTAAAATGAAAATTTCCATGAAACTGGTTTACTAATACATGGTAATTTTCTTTAATTTTTCACCCACTTCAAATCATCTTCATCCACTACAAGTCGGCTTGTAGTGGATGAAGATGATTATGGTAAATTCAGGATTGAAAGGGTTAAGACCCACTATTTTTTTACAATCAGCTTCGTTGAGTGCGACTGATTTCCCGGATGTGCTCGCGAGCCGAGGCCACCAAGTCACACCCATATAACCAGTCCAGGCTATATTTGGCTAAGTGTGTTTTACTGAGAAAGAATGGACTGGCAGAATTACCGAAGGGTAGACTTCATGATAGGCCTACTTATGATACACATGAAACCCTAGTCATCCAACAAAAAAGGTGAACGTCTTGATCTGACTCACACACACCCACCTGGAGCCACCAGTATACACGTAGTAGGCCTACTGGTTCACTCGTGTCACCAGTGTCTCTATCTCTACTTCAGACACTGGTCATCTTCCCCAGATCAGCTAATATTAACCACCAGGGGACAGAGATTTCACAGCCACTCTCTGTACTGCCGCATCTAGGTGCGTGGGAAAAATCCTACTTCTTTCAGAATGATGGCCTCACAGAGTGCAAAATAACTCGATTCATGTTATTACCATTGACGCTTCTGAAAATGAGATAAAAATATCTAGGCTGAATATACACTGATATATACCGTATGTAGTAAAAATTGTGCTTAGCTCATACTTTAAAAAATTCCATTAAATTAATTATCAATAAATATAAAATTGAAAGTGGAACACTCATGGATACCCTCAGGTTTGTATGACGAGCACTGCGTGCACAAATTCCCATGTGTTGGCAGTGGATGGGCAGGTGTGCATCTAAACACAACTGGCCAATCACGATCTACCTCACCGCTGGTGCCTGATTTATGAATTGCTGGCTGCTGGTTGGCAGACGGTGACGTAACAGACGACAGAGACCCCTGGTGTTGGATATGTGTAAATGCCACACAAAATCTCAGTGAGTGACTGTGACACTCACTGATAGCTGAGTGTAGCCTACTGGGTGATGAGGTAAAACATTTCCGCAGTAACATCAGTTAAGATGTTCCAGTCATGGAGTTCCCACAACTTGTACACACGCATTGGGCACACGTTTCTATCTCATATCCAAAGTTTGCATCCCAGAGTCCTTCTCCATCGTGATCATGTCCGCTATCTCGTCACTCAAACATACTAGAAGGGCGAGTGGCGGAACTAGTTCGAGCTGTGAGTGACACAAGACTTGTTTAGGTGGAGCAATGCTTTATTCCTTTCATTCCTGCATTTACACTTCACAAAAGTGCTGTGGACTCAGGCGGGGCTAATTCAGACTGATCTTTTTAAATCAATCTCTGTGCTTCAAAATCAACTGAAAACTGCCAGTCAATAGAAAGCACACCAACCCCAGAGACGAATCTCCGAAGGCTGCCGCGAACTCCTACTTTGACAGGCAATTCAATGACCACAAATACACCACAGACAACCACGCTAGACGAGCAGTAGGCCTACGTTGCCCATTTCGGGAGCATCGATCCAACCTCGCACCGGCAAACAAGACACTGTTTTAAATGTAGATCTCAGGAGTCAAGATAAGTGGGAGTGATCAGGGAGCAACTGTCCAAGATCGACCCACAACCATCGATAACTAGCCCAGCTCTAGAACTTCGCTTATCAGTCCACTGCAATTTACCCTAACATACACAGGCCAATAGTCGACCAGTGTAGCCTACACTTATAGTCCTACGTACACTCCTTCAGCAGTGTCACCTGTCCATGTGTAGACACTGCTAACCTTCGTCTCTGGCTTAATTGGATAAAAATGCAGTGGTCAAAAACCAGGTCAGTGGGAATTCTCTCTCTACTAAAACCATGGGAGGAGTTTCAGAATTTTTCAGATGCAGCCAGAGCTAGTCGCCGAGGGGACCTGGCAACCTGCCAATACTTCGAATTGACAAGCTGCCATTATCCACTGGAGACCCTGACCTTCCCAGTTCTAGAGCTGAGTGAGAGGGCTGGTTTCGAGTCTATTATAATCCAGAAGCCAACACGTCATTCTTTAGATTTTGTTGGCACATATTTGCATCAGGATGAACATGGTACCGTTGGAATCATGAGAACCTGTTGGTTAAGTATTATGTATCAACCCTTCACTTTCAAGGACCGTCCTAAATAAAACATTTTAACAAGGTGACACGGACTACTATTATCGTTAATGAGTATATTTTGACAGGATGGGTAGACACTAGACCACCTCAATGATCGCAACCAGATTTTTCACAATGATACAAAATTCTGACTTAAGGTGCGGCCCCACCGGACGCCGCTTGAAAGATAAACTTTCCCCAGCTTTCATTGTGTTGCAGTACGGCGCAGCTTCCAGTGTAGCCACTGCTATGATAAACAGTAAAGTTTATCTTTTTTTTAACGCTCGGTGCGGCGCGGCGTTTGGAGGGGCCGTAGCTTTAGGCCTACTATTTATTATTTATGTACCATTATTATTGTTTTTTAACTACGAGTGCTGATTCATTTTAAGTATTGCGTGTGAAAATATTTACCAAGAAAAAACTGGGGGAGCAGATGCCCCCCCTTTGCCCCCTGTTCCTGTTCATACGACCCTGCCCCGCGCTGGAGCCGCCCGTGCATTCCGCGGCTGGCTGGTCCGGTCTGAATGACCAGTCAAGGCCAGAAGCTGTCCACATTACTGTAGATCTGGTCCGATCTGGTGATATTTGCGAGATATCAATTTTTGCGAATTTCGCGAGGAGGAATTCGAGAATCTCGCAAAAGTTTTTATTATAGCGCTACTAAAAAAAATGAAAATTCGCGAATTCTAAACTTCGTGAAAAGTTCCAAAATCAAAAATTCGCGAAAATTTAAACACGCAAAAATCATCTGATCTACAGTATTTCATCATCTCTGATCCACACCACCGGGTTTGCTGGACTGCCATCTCCCCCCTCCCCCCCCCCCCCGCACAGAGACTAGTCATATCATCACACGATAGCCCAAAATTTTGCCAGCATGTGATATACTGTGGGGAGTGGGGAACAGCATGTGTTCTGGATCAGTGGATGCTGTTGTGTAACTGTGTCTGTACTGGATCACTTTGGTGGAGGATGATATGGCTTGGCAGCTGACAGCACACAATATATTAGTAACACACAGTCAACACCTTCTGAAATCTAAATCCAACTCCCTCTAAAAATAGACCGTGCTATTTCGCAGCCACCTAGAAACCTTTTACGCTTATTCAAATCGATTATTCAAATTGCTGCTGTTAAAATAAACTATTTTTTAGTGCTGCTGTTCAACCAGAAATTCAATTTTCGTAAAATGCGTGCTTGAAATCAAACCGTCTTCTCTTTAAAACAAAAGCGGATGTACAGACTAGGCTTGTTATAGTGTTGTAGCTGTGCTGACACAACTAAATAATTATGATATTCACCCCTGGATCTGGGTTTAGAATTATGCCGCTCACATCTGCATGCATACATATTATAGCCTATAATTATGCCCGAGCTAAAATGATGATATAACGCTCATTATCCTCACCTCAGAGATAATGATGGGGCAATTTGTAGTGTGGTGTTGATCTGTTGATGCCACAAAACAATCATCAGCTTGTTTCTGATGATATTAGTGTCAATCCCTTGAACCAATAACTATTCTATTCTAAAATTAAGGGAACTAATTTGGACACTGTAATATTAAGTGGCAGTGTTTTAGCACCATGATGATCCAGAAATTGAAGAAAGGGGTCCGTTGGGAATTAACCGCTGAACTGAATAATTTAATTATTTTTTTCACCCACTCGAAGTTGTGTCTCGCTACCGCGACCCACAACTTCAAGTGAGTTAAAATTACCCATATTTGTTAAATTTAAGAGCAATTTACAAATCTTGATGTTTCAACACTCATTTTCTTCACACGGACAGTGATTTATTCGGCTAATAAAACGGATTAAAACGACTATGGTCATTCGCAGCAGGCTAAGGGTTAACCCTTACAGCGCGGGGATCAACTTTAGTCAGAAGTCTGTAGACGTCTCTGACGTCTAAAGTTGATCCCCGCACTGTAAGAGTAAACAATTTTATAATGGCCATAGACCCATAACATACGTATTCAAATGAATCGAAAAGAGCTAACTAAGACATTTATGATGATTTCAAATTGAAAAAACCCCTTTGATTTCCATGGGTTATGCAAAAATAATACAACGCTTCAAGGGTTAAATTGAATTCGAACAAACGAAATGCGGGTATGATTTTCTAATCCCCCCCCAGCTAAATAAACGGTCATCTGAGACACCACCCAAGTACTTTTTGAGTGTCAAATACTAATGTTTATTGAGCAATTTAGAGCAATGTTTAGTCAGTTTGGTTTCTAAAAGAGAGGGGGGGGGGGTCAGGGTATCCGAACCCTCTTCTGCATGGATCCGACACTGAGCACGAGCACTCCCAGCAAACACAAGATGTCTACGACGCTGGGCCAACAATAAACCAGCATTGGTTCAGCGTCGTTTTCTGGGCTAGCTAATTTAACCCCCCGGTTTCATATATCAGCGATATAGACTAGACCTCTTCCAATGCTTTGCCTCTGGCTAGGGGGCCACCATTCAATATATGGGGGGGGAGGGTTGAGTTTTTGTCGCGGGCAAATTATTTATTTCAACCCGGCTCGGCGGCGCGCTAAAAATTTTAAGTTTTATCACATGTTTACATAGAACAGTCCGTGAAGTAATTTATTTATTTCACGCTGAGTCCGCCGGAAATTCTTTTTTTTCGAAAAAAACTGGAGCCCCCCTCCCCCCTGGAAATTGAATGGTGGCCTCCTTAGATGCTGGAAAGTTTACTGGGCATTGGTGTTTAAAATGCTGCACTCCTAGCGGACACGAGACGTTGACCTAATATTGGGTGAGCGTCACGTTTTTACAGGGCTCGCATCTTGGAGCGCCACTCAACGCACACTGTACGTTGGTCTGATGTGTAACCAGGATCAGAGTGACCGGGTAACTTTTGGCGATATATCTTGTTCCTAGGCATCTCCACTCCAGGAGGGCTATCACAGGCAAGGAGTAAATGTAATAATCCAGATAAAAGATACGGCCTATGAAGACAGCTGCATCAAAATCAAAACAAAACGTATTTTGTTGTCTAAGATCCGGTTATATCATGTTGCCAGTATTAGGAGGCCACCATTCGATATCCGGGGGGGGGGGGGGAGAGGGGTAGGGGGGGGGGGTTTGGGGCCGGAGTTTTTGTCGCTGGCAAATTACATGTATTTATTTCAACCGGGCTCGGCGGCGCGCTGAAAATTTCATATTCCATTACATGTTTATATAGAACAGTTCTTGAAGTAAATTATTTATTTCACGCAGAGTCGGCCCGAAATTTGTTTTTAAAAAACTCCAGCAACCCCCCCCCCCCCCCTGGAAATTGAATGATGGCCCCTTATCTGATTATAAGGGTGTACATGTTTGAAGGTATGTCTTATATTAGAGATAGAGTCAACTAACTCCATGGTCTTACTAGTACATTAGGACTCAGTCAGTAGCGGATCAGTCCCCCTCTCAATTAAGGATATTATCCCAGCAAACGTGAGAAGTTGAAAAATTGCTGGTTCAACTTTGTCCCGCAGTCCGCGACGCTGGCCCACAATTGAGTCAACATTAAATCGATGTTCGTTGGAATGCAGAGCCCTGGGCGGTGTACCCTCATCCCTTCCGCTTAGCCAAAATGTATCTTGTTTGCTGAGCAGATGAGCCGTGTACACGCCTCCACATCCTGACGTCACTCAGCTGCTATGCCACATTGACCCGAGGCTGGGATAACGTTGGGCCAGTGTCACAGACGATGGCCAGACACTGACCCAGCATTCGGTCAATGGCTCGTGTTTTCTGGGCAGTGAACGCCTTCGCGTCATTCCTCTAGCCCAGCAACACGATACGTTTACCCAATGCCGGATCATTGTTGGCCCAGCGTCTGCGACGCTGGCCCAGCATTGAGCCAGCATTGGGTGAACGTGTCGTGTACGCTGGGATATAGCTATCCTCTCCTCAAAAATAGCATCTGAAATGATCAGGCATTACACAGTGCAGTTTGAGCAGAGCCCGGAGACAGTCGTCAGGAGAGTTTAAAACTTAGTTGCTCAAGTCGTACAGCAGTTCAGGGAATCATGTTTTCTCCCACGTATCTGGTGCTTGTTTTGGCGTGTCTGGTGGTCGCCATACAGGCGCAGGGTAAGAACTTTATATATGTTTATCATACTTCACAAAATATTTCTAAATTTATTTAAAAGGGATTTATTACAATTTTTTACACTATCATGTACACAATTCTGTGCGTATCGTTTAGTGATACAATGATGGATTATTTAATAGACCTCTTTTAGTCTTATATGATAAACAAAAAAATATCAAAACACAGGTTATACTTTGTTTTACCTTTATTGCGGTACCGGTAGGCCTTTTTTGTTTAGTCATTTAGAAACGATGTAGCGAGTCATAGATCAGGAAATAAACGGTACTGTTACTAATATATTATGTGCTTCAAATCGAAAGCTTATGAAAACCTCACATGGGGGCCAATAAGATTTTGGCCCAAATAAAAGGGGTTGGCCCCATAATCAACACGTGGTCACCCATTTGAAGTTCTCGATCACACAATTCTTTTTTTTCACACTGTAGCTTTTTATTTCAGCCTTATTTATTCCGAGAGACCACAGTGGCAGTATTGTAACAAGGCATGAACATTAGTAACATACCAGTGAAGCAGCGTTTGTTACCATGGGTTCAATACATGTACATGCAAATGTAATCGAAGATGAATACCTTGTAAAATCTTGAATAAGAATCAAATACATCTTTTGGAAAATGATTTGAAAACCAATAGATCTACATTACTTTTAAAAGCAGAAAGAGATAACTAAGGCATTCATAATGATTTCAAATTGAAAAAACCCTTGGTCTCCATGGTTTATATTTAAGTATTTATAAGGGTCATTATACATATAATTGTATCAGAGGAGTTTTATGTGTGAGACGTGTTGCCCGACATGTAACCAGTGTGTTAGGTCAAGTTTTGTGTTTGCTGTACAGACAGGGATGTTGAAAATATCCCTGGTACATGAGAGGGCCTAGATTCAGCATCCACTATTCTGGAGGTTTAGAGCCAAGCTTAGCTGACAGCTTTATGTTATTGCCTAAGTTATTTGAGGGCCCTTTCTGCCTATCCACCAACCAGGAATCGAGCAAACTATGAGCTGCTGGTCCAATCCCAGGAAACACGAGATGCTAACTAAACCGTGGTTTAATGTTGACCCTCTGTCTGCGCTGCTGGCCCAACATCAAACCAGCATTGGGTTGATATTTCAATTTACTGAGAGCGTTGCTGCAGTGTGATGGAACAGCAAGTACGAAACGTTGTATCAATGCTGCTCTAATACTGGGTAAGCATCATAGACGTTGGCCCCACATCAAATAAACCTTGGTTTAACTTGTTTTCTGGGTGACATGCGTCTTACGTTCGGCTGCTATCACACACCCCTCATAGGAATTTTTGCCAACATGTTTAGACTATGGTGTTATCTAATACGGGGAGCTTTTTTCACTACCTAACGGGTTTGTTTTGACGCAATGAAGCTGCTATTCTCGCTCATATTGACCACAAATCTTACAACATGTTAAGTTTCCTAAAACATGCTCACAAAGTTTGTAAGGTTGCTGTTTTATTCGTAGCCCGTCCGTAGGAACACCTATCCATTCGCGTAAAATGTGTGGTTTCAATATTACACCTTAAGATATAATGTCATAATATTTGGAGCTAGATATAAAACACTCTCATCACCTGTAATTTAGACAATATGATTTGAAAAGGTGTGTGAAACATCTTTCATATTAAAATGACGTCTCACGTTTTAATCTAGCGATTATCTAGTTGACTGATATTTTTAATAGTCACCTATTAGCGTCCATCTTTCACCAAACTTCTTTATAGATTTACAGGCCTATGCACTGGACATATTTATTTATTGTAAGTGGTGCTGATCTTGAATATACTAAAAAATGCTTTAACAATTTAATGGTGAATGATGCTGTATTGGAGTATATATATTAAAATAACGGAAATTAAATACAAAATGAAAAATTAGTAAAAAAAATCAGCTAAACTATCAGATAAAACTTATTCCTGAATGGAATGTATTCAAATTATTATTCATATTCATTTATTTTTTGGTGTAAACTCTAGCTCCCACCTTATGATAGGTCCCACTATATAATAGCTTGAGGTGTAATA